>CM053786.1:554866136-556176136 GCA_028749045.1 Cupressus sempervirens | reverse complement strand
ATTAAATTTTATATACTTTATTTAATAATTTAAAATAATTAAATCTTAATAGTTGAAAATTATTAAAGAGTTCACCATTATAAAAATGAACCTTTGATATAAATCTTTATCAATTCAAATTTATTAATAACATATTTACATACCACATATATATATATATATATATATATATATATATATATATATATATATATATATATATATATATATATATAAAAATAAATAAATAAATATAAATATAAATATATAAATAATTATTATTATTGCATTTTATAAAATCGAATTACAATAATTTCGATTGATACAATATAACATATGAAAATTTATTAACAATGAAAATTCGATTTCATATATGACATGAACGATTGTTATACAACTGCATACATATTAATAAGTACCACCAGCGGTACGCAGGACCCCGCGGTCGTAGGGCTCACGATGTCAGTGGATACTGTGTACCCCTGCCATCGCGGTATTTGCAATAGCAGGTACACTGTGATCGCAGTGGGTATGGGGGCGCGAGTCTCGTCCCCCCCCCCCCCACTTATACATATTTCATTTTTAAAAAAAATCACATAAGCGATTTCATTCATCGGTTATTATATGCAATTTCAATTTTTAATAAAAATTTTCTTGAATAACATTTTTAAAATGTATTCAATCAATCATGGTACGATATCATTCAATTTTTAATTAAATAAATATATACGTATATATATATATATATAAAGGTATATATGTATATATATATGTGTGTGTGTGTGTGTGTATACATATATACACGCAGAGTTTTATCAAATATCTCAGCATATAAACATGTATACATACATACATATATATATATATATATATATATAATTGTGTGTGTGTATATATATATATGTGTGTGTGTGTGTGTGTGTGTGTGTGTGTGTGTGTGTGTGTGTATGCAGATTCAAAAATATAAAAATTCTCATTTCAAATTTTTCCTATAAACTTTTGATCTCAAATTTATCCAATAATTTATCTAATGGCTTGGCTACAATTTAAACCCTAGCCCCATGTTTTTTTCAAATCTATGCTTATAAGATTCTCAAATAAATTTAACTACCCATATTGAGAATGCATACAATTAAATAGAAAAATCCTCAAAAAACATATGAAAGACACGGAGAAGATAGGGAATGCAAGATGTGGAAATAGCATAAGTAAAATCACAAGAATCTACATGGATTCTGATGCTAATTCGCTCTTTCTCATAAAACTCGTAGAGCAAGCTCCTCCCTTCTTCAGAGTTCCCGAGTCCTTCAATGCTCCAAATGCTCTCTAAATGCTATGTCTAAGCTTCTAGGAATGCCTGAATATAAAGAGCTCTCAGGAACACCTAGAATGTCTCTAGAAACAGCTAGAAGGTGTCACCAACTAAGCATGTGTCTTTTCCAACCTTCTAGATAAGTCATAAGGTTGTAGACACCATGTGCTTAATTGATGCACTAACCCCCATGTTGTTGACATATGAGAAATAGAAAGGTGCGTTAACTCCTAGACAAGCTTATAACTCCAATTTACTTTTTATATAATTTCTATTAAAATTTTTATAACTTTCATTTTAATTTTTATAACTTTTATTATTATTATTATTTATTTATTACTTTATTATTATTTTATAATAATTATTAATTTTTAATTTCTAATTTTTTTAAGTTTAATTTCTTTTCCTCAATTAATTCTCATTTAATTAATTATAATCAAAATATCAAAAACCATGATATTTTATATTAATTTTCTCAAATAATTAATGTATTAATTAAATCTATTTATTAAGACTTAATTAATAGAAAATTCACCATAGACCTCCAAAATAAAATATGAAAACCCATCATAGAGCAATTCACACAAAATCAGTCTAAAGGGTTAAAAATCACGAAATATGTCATCTGACACATTCGGTGGGTAAAATATCCAGATACTTGTCTTACCTTACTAGGACAAATGGTTTAAGGGTTTGGGATTTGGACTTGAGAATTTATCTCCCTTCTCTTATCATTGAGATAGTATAATAGGGTATGCTCATCTTGGCAATTTAGGGAAGTCGATACCCGGTACCTGCAACTTGCAGAAAAACCATGCATGTACATACAATATATATATAATGCTAAGCTAAAGAGACAATGGCAGGAAGTGGTGCATCATGTAGATCGTGACTAAGCAGGTGACTACGACTCCCTTCCTTAACCACATCAAAAATGTCATACAATAAGAAAACACGCACACCATACACATGCAAGTATGGGGTAAGTATCCATAATAAAACACATGAGATAGTAAACCTTCTAACTAATCATCATCAATAACTGAAGCAATGTAATGATCATCATACATACATGAAATGTAAAGTCCAAAAGATCTCATCATATACCAACTGAATCCATAACATAATGTCTGATAATCTCAAAACAATACCACTAATCCATCATCATAAGGCTAGTCTAACATAGTCTGATAATAATAGCAACAATTTCCAGAAAAGATGTAAATGAGGGTAGGCACTACATATTGACTAATCATTTATAATTAATAATTATTATATAATTTTTTATTAATTTATAAGAATCATTAACAAGGTAGTTGTAGGTAAGATATTAGAATTAATTTTAGAGATGTGGGGATGTTTAGTAAATTACGAGGATGTTTTATAAATTGTTGAGCTATTAATATGAGTGTTTAGTGGATATTCATTAATTAAAATTGGTTTTAAATTAGTTTGGCTAGATTTAATTAATGGTGTACTTAGTTAAATGAAAATTGTAGAATTGTTATAAATTATCGTTGGATTGGAAATACCTAAATATTCTAATGAGTTGAATAAATAACTTGTCTTTAGAACATTTTAGAGAATTGATCGATTATCATATTAATGGAAATGATTATAGTTGATTTTTAATTTATGAAATTATTGTTAATGATTAATCAACTTATATTCATTGAGTTGTTAATGTAGTGCGTAATTAATTTAATTAATTATAGAATTAATTAAATTAATTATAGAATTAATTAAATTATGCAATGAAGTTTTACTTGATACGATTATTCCAATTCTTAGACGAATTGTAGATTATTTTTTTAAAGGTTAATAAGTATTATTCTAGTTTTTTGAATTATAGGAAATGTGTCTTGGACTTAAGGGAGTTCTATTTTATTAGGAACATTGATTCTAGTATAATAATGCGAATGGTTCTATGGGAACTGGTTCAATGATTTAAAATAATTATCTTTTGATTATTTTAGAAAAATGTTTTGGAATAATGGGGGGATAATTCGATCGAGGGGATAAGTGGGTTGACCTATAGATTAAACAAAGAATCCTAGACAAGTAAAAACTAATCAGGAAATAAAATTGGAACCCACATTTAATTCAACTATGTAATTTTAATAAACCAAAACATGTGCTTGCATTGTGTTTTCTCTATGCTTCTTGTTTTGGGTTTGGGTTAACTAGATTGTTGACCAATCTTAGGTTGTTACCAGAGGCTTGAGGGTTATGATTGTGATGTCTTTTGATCTTGATTCTTTGTAAACCCAACCATGATAATGTGATGGTATACTCTATGAGATGTTTATATTTATCGTTCATTGATGTTTTTCAGTCTTCCTATGTAAAGCTGAGGTGTATGTATTTGAGACACTTGACTTGACCATTTTTGAGTAATCGATCAGTTATGCTTGGATTACTTTCCAGTCGCCATGATGGGACTGAAGTGTTGATTTATTTTTTGATGATGTCATGTTGTGACATGTTTTGACTTGACCATTTTTGGAGTCTTCGATCAGTATTTGTTTGAGATGCCTTTTTGGTTGCTTGTTAAGAACCAATGATTATTGTGATTATCAGTTATACCTTTAGTTTCCAATAGAGAACTGTTGTAGTCATGATTATCTATGGATGCTTTTCTTTTGCTCATGGATATTTGATGATTATATTGTGGATTATCTTTTGGTATTTTGTGATTTATGATTTCATGAGCTTAGGGTAGGTTATCTACTTGTAGTGATGGGAAGTGGCTTGCAAGGGGGTTGGGTCCCTAAGAGGCTGCCAGGGTAACTCATTGTAAGTTGTCTTAACAAGTGAAAACATTCACACCTAATACTGACTTAATGAACCTAAAAAGATAATTGTTTGTTCTTTCCCATGCCTCGAGTGCTAGTACAGACTAGGATGGGAGTAGAGAGAACGTTTGGTTGCAACCTTGCATTTCGTAGTATGCCTCGTCTATATGAGAGGATATTGGTGGCCGCATAGGGATCACTAGGGGGCTAGGGTCTATTGAGAGACTGCTAGGGTAACTCTAGCGTGATCTGTGTGATGACACTTTCCTACTTGCATAGTAGGTTTCCTATAGGTTTTTGTTGTGCCTCTGAGATTAGATGTCAGTTTTGTGATTGGAACCTTTGAGTTAGTATACTTTTAAGATTCCCAAACTTAGAGAATATTTGTGCTTTATGATTTGATTGCCTATTTGAGACTTGAGATTATCTCCTTAGCACAGTGGGAGTGGACCATTTAGGTTCCACGCGGTCGGGTGGTAGTGTTTTTCCACTCTTATTATTTGAGATCCGTTTGAGACATCGTGGCTGATGCATTCTCTTGTTGGAATTTATCTTCATTCTATTCATGGATTATGATGGTGGACACATATCCTTATATTGATGATTAGCATATGATAAATGATTTTGTTTTCTTATCTTATGCTTTACTTTACATGACTAGATTTCTTATGCATATGTTGTAGCATGTTAGATTACTTTCTGCATATGATGTAGTATGTTTAGGAGTGACATTCCTACTATGTTAATACTGACGATGTCTTGGGTGATTTGGAACATTACACATGGAGGGATGGCTAGGGCTCATGATGGTCTAATGATGCTATTTATGGTTGGGAGGAACCATGCACTTAGTTTATTATGTTTGATGTTTTTCGATGATGTATTATGTATGATATGTGGTTTCATTTATGTTATTGCATTAGGGATTAGAATTAGTAGGATGATGTACTTTATTTACATAGATGTATATTCTTTTAAGCCTTTCATACCCTGTGACATGTACAGTGGATGACTGAGCATTCAAAAATGTAATGTATGAACATTGGACTTTTCATTATTATTTTATTTGTATGTAGTATTAATAGAATCAGTATTAGTTGATTCAGATGTAATTCAACGTTAAGGGATCCTTGAAGAATTGTAACCTGTTATGTATGTTTATGTTTACTTTCATTTGAATTTTGGCTATTGCTTCCTTTATTATGTATAAGTTGTAAATGGATTTACTTTCATGATTTTAAAAAAAAATGCTACCAAACTTAGTGAAATTTTAGGTTAATTCTTTGGATCCCTTGGCGGGGCATTAGATTTTACCACTTTAGGGTTATAATTAATAATTATATGTCATCCCAAAATTTTGATAAAATAGGGCCCAAAAATGGACATTGGTGAGGAATTATGGAGTATGTACAGTACTTCCCTGATGAGTCACCATAATCTAACAATCTGCCACTTGGAGACTGATCAAGCTTCACACTAAACAACAATCTCCCACTTGGAGACTGATCCAATAGCTATGCTGCTACTCCACGAGACTCCCATTGGATCAAAACACCGTAGAGTATGTTGTTCTTTTATTCATGTTCAGTCTAGAAGACCAACCAAAGCTGAAGATGAGTTCAACTTCTCCCTTGTTACTACCTTTGTCAACATATCTACTAGATTTTCATCTATATGCATCTTATCCAACTTTAATAGTCCATCCTCCAAAACTAATTGAATAAAATGGTACCACAACTATATGTGTTTGGTCTTTGAATGTAGAGCTAGATTTTTTGCAAGATGAATGACACTTTGACTATCTGTAAACTAATAATTCTCTTTCTAAGGCTGTCCCAATTCTTCCAAGAAGAACTGAAGCCATATCATCTCCTTACCTACCTTTGTAGCAGCAACATACTCTACCTCTGTAGTGGATAGAGAACTAAGCTTCTATAACCTAGAAACCTAGCTCATGACTACCCTACCAATAGTAAAGACATAACCTATAGTACTTTGCCTCGTATCAATATCCCCTGCCAAATTTGAGTCAACATAGCCCTGTAAATTAGTAGTAAAGCCCCCAAAGTGTAAACACTTATTGTATGTTCCTCTCAAATATCTAAGAATCCATTTGACTACATTCCAATACTCAATTCCTAGATGACTCATATACCTACTAACAACTCTCACTGCATGTGCAATATCTGGCCTGGTACATACCATAACATACATCAAGCTTCCTATGGCTGAAGCATAGGGTACCTTGGACATCTTATCCTCCTCTTTTTGTGTCTTGGGACACATCTCCTTAGTCAACTTCAAATGACCAGCTAAAGGTGTGCTAACAACTTTAGCATTCTCCATAGAGAAATGTTGCAACACTTTCTCCACATAATCAGCTTGAGATAACATCAATTTCCTACTCTTCCTATCTCTAAAAATCTTCATACCAAGGATTTTTTTTATTGCCCTCAAATCCTTCATAGAAAATGCATGTGCTAATTGGCATTTCAGCCCATTAAAATGATCCATGTTAGAGCCAACTACAAGCATATCATCAACATATAAACATAAAATAATGTAGCTATCATCATCCAACCTCTTAAAGTAAACACAATGATCTGAATGACACCTATTCTATCCATGCTCATACATAAAACTATCAAATTTTAGATACCATTGCCAAGGTGCTTGCTTCAAGCCATATGAAATTTTTTTCAGTTTGCACACTGAGTTCTTCTTACCTTTGATCTCAAATCCCTATGGCCGAGTCATATATATCTCTTCATCCAAATCACCATGAAGAAAGGTAGTTTTAACATCAAGCTACTCTAAATGGAAATCTCCAGTAGCCACAATACTTAAAATAGTACAGATAGAAGTCATTTTAACAACAAGAGAAAATATCTCATCAAAATTGATTCTTTTTTTCTGTGCAAATCCTTTTACAATCAACCTAGCTTTAAATCTTTTCTTACCTCCATCCTCTTCTTTTAACCTATAAAACCACTTATTTTATAAAGCTCTTTTACCTGTAGGCAACTTGCATAACTCACATGTGTTATTCTTCGACAAAGAGTCCATTTCATCTTTCATTAGTAACTCCCACTAAGTTTTAGTATCCACCTACACAACTTCATCATAACATTCAAGTTCACCAACATCAGTAACTAAAATTGAATATAAAGAGGGAGAAAGTCTTTCTGGAGGTCTAATTTTTCTTGTTGACTGTCTAACATTCATTGGTGTGTGTGGTATTTTTTGTTGCTATTGTTCCACGTCATGAGTAATTGCTAGAACATCATCTTTTTTAGTATCATCCAACACTAAATAATCATCTTCTTTCTTCTCATGTTGCTTCAACAGATCTTTGTATAACACTTTCTCATTGAATATGACATCCCTACTTGCTACAATTTTATGATTTTCAAAATCCAAAAGCCTATAACCAAATTCATTAATGTCATATCCAAAAAATACACGTTTCTTTGACTTAGCTTCTAGTTTGGTTCTAGTTTTAGGATCTATGCAAGCAAATGCTTTACAACTGAAGGTTTTGAGAAAAGAATAACTCACCTTCTTACCAATCCATGCTTCCTCTATAATACTACAACCCAAAGGAGTGGAAGGACTTATATTAATCAAATATACAATAGTATTGATAGCCCCTACCCACATGTGTAAGGGCAACCCAACATGCAACCTCATGCTCCTTGTACGCTCCATTGCAGTCCTGTTCATGCATTTAGCGACTCCATTTTCTTGTTGAGTCCTTAGAATAGTTTTCTGTCTATGAATGCAATTAGTGAAAAAATAATATTAAAATTCATGACTGCAATACTCACCACCATTATCAAATCTGAGATATTTTAATTTCTTACCAGTCTTATTTTCAACCAGGCATTTCCATTTCTCAGAAGTTTGAAATAAATCAAATTTTTGTCTAAGGAAATAAACCCATACTTTTCTAGTTGTGTCATCAATAAATGTAACATAATAATGAGAGCCTCCAAGGGAAGATACTTGAGCTAGTCCCCATATATCAATATGCACAAGCTCTAATTTTGTCTTTTTGTTTTCCTTCCCAGCCTTCACAAAACTCACTCTCTTTTGTTTTCCATAAACAAAACTTTCACAGAAATCCATATTAACACATTTTAGAACTCGTAAAACTTTATTTGAATGAAATAATTTCATACATTTCTCACTCAATTGCCCAAATCTATTGTACCACAATGTTGTATTAGAATTTATAGTAGTTATTTGTTCTCCTTGCTCAACTACAACAACTATTCCTGAACATTCATTTTCCTTTGAAACAATTAAAATAGAAGGAACAATATGACCTATACAAAGATATAAGGTGCCTACTTTCAAACCTTTTTCTACTACAAGGGAACCTTTTGAAACCTTCCAATTTTTATCATCAAAAGTAACTACACAACCCTCATCACCAAGTTGCTTGGCTGAAATTAAATTCCTACTCAGTCTTGGAACATGTCTTACCTCATGTGGTAGCCAATGATTCCCATTCTACAACTTAATCTTAAATTTTCCCTTTCCAACAATCTGATAGGTTTCATTATTCCTTAAATAAACAAGTCCGAAACCCCTTGGACATAATCGATTAAATAACCTCTATGAGGTGTAGCATGAAATGAAGCACTAGAATCTAAAACCCACGAATCATCAACACTTTCTAAAAATAGAAGCAAAGCATCCTCTTTGGATTTTTTACTTACCACATTTGTCTCCTTGTCTCCATCTAGTTTATCTCTTTCATTTTTCTTTCGATTCCAAAAATCTTTCTTTTGTGCCTTGGTTTCCCGCACTACTAGCAGTCATTTAGTCCTCTCAATTGAGACCTCCTTGCCTTTGACCTTCCTCTTGATTTCCAATAATTTTCAGAATTATTTCCTCTCTTAGTCATTTTTCCCCTGCTTTGTGCATTCAAAGTACTTCCTACTATAGATCAACCTGAGGTTTTCTGATGAGTTTTCTCACTCAAAATAACATTGATCACATCATCATATTTTAGGGTACTAGATTTAGGAATAGAATTACTCACAACCATTACCAAGCCATTGTAGCTTTTAGGCAAAGAACACAAAATCAAGAGAGCCCTAATTTTATCATCAAATTTGATACCCACAGAAGATAACTAACTAGTAATAATATTTAACTCATTTAAATGATTTGCTATAGATCCACCTGCTACCATTTTCATATTAAATAAATGCTTTATGAGAAATACCTTGTTTGAAGTAGAGGGCTTTACATATAATGTCGCTAGGGTTTTCATCAACTCTTCTATTGTCTTCACTTTTGTAATATTAGATGCCACTAATGGTGCCAAGAAAAATCGAATGCTTCCAAGTGCTTTTCTGTCCTAAAGTTCCCATTCATCATTTGACATAGATCCCTAATTCTTGCTTTTTCCTTCCAATGGCTTCCATAAATCCTTTTGATAAAGATAGTCTTCCATTTGCATCTTCCATAACCAGAATTTCTACCCATTAAACTTGTCAAACCTTAGCTTACCCTCATTTTCCATCGCTCCCACTCAATCATGAGACTCCCACTCAAATGTGAGACTTTCCTGTAAAGGATAACTAAAGAAATAATTAGGCTCTAATATCACTTGTTAGGAATAAGCCATAGATAGAGAAAAAAATTACATGCAAATATAAACAATATCAAAAAAAAAAGATCACATAGAAAAGAACACGAGATACCAAGATTTAACATGGTTTAACCAACCCTTGGGCTATGTCCACCAAATAGCAAGTTTGATATTATTATGATCCAATAATTACAACCTGATTATAATCCATAATCCCTTACAACTCAATACCACCATAAGAACCAATTTCACATCACAACTATGAAATAATTGCCAACCCAAAACCCTTTTATACAAGTATTTTTATGCTTTAGGGTTACAATTAATAATTACATGTCAGCCCAAATTCTTGATAAAATAGGGCCCAAACCCTAGTGAGGACTTATGGAGTATGTACAGTACTTTCCTGATTAGTCACCACAATCTAACATCTTGTTCACAGTTACAAAAACTACATTAACAATGACCTAGCCAAGCCAAAAGGCCTAATAATTGCATATACATGAAAAATAGTATATAGTTCCACATACCTTTCAACAAATCATAGTTCATTCCACTAAGTACATAAAAACTAGATGCAATGTCAAATAACTATAGTAAATTGTATGTCCTACTCATAGATGAAATTTCATTAGTGGGTTCAACACCTCTTTGTTAGATTGACAAAAAATTGTGTGATATAATGCAATTGCCTAAAATATACTTTGGAAATCTTGATATTATTTTGTGTAGATTTCTATCAAACACTACCTATACTTGGCTCATCTATTTTTGACAACAAACCACTAGCAACAAAATTAATGCCTTATATTTTTGGACATACAATGTGAAATGCCACTCATTAGCTAGTTTAATGTGATAAAAGGATGAGAGCTTCATCGCAATTATACATAGAATACGAATAGCATAACATACACACAATTATATATAATATTTTAATCAAAGCTGTCTACATCCTCCTCCCATCAATCCAACCTTTCCATACCTATTCTACAAGAAATAAGATGTTGATGCATACAACCACAACATGCTTTCCATAGTTCCTAGAAACCACATAATATTAGATGAAATATATCTTTAAGATGGAAATTACAATACAACACAACTACATAACCAAACAATAACTTTACCAGCTCAAGTATTTTTCAAGCCAACCATTCTTATTGAATTTTTTGTAGGAAACTACAATACAAAAGATGACCTTGTAAATGGATCAGATGGAATATTTTAAGACATACATAGAACATGGAGGTTTTGACATAGTTTGAATAAATTTAAATGATGCAAAACTAGGCCATGAATAGAGAAATAACTTTTTCTAATACTATATTCAAGGTGTTAAAAAATAATGGGTTCCCATACTCCAAATTGCAAGACCCATCCCAAAAATATTGACAAGGAGAAAAGTAAGAATTAGGAAACAATTTCCAGTTAGGGAGCATGTGCTAAAACAATACATTGGGCCTATGGACTAACAATGGAAGGACTTGCATTTGATCCTATAGGCATAACATAACATCACTAATCAACATATATGACACTTTCAAGAACCAGAATGATTGATTCATTATTTCTCTTAAAACCTTTAAATGCAAAGAACTTCAAGGTCCATGAAAAGATCCACCATGAAATGTCCTACCTCTAATCAAATGTGAAATGGTAGTTTGAAATGATATTTCCTTGAATAATTCATGCTTTACACATACAACTATGCATGTTGAACACTTGAAACTTGAAATCCCATATAGATGAGATCCCCAATGACTATGACACAATGTCTAATAATATCTTATGTCTCCAAGAAATAAATTTCCACCCATCCAAAACACACATCTATTTTGGAAGATATACCAACCACTCAACATATCATTTACATGGTGTAACAATACTTACTAAAACAAATCTCCAAGTAACCAATTCAATAGTGCATACATCAAAAAATGTTAAATCAGTAACAATTGCATTGCATCAATTTGCTAGTGAATTAAATGTATCCAAATTATATATAAGGCCACATACATCAACCATAGAAATCAAAGCCTTTGATGAAGATAACTAAAATAACCATGGTGGGGAGTTTCTTTTACATAGAGCCTTCTTTCTCTATCCAAGGCTTTCTCTTAGGTTTGTTAGGGTCCTTTTTTTATACGCTACTCAAGAGGATCTTTTCCTATGTAATGTCACCATATCTTTAGCCTCTCAATAGATTTATTAGCCTTTTGTCCTTCAAAGGCTAAGTGAAAATAATTAAATTGATTTTTATAAAGTCATTAAATAATTTAAAAATTAAAAAGATGACTTTATGTTTAATTAATTTAATATTATGGAATCATCAAGAAGAACAATTCATCTATTGTTGGGAAGGAGGAAGCTCCCAAAATAGTGATAAGATAACACTTATGATTCTTCTAGAAGGGGGGAAGGAATAATATAAATAGAGGAGAGAGCATCATGGGAAGGCATTCATATTTGTTATTAACATTTGCATGTGTATTTGTGGAGCCAAGGGCCTATAGATAATTAAATTGTCTTTGGGAATAGGAGAGGAGGAAGGAATGATCACTATGCTCCAAGAAATGACTATCAACAAACACTTGGTAAGATTTCTATGCCTTACTATGATGGAAGTAACAAATTCACAGCTAGGTATTGGTTTCAAAAGCTTCATAATTATCTTTCTTTGAGATCAATGCCTAAAGAGGATGCCATAAGATTTTCCATACTACATCTTGAAGGAGCTGCTCATGAGTGGTGGTATCATGGGTTAGTCACTCTTGGACACAACCTTATCACTACATATGAGGAGTTTACTAACATGCTAATCGAAAGTTTTGATGTCAAAGATCCTGAGGCAAGTTTTCATGAATTAGCACAACTAAAATAGCATAGCTCCCTTGACACTTATGTGAATGACTTCCAACAGTTATCAGCCATCATTCCTAACATTAGTGAAAGAAGATTGGTGGTCTTATTAATGGAAGGATTGATGGAGCCATTGAAGGGTTGGTTGAAAGCTTTTGATCCTCTCTCACTATAGGAAGCAATGAAGAAGGCACGAAGCATGGAGTTTGGTGCCCCTACTAGGAATTTTACATCAAAGGGAACATTTTCAAATCATGACAACAAGAAGTTTCCTAAGAAGGAGGACAAAGCTAAAGATAAGTCTACATTTCTGCTTGATTGTGAGACTCGTAATGATTTTAGGAAGAAGAAACTATGCTTCTATTGTAAGGGACCATATGATATTAACCATGACTACCCTATGAAACCTAAGGGGAAGTCAAATCATGCAATGTGGGCACTAATTGAAGATTTCAATTTAGACTGACAATCTGAAATTAATGATTTAGAATTTGAAAAACTAGAACATGATAAAGAATTAGAGGAAGAAGTGAAGCTTAAATAGGCTTGTCTCACAAGTATTCAGCGAGAAGGGTCTTTTAGGATGCGAGGGCTTCTTGCTAGTCAAAAGATTATTACTCTTCTTGATAGAGGTGCAACACACAATTTCATTGATACTAGGCTTGTTGAGAGGTGTAGTATATAGACTAAGAAGTTTGAGGGAATTCAAGTTAAGGTTGCTGATGGTTTCACTCTTAGGTGTGACAAAATGATTTCAAAATTGCCCATGTGCTTGAATAACTATGATTTCAAGGAAGATTTTTATGTGGTGAACATAAGAGACACAAATATGGTTTAGGGAATGACATGGTTACATGACATAGGAGTATTCACCCTCAACCTCCATGAGATGGAAATGAGATTTGAGATGGATAGGAAAACTCATGTGTTGAAAGCACTTAGAGACACCAGTTGCAGGACTATTTCTCTTAGGAAAATGGAACATCTCTTACATCATGACATGGTTGAGTGGGTAGTAAGTTGTGTTTTGAAGCCAACATATGAAGAGCAGCAAAAATCTATTTATCATCCTGATATACAAGAGTTGAGGATCAAGCATGATAAGGTCTTTAGTGAGATTCCACTTGGTAGACCTCCAGATAGAGGGATAGAACACATCATCAAATTGGAGGAGGGTGCTAATCCTATTATAGTCACTCCCTACAGGCACCTTAAGTGGCTTAAAGATGAGATAGAAAAAACTATCAATGAGTTGCTAGCTATTGGGCATATTAGACTGAGTAAGTCACCTTTTGCTTCATCAATAGTATTGGTTAAAAAGAAGGATGGTACTCTAAGGATGTGTATTGATTATAAAATGCTTAACAAGAGAACAATCAAGAACCATTACCCCATTCCAAGGATTGATGAAATGATTGATGAATTGCATGGTGCCAAGTACTTCTCCAAAATTGATCTAAGATTAGGTTACCGCCAAATTCATGTGAGAGAAGAAGATATTAAGAAGACAACTTTTCATTGCCATTGTGGACATTTTGAGTTTGTGGTTATGTCATTTGGGCTAACCAATGCCCCTGCTACATTCCAGTGTACTATGAATAGGGTATTTCATTCATAGTTGAGGCGATTTGTGTATTCTTCTTTGATGATATCTTGGTTTATGGTCAGACATGGGAAGAGCATCTTGCACATCTTGACATAGTTTTGTGTATTCTTGGTAAGGAATCTCTATATGCCAAGGAATCAAAATGTGACTTGGGCATGATAGAATTATTGTATTTACATCACATCATTAGTGTAGAAGATGTTTGGATGGATCTAGATAAGGTCAAGGAAATCATTGAGTGGCCTACTCTGATGAATCTAGCACAACTTAGAGGATGTTTGGGTTTGTGCGGATGCTATCACAGATTTGTCAATGGGTATTCTCACCATTTAGCACCACTTGCAGATTTGACTAAGAAAGGGGCTTTTGTTTGGACTTTTGAGGCACAGGAATGCTTTGAGATATTCAAACAACTTATGACTACTTTCCTAGTGCTTGCATTGCCCGATTTCACTAAACCCTTTGAGTTGTAGTGTGATGCTTCAGGTGAGGGGATTGGAGCTATCCTTATGCGAGATAAACATCCAATTGCATATGAAAGCAGCAAGTTGAGGGGCCTTGAGATACAGCATATATGACAAGGAAATGTTGGCCATTATACATGCATTGGCCAAGTTCAAGCAATACTTAGTGGGCAGTAAGTTCATTATTAAAATAAACGATAATAGCTTGAGACATTTCCTTAGGTAGGAAGATCTTAATTATCGTCAGCAAAAGTGGGTAAGCAAGTTGCAATCTTATGATTTTGACATTTCTTTTGTCAAAGGTTCATAGAATATTGTCGATGATGCCTTGCCTTGCTAACCACATTTGAGCTCTATGGTTGAGGTTTCAGAGGATTAGAGTCATTTGATTGTGATAGAATATGCTAAGGATTCTTGGGCTTCAAGTATTATTAATGGGTCACTATAGGATACTAGGTACATGGTGGTGAATGATATTATCATTTACAAGGGGAGGATTTTCTTGACTCCAGGATCCAAAGTGAAGAACATAGTATTGAGGTCTTTTCATGATTCACCATTGGTAAGCTATCCTAGGTATTTCAAAACCTATTGACAGATTTGGGAGAGGTTCACTTGGAAGGGTCTAAAATCTAATGTTCTACGATATGTTAGAGAATGTTTTGTTTGTCAATAGAACAAACAGAACCATACCTATCTTGCTAGTTTATTATAGCCACTTCCAATTCCAAACAAGAAGTGGGAATGTATATCTATGGACTTCATCATAGGGTTTCCAAAGGTGTAAGGCAAGGATTTTGTTTATGTGGTGGTTGATCGCTTGACCAAATTTGCACATTTTTTTTGGTCACTATTTCATATTCAACCACACAGGTTGCCAAACTATTTTTTTGTGAGGTGTTCAAATTGCATGGATTATTATGAAACATTGTTAGTGATTGAGATAGTCAATTTATGAGAAATTTTTGCAAGGAGCTTTTTAGGTTGTGTGGGACCAAAATTTCTCTAAGTAATAGTTACCACCTTCAAACAGATGGACAAACAAAGATAGTCAACAAATGGGTGAAAGGGTACCTCAGAAATTATATCGTTGGGTAGAAAAAAGGATTGGTTAAGTGGATATACCTTTCTGAGTCCAACTACAACACCACTTACCATATTTCTATTTTGATGACACCATTCATGGCCTTGTATGGTTATGAGGCTCCTAGCTTTCTTGATTTGTTGATAAGTGATAGTAGAGTGCTTAGTGCTGGAGACATGTTATAGGAAAGTCAAGATATCATGAGGGCTCTTCATGAAAACATTTGAAAGGCACAAAACCAACAAAAAAATATGCAAATCAGAAGAGAGTGTAACACTCTTTTGAGGTTGGAGACATGGTGTATTTGATGTTGCATCCCTATAGACAATCTACTCTCAAGAAGAGTGGTGTAGAGAAGCTCAAGCCACAATACTATGGACCCTTCTAGGTCATTAGGCATGTGGGTGAAGCAGCCTACAAGCTAGAGTTTCTGAAAGATAGTAAAGTGCACAATATTTTCCATGTATCATGCCTCAAAAAGGCATTGGGACATCATATGGCTCCTTCTATGGTTCTACCACCCTTAGATGATGAGGGTAAGTTGATTTTGATACCAGAGGCTATACTAGATTTTAGAGAAAAGAAATTGAGAAGTCGTGTCATTAGAGAATATTGATTAAATGGAAGAACCTACCTATTGAGGATGATACATGGGAGAGTGAAGAGATTATGCAACATCCAGAGTTGAGATTGCTTGGGGACAAGCAATTTCTAGAGGGGTGGATTGTAATCTCCCCATCTCTTTAGTCTCTCAATAGATTTCTTAGCCTTTCGTCCTTCAAAGGCTAAGTGGAAATAATTAAATTGATTTCTTATAAAGTCATTAAATAATTTAAAAATTAAAAATATGACTTTATATTTAATTAATTTAATATTAGGGAATCATCGAGAAGCACAACTCATCTATTTTTGGGAAGGAGGAAGCTTCCAGAATAATGCAATAAGATAACACTTATGATTCTTCTAGAAGGGGGGGTAGAAATAATATAAATAGAGGAGAGAGCCTCATGGGAAGGCATTCAAATTTTTTA
Organism: Cupressus sempervirens; assembly: GCA_028749045.1. Lineage (NCBI taxonomy): Eukaryota > Viridiplantae > Streptophyta > Pinopsida > Cupressales > Cupressaceae > Cupressus > Cupressus sempervirens. Next base: position 556,159,398 of record CM053786.1, on the reverse strand, counting down.
TTAACATTTGCATGTGTATTTATGGAGCCAAGGGCCTGTAGATAATAAATTTTTCTTTGGGAATGAAAACTCCCAATGATAGCAATTTTGAGGGTGTGAAAAATCACCTGAATTATTACCGATTAGAGGTGGTATTATAGTTACTTCATTGTGCCAAATTTTTGGCCAAGGGCCAGGTGTGAAGAGGAAGAATAAGTAGGGCATTTTCTACAGAAGCTTGTTATAGGAACACTGTATTACCTTGTCATTAGGGCATAATACCTAGAGATATTGATTGCATTGTTAGTGGAGACTCAAAGTGACTTCAAGAACAAGGTTTCTCCTATTTATTCATGTATATTATATGCTACTACTATAGGTATCAGTCTTTATCAGAATTAAGCATTTATTTATATATATGATACTAGAGTTTTGGATTTGATATTAGTTTGTATTCAAATATTATAAAGATGTCTTGGTTGTAGATGCATCCTATTCTCTTAATGCATTAATAGATGAAAGAAAGAATTATATTCATTGTGGATCTTGCAACCATTTATTACAAGTAGAAAATTAGGGTAATTTGTGACCAGTTGGAGCAAGGCTCATTACATCCTAGTCCTCTCTAACCTACAAACTCACCTATCAATTCAAGTCACTTTCCTAACCCTTCAAACCCTAAAGATGAAACTTTGTGCTTAATAAGATGATAAACTCACCAAGGGTTCCCAACAAGGAAAATGAGTATTTTGACCATGTCACAATGTTCTTGATTATTTTCGTACCATTCTACACCATCTTTCAAAGTCTTAGCCTTCAAAAACATAATCTTGCACTATTTGGCCTTGTAGCCCTATTATCCCAAATTATGCCTCATACAAACAAGGAAACTGAATTAACTCCAAATATGCCTTAATGAGCCCCTATGAAGCCTTCTAGAATTTGTCTCATATCAACCTAGACTCAAAGCTTTTATAGGTTTTATCCCTCCAAACTGTTTGTACTGTACTTTTCCATTAAACCCATTTTTGAGGGATTCTAGGGCAATAACAACAACTCAATGTGTTTTTTCTTAGATCTTATCAATTGGTGTTTTGACACTTTACTTAACCCTCTATCATTTTAAAATAAATATTGGCTCATACCAATCAAGAAAACTCCATTAGTCTAACTTGCAAGTGCTCGATTTCCTAGCCAACCTACTCCAGGCTTGCCTAGGGATTGCTTGCAAAAATACCAAAATTTCTCACAGAAACCAAAAAATGCATATTTACAAAAAGTTCAAAGGCTACTTCTTGAATCCCAAAGGTCAGTAGCTTTTAACCATGGGCATCCAAGTGATAACCATTCTTGTTCAAGCTGCTATGTATAGACTAGTAGGAAAAGAAAAACTAAATAATTTTGAAAACCTATCAAGATGTATTCAAATTCTTCAAAAAAGTATGCAAAAAGTAATTAAATATTGTAAAGAAACTAATCCATGAAAAATGGTTAGAGGATCAATCCAAAACAATAGGGTTCACGCCAAAATTGCATTTCTTTTGTATATTTTACCTCCTTTCTCATGAACAGTCCATACAAGACAATTACAAACCCTTCCAAATAAAGTGGTTTTTCCTTATATACATTATTTCTAATTTTTTAGACCATCAGGTTGAATCCCATACCTCTTTATTTCTTCATCCCAAAATTGTGGAAAAGTTGTCATGAGCAACTTTTGTAATTTTTGCAAAGGTGGCCTTTTAACACCTCCAACCTATCTAGTTTGACTCAAATCCATAAAATTTGATCCAAAAATACCTATGGACCATATTTTAATAACTATTACTCAATTTTGAAGTATTTTTCAACTTTGACCATAGTTGACCCTATGAGGATCTTGTAACACTAACTAGGTCTTAACAAGTAGATTATGGCCAATATTTGCACTCAATCTTTTTACACACTCCCTAACACACTTTGGGAATTTATGACTAGTCCTTATTTGGTCAATGGTTGGCTATACCATTTGCAAGCCAAAATTCCTATCAGTGTTTACCTTTCCCTAAGGTGCTCTTGCACCATGCTCCCCTACAAGAAAGAGACTAAGTTACTTGTGGTGAGAGGAACTCTAGGTTGATTCCATGTTTCTTGAAGTCACTCTTTGTAATGCATGTTTCTTCATTATCAAGGATACTTTTTATTTGATTAGATTCTCTTTGTAGGCCTAGTTTCTAGTACTCTTGTTAATTCTAGAGTCTAGTATCCTTTCAACTTGAGGCTGCAACTTCTCAAGATCTTGTAGCTTTTCCAAATCCTTGTTTAGCCCTATCTAATACTGTGCCTCATTAATATTTACACCTCTATATGGTGTCAACTCTTGAACATTGAAGATGGGTGAGATTGAAATGTCTTTGGGGAAATCAAGTTTATATGCATTTGCACCATACTTCTCCAACACCTTACTTGGTCCAATCCTCTTCATTTGAAGTTTAATTGGAATGCCCTTTTTTAATCTAGATTTATTCAAAAACACCATTACCAAGTCTCCTATCCTAAAATTTTAGATCTCTTCTTCCCTCACCTTTATTTTCTTTCAACCTTTGAGTGGCCTCCATTAATGTCTACTTCACTAGATTATGAATCTCTTTCATAGATTAGGAAAAATTATCTGCATGCCCACTGATTTTTTCATACCCTAGTATCTCTCTAAGCTCCATAATTCCCTTGGATGGGACCTACAGACTATTTGGAAAGGACTAAGCCCTATTATTCTATTTTTATTGTCATTGTAGGAAAACTCTTCTTGAGGAATAACTTGCTCCCATCCTTTCCCATACTCCTTGGTTAAACACCTCAGTAGGTTTCTAAGAACCCTATTGATTACTTATATATGCCCATGTGTTTAGTGGTGATAGGTAGAATTGTGAGCCAAATTAGTGCATAACCTCTTCCAAAGTGTCTTCCAAAAATACCCCATAAACTTGAAATCTTTGTCTAAAACAATACTCATTGGAAAACCATGTATCCTATCTCCTTGAAGAAAATATGGGCTATATGACTAGCAACATGTGTTATTTTTTAGGGTATAAAATGGCTCATCTTACTTAACCTATCCACCACAAAAAATACACTATCCAATCATGTTTTTGTTATAGGTAGGCTAATTATGAAGTCCATGCTAATGTACTCCCAAGGTGTATTTGGAATGGGTAATGGATGATAGGGTCCTATATTAGATGAAGTGCCTTCAGCTTTTTGGCATATTCCACACTATTCCACATACCTTCTTACATCCCTCTACATCTTGGGTCAATAGTAGAACCATTCTACTAGATCTAGGGTCTTCCCATTATGTTTCTCCTAGATGAGGTTTTCCCTCATAAACCATATTGGTGTACATAACTATTTCCCTTTAAAAATCAAACCATTTTGTAAAGTGAATTCAGAAAATTGGCTCTTAAAGTGGTTTTAAAAATTGCTACATACCTTATATGCCTCTACAAAATCAATATCTTCTCCACACAAGTCCTTGAACTCCTCAATCCCTATGCTTTGCAATTTGACCTCTTGAACAATCAATACCCTTCTACTTAAGGTATCAACCAATTTTTTATTGAGTGCCTTCTTGTGCTTTATGGTAAATGTATAGGATTACAATAATTCTATCCACTTGATGTGCCTAAGGCTGAGCTTCTCTTGTGTGCTTATGAAACTAAGTGATTGATTATCGGTGTAGACAAAAAACTCCTTTGGTAATAGATAGTGCCTCCACATCTTGGGCTTACTAGTGCATATAGTTCCAAGTAATAGGCATACTACCTTGTCTTTTCCTCATTGATCCTCTCATTGTAAAATTCTACATGCCTCCCCTCTTGGCTTAACATTTCTTGCATCACATTCCACAATGAACAATTTTTCAAAACTTGTCAAAACCTATATTGGTTGAGTGGCTACCTCCTTCTTTAGTCTTTCAAAACTCTTATTTGTTGCATTTGTCATACAAATTTTTTCTTCTTGCCTCCTTTGATTGTGTCATTCATAGGAGCACATATCTCACTAAATCTCCTCATAAATTTTCTATAAAATTAGGTAGAAGCCATGGAAACTTATTACTTTAATAGTAGTCCTAGGAGTAAGCCAACCCAAGATTGCCTCCACCTTACTCTTGTCAATTTTCAAATTTTCTTGTGAAATTACAAAACCCAATTAAAAAAGTTCCTCCTTCATGAATTAAACTTCTCCTCTTGGAGTCTTCTCAAGAAAATTTCCAAGTGTTTCATATGCTCTTCTTTTTCCTTTTTGAATATTATGATGTCATCCAAATATACTACCAAAAATACACCTATGTAGTCTTTGAGGACTTCATTCATCACCCTCATAAAAATACTTGGTGCATTGGTAACACCAAATGGCATTACCAACCACTCATAGCGTCCTTCATTGGTTTTAAAATATATTTTTACACTCATCACCCTCTTTCATCCTTATTTGATAATATCCACTCTTAAGATCAATTTTTGAGAAATGTCTAACTCCACCAAGAGAATCCATTAGGTCCTCTATCCTAAGAATAGGAAATCTATATCTTATTGTTATCCTATTTATTTCCCTAGAATATGTACACATTTTCCACTTACCTCCCATTTTAGGGGCTGAGACAACTAGAACAATACATAGAATTATACTTTTTCTGATCAACCCTAGGTCAAGTATCTACTAGACTTTCTTTACAATCTCCTTATTTTTACTAGATGTAATCTTGTATGTAGTTTTGTTTGGAAAAGATTCTTCTAGTATAAAGTCAATTTGATGAAATTGATCTAAAAACTATTGTACTTTTGTAGGTGTAGGTGTTTATTTTGGTGTCTCCTCCTCCTTTGGTTTGACCATGACTCCATAACCAATCCCTTCTCCCTATTTCAAATCCTTTAAGAACTCGTTTCCACTCATCAAGAGTGCATTGGCTTTTGAATTTTCCACATTTTCCTCTTCTAGAAATGAGTGTACCTTTTAAGTGACTCCATTCTTCTTGAATGTGTGCTTGTTCTCCTTACCATGATGGACTGCTTCCCTGTCATATTTCCATGATCTTCCAAGAAACATATGAATTGCATCTATCACAAAGTATCTTGTCCTGATACTTGCCTATGGAAAACTCAACCCATACTTGCTCATTAAAAAATATGTTTTTCCCCTTGTTCAACCAAGTGACCCTGTAGGGATACACATGAGATATTTTGGTAAGTTTCAACTTTTGGAATGCCTCTTCTGAGATAACGTTATCAGTGGAACCTAAGTCAATAATGAATTTACATACCTTGCTCAATAACTTTCATTTGACCCTAAAAAGAGCTCTACTTTTCTTATGTTCATCCTTAACAAGTTCTTTTATCAACACTCTTCTGAACATTAGATTTTCCCCTTTCTTTGAGTTCAAACTTACCTTTGAATTCTTACAATCCTCTTGTACACATGTGATCATCTTATCTCCTTATGAAGCTGATGGCTTATCAAGGATACTATAAGTATATTACCATAATTTAAAATGTCATATAAGCAAAGTGTGAGCTTCTCCCAAATCCTCTAGATCTTCTCTTCCACCACTAGAGAAACCTCTACCTCTACCATAGTCTCCTATGTTACTAGAGTCATGAGATTTCTCACTTGATTGAGAGTCCCCTTGGCCTTTATTTTCATTTCGCCTTCCACTAGAACATCCCCTATGTCCACCTCTAGAATCTATACCTCTTCCTTTTCCTTTGTTGTTAGATTCTTGTTTCTTCTTCAATATTTCTTCCACCTTAAGGGCCATTTGATAACAACTATGTAGTATTGTAAGAGAAAAGAGACTTAGCTCTTCATGTATGTTCCATCTAAGGCCATTAAGGTATCTAGCGACCTTAATGCTCTCAACTTCTTGTATTCTAGACCTAAGACTTAATTTTTAAAACTTCTTTGTATAGGGAGACACATCTAGGTCTCTTTGTGTCAAGTTTTTTCTTTTCTTATGCAGCTAGATATCATAATTCTCTAGTAGGTAATTTTTTTTTATCTTGGTTAACATAGTCTTACAATTTGTTATGGGCTTCTTGTTTTCCTTTTCTCTTTCTTCTTGCAAGAACTTCCACCAAGTTAATGCCTCCCCTCTCAATCTCAATTTTCCTATCTTTACTCTTTGGGCCTTTAAAATATAGTGATTTTCCATGTTCAATCCATTCCACAACTACTTCTATTTCCATTTTCCCACTGAAAATAGGTATGCCTTCTAATTCTTTTCCACTTAATACTTTATGCCTTAATGCATGGGTGTTATTTCCTCTTCTTCTTTATCCTTCTCTTTGTCTTTCTCTCCTTCTAACTTCTCTTTCATCTTGCCTATAGCCTCTACCACTTGTTCCAATTTTTGTTTCATCTCTTCAATAGTTTCTTCAAGAACTTTGTTCTTCTCTTGCTACTCTAGAAAATCCCTTGCCAATTATACATTTGTCACCGTGGTGTTTTCATCTATAGATTCTCCTTCTATTGACATCCACTACTCACTTTCCAAGCCTTTTAATGTCTCTGATACCACTTTGATGGGAAATTTCTTCTACTTTGAGCCTTCTTTCTCTATCCAAGGATTTCTCTTAGCCTTCCTAATGTCCTTTCTTGATACCCTACTCTAGAGTATCTTTTACTAGTCCTCTCTAACTTAGAAACTCACTGATCAATTCAAGTCACTCTCCTAACCCTTCAAACCCTAAAGATGCAAGTTTGTACTTAACAAGCTAAAAACCTCACCAAGGGTTCCCAAAAAGGAAAATGAGTGTTTTGACCATCCTCACAATGTTCTTGATCATTTTCCAATGATTTTGCACCATCTTTCAAAGTCATAGCCTTCAAAAACATAATCTTGCACTATTTGGCCTTGCAGCCCTGTGAGCCCCAATTAGGCCTCTTACAAATAAGGAAACTGAATTGATTCCAAAAATTCCTTAACAAGCCCCTATGAAGCCTTCTAGACTTTGTCTCATATCAATCTGGACTCAAAGATTTCCTAGGTTTTAGCCCTCCAAAGTTTCTATATTGTACTTTTCCAAAAAAACCCTATTTTTGAGGGTTTCTAGGGAAATGACAACAACTCAGTGTGTTTGATGCTTAAATATTCTTCTTAGATCTTCTCCTTTGGTTTTTGGACACTTTAATCAACCCTCTATCATTTCCCAAGCAATATGATATCATACCAATCAAGGAAACTCCATTAGTCTAACATGCAAGCACTCCATTTCCTAGCCAAACTACTCCAAGCTTGCATAGGGATCGCTTGTCAAAAAGCCAAACTTGATTACATAGCCAAAAAAATGCATATTTATACAATTTAAAAAGTCCACTTCTTTAATTCCAAAGGTCATTAGGTTTTAACAATGGGCATTCAAGTGGTAGCCATTCTTTTTTAGGTTTCTATGTAGAGACTAATAGGAAAAGAAAAACTAAATAATTTTGAAAACCTATCAATATGTATCTAACTTACTCAAACAAGGATTAAAAAAGTAATTACATATTGTTAAGAAACTAATCCATGCAAAATAGTCATAGGATCAATCCAAAACAATAGGTCTCGCACAAAAATTACATTTCATGTGTATTTTTCCTCCTTGCTCATGAACAACCTATACAAGACAATAAACCTTCAAAATAGAGTGGTTTTTCCTTATATACCTTATTTCTAACTATTTAGACCCTCAGGTCAAATCCCAAACTCTTTAGTTCTTCCTCCTAAAATTTTGGAAAAGTTGTCATGAGCAACTTTTACAATTTTTGCAAAGTAGACATTTTAACACCTCAAACCAATATAGTTAGACTCAAATCCACTCAATTTAATCCAAAAAAACCTATGGACCACATTTTAAAAACTATTCCTCAATTTTGAGGTATTTTTCAACTTTGACCATAGTTGACCCTATTAGGACCTTGTAGCATTAACTAGGTCTTAACAACTAAATCATGGCCGACACTTGCACTCAATCTTTTTACACACTCACTAACACACCTTGGGATTTTATGACTAGTCCTTATTTGGTCAATCGTTGGATAGGACATTTACAAGCCAAAATTCCTATAAAGGTTTTCCTTTCCCTAAGGTGCTTCTATACCAAACCACAACTTGTTTATTAAAAAATAAAATTTACATCGTAGGAGATTTTAATTTAGACATTTGAAAGAAAAACACATCTACAAAAACAATCATCAAACATATGTAAGAATAAATTATTCAATTAATCTTAAATCAATCACACACTATAAAATATCTACTCATTGATCACATTTGGATTAGTTCACCAAAAAATACATGCTTCATTTACAAAGATGAGCCCTGCTAGATAGACCATTTGGAAAAATTTGTGTAGCTCTTCACACTTTAACTCTAACTAGATCCTTTTCTCTAGTAGCCATGAATCTGCCCAAGTGAACATAAGATGAACAACAACAACAACACCACAATAATAATTAATAAAAAGGTACTTAAAAATGTACAGTTTCCATCTTCCTTATGTCTTCAAAGAATCAACAATAATAAATATCTCCCTCTCCATTTTATAGTGTAAAACAAGATAACCAAAAACCTATATCAATTGAATGCTAGAAAGGAAGGTCAAAGTTTTAGAGGTGATGTCCTAGTAGTATAAAAATCTATTTTGGATAAACCAATCAAGATGTACCTAATTCTTCTTGCTAACCATAGATTCCAAAGGAGAACTAACTATAATGCTAAATGTAGCTAGCAGCAACCTTCTCAACAAATATGAAGATAAGATAATCCCTAGCATGATACTGAAGATGATAGAGTGTGACATTGCACCAAAAATAGAATATGATTAAGGAGATAATGATTGCATCTTAATCCTTAAACATTCTAGCATAGTTGAAACAATACCACCAATTTTACATGACTACAACTTCATCCCTAGTAAAACTATAAAATAGCTACTAAACTTTACACCTAAGAACATCCAAATGCAACAATTGCTAGAGGAAAATAAAATTCTAGTGCTTCCTTTTAGAAGCATAGCCAAGAAAGCTGATAAAAAGTTGACTTTATGAATAAGTCTTTTAACTTTTATCTACAAGCTTGTTGCTAAATAGATTTGTCACTATAAAAATGGCCCAATAGAGTGTATGTGTTAAATTGTTCACAATAGTTGGATAAGCTTTTGGTATGTGGCCTTATTTTGCATTTAGAGTGGCAGCTCCCTCATATGATGTAATTTTAAAGATCATAGAAAGCCATTGATGATGAATGCACCATGCGACTTTATAGCTCTCTGGAGTTAACATAAAATGATAATAAAGACAATCAAGAACTATGCTTGAAAATGATCATTATCACCATGCCGATTCACTATTCATAAACATTCACACAATATCATGAAAACATTCATTGGAAAGAGAATCAATAGTTTTATGCTACATCAATCTAGATTTTAGAATAATAAATCAACGCATGTCTCATTTTATTTTCTTGCACCAAGAACATAATAGAGCTTTCCAATTTCATAGACAAAATTTGTACATACTTTCCAAAATTTGTGTTCTAAGAAAATTTTTAGCATAGTGTTCCCTTATTCTAAAGTCTAAAAGTCCCTTACAAATCCAAAAAGACTCCTTATATAGACACAAATGTTAAGAACTACCTCTTCATTGTTAATAACTACCTCCAAAATCTGTAATTTTGGAGAGGTTAATTAACCTCTACAAAATTTAACCAGTGGACCTAAAATTCATGGCACACCCACCTATATTTCACACTCCCATTTGAAGAAGGTTGCAAAATTTTTAATCTCTGACTTCTTTTTCTTCAATCCATGACTATTTGAACCATACATTGTCCTACTATCCACTTCTAAACTGGCAAGTGGTATGTAGATTCCCAAATAAAATGAATGAAAACTCAAAATATCATTTAGTTCAATGCAGTCACCATTGATAAATGCGTCAAGATCATTGAAGGAAGAAGAATCCATATTGGGATTCTGACAATGACAGAGAATTTCTCTGACAATATCATCAGACTTGCTACCTTCGGAGGAGGAGACATTCTCATTTTTAGGAAACAAATAGCACATCACAATACTTGCATTTTGCTTATCATTTTTGAGATGACATAGTACAAAAGTATTCTCCAAACTAGCTCCTATCTCCAATTCCTTTGCATTGAGATGGTATCCATTAATCATCAACTTAGTTCTTTCTCCTTACTTCAAACCCAATCATTATGACTGGTTGTGTATTCTTGACATATGCTTTGAAGTTGCAAGTTGGGGAAAATAGGAAAACAACAGGCAAGTAGGTTAATTTATTAGAAATTTAAATCCATTCATTGTTGATAGCATAGGCTCTTTTAATTCATTTGTACTATTCACCATTTGATTTTTGAGTGGAGGTTAATTAACCACCTTCAAAATACATAATTTGGAGCTTAACCTTAACCTTTGAGACAAGAAGTTAAGGTTAATGATGGGGAAGAGAATACGTGTTTGACCCCCAGACCTTAACCTTTTAAAAGGCTAATTTTTGAAGCATATCTTAACCTTTTGAGGGAGAGGTTAATGGTTAAGCTTTCAAAATGAAATATGCATTTTAACATTTAATTTTAACCTTTTTAGAGTTTAATGGTTAATGATGCAATTGAAAATATGTATTCTTGGTTCCTTCATTAACCTATGATAACTTTTGACTCGGAAGTTGGATTTTGAAAATTTGAAGTGCTAGGTATAGTTGGGAATGAGCCAGAGATATTGAAGGGAAAAATTTCTCAAAAAATCAGAGAGGAAATGACCATTTTAATACTTAAAATGAGGCATATTTCAAAAATAACCATAGCATTGGTAAGGTAGGAATTGAGAGAATTTTGATATCTGGGTAACAGCTAGCTCTATTTGGGGACAAGGGCTTTATAAGGACGAAGCTCAAATCTAGAAAAATTAGAATAGTGCTTTATCCATTGGGTTGTAGAGTCACTTGAGGAACTACTTTGCAAAAGGAAATGAACACCAAAAATGGGACAACAAAAAGTAAAACTAAAAGCAACACAAATTGATAGGAGCATGGTAAAAATGAGACAACTTATATACAAAAAGGTGTCACACTACACCTTCTACTGATGATAATGCTTCAAGTGTTTCCCATTGTAAGGTAAGGGCAAATGGGTACCACTTAGGTATTATAAAATAAATGAATTCTTCCCACATACCTCTTTGATTTGAAATGGGCCTCTCCATAAGGAGTCAAATTTTTCATGTAAACCTTTTGGTTCTTTGCACTTATCCCAAAGTAGGACAAGGTCACCTTCCTCGAACACCCTCTTTTTAGATTTCTTATCATATAACTTCTTTATGTGGGATTGATGTTCTTTTATTTTATCTACAACCACATCTCTCTCCTCTTCCAATTTGGTCAAATATAATATTCATTTTTCAAGAGCATTTTTGAATTCATAGTTTTCAATAGCATCTTGTAGTTTCAAAATACATAATTCCAAAGGAAGAGGAAAAACTATTTCAGTACCATATAGTATCTCAAAGGGAGATTGTCATGTTGCTCTCTTCTTTGTGGTATGATCTACCCATAGTGCATCATACAAGTGTTTGTGCCAAGACCTCTGATTAATATCTATCTATTTCCACACAATGGACATAATATTTTTATTGCTTGATTCTACTTGACCATTTTCTTGTTTGAAATAATATAAGGAGTGAGATAGAATGATTCCATATTGATAGTAGAAGGTTGATATCTCCTAGGAGGAGAATTTTTTAGCATTATCGATAACAATCTTGTTAGGAATCCCAAACCTAACCAAAATATTTTGCTTGATGAAACTGCATACAACTTCTGAAGTTATTTTCATAATTGGAATGGCCTCTACCCACTTGGTGAAATAATCATCTGATGTTAAAATGTGAGTATGTCTGACAGTGGATGAAGGATGGATAGGACCAATGAAATCCAAACCCCATTTTTGAAAGGGTTCTTCAATCACTACTGGTTTCAAGAGCAGTGCTACTAATTAGACTCTTCCTTTGAAATATTGACCGTATTTGCACTTGACCCATTCTTCTAAATCTTTGAACATTTTGGGCTAGAAAAAATAGTTTCTCAAAATTTTATAGGCTATTATTGATGTTGAGAAATGACCTCCACATGCTTCATTATGAAATAAATGAAGTAACTCCTTCCTTTGATCAAAATCTACACAGCTCTAGAATGTACCATCCACTTCCTTCTTGTACAAAGTGTCAGCCCCTATAATGTACTTTACAGATTTCAAGTTTAGGGTCCTCTTTTCTTTGGGTGATAGATGAGCTGGGTATTCTCCATATGTCAGAAAGTAGGCGATATTGGAAAATCAATTATCAAAATTACTAATGAATAGAACTAATGGAATTTATTTTTCTATCTCCTCTTCATTCTTTGAAGATCCTTCAACGATAACCTTACACAAACCTTTCCCTTTGACGAGCTTTGTAGGTTTGATATCTAGATCATATTCTTGTACTCTAACTATCCAAGAAGCTCTTTTATTCACACCTATCTCCTATTGTTTTAGGAGGGTCATCACTACCAAATCAAGAACAAATACCTTGGAGTGAGAGTTTAGGATGTAAAACCTAAATTGTTTCACTGCTCTAACTAAAGCATATGCATTCTTTTCAATCAAGGCAATTCATTCTTCTTAAGAGAAACACTCATGAATGCTATTGGGGCCCCATCATTATCTTTATCAAGTTGAGTGAGTATAGTAGATAAGGTGCTCTCAGGTGCATAGCAATACAAAAGAATTTTTTTAGAAAAATTTGGATAAAAAAGGGTAGGGACATTAGCAATCACAGCCTTGATTTTTTCAAAAGAAGCCTTACCTTCCTTTGTCCATTTAAAATCTGTATCCCCTTTCATCATATTCATAATTGACTTCATAATTTCAGAGAAGTCTGGTACAAATCTTCTTATGAAGTTTATTTACCCAAAGAAAGATCTAACCCTTGGTTTACTCATGGGAAGTGATAATTGTTGGATATCTTTTGCCCTTTTAGGGTCTATTCGAATACCTTCTTTGGAGATAATATGTCCAAGTAATTTTCCTTCTATCACTCCAAATATAGACTTCTTAGAATTCAGTGAGATGCCATGGGTTTGACATCAATGCAAGATAGATTCCAAATGATGCACATTATCTCTTCTATGTTTTGAAAACATTGGAAGATCATCAAGGTACATGACAATGATTTTATTCTTGAGATCCACAAACAAATGGTATATTTCCTATTGAAAGGTGGCTCTAGCATTTATCAAATCAAAAGGCATACGATTGTAGGTAGCAAAACACATGGAGTAGTAAAAGCTATTTTATGTTGATCTTCTAACACAATATTGATCTGATTATAACCAAAGAAACCATCTAACATAGACATGAGCTTAGAACCAGATACCAATTGCAAAATATGATCCATGATAGGGAGCTCGTAATTATCCTTAAATAATGCCTAATTCAAATTATGGAAATCAAAACATATTCTTATCTTGCCATTCTTCTTGTTGACTAGGACAATATTTCCTACCCATGTTGAATGGTGGATAGGGTAGATAATCATTGCTTTAAGCATTTTATCAACTTCATTGAATATAGTGTCAACTACCTTGGGATTGAATTGCCTTTGTTTTTTCTAGAAGGGAGTTGAACTAGGTTTCAAAGGAATTTGATGTTTAAATTTTCCATTCATGAATTCCTTCAAATCTTCATAACCCCAAGAAAAAACATCTCGGTAAGCTTTCAAAAAACTCATGAATTCTTCTTTCTCTTCTAGTACAAATCTTTCCCAATAAGAACCATCTTTGGAATTTCTTCAGAACCAATGTTTGCCTTCTCATAACCCAAAGAATTAGAAGATTTAGTATCGTTGACTTTCTCTTTCCTCTTATATTCTTTATCAAATAGACTCTCAAGGGTGACTAATCCTCTTGGAATAACATTACCTTGTAGTTGAATATCTTAGGATTATCTCCTCTATCCCAAGATTATCTCCTCACATTCCATCATGATTATGTGATCCTTCAAAATTTAAATCTGAAAATGGAGGTCTTCCCTCAAGAAATGTAATGATTTTCCCATCATCATCAAAGACTTTCCATTGTCAATCATTATCTATTGCATTGGGTCTATGAATCATCTCTATTGTGTAGCTATCTCTATTGAACTTGGGCTGAGGAATAAGGAGAGAGGTAGAGACTGTGAGACAATCTACTTTGGAATTTTTTTCATGAGGGATAGAAGATAAAGAAAAAGCATTGAAATTTTCAATTTTATCCTACACCCTATTTCTATATGCCTTTAGTCTTGCATTATTTGTTTGATATTATCTTTGTACTTGGTTGACAACTAATTCTTCATCTCCTGATACCTTGAGTTGTTTGATCCCTTTTTCTCTTGCATACTCGAGGTCATGTAGAAGAGCTTCATATTATGTGGTATTATTAGTGGTTTCAAAAACCAACTTATACACTTTTGGGAACTTCTCTCCTTTTGATGATATCAACACTATCTGAACACCTAAACCAGAAGAAGAAGAACTTCCATCAAACTCCATTGACCATAATTCATTGGTTATATCAGGCATAAGAAGCCTAGTTACATCTTCTTCAGTGGATGTCATCATATATGTCCCATGTTTTTTATCAACATACAACATTTTAGTCCCTGAATCATCTAATTTCAAGACCATATATTTAGCTTTAGGTTTGGGATTAAGTTTAACCTTTTTATCTCCAATCGGGATGAGGGCATGAGACATGTCCATCTTGATTTCACCATTGAGATCTTTGCAAAAAAAATTCTCAATAGCATTCTATAACTATTTGGGATATTAGTGACCAAGATATTCAATTTTAACTTCTTTTCAAGATGTGTTGCAAGGGCTACTTGAGCATCGTTTAACTAGCCAACTAGTGAAACTTGTTTTGCTTCTATAGAATACACCTTTCCTAATGGTTTTTTTAGAGAGAGTCCTTGGGCATGGGCCACCTTTGAAGGCATAACATTATCATATGCACTAGAATCTATGATACAATTACTTAACTTGCATCTAGCTATATAGAGGGAAACATAGAATGGATCAAGTTTATTTGACTAAGAAGCTGCGACAAATGATTCTTTCTTAGTCATGAGCCCTTCCAAATTATTCTCCTCTTCCATAGAAATTCTTGACTCATGGTTGATAGTAATCTTAGGTGAACCTTTTCCTTTACCAATGCATTGAATCAACCTCTCTAACTAATGTAGGTTGTCTTTCATGTAGTCCAATTAAGAAATTTTTATTTTTGTCTTCTTACAATGATCAATAAAATCAAAAGAGTATTCAATAATGGGAGAAGATTTGATTTTATTGGCCTCCTTTTCTTATGAAGGTTCTTCCAAAGTATGTTTGTGAGATAGAATTCTCTTAGAAGGCTCATCAGAGGCTTTATATTTTTCTTCTTTTCCCCACTTCTCTTATAATCTTTGTCTCCAATTTGGTGTAGATGCATTGCAAGAATGATTGTTAACATCTTCAGCTTTCTCACCATCAGATTCATATTCTTGAAAGTTTATGGAAGAGTTCCCAATTGTAGATTTTGTTACATCTTCAGGGGTGACATATTATTCTATTTTCTCTTTTGTCAAATGCATTTGCATGAATCTGGCCATCTTGGGACATCTTGCACCATCATGGACTATTGTTAGGTGGAAATTAGTAGTAGTAGCTTGTTTACTAGATGATGTAGGATGTTCGATGGCTAATCTTGGTGTTGGCTGGGGCAGCCATTTAGGTTGTCTATTTTGTTGATATGGCATATAATTCCTCCTAGGAATATCTTGGTACAAAGGTGAAGGATTGTGGGGCAACTACTTCTTGATTTGTAACACATCATTAGCCAATTTTTGATATAAAGGGTCAATGGTAGTGATAGGAGCTTGTTGACCTTTCCCTTTTTGGAGATCATAACTCCATTTACCTAAACTAAGTAGGTCATTCTCTACCTTGATGGATAAAGTTTACTTGGTTGCTAGATCGGGAGCTCTCACCCTTCGTATTTGAAAGCTTACATCAAAAGGTTGAGCACTAATGAAGAAAATCATTTTCTTTTCTTTAGTGGGTCTTTTATTGATAGGAATTTCATTTATTTTCTAGTTGAAATGAGAAATGGATTCTCACATGGGTTCATGAACAACTTTCTTCATTTGTGTAAATTGGGAGAGAAGAAAATGTTCATCTTCAATAGTTTTAAATCTCCTCTCAAAACTTGAATCAAGGTTTCCCATGAAGTCACTGATTGAACTGGCAGCTAACCAAACCATTCAACTATGGCTTTTGTGAGTGTTTCAACAAAAATATGAACATAAAAATCTTCATGTTGAATTGTAAGAACCCCACTTGCCATAAAGAAGGAATTAATGTTTTGATGAGTGGTAACTTTTTTGTCCTCAGAAAACTTAGGAAGAATTTTTTGGGAGCCAACAGGCATGTCATGCAACTGGTTGCCTAAAGATAAAGGACCAATAGGAACTCCCCACATGACTAGGGGATGTGGTGCTTGATGTGCCATGGCTGGGAGAATGATGTTCAAAGGCTGCACTTTTATGGCTAGAGGTACAAGTGTACTTGGGAAGATCAAGGCTTGAAAGGTTGTAGGAGAAATAGTAGCTTTGGGTGGTGAAGATGGTTTACTAACAAACTTAACCTTCTACTTCCTCTTAGGAGTAATTGGCTTGAAATCTAACTTTTGAAGGGCTTCAAAATCTTCATCTGGCATACCCTTTTGTCTATCCACTCAGCTATATGGTTTGTCAACTATTTTATTGGTCATTATTCACTTTCCCTTAGATGTGGCCAAGATTCTACCTATTTCTTTTTAGGATAACTACTATTCTTTCAATAACTACAATGTTCTAACCAATAGGAGCTCTTTGCAAGATTTCCTAATTTTTCTTCTTCTTCAAGAACTTGATTTACTTGATTATATTGCTATGCACTTCATCTACACCTCTAGGCTAGAGTGTTTAAGTTTGAAATAATATCCTCATGGGTATCTTGGAAGCAAGATTTGGTTGGAGAATAGGAAAAATGTTCTCATGTGGTCACCAAATATTAGTTGGAAAATAGATTTGTCACTATAAAAATAGCCCACAAGAGTGTATGTGACAAACCATTCACAACAATTGGATTCTGGGTTCAGTGTCCACTAGAGTTTCCCAAAATCTATTAGTAAATAGATTTGCCTCTATAAAAATTGCCTAACAGATTGTATGTAGAAAACCATTCACAATATTTGGATAGACCCCTGGTATGTGACCTTCCTCTACATTTAGAGGGGTAGCTCCCTCATTTGATGTAATTTTAAAGATTTTCAAATAGAGAATTTAAACTTTTAAATATCAATAGAAAGCCATTGATGATGAATGAACCATGCAACTTCATAGCTTTTTGAAGTTAACATAAAATGGTAACAAGGAAAATCAAGAACTGCACTTGAAAATTATCATTATCACCATGTCAATTCACGATTCATAAACATTCACACAATATTGTGAAAGCATTCACTACAGAGAGAATCAACAGTTTTATGCTGTAACAATCTAGATTATAGAACAAGAAATCAATGCGTGTCTCATTTTATTTTCTTACACCAAGAACGTAATAGAGATTTTCAATTTCATAGACAAAATCTGTACTTACTTTCCAAAATTTTAGCATAGTGTTCCCTTATTCTAAAGTCCAAAAGTCCCTTATAAAGCCAAAAAGACTTCTTATATAGACACAGAAGTTAAGAACTCCTCTTCATGGTTAATGACTACCTCTAAAATATGTAATTTTGGAGAGGTTAATTAACCTCTACAAAATTGAACCAGTATGACCTAAAATTTAGATCTTACACCTTTCGAGAGAAAGATTGGATAATAATTCCTTATAGATCTCCTTTTGATATTTAAATGATTTATTGAAGTTACATCACTTTATTGATGAACACATATCCTTCTTTTCATGAAGAGGTCAAGAGCATGAGGTTGTCAATATGGAGGGAATTCTCAATTTGTGGAGTCCAAGATTACATCTCATTATATTGTATCTTCTACTTAAACATTAACATCTATTTGGCACCTTCTCATATTCTTCATCATCCTTATGCAAGACAACACTTCCTCCTTGTTAAAACTCTTTTGTTGTGGTCATTTTCTTTTGTAGTAGCTCCCACAATAGCTCCATTCTCTTTCTCTCCCTTCAATGCCATCAAATCTAATTCATTCGAAACTGTAGAGATGTCTTGCACGAGCTTGTCAGCCAAACTTCTGCTGACATCCTCTCATATGACCACACATAGAAGTGTTATATGTTGAGCATCTAGAGACATATTATATGCAGGAACCACCCTATTAAACCTTCTCAAATGTTTTGAAATGTCATGTTCATTATATTTGAGCTTCTCCTTGAGAGAGAATGTGACTAGAAGCACACCCTCCTATTTTGATAGTATATTGAACCGCCTTATTCTTATAATACTATCGCACAAATATTTGGCATCTGCCCTGTAGTTTTCTATGATTTTCTTGTATCTTTTGTAGCCAATGTGAATTAGTTGGTAGTATTGCATAATGAATTGTCTTGAATCTATGGAGAATTTAGTTTGAAAGTAAGTTGATCAACTTTGAGATAATTGATATGGAAAATAAGCTCCTCTGGAAAGTCTTTCTTGCTATGCCAAATAATTTATCCAATTCTCTCATAAACAAGACTATATTTATGCCAACTCATATTGATGCTCCTCACCAATGGAATCCTAAATCCCACTCCACATTTGGATAGATAAATGGAGCAATGAACCCACCACTTGCAACTTCAACATGTTATTAGAGTGTCCCACCTTAAAATTCTCAAGGAGATAACTAGATATCTTGTGCTTCATTACAATTATAGAGTTCGAGGTGTAGACACCAAAATTTGTCCAAAACCTATTCCTAGCCAATTAAATAAATATTCATTATTTATTTAATTCTCCTACCTTAATTAAATAAATTTTACATTTATTTAATTATGTTTTCCTTTCCTTGATTTAAATAAACTAAGGTTTATTTAAATCCTAGCCTTCCCCTTGCATCCTAACCCCTTTCACTTTAATTAAGTATGTCATTTACTTAATTAATTCCCTCCTAATCCCCCTAGGAATTAAATATTACATTTAATCCTATTTGAGCACATGGATCCTACTTTTAACCCTCACCTAACCTCACTAGCCTACCTAACCCATCTTGCTAAACCTACCCACTTCCTAATCATGCTTGCTTTGCATAATCACCTTAGCTAATCACCTCTTAATCCTAAGTGTGTTCTCACACATGTGTGAGAGATGTTGACACTACCCTCATCCCTCATGTCTTGCATGTCTCTTGAACACTTGTCCTCTTGCATGAGAGTCAAGGTGTCTCACACATGTGTGAGAAGCCATGCCTTCTCACACATGTGTGAGAAGCCATGCCTTCTCACACCCCTTGCACACTTGTCTTCTTGCATGAGAATCAAGTTGTCTCACACATGTGTGAGAAGCCATGCTTCTCACACCTCATTGATCATGTCACCATCAAAGGTTGCTCACACATGTGTGAGCATATTGCCACCTTTGAATGGTCAAAACCCTAATCCATGTGGAGTCTACTTGTCCTCCACCTCATTGACACCTCATCGATCCTGAGAGATCTTAGCCCTCCATCTTGCATTCAATCTCAACCGTCCAGGAGAGCCCTCTCCTCATTTTTCAAGGAAGCACTATCTACCATATTGTTATGTTGCTAGACTTGTGAGCAACCACATCCCATGAGCAATGAAATCATCTAGACTTGATGGTTTCATGAGGTTTGCATAGTGCTATTTTGTTGTACATTTACATGTCTTCTTTCATATTTTGAGGTTTTGCATGATAATGTAGGAATGTGCATTAGTTGCTTAGTGTTATTTCCTTAGTTACATTTTTATACAACACATTTTTGGCACGCCCGGTGGGACCCACTTCATGGGTTCGAACTAACGATCTAATGTGTTTTTGAGTGTTTTGTGAGTTTTCAAGTTTGTAGGTTGAAAGCTTGCATTTGGGGATCAAGTTTCATGAGGAGCATCTAATCAAGCCATAAAGCCCATCATTGCATTTGGAGGACCTGAGGGAAGTTTTTTGACATAAAACACTTTATATTTTGCTTATGACTTTATTTTCAAGTTCTAGGGTACATATGCATTAAATATTCGTTATTAGAAAAAAATTTAAAAGAAGAAAAATTTATTCCTTTGTTTATAGATAAATGGCTTTAAAAAAAAAAAAAGGTGTGTTGTTCATGTTTTTCTTGTTCTTTTTTTAATCACTCTTGTATATATATTAATAATGCAAAAATAGGTTTCTATATATTTTCTTTTATTATATACATCTATATAAGTTTAAAAGGGTGGGTTGAAAAGATTTAATTTTTTTTTTTTTAATGAAAAAAAGGGGGGGTAGCATTCTTTGTTGGATTTTTTATGTAAATTAAATTCAAAAAAATAATAAATTTTTAATTTTTTTTTTTTTAAAAAAAACCTCTATTTTTAGTTGGGCCGTGGGTCGGCCGCGACACCACCCGCAGGCGACACCTGCGAGTGGCGCAACCGCCACCGTGGCCCTCCTTCCCCTTCCCCTGCAACACCTCTCTACCTCACCACAGTCTGCTGCCCCTGCGCTGCTGCAGCCGCGGCCTCCATCTCTTCCGCTGCTGTAGCCGTGGCCTCCATCTGTTTGCACCTCCACCCTACAAACCCGCCACTGTCGCCTTCGCTTCCCTGCAACTCAACCCCTCGTCAGCTGCCACTGAGTGCTACCTCTCGTCGTGGCCCCCACTGCCCTCGCCACGAGGCCCACAACCCCCGCCTGCCACCAACACTCCCCACAACAACATCACACCGCCCCGCCACTACAACCAAACCCTCATCCCTGGTGGTGCAACTTTACACCACCACCGCCACTTGCTGCTACTCTCCAATTCCTCCACCTAGCCTAAAAACTTGATATTTCTGCGCAACCTTTTGAATAATTAATTTTTTATTATAACTTTTTTTTTAATGAATCATAAAAGTGTCTTTTTTTTCCAAAAAAGTTCAAAAAACAAAAAAAAATTGCTTGACATGCTCCTAACCATCAAATTTAACCTCGCAGATCACTGATGTCAGCACTGCATCAGCAATCCACATGCCTTTCTAAGCCATAAGGAGTAGTCCTTCCTTTCTTACTCATAACTTGAGCATACGGGTTCCGTTTTCAAAAAACAAAATATCGTCGAAAAGATAATTCTGAGTCTGTCATGATGATATTGGTTTCATGAGATTTTGATGTTGTTTAGATCTTTATTTTTTCTATCAAATTTCAAAATTTGTGCTAACCTTTTCATTGTAGGGTTGTTTCGCATTTGTCCTACATTTTTGCTGCCCTAACTTGTTGTTTTGCAGGGATATTTTGTCACTAACCATATTGCTTGTAGATTTTTGCTTTAAGTTTGTTTTGGAATAAACTTGTATGCATAAACATTCTTCTTTGAATGCATGCTTAAATGCTAAAACAATCAAATTCAATCTTGAATGCCTTAAGGGAATGGACATGTATGCTTAGGCTAGCAAACATTTAGAATTGGTGCTTAAAACAAACTCGCACAATCTTGAATGCCTTAAAAAAAATTGATTTCATTTTCAGCAATTTTTCTTATGCACATGTTCGATTTACTTTCTTGTTGACGAATTCGCATTTTCATTTACGTTGGCACTATTTCAAGTTGGAAAGAACATTGTATGCTTTAAACATATGTGTCTTCAAGTAGATTACAAAACTTAAAGCTTCATTGGAAAAGAACGCGTGTCTTTTTGAACCCCAAGGCCACTTACGTATTCTCTCCCCTCGTGCCTTCGGGTGATCTTGGGTGCACAAGAAATAAGTGATCTTGTTTTTCTTTTTAGGAGGCCTGCTTGGAGATTTCATCACCCCTTGGGACGAACTCAACTCCAATGTTCTGGTGGAGTATAAATATTGGGAGGTGAATTGAAAGACACCTCTCTTGGAAGGATAATATTGTCACTCTTGGCTAAGCCCCAAAGAACTTTATACCTTTGGGAAGTGAAGGAGGAGATTTGGGTTACCGTCTCCCCCTGACTATGTGGCAATATTTTCTTTCATCTACAGATTTGGGCCTCACGTACCTTGCATATATTGAGGATACCCCCTAATTGATCCTTGTACATCCTAGTCAAAACCTTATAGGATTGTTGGTGTGTTTGACGTTCTTGAGTGTTTGAAACACACTCGCCTTGTACATTTTCATTGTATATATTTTGCATCTTAAAACATAAAAATCCAAAAAAACCATAAAACTTGAAAAATCCAAAAAAATCAAAAACAAATTTCAAAAACAACAAAAACAAGTCTTGGTTTAATACCTCTTAGTCAAGTTTTCGACATCACTTCTTCTTTCCATCACAGTCATCACCCTCATCCATCTAGTCTTCATCATTCAAACCATTTTATTGACATCTGCAGCATCTCTATATTCATCCAAATCATTCCTCATCTTCATTCTAGTCATGATTCATCATCATCTAGCTTCAATTTCCTCTACCAATCTCATAGTGCATTCATAATTCAATCCTTCACGTCATCATTCTTCTAATTCAACCCTTTGTCAAATTCATGCATTTCTAATCAATCTCTAATTCAATCCATCTACATATTCCTCCACAATCCATCTTCCTAATTTCATTCGTCTTTCTCTAATTCAAATTTTCATCAAATATTCTACTTTGGTCATAGGAGCATTTTCATAAACATTGGACTTTAATTCTAATACCACATTCACTTGTTTGCAATCTGATAGGGTTTTTATCAAATCGAATCAAACCCTACTTCAATCACATCATATCCAATCAACATCAAATCCAATCCATATCAAAATCAAATCAAATCAATATCAAGTCAAATCCAATTCAAATCAAATCAATGCAAAGTCCAAACTTGCTCCTAGTCCCAAGTTCATATTTCCTTCATCATCAAATCTTTCATCACTCTTCCTCTAACATCTATGGATTTGAATTTGCTTAGTCAAATGGTTGACAATCTTCAATGACAATATGGAGTTATACCTCCCATTCAACCTGCATATCAAATCCATCCTTCACACTTCATATCCAAATCTAATCCATCTCATGTTCATTATTCTTCTACCTTTGACAAGGGAAATCCACCACATTATCCTTCAACTCCATACAATTCCATTCCTAGCCCACACACTTCCTCCAACACAAATGCCCTTGCCATGGAAATGGAACAATTAAAGAATTATCTCTTGGAAAGCCAACAGCAAGAGGCCACCTTCCATGCCATGTGTCTTCTTCCTCCATGTTTCGAAGATCCTAGTCCTCATGTCCCATCCAACCCCAACCCTCCATGCAATTCCCCATACTTTGATCCTAATGCCAAAAGCCATCATTCTAATCCCCTACCTATAGTTCCACCTTCCCACAATCCTAATCCTCCAAAATCCACATCCTCCCCACCTTATAAGGGGCATTTCTCATTATTATTGGCTAAGTGTAAAATACAAGATAAAGTGAGCCAAGCACCCAAAGTTCTTCCTCCAAAGAATGTCATTATAGATGCCTCTTCTCCTCTAGATTTGAGCATTTCTCCATCCCATCCTTCCCCTATCCCTCAAGATTCATTTATCCCTCCTCATCCATCTCATGATTCCCTTCCTAATCAAGATCAAGGCATCCCATGTACGATAAATTCCATTCCATCTCAAGAGTTAGCCTCCATAGATCTTCCCCTTCATGTAGAAGTTCCTTCCACTCCATCCATTAATATTCCTCCATGTCAAGATCAAATCACACCATCTCATAATCCTATTCCATCTCATGATCCACTCATTCCACTTCATGATCCTCTTCTAAGTCAAGATCAAAGTACCCCTTCATTTTCCTTTCATGATCCTCATCCTCCACACGATCCTACCACTCATGAACCCCATGCACATGGACTCACATCTTGTGTTGAAATAGATAAGCATCCCATTAAAGAAATAATGTCTCACGATGTTGGTACACCTTCCACAATTCCTCCTTCCAAACCTAAACACTTCCATCATTCATCTTCCAAGTCCATTTTGGGACCTTATATCCATATTCCCATCCCTTCCTCCCTTCCGTCCATTCTAGGTCCTTATATTCCACCACCAAACCCTTCATCCCTTCCATCCATTTTGGGTCCCTACATACATCCATCTACCATATCCATGTTTTCCACTTCATCCCCTCATCCTCCTAAAGATCAACAAAGGCACACATCCTTGAATTCCTTCCAATGTTCACCATCCATACACTCTTCTTCATGCACCCATACCATAGCCAATGGAAGCAAATTGGATGCACAAGGAAAAGAAAATAATGGAAAAAATCCACAAAAATCCAAGGATCAACATGTCACCTCTAAAAGACATGTTCAAGAAAAGAAAACTCTGATCCAAAGCACAATCAAAAGGCTGCAAAGGCTGAAAATCAAAAATGCAAAAATTTTGTGGATACCAATACTACTTAATGTAGCAATGAATCTCAAAGAAAGATTCAAAATGACATCCAATTTGGCTAATCCAAAGGCTTCCACATCCATTTTGGGTCCTTACCTACCCAAATCCACCATGCTAACTCCATTGTCTCCTTCATCCATTTTGGGTGCCTATATCCCAAAATCCAAACTCACATGTCCTTTACAATTTCCTCCTTTCCATCACCCTTCAAGGTGTGTGCCAATGACGATCTTTCCACTTCCTTCACAAGCCTTCCAACCTAGCATCCATTGACCATATCTTCCTCCCACCCACTCCAATCCCTTAATTTAGCCTTTTTCATAAGCCATTTTTCTTCCATTCACTATCCTACCAAAATCTATGAGAACATAATACAAATTCCTTGAAAATAAAAAAGCAAAGAAAAGAAAATATCAAGGGATACCATCCATGAAAAATAGATGATTGAGTCCTCCCTTCATTTCCCTATCATGTATCCATTGCCTTCCACTTCCACTTATTCATCCATTCACTTTTCCTCTTCCACTTGCACTCTACACTAGGGGCAAGCTCCATCCATACATATCTTCCATGCTTCCATCCACCGTTCATTATCCTTTTCCATCTTTGATCTTGACTTTCACCTTCCATTCATCCATCCATATGTGCTTTCCATATCCCTTGCGCATCATCCATCCATTATCCTATATACATCCATAATTCATCCATATAGTTGATCTTGACATATGCTCCATATCTCGCATTCCATAGTCCTTCTCATGTTCATCCATTTTCCATCCATACTCCTACATGCTTCCTTCCCTCTTTCATATGTCTTTGATCTTGGTTATCCCTCCATTTCATCCACTTCATATCCCACATTTCATTCATACCCTTCATAGCATTATCCCTTTTCCATCCCTCCCTCCCTCCCATATCCCATATTCATTCCACTTTCATTCCCATGCATGTGATCACTATTAGAGGCACAATACCATAAATGTTCATACATGCTTTGGAAGAAGACATGCCTTCTCTTCCTCCATAGGCTAAGCCATTGCACCATTTTCCCATTTTCATGCCTTCTCTTCCTCCATACGCTAAGCCTTCGTGCCATTTTCCCATTTTCATGCCTTCCCTTCCTCCATACACTAAGCTTCATACCATCCTTCCATTTTCATGCATCTTTTCCACGCATCCTTTCCCACCATATTTCCCTCCATTTTCATATCCTTGGTATGGGGCAGTTGGACTCCTTCAAAACATGGTCCTTGGTTTCACACTTTCCAACACCATATCATTTGGCCCCTCATAGCCTTTCACTATTCCTGTCATCCACCACCTCACGTGGATTTTCCTCCATTTACCCTACCTTGACTCTCCCTTGTCATTGGTTCCATTCTATCTCACATTCATTCAATCCATTCATTTTATCCATTCTCTCACACATTCATCTAATCAATTCATTTCTATCCATTCTACTCATTCATATCACATTCAATCTAATTCTTCCAATCACTTCAATCCAATTCATTCAACCTCTAATTCAATCAATTTTCAATGCTTCTAATTCTTTCACATCAAATTGATTCTCCTCTCATCATTCTTCATCCTATCAACATCATTCTTCCAATCTCATCCACGTTCATTCTTCTATCCGCCATAAAATCAAAAAAATCAAAAAAACATATCACTTGTGCAATCAATACTAATCCAATCAATCTAATCTTGTAATCTTGTACATCGATCTTTAATCAATTCATCAATTTGACCCAATCAGTTGATAATCCATTAACCATATTCAAACATCATTATCATGGGACAAATCCTTCCCAATCCTTGGATGTGCATTATTCTTAGCATTAGCCTTGCCATCTTAATCAATCATCATCAATCGGTCCATTCATGGGTTTTCAGCTTGACTAGGGGCAAAATGGTGGTTTGCTTTTGGTCTTTTGTGCATGGTTACTTGTTACTTGTCTGCATTAGCATTTTTTGCATGTATCATGGTCTTTGCATCCTACTGTCCTAGGAATCATGATCTTCCATATCATGGTTTCATTAGGCATATGGTTGTATTAGACCCCTTTTTATCACGTACTAGACACATTTTCATCTTGGTTCCTCATACCTTGGTGCATAGTGTTAAGTACAATATCAAACTTAGGTTGTTCACACCATAGCAGCATAACTTCCTTCCATCTTCCTTGCATTTCGAGAGAACATCCATGTTCTCCTAACCCACATGTCCTCTCGAGGGGGCATACCCTTGCATCCTCGTCATCCTTCCTCATCCTTCCATGACTAGGGCATCATGCTACTAGTCTTATCCTTTCAGCCACTATATTTTATTCTTCTTTGATATAACATTACTAATGCTATATCAAAGAGGGGCAAAATGTAGACACCAAAATTTGTCCAAAACCCATTTCCTAGTCAATTAAATAGATATTTATTATCTATTTAATTACCCTATGTTTAATTAAATAAATTTGCATTTATTTAATTATACTTGCCTTACCTTGATTTAAATAAACTAAGGTTTATTTAAATCCTTTTCCTTTCCTTGATTTAAATATTAAACTAAGGTTTATTTAAATCCTAACCCATTCCTTTAATTAAGTATGTCATTTACTTAATTAATTCATTGCCTAATCTCACTAGGAATTAAATATTATATTTAATCCTATTTGAGCACATGGCTCCTATATTTAACCCTCACCTAACCTCACTAGCCTACCTAACCCATCATGCTAATCCTACCCACTTCCTTAATCATGCTTGCTTTGCATAACCATCCTTAGCTAATCACCTTTTAATCCTAAGTGTGTTCTCACACATGTGTGAGAGATGTTCACACTTCCCTCATCCCTCATGTCTTGCATGTCTCTTGCACACTTGTCCTCTTGCATGAGAATCAAGGTGTCTCACACATGTGTGAGAAGCCATGCCTTCTCACACCCCTTGCAAACTTTTCCTCTTGCATGAGAATCAAGTTGTCTCACACATGTGTGAGAAGCCATGCTTCTCACACCTCATTGATCATGTCACCATCAAAGGTTGCTCACACATGTATGAGCATATTGCCACCTTTGAATGGTCAAAACTCTAATCCATGTGGAGTCTACTTGTCCTCCACCTCATTGACACCTCATCGATCCTGAGAGATCTTAGCCCTCCATCTTGCATTCAATCTCAACCGTCTGTTGCATCCATTTTCCTATAAAAGGAGAGCCCTCTCCTCATTTTTCAAGGAAGCACTATCTACCATATTGTTATGCTACTGGACTTGTGAGCAACCACATCCCATGAGCAATGAAATCATCTAGACTTGATGGTTTCATGAGGTTTGCATAGTGATATTTTGTTGTTCATTTACATGTCTTCTTTCATATTTTGAGGTTTTGCATGATAATGTAGGAATGTACATTAGTTGCTTAGTGTTATTTCCTTAGTTACATTTTTATGCAACACAAGAGGCACCCCTATCAATATTTAAGTTCATGTCTATGCTCTGCATATTGATTGCGTGTGTGCTCTCCCACATGCCTCTATATTCTGATCACATGTCAATCATGACACTTTTGATTGTAATAGATGACTGAACTCTTCCTTTGAATTTTTCATTATGGACACCAAGTCTACCATTACATGATATTAGTTGCATTTCTTCAAATATTTGGTGTACTACTACCACTATCCCAAGTTCTTCATGTCATGTTCACCTATATTTCACTCTCCCATTTGAAGAAGGTTGCAAAATTTTTAATCTTTGACTTCTTTTTCTTGAACCCTTGACTATATAAACCACATGTTGTCATAGTATCTAGTTCTGAATTGGTAGGTGGTATGTGAATTCCTCAATAAAATGAATCAGAACTCAAAATATCATTTAGTTCAATATAGTCACCATTGATAAAAGTGTTAGGATCATTGAAAGAAGAAGAATCTATATTGGAATTCTAAAAATGAAAGAAAAATTCTCTGATAATATCATCGAACTTGTTGTCTTCAGAGGAGGAGACATTCCTATTTTTAGGAAACAAACAACACATCTCAATACTTGAATTTCGCTCATCATTTTTGAGATGACATAGTACAAAAGCATTCTCCAAAATAGCTCCTATCTATGATTCCTTTGCATCAAGATGTTATCCATTAATTATCCACTCAATTCTTTCTCCTTGCTCAAGATTCGATTATTATGATTGGCAATGTATTCTTGACATATGCATTGAAGTTGCTGGTTGGGGAAAAGAGGAAAACTATAGGTAGGTAGGTTAATTTATTAGAAATTTAAATCCATTAATTATTGATAGCATAGGCTCTTTCAATTTATTTGTACTATTCACCATTTGATGGTTGAGTGGAGGTTAATTAACCACCTTCAAAATAAATAATTTGGAGATTAATCTTAACCTTTGAGACAAGAAGTTAAGGTTAATGACGAGGAAGAGAATACATGTTTGACCCCTAGACCTTAACCTTTTAAAAAGTTAATTTTTGAAGCATATCTTAACCTTTTGAGGGAGAGGTTAATGGTTAAGCTTTCAAAATGAAATATGCATTTTGACACTTAATCTTAACCTTTTTAGAGGTTAATGGTTAATGATGCAATTGAAAATATGTATTCTTGGTTCCTTCATTAACCTATGATAACTTTTGACTCAGAAGTTGGATTTTGAAAATTTGAAGTGCTAGGTAGAGTTGGGAATGAGCCAGAGATATTGAAGGGCAAAATTTGTCAAAAAATCAGAGAGGAAATGACTATTTTAATACTTAAAATTAGGCATATTTAAAAAATAATCATAGCATTGGTAAGGTAGGAATTGAGACAATTTTTATATCTAGGTAACAAAGCTACATGACAAAATAACAATGGATAGGCTCCATGGGCTCCTAAAAACTTCAATTGTGGTAACTTTTACAAGATCTTTTCTCATTCTACCTCATGGCTTCATACACCCATTTCATAACACACTGACATTGTCATACTGCATATAGGTTCTTTGACCTCTAACAATAGAAAATGCATATTCAAATCTGTTTCATAATTTCTGTCCAAAATGCAACTTCATATTTGTGATATATGTTACATTGGTTGATGTAAGAGCTCACTACAACCAATGTAATAAAAATTTTACCTAAAAATATTCAATATATCTTTAAAAAATCATCACAAATGTTAATTAGAAGACAATCCACTATTCTACTAAAAAGGACATTGCGAACAATTATTTCTAGCTTTCAAAGGCATAACTTATCAACAATACATCGATGATAAATCAATAATCATATTCATGCTTTGAGACTTTGCAACAACTACAAAATTCACCCTCAACTAACATAACACTATCAAGTAAAAACACAAACCCGTGTTACCCTTTTATGAAGCAAATGGCTAATAAAAGTATAATTGTTCAACTTTAATGACAAAAAATGGTATTATTATTTAGAATTAAAAAATGAAGTAAAATAATGAAATGTGTAGAAATAGATAAAGTTTAGGAATATTATTTTTAATGTATATTTGGCATAAGATTTGGTATATTTTCCTAATTTTTAAGGATGAATTTTTAGTTGCTGAAAAACACTGAGTATTAGGCATCTAGTTGCCACCACGAAACTATATGGAAATAAACCTTTTCCCCTTTGATCTTAGATAATGTTATAGATAGCATATATATATCTAGATAAGTCAAAAATAAAAATCAGATTTTTCCCTATATTTTCTCTTTTATAGAAATTCAAATTTCATCTCACTTGAAATCAATATTTTTCATCTCCCACCACATTTTTAAAAGTAAATCTATTCTAACCAAAAGAAAAGTTATACATTATAGAAGAGTATTCTCTCCAAGCTAGAATGTCTTATGATTTATTTATTTATTTATATGATATACTATTTTTTTCTTTCTCAAACCAACATCTTCTTGAGTGTTAAAATATATACTGTATTTTTTTAATACAATATATTATATCATATTAAAATGGTGTTTATATGTGCTCTCTCTCTCTCTCTCTCTATATATATATATATATATATATATATATATATATATATATATATATAGAGAGAGAGAGAGAGAGAGAGAGAGAGAGAGAGAAAGAGAGAGAGAGAGAGAGAGAGAGAGCACACACACACACATATAGAGAACACATATAAACACCATTTTATAGTTCTCAAAGTCACTTTATAAAAGGTGGTTTAGGCATTGGTAGGGTTGTACCAGATCTCAAATGTGTATCTGCAACATTTAGAGTATAAGTAGGATATTGTTGAGCATCAATAGAATACATTGGTTGTTGCAGCTACTAGCTATTTGGATTTGGTTGAGGTTGTGCAGGCAACTAGGTCTACTTTTGAGTTCTAGGACTTATAAGTGGGGGCATTAGTGTCAGTTGTTGAACTAGAGGTATTAGTTGTGGTAATTATGGATTACTAGTATTTTTGTTAGGCCACTACTGAGGTCCTCTCAATTAGTTTGTAGATTGCCAATCCCCTTGGGGTTGTTGCCATTGGTTTTGTTGATTTGGTCATTAATTGTTTTGTTGGTTTGTCCAAGAAGGTTGGGAATTCTAAGACCATTAAGGCTATTGTGGATTATTTTTCTGAGCATTATTCCAATTAGGTTGACTATATTGTGGAGGACCTTGGGTACTATGGTTTTGCCATTGATTACATTATAGATTTGAATTTTTTAAAGGGTCTTGAGGCATACCTTGATGTTGGGACCATGGCTAGCATTGAGAAAAAAAGAATACTTGCTGATCCTCCCTATCTATCTTGATTTACTTAGTTGGAAGATTCTAGTTCTCCATGCTAGCAACCAATTTGCACTAGCAATCTTTCTTCTACTTCTGGCAGTGTGTACAATACTTTGCTAATTGCACCTTAGCTTCAACATGCTTTTCTTTGAAATCATTGTGTTGAGATGTGTAGTGACATCATTTATGATGTCCTACTTGAAATCTAAGAGCCAATTAGATATCTCAAGCTTTGAAATTCCCTAACTGATTCCTTTAGTAGTCTTAGCCTGGTGTCCTCTCCCTTTCTTCATGGAAACTACCACCTCTAGTTCAACAATTAACAAAATACAAGAAATGTGAAACATAGTATACACTACAGAAGAACCCTTATATGTGATATTAGAGGATTTACAAAAAGTTAGTCTTCTTGAGAGGGGAAAATGATAATTGTCTAGAGGCATTAGACTTGATGGCTAGTGGTGATGTATATCAATCATCTTGGGATAACCTTAAGAAAATCTGTCTTAATTACTCAAGGTCAACAATGAAGATAGGGAGAGGACACTAGACTATGACTATTAAAGGAATTGGTTAGGAAATTTATAAGCTTTAGATATCTAATATGCTCTTAGATTTCAATTAGGACATCATAAATGATGTAGCTACACATCTCAACACAATGATTGCAAAGAAGAAGTATGCTAAAGCTGAGGTGCAATTAGTAGAATATTGTCAACACTGTCGAAAGTAGAAGAAAGAATGCTAGTGCAAATTGGTCACTAGCATGGAGAATTAGCATCTTCCAACTAAGTACATCAAGATTGATGGGGAGGATGAGAAAGTATTCTTTATTACTCAATGTCGGCCATGGGCCCAACATCAAGTTATGCCTCAAGACCCTTTACAAAATTCAAATCTACATGATAATCAATGCCTAAACTATAGTACCCAAGGTCCTCCATAATATACTCAACCTAATTGGAATAATTTTTGGCAAAATAATCCACAACAACCTCAATGGTCTTAGAATTCCCAACCTTCTTGGCCAAACCAGCAAAACAATCAATGGCCAAATTGACAAAACCAATGGCAACAATCCCAAGGGAATTGATAGTCTACAAACAAATGGAGAGGACCTCAGCAATGGCCTAACTAAAATATTGGATATCCACAATTACCACAACTACCACCTCCAGTTCAACAACCTGCACTTGTAAGTCTTGGACCTCAAAAGTAGACCTAGTTGCCTACACAACCTCAACAAAATCCAAATAGCTATTCTATTAATGCTTAGCAATAGCCTGCTTATACTCTAAATGTTGCAGATATACATTTGATATCTAGTACAACCCTACCAATGCCTAAACTACCTCTCATAACAAAAATACTAGATACTTCTATAGCATTTGAACCCATAACTTCTTAATCACAAGTGGTTGACCCAACCAATGAAGCTAGCTTAGCTCAAACTCAAACAATAGTTGAACCTCCTTTTCCAAAAAAGCTCATACAAAGTAAACCTACATAAATAGAGTAACAATCCTTTGACATCATTGATCAGTTAAAGAACATGCATGTTCAAATACCCTTATTCCAAGCTATTAAATATGTGCCTATTTATGGAAAAGCCATTAGAGAAGCTTGTCTAAAAAAAGCCTGGGAGGAAGAAAAAGGATCCAACTACAACCAATGTCATTGGACAATTGACTGACATCATGTTAGGAAAATTGATCATTCCTAAATATTTTGATCTAGGAACTACTATTGTGAATGTGATTATAAATGGCCAGTCTATTAAAAATGATTTAATTGATCTTGGTGCTACTATAAATATCATGACTAAGGATACTATGAAAAACCTGAATATAGGAGGGTTACGAACTACACCAACAATTCTACAACTTGTAGATAGTTCTACTACCACTCCTAATGGGATGATAGAAGACATAGTAGTAACCTTAGACTCTCTAGAGTGCCCTATAAATTTCATGATCTTGTCTCCAACAGTCAATTTATCTAGTTATCTTGTCATTTTAGGACAACCATGGTTAATTACAACTGATGCAAAAATAAGTTATAGATCAAGAAGTATGACCATATCCAATGGACAAGCAACAAAGAAATTTGATCTATATCCTCTAGCACTACCACAACTAGATCTAAGTACATCTCTATGGCCAAATTTCAGGGATGGAGAAGAAGAGTTGAACTCTATAGCATAGCTTATGATGTTACCTAGACAATCTTTTTTGAAGCTACAAGAAGTTTTAGTAATTCAAAGTATTCTTAATAATACTTGTGTGGTAGAAAAAGATGTATTTGATAGCTCTATGTTAGAATTAACTATATAAGAGGAGTGTAATGAGATTTTTTTTCTACTGAAGCAGCTAGACATTATTCGTCAACTCTTACCATGTGAAATAGATACAAGTCTAATCTCAAAAGCTACTATAGTTGATCTTACAACTACTGTTGAGTTGTGAAAAGGTCATAATCTCTATATCAATCCCAAATTGTCTTCTACACAAATAAAATAGTTAATAGAGCTTCTTCAAAAACATGAAAAGGATTTTTCATGGGACTATAGGGATATGAAAGGGTTGATTCCTACATTATGTACTCATAGAATAGACATCAATGAAGGGTGCCTTCAAATTCATCAACCCCAGAGAAGGATTAATCTAGCCATCAAAGAAATGGTTAAAACTAAATTGTAGAAATTACTTAATGTTGGTTTTATATATCCTATATCTGATAGTATATGGGTTTCACCTTTGTTCATAGTACATAAAAAGGAATGAAAATGGTAGATTTGTGTAGATTATAGAGAATTGAATAAAACAACCAGAAAGAATCACTTTCTTTTACCATTCATTGATCAAGTTCTAGATACTTTGGATGGTAAGAAATACTTTCTTTTCTAGATTATTATAGTGGTTATAATCAAATAAGTGTAGCTCCTAAACATCAAGATAAAACCACATTTACATGCCTATGGAGTACTTTTTCATATTTTTTCTTGTCATTTGGCCTATGTAGTGCCACTAGAACATTTCAATGAGTAGTGATCAACATTTTTACTAATATATCACATGATTGCATGGAAATATACATGGATGATTTCACAACATTTGGAGTCACCTTTGAAAAAGCCTTGATGAATCTTGAAAAGGTTCTTTTCCAATGAAAAGAACATAATCTATCACTCAACAGTGTGAAATGTTTCATGCTCATGTAGGAAGGAGTGGTGCTTGGTCATATTATATTAGTTGCAGGCATACAAGTGGATCTAGCTAAGATAGAGGTAATTCTAACACTTCCCATACCTAAAAAACCAAAAGATGTAACATATTTTTTAGGTCATGTTAGATATTATAGGCATTTCATAAAAGATTTTAGTAAAATAGCTAGTCCTTTGTATCCACTATTGACTGAGAAAACTGAATTCATTTGGATAGCTGAATTTAATTATTATTAGTAAATTATATTTTATTAACCCCTCTTGGATGTGAGTTAGGGTTATGCCCTCTTTTAAGGGGTTTGGAGGCATTTTGGGCTCATTCCAGAACTTGATTTTTGCTCATTTCTTTGTTGTTCTTCAGAGGCTGCCAAACCTGTGGAGAAGGAGACCCAAGAATGGGATTTTGCAAGTTTCTAAGAAGGCTAAGGATGGGAGTTTGAAGCCATTCCATGTGCATGCTCATACAAAGTTTTCCTTTGTGCTGAACAGTGTAGATTTGTGGGTTTTCGGGTGTGTTTTTTTGTAAGAGTTTGGTGTTTTCAGTTGAGTATTTCATATCAATTTGGGTTGCTGTTGTATTTCAGACTTTAAGATGTTAAAATAGAGCTGAATATATGTATTGGGATGTGATTAAACTTCTGAAAAAGATTATTAGTGTTTTTGTGGTGTTTTCGGGCATTTTTGTGTTAATTTCGGGAGCCCGATGAGCATAGTTTTTGTCCTACATTTGTGAGCTGTTGTGTGAAGGCTATACAGATATAGAAATGTCATTTTGTAGGCTATTATGCTACTGAAATTTCTATAAAAAATGTCCATTTTCAGATTTATTAATAATTTGTGAAGTTGTGAAGTTTTTTGGCACTATTTCGGACATACCCGATTTGGGTTTTATTGAGAAATTGGTGGATCTTTGTAATATTGGTTGTTTGTTTTTGAAAATCTGATTAGAGGGTTGGAATATCATATAAGATTAGAAAAGGGACATTACAGTAGTATCAAAGCAATGATCTTGCCAGCCTGAGGGTCTGTAGAAGTTTGCATGTCAGTTTTGACAACTACCCAGATCTTGCATGTCATAATTTATGGTTGCATGTTGCTTCTAATCAGTTGCATGTCAAAATTTATGGTTTCATGCTAATTCTAATCATTTGCATGATTATTTCTTGGTGAATTTGGTGGTTGCATGTTGCTTCTAATCAATTGCATGTCAAAATTTATGGTCGCATGCAACTAAGTGAAAGAGAAAAAAGATTTTTGCAGTGAGAAAAGAATAAAGAAATTTTGATACAACCTCCAATTGCAAGTAAAGGTACAAAATCCAAGGAAGGGAAAAGTATGGCTGATCCAGATGAGATGGCAAAGAAATTCTTCCAAGACATCCAAAATACTCAAAAGCAAATAGTGGATAGTTTGGTAGAAACTAGAGAGGCTTTGCGAATATTGACAGAAAAACTACAAGGAGTTGCATCTATTAATGAGAAAGGGAGCACTTTAGAGGAGCCAAGAAATCTGAAATCCACACAATCTAAATCAACCAAAACTATTTTCTTGCCTTTAGATGAGCCACCAGTACCAAATCCAGTCATTAATATCGTGGAAGAGGTTACAGGTAACTTGATTACATTAAGAGCTACTTACAATGGCTTAGATGATGACTTTCGTAGTTCAGTTCTTTAAAGAGGATATGTGGATATGATGAACACTTTGATGCCCAAGAAAGAGAATAGGAGGGAGCATGAAATAAGTGGAAGAGAGCTCAAAAATAAAATAAGCAAGTTTATAGCACCTACTTTTGATAGAACAAATAAAATTTCAGCTAGAGCATGGCTACAAAAATTACAAACTTTCTTCACACTTAACCCCATGAAGGAGAGTGATGTTGTTCAATTTGCGAGTCTACACTTGGAAGATGCAGCTTATGATTGGTGGTATCATGGAATGACTACTCAAGGTCATGATCAGGTAACTACACTTGATGATTTCAGTCAAAGAGTGATAAATAGATTTGACCTCAAGGATGATGAAGAGTACTTTAAAGAATTGTCAAAGTTGAAGCAAACCAAATCAGTTAATGAGTATATAGAAGAGTTTCAAAAAGTGGCTATTATGGTACCTGATATGAGTGAAAAGAGGATTGTTTATCTTTTTCTTGATGTTTTAGAAGATTCTGTTAAGGGTTTGGTTAAGGCTTTCTCACCCTCAACCTTACAGGAAGCTATCAAAAGAAGCTTGCAACTTGAAACTTATGTGCCTATGAAATCAGACACTAATCAAAAACTCCCAAATCGTTGGCAACATAAGGGAAATTTTTAGAAAAAGACTTTTCCAACACTACCACCAAAAGATGTGATAAAAGTGGCAAAAAAAAAGGTAGATGAAGAGACTAGGAGTGAATTACGAAGGAAAAAGCTTTGTTTTACTTGTAGAGAACCATGGGTTCTAGGACACAGATGTTTGGGAAAAGGTCAAGTGCACTATATTGAAGTTGCTTTAGAATTTGATTCAGATGAGCATGAGGAATTTCATGACACTAAGGAGGAGGTAGAAGAAGAGAAAGAAAAAGAAATCAGCAAGGATGGCACTTTAGCAGCATTATCTGGAGTCCCAAGATACCATCCCTTTCGAATTCGAGGGGTACTAGTAGGTTTAAGGTTAACAATTCTTCTTGATAGTGGGGCAACTCACAATTTTATTGATGAGGGATTTGTCATGAAAAGAGGGCTTAAAGAAAAAGGTTTTGAGAGATTCAATGTTACTGTAGCTGATGGATTCACTATGCCTTGCACACGGGTGGTGAAACAACTCAAGATGACCCTAGGAGATTATGAGTTATGTGATGACTTCTATGTGGTTGGTATTGGGGAGGCAGATCTTGTATTTGATGTTCAATGGTTGCACTCTATTGGAGGCTATTACATGAACCATCAAACTATGGAGTTTAAATTTCATTCCAATGGGAAAGAAGTCATATTGAGAGGCTTATTGAATGGAGCACCTAAGGCAGTCTCTGCAAAGAGGATGAAGAGGACTTTTCGAAGAGGACAACTAGCATGGGCAGCAGGAGTCATAATCCATCCAACAAGCTCTCCAAAGAATCAAGGTAATTTCCATTTTGAAACTCAAAATATTCTTGATAAGCATAGTATAGTGTTCAATGACTTGCCTCCAGGATTACCACCAGACAGAGGTTTTGAGCATGTTATAGAGTTAGAACAGGGTGCCAAACTAGTTATAACAATCCCATACTGCCATCCAAGAGGTTATAAGGAAGAAATTGAAAAAACTATTAAAGAACTCCTGGACATGGGATTCATAAGGCCTAGCTCTAGTCTATTTGCATCATCTGTGGTACTTGTCAAGAAAAAGGATGGTACAATGACAATGTGTATAGACTACAAGGCTCTAAACAAGAAGAGCATAAAAAATAGGTATCCCAAACCACACATAGATGAACTCATTGATGAGTTACATGGTGCTGTATACTTCTCAAAAATTGACTTAAGATTAGGGTACCATCAAATCCGAATAAAGAGTGAAGCTGTGGAAAAGACTACTTTCAGATGTCACTATGGGCACTTTGAATTTCTTGTTATGCCATTTGGCCTCACTAATGCACCTGCAACATTCCAATCTTGTATGAATAAGGTATTCAGCTAACATCTTCAAAAATTTGTTTTGGTATTTTTTGATTATATCTTCATTTACAGTAGAACATGGGAAGAGCATCTAAAGTACATAGACACTGTTTTGAGAATCTTGGAGCAGCAATCCTTATATGCTAAGCTATCTAAATGTGAGTTTGGTTTGATAGAGATCCTATATTTGGGACATATTATAAGTTCTAAAAGAGTACAGGTTGATCAACAAAAAATCTAGGCAATTTTGTATTGGCCTCCACCCACTAATCTTACACAGTTGAGAGGTTTCTTCAAGTTGTGTAGCTACTATAGGAGATTTGCCAAGGGATTTTCTCAGCTTGCTTTCCCCTTGACTGATTTGACAAATAAAGGAGCTTTTTTTTAGACAGAAGAGGCACAAAAAACATTTGATAAGCTTAAGGAGGTAATGAGTTCATGCCCTATGCTTGCAATTCCAGATTTCTCTTTACCTTTTGTTGTTGAATGTGATGCTTCTAGAGAAGGTATAGGGGCTGTCCTAACTCAAAGGGGACATCTAATAGCATTTGAGAGTAGAAAATTAAATCAATCAGAGAAAGGTTACTCCATCTATGATAAGGAAATGTTGGCAATCATGCATGCACTTCATAAGTTTAGACAATATTTGGTATGTGGGAGATTCATTGTAAAGACATACCATAATAGCCTCAAGTTCTTCTTGAACCAAAGGGATTTGAATGATCGTCAACAAAAATGGGTAAGAAAATTTCAAGCTTATGATTTTGATATTGAATACATGAAATGAAAGAATAATGTGGTTGCTGATGCTCTCTCAAGAAAGCCCACTTTGTGTTCCTTAACATCTATCTCTGCTGATTGGAAAGTCTCCATAATTTTAGAGTATGCTAAAGATTCGTTTGCCACCAAGATTTTGGATAATTTAGTGGATGATAACAGGTATAAGGTTGTTGATGAATTGATTTATTAAAGGAATAGGATCTTCTTAGTGCCAGGATCAAAAACTAAGGAGAGGATATTGAGGGCCTTTCATGACACACCTTTGGCTGGTCATCAGGGATACTTCAAGACATACAACAAAATTTGAGAGAGGTTTTCATGGAAGGCTATGAAGGAGGATGTGCTTAAACACATTATGGAATGTATGGTATGCCAACAAAGCAAGAGTGAGAAAAAATTTTCGGCAGGGTTGTTGCAGCCACTTCCTATTCTAGAACAAAAATGGGAAAGTATTTCCATGGACTTCATCACTGGGTTGCCCAAGGTTCAAGGTAAGGATTTCATATATGTTGTGGTAGATAGACTAACTAAGTATGCACATTTCTTTCCTATCACATCTAATTTCAAGGCATCACAAGTGGCCAAATTGTTCTTCAAAGAAATTTTTAGATTACATGGCTTGCCTAGAAACATTGTTAATGACTGGGATAGTAGATTTCTTAGCTCTTTTTGGAAGGAGCTCTTTCATTTCGTAGGAACTGAACTCACTCCTAGTACTAGCTATCACCCTCAAACAGATGGACAAATAGAGATAGTTAAAAAATGGATAGAGGGATATTTGAGGAACTATGTTTCAAATCAACAACATGCTTGGGTGAAATGGTTACACCTAAGGGAGTATTGTTACAATACATCTCATCACATGTCTATTGGTATTCCTCCTTTTTGTGCTCTTTATGGTTATGATGCCCTTTCCTTTGTTGATCTAATACTTTCTAATAGCAGAGTACCTGCAGCAAGTGATTTCGTCAAGCAGAGCCAAGACATAATAAGGTCCCTCAAGGATAATCTACAACATGCACAGAACCAACAAAAGTTATATGCTGATAGGAAAAGGATTGAAAGATATTTTGAGATGGGATATTTGGTATTTTTTAGGTTCCAACCATATAAGAAAAGCACCTTGAAGAGGAGTGGAGCAGAGAAACTCAAGCCAAGGTTCTATGGGCCTTATAAGATCATCAAGAAGGTAGGAGAGGTAGCTTATGAATTGGAGCTCCCACCAAACAGAAAAATACATAATATTTTTCATGTATCTTGCCTAAAGAAGGCTCTAGGCCAGAAAACCATAGTATCTAAATAATTACCACCTCTTGATGATGAAGGAAAATTAGTTTTGATACCAGAAGAGATTTTGGATACAAGAGAGAAAAGATTGAGAAATAGGAGCATCATAGAGCATTTGGTCAAATGGAAAGAATTACCACTAGAGGATGCAACTTGGGAAGGAGAACATATTCTTGAGAATTCTAACCTTCATTTCTTTAGGACAAGCAATATTCAGGAGGGGAGGACTTGTCATGTCCCCTTTTCAAATAATTAAAAATAATAAACTTTGCTAAGGCAGGCAGGCTCCAAAAAGATGAAGTTTCGGAAAAGGGGCTAATATTTGGAAACCAATGGAATAATAAATAAAAATTATTATTAAATTATATTTTATTAACTCCTCTTGGATGTGAGTTAGGGTTATGCCCCCTTTTAAGGGGTTTGGAGGCATTTTGGGCTCATTCCAGAACTTGATTTTTGCTCATTTCTTTGTTGTTCTTCAGAGGCTGCCAAACCTGTGGAGAAGGAGACCTAAGAATGAGAGTTTTTAGGTTTATAGGAAGGCTAAGGATGGGAGTTTGAAGCTATTCCATGTGAATTCTCATACAGAGTTTTCTTTTGTGCTGAACAGTGTAGATTTGTGGGTTTTCGGGTGTGTTTTTTGTAAGAGTTTGGTGTTTTCAGTTGAGTATTTCATATCAGTTTGAGCTTCTTCTATATTTCAGACTTTAATATTTTAAAATAGAGCTTAATATATGTATTGGTACATGATTAAACTTTTGAAATAGATTATTAGTGTTTTTGTGGTGTTTTCGGGCATTTTTGTGTTAATTTTGGGAGCCCGATGAGCATAGTTTTTGTCCTACATTTGTGAGCTGTTGTGTGAAGTCTATATAGATCTATAAATTTCATTTTTAAGGCTTTTATGCTGCTGAAATTTTTGTAAAAAATTCTATTTTTAAATTTATTAATAATTTGTGAAGTTGTGAAGTTTTTTGGCACTATTTCGGACATACCCGATTTGGGTTTTATTGAGAAATTGGTGGATCTTTGTAATATTGGTTTTTTGGTTTTGAAAATCTGATTAGAGGGTTGGAATATCATATAAGATTGGAAAAGGGACATTACAAAAACTCTTCACTACAACACTAGGTTTAAAGGGACCTAATTGGTCAATTCTATTTCATATCCATACTGATGCATTAGATTATGCTATTGAGGTTTTATTAGGACTAAAGCCTACTAATCTTGACAATGCCATCTACTATATTATTAAAAGCCTTGATGGATCTGAATTGAATTATATAGCAACTAAAAAAGAACTTCTAGCTATAGTCTATGCATTAAACAAATTTAGACATTATGTAACTAGATATCCTATTTTTGTTCATACTGATCACTCATCTACAAGCTACTTAATGAAAACACCAACTATAATTGGCAGATTGGCAAGATGGCTCTTGTTGTTATAAGAGTTTGATATTACCATTATTGATAAGCTAGGAAAATCTAACATAGTTGTTGATTATTTGTCTAGATTGACCATTACTAATGAAGATCCAACTCTAACTAAACATACCTTTCTATATGAGAACTTGTTCCATATAGCAACTCACACACCATGGTATGCAAACATAGCAAATTATCTTGCAGCAAATAGAATGCCCCAACATTTCTCTCACAAAGAAAGGAGGAAACTAGTAGAGACAAATTTTCATTATTCCTAGATAGATAACAATCTCTTCTATTTTGGACTAGAGCAAGTCTTGAGAAGATGTGTCACGGAAGATGAGATATATGATATGCTACGTGCTTGTCATGATGAACCATGTGGAAGCCATTTTGCAAGAAAAAGAACAACATTAAAAGTACTTACAACTAGATATTATTGGCCAACCTTACACAAGGATGTGGTGACATATAACCAACTGTGAAA
Source organism: Cupressus sempervirens (assembly GCA_028749045.1). Taxonomy (NCBI): domain Eukaryota; kingdom Viridiplantae; phylum Streptophyta; class Pinopsida; order Cupressales; family Cupressaceae; genus Cupressus; species Cupressus sempervirens. Next base: position 556,117,201 of record CM053786.1, on the reverse strand, counting down.
AATGCCAGAGGATGGGTTGAACAGCCAAAACTGATAAGATGCCACTCAATCCATTCTAACTAAGATAGTGCACATACACAAGAAGGATTGGACTAGCAGATTAATTGAAGCTATTTGGGCATATAGGACCACATTAAAGACAACAACTAGATTCACTCCATTTGAGTTTGTATATGGTAAAGCAACCATGTTGCCAATTGAATTTGAGCATAAAACACTATGCATTGCTTTAGCATTGAACATCAGTCTTCCTGCAACACATAAAGAGAGACTTCACTTGAACTCACTCAATGAAATAAGAAAGAAAACTTTGAAAAGAATAGAACTTATTCAACAGTAGCAAAATAAATGACATGATGCACATATCCATAATAAAAAAATTCAAAGTAGGAGATTGGGCTCTCCTATTTAATTCTTGCTTCAAAGAAATTATAAAATTCAATAGGTATTCAACAATGGAGCAGTGCAACTGATAACAACTGATCTTGTCTAATTCAAGTAACTTTTAAATGGCTATAGGTTACACCTCTATCATAAACCACAAACCAAAAATTGAGTTTTTGTAGTAGTTCCAACCAACCAATTTACCAACTCCTACGAACATAGTTCCTATAGTAGAGGGTGAAAACCTTCTTCTTGTAGCCATTCCATGATAAACTTTCACAAAACCCTCATAATAAAACCTCAAAAAATATGAGGTCCATTCTTTCACTCACTTTTCCCTTTCTTCATATCAACCCATCTCATTTCGCTATCTAGCATCCACTCACACTCCACATAACCTACACATTCTATTTTGCTTGTTTTCAATAAACTATATCATTAGCACCTTTTCTGTGGTCATCAGACTTCACCACCTTACCAATCTACATGTGGACACACTCTCAAATTTTTAGATATAACAATTTATTTACTCTTGATTCATTTTTAGTAAATAGGTTTCAATATTTATATGTAATGTTGCATTATATGTATTATATAAGTCTTAAGCTAGTTTCTCATTCCTATACCAAAATTTTTAAAGTGTCGACACATACCAAATTTTAGTGGGGGCTGAGAAAGTGTATTAATTTCCAAATGTCATCTCCAAATTATCCTAAGTCATGTCCATGTTATAGGTTGTACCTTGGCAAGAGTTTGATTTTTTTTATTAATTTTTAAAATATTTATGTATCTATCGTACCCTTTTCATCAAAATTTTGGGGAAAGATCACCTGTCCTTGGCATGATTGAAAGGACTAAGAGTTATTGCAAGAATACCTTCAGATTAAACCTTGATGTCCTTCATAATTAATGCATCATTATTTTAAATATTGAATGCAATGGAGTCTTGTTAAGGGAAGTGGTAACAAAATTGCTTAGAAAGAATAATTTGAAATTTAGAGAAGAGGGAGTTTGCAGAGGTGAAAAGCATAAAAAATTATCAAAGTGGTAAAAGAAGAGGAAATCAAAGCTAAAATTTTTGATATGGGGGGATAGTTAAAGAGGTATGAGCTGATCATTTATAATATTTTACTTGTAGATGTTGAAGCAGTTTGGCAATTTCATGCTTGTGGATGGCTTGATTATTTCTTACAATTAACCTAGTTCAATGAAGAAGTGGTAATGGAATTTATGACTACATTTGATGAAGGGGAAGCCATGATATGGGGACTAAAAGTGATTGCTATTGAGGAGAGGATAGTGGAAGTCACAGGACTACCAAAAGTTGGGGAGCATTATCCAAATGAGCATGATGCCAAGTCCTCACATGCATAGTTCACTCCACTAGGTGACCCTCAACTAGACATTAAAAAACTAGGGTGTAAAAGATTTTCTATTCCAACTCCATATCCAAAATTGGCAACCCACATTATTAGGTGTTTAACCTGTGAAGGTAGGTTCTGAAACTTGCATGCCTATCATTTTAAATTGCTTAGTTGCATAAGACATAACATGCAAGTTAATATCCCCAATTTCCTTTATAACATGTTATGCATTAGTGCTGAAGAAACTCAAAAAGGAAAGGAAAAATTTGTTTCCCATCATGCCCTCATTAAAATTCTAGTTGAAATATCTCTTATGGATTCTTCCCCTATTTCATGGGTAGAATTTGTTGAATTCAAGACCTTGCAGCCACAAATCAACCCGGTTCGAAATGAAGAACAAATTGTAGAGCCAAGCCAAAATCTAGCTGAACTAGAAAAAGAACCCTCTCCTGATAAGCATGTTGAACCTATTTTAGAGGGTGTTATATTGAGTTATTCTATAGATAAGGGCAAACATAAGGATAGTGAAGAAATACCTAACCTTGAAAAGGAAGCCCAAAACCCCTCTGTTAAAGTAACAAAAAGAAAAAGGTATGTTCATGCAGCAACCATTCCTACAACATCTACTCCAACCATGCCTAAACCAAAATAGATCTATAAAATAGTTGAAGCTAAAGATATTCCTATGCATAGAAGTCCTTGCATGCAATTTCAATCATCCCCAATTTCCATTGAAAATCCAAAATCCCCAATTTCAAAGTCTCACATTGAATCAATAGTTGAAAATATCCCAGATGATTCTCATGTGCAATTAGAACCTCAAAATGTGGAAACACATAAAAATCAACCTATCAATGAGACACTGCAAGAGAATCAAGAAATGTGTAAATCAAACCCTACTGTTGTTCAAGAAAAAGCCCCTAGAAATGATCGACCTACCATGCTACCAGTCCCTACATGTTCCAATGTTTCTCTTATACCTTATAAATCCTCTTGGTACACTCAATATTTTCAACAAGTTTCCAAAGAAAAAAAGATGAAGTCTAAGGCTCAAGAATTTCCATCATCTACAATTTAGTCGATATTGTTTGGTCTATAAAATTATTTTAATTTTCAAAAACCCTTGTGGAGGCAGGACAAAGACCAAATGTAGAAGGAAATATTTGATAGAGATAATGAAATTGAATCATTGAAGAAATAACTTGAAAAAAAGAAAGAGAAAATGAATAAAGCTTTAAAGGTAGCCAATCAGGTAATAGCCTATAGATTACCCCTAGGGGTGTATGCTATCTATTTGAAGGAACATTTTCTATTATTTCAGTTGATGATGACAATGAGAGACATTAACTATGAATTTAAAAGTTCTCAATATTTTTATGATGTGTATCAAACTTTTCCTTCATGTTAAAAGAATTTTTTATGTGAGCTCTACTTGCCTAATTTTATAATTCCACATGAGACAGAGTGGAATCCTCTACTTTATATATGGGATGTTCACCTAAGAGCTCTAATGTCATGGATACACAATGAAACAAATTATGATAGGCAATTGGATACTTATAGAGATCTTTAAAAGTCTAAACCATTACCACTCCAAGCTAAATCCCATAAGTCTTATGACCTTTTAAGAGATTGGTTCAGATTAACTTGTGGGAGACCAAAACCAAAAATGAGAGAGAAGGTGTTTGAAGAAAGGGAAAAAGTTTACAAAAAATACCAAAACACTTTATAATTTCACACAATAGAGAGTAATTGCAGGGCTTAGAAATTGATGGAGTTGACTACCAAAACCTTTCAAAAAAGCCAAACCACACAACCCTATCAATTATGAGGTAGCAGTTAATAGAGTGCCTAGATATATGCAATTGGGAAGGAAAATCATAAAAGAGTTATGGAAGCCACTAATGTTTCAGCCTCCTACACTTCTTTAGCCTCTGTATGAACATAATGCTACCATGTTAGACCCATTGGTTGAAGAACACTTGGGTAAGAATTGAAGATGGACTAGAGGATATTTCAACACCTTCAAAAGTGGGAAACAGGGGAGGACTATAGTGGGAGATTTTAGAGCCATAGAAAAGAAGTACAATTCTTGAGGACAAGCATTTTCATAGTGGGGGGCAGATGATGAGGCATATTAATGTCTCAAATTTGATATAGTTTTTATATAGTTTGAACTTACACTTTGAGCCTTGTGAAAAACATTTCCAACATATTTTTTTTAAATATCTTGTGAACTTATGTTGGGTACAACTGAAACCTATTAAACTTATGGATAGTGGATATGACATACCTTGCTTAATATTATACATAATGTGTAGTATCTCATATAAAGATTTTAATCTATGTTCTAATATTTGAATACAAGTAGAAATTTTGTTGTGCATATGTTTTGAATGCTTCTAATTTTTAGGGAAGTGGCATGAAAAGTGGTGATCACTATATTAAAGGAGGAAGTAATGAAGATTGTTCATAGAAAAAGAAGCACATATCAATTCTAGATGATAAGCTGTGTCTACAAGGAGAGTAATTTTTTAGAAAAACTAGAAAGACTTGACTTTCTATATTTCCTACGAGTTGTTATTCTGTTACTTAATCAATGTTTTGTGTCATGGAATAATGCATAGTTCCATAATGGTTCCATAATAGATCAAGATAATCGCACCATTATTCCTTTCTCAAGGGTACTATGTCCATTTTTTAGAACTATATATTCCATCATGAAAAATACACTTGAATTGTCAATGCAGGGACATAGGACTTGAAATGGGTCAGCACAATATGTGCACTAAGTTCCTTAAAGAGTCCCAACACCTATGTTATAGGAAAGTAAAATGCATGAAAGGAACCTATACTACTGATACAAAATAGTAAACACACTTAGACTAACAACAAATAACTGTAAGAACTTTGGAAAAGGAGTTCTATACTGGTTAACAATTCAAACATCCACTATGATCATTTTCCACAAGTGTTGCAAGAACTTTCACAATAACTATGCTGCAGGACCAATATAGTAAATCTATCTTAAAACATGAAATTTCAAGAAATGAATATAATCTACCTAAATATATTCCACCTCCCAAGTGGGCCCTCTTGGTTGGCTTCAACTAACTAAGAACACAACAAGTATTCTAAAATCACTCTCTCATTAGAATTTTTCTTTGATTAAATGATTGGATAATTCATGAAGAATAGGAAAGAGCATCTTTTGAATCTCAAACTAGTTATAATTCATTAAGTTTCAATATCTCCTTCAAAATGACCAAAACTTAATTATATATAGAGGATTGGATACTTATTACAAACATAACATAGAAACTATGAACAAAAATCACCAAAAAAGAAGGCAAAATGTCAACCATGACATCAAACATTGATTAAGTAACATAATAACAGCTCATAGGAAATATAGAAAGTCAAGTCTTCCTAGTTTTTCTAAACAATTACTCTCCTTGTAGATGTGACTTATCATCTGGAACTAATCTATGCTTCTTTTGCCATGAACAATCTTCATTACTTCCTCCTTTAATATGATGATCAACACTCTTCATGCCACTTCTGTCAAAATTAGAAAGACTTGGAACATATGCACAACATTTCTACTTTTATTCAAATATTAGAACATAGCTTAAAATATTTATATGAAATAATGCACATTATGTATAATATTAAGCAAGGTATGTCATATCCACTATCCATAAGTTTAATAGGTTCTAGCCGTACCTATCATAAGTTCACAAGATATTTAAAACAAATATGTTGGGAATGTTTTTCACAAGGCTCAAAGAGTAAGCTCAAATTATATAAAAACTATATCAAATTTGAGACATTAATATGCCTCATCACCAGTGATAAAGTACATGATCAATTTCAAGACACCCCTCATCATTTTGCATGGACAACTACTTGAGGAAATGTATGAGATATTGAATAAATCTAAATTGAGGGTAGTAAAGGAAGAAAATAGAATGAGAGAAGTATGTATTTAGAAATGTTGCATATTAGATAATAATGAGAAAATGGAGGAAATCAAATGAAAAATGAATCCTATGTTGAGAGATAGAATGAGAGAATTCAAAATCATGGGAGGTTTTTATGAAGATAGAAGAGGAGAAATACAATAAAGCAATATAACAGGTAGTACATAATGAGCTCAAAACTAAGAAACCACCAGTATCGACCACTAGTAGTGATAGTGACAAAGTGACAAGATGATACAATTATGGATATCAAAATTAATGATGTACCTAATGAACAAGATGAAAACATGATCATAGGAGGAGAAATAATAATTATTGACACTAATGAGGACCCCATTGCTAGCACATCTAATAATTCATTTACAAATCAACAGGACTTTGATATTGGCAATTTGATAGTTGGAAACATTGTTGATGACTTTATCTCAGAGGAAGAAGATAATAAAGAGAACAATTAGGACCCTATCATTGTGCATAATTAGGAATCACCTAAAGTGATGTCCTTAACACATATATCTGTGAGTGCAAAATTTGGTTTTCAACCACATTGGCCACATCAAGTACCATTTCATTGAAACAAGAAAAGATAGAAGAGGAACAACATAAGAAAGATTAGATGGATACACATCCATCATATACTATAGATGAACAAAGATCTCAGCAAGAGGAAGAACTAGTGAACAAAAATATATGGCAATATTGCAAATCCCTCCTAGGGTGAAAAAGTCTACACCAAAAAGTACTTCAAAATCTTCGTTGAAGCACTATATTCTAGATTTCCACAAGATATAACAAGCATGCTTGGAGAAAGCACAAACATTCAAAAATATATTCAATTGTCAATATTCTCAACTGGCAAAATTGTTCAAGAATCATGAAAACTAACTAAAAATGCTCAAAATTTTCTTGAAAAAATAGTTGACAAGCTACAATGCACCTTACCCCTCCAAGTACAAATAGATGAAAAAATGTTCAGAAGAGAGCTGAAAACATATTCACTAGATTTGATAGTCATCATTCCACTTTAGAAGAGGCAATAAAGGTAAAAGTTCAAACTAAATATGATGCAAGATTATTTGACACAATTTGTAAAAATATCAGAGGTGACATTACAACCTTGGACACATGCATTAAAGAGATAAGAAGATGCATTGAAGATGGTAAAAAGTTTATAGATTGTGCCCTTACACATAAAAATGCACCAATTATCAAGGTAATACAAGATAAAGAAGATGAGATTAAAAGAATGATTAATGAGTTCAAGACTTGAGACATGAAGGTAATTGAATTTACTTAGATGTTCACTAAGGGAAATGATGATCAACTTAAATTGTTGGAGCATGAAAAGAAAAAGATACTAAAATGATTCACATTGCTACATATCATCTGACTCCTAAAGTGAATGTAATTCAAAAGTAATTGGATACACTTATACAACTAAAGATATCAGAAGTTTTTTACACCTTTGAATGCAACAAAGTTAGCAGCCTATGGATTATGTGGAATAATCAACATAACAAATGCATTAAAGGCTTCATAGGATGTAGACTTTCTAAACCCAAAGATTAAATTTTCTAATTGTGTGTAGCTATTGGGAACCTAGTCAACATGAAGAAGGTAATTGGAACCAAAATTTTGACGTGTACATAATTTTTGACTCACCTTTGATGTTGATGTCAAAGGGGGGAGTGATGGAAAAAATATTTTAAGTATACTCTACTTTTTAGAATAAGTATATTGAAGGAGATATAAGTATAAAAAAAGGATGAATACAATATATAAGATGCTATAACCTTTGAAGATGATCCACAATTTTGAAATTTTGAAAGGTCATGACTTTTGAAGATTTTGACACTTAGCCAATTTTTTCCACATGTTTCCATCAATGCCAAAGGGGGAGATTGTTGGAAATTTGGCTAAGGAGGTTTGTTATGGTTCTTGTTTATGGAAACAGATAGCTTTTATAAATATGGTAAAAGAAAATATAAAAAATTTCATACAGATTTAAAATTATCAAAGTATGGATCAACATAATAGTACACAATAATCTTATTTTGTTTAGTACAGTTCACTAGAGGTACTCATGCACATGCACTCTTACATGGAGATGTTACAAATAATGAAGAACAAATGGGTAGCAATGCTTAGTTGGTTGATGTCTATGGAGAGAGTTATAGCCAATTTACCAAATATAGGACTGAACAGAGGTAAAGGTAGGGTAAAGGCATTTTGGTTAAAGGATTATTTTTGTTTCTCAAAACAATGACTTAACAATGTTGGACAACATCCTAGATGTTAACCCACACCTAACAAAAGATAATTAATTTAATAGATTTAGCAAAGTACCAGGCATCAAAGTTGACAAAATGAAACATTTTGGTATAAAGGAAGATTTTTTTTTAGCAAAGTGTGGCATTGTAATGTGACATTATAATGCTTGAATGTAAACTATCTACGATAAGTATTTATCCAAATTTGATGCTGGTACAAAGAAGTATAGATGTATGATTAATTTTGAAGATAAAACTAAAAGGACATAAAATTTTGAAGATATTAGCATTGTGTAAAATTTGTATTTATCTTCTTGATAGTATTGTAAAAATATTACTGCTTGGTTGATTAGTTGGTTCTTCTAGAATACTTTTGTATTGTAATACCAACTCCTAATAGGTTTGAGGCTTCTAACAAGGCCTAGTGTTTTAACAAGGACATATACAATATACATATGTAATAGACTCATAATAGGGTCAATATCTTTCAAAAGATACTTTTGGTTAATGGATCTTTTTTCTGGTACCATTCCCACTGGGTTTTTCCCTAGTTAACAAATAATGGTGTTATGTGTGGATTTAGTCGATGAAATTCATGTCTGGTTTGGGTTAAGTAAAAAGGATTTTTTTACATTAGAGAAGAAGATTAAATTTTTTAATGTAGATGCTTGTTGCAAACTATATTCAACATTCTTCATTTAGGTGGGTGGGTTTATAATAGAATCAATATTATTTGAATTTAATTGATTCAAAAAACTGATATGTAGTAGGTTATTAGTCTACATAAGCATAAAATTTTTCCTTATGAAAATACCATCATATAGCTTTGAAAATTTGAATCCATATAATTGAATTCTACCACTATCTATTTGGGGAGGCACTTGAAGTTTAGAAGTTTTTTTTGTGTCCATGTGGTGGGAATTTCTAAAATTGTTTAGTCCATTGAGATAGAATTATTTTATCAGTAAGAATAATAACCAACATTGAATTTCAAAATGAAAAAAATAGTAAAAATGGACTTGAAACTAGAATTTCAGGGATCTAGCTCATGGCTCTCATTAGATTGACCAGTGTGGGAAGAGCTTCTAGATGATTTAACATTATCTACTCACACATCTATCCCTACAAAGCCTTGTTCATTTTCATATAGTTCTTGTAGCTTTTGATTCTTTTCATTAGTGTCTCCTTCAATGGAAGTACATTCATTCCCTTTGTGGTTGCCTTCCTCAACCCAAATTAAGAGAAGAAAGGAAAAACAAAAAAACACAATCATAGCACACAATTTAGGGCTAAAACTTTGAGAAAAAAGAAGAAAATGTTTTAAAATTTTAAAAAATATGCCAAATCCAATGGCATGTGAAGTATTATTTCTAGCACTTGCACCCAAAGGAGGTGCAAGGGGTACATTGCTAAATGTTTGGTTTGAAAGCATAACTAAATCCTTACAATGTCTTCACTAGAAAAAATAAAAATCAGAATATGAACTAGGGGAGAGGACCTAGTAGTTGAGCACCCTAACTTCACATTTCTCAAAATCTTATGTGGAAATTTTAGTCACTCCCATTTTTTTTCCAACAACTTATTTTGCAAGTCCCCTGCTTATAACTAAGGTTTCAGAGTCACATCATCAAATATGATGCCACATCAACATGCTTTTAACCAAGGTGTCCAAAATAGCCCCCCAAAAATGTGAGACCAATCGTAGTGCATAAAGGACCCCCATACTTGTGCAGCTGATGTGGCATCACACTATTGGTTTTTTTTGGAAAAAGGGATATGTTTCATTGAATTATGGGTAGTACCATTAGTAAGAAAAAAATTAATCACAACTATTGATACAATCTTATAAAAAATGTCAAATATTAAATCAACAAGTGTGGGTATTAAGTTAAGAACTCCTATAACAACCATTGGAACATCCTCAGGTACTGGGTCCTCTCCCCTATACCAACATTTAACATCAATTTCTTCATTGCACATATCATCAAGTCAGGCACATATAGATGTGTACTACAATTAGATAGTTCTTCTAAATCTCAAAATAATGTTAAGATTTATCATCCTTTTCAATGTCATGATCGATAGTGTTAGGAAACAATTTTTCTCATATGGGCTCATATGCAAAATAGAGAAAAAGTGTATACCAAAAAATGAATTCCTAAAAAAGGACTAAGGAATTCTCTTCTTAAAGTTTCCTCAATGAAAATAGGTGCATCTACCTTTATTGTAAATAAAGAGTTTTTTGATCTAAAAGCTCAACAAAATGACCTTATTAGAATAAAATCTGCTGAAAGTGTTGAATCAACTTATTTTATCTCATCAATACAAAAAAAAACTTTTATGCTAAAGAACCACTTGATTTTAATTATCAAGATTATCCACATAACTGGAAATTAAACAATCAAGTACGAAAATTTAATAAAGTTAACTTCTCACATCATCCCAAGTTCTAAATTGACAACCTCAAAACCAGTAACAGATATGGCTAAGAGCTTTTGCATAAATAGTATCTTAAGAAATACTGATTTAAATAGGTAGACAATAGTATCAACTTACAAATCTATTAACCTAAAATCAAATTGCTAAGTTTCCTTTGTATTTGTAGAGTTCTAAAATGCTACTTCTAAACTTGGAATTAAACCACAAACAAAAATAGTTTTGTCTATCAATCTGTTGGAGAATTCTAACCCCTATACCATACTAGTTATTACATATTTATAGGCATGGGGCTAGACAACTACCAAAATTACACTGGCAGGAGTAAATGGTCTCTTGGTTAACATAATTGTTAACCAAAATGCAAAAAAAGAAAAATCACAAAAGAAAGAACAACTAATTAACTAAGTGTAATTGCTCGTTCCCATCAGCTAGCATCATCTCCATTGTCTATGCTCCTTTCTACTTTCCATGTTTCATAGGCTTTCAAAAAGGCTGAAATGATGGACTAATGTGGTAGGCCAATATAGGCAAACCGTTGTTTCTAGATCTCTCTTTCTTTCTTTAGTTCAGCTATCTTTTCTTCATGCATTTCTAAGTGCTTTAGATTGATGATTAACATGGCTTTAGTATGTGCTACATTAGAGAAATCCTACTTAGTTTGTGCCTTCTTGTCTTGTAGTTCTTGGAACTTTCTTTGAACCTCCTTGATTACCTATTTAGATTGGGCAATGAAGTCATCTTCCTACCTATGAATTGCTTGACAAACCACTTAAGGTCACCTTGAATAATCCGATGTATGACCTTAAGTGCTTGCAGTGTTTCCTTAATCTTAGTCAACCCTTGTTTCAATGTTTCATTTCACCATTTGATGCAATCTTTAATAACATATAGGGCTTTTTTGTTCAAACTGGCCACAGGGCATTTGACCTAGAACTTTTGCAATCCAAATTCTTGGACGTCTTCTAGCCACATCACTACCTTTGCCTAGTTATTTCTCTCCTTCTCATAGCCATCATTTCTTGTTTCCACCTTCTTATTAATGGCTAATATCTCCTTTGAAGCTTTATCCAGGTGACCTATGTGTTTTACAATGTCATCTAGGATGCACTGTACCCATTCCCCTACTATTTTTTCCATGAATTTACATTTGTGCAGGTTCTCCTGTGATTGCTAGTTAGTTGTAGAGGGCACATCCACGATTTTTGACATCTCACTGATCAATTTTTCTTTAGGATGATAGATAACATTAATATATTGTGCCATGTTTTTTATAGTTTCCTTCATCTCTTGTTTGTCCTATCCATCTTTCCATACTCTATGCAAAATCTTTTTATTGGAGGCTTCAAAGAATTCCATATCAACCTCATGGTTCCCTTTTCTCAGATCAACTTTAGTTATCTAGTAATCTTGGCCTTTGGTGTTCACTAGCAAGCTCTGAGGTTCTGGTACACTATTTGCCAAAGGTAGTTCTTCTGCTACCTTAAGGTCAACTATTATGGCACCCTTTCTTTTGGTGGTTGATGCTTTTTTAGTGCTTGAATAGGTCACCCACTTTGCCTTAGGAGTACCCTCTTGAACTTGAAGTAGAAGTGGCTCTAGGATTGCTTCAACTTCAACTTCAACTGGACTTGCAAAAGGATTATGAATATCTTGATTAGTGATCTCTTTTGTCCTTTTGTGAGTCTTTTTACCTTTGGTTTTTGAAAACTTCCCAAAAAGATTAGGAGTGGCAATAGTTTTTGATTTTATCCATTTATTAGTTCTGGCTAGCACATCTTTAGTAAGGGAGTAAACATCATCTTCTTCCCTTCTTCCCCAGTCAATTTTGGGAATGGGCATGCACTCAATCTGATCAATGTAGTTACGGTCAAGCACCTCTTCAGAATCCTCCTCTTTCAATCCACATATCTAGTTCCATGTTAAACATAATGAATTGTTTAATGGTTGGGCGTGACCATAGTCTCCTTCTGACTTCAAATTCATTAAGGTAGTTTGCCCAATAATCTTCTAATTATGGGGTGTGAACAAAGGATGCTACATTTTTAACATTATTTCTAACAAAACTTGTATAATCAAAATCTTCCCAAGAAGAGAAGGGTTTAAGGCACAAACGAGCCAATGATTCCTTTGCTAACATAGCTTTTTTTAGACTGGGGCATCTATAATGTTCAATTCCAATGGGGAAAACTACTACAGAAGACCTCTTTGAAACTTCAAAATACTCTACTATAGAGACAAATTTCCCTCATACTTCAAATAAAACCATAGAGTCTAAACAGTAATGAGGTATTTTCAATGGCTCACCAGAAAAGCCACCTATTCTGATATATGTGAATCTAGGAAATTGAATATAAAAGTAGTCGTAGTTTTGCACAACTTGCATGGCTTCTTTAGACAACCTATCATTCTCATGACCTTGAAGTTTGAAGACTAGCCTTCCTAGAAAGACATCATTTACCTTTCTAAAATCTTTACACAAAGCAGTCTCTTGAAGATCAATGTAATACTAGTAAATGGGCATTTCATCAATCCAAGGCATATGTAGGAGGTTTTCCCATTCCTTAGAAGATGCTAGGATAAAAATTAGATAGGAAGACAAGAAAAATGGACCAAAGTTGTTGATAGTTATTAACCCTTTATGCAAATTTTCATCAATCAGTTTGGCCCAGTCAATGAACTTACTTCATTCAACAATCTTTTGGATGAAGAAATACATCCAAGACTCCCAATGAAATGCATGTTCATTACCCTTAATCCTATTCAATAGAAGTACAATGTCTGCAATTTCCTTTATAAAATGCTCAATAGTTAAAGGTTTGGGCAATCTAGAACCCCTTCTATAGGTTTCAGGAGCTAGGAATGAGCTACCCTAGCATACAAGTGCTCAGCTTCTTCAAATTTCCATGGCTCATAGGGTTCTTTGTGGGGAATCCTAAAGGCTAAATAGACACTGGTTTTGTTGATTTTAACTATTACCTCCCCTGAAACTTTCTTAATGCACTCAAAGACAGGGTCATAATGGCTTTCACATTTGATAACAAGTTCTAGGCATGTGATTACAATGGGAAAGATAGCGGCTTCCAATAACCCACTATTAGCTAACTTTTGATAAATGGGGCTTGATTGGGTGTTTTTGGTTCTCTCAATAACATAAAAAAAAATCTTATTTACTAGAAACGCATCACAAATTTTAGGCAAAGAACTGAGCAAAAATGGCTTTTCAAGCTTGGGCATTTTAGGATGAAATAATGTCATGATTATTATGAAAGACATGTTTTAAAAGATATACCCTGAATTATCCCAAAACAAAGCAAACACAAATGAAAATGTAGAGGGTTATGGCAACACACTTATAGTTTGATATAGCTACAACCTATGATTTGTTCTCCCTACCCAATAGCACTGGAACTTCTTTCCAAAAAATGAAATGATTTGGAAAAAAGGTAAAATGAATGCATTTAAGGGATGATTTACAAGGAAATCACAAGATAGATTTGGCAAGTTAATGAAATAATTACTTATTTGTGTGACATGCATTGGAAAAGACCCCCATGAGTCATTTTCTTTAAATGCCCATCAAATCCGCATGCTTTCTAACATTCTGTGTCATCATGAAATGATAATTTTATCCTTTTGCTAACTCTCATCATACTTGAACATGTACCACCTTAAAATCCCATATTTATAATCTTACATGCCTTGAAAAACATTTTACTGGGACCCACCTTATTTTTAGCTTGAAGATTTGACTATCTGCATGAAAACAAGCATTAATATGTAAAATCAACATCGAAGTTGAAGTTGAAGTTTCGGTTGATTGAGCTTCAACTTCAACTTTTCCTTCACTATGATTGAATTAGGGAATGAAAAAGGCTATGACACATGGAAGATTGATGCGAGCTCAAACTTGAAGCTGAAGTAAATCAAAACTTCAAGTTTAACTTCAAACTTAAGAAAAGACTCAAAACTAAACCATGGCTAAGGAATGGGAAAAAATAAGCAGTAACAATCGGCTCTAGCGGGGGAATGAGACTAGAAGGATCATGGATGAACCCAAGAACTTTGGCTTTGCAAATCGACTCAAAAGATAACAACACAACACAAAGAATAGAGCAAGAAAAGAAAGAAACCCAAAAAGGTGGTATTTACAATGGGACAAAAAAAACTCAAAAATGGTACAACTTGAGGTCTTGCCCATTATAGGACAAGGGAAGATCATCTCTGTTAAGGTATTGCAATTTGAAGGCATTTGGACCCAATTCCTTAGATATCACAAACGGGCATTTCCATAAGCTCTTAAATTTAGTGTGGACTCCTTTAGGTTATTTCCTCTTGTCCCACAAAAGTACCTAATCTCCTTTCATGAATTTTCATGGCGTTGCCTTTTGATAAAAAATTCTTTTGACCCTTGCTTGATGGTTTGTGATATGATCCATTGACTCTCTTCTTTCTTCTTCTATTTTTTGGAGATACAATATTCTCTTCTTAATGGAAGACTGAAACATTTCATCTTAAATTGCTTTCTACAAATTTAGTGTAGCTAGCTCTAAAGGAAAGGACAATTGTGCCTCAACTCCATACACCAATTCAAAAAGTGTCATGCCTATGGCTATTTTGGGAGAAGTTCTGTCAAACCAAACTACTTCATATAACCTCTTGTGCCAATCTTTTCCTTTTTCATCCACCAGATTTTTCATAATATTGACCAAGTTTTTATTCATTGACTCTGCCTATCCATTTCGTTGAGGGAACTAATTCAAAGAATGAGACAACTGGACACCACGGTCATAAAAATACAATTGAATTTCCCTAGATAAAAAATTTGGTGCATTATCTATCACTATTTTGTTGGGAGTACCAAAATGGGTCAAAATATTTTCTGTCAAAATTTGCACACTGCCTGTGATGTTGTTGCTTTAAATGGAACTGCCTCCACCCATTTAGTAAAATAATTAGTAGCAGTAAGGATGTGTGTATGTCCTACACTCAAATTTGGATTAATAGGCCCTATAAAATCCAATCCCCACTATTGAAAGGGTTCTTCTATGACCACTGGTTTTAGAGGCAGAGCAACTAATTATGGTTTCCCAATAAATAGTTTACATTTCTCACAATTCCTTACCCAATGATAGGCAGCTTTAAACATACCTAGCCAATAGTAACCACTTCTCAAGATTTTAATAGTTGTCACCCTTGATGAAAACTGACCACCGTAGGCTTCATCATGGAAAATTTGCAGTAATTTCTCCTACTGATTAATATCAACACACCTTAAAAACATACCATCCAAACCTCTTTTGTATAAGATATCATCAATAATGACAAACTTGGCTGCTTTGAGCTAAAGAGCTCTCTAATATTTTCCTTTCAAATGATCAAGACATCTCCCGTATGTCAGGAAATAAGCTATGTTTGAAAACCATTCATCTTTAAGGCCGAAAAACAAACAATTGGGATAAGGTTCCTCTTTTTCACCTTTTGCAATAAGCTTACACAATCCTTGTTCTTGAACCAATTTAGTTGGTTCAAGGACAAGGATTATGTAAGCTTATTATGGATACCCATGTTGCTTGATTGTTGACTGCTACATCCTATCATGTGAGAATACTTTTGACTATAATGGATGGCACATACACTACAAAATGAAAATGCAAGATATAGTACCAAATGTATTTTACTACTTTGACAATAGTAAAGGCTTGTTTTTTAGAAAAAGAATAGTTAAGCTAATGGTTCTTCAGTGGGACACTCATGAAGAAGATAGACATCTCTTCTCCCTTGTCGTTCTTTTGGAGCAGTATTCTTGACATGGTATGTTCTGATGCATAACAATACATTATGAAATATTTTTTTAAATTAGGATGAAAATGTGTTGGAGCTTTTGCAATATCTTCTTTTAAATCCTTGAATGCTTTTGATGCTGGTTCATCCCATTTGAAATTTTTCTTTTCACTGAGCAACTTGGCCATAGGTTTAACAGTCTCTGCAAAATTAGGTACAAATTTTCTCAGGAATTTGATCTATCCAAAGAAGGATTTAACATCATTTCAGTTGACAGGAAGAAATAATTGAAAAATGGCCTTTACTCTCTTTGGGTGAATTTTGATTCCTTCTTTTGAGACCACGTGTGCAAGTAACTTTCCCTCTGTCACAATAGAAATTGATTTCTTAGGGTTCAATATAATTCCACGATCCCTACATTTTTGGAGTACTTTCCTCAGATCTTTCAGGTATTTCTTTTGTCTTCTTGAAAGCACTGTCATATCATCAAGATACGCCATGATGCACTTGTCCAATAAGTTACCAAAATTTGAATTCATAGCCCATTGAAAGGTGGCACTAACATTTATTAAGTGAAAAGGAATTCTTTTGTAGTCAAAAGTGCCCCATGGTGTTGTAAAAGTTGTGTTGTGTTGATCTTCTTCAGCAACTTCTATCTAGTTATAACCTAAGAAACCATCTAGGAAAGACATCATTTCTAACTAGCAACCATTTGAAGAATTTGATCCTTTTTTGGCAAAGCAAAGTTATCCTTCAAACTTGCTTGATTAAGGTTTCTAAAATCAACATGATTCCTTATCTCTCCATTCTTCTTTCTAACTGACACTATGTTTGCCACCCATGTGGAATGATGGATTGGAAAGATAATACAAGCTTTAAGCATCTTATCTATTTCTTTAAATGTTGCATCATAAAATTTTGGATTATATGTTCTCAATTTTTACCTAAAAGGAGAGGTACCTAATTTTAGAGTAATATGGTGCTTGAATTTACCATTTCTAAAAGTCTTCAAGTCAGAATAAGACCAGGAAAAGACATTTATATACCCTGTAAGGAGCTTAATGAATCTAGCTTTCTAACCTTCATCACAACAGGTTCCCAAATTGATAATTTTGGGATCATGTTTATCTCCCAAATTCACCTTTTTATAACTAGCATTTGGATCTTCTTTAGGTGTTAAATCTTGAGCTAAGAAAATATCTCACCTATCAAAGAGTTTTTCAAGCTCAACTAGGCCTTTAGGTATTACATTCCCTTTTAATTACAACACATCACTCTCATCAGTGAGATTAGGACAAAATTCTCTATATTCAACATTCGAGCCTTCAAAATAGTTAGTAGAGAATATTTCAATACTTTGTAAAAAAGCATTTTGTGAGCATCATCTTTAAATACTTGCCATGAATTTTTATTATTATGGACACTTGGTCTATGAATGATCTCCATTAAATACTTTCTATTTATGAAATCAGGATGGGGAATTGACAAAGAAGTTGATACTACCAAGGAGTCTATCTTATCATTCTATTCCCGGGGAATTACTTCAATTGCAAAAGCATCAAAACCTTTGATCTCATCCCATACACAATTTCTATAGTGTTTTAACCTTTGATTCTTCACTAAGAACATGTCTTTAACTTGTTTCACTATTAACTCAACATCCCTTCTCACTTTTAATAGTTTGATGTTTCTCCTCTTGGCTTCTTCTATGCCTAGAAGTAAAGCTTCATATTCAGCTGTATTATTAGTATTTTCAAAGGAAATTTTATAAGAAGAGGAGAATTTCTGACCATCAGGTGATATGAGAACCACACTGGCCCCAGATCCATTTGAGAAATAGCTCCCATCAAACTCAAGAGTCCACAATGAGTCTTCTACTACTGATTTTTCACTTGATTTCTCATTTCCAGCCAAGATCAAATAGTTAGCAAAATCAGTCTCTTGATAAAGGATTTGAGATTTGGGGTCATCGGATGGAAGGACTATATATTTGGATTTGGCTTTAGATAACAAGGTTACTTTCTCCTCCCCCACAAGTATAATAGCTTGGGACCAATCCATTTTAACTTCCCCTCTGAGGTCACGATAGAAAGTTCAGCTAAGAAGCATACCATAACTTGTAGGGATGTCTGCTACTAGGATGGTGAGCTTAATTCTTTTCTCAGGGTAAGTGGCTAAAGACACTTGGGCTTTAGTTTGACCTATTAAAGGTACTTGTTTTGAATCCATGGAATAACATTTCCCAAATGTTTTAGTTAAAGGAAGATCTAAAGCTTTTGCTACTACTGCTAGTGTTATATTATCCAAAGCACTTGAATCTATGATGTAGTTGCTAAGCTTAAAGCCATGGAGAAAGAGGGAGACATAGAATGGATCAAGTTTGTGATTAAAGGAAGGTTTGGGACTAATTTTTCTACTTGGATTATCTCTTCCTTTTTATTGGATGTTTGTGTCTCAAGTT
This sequence comes from Cupressus sempervirens, assembly GCA_028749045.1. Lineage (NCBI taxonomy): Eukaryota > Viridiplantae > Streptophyta > Pinopsida > Cupressales > Cupressaceae > Cupressus > Cupressus sempervirens. The sequence goes on along the minus strand of CM053786.1, from coordinate 556,098,519 downwards.
TCTTACCCTTGGAAGATTCCTTCTTCTGTTGAGCAACTATTTCAATATCTCTTGAAACCTTGACTTCGTTGATCTATTTAGTTGCTTTGTTGGGAGATGACTGATTAAGATATTCAATCAATTTATTAAGTTTACCAGGATTCATTCTCAAATATTTTGTAGCAGAGATTTTTATCCTTGATGCTTTACAAAACTCAACAATGTCAAATGTAGAATCAGAATCAGCCCTTTTTAAGATTTGAGTAGTAGTTGTTAAAATAGCTGATGACTTACCTTTAGTTTCTCCCTTTTCCTTTTGTTCCTTGGTCTAAGTAGGAGTTGCATTATTTTTAGTATGAGCATCAGTTACTATAGTTCTTTGTCCTCAGGTCAATACTAAACATGAAGCCTCTTCCAAGGTTAATAAGATGTCATTACTCCTGTTAGAATCAGATTCATACTCAAGGTAACAGTTTACAACGTCACCAAGTTCCTCAGAAGGTTCTTCCTCTATTATTACATTGGTGGAAGACACTTTTTCTACTTCAAGTTGCTGATATCTAGTATTTTTAGGGCAAGAACTTCCCTCATGATCATTTGTAAGGTGAAAAACACACATGTTTTTGCTAGGTGGAGCTTCAATTTGTTATTTTTTTTGACATGAGGGTAATGTAAGCTATTTTCCTTGAAAATTACTTTGCCCTAGATATTTTCTTGGAATATCTTGGTAATGAGTGTTCATTTTAGGGAGTTTTTTCTTAATAGTCATCACATCATTAATGAGCTTTTGAACTAATAGGTTTGACTTTTCTGAGGAAGGTGATTGAGTTTTAGAAATTTGCATCTCTTTTCTCCATTTCCCTCCAGCTAAAAGGTCATCTTCTAGTTCAATTGCTAGTCTCTGGGTAGCTTCAACATCTTTTACTTTGTTTCTCCTTAATTGAAAGCTGATGTCTATAGGCATTGCATTAATAAAGAATCCTTTATAGTTTTCCTCATTGGGTCTCTTGGCAGTAGGAATTTTGGGAATTATCTTATTGAATTTTGCTACAAAATCTCTCATGGGTTCATGTACTTCTTTTTTAACTAAGTTAACTAAAGTAGAAAGGTATGTTCATCATTAGCGGATTTAAATCTATCTTCAAAAGTGGTATGCATATGATTCCAGTCAGTAATGGACCCTTGAGGGAGGTGATGAAACTAGTCTATTGCATCATCAATTAAGGTCTATACAAATAGCCTCACAGCTACATCTTCATGTGCAGTAACGAGGACTACACATGCAATATTAAAAGCATTAAGATGTTCATCAGTTGATTTCTTTCCATCACCATAAATTTGGGTAACACTTCTCTAGCACCTTTAGAGTGGATGTAGGTTACCTCCAAGAGCCAAGGGACCTACTTGTGCACCCCACAGGTTAGAAACCATCCTAGGGGGAATGAAATTCAAAGTTTGGACATTTAAATGAGAAGATATTAATGTCCCTAGTAAAATTAGGGCTTGAAGGCTTGCAGTTACAGGGGTGGATTTCTTAGGATAAGTTGGCCTACTTTTACTCTTGATAGACTTTTTTCACTTTTTGGAGAGATCAGAGGCAAAATTAAGGCTCTTCACAAATTCATAGGACTCGTCAATAAACCCCTTCCTTTCTTCACTTCAAGTATACTTTTTACTACCCATTTTATCACAATATAGACCAACATTCAACACTCAGAATGGCCTTGAGATTAGTCTATCAACTATCACTTCTTCATTAGCAATTGGTACACCTCTAATGAGTTTTTCCCTTTCTTCTTCTCTTTCAATCACTTGATTAACATGTGTAAATTGTTCTAGGCTTGTGCACATAGATATGAAATAATGTCCTCTTAAGTATTATCAAACCCTAAGCCTGGCTAAAGTACTAGGAAAATTTCATGATGAGGCAGAACCATTTTACTGTTCCCTAGTGGAGTCGCCAAAAACTGTTAGTAAATAGTTTTTCTCATACGGGCTCACATGCAAATTAGAGAAAAAGTGTATAACAAAAAATGAATTCCTAAAAAAGGACTAAGGAATTCTCTGCTTAAAGTTTCCTCAATGAAAATAGGCATAGTTACCTTTATTGCAAATAAAGAACTTTTTGATCTAAAAGCTCAACAGAAAGACCTTTTTAGAATACAATATGCTAAAAGTGTTGAATTAACTTATTTTATCTCATAAATACAAAACAAACTTTTATGCTAAAGAAGTACTTGATTTTAATTATCAAGATTATCTACAAAACTGAAAATTAAACAATTGAGTAGGCAAATTGAATAAAGTTAACTTCTCACAACATCCCAAGTTCCAAATTGACAACCTCAAAACCAGTAATAGACATAGCTAAGAGCTTTTTCATAAATAGTATCTTCAAAAATAATGGCTTAAATAGCCAAACAATAGTATCTACTTACAAAGCCAATAACCAAAAATTGAACTATAGAGTTTTCTTCGTATTTGTAGAGTTCTAAAATGCTACTTCTAAACATGGAATTAAACCACAAAAAAAAATAGTTTTTTCTATCAATCTGTTGAAGATTTCTAACCCCTATACCATACTAGTTATTACTTATTTATAGGCTTGGGGCTGGACAACTACCAAAATTATCCCACTAGGAGTAAATAGTCTCTTGGTTAACATAATTGTTAACTAAAATGCAAGAAAAGAAAAATGAGAAAAGAAAGAACAACTAAGCGACTAAGTGTAACTGCTCCTTCCCATCAAGTAGAGCCATCTCCACTAGCCATGCTCCTTGCCACTTCCCACATTTCATAGGTAGTCAAAAAGGCTGAAATGATGGACTAATGTGGCAGGCCAATATAGGAAAACCATTATTTCCATATCTCTTTTTCTTTCTTCAGTTTAGCTAGCTTTTCTTCATGCATTTCTAAGTACTTTAGATTGATTATTAACATGGCTTCAATATGTGCTATGTTATAAAAATCCTACTTGGTGTCTTCTTGTCCTGTAGTTCTTGGAACTTTCTTTGAACCTCCTTGATTACCTCTTCAGATTGGACAATGGAGTCATCTTCCTTATCTATGAATTGCTTGAAAAACCACTTAAGGTCACCTTGGATAATCTAATGTATGACCTTAAGTGCTTGTAGTGTTTCCTTAATCTTAGTCACCCCTTGTGTCAACACTTGATTTTGCCATTCGATGCAGTCTTTAATAACATATAGGAATTTTTCGTCCAAACTAGCCATAGGGCATTCAGCCTAGAATTTTTGCAATCCAAATTCTTGGATGTCTTCTAGCCATGTCACTACCTTTGCCCAGTTATTTCTCTCCTTCTCATAGCCATCATTTTTTATTTCCACCTTCTTAGTAATGGTTGATATCTCCTTCAAAACATTATCCAAGTGACTTATGTGTTTTATGGTGTCATCTAGGATGCATTGTACCCATTCCCCTACTATTTTCACCATGGCATTACATTTTTGTAGGTTCTCTAGTGATTTTTGGTTAGTTGCAGAAGACACATTGATGATTGCTGACATCTTGCTGATGGTTTTACTTCAAGATGAAGGATATCATTAATATATTATGCCATGTTTTTTATAGTTTCCTTCATCTCTTGTTTTTCCTATCCATCTTTCCATACTTCATGCACAATATTTTTATTGGAGGTTTCAAATAATTCGATATCAACCTCATGGTTCTCTTTTCTTAGATCAACTTTAGTTATCTAGTAATCTTGAGGAGTCAAGGACTCGCGTGAGCTTCCATCTAGTGGTGTCACTATCTCTGATGATAAGCATCCAAATTTTTTATCAAAATTAATCCTTGCTTAAGTTCTCACTTTCTTTACTTTAGGCATCTTTCCCAAGCACTTATTAATTAAATCATTGATTGGAATGCACAGAGGAACCATGCTCCTCTTCTTTTCTAGAGAAGTCTCTAACCATTTAGGCATGACTTGGTCCTTATCTATAGCAAGGGAGAATTTGGCTAAGGAAAGACTACTATCTTGGCCCTCAGTCTTCACTAGCAAGATTTGGGGTTTTGGTACACTATCTATGATAGGTAGTTCTTCTGTTGCCTTGAGGTCAACTGTTATGTCGCCCTTGCTTTTGGTGGTTGATGCTTTTCTCATGCTTGAATGGGTAACCTACTTTTCCTTAGGAGTACCCTCTTGAACTTGAACTTGAAGTGGCTCTAGGATTTCTTCAACTTCAACTTCAACCAAACCTGCAACAAGATTATGAATATCTTGATTATTGATCTCTTTTTTCCTTTTGTGAATCTTTTTACCTTTTCTTTTTGAAAACTTCCCAGAAAGATTAGAAGTGGCAATAGTTTTTGATTTTATCCATTTAGTAGTTTTGGCTAGCACATCTTTAGTACAAGAGTAAACATCATCTTCTTCCCTTCTTCCCCAGTCAATTTTGGGAATGGGCATGCACTCAATCTAATCAATGTAGAATTGGTCAAGCACCTCTTCAGAATCCTCCTCTTTCAGCCCACATGTATTTATTTCCACATTAAACATAACGATTTGTTTAACAGTTAGGTGTGAGCATTTTGTTTAATGGTTAGGCATGACCACAGTCTCCTTCTGACTTCAAATTCATTAAAGCAGTTCGCCCAATAATCTTCTAATTATGGGGTGTGAACAAAGGACACTGCATTTTTAACATTATTTCTGAAAAAACTTGTATAATCAAAATCTTCCTGGGAAGAGAAGGGTTTAAGGCACAAATGAGCTAATGATTCCTTTGTTAACATAGCTTCCTTTAGACTGGGGCATCTATAATGTCCAATTTCAATAGGAAAAAATACTAAAGAAGACCTCTTTGAAACTTGTAGAGACAAATTTCCTAAATACTTTAGATAAAACCATAGAGTCTAAACATTAATGAGATAATTTCAGTGGCTCATTAGAAAAGCCACCTATCGTGATATATGTGAATCTGGGAAATTGAATATAAAAGTAGCTGTAGATTTGCACAACTTGCATGTCTTCCTCAGACATCCTATCATTCTCATGACCTTGAAGTTCAAAGACCAACCTTCCTAGAAAGACATCATTTACCTTTCTAAACTCTTTACACAAAGCAATCTCTTGAACATCAATGTAATACTATTAAATGGGTATTTCATCGACCCAAGGCATATGTGGGAGGTTTTTTCATTCCTTAGAAGCTGCTAGGCTATAAATCAGATAGGAAGACAAGAAAAAATGACCAAATTTGTTGATAGCTATTAACCCTTTATGCAAATTTTCATCAATCAGGTTGGCCCAGTCAATGAACTTACTTCCTTCAACAATCTTTAGGATGAAGAAATACATCCAAGCCTCTCAATGAAATGCATGTTCATTACCCTTAATCCTATTCAGCAATAGTACAATGTCTGCAATTTCCTTTATAAAATACTAAATAGTTAAAGGTTTGGGCAATCTGGAACTCCCTTCTATAGGTTTCAAGAGCCAAGATTGAGCTACCCTATTGTCATAACTACTTTTTCCTTTAACATACATACGCTCTACTTCTTTGAACATCCATGATGCATTGGGCTCTTTGTGGGGAATCCTAAAGGCTAAATAGACATTGGTTCTACTAATTTTAACTATATTACCTCCCCTGAAACTTCCTTAATGCACCTGGAGATAGGGTCTTAATGGCTTGTACATTCGATAACAAATTCTAGGCATGTGGTTGTAGTGGGAAAGGTGACAGCTTCCAATAACCCACTATTAGCTAACTTTTGATAAATGGGGCCTGACTGGGTGTTTTTGGTTCTCTCGATAACATTAAAAAAATCTTATTTACCAAAAAAATATCACAAATTTTAGGCAAAGAACTGAGAAAAAATGGCTTTTCAAGCTTGGGCATTTTAGGATGAAATAATGTCATGATTGTTATGAAAGACAGGTTTTAAAAGATACACCCTGAATTGTCCTTAAACAAAGCAAACACAAATGAAAATGCAGAGGGTTATGGCAACACAATTATAGTTTGATAGAGCTACAGCCTGTGGCTCATTCTCCCTTCCCAACAGCACTGGAACTTCTTTGCAACTGGCAAAATGATTGGGAAAAAAGGTAAAATGAATTCATTTAAGGGATGATTTACAAGGAAATTGTAGGGAAAATTTCTCAAGTTAATGCAATAATTACTTATTCATGTGACATGCATTGGAAAAGATCCCCATGAGTGATTTGCTTTAGATGCCCATCAAATCCACATGCTTACTGACATTTTATGTCATCATGAAATGAAAAATTTAGCCTTTCACCAACTCTCACTATATACGAACACGTACCACCTTAAAATCCCATATTTATAATCTCGCATGCTTTGGGAAATGTTTTACTAGGACCCGCCTTGTTTTTAGCTTGAAGATTTGGAAATCTGCATGAAAACAATCGTTAGTATGTAAAATTGACATTGAAGTTGAAGTTGAAGTTTTGGTTGATTGAGCTTCAACTTCAACTTCAACTTCATCTTCACTACAACTAACTTGTGGAACAAAAAAGGCTATGACACATGGAAGACTGACACGAGCTCGAACTTGAAGCTAAAATAAACTGAAACTTCAAGTTCAAATTTGAAGTTAAGAAAAGCCTCAGAACTAAACCATAGCTGAGGCATGGGAAAAATATAGAGCAACAAACTCAACATGAAATACATCAATGAAATCATTTAATATATTATTTTCATATGGAACATCCTCATTGAGACAAGCATGTTGAGATGAAGGAGAGAAAACCACTCAATATGTATCATACTTCACAGAATTAGCAAGATTATCATCAAAGCATATATGTGTTGGTTGTAAAAACTTTGAATCATTTTCAGATGCATGCCTCTGAAATTCTTGGGTCAGCAATGCTAAGATCTGTTCTCTACTAAGTAGAACTTCAATCTCAACATTTTTGTTACATCCTCTAAGCTCTTACAGCAATCATTAATTAGCTGAAGTAAAATGTTTTTAATAGCAACTCCCTCATAGCTGAAATCTGAAAACATAGACAAATTATTGCTATCTACATCTTCCACATCATTGAAAAATGACTCTCTAATAACCTTATCATTTACACAATAAAAAAATGATGTATTATGTCCATGGTCATTATATCCATTTCCTTTTAATTCTATGTTGTCATGAGAATCATTTTCAACCACAAATTTAGTGTCCATTGGTTGGCTGCATAAATCCATTGTTTCAAGTTGACAGTTGGCAACATTTGCAAAATCACATGAAACATTATCACTATTGAATTCAATCCCATCTTTTTGACATTAAACGCTCTCATTTTCAACATTAATTGTTTCATGACAAGAAACATCAACATATATAAATCCTTTTAATCTTCCACATATATACTCATTCTCCAAGTCTATTACCATCACAAAAGCCCACTATAATGTTTTGGGCCTTTTCCATTTCAGTAAGAGATGTGTTGAATCATTAAGTGCAATCTAATAGAAGATCAAGAATTCTTCATTAGTGGATTCACATTCTCTTGGAATATAATAGAAGATCACTACAAATCTGATATTAAAAGAAAGAATCCTTTCACCCTTCTCAATTTTAATCTCTAGTAATCTCTCCATTTCCAACCATGGATTGATTCCTATGGTAGATTTCTTAATGATTACTTTACACATTTCATGCATGGAAGAAATTGAAAAAATTGTTAAAATTGAGAACCATTCTCCAACATCTTCCAATGAAGTCTGCACAAAAAGCCTCATGAAAAAATCTTCATGAAGTATTTCAAACTCCTCTAACAAATTGGCAAGATCCAAACATGTTTTTATGCTGAAATTGATCCATCACCATTAAATATTGGCGAACATTTCCTAACTCCATTAGGCCTTATTAGGAAATCCGTTGATGCTATCAAAAAACAGTGGCGCCTACATTTTAATAGAGAAATTACTACAATAATTTTCAATAGCCTACATACTTTATGAGATCATGTTGATATATATCTTCACAAGAAATAAGACATACAAATCTATCCAATATTTCAACAAATCCGATCTAAACTTGCAGAAAATTAATGTACTTCTCTATAAAGCAATATTTATCATACTTTGCCCAATATATGTGACACGTTGATGTAATATACTAATGTAACAATGTATAATACACATTATCTTTTACAATAGCAAAATACAATATGTTAATGTAATCATTTATTTCTATATTGAATAGTAAACTTTGTATTCAATAATTTTATTTTTTCCACTCACTACCATTTAGTCTCATGAAAATATAGGTAGAATGAGACAATTCAACCTATTTCAAATAAAAATCATCCACATAGTTATATCGAGGTTAAGATTAGAGATAAAATAATTTATTAAGTTGATCATGATATGCAACTTAGTTTTGTGTGCATACCAGATTATTTGTATACCATTGTTAAGAGGATAACATCATTTACCTCATCCATACTCTAGTCTTCTACCCCTAAAACCTCTAGCACTTGACACCATATCAAAATCATAATCAATCATAATCATAGTGTGTTTGCATTTGAAAATATTCATCAAATGATGCATAAACAATAATCATATTTATTAATATGGACATTATATAAGAATCTTAATCACAACATTATGTCATAAAGATCATCATGTCAAGTCAAAATAACCAACAAAACAACAACTAACAAGTCTAAACAAATAGTCTAAAAGCACATTGATATGAGTTTAGACATAATGACTAGGGAGAGAATACTAAAAATGTTGCTAAAACCATGAAAGGTAGTAGTGTCATAGGCCGAGAAATGACACAATCATAGATATTATAGTGGACTTGAGATTAAAATTTATTATGTAAAAAAATATTTCTTAATAAATATTAATTGAGGTTAATATTTATTAAGCTTTTGATATTAATAGTAGCCAAAACAAGGTGGCTGACCTTTGGTATATAACCATGGTTAGACCATTAACAACAAAACACTACCACCATCCCACCCTAACCATAACATAAAAAAATGTAGCAACCCAACTAGTAAACCCAACCTAGATATAAGCATACCTATTTACATAACCACTAGTAACCATGCCAAAACTACTAGTGGAAAGTATCACCCAAACACAACTAACATAGTATCTACTAAAGTGCATAAAGTTATTCCAAAATATAAAACTAGTGTATCTATGCATCTACCAACATATCTATTGCAAAGTTTAAACCAAAATAATATACATTTTTCAAGCTCAAAAGACTTGATAATACAAGTATAAATTATAGATAACCAAAATCAAGGGGCCATCAATGAAAAATAAAAACATAGTATGCCTAAACATTGGCCTTCTCCTTCCCTTTCTTGGGAAACAAGACTTTGGCCTATTCATCTACCAGGAATCCATAAAGCCTAGTAGAGTCCTCTGCAACAAGGTTATCCTCATCATTCTCCTATTTTAAAAGTTGGAGAGTGATAATAGCAACCTGAGTGATGTAAAGGGAAAAATTGGAAAGAGTGATGAAACTCTCATCTAGGGCTTCAAATTTCTCTTTAAGTCACTATCTTTTTCTTGATATCCTTGACATTACTAGACAACTCCTAGCAACTAGCATAGTTTCCTTTCCCAGTCTCCATAGCGTGAACCTCCAACAACATAGGGTCAATAGAAACCATCTTCTTAAAAATTTTATCCACACACACATGGAAAGTCATCATTATTGGTGAGAAGGAACCATTCCATATGTGAAGTCCATCGTGTTCATAGTGAAACTAGTTGACACATCATGGGTAGTTTCCTTACTAACACTTTTCTTCTTCTTCTTAGTTTTAATTTCCTCTAACATAAAGTTGTCTCTTTAGTCCCCTTCCCCTCCAAATCTTCCTCCTTCCCCACTCTCTTCTTCAATTTTTTCTCTTCTTTTTCACTGGTTTCAAACTTTGTTTCCTCATCAATCTTCCAATCACTATATGCTTTCTATTTTATCCTAGCTCTACTTTTAGCAAACAATATCCCAGACCTTCTTCAATCTCCCTCATTATCTTCCTCTAAATCAACTAGGTCAATTTCTTGCTTCTTTTAAACTTTTGGCTTTTTCTGGGTACCATTCCTTTTGTAGTTTCTAGAGGGTGTGGATGAAGGGGAAGGCTTAGGTGTGGGGAGCATAGAGAACCCATACCATTGCCTAGTGCAAATGGTGGGTCCTAGTTTTTAATGAAAGAGTGGGGAGGGGCTAAGGCAAAGTGAAAATTATAAAGCCTAAGAATTAACCCCTGATGCAAAATAGTATAGATTTTTCTCTTTTTTCTCCTATCCCTAACATCCACTACAGTAGCCTCAAGACCATGCAAAAGAAAAAAAAGAATACAAATTTCAATGTGGTGCCTAAAGTAATTCGACAAGGGAAAATGACAATAATAGCAAACCCCAGACCTACCCTCTAATGGTAGATACTTCATGAAAAAAAATCATACCTCATTCCATGGGGATGAGAGACTTTCTTTCCTAAAACTACCTCTAAACCTCACCAACTGCTCATTCTTCTGGAAAAATCTTTTCATACTAGTCTTGTTCGTAACCTTCATGATCTTATACCATTTTTTTCCATTCATAGAAAGACCAATGTCCATTGAAATGATTTCTTCATTTGCATGAAAATACCATTAATGACGACTCTCCTTTTACTCAAGAATCTACAAGTTGGGCTAAGATGTTATCATTATACATTTCCATAGGTTCCATAAATGGAACTAGGACACCTTTGCTCAGAGCCATCCAAGTACAATGTTTCCTTGATTAATCCTCAATTCTAGAAGGCTCAATGTGCACCATATCCCCCCTCCCCCTTCCCCCCCATTTTTGAGCCTGCTCAAAGTTCTTTGAAACCTCTAGATTGCTATGTTTGAAAATACCTTGGTTGTTCCTCAAAATCCTTAGAAATAGAATGAAACCAGTTTACTTCTCAAGAAATTTAGAAGCTAAGCTACAACAACAATTACATGGCATGCATTTCATTTAATTTTTCCCTTCAGTAATAGATGACCATGTGTGCACTTCTATCTGCACCTTTCCCTAAATTCTACCAAAGCCTATAGGAATCATACTTCCAAAAGACATTTGAAGGTTTCACAATTAAGTAATAAATATATGTTCTATGATTTAAACTAGTACAATCACTCAAAATCCTTATCAACTTATATCTAGTATGTTTCAAAATTATACCATCATACAAATTCTACTTACTAATATTAGCATTAAAATAATAATATTTTCAATTTTTATTATTTAAAATCAATTTTGAACCCATGTCCTAACTTAATAAAGTTTCCACCCATTAGATCCAATAAAAAAATTTCATTTTAAACTTACTCATCGATCATTTTGTATAAAAGTTTGATCCTTCTCAATAAGAGTGTGAATATCAACTAAAATGGCCTCCATCTGCCTCCAACATCTCAAACCCTTGACTTGCAACTCCAAACTTTCCATAGCATCTACCACAACATTTTCTTCCATGTAAGTGGGTTGTAGGTTGTAACTTTCAAGATTTATTAGAAGATTACAGATGTCTCCCATAATTCCTCCTAATTACTACCCTAGGTCACAATTAACTTTTACTATCTCCACAACAAGCATAGAGCCACTTTCAATGGTGATATGTCTCCATACTAAGATGACAACTAGCTTCAATCTCCAAAAAAGGACCATAGCTTCAACTACATTGTTGGAGGTTTTTCTTAGGTTGTCATCATAATCCATGTGTCATCTACCAACAAAGTCCCTTATAATACCTCCCCCAACTACTCCTCCATTTCTAGCAACACCATAAAAATTAAGCTTCACCCTAGGGATAGATGGAGGTTTCCATTTCATATTTATTCTCTTAAGTTTTTTAGCGTTGTCAAAAATATTAACTACCTCTAGTAGGTTTGACTGCATCAAAATATTTTGTTAAGATATCCACAGGGTATCTCATGACATTCTCCATTTTCTAACCTATAATTCTCCTTTAGCAACTTGACAATGGTATCACTCATAATTCTCTTCCTCTTCTATATTTCCCTAAAAATCATGATGTTCCGCTCTTTCAAAATTCTTCAACAAATATGAGGAGGTATCATATTCCACATGAACCTGAGGAAAGAGTTCTCAAAGGGGAAATCCCAATTTAGCATGAACTTCTGCAAGTCAAGTTGAAATAAAACTTCTGCCAAAAGGATTGTCAAACCTTCACAAAAAAAATGCAATGAATTAAAATGTGTTGGATGCTTTCTTCCTCATTTTACACATGAATCACCTATTAGGTATCTAAGATCCTCTTTTTCTCAAATTTTCATTAGTGAGAATTTTTCTAGGAAAGGTTGTCCACCAAAAAAATTGACCTTAGGGAGAAGCTAACTATCCCAAACATTTTTCCAACATGAGGGGTCATATTTTATCTAACAACATGCGATAGACAAACTTTACAGAAATGAACCATTCAAGGGTCTTTCCTAGGTAAACTTGTTCTCCCCTAGAAAAGAAGTAATTATGAAGCATGAAGTTGATCTTTGAGTTTAACAACTAAATAGCTCAAACTATTTGGAACCCCTTATAGAATATTTTTCCACTTCCCTCATTTAGATAAGTAGTCACAAACTTTTTCCCCAAAGTTCCACTTGAACACCTCCTCCAATTAAGATAATTTACTATGAATTAGGGTTCTCCCTCTTAACCATTTATCCTTCCATAATCTGAATTTTTTTTTCCCCTTCCAACTAGCCATCACAACCATTCTCTTAAGATCTTGCCATTTCTTAACACTTTACTCCAAATTTTGGACTCTTTGTGGCCAATTATTATCTAAAAAACAATATACATAAGAAACATTTCCAAGATACTTAGCCTTAATTAACTTGCACTAGCCCACCCAATTTTCTATGAGTTTCCAACCCACCTTACTAAGGAGAGCTTTATTAAGGTTCATTAGCTTTCTCACACCAATCCCCCTTTATCCTTGAGTTTACAAATTATATACTAACTCACTAGGTTTAGTCTATTCATTTCCTCACTCCTCGTCCTTAAGAAACTCCTTTGAAGTTTTCCCAACTTCTTTTCCATGTTGTTGGTTATATTCAATAAGGATAGAAAGTACAAAATAACTCGTTTTAATGAGGTTGTGAGTAATTGTAGCTTCCCTACACTAGTCAAAAGCTTACCCTTCTAGCTAGCAAGCTTTTTCTACATTCTCTCAAGGGTGGTACTCCAAAATTGATTAGAGACTTCCTTCACCATAAATGGAAGACCAAGGTAAGTATCAACAAGAAAAATCAACTAACAAAAAAGAATGTTTTGTATCTACAACTGGAGGTTTTGATCAGTATTAAAGAAAAAAAATTTACTCTTACAAAAGTTTATATTTTAGCTCGAGCTCTTCGCATAATTATCCAACAAATTTCACCCTATTCTAGCTCTCACAACTTAAGCATATCCAAATAAGGTGTCATCAACAAACTATTGAATAGCCTCTAAGGGGGGTCATGAAAGCCTAAGCACTTGTCAATGCTCCCAAACAAATCAACTTAGAGAAAGATCTTCCTAGGACGTCAACAACCTTGAGAAATAGATAAGGAGAGAAAAGGTCGCATTGTCTAGGGTCCATCTCAACCTTAAATTACCCCTAGGGAGTTGGATCAATAATTATAGTATTTATTATATTTACTTCTAGCATAAATATTAATTTAATGTTCATTATTATATTTATCTATTTTCTCTTGCATTTATAATTTATATTATGTTTTAACAATTATTGTATAATATATCTATACATCATGCACAATAAATATTAAAATAAAAATTATGCAAATATTATAGATATACCTTGCATGCTTATGAATAGGAGAGGGATTTTGGCTTGTAGTTGACTATCAAATTAACAAAAGATTTTTTTCCTTTATTGGGGAGTCTTTTAACTAGTCTCGCTCCAAAGGCCCACATCACATGTTCATTAGTTAAGGAGCCTATTGGAGTTGTTAACTCCTTGTTTTCCATAGATAGTTCCCTCTTTTGATGACATTTTCTTCTATAGCCAACCTAAGGAGAGTGTGAATATATCTTTTGCAACTTAAAGGAGAAAGAAAAGTTGATAATAAATTATATTGGAGTTTGAGTTCAATTTTCAATGAAGTTCTCATTGGACTTTATTTGAAGTCATTTCTATAAGACTTAATTTTTTGCATTACAAAGAGGTTTTTTTCCCCTTTTCCTCAGCATGATTTTAGCATTTTAAAGCTCTTTCATGCTACACAATTGCACTAGGGCATCATGATTTTTAGGTTTGGTGGTATCATTTTTTTTTCTTTTGGATTCATAATAGAGTGTAGAATTTTCTTTCTCATTACTGTGTTGTCAAATTTAAAGTTGTGCTTATAATATTTCAACGTTTTAATTTGTAGAGATTTTCCTTCCCTTCTATAATTATTGAGAAATTGGGTCTTCCTTAGATGTGCCACTGCATATAATTTTTGAGAATTATTTTTAATCAAGATTCATTGAGAGTGCAAATAGTTGTTAGAAGTCTCAAGGATTAAATATTTTGGTGGGTCACCTTTAGTCAACACAAATTTGTATGAGTCACTTTTAGTCACCCATATTTTAGAGATTTACTTTTGTTATAGGTACACCCACATGCTTGAGAGTCATTTCATATTCTGAAAGATTATTGGTTTCACAAACCTGTCATAGCAGGTATATATGTTAGTGATACCACTCTTCTTCAACTTGTAGACATGTTAAATATCCTCCATGAGATATTTGTTTACCCATCTCCTAAGAAGGAAAATTTGAATTATCATCTAGGTTCCATACCATACATTTAAAATGTATCCCAAATTACTAGTACCATAGGTGTGTTCTATAAGGGCCACTAGTTCTACAAGTTTATTTATACTCTCATTACCCTTATTGCATTTATTAATATTTTTTGTCATTGAGGACTTCTACGAACCATTAACAAATCTATTTTTAATGTTATCTAAAAGTGATCTATGCATCCCATAGTTAACATTTCCTTTTATCCAATATAATTTTCTTAACTTTTTGGTTTGTAATATTCTCCTCATTTCTCTAGCACCTTCTCCTAATGATAACAAGGCCAAGGTAAATGATGACATCAAAATATCTATTGCCTTCCTTGTAGGAGTGATTAATTTGGAAGAGTTTTAGTCCCTATTTACATATCTTCAAGCATGCCTTATGTAGACCAATACTTTTTCACCACCCCTCTAGTAGCACCAATAGTATATTTAGAGTCTTATTCAATAGTCATTACTTTGATTCCAATTGAAGAAACCAATTTGACTCCATATAGTATGTTAGCTTAAAGAATAAATTTGACAACTGAGTGTCAATACACTTAACCAAGATCAAAAGTAAGTGCCGAGTAAGATAAAGTGCCGAGTGATAACAAGTGCCGAGTGATAACAAGTGCCGAGTGATAACAAGTGCCGAGTAATAACAAGTTCCAAGTGATAACAAGTGCCGAGTGTTAAAAAGTGCCGAGTACAACATGTACTGAGTGATACAGTTTTGTTTAGGTGCCGAGCTATCCAAGAAACAGCATGTGCCGAGTATCAAAAATACTTCAGGAGCCGAGTAACTCAGTAGATCAGCATAAAAGTTTGAAATTGCACAAACTATGATGCAAACAGTTTTTGCAGCCAACAGAAGGTAAACTTCAAGGGATTTAATGATATAATCAAATTTTTTATTTTTCTCATGCAACTCACATGCAGCCAATAAGAAAAATAATAAAGGCATGCAACCAATCAGTAAATAAAACAAGTATTGAGCGGGAAATTGAGATTCAATATGGATCGTAGATCCAAATCAAAACCTAAGTCTTTGAAGTCTTTATAAGGAAGACGAAATTTCATTGTACATATATGGAAGGACATACAAGGGTGCATAAGAAAATTTGTTTTCAGAAGCAAGGATTATCAGATCACAAAGGATCAAGATCAGGAGAAGGTGGAAAAGGAGCCTGCATTCAGCAATCAAGGATTGTAATCTATCAGGTTTATTGTATCTAATACTCTCTAGCAATTGTATTAGAATGAAAATCCTATGGTGATAGGTTAGCTTTACAGCTATTCTATAAGATCCTTTTGATTAGGTGACTAAAATCCTTTAACCGGGTGACACTTCATGTTAAGTGTTTGTAAATCCTCTAACTAGGTCACTATTAATACAGTGCAAAGCCTTTAATAGGGCAGGCCTTTAATAGGGAAAACCATCAAAAGTGGTTGAACAATATTGATGCAGTAAATTTTTGTGGGTATCATCCCCACCCCAGTTTTACCTTCTTATTCCTGGAGGGTTTCTGGGTTACCAAAATTCCAGTGTTATGAGTTATTGATGCATGAGTTTTGTTACATGTTTATTTGATGTATTTACATGCATGCAACTTACTTTCAGTTAAAAGTTTTATTGGCTAAAGTTTGATACTTATGATTCACCCCCCCTCTCATAAGTACTCTTTCCATATTTGAATATTCCAACAATTCAATAGTCATTACTTTGATTCCAATTGAAGAAACCAATTTGACTCCACATAGTATGGCATGACTTTTCCTTGATTGTTGGTATAACCATCAAGATGTTTAGAGTAAGAGAGGACTATCTTGCAAGTGCTAGCTCTAGTCACCCCTACAATATATTTTCCACCCCTTGCCAATCCATCAAATTTGAGTTTGTGTCACCCTTGTTCTAAAAGGTCTTAATTTGGTTCCTTTCCTTTTTTAACATTTTTAGAAAAACTCTCCCTATCACACATAAACCCTCAATAAAAATATTTACAATGTGCTTAAACAAGCAAAAAGAAAGAAAGTGGCACATAGAGTCATGATTGTTCAAAATGGAGCTAAAATGGGTAGAGTAACCAACAAGGGAATTTGAGAAGACACTTGCATGAAAAGCTCTACTCAAACTAGGAACAAGCTATGAAGAAGTTGTAGAAAACCATACGAGCTAGTGGTATTGCATCATCCAAAAAATTATAGGTCAAAATTATAATCCTTGGTTCCAAACAAAATGCTTTTTTTTTTTTAACTTTAAGCTACACAAGAATGCTAGATTTGAAGACATAATAAAAGCCTAGGAAAACTCTAACAAAAGAGAAAACACAAGACATAAGTTTATGAGAGGAAAGGACATCGAAATTGATTAGTTTATTTATATTTAAGAAGCTAATTTAAAAGTTGAAATGAAACTAATTAAATTTAACAATAATCATTAAAATAAAATTTCATTTTAATCTAATATAAGATAAACAAGGGCCACATAGTGGCTACTCGTCTTTAGTTATGTAAGTAAGTATAGTTATTAGTATTATTTGTTTTTAATTTTTAGGTAAAAAAAATGTGTAAGAAAAATGCTTTTTAATCTTTTATTTGAAAAATCTATTATAACTTTGAGTTAATGTATTTTAATCAACATTGAATAAAGTATAGTCATAATATGGCTAGTTGAAAAGTAGTATGTTAACAATCTCTACTTATCTGTGTTCCATAAAAAACTTATATTAAACTATTCCAAAATCTATGAAATATATCTATACACATTAGTGAGATCATAACAGTAGCATATTTTTTGAAGTGTAATTATTATTAAGTATATGATATTTTTAATTATATTTAAAAAACAATATTCAAATTCCTTAAATTAGAAACATTAAAAAAATTAGAAATTAAATGATACTCTTCAATGTTAATTTATTAAAAAATAGTATATAATATATCTTAATATTCTATATCATGTGCAACAAATAAATTATTGTTGCTATATAATTAATTTAAAACTATTAATTTAAATGTAAATTATAACTTTTATGATTAAAATTAAAGAATAGTTACTAATTTTAATTGTGTGTCTCTTTATTTTTTGTGTTTCTTAATTTTAGTAATGGTTTATATGTGACGGTTATGATGGAATTGAATTTTTATTAGATTCTTCTAATTTAGCATTGTCTAATTGGTTAAATGGTTTCACATAGTGTAATTTTTTCACATTTTATAAACATAAATATTTACAATGTAAGTAATACATACATATATTCATAATTTATTTAAATATTTTTATAAATAATTCATTATAGAATTTCAAAAATAATAAGAGAGAAAAATATAAGAAAAAGTATGTTTTATTTTAAAATTAAAATAATTTGTAATTTATTTTTTATTTTTCAAATATGAAGATGTTGATTCAGGAGCAAATAGTGAAATTGTTAGACATTAAATGTGAGAATCTATTTTAATATGAATAAAATAATAAGGTCATGATATCTACAATATGGTCACAGTAAGCAAAAAAAAGTATATACAAAAATTAGTTGGAGAAAATAGTAAGACTCAAAATTTGCATCTTATAAAAATCATATCTCAACAACTCATAATAAACTTGCATATAAGAACCTAATTCATTCAACCAATTAAAACCTAGAAAATTAATTTGTAAAAAATCCAAAAGTTAAAAAAATTTCATGTAGCTTTTTAAAATATAATTATTTTATTAAAAAATCAAATTAAATGAATTATAATTGGTTAATGAGAAATTCAAAAAATGTCACAATAGTGCTTAGCCTATAGGAAAGTACTAATAAATAGTGTATTTAAATCAAAACACTATCCTACATCTACTAAATCTAAGTTCAAAACTACTTAGTCAAAATTTGAACACAATTTTAAAAATGTTAGGAAACACAACTTAATCCATGACCACAAATGACTTAAATTATAGACTTGGGCCTATCCTTTTTCCAAGGTCAACAAGTATTAAAAATTGGAAAGTGAAACCCAATTCCCTAGGCTTGACAATTTTAGTCGATAAGCTTATATTTTGTGTGGGCATTTGATCGAAATCTATCTCAGGTCGTTGAACCTATCGATTGGTTGGAAAACTCTATCATAATATAGGCTGAAACAAATGAATTAAAAAGGTATGGTATTCTATTATAAATCATTTCATATCAAATATAATATGAATACTAAATCAAAATTGACTTCGAGCTAGATTCAAATTGATTATCCTTGAACTATTTTAATTGACTCAACATGGCTATCACAATTCTAATCTTCGTCCTCTCTTACACTTCACCCAAAATTCTTTATTAAATTTTGAAGAGTTGTTGAAAATATATTGATACAAGTATGATAAATGTGTTTCAATCATTGTTTTGTCACTGATGTCAAACCTTCTATTTGTTTGTAAGACAACTACTTACATGATTTGAGTACTATCACTTATTTGATTGATGAAGAGGATTTGATCAAATGATGTAACAATAGCACCTAGAGGAAAAGTTGAGTTATGATATGAAAAGGAGTACAAGAATTAGCTAAGACAGTAATATCATAGTGCATTGATTATCTACTTAAGGTTGCAAATTTTGGTTACCCTAAGCAAGTTTAGAAGAACAAGTTTAAAAAAATCTATTTGTCAAGCTTGATCGAATGGACAATAGGTGTCGAGTAAAGTCAGTACAAGCCAAGCAAAAAATTAGTTGGAGCTAAGTAAAATTTTATTTTAGTGTATACCAAGTAAAATAGTTGATGCCAAGTAAAGTTTAGTTGATGCCAAGCACCAATAAACATTAGTTTGCGTTGAGTGGTTTTACAGAGGATGCCAAGAAATGTAGTTTTTGCTAAGCATATGAAGCAAGTTAATGCCGAGTGTTAGCATTATTAGGAAGATCATGGATTCAATGGATCTGAGCTGACAAGTTTGTTAAATTGGATTATGCGAACTAAGTGGAAGATAAGATTGATGAGCTAGTGGCATAGAATTCATGGTAAACAATTTTGAGGCGAATTCAAAGAGGATCAAAGGAGAAATTTTTAGAAATGAAATGGAATGAGGGGTAGAAATTCATTGAATCCTACCTAATTTTTCCTAACCCTGAATTTTACGATGGAGAATAAACTACAAAATATCTTAATTCTCTATTTATATGGATGGTTGGTCATAAGCAAGGGTTGTCATGTGCGAGAACCTAAGGAAGACAAGGAGTCTAGGGTATTGCTTCATTCAATGACCTAAGTGAAGAGTCTACATTGGAAAGTTAAGAAAGAAGGCTTAAGGGTATGGATTCTTGAAGTTTTAACAAGCTATCAGAGCTGAAGTGTGTGAAAATCAAGCAAAATGGAGGACTAAAATAGAGATCTATTATTTGTAAATGGAGTTGTAAGTTGTTATCAGATCAAGCTTTACTATTACTCTCTAATAATTGTATTAGTTTGAGGTAAATCTTGTGGATTAAATTTTACCTAACAATCATTAGTAAATCCTTTAATTAGGGGACATTCTGATTGAATGGTCTAAAGTCCTCTAACAAGCCTCACTCCTAATAGGGTGATTGAAATCCTTTAACCAGGTCACATTTAACAATTTGCATTGTAACCTTAAATAGGGTTGGCCTTTCACAAGGCATCACTTCAGAAGAGTGAAAAAGAGTAGCATGTTATTGGTGGTTTTTCCCAAAAAAAAAATTCACATAAATCATTGTTTCAAGTGTGTTATTGAATCTATTATGTTTGATGTTTACATTTCTGCAAATTGATTTTACAGTAACCTACAAGTTTTAAGTGATTGCATAGTCTTATGGATACATGCATAATGTTATATGGGTTCACTGAGGTATGAAATTTTTTATTTGTACATCTAGACATTGGATAATTGATTCACCCCCATTTTAGTTATTCTAAAGAATTCACCAATTGGTATCAGAGCTATCTACTTAATAAGACTAATTTGAAGGTACTAGAAGTAGAAAGATCAAGATGTCAAAAAGAGAAGTACCCAAGCTTAATAGAGATAACTTTCCTACATGGAAAAGTTTGATGAATCTACACCTTGGATTACTTGGAGATCATGCACAATCTACCATTACTTTTGAGCATATTTATCCTATTGGAGCCCTAACTACTAAGGATCTAAAAAAGAAGAAAGAACACAACCAAGCAATGTTGGATATTGCCTCTACCCTAAGCTATGTTGAGTTTGATGTTATCAAAAGTCTTGATAGTGCAAATAAAATGTGGGATGCTTTATAAACCATCTATGGAGAAGACAAGAATGTTGTAAGAGCCAAATCTGAGAGTCTCAGAGGTAAATTTGATGATATGAGAATGCAAGAAGGTGAAAATATTGCTCAATATTTCTCAAGGATAAAAGATGTTGTTAATGCAATAAGAGGATCTATTGGTGCAATAGATTATGATACTATACTAAGAAAAGTTTTAAGAACACTACTACCTATATATGGTATTCTACAATTCAAGAACTGAGATGTATACCAAGGAATGTTCTAACTCTTAAAGGTATGGTAGGTAGACTCACTAATTTTGAGCTATCTAACTTTGATAATTACAAACCTAAAAATATTAAATCTTCTTTCAAAGCTAAGCTATCATTGAAAAAACCTAATGTGAAGAAGAAAAAGACAAAATGTGTGTCTAGTGATAGTGGTATAGATGAGGAGGATGTAGATCATCTTGAAGCACTACTGGAAAGGATATTTCATAGAGGTAAAGGAAAATTTAAAGGCAAACTACCTATCATTTTTTTCAATTGCATTGAGGTTAGTCATATTGCTGCTAGATGTCTAGAGAAGAAGAACTATAGAGGTGGTGACAAGTATAAAAGTAGAAGAGATGAAAACAACAAAGATTACAAATACAAAGGCAAGAAGTCTTGCTACATTACTGAAGAGGAAGCAAGAGATGAATCTAATGAACATGATGACGAAGTGGTGTATGTTGCAATGAATGAAAAATCTAATGAAGATGAGGCAACTACACTTGTGTCTTGTGTGAACAAGAATGACAGATGGATCATTGAAAATGGGTATTCACATCACATGACTGGAGATAAAAGTAAGTTCATTACCTTGAATTGTTATGATGGAAATGGTGTAAGATTTGATAATGATGCACCATGTTTGATAAATGGAAAAGGTTCTATCAAACTCCCACAAAAGATTTTATGTGACAATGCTTACTATGTTGAAGGAATTAACTATAATCTGCTAAGTGTGTCATAACTCAATAATTCAGGATGTAAGGTTGAGTTTGAAAACAAGATTGCTAAGATATATGATACTAATGGAAAATTGATTGAAAAGGGTGATCAAACTAGGATTAATCTATTCTACCTTGATATAGAGGATGTTACTTGTCTAGTTGTAAAATTTGATGATGTGTGGCTATGACATAAAAGGTTATGTCATGTTAATTTTGATAACTTGATTAGTATTAGTGACATGAGAAAAGTTAGAGTTTTTCCTAAGTTAAAGAAGCCTGATAATATAATGTGCAAATAATGTTAGTTAGGAAAAATTACAAAGTCAAGTTTTAAGAGTAAACCTCATACCTCTAAAGAAATACTAGATATTGTTCATACCAACTTGTGTGGACCAATTGAAGTGCAAATCTACAAAGGAGAAAGTACATTATGCTACTTGTTGATGATTATTCTAGAATGATGACATTTATATTTTTGAAATAGAAATTTGATGCCTTCAAAATGTTTAAGTGGTACTTAGCAAGAGTTGAGAAGGAAATAGGTAAACGTATGAAATGTTTGAGATCTAATAGAGGAGGAGAATTTACATCAGATGAATTTGAGATGTTTTGTAATCTCAAAGAAATCAAAAGACATACATATGCTCCTAGAACACCTCCACAAAATGGAATTGCTGAAAGGAGGAACAGGTCTATAATGGATTGTGTTAAGGCACTCGTGATGGAGAAAAATGTTGCTTTGAAATACTAGAGAGAAGCTATAAGTATAGTTGTCTATACCTTGAACCATGTACAAGTCAAGAAAGGTACTCATTCAACACCTTTTGAACTATGGTATGGATACTCACCTAATGTAAAATATTTTAAGGTATTTGGAAGAAAATGCTTTATTCTCAAAGATTTTAGGAATGGTAAACTATATGCAAAAAGTCAAAAAGGTTGTAGTGCCTGCCCCTAAGTCGCATTTCTGTTATCATTGCCAAACTCTTTTAGGCCAATTTATGTTTGATGATTAGTATTATTATTTTAGAGATTATCAGATATTGTTTTACACTCAGTTTATTATATGATGGAATTACTTGGTACTCTATATTTCATGCATGTATGATGATTATTCAATGGTTTTAGTTATCGATGATGATTAGTTAGATGGTTTATTATTCCATGTGCTTTCTTATGGATACTTACCCCATACTGCATGTGTATGGTGTGCGTGTTTATTTTATTTATGTATGGTGTTTCTGATGTGGTTAAGGAAGGGAGTCGTAGTCACCTGCTAGTCGGGATCTACACGATGCACCACTTCCTGCCATTGTCTGTTTAGCTTAGAATATTGTGTTTGTACATGCGTGGATTTTATGCAGGTTGCAAGTACCGGGTATCGACTTCCCTGAATTGCCAGGATGAGCGTACCCTATCGCATTATCTCAATGGTAAGAGAGGGGAGATAAATTCTTAAGTCCAAATTCCATACCTTTAAGCCATTTGTCCTAATTGAAAATTAGGACAAGTATTTGAGTCAGTACCCTCCGAATGTGTCAAATGACGTTAATTCGTGATTATAACCATTTTGTTTGATTTAGTATGTGCTTTGCAATGATGGGTTTTCATATGTTGCTTTATGAGTCTTTGGTGTAATTTTTATTAATTAAGTCTTCGCATTTCTGTTATCATTGCCAAACTCTTTTAGGCCAATTTATGTTTGATGATTAGTATTATTATTTTAGAGATTATCAGATATTGTTTTACACTCAGTTTATTATATGATGGAATTACTTGGTACTCTATATTTCATGCATGTATGATGATTATTCAATGGTTTCAGTTATCGATGATGATTAGTTAGATGGTTTATTATTCCATGTGCTTTCTTATGGATACTTACCCCATACTGCATGTGTATGGTGTGCGTGTTTATTTTATTTATGTATGGTGTTTCTGATGTGGTTAAGGAAGGGAGTCGTAGTCACCTGCTAGTCGGGATCTACACGATGCACCACTTCCTGCCATTGTCTGTTTAGCTTAGAATATTGTGTTTGTACATGCGTGGATTTTATGTAGGTTGCAGGTACCGGGTATCGACTTCCCTGAATTGCCAGGATGAGCGTACCCTATCGCATTATCTCAATGGTAAGAGAGGGGAGATAAATTCTTAAGTCCAAATTCCATACCTTTAAGCCATTTGTCCTAATTGAAAATTAGGACAAGTATTTGAGTCAGTACCCTCCGAATGTGTCAAATGACGTTAATTCGTGATTATAACCATTTTGTTTGATTTAGTATGTGCTTTGCAATGATGGGTTTTCGTATGTTGCTTTATGAGTCTTTGGTGTAATTTTTATTAATTAAGTCTAATTAAAAGATTAATTAATGATTTAATTTAATGGAAAAATTATTATGACATTTTAATATTTAATTAATTTAGAAATTAATTAAATAAAAAGAATTAAATTTGGTGATAAAAGTTAAAAGTTTAAATTTAGAACGTGATAATATTTATTTAATTTAATAATAAAATATTTAGAGTTTATTTTTAAATAAATGCTAAATATTATTATTAATTGAATTAATAAATATTTTATTAATTAAGTTTCTAAAATGAATTAAGAAGTGGAAAAGATATTAAATTATTAAAAAGATTCTACATTGCATGATGCGTGCATAAGTTTAAAATAAAAGAAATTAATTAAAAAGATTAATTAATGATTTAATTTAATAGAGAATTATTTTGATATCTTTAATATTTAATTAATTGAGAAATTAATTAAATAAAAGAACTAAATTTGGAGATTAAAGTTCAAAGATAAATTTAGAACAGGATAATATTTATTTAATTTAATAATAATATATTTAGAGTTCATTTTTAAATAAATGCTAAATATTATTGTTAATTAAATTAATTAAATATGTTATCAATTAAGTTCTAAAATAAATTAAAAGTTGAAAGATATTAAATTATTAAGAATTCTAGATCGCATGATCTAAGCATGAGTTTAAATATGAGAATTAAATTAAAATATTAAATAATAGAAAATAATAATGTTATTTTAATTTCATAAAGTGCACATGAGATTAAAGTAATAAATTAATTTAAAATAGAAGTCAAGTGGATTATTAAATAAAGTTATTTTATAATTCAACTTAATGTGCATGAAAGATGAATGCAAAATAAAAGAAAAGATAATAAAGGTTAATTTGGGAGTTAACTGAGTTATGCAATGAGTCTTCTCGGGTGAATGCACAATTAGTGCCCCAATTTGAGGAGAATTTGCTTATCACAACTTTGGGGGTTCATTTTTGAGGGACACGAATTTGGACAAGGAATTTGGGGAAGACAGAAATTTTGGGAGACAACTTTTGGAAGCAAATTTTAGAAGGCAAATTCTAAAGAAGATTTTCAGAAGAAGGTTATTGAAGAGGAGCGAATTCTCTTACAGTTTTTGGAGATTGCATAATAGCATCAGGTTGAGGTAGGGTCTTGTGTTTGATCACGGGTTGAATTATGCAATTTGATAATCTTGTCTTCTTCGTGCTTGTGGATTATCAATCCGAATTGTCTGGATTTCACTGTTTGATCCTTTCGCCCTCTTATGAACCTTATGATACTATATTGTATTTCATCTATATAATAGAATTGGAAGAATAAATCAATTTGAAACCCTCGTTCTAGATGATACAATTTTACAAATTAAACTAGGGAGAGCTTTTGAAAGAAAAGAAAATCTTGATTGAAATTTTTTATTAAAATGAAAGAGAAGAAATTTGTTATATAATTTTTTATACTGAAAAGAGAAGATATTCTTTTAACGGATATTTTAATTTAGAGATCTAAGTGGTTAGTTCTATCAGATTAAAATTTCAATCATTTATTAAAAAAATAATAAATAAATATATATATATATATATATATATATATTGAAAAAAGAAAATTGTTTAAAACAATGTTTTTTTAAAATTAAATATATTTGAAAAGTATTATATAAAATTTTAAACAAATAAAAAATAATAATATATATATATATAAAATATATATATTTATATATATATATATATATATATATATATATATATATATATATATATATATATATATATATATATATATATATATATATATATAATTTTAAATGTTGGTGGGAGGGGGCGGGAATACCCACACCCCCCCCCCCGTACCTACCTTTTAAGACTACCGCCGGCAGTCTGCTGGCGCAGGTACTGCGTCAGCAGGCCTGCCCCGCTGGCCAATTAAAGGCCGATGGCCTATATCAAGTAATGTAAAGTTTTATTTATGTTTTGTTTTGATTTTAATTATTAATTTTAATAATATTAATTGTATTTAATTATTATTTTAATTAATAATATTTATAAAATAAAAATAAAAATAAAAATAAAAAAAGTTTTAATGATATTATTAATTATTATTAAATAAAATTATTAATAAGATTATTAATAATTCTTAATTAGTATTTAAATGAAAGTATTAACAAAGTTTTATTATTGTTTATTTAATAATAATGTATTTAAAATAAGGTTATTTTAATTAATAAAATTATTAGTAATTATATTAATTATTAATAATTGATAATTCTAGGAGTTGGTAATATAAGGATAGGTTAAGGGATATATTGTAATTCATAAGTACCTAAATTATACACTGGAAACGAGAATAGAAACTCGTACATTTGAATTAACGTTGTATTATTAGGATCAAATCAAATTGTGAGACTATTCTATATTTCTATGTGTTATCTGTATTATGGGGTGTTTAGGTTTTGTCCTAGCATTGACCAGTCCTAGGTTGTTACCAGAGGCTCGGGGATTATGTGAATGTGATGTTATGTTGTTTTGATCTCAATCTTTTAAACCCAACCCTGTTGATGTGTTGATATGCTCTATGACATGTTCGTGATTACTGTTGGTTATTGCTTTCCAGTTTCCTTGTGTGAAGCTATGATGTATGTATTTAAGATACCTGACTTAACCATTTCGAGTCTCGATCAGTTATATTTGATAACCATTTTTGAGTCTCGATCAGATATACTTGGATTGCTTTTCGATCGCTTGAAAGGACTGAAGTGTTTGTTATGTTCTTGATGATGTCATGTTTTGACTTGACCATTTTGGAGTCTTCGATCAGTGTTGTAATTTACTATTGAGATACTTTCTGGTTGCTCATTGGAGAACCATTGGATTTTGTGATCTATCATTGATGCCTTCAGTTGCTGATAGAGAACTGTCGTGGTCATATGATTATTATTTGGTGCTTATCTGTTGCTCATGAAGAACTGATGTAGTTTTGTGGCTTATCTTTTATGATGTCTTTTCAGTTGCTTGTATAGGACTGAGGTGATTTTATTATGATTCTTTAATTTATGATTTCATGAGCGTAGGGTAGGTTATCTATGTGTAGTGTCGAGAAGTGGCTTGCAATGGGGATTGGGGCCCTAAGAGGCTGCCTGGAGTAACCCATTGTAAGTTGTTTTAATAAGTGAAAACATTTACACTAAATAAGGGAAAATGAACCTAATAAGATAATTGTATGTTCTCTCCCATGCTTTGAGTGCTAATACAGACTAGGATGGGGTAGAGAGAACGCTTGGTTACGACCTTGCACTCCATAGTATGCCTCGTCAGTACGAGAGGATACTAGTGGCCGCAGGGATCAGTAGGGACCCGAGATTCCTAAGGGATTGCTCGGGTAACTTCTACGTGACTTTTGCGATGACACTTTCCCGCTTGCATATTAGGTTTCCTACGTGTCTTGTGGTACCTCTGGGATTTAGATGTCGATCTTTTTAGGAACCCTTGAGTTAGCATACTTATAGGATTTCCTAGACTTAGAGATTATTTATGATTATAGGTTTTGTTATCCTATTTGGGACTTGAGACTATCTCCTCAGCGCGGTGGGAGTGGACCATTTAGGTTCCACGCGGTCGGGTGGTAGTGCTTTTTACTCTTACCATTGAGATCCGTTCCATGATCACCGTGGCTGGAGTTTTCGTGATTAGCATTTATCTTCACTATGTTCTTGGATTATTATGATGGATGGTTAGATTTTATGATAGATGTTTTATCATTATGGATGTATGGATGTATCATGTATGGTGAATAGATTTATATATTTTACTGTTCCTTGTATCATGGATTTGAGGATGTTGTATCTTTATCTTTACATATGTATATTCTTTTAAGCCTTTCATACCCTGTGACTTGTACAGAGGATGATTGAGCATTCCGAATTAATTTGCCAAGAGGCATTCGGAACAAATGTATATAATGGACATGAGACTTTCTGATTATTCTTTCATATGTATGTGATAGTTGTTAGACTTAGAATTAATTAAATTTAAATGTGACTCAACGTCTTGGGATCCTTAGGAAATGTAACTTGCAATGTATGTTTGTCGATGATTACATGTTATTGCTTCCACTACTATGTGTTTGATGTGTATGTTATACATTCTTACTTTTAAAAAAAAATGTTTAGCAAACTTAGTGAAACTTTAGGTTAATTCTTTTGGATCCCTTGGCGGGGCGTTACAAAGGTATATTCCTAGGTTATTCCATAAGAAGTAAAGCTTATAAGTGTTTAAATACTAACACTAACAAAGTTTTAGAAAGCGCAAATGTGGAATTTGATGAATATATAGAAGTATATGAGGCTGAACCTATGAAGGAACTCAAATCAAATTACAAACCAATAACAAGTTTTAGTGACTACTGAGTTACATACTATGAATGTCGAGTTGCATTTAGAAATTGAGCTACATTCAGATATCAAGTTACATAATGAAGTTGAAACACATTCTAATTCTAAGATTAGTATACATGAAATAAATGTTGAACTACCAAACAGAGATGTACATAGTGATTCAGAAGTTAAAAGACCAAATAAAGAAACAAGAGATAAAGATGCTAGACCAATAACAAGGAACAAGTTGAGAAATGATACATGTTTCTTGAGTATGAAAGAACCAAAAATAGTAAAATATGCCTTAGAAGATGTGGATTGGAGTAAAGCCATGGAAGAAGAGATTGAAAAAATTGAGAAAAACAAGACATAGACTCTAGTTCCTAGACCAAAAGAGAAAAATATGATTGGCACCAAGTGGGTATACAAGAACAAGCTAGATGGTGAAGTCACAAGGAACAAGGCAAGGTTACTCTACAAAGGATATACACAAGAAGAAGGAATTGACTATGGAAAAACATTTGCCCATGTTGCTAGGTTGGAAGGCGTAAGAACTTTGCTTTCTTATTCTGCATACAAACGTTTCAATGTTTATCAAATGGATGTTAAATTTGCATTTTTGAATGGTATCTTAGAGGAAGAAGTTTACATAGAACAACTAGAAGGATTTGATGATGTTAATAATAAAAATATGGTATGTAGATTACACAAAGCTTTATATGGTTTGAAACAAACACCAAGCACATGGTATGAAAGACTTCATAATTATCCTATGAAGATTGGATTTGAGAGGACTAATGATAATAGCAATCTATACTTGAAGAAAAAGAAAGGAAGAGGTATTTTGTTATTTGAAATTTGTGTTGATGATATCATATTTGGAGATCAAGATGCTTTATGTAAGGCTTTTGCAAATGAAATGAACCAAGAATTTGAGATGTCTATGTTTCAAAAGATCAAGTTCTTTGTGGGGTTGCAAGTACACCTGATGAAATATGATATGTACATCATTCAGTCAAAGTATGTCAAGGGGATACTAAAATCCTTTGGATTGGAGGATATCAAGCTAGTAAAGACACCTATGGTGATAGGACATAAATGATCAAAGAATGATGATTCAGTTGAGGTGAATCAAACATTATGTAGCTCTATGATTGGCAAATTAAAATATGTAGTATATAGAAGACTTGATATTGCATTATCTATGGGGATATCTACAAGGTTCTCTGCTAATCCTAGAGATAATCATTTGAAGGCTATAAAGAGAATAATGAGATATTTGGAAGGAATTGAGGAATATGGTCTATACTACAAGAATAATGAGAAATTTGAATTAAGAGCCTATACTAATGTTGATTGGGCTTGAAACATTGATGATAGAAAGAGCACCAGTGGAGGATCATTTTTCTTAGACAAGAGGTTGGTTACATAGAATAGAAAGAAAAACAATTGCACTTCACAATCTACTATTGAAGCTAAATATGTTGTTGCTGTTGTAAATCATACAAACATTGTACAGATCAAAAAACTATGCAAAGGGATGAAGGAAGAGATCATTGGACCAATGATACTTTTATTGTGATAATACAAGTGCTATAAACATATCAAAGAATCCTATGATGCACACAAAGACTAAGAACATTGCAATCAAGTATGATTAGTTGAGAGAATTAGTTCAAGATAAAGAGGTAAAGATGAAATATTTTAACACAAAAGAGAAAATTGTTGATATCTTCACAAAAGAATTACCTAAGGATTCTCATGAGTATCTAAGACATAAATTAGGTGTGATACCCCTATCAAAGGCTATCTAAGAAACAAGAGGAGTTCCCTGCATGGAACAAGTTGATTGACATATGTTACACATTGATGGAATGGATCTCATTTTAGGAGTTGACTAAAGTAATGAAAGAGATTAAAATACAAATCAATAACAAGCAAGGTAACAAAGGGAGAAACTAAAGAAGTTCATATATGCATATTAAGATGACAAGTCTTTGGCATTGTTGCGAAAAAGGGAGATATAACTGAAGAGAGATATATATAGGATAAGGAGAAATCCTAACATTCAATATGAGGGATAAACTTTGACTAATAAGAAAGAAAGTGTATCTATTGATTACATATACCTATTAAGAGGAAGATAATGTAGAGGGAAATATAAAAATTAATTCAAAGGGAGTCATAAGGATGAGTTGATTATCTATTGATCAAAATAGAATAGAATTTTGTAACCTATTTAGAAGATGAATGTTGTTGATAGAGGGAGAGATTTCAATACAAGGAATTATTTTATTTTTGGTATTGTGTTGGTCTTACTATTTAAACTGAGTTAGTTGTTTGATTAGTTTGGTTTGCCATCAATGCCAGAGAGGGAGATTGTTGAAAATAGATAGATACAAGTATGATAAATGTGTTTCAATGATTATTTTGTCACTAATTTCAAACCTACTAGTTGTTGGTAAAACATCTACTTATATGATTTAAGTACTATCACTTATTTTATTGATGAAGAGGATTTGATCAAATAATGTAACAATAGCACCTAGAGGAAAGGTTAAGTTATGATATGAAAAGGAGTACAAGAATTAGCTAAGACAGTGATATCATAGTGCATTGATAATCTACTTAAGGTTACAAAGGTTGGTTACACTAAGCAAGTTTAGAAGAACAATTTACACAAAGTTATTCTACCAAACTTGACCAAATGGACACAAACATAAAAACTAGTTGGAGCCGAGTAAAATTCTATTTTAGTGTATGTCGAGTAAAATAGTTGATGTTGAGTAAATTTTAGTTGATGTCAAGCATTATAAACTTTAGTTCATGCCGAGTGATTTTATAGAAGATGTTGAGCAATGCAATTTGTGTCAACCATCGAAAGAAAGTTAATGCTAAGTGTTAGCATTATTAGAAAGATCATGAATTTGATGGATCTAAACCGACACGTTTATTTTCTTGGATTGTGTGAACTAGGTGGAAGATAAGATTGATGAGATGGTGGTATAGAATTTGTGGTAAACCATTTTGAGGTGAATTCAAAGAGTATTGAAGGAGAAGTTTCTAGAAATGAAATGGAAGGAGGGGTATATTCATTGAATCCTACCTAATCTATCCTAACCCTAAATTGGACGATGGAGAATGAATGACAAAATATCTTAATTTTCTATTTAAAGGGATGGTTGGTTAGAAGCAAGGGTTTTCATGTGTGAGAACCTAAGAAAGACAAGGAGTCTAGGGTATTTCTTCATTTAGTGCCTTAAGTAAAGAGTCTGCATTGGCAAGTTA
Source organism: Cupressus sempervirens (assembly GCA_028749045.1). Lineage (NCBI taxonomy): Eukaryota > Viridiplantae > Streptophyta > Pinopsida > Cupressales > Cupressaceae > Cupressus > Cupressus sempervirens. The sequence goes on along the minus strand of CM053786.1, from coordinate 556,066,548 downwards.
AGCAAGAAGGCTTAAGGGTATGGATGCTTGAAGGTTGAACAAGCTATTAGAGATGAAGTGTGTGAAAATCAAGCAAAATGGAGGACTAAAACAAAGATTTTTAATCTTCAAATGGAGTTATAAGTTGTTGTCAAATCAACCTTATTGTTACTCTATAATAATTGTATTAGTCTAGGGTAAATCCTTTGGATTAAGGTTGACCTAGTAGTCATTTGTAAATCCTTTAACTGGGTGACATTCCAAGTGAATGGTCTAAAGTCCTCTAACAAGGCTTACTCCTAATAGGGTGATTGAAATCCTTGGGTTTCCCTTTCATAGGGCATTACTTTAGAAGAGTGAGAAAGAGTATCATGTTACTAGTGGTTTTTCCCAAATTGGGTTTCCACGTAAATCATTATGTCAAGTGTATTATTGAATCTATTATGTTTCATGTTTACATTTCTACAAATTGATTTGACAGTAACCTACAAGTTTTAGGTGACTGCATAATCTTATGGATGCATGCATGATGATAAATGTTTTATGGGTTCACTAAGCTATGAAAATTTTTATTTATACATCTAGACCTTAGATAACTTATTCACCTAAAGAATTCCAACAATAAGATACACCAAACTTCTATCATAATCTATTGAGCACCCAAAATGGATAACCCAAAATTGATGAGGATCTAGATTGACAATTTTATTTGTACTTGTATTTTGTATGTAGACATAGATGGAATCAATTTTTTAAATAAGAGACACAATGCATCAAAGTTCCTACCTAATCCTTATATTGTTTGAATATGTGTAAAATTATTGAGAAAAATGAAACAATATACAAATAAAGTGTATAAAAATGTTTTACATAGCATAAGAGAAATGGGCCACACATTTGGTTACTTAAAGGGGAAGATGAGTCATGGAATTGCTACATCATTTCAACTCCAACTTAGTACAAAACATATGCTTGCTTGTTAAGGAAGGGGAGGAAAGAAAGAAAGAAATAAGGAAAGAAATTGAGCTCACTTTTAAGATATCACTTGAATTTGATGGGGTTAGTTGATGTATTACATGAAAAAATAAATTAATTGTTAAGATACTTATACATTGTATGCTATAACTAAATATACAAATATTAGAAGTTAAATTTTGTTTAAAGTTAAAAAAAGAAATAATTGAAATAAAAATTTAAAAGATTTTAAAAAATCAAAGATAAGAGACATTTGTTTCTAAATTTATGATTACAAAACTAAACATTTATGTTCATTAAAATTCTCATATTAATTTTGATTATAATATAAAATATAATTTAATTATCATGTCATAAATTTTATATAATAAAACCTAATATAATACTATTATCTATTTTTATTTGGACATGTCACAATGGAATTGAAAAGACTTTTATTTTAAAATAAAATAAGATAAAAACAAAGAACTTTGTCATTAATGCACAATAAATGTGCAACTTTTCATGTTTAATTCAAGATTTTTATTACATCTTAAAAAGTCTCTATTTTTTGTGGGAGAAAATTGATTTTTTAAGCTTAACAAAATTAGGATTGACCATTCAAGTCGAGGAAATATAGGATTTATATATTGATGTAAAATTAAATATAATTATAAACTATAGTAGTTGCACTAATTCTTTGATATGATTGGTTAAATTAATTGTAAATTTGGATTGAATAATTGCAATAGTATCCTGCCTTCGCATGAACTGATAAATTTATTTGAGTCATCTTGCGTCTATATGCTACATTCTACTAAGGTGCCTAGCTACCTCTACACTTTACATTTTATTTACTTGGTAGAAATCACATTTCAAGTCCTCTACAATTACTAGAAGAAATAGCTTTGAAATTGTTTTATGGATTATTATCTTTTTTTAAATAATAGAGTACCAAAAAAGTACTAGTAGGGTATTCAGTTGTGGCCATTTAGGCTAACTTTGTGTATAAGGAGCTTCTTAATCATAAGTAGGATTTCAAGGTATCTTTGTACGTGAGTAGTCTTTATGAAATGTCTCAATAGTGGTGAACAAATGGGTCAATCACCAACCAAAAGAGCTATAAACTAATCAACTATTAGTACATGTGTGATTGACTAATGGCACATTTGTTATCATTTGGGGTTCCTCTAATTATTACTATTAATTTGGGAGTCAACATGATTAAAAGGTCAAAATTATTAGACCCCCTAATGGTTACTCGGTTGCTTCCCTTTGTGGTTATAACTAAATAAATGATAACTAAAATTCCAGTAATAAGTTTTATGTATAGTGGTCACTTATTATTTCATCTTTTTTGATTCATAATTCACCTATTTGTGCACCACTATTGGGACATTTGTGCATCACTAATAGGACATTTTGTCTATAAGTTTCAATAACTTTGTTGAGCAACCCTTTGAAACTGTCACCTTTTGACCATTCAATGCTCAAAACTTTTAACAAAGAGCTTAGTTATATCAAGAAGCCAAAAAATATTTTTATAATTACCAATTCATTTACAAAAATACCCACAAAAATTGTCAAAACTTCATATGTAATTTAGGCTCCACAATATACCTCCCTTTATATAATGTCAAAATATTGAATACTAACTACAATGTCATAGAACTTCAACAAGGGAATGTATATAGAATATAGTATTATTTTTACTTTTTCTACATACTACAACCCTACTAGATTTAAAACATGACTTCTTTAAGGAAAACACATATCATGGTGAACAAATGAACTCTTCTTTTTTTGCTTTTTTCTTCATCACTAGAGTTGTGCAAAGATCTCATTTTTTTTTTTGCAAATTTTACATTGGTGAGATTTATTTAAGGCTAGAAACTCAAGTTTTTCTATTGATTAATTAATAAATTATAGTAATCGTACATAAAAAAAAATATTTTACAAATATCTTAATATTGTAAATGAAATACCACTTTTTAATTTTATTGTTAAATATAACCAAATGATCATGCAAATTCATTTTCTTATATGATTTTTTTTAATAAATGCAAGGCACTAAGAAGAGGAGAATCTAAACTTGAAAGAGGAAAATAAGTACCACAAAAATTCTAAATGATTAAGACTATCATAAAGTAAAACATGTGATGTGTTTTTTCTCATTTCTTTTTAATGTTAAATTGGTCTAAATGATCACACAAATTATGTTTTTATATATCTATTATTTTGTTTTTGTTAAAAAAGACATATAGCTTGACTATATAATTACTTAAAAGATAATTACATATATAAGATAAAAAAGCATGCTCTCATCAGCCATAAGTTTTCATGAAGTCATCCAAACATCTAATCTAAAGTACCCTATTACAAACTTTCAAAGCCATGTGCTAAGAAAAAAAGTCTCAAAATTATGGCTTCAAGAGCACGTGTCCTAGATATATACTTTGAGCTTAGATTTTTAGAGAGATGAACTACAAAATTGTAGTATTTAGCTTTGGAAATTGCTACAATAAAAAACCTTGCACTTAATTATATAAGCCAAGAAATCTCAACCTAATTGGTCCAAAGATAAATAATTTGGAACATGGAAGACCTATTCTTCCATAACGTCATCATGGTATTGCAAGTCCTCAAGGTTACAATGAGGCATGACATTCAAACTCATTATTGGCACTACCAACATCATCAAGATGTCATCTACGGTGCTAGAAAAATGTACCTCTTGCAAGTGTTAATATAATACACTTAGCACAAAACACATTAGGAAGGGTTTTAAATAAATTTTCCCATAGCTAGAATAGCCACTTGTATGAGAATTCCATTAAGATCAGGAAAATGAAGAAATAGATGATTACAGACCATCAAAACGAACAGGGCATTAACATCCCATATTTCTTCCACTAACACTACATGGAGAATCCTTCTTTGTCAAACCAAAACATGTTTGTGGTACCTAAAGTGCTATTTAAATCTCTATTATTACTAACTATAAACAAAAATATAGAAGCAAAATAAAATTACCAATAAAAAGTATGCGAGTCAAAAAGTAGAAACATGTAAAATTATGAACAACATTAGTATCTTGAACTCACTCTGCAAATTTTCCCACTCTTTCTACATTTTTAATTTTAAACTACTGTGGCTCTGGAGGGTCGAGGCATGCTGGAGGCCCCAGTGTACCTAAACCATCATATGGTGTTGGATCTTCATAGAGAAGATTCTCCCACTTTGTCAGGTATGGAGTTGGGTTTGTCTAGCACTTTTGTGCCCCCTTTGTCAAGTTCTAGTGTTGACTATACTCATAAGGTTGGGTCCATTACTTCCCCCACCTAAAGGGAGGGTGGAAAGATTTTATCTTTGGTGACAAGGAGTGAAACACCGAGCTTGAGGGGCCCATGGTCACCCACAGTATCATAGGACTATAAATTTCTTTCCCTGATAGTGTTGTGGACAATGCTATTGCCTCCCTCAAACATTTTTTTGTAGGTCATTTTATTTCCTTTAGACCATTGATTGAGATGACTAGGAAGTGGTTGGCATAGAAATGGTCTGTAAAGAGAAGAGTTAGTGTCTTGGTCATGCCCAATGACCACTTTTTCTTCTACTTCATGGTTTTTGAGGATCTGGCAACTATCCTCTCAAGGACATGGTACTATGGAAAACACTATTTGGCCTTGGAAAAATGGCACCCTAGTTTTGATGCCAATCTAGAACTCTAAAGCCTGACCCTAGTGTGGGTCTGCTTGCTAGGACTACTATTGGAATTCTAGAATGTGAAGATGTTGAGATGCATTAGAAACACCTTTGGACATTTTGTTGTGGTAGACTAGGTAACCTATTCAAATCTAGACTTGTCTTTGCTAGATTTTGTGTGAATGTTACCATTAATAGGACTCTCCCAACCATGGTCACATTGTCCTCTAAGTGGGGTAAGAGGGTCCAACCGATTGAATGTAAGAATGCTGGTGTGTACTATCAAAAATGTGTGTTTTGGCCATGTGTAGATGGCTTGCAATGCTTTGAAGGAGAAACAAATGGTAGACTTTCCTAGCATTGTTAAAGACTTTAATATGTTAGGGGAACCTTTGGATACTCCTCTAGGAGTAGTTAGTAAAGGTAAGAAGCATATCTCGAGTTTGGATGTGAAGAAAGGGAAGGATATGGAGGAATACTCATTTAGGAAGGAGATAGATGATTTACTAAATTCCCTTGTTATAGGAGAGGGTATTTTTGATCATGTCCTATAGGAAGGTGAAATCAGAACCCATAGGAGTGAACACATGGTGTTGGTTGAGGACCACAAGGAGGCAGTCTCTTCTAGTAGAGCTCTAGTTGGGGGTCAAGTGATCCTAGTCAGAGTGCCTTTAGTGACCCCAGATTCCTTGACTACAGTTTAGACTACAATTTTGGTGACTCTTCCAAGAATTCCCTACCACTTATGGAGAGGGGTTGGGGAGTCCTAACAATGCAGATCCTGATATGATGGGCCACTGGGGGATCTTTACCCCAAAAATCTCAAACTAGTGTCTCCTAATGAAGTAGCGGCTAAAGTCAAGAGAAGAATTGAGGTGGCTAAGGTAATGATGGCTCTCTCAACCCCATCCTCTCCTGAAACAAGTGTTATGGGTGAGTAGAAATTCCCAAAAAGGAAAACCAAGGGTGGCAAGAAACTAGATGTGGGGTTACTACCTTAGTGGGTCATCCTAATAGTAGAATGACTCGTATGAAGTAAGTAATAAGGGAGGTAGCCAATGGAATATAGCTTACACTAGAGACAATTAAGAAAGGAAAGAAATGAAATTCTTGTCATGGAATATTAGGGGGTAAATAATGCCCAGAAACAATAAGCTCTTTGAAAATGTATCCTTTTAGAAAGGATTGATGTATCCTCATTTAGGAAACTAAGATGACCAATTAAAACTTTCCTAAGTTGGTTGATAAGATATGGCCTAGGGTTGCTTTCTTCTATTTGGAAGCAGAAGGGGCTTTGGGGGGCCTCACTAATATGTGGAATCCCAATGTCTTGAGGGGTAGTCAGATCCATAAAGAAAAGAACTACATAATTACTGAGTTCAACAAAAACAGAATGGTGTGGAATATGGTAAACATGTATGCCCTAAATACCAAGGTTGGTAGAAGGGAATTTTGGGAATAGGTTGGAAGAAACATGCAAAACTTGAAGGACAAAAGCTTGATGTGTATGGGGGACTTCAACTCCCCACTTTACCCTTTAGAAAAGCTTGGGGGGATCAATGACTTCTCTGAGAGTATGCATGATCTTTTGGATTTCATTAACAGTTGTGACCTTGTGGATGTCAACCTATAGGGTAACCCTTTACTTGGTCCAAAAATAGGAAAGGCTAGGACTTAATCCAAGTCAAGTTGGATCCACTCTTGGTTTTAGGAGACTGGCCTCACCTCATCCCCTCATCCCTAGTCAACCTTTCAAGAGCTATTTTTTACCACTCCTTGATTTTGTTCAATTGGGAGGATGTGATTGTAAGTGGGCCTAAACCCATTAGATATGAAATCATGTTGCATTCCCATCCTGACTTTAGGAATAAAATGGAAGAATGGTGGAGCATCAAAGTGGATGGCAATGCTATGTTCTAACTGACTCCAAAACTAGATAATGTAAGGAGGAATGCTAAGGATAGGCCAAAAGATCCTTCGAGGATGTGTTTAAAATTAAAGAGGAGCTTGAGGAGGATCTCAAAATATTACAATTAGCCATGGGATGGGAATGCTATGTTCTAACTAACTCCAAAATTGGATAATGTAAGGAGGAATGCTAAGGATTGGGCCAAAAGATCCTTCGAGGATGTGTTTAAAATTAAAGAGGAGCTTGAGGAGGATCTCAAAATATTGCAATCAGCCATGGTAGTGGGAGATGTTATTGAGGCTACTACTATTGAGTAGGATAATTGTAGGAAGAAGTGGAAGGACACTATTAACAAGGAGGATAACTTTTGGAAGCAAAGGTCCTGCATTTCCTAGCACACCAAAGGTGATAGGAATACTTCCTTGTTCCATAAATCTTCTTTGAATCATGAAAAAAGGAATACCATAACCTCTCTAGAGAAGGAAGGAGGGAGGACCGTTAAGGAACAAGAATATATGGGAAGACATGTGGTGGAGTTCTTCATGAATTCTTATAAAAAAGAACATGAGAGAAGTAACAATTTAATTAGGAGAAGTAAGCTCAACAATATCCCAACTATCTTAGGGCATGAGGAAAATGAAAACCTCAAGGAGAAAGTCTCAAAAGAGGAGGTTAAGAACATTTTGTTCTCTATGAAAGCCTATAAGGCTATAGGCTTGGATGGCTTCTTGCCAACCTTCTTCCAGCACTTCAGGAAAGTGACAAAATAATAACTCATTTGGGGCACTAGGGATATTATTAGAGCTGGGAGGATGCTAAGGAAGATCAATAAAACCTTTATGTCCTTGTGCCAAAAATCCATACACCAAGAACCATAAGGGATTTTAGGCTAATCAACCTCTGTAATACCATCTATAAGGTCTTTGAAGTCTAAGGTTTTGGTTAACAAGATCAAACCTATCCTAGACATGGTTACTAGGAGTCCTTAGAAGAGGTTTGTCATGTGTCATCAAATTCTAAACACTATGATTACCACACATGAAATAATACACTTCGTGGATAAAAGTGGAAAACCAAGTATGACCCTCAAACTCAACATATCCAAGGCCTATGAAAGAGTCAATTGGTCACTCCTCTATAATGTCTTGCAACAAGTGGGGTTCAGTAAGAACATTGGGAATGTCATAAAAACTATGGTGGAAACCACTCAATTTGAGATGTTGCTTAATGGGATTCCCTGGGGTAACTTTGATGCTAGAAGAGGTCTAAGATAGGGTGATCCTCTTTCCCCTTACCTTTTCACTATGGTGGTTGAATTTTTAGGAAGGTTGATTACAAGGTTGGTTGGTTCAACTAGCTTGAAAGGTATAATTCAGCTGCTACTCTGACACTTGAGGTTATCCAACAATTTGTAGATGACACTTTTCTTTTCAAAGGATCCTCTATCCAAGAATTCCATGCTTGGAGGACCCTCCTCACTAATTATGATTTTTTTTAGGTCAACAAATTAAGTTGGTTAAAGTTAAGATTTTTTTTTTAATACACCTGAGGTTTTGCAAGTGAAGGTTAAAAATATACTCAAATGCCACTTGAAAAACCTCCTGGATACCTACCTTTTCCTTCCTCTAGCTATCAAGGAAGTCTCTACCACCTTTTGGAACTCTATTCTAGAGAGAATGCAAAAAAATCTTGCTCGGTGGAAGGAAAAATTATTAAGTAATGTGGGTAAAATTCAACTCCTGGTAGTGTCTCTTCAAGGAATACCAATATACTTCTTCTCAATATTCAAGATTAACTAGAATATGGTAGATAAACTTGAAAAATTGTATAGGAACTTCCTTTGGTTTGGCACGAAGGAAAGAAACACATAGAGCCTCATCAATTAGGAGACTTTGTGTAAACTTAAAGATAAGGGGGGGCTAGGAATTAGAAGAATTACTAATATGAATAAGGCTTTACTCACCAAGGTCAAGTGGAGAATGGTTAAAAATAAGACCAATTGGGGAAGGAACATGAGGGCTAAATACCTAGCCAACACTCATTTTAGATATAACCTCTTTAATAATGATCCTCATAATGGCTTGTAGATCTAGAACAACATCCTCAAATGTAGGCCCCTCCTATGGAAGGGTGTGAAATGGTTGTTTGGGAATGGTAAAATAATAAGATTTTGGTAGGACAATTGGATAAGAGGGATGCCACTCATCTACAACAAGTTCAGTAGGCTAGAGGAACTCTTAAAAAGTAATCTGGGAACAAAGATGGAAGCATTTATCCACCTTGGATATCCCTAATAGAGAGGATCCCCTTGTTAAATAATTGGAGGAAATCATGTGCCACCACACTCTCCCTATACATGTCCAATGGGATGAGATGATTTGGGATAGGAGGACTAATGGTTGGTTCTTGGTTGGCTCCATTTACTAGCTTATTTTTGAGAATACTAAGACCTCAATCAAATGGTGCAAGGTCTAGAATAGATAGTTACTACCAAAAATTATTTTTTTCTAGTGGAAAATCATGCATGGTAATATCCTCACTAGTGAAAACCTCCAAAGGAGAGGTATTTAGATAACCAATTGATGCTACCTCTACAAGGAGGAAGAGGAAACTATTGTTCACCTCTTTTAGGAGTGTCCCTATTCTTCAAAGGTCTAGTCCTACATCTTGAATAAATTTCTGATTGCTTGGGTTATGAATAGAGGCTAGGAAAAAATTGTGGAGAACTAGGACTACCTCTTCATCCACACATTCCTCAGAGTCCTCTAAAATCTTCCCTTCCCCACATGTTTTCTGAGGTATTTGGAAGGAGAGAAACAATAAGCTTTTCTGTGAGGAGAAAAGTGGTGAGGAAGTGGTGGGAGAGATTTTGAGCAAGCTCATCATAGATAATGTAATGGTGGCAAAATTCAAAGTGTCACAGGAACCCCCATGCAGGAAGGAGGTGGATATTGCTAGGAAGTGGAATATTCTCCCTAACTTCCAAAATTTTGACAATTCAATATTGGTAGCTATAAAAAATACCAATTGGTTTCCCCCTACTGGTTCCATGGTCAAACTAAATTTTGATGGTACTATATGGGGGAGGTGGGATAGACAGAAGCTAAAGGTGTATTGAGGAATGAAAAGGGTGATGTGTTGGTTGCTTACTTAGGACATTTGGGTTAGGGAACCAATAATGTGTTGAAGGCTATTGCCTTACTTTGGGGGCTAAAATTTTCTATGGAATTAAAGGTGAAAGGACCAACCATTGAGGGGGACTCTAAACTCATCATTAACTCTGTTCAAGGGAGTACTCAACCTAGTTGGGACCTGAATCACATATTGGGTGACAAATAGTAGTACCTCACAACCCTGGATCATTATGACTTACAATAAACCTATAGGAAAGTCAATGTGGTGGTAGATGCCTTGGCTAGTCTGGGGTTTGATTTGGAGAACATAAAAAGTTGGAAGACTATTGAATCATTGTCTAACTCTACAAATTACCTCATCAATAAGGAAAAGACTCCTCTAAATCAAGTTAGATGACCTTCCAATTTTGGAGAAGGGCCCAATTTGGAAAAATTGCTATCATTATGATGGTTAAGATCATCTTGAGTTTGACAAGAAATTTCATAAGATTTAATTATGTGGATCGATTCATGGAAGGGCATGGAGAAGGGGATGCAATTAATAATACTAGCTTTAAAAGTAGTGCCATCAATTTTTGGGTGTTATGGTAGGATTACAAAAATAAATCACACTATGAATAAGGCTAGATCTTTAAGTTATTATGTGTCAATTTCTTACACTCCCTATAATGATACTTTAAACTAGTTAGTACATTCTGGAATTCATAATCTCATGAAGCATAAGAAAGATAACTTTTTTACCATTGGTTAGTGCATTTATAGCCCTATCTTTGCAATTCTCTGGGTGCAAATGAGAATTACTGAGATTGAGGAAGGGGATATCATTGAGGAAGTTTTTTACATGGGTGGGGACCCAAACAAATTAGATCCCACTAAAGTGGAGGATTTCTCCAAAAGGTAGGCCACTTGGATTTTGTTGAAGGGGGATTTCTCCCCTACATGTAGGTTGTGGCAGGCTATGATGAGAATTTCTCACAATAATTCATTGCTAGCTAGAAGGATGGGCATGTGACCATAAATGGCATTATTTTTTAGGTGAATGAGGAGTCTATTGCCATAGCGATGGTAACTAGACATTACTAATAGGAAATGGAAGAAGGTTATGAAGGTGGCAGATAAGGCAAGTATGACTAGTTTCTTTAGAGGCAATGAGGCCTTGGATCATTACCGTGGTGGTTTTAAGAGGGATAAATTACCAAAAACTTGGAGCAATTTTTGTCTAATGACTATGAAATACTTGACATTGGAAGGAAGGTGCGGTGTGTATTATTTTATCATTTCCCACATCTTAACCATTTTTGTAATAGGGAGCTTGTTTGCGTTCCTTTCTTTTTAATGCACACTCTTCAAGAGACTGTGATGGATGTTAGAGAAAAAAGGAGGAAAGGGCACAACTTCATTATCCTTCACCAAGGGCTCATGTTTCAGCTTATCCAATTTCACTTTGCCCTTTTCCCACCCCATGTGGTTGCAATTGACAATGTCCTCTCCTCTTGGGCTCCCTTGTGTTTGGAATTTGTAGATGGTAGTTATGTCCCTATCCTTATGCCTTCCCCAAGCCAAACCCCTATTAAGGTTACAAAGAACAAGATGGTCCCAAAACTGACTGCTAATAAGAGAATTAAAATGGAAAGGAGGGTGGAGGTGGAAATTGGGGATTTAGATGAGGAAATTGGTAGGGGTAGAAGAAGGTCAGGAAGAATTGCTAAGACCTGTGGAAGATTTAAGCAAATGGAAATTCTCTCTCAGGAGGAGGAGGAGGATGACATTAACTCTAATGAGAGTGACAAGAACTCAGGGGATGGCCAAGAGAAGGGGAAAGATGAAATAGAAAAAGAGGTGAAGAAATGGGATGATACCTTAGATGATACTTGGGATTTTGAGGCAGACAATCCCATCAAGGACCCCTCCCTTAATCCCACCCATGTCTCTACCAGCATCACCCAACCTCCAATTAACAACTAGGAGAAATCCAAAACTATGGTTGACTCCCTTAACACCATCTCCTCCTTGGTTAAAAAAGATGGTTTGGTAAATCTAAAGCCCCCCATTGACAATCTTGTGGTGCAGGATAGCAACAAAACTCTAGTGAACATCATAGCTTTAAAGTTGGGAATGGAGGAAAAGGGGGTGGTTACTTGCAAGGATCTCTAGGAGCTCAAAGATAGGTGCAATGTTGTGGAGGAGGGCTTATCCATGTTCTCAAAATTTACTCTTAAGTTGACTCATGCAGCTACCACTACTCTTCAAATGTTGGCTAATGAGTTAGAGGAAGATAGCCTAGGGAAGGAGGACTTGAAGCTTCTCTATGGATTCCTTTTTGAATATTAGGCCAAGGTTCTGCTCATTGGAAAAGGAAAGAAAAAATATACCACTTAGTGGCTTTTTATTTTCTATTGTGTTTGGTACTCTATTGGTTTTCACTCTCCATCCTTTGGTGATGGTTTTATTTTTTTGGTTAAACTTAAATCTGGGCTATAGGTGGTATGATGTGATGACCACCTATATGCTTTTTGATAAACTGTTAAACTATGTTGGTTCTAAGGGTTGGATCCCTGGTACTTTTAATTACCATTATTGTGCTACTTTTTTTTTTTGATGTAAATCGTTAATGGTATTGTGTGTGGTTGTCTACTAGTTATTGGTTGACTTTTTGTTGGTTGTGTCACCACTTTTGTAATGGGCCAACCCCCTAGTTTTGGCTAGTTTTTATATAAAAAATTGTAAACTTATTAAGACTAAATAAGGAAAAATAACACGTCCACATTAAAATAATTAATTTTGGGAGTGAGAGTAGGTCGTAGATGATCAAAATTAATTGTCAAATTCTAATTACTTTTCTAAATGTACAATATTTATAAAGTGAAAGGATGGCATAAGAGTCATTCAAACACACAAGTGTTCTAAAGGGATAGAAATCTAAAAACTATATGACAATTTTCCTTCAATATGTGATTCTTATCTTTCCCTTCATCAATGACTATCATGTGAGATGAAAAACTATTCATATATGAGTGTGAGATATAGAAAATTGATTGTGTTATTTAGGAGACCACCTCAAATGATCTTGTATTAAGTATAGTCCATATATTTTGTTAAATTACTAATAGGACTTGTCAATTATCTATAGATCTTGCAATAGTAGTATGAACACATACCATATTTGTATAAAAAAGCAATAATGTATTAGATGAATTTAAAATACTAAGTATTTTGTTATTGTGACCAAGAGATAATGATGTCACAAAAATGAGCACAGAGAAATAAACAAGAAAAGTTAGGGGTTTTACAAATGACAAAGATTTTAGGCACAATAAGACTATACAAGTCTTGGGAAAGGATATACAAGTATTTAATAGCTCATTTATTATAGGAATCATCTTATAAAATATGAAATAGAAAATAGAAAGAAAATTACAAGGATGAAATAATTTATTATCTCAAAGGAGACTCCAAAACTTCATATTTAAAATCATTAATATGGCATCACCTTACCTTGATGGTGTATTTACAATTTACCTTTTGGATATGGATATAACAAATTAGGGTTTCATAATAATACAATATGTTGGAAACTAGAAAAATAAAGCTTAAATTTGAATCTATTCTACTAGTTAAAAGATGTGTTTACGTATATAGTATGAAGTTTCTATCCTTACATAGGCACCTGATTCTCGTAGATTTTTAATTTTTCATTGTAGCCAAAAAGATAAAGTTATTTCCCCATAAATTCAACATAGTCTTCTTCTTCGGAACATGTGCACATGCCTCACAACTAAAAACCTGATATGCTAAAATAGAGGCTTCTTTTGTGATCAAGTCTCCTAAAAGGCTTTATGAACAAGAGTCAAACAAGGGTATTTTTAATTGAATAAAATAATGCTCAAACCTTATATACTCAAAATTTCTACTCCATAATGGCATCATGCTTATTCCTACCTCTTTACAACAATGTCATTCATTCTTTCTAGCCCCACACATTCTACTAAAGGGTGTATGGTATCCATTAGAACACCATACTACCTACAAAATATATTTAAAAATAACATAGCTCTACACCCTTGTTCGTTAAAACATGACCTTCCTTGTAGTCTAGTTCTCTAATAGAGCCTTAAACTATTTGAACTTTGAGCATACCTCATATTTATGATTGAGAAAGATGGTAGAGAAGAACATATTATGCCATACACGAAGGTGCATCAACATGACCAAAAAGATCATTAGAGATCAAATCCAAAGTTTTTAATGATCTAATAGATCTTGAATAAAACTTAGCTTGAATATGATTTTGCATATATGTAATGCCTAAAATAATAATAAAAAGTCAAAGATATTATCCCTTCATGTGTTTATCCATTTCAAATCCATCAAGTCTTTCTTACCACCATGGCCCATACATGTCATAATATAGTCTTCTCTATAAAAATCTTATGTTTCCTTAAACCAAGAACCATTAAACTATTACTTTCCATGATGCTAGTGTCCAAAGACATAGATTTTTAAATTAAACTCCCTCGACTAATATCTAGCATTAAATGGTATCTTTTATCAATTATTGTTGATCATTAATTATATCATATCATGTCATTTGACTTACTTCAAAAATAAATTCCCTCTCTAGAACAAGACTATGAAAAATATTGGAGAGGATTTTGGTTATTTTATCTACATATGCAAGCTTATTTTTTTCTCATTTTATGATTTTGAGAGATGACTTATGTCACATCAACCATCAAGCCTCCCATAACATTGAGAACTAATCCCTAGTAAGATTCATATGAAAATAAGTACCAAAATCAAATTGTTGATGTTTGGTAGCTTCAATTGAACAAAACTATCACTATATATAATTATATATAAGATATAATTACATAAGAGATATAAGTTTGTTATGTGAGGGAAATTAATATAATGATTATATATATGATTATATTTTTTTATTATATTAGCTATCAAATTAATGAATAGACATGTCCCATGAAGGGACATGTCTCTTCCTATCCTTTTCTCATTATAAATAAGAGGTCATTGTCATTTGGAACACACATACCAAATACATGGTAGTGCTTAGTACATTTGCAAAAATCTCAAAAAACCAATATGGTATCAAAGCCCACTACAAATGTATCAAAATAATAAGAGTATAAACAGGAATTATAAACTGAAATGTATATTACTATAGAAATTTAGATCTCAAATGAGATAAAAATAGAGGAAAGAAGAAGTATATATCCTACAACAACTATGCCACATGATAACATCAAACATACAATTTAGCAAACAAAGGGTAGACTCAATGAAAATATTTAAGCATGGAGAGTGGGATTAAATGGTGCTAGATATTACAAAACAACAAAATACCCTAATATGAATATAGTGAGATATATAACACAGTTAGTAGATTGATAGGTTAAATCAAGAGGGAATATTATAAATTTGTTCAACTAATAGCCAAGTAGTTCTAATCAACCTCCAAAGTCCATTTAGTATCTTGGATTAGAACTAATACCATGGATTGTAAGCAAGGAAGCTATTTTATTCAATAATTTCTATTACCTTAGGTTGGCTTCTTGTAAACATATTGATTCAACAGGCAAAGTGATATTTAGTTACAATGCTAGACACAACCTCTATTGTATTTATATTGCAATTATGTGGTGGCAATAAGAGTAATGAAAGATATAGTCGAGGAATTTTTTTTTTTTGACATAGAGGATATTATCCAAAGGAGTGAAAAATAAACATTGAAACTAAAATCTAGGAAATAGGATTGTAATCTATCACATATTTGTCATAGTTAACATAGAAAGATTGTAGTTTACATAAGGAAGATTGCACACTATAGTACACATGCATGTGATTTTAGATTAAATAAGTCAACATTATGCATTGGTGGTAGAGATTGAAGAAGGAATTTATGAGAGAAAAAAAGATTACTTCAAATTCATAGATATCAATAGCAAATAAAAGAAGGGATGTATATTTCGAACCAAACAAATAAAGAAAGTGATGTTTTGGAGGGAGTAGTTGATAAGAAGCCTCCACACATAAAAAAAGAAGAATAAAAGTTGGTCAAATATATAATGGTTGATTGAACATAAGGGCACATGATATTTCCATAGAGAAGAGGGAAAATCCCAGAACAAAGGGGTGAAGAATAACAAATAAACTACTATGAATACGTACAACTAGGGAGGAAAATGCATTGCATAAGTAGGTGTATATATTTGTATTTAATCACTATTCATAAATATAAATGGGACTTGGATGCTATATAGGTAATAAAAAAGTAAATTTTTAGTGATAATATTGATTTCATATTCCTTCTTATGATTGAGTTTATATGAGACATTATATCAAATATTATAATTCAGAATGAATATATGAATATATAATGAATATGTTAAAAATAAATAAGTTATATAAATAATATTTAGTATTGATATAATAAAGGCATGATTTTTGAAAAGTCACCATTGCAATATAAAAAGTTAGAATAAAGATATAAAAATATAAGTGAATAAAAAGGAAGTGAGAAAATGAGAGTATGTGAAGTAGAGTACCAATAAGGAGGACCTCTCTTAACTAAAACCAATCTCAAATCCTAAGAGGATTCATCATTCTGGGGTCATTCTTTGTTTACATGAGATAAGTAATTATTATTATTATTGAGTATTTGTCTAATCATTATTTGTGTTTCTATATATGAGTTATTTGCCTTTATTTTTTCCTCTGAGTGTGTTTTTTTAGGATGAGGGAGATTGAGACTCGAAGGGATCCTAAAATTTCATAGAGGTTATCTTGAAAGAGAGGGAGTGGATAGAGGATATGATTTAGGAAACCTTCAATGATATTGATCATATTGATTTAGAGGGAGTAAACCATGTTGAGATGGATTATCAAATGATCAATAAATTGTAGCAATCAAGAGGACTATGATTCATGAATATACCTTGTGATTATGTGATTTTAAAGGGACTACCCCCCTATGTACATCATGAGGAAGTGATGATTTGCAAATGATGTCACTTGTAATTGTAGAAGTTATTGAAAGGTGGTGATATTACAATAACTTAATTTTCTATTATGATGGATATCTTACAATATCTATGCAAATAATAATATATTATACCTTACATGTTGGATGTTTATATGGTAAGCATTATGAGAATGTGTGTACACATACCTTATAATTTTTTTTTTACTATATGGTGAATGTTATGCAAATTGATGTTCTAGAGGCCATTACACAGAGTATGCGGTGAATATCATATGACATGATATTCTAGAGGCCATTACTCACTGTACTTGGTGAATATTTTGCATCTAATTATAAAGGCCATTACTCAAAGTGCAATGCCCCACCTATGAATCCAAAATTAATTAACCTAAAATTTCACTAAGTTTTCCAAACTTTTTTTTGAAAGATAATGACATCAATAGATAATATAGCAAAAGCAATAGATCACATACATACAACCATCATAAATAGATTACATCTCCTAAGGGTCCCATGATGTTGAATCACATTTAAGTTTAATTGATACTAGATCCAATACATTAAAAAATCTAGATCAAAGAATAACTTACAAGTACGAAACCACTTAAATAATATACAATTATATAAGATGTCACTTGGCAGTAATCAGAATGCATAATCATTCATTGTACAAGTCACAAGGTATGAAAAGCTCAAAAAATATACATCCTCAATAAAATACATCATCTCATAAGATCTCTAAAATTCAAATACAATACAATAGAATATAATCATCCCACATAAATATAATATTAGAAAGAAAGGATCATCTAAACAAGGACATCCAATAATGACATCCATCAGCTGGATCTTAGTGGTATAAGAAAAATGCACTACCACCTGACCTCACGGACCTAAATGGCCTACTCTCAACATGCTGAGGAGATAAACTCAAGTCTCATATGGAAATCAATCCATAAGTCATGACCAACATCTAGGTCAAGGAAACACCTAAAAGAAAACTATCTCAAAGGGTACCAAGACAGAAGTATGATCTAATCCCAAAGGAAACAATGACACGTAGGAAATCTACTATGTAAGTGGGCAAGTTCCATCACATGAGCCAACTCTAAGGTTTCCTTAGCAGCCACTCTAAACTCTAGTCCCCTCGTGTCTCTATGTGACACTAGTATCCTTTCATAAAGTCAAGGTATACTAATGTAGCAAGGTCACAACCAAACATCCTTTCTACTCCCATCTTATTCTATACTAGCACTCAAGGCATGGGTGAGAAAAAACACTGACTCTTATTAATTTATTTTTGTAAGAATTTGGTATAGCTATGATACTATGAAGAATTTACTTTAGGGCAAAATAACACCAAGATCAAGAAGCACAAGACTAGCATAATATGGACCAAATAATGTATGATCATAACAATATGAGAATGAATAACTAATTATCTTTGGAAATCAAATTATTCAATAATTGATAATTGATGAATGTGATGTATTGATGTACAAGTACACTAAGAGTGCCTATATATAAATGCTTATAGAATGTCTAGGAGTTAGCCATATGATAAGCCTCACAACTAAGCACATGTCCACCAAGAGTGGATTACCCTCCATTGAGCATAGGAGTTAGTGCAATGATAAGAGGATTAGCTTACATAGGTGTGTCATATAAAATAATGTTGTAGACACCATGTGCTAAAATAGAGTTTCTAACTCTTGTGTTGTCAACAAGACAACTCATATGAGTACACATACTTCTGGGTGTCTAACTAATAAATAATAAAATAATGCATTTATCCTAAGTAAACTTAAGTAAAGTGTAAATAATAATTATTTACACTAACACTCCCCCCCCTTAAGTGTAACTTATGGGAATGCACTTAAGCTCACAAAAGCTATGATGAAATGCATAATGGGTCCCAGCTACTAGGCCTCTTAGGTACCCAAGTACAAATGCAATATTGTACATACAATGAAATGCAATGCAATTAATGAAATCCCTCTAAAAATGTAGAAAGAGATAAAACCTCATGGGAAAGACTCTCCTCCAAAAAGAGAGATAAGTGCAATATAGAAAGATGCATGTATGGATGGAGTAATCAAGACCCCCCATTATGACATACATCATTCATATACAATAAAGAATCCCTCCATGAAATCCCCCCCCCCCTAGTGAAGGATCTCATAATGATGAGTGCTTGAAGAAAAAAGAGAATCCAATTCCTACAAACAACATTTCTCCCTTTAGGAAGAAGGTACACCAAGTATAGGTGGAAATATGCTTCCCACTGTGGATAGGAAGATGGAAGAGGAATCCATATGTAGTATGGTGTGGATGTTGCCTCTGCAAGTTTTCTCACATGGTGACAAGTCCTTGATGAACGTAGATGCCACAAACCAATCTGGTGGATGCCCAAAAGAAAGTGGCAAATAAGGTACCATGTCCATGCATGAAACTAAATCAACCTCCAAAGATGGTGAAGCATCCTGATAGGAAGATATAGGAAGGGAAGCAATATTACCTCCCCTCAATAATGTATGCACACCAATGAAAGAAGCTCCTTGATGACTAAAAAAGTTGCACCATGAAAGTTGAATTATGTTCCTCCTTGTAGGAAGAAATGGTGCCATATGTGTAGTAGAGAGTGCTTCCCAACTAGTAGGAAAAATCCTCATAAAATATGATGTTTGAGGAAACTATAATACAATCTCTAAAGACTAATATGTCTCCTCTAAAGTGAAAGAGTTCTCCTCCAACTATTGTAAATAGATTTCCACAATCAAGTTAGTCTCAAAAGAAAGCTCAAGTGGTTGAGGGTCAGAGTGTTCCCTCGCAACAAGTGAAGAAGTCTCCTCAACAAAGAGAAGATTGATTTCATCAATGATGTCTCCCACATCTTCTATATAAGACTCCACAAATAGCCCTGCAATTTCTAGAAGGAAGTCATCCTAAGAGGTTGAAGTAGGAAGACATGGTAATGCCTGCTACACTGAATCAGGAGCATTTATGGCTAGAACTGGATTAGTAGAAACAATAGGAGCATCGAGAGGTGGGATCTCATTAGGAGTTGTAGGTACTATAACTAGAGTGGCTAAAGATAGAATGTCTTCTTGAAATGGAGGAACTATTGGATCTCCATATGCTTTCCAAAGAGCCATCCAAATGTCATAAGGATCATTGAATTTATCAATGAATTTAAAGAACTCAACATTGAAACTAAAATAAATGAGGTCCTTAATTATTTTGATAGGTATCGGATCATCAGAGGACCGTTCTTTGGAACACAAATAAGGAAATACTTCCTTATGCTCTCTTCTTAGATGATCAGTTATCAAGACACTCCATTTCTAATAGTTCCTCTTTGTTAACCTCAATCTAACACCAAACTGACATGTGAAACAAAACTCCATGAGATCAATAAATGTATGTACCCCCCAAAATACAAAAAATAATCAATCAACCCCCCCTAATGTATGATTTTGGCATTTTATACTTAGTGTGATTACAATAGGCCACTTGTCAAAATAGACTTAGTGGACTTCTAATTTTTTCGTTTACAATCTCCACTTGTAGTTCAAATCTAGAACTTACAATGTAGCTTAGAAATACAACAATTTTAAAGCAATATAATGCAAAGAAAGGACATATTTTTGAAAGTGGTATTTTTGTCCACACAAGCCTATAATCTGATTGCAGATCTAGAAAGTAGACAAAAGATTATTCATTTTCAAAAAAATAAAACCTATTTTTGTGTTTAGATGAGCCCGTTCAGATCATTTCAAGTTGCAAAATGTAGGATTAGATAGGTACAATCATGAAAAACTAAACTTTTTGACAAATCAATCCAGCAAAACTAGAAAATAATAGCAACACTAAAAAATTCCAAAAATTCTAGCCAATATCAAAAAAAATTGCACATGATTTGGAGCTCGGATGACTAAGATATGGTCTCCTGAAGACAGACTGTCAAATCAAAACTAAATCTAGAGAGGTGTCTAATCAACAAACTGTGAGGTTAAATTTGACATCCAAATGGCCATCACAATGGTGCAATCTAGGATGTTGATGACGGTCAGACAACCGTCAATTTTAATCACATAATTGGATGACATTAGAAAAAAATGGGGTCCACCTAGCTAATGTGGCAATATGGACAGGTATGGATGATGGCGTAGTAGGTGACGTCAAATTTTTTTGACTATTACCTAATATAGACAAATTTATAGTCAAAATTCACCAAATCGATGCTTCGGATGCAATAGTGAGGTTTGCTTTAGCTCTAGACACTCCCAATAGCTGTAGATACTCCATATCTAAATCATGGTCCTCAGAGAGGTGAAGCAAGACTGGTCTCCAATGGCTATGAAATGATGCTCCTATGGCTCTGATATCATGTAAGAATTTGGTATAGCTATGATACCATTAAGAATTTTTCTTAGGGCAAAACAACACCAACATCAAGAAGCACAAGGCTAGCATAATATGGACCAAATAATGTATGACCATAACAATATGAGAATGAATAACTAATTATCTTTGGATATGAAATTATTCAATAATTGATAATTGATGAATGTGATTTGTTGATGTACAAGTACACTAAGAGTGCATGTATATAAAGACCTCTAGAATGACTAGGAGTTAGCAATATGATAAGCCTCACAACTAAGCACATGTCCACCAAGAGTGCATTATCCTCCATTGAGCATAGGAGTTAGTGTGATGATGAGAGGATAAGCTTACATAGGTGTGTCATGTAAATTATTTTGTAGATGCCATGTGCTTAATTAAGAGTGTGAACAACTATGTTGACAACTTAGTTAATTATGCAAACTTGAATGTTGTAGACACCATGTGCTAAAATAGATTTGCTAACTCTTGTGTTGTCAACAAGATAACTCATATGAGTACACATACTCCTAGGTGTCTAACTAATAACTAATAAAATAATGCATTTATCCTAAGTAAACTTAAGTAAAGTGTAAATAATAATTATTTACACTAACAATTTTATTCCCATTGAATGAAATGTTATCACTTATTAAAACAACTTACAATGGGTTACTCAGGAAACCACTCTGGGCTCTGACCTCCATTGAGAGCCACTTCTCAATGTACACATAGATTACCTACCCTAGGCTCATAAAATTTTCACCTCAGTCCTTTACAAGTAACTGGAAATCACCAATAAATAAAACATAGTACTAAAGACCAATCTCAATATCACCTCAGTCCTATACAAGCAGCTAGAAAGCACCACAAGACAAATCACAATAATCACCTCACTCCTATACAAGAAATTGGAAAGTATTAGAAGATGACCAATTGAACGATCAAAGGTTACAACAAGAAAGTGATAATTATCACCTCAGCTTGAGACAATCAACTGGAAAGCACAAACAAGAATTGATCATAACTCATCATAAAAACACATGACATATCACAATTGTCAAGTATAAAATATCATATACATAACATCATTAGAAAATCAAAAACCCCAAGCCTATAGTAAACATCCTAAATGGTCAACTTACTAGGTCAAACCAGAAAACCACAGTAGTAAACTACATATCACATAAAGTGCATACAAAAGTAACTTCCATAATTCATTAGGCTTGAAAAACATAAAATTTCAATTTCCACTAATAGATTTTCAAGTTTTCATTTTTGTTTTCAAGTATTACAGTTTGACAAGGTTTTTGACTTCAACTCGGGTTCTAGTTTTTCACTTATTCAAGTCTTATATTCGTTAGGGTCTGCAAGACCAAAAGAAACTCAATTACTTAACAAATTTCAAAAGGAAACATATTCTCTAATATAATTATGAAAATACATTATTAGTCAAATTTAAAATAATTTTTTACAACTTCATAATTAAAATTTATTATTAAAATTTTATTAACTATTATTTAATTTTCTTTGGTAAATGACTGAAGGCTTTAATTATATTAATATAATAAAACACAATGGAGTTTCTCTATTCAAATAGACACTAGTAGGAAAGAATGGAGGAGAAAACCACCAATCTAGCCCGAGACTGTAGTCCTTTATTATTATGTTATTAGAAGGGGCATATCCCAATTTACATTTTTCAATTTTGCTATTGAGTAAAATGATTATGATTAACTTCCATCTTTATATTTTGTGAATTTCATAGACCATAGTGACATTCTTGATTAGCTATGCACAGGGTGAATGAAAAAAGGAAACAAATCTTTATTTGTTCACTAAGAGCCTTGCTTACTTGCTAGTCAATGTAACAACTCAACAAAATAATGCTAGATCTATTAGTTAATAGCATTAAAATTATAGTCCCTGATTTTATTAACCTTATTCTCCTTTAAATTTCTTTACTTAACTTTATGTATATGACTATTTTTTATAGGATTAATGTAATCTTATTGTACTACGTGCATTGTAACATTTATCTAAACAATCTCTGTATGAGATTGTTGGCTATGAAATTTTTGTTGCTACCTACATTTGATAGTTTTAATTAGAGAACCTCATGTCCATAATTATGATTCACTACCATGTCAACATTGTATTACTCTTATTCTATTCTAAGGATAGGATCCCAGTTTGATATTCCAAAATAATTCTAGTTCAAGTGAACATTAAGTTTTCCTTAGTTTTGAATGATTCTAAAATTTTCCTACTTTATAGAGTATGTTTAATAACCCCAACACACTCCTTACTAAAATTTAATTTAAAATTTATAGCTTAATGTAGAAAAAATATAGAAAGCCACATTCAAACCTAAAAATGATACCCAAATAAACCATTACTCATATTTGAAGAATTCATCAATCAAATAGCTGCACCCAAGATAGAAACTAAAATCTAATCTTAAGTACCCAAAAATTTTGGGAGCTCAACCATCTAAAAACTACCAACATCATCAGGTAAAAAGATCATAATCAAAACTTATAATTATATTAATATTGTAATTATTTACAATAGACCTTCCTAATAAAAGTTTTGAGTTACTCAAAATTGAAGCAGAGCTATAAGGATGAACTATTTTAGATAGATTATATTAAAAACTTAATAAAACCCAGAGTATAACAAGAAAAAACACAAGATTATGACCATAATACTAAATACTACTTGTCGGAAAATGCCCTAACATAAACCATGACATCCAAACCTAAACCAAAAGATACAAAAGAAATACAAAACAAAACCCCAAGACACAAATACTAAACATCATCTTTCTTAATGTAGACCGTGATGATTTTTGAAGCTTCCTTGCTACTAGACATTGGGCTTCTAGGGGGAAAAGCCAAAGCCGTCTATTCTTTACTAGATTTGAACAAATTGGGAAGGGTGAAATCCACATTTTCTAGATTGTTCAAGTCAACCTCTAGCTTTATATATGTCGAATAAAGGTTTAAGTAACATTGGAGCCATTCCACATTCTGCTCCTCCACAATCCCTCTCCAACAAAGTAAAAATTTGGTATTGGCCTCCATCTTTGGCCAAGCTTGGTAAAACAAGACATTAACTCTAATATCTAGGATTGGATGCCTAAAAAACTTAGCTTGAACCAAAACTTCCAGGTGAATGAATCATTTAGAACTTTGGTAATGGGATCCTTTGATTTTGATTAATGCTAAAGACCACATGCTCTAACCCCATTAACTAGGTAGGATCAAAGATATTGCAACATAGGTTGATGATCTCAACTTGCCCAATGTTTTCCCTAGCTAGGCATGCTATAAATGCCTCAATTACAAAGCTATTTGTGTGCCATGTGTAATCATAATTAAATACTTTCTCGCCTAAGATTCCACTCACTACAACCTTGGATAAATCATCCATAGGATTAAGAATCCTCTTCTGCCTCTCTGGTTTGACATTGCCCCTAAAGACCATAGTCCTAGTCTCTGACGTATGAAAAACTACAACAATAGACTACATACTAGCTTGATTATCTAACACTGAGCAATGAGGAGAGAGTGATATCTAGCAAAATAAGAGAGTGACTCCTCATTTATAATAGAATACCCAAAATTTCTAGAAGTAATAATCACAAAGATAATAAAAAATTGAGATTGAACTTGGTTCCCCTCAACAATATCATTTAATGATGAATTTGTAATCATTATACCTTAATCTTTAAATATTTATACTTTACCAAATTCAAATTTATAATCATTTTCTATTCAAAGTTTCTATTTTAATATACTAATTTTCCTCACTAGATTTAATTATATTTTAGCTAGATTCTTTTCTAATTTAAAATTAATGTTAATATTTTAACTAATTGAACTATTCATCTAATATATATTAGCCTTATTAATGTTTTACCTAGTTGAGCTATACACCTGATATAAAGTAGACTTAATTAAAATTATAACAAAGTTGTATTACTGACTAACTACATATATTGATACTTATAATATATATATATCTAAAAATAAGCTAGACTTTAATATTTGAATTTAGTTGGAATCTATAAAAAAGAAGGAATAATGATGAATGAAGTCTTCTCCCTTGACTACTTTATTTGCTAATTTATCTGCCTTTGTATTTCCTTCATGATAGATATGTTGAAATCTAGTATCTTCAAACTGATCTATTAAACTTAAGACACATTCTAGTTTGGAATTCATCACCCAATTCGGTGTCTATCATTTCCTAATAGCATTGATGATTATTTGTGAATCTCCTTCAATGATTAATCTTTTAATTTTATTTTTTGAACTTACATGAAGTCCTTCTTGAAGGGCTTCTAGTTCTAGTATATTGTTTGAAGTGATTCTTAAGGATTTGGCTCTTTTGATGATCCATTGTCTAGTTTTTGATCAAATTATACATCCTATACTAGCCTTCCTTGGATAACCTTTGGATTCTCCATCAAAGTTTAATTTCATCCATCCTTTTTAGGGAGATTCCCATACACATTCTTTTCTAGATTTAAGATCCATCCTCTCATATAATAATGGAGGATTTATAAGATATTCCCACTCCTTTTTCATAGTCACGTCCCATTTAGAAAAGTATCCTTCTATCTTTGTCATTTTCCTTAAATAGGTATTCATAACTTCTGTGATAGAGGCTCCAACTTGATTTTGAAAGGATTCCATATTAATTTTAGAATCATTGAAGATATGTTTGTTTCTCTCTTTCCAAATTTCCCACATCAAGATGGCCAGAGAAATATTGCCTAGTTTATCATAAATACTACTTTTGTTCTTGGCAGGCCAACCATAGAGGTGATTGGCTAGATCCAAAGGAAGTGGCACGGTCTAACCAAGATTATTTTTAAGACAATACCAGCCATTTTGAAAAAAAAGGCACTCAAATAGGAGGTGCTCTGAAGTCTTGGAGTTTTCCTTACAAATAATACATCTAGAGGGTTCTTCAAAACCCATTTTAGTTAAATGATCTATAGTTACAATACAATTTTGAATAACTTCCCATAAGAAGATGCCTTCCTTAGGTAGACAAGCTATATCCCAACATAGATCTAATGAAATTTTAAGGTTATCCCATCTATTTGAATTGATAATAATATTATATCTTGATATAACTTTGTATGATCCATCTTTGGATGCACCCTAGATAATTAATCTTCCCAATTTTTTTAGTTAACCATTCATTCTTTAAGAATATTTTCTAAGTATCAGGAGAAATATCTACATTCTCCAGAGATTTCCATTCCCATATATCAATCTCATCTATCTTTTTAATATTTTTGTAATTTGAGACCTTCGGGCCCCATAAGTTGGTGAGCTCATTAATGACATTTATGGGGATATTTTAATTGAGAAGAGGAGGTAGCCCATCCCAAGAGTCTTCCTAGAACAGAGCCTCTTCACCTTTGGCTAGATCCCACATTAAATACTTACTAATCAATGACCGACATTTTACCATGAAATTCCATGTTTTAGAACCTACTGGAGGGTTCCTAATTCTAAATAGTGAAGATGGATCATCTAGGCTTAGGTACTTGTAGATAATTTCCCATTTGTTTTCCCTTTCTTGGTACACTCTCCATACAAATTTTTCTCCTAGTGCTTCATTTTTCTAGTTGAAAATTTTAATTCCTAGTCCCCCTTGGTCTTTCAGGTAGCATATCTTTTCCCATTTGATTAATGCTTTTTTCGTTATATCTTATTTTTCTCTCCAAAAGAAGTTCCTAAGTCTCCCTTCCAAATCTTTGTTGATATTTTTGGTTAGAGGTAAACATGATAGTTGGTCGGTAGATATGGAAGAAAGGATAGATCTAATTTTATTTTCTCTACTTGCTTTAGTTAATCATTTACCTTTCCATGTTTCTATTTGTTTATCAATTCTATTTAGCATATTGTCTCATACTTTTAATATTACTTACTCCTTTTTCTATGTGTATGCCTAAATATTTACAAGGAAAGGAATCTTTCCTATTTACCATCTGATTGCAAATATATTCTTCTGTGTCACTAGATGTGTTTAGAAAGAAGATTTCAGACTTTTCTGCATTTACTTTTTGACCAAAGGTTGTAGTGTAGTCAAGAATAATTTGTTTAAAAGCTAGAATTTCTTCCTTAGTACTTACACTAGGAAGAATAGTGTCATTAGAAAATTGTTGGTGAGTGGTATTAGAAATATTATCTTTCACCATAATACCTTTAATTTTTCCTTCTACTTGGGCCTTCTGGATAGATCTTCCAAAGGATTCAACCATGATGATGAATAAGAATGGTGAAATAGGGTCCCCTTGCTGAATTCCTCTTGCAATATTGAAGAATCCTTCTACGATTCCATTGATTAATAAAGATATATTTGGTGTGGATATGCAATTAAAAATACCATTAATCCATACTCAAGAAAATCTAAATGCTTCTAAGAATTTGCAAAGAAATCTCCAATCCACTACATCATAAGCTTTTTGAATATCTAATTTCATGAACATGCATGCTTCTTTATTGCTAACAGCTGAATGAATAGTTTCCTAAATTATGGATATTCCATCCAATATAGGTCTACTTGGGACAAAACTAGTTTGTTCTTCTGAATTAATCTTAGGCAATAGAGTTTTAGTCCTATTTTCCAAAGCTTTAGAATAGATTTTATAAATAGTATTATAAAGCATTATAGATTTGAAACTCGAAGGTAAATCAACTACTAAGTTTTTTGGAATTAAAGCTAAGAATGTATGATAAATTTCTGTTAGAATCGATCCTCCATTTCTGGCAGCTTCTATTGCCTTCCATAATTCTCCTCCTAGAATCTCCCAACATTTTTGGAAGAAAAATGCCTAGAAACCATCCCACCCCGAAGATTTATCTGGGCTTAGTTTGAAAAGAGCTAATCTAATTTCTTCTTTAGTGAATGATTTATTCAAAGATATATTATCAACATTTGTTACCACTTTGGGTATATTTTTAAGTACTTTTTCCTACATATTTTGATGGGAGAAATCATAATTATTAAGTAAATTTTCATAGTATGATACAAAAGTTTTCTACTATTTTATTTAGATCATCTACTAAATTACCATTTCTATCCTTGATTTGTGTTATAGAATTAATAGATCTATTGTGGATAGTGCTATTATGAAAGAATTTTGTGTTCCTATCTCCTTCTACAAGCCATTTTTCTCTAGATTTTTGCCTCCAAAAAATCTCTTCTTTTGCTAAAATATCTTCTTGCTTAGCTAGTAGTTCTTTTTCTTTATTGAATTTCGCATTATCCATACCATTTTTAATTACCTCATTGTTTACAGTTTTTAGTTTCTCTTTAGTATCCAACTTTTCTTTGAAGATATTATTAGTGTGTTTTATTCTATTTTAATATCTTTTCTTTAAGAAATTTTAAATTTTATACAAAGTAGTACATTTTAGATCCTATGAAATTACCTTCTACCCACCATTGTTTGATATTTTCCATGAACTTTTTATCTAAGAACCACATTTTCTCACATTTAAATGGGTTCCTAATTGGTTTCTTGGGTTCTATGAATTCAATTTTAACCAGATAATGATTTCAACCTACTATTGGTTGTATATTAGCTGTCATAGTTAGGTCCAACTCTGCTAGTTCTCCTTTGAAGAAGAATCTATCCAATTTCTCTACTATATAATTGAAATATTTCCTTCTATTACTCTAGGTAAAAAAATTGTTTCTAGTTGGAATTGAATTTCTAAAAGCCTTTTTTCCTTGACGCAATCCTTAAATTCTATCATAGCCTTAGTAATCATTTGTGATCCCCCAAATTTCTCTTTTATAACCATAATGGCATTAAAATCTCCACCAATTACCATGTTAACATCAAGGTACAGTCTCATGAATGTACTAATTTCATCCCATACTTTCTTCTTATTTATTGTTTTTATTGGTCCATATACATTAATAATTATAAGCTAAAGATTATGTCTCTTACTAGATACCTTACTCCCCATCCAATTACTATTGGATTCAATAATATTAATGTTTTTATTTTGTGTGTTCCATAATATTCCTATACCTCCTGAAGCACCATTTGATTCTTTCAATTATGCTTTCCATTAACCTAGTCTTTTACCTTATTTATCTCCTTCTTCTTTATTTAACTTAGTCTCTTGTATCAAAATTATGTTTGATTCGAATAAGCTTAGATTGCATTTTAGTAATCATTGCTTGCTTCGGGCATTCAAGCCCCTAGCATTCCATTTTGTGATCCTCGTTGATCACTAGGAAGGTTCTTCCCCATCCCTGTATTTAGAACTTCAAATATCTTTTTCTATTCCTTTGCTTGTCCATCTACTTCTCTTAATTCCTTAAGTGATTTCCTTCCTCTCTTTATTTTTTTTTTACCACATTTTGGAGTATTGAATCCTTCTTGATTAATTGATAATCCCAAATTTTTTGTGATATTCTAAATGATATTTAAATTAAATTCTTCCTCTTAATCTTCATCCTTGTCTACTAATTCTTTAATTATCTACTCAACTAATGCATTATCCTTTTCATCATTTTCTTGTTCGATTTCTTTGTCATCCTCCTTTATTTCATGAATGCTATCTGAATTATTCATTTTTCCAAATTCTTCCCAGTGCTAATTATTTCTAATCTTCTCCATATCTGAGATTCCTTCAACCTACTCAGGTCCTTTCTCTTGCTCTTGATTTTCTATTATGGTTGCTACTTCTAGGGGGGTCAATTGTCCTTCTGATCCACTCAGATCAAAGTTTGATTCTTCTCCAAATATATCTTTCTCAGTTGTCAGTGCCTACCAGAATTTGTAACTCCTTTTTATTTATTTATTTTTAATTGTGATGTTACTCCAATGAGCTGAACCTATTGATGGAATTGTACTCTCACCATCCCATTGATCTCTTTTTTCTTTTGCTTCGTTACATATTTTTTTTAATTTTGATAATATATTTTTTTCAAATCCCTACTCTTGATTAGTTCCTTTGCTAAATGTTATTTCTCTTTTTTTGCTTCTATTCTCTTGGATGCTCACTTCCTATTGCTGAATTTCCATTTTTTTGATTTCTCTTGTTAATTCTTTTGTATTCTTTCTTTTTTGTTCTAAATATGTTATTCCTTCTTCTTTCATGTCTTTGTCTTCTTATATTAGCTCATCCCCATGCTCATAATGATATTTCTCACTAATCAAAACTTGGTATTCAATATCATTTTGAAGTAATAAAATATCATGAGTCATTTTGTTTAGTTCCTATATAATTTCCTCTATTTCTTCTAGAGCTTTTTTCTTTTCTTGAAAAAGCTTGCACTCTTTTAGTCTAAAGATTCTATTATGAGTATCTATTAGGTCTTTTATACTCTTTTCTATTTCCTCATTTTACCCCTGGGCTCTTTGTTCTATTCTTAGTACTTATGTGTCTACTAGTTGACTCTTCTAACCAATATCTTCCATTAGTGTCTTTTGTCCCTCCTGGTTACCCTTTTTGTCCCCTGTTTTCTTCTCATTTTTTATTTTTGATTCCTTGGATATTTCCTTTTCTTATGTGACCTTAATTTTTAAAGTGCTTCTTTTACATTTGATATGTTATAATCAATATACATATTAGGTTTGATGATTCCAGTTATTACCCCTTCATAATTTGTAAACTCTAACTTGTAGACCAATCTGCTTGTTTTTTTTTTTTTTTTGCTATTGAATATACTTTCCCCTCCTCTATTTCTACTAAAAATTGAATATTTTTGGTTTGATTATAATAAAATTTGATACCAAATAAGTTCCCTAAAGATTTACCAATTTAAATTAGACTCTGGAGATGTTTAATTTCAGGTGGAAATTTTTTTCCCTCCTATCCAGGTTGGTATTTTCTTAGTTTTTTCCATATTCCAAGCAGGTTCCAAAGCTAAAAACTTAACTATGCATCCTTTATAGAGACAATTAGACATTGAAATTAATTTATTCCTAGTTTCCTTATTTTTACATTGAATGAAAAGTAGCATTTTTGAAAAATTATTGATACTTACCTGTTGTCTACCAATCTTTGATATTCATTTGGATAGATTTGGAAGAAACTTGCTTGAGCCACTCCATAATGCATAAATGCATAGTTGTGCCCATTCCTCCCATTTTTCTTCTACATGCCTATCACTTATAATTAGTATATCAGAAAATAAATCATGGCTAGATG
Source organism: Cupressus sempervirens (assembly GCA_028749045.1). NCBI lineage: Eukaryota > Viridiplantae > Streptophyta > Pinopsida > Cupressales > Cupressaceae > Cupressus > Cupressus sempervirens. The sequence continues at coordinate 556,035,282 of CM053786.1, read as the reverse complement.
TCATCTTCCTAGGAGACAAACTTTTTACTGTACTGTCTATTTTTTCCTTTGATCTCTTATGTGGTGGAATGTATACTTTTTGATTTTGTATAGAAACCCTAACATCCTTTTATTTTGGCACTTGTTGTTGGTTTTGACCTAGTGGAATGCGATTAAATTCTAATACTTTGGTAGGTTTAGGTATCTTATGACTACAACCTTTTCCATTTTCAATAGTGGGTGGTTTCAAATTTGGTTGCCTAACTTGTATTTTTGCATATCTTATTTTTTCAAAGAAATACTTCTACTTGTTTGTATGTTCTTCCATCTCCATTCTTTTGTTTGTTATTTTTTGAGTTGCTTGTTTCCTCCTATTTTTGTCCGATATTACTTTTTCCATCCATCATCTTCCTTGGAGGTCAAGCATAGGTTTTTATATAATGTGATGATCTTCCTATCTCTTGCTTCATGCAATTTTACCATGGCACTAAAAGAGTTTTCCTTAGCATTTTCCTTTGCAAGTACTTCAAATTTGTTATTGATTGGAATGCAGGGGAGTGCCTGCCTTCCTTTGAATTTTCCTTCTACTTGGTTTGATGAGATCTGAGTGGATTTATTTACCCTATTAGGGAAAAATCTTTTCACAATGATTTCTTTGTTAAGGCCATGAATATTGTTTGCATGAATTTTGATATTGTCAAAGCATGCTTTATTTGAATATTTCACATTTTCTACTCTTCTCACCATTTTTGAAATTAAGGTATAACGATTATTAAATTATTAATACTAATAAATTCTTAATTTTTTTATCAATAAAAAGTTGAAGCCTTTTGATTATATTAATTAAATAATTTTAAAAAATCCAAGTATCTTCGTTCAAATGGGCACTGGTAGGAAAGAACAGAGAAGACAACCTCTAGTCTAGCCAAGGACCGAAGTCTTAAAATATTACATGTTTAAAAGGGGCATACCACTATTTTCCACTATCGATCTAAATTTTTGCATACAATATCAAAATGAGATTGCCAATAGTTTCAATATAGTGTAAAATCATGATCTTAAAAGCTTTAGGTTCAAACTATATGGGTACAAAATTGGATTACGAAAACATCTGAATTGCAATGATAGGAGAAAAGAGAAATGTTGAAGACCATGTAAACTTGCAGAAACTTTGCTATCTATCTGATATTAATACTAATAATTATTTAATTAATAATAAAATAATATAATAATATTAATAAAATGATAATAATAAATATAGTGGCTAGTCCACTTTTGCCTAAAAAATTTAAAATTAAATAATAATAAACTTATTAATAATTAATAACTATTAATATTAATAATATTATTAGGCAGGAGCCTACAACACAATAGTAACTTGTGAGCCTCTCATGTGGGAGGTCTTGAGTTTGAATTTACTTAACACATTAAAAAAATTAATAATAATAATTAACCTAGGCTTTGACCATTTACCGATATATATATATATATATATATATATATATATATATATAAACATTATTAATATAAAATAATTATAATAATCATAACAACACAATAACACCTATGCAATTCATATCGCATGTTCCCACTATGGGAAAGTTGCTATGATAGCCAAGGGGAGGTCATTGCCCTCTCCATTTTTTATTATTTTTTATTTATTTATTTAATATAACATTAAAAACAACACCCCCTTCCTTATTAAATACACACAGTTATAATTTGTAGTGTTTTTTATTAAGAAAAGCAGCAAGAGGGTGTTGGCCCATGGTACAAACAACTCACACTAGATATTGTTAAATAGAATTAATAGCACCTAATGCCAAATCCAGGATCACCAAGGATCTACAATATAGACTTACCTCTGTCAAAGATAAAGGTATCAGAATGTCACACCTTAGGACAAGCCCTCATACAAGCTGTGAGACATAACCAAAAAGAAGAACCAAGGAAATTGATCAGCCCTTTAAAACTTCCAGCATACATCCAATCACAAGAAGACAAGAACCAAGAAGGAAGAGGTCATTTCATCACCATAAAAATTGAACAACAAAACAAGGCAGCAACCTACCTATCCTTTCTTCTCTTTTAGAACTAGAGATCCATAACCACCTTGGCCCCTTTCTTAGGCTAGCACTTTCAAAGATCTTCCACCTCACAGCAATCTCCTTTCCCACCTCAATAGCGAAAGGGTCCCCCATAACAAAAACAGGGGGAGAGAAGATCAAAACATCAAGATTAGGAAGGTGGAGCCACCAACCCCCCAACCTATCACAAGCAATAGCCTTGAAAATGTCCCCCTCAATAGGAGTCTCCAACAACTCACACTAGATCTCCAACTCAATAGGAGATAGCTTCACCTCCATAGAAGCCATGCAAGAAGGAGCAGCAACAAAAATCCAAGTCCACCACCTTTGTAACAACATTTTACTCATAATGAGAGGACAATGGAGAGCCCTCCCAACAAGGAACCAAACAGTAAGGTTAGGGAGATGGGACCACCAACCCCCCAACTTATCAAAAGCAGGAACCTTGAGAATGTCCCCCTCAATAGGAGTCATCTCCACAACCAGCAACTCACACTAGATCTCCACCTCAATAGGAGATAGCTTCACCTCCATAGAAGCCATGCAAGAAGGAGTAGAGACAAAAATTCGAGCCTACCACTTCTGTAATAGCATTTTACTCATGATGAGAAGACAATGTAGATCCTTTCCAAAAAAGAACCAACCACCCACTAGTGGGGGAACCTAAGCTTGATCAACTAGCATAAAGGCACAAAACCCTAATGCTTGAAACCAGTAGTGCCCAAGAGAGACAAGCTACATGAGCCTCCACAACCCAAGATTTCCCCATAGGTAGCAACCCATCATGACATCCAACATAGGGAGGGGGTGAGGAACCATCCCAACCCAGTCTTTACCAACATAAAAGTAGGGAGTAGCATGCAGATAGCTAAACTCCCCACCAGAGCTTGGGAAGACATAGGATCCAAAAGACTTGATCCAAATAATGTTGTTCCAAGGTAAGATGAACTAGGGAGAATGAAAGCCTTGGAATAAGCTTTGAAATCCAATACCCCCACTCTTGCCCATGTTACCATCATAACTAGCTACAAATCTGGGGGAAAACCTCTCTCCCCATAGTCATAGAAGGGCAGAGCCAACCTTCACAAAAATTAGACAACAGCCCTCAAAAAAAAGTTGCCCCCAGCAAAGAGCGACACCTTGGAGGAATGCATCAACACTATCACTAGCAAGAATGGTACCAAAGACCAAACCCCAATCTCTACACATCCTTCTCAAACAATAAAGGCCACAGCCAACATGAGTTCCAACCCAATGGAAGAAAACTCCTAGCTAAACTACACCACACAAGAGCAAGATGATGTGTCTAAAAAACCCTTGCCTTCAGACCAACAAACAGAGAGCACTAGGAAAATAAGACAACCAAATCCAACAGGGAAAATTCCACCAAAAGCTCACAAAAACAAACTCCCTCACCACCAAGCACCTCATCATCCTCATCATCATCATTATCTTCCCCCTCACCAATCTCAAACACCCTTGCAACACTCCCACATCTATAGGAAACCCTCAGTTTGAAAACTCTAGACCTGCTCCCTTTCCCGCTCATTGCTCATTTTAGAATTTGTAGTGTTAAAAATAACAACACAAAATTGAATATAAGTGTGTGTGTGTGTGTGTGTGTGTGTGTGTGTGTGTGTGTGTGTGTGTGTCTGTGTGTGTGTGTGTGTGTGTGTGTGTGTGTGTGTATAATTTACTAAATTTACTATGGTATAATATATGTATTTCTAAATCAATTTCATAATAATTCTGATAGGAATAATATGAGTAACTAATTGAATTTCACTTCTCCAAATTGTTTGATTTCTTTCCAAACCCTACCTGAAACAACATACCAATCTATAAAATTTATACAACATAAGTTTCTAATTTTCAATTCATATAAAGATATTTCTCAAATGAAGAATGATAAAGTCACAAACAAGGGTTTCAACCCAATTGAATTCTACAGACAATTTTTTATTTAGTCATGGAGAAGATAGATATTTTTTTTAATAATGAATATACTACATTAAACCCACAATATCCTACCTAGATCTAATGCTAAAATAATGAATGTAAAGAACATGCAAACAATTCCCTTTCTTTCAAAAACCCTTTTCCTAGAAATTCACTCCTCCAATTCTTGATATGGAGAAATGAACTCTAAATTAATATTAAAGAGTTTTTCCCCAAATTAGGGCTTCGATTGTGCAATCACGCAAAACTCCTTTTCCTTATTTACTTTATTATATTTTAATTTTCATGTGCAACCTTTTTACAATTTAATTAAAATATCTTTATTAAATCAAATTCTTTCTCTCTCTTATTAAAACTCGAGACATTAATAATAATATATTTATTAATTTAACTAATAATATTATTTAGAGTTTATTATTAAAATAAAACTCCTAAATAAATTATTATTAAATTAAACAAATATAAATATGCCAAAATTAGAACTTTAATAAAATCTTTTAAATTGAATTTGTTTATTTAATTAATTTTTCAATTAATTAAATATTGAATTTTCTTTATAAATTTTTCATTGAATTATCTTTTAATTTGATTTAATTATAACTAAAAATCACAACATACCCACAAGACTAAATACAAACACCTATTATAAAGTACATCATACTAGATCAAACCCAAGGGTAAAAAAATATGAATTCACATCACTTGACAAATTTGAAAGGGTAAACAACTCAGATATTTGTCTTACTTTCTAGAACAATTGGCTTTGGTTAGGATTTGGACTCAAGAATTATCTCCCCTCTTTTACCATTGAGATAGTGCAATATGGCACACTCATCTTGGAAATTCAGGGAAGTCAATGTCTGATACCTGCAATCTACATAAAATTTGAGCATGTACATACACATATAATCTAAACTAAATAGGCAATGGTGGGGAGTGGTGCATCATGTAGATCTTGACTAGCAAGTGACTATGACTCTCTCCCTCATCCACATTAGAAGCATCAATCATAAAGTAAAACATACATGTACACCATATACATGCAAGTATGGGGTAAGTAACCATTGAACTACATATAAATATTCCATCAATCTATCATCATAAGATAATTGAAATCACTAAATGAACATACATATATCTTCATCAAAATAATCCTGAACACATGAAATAACTAAGTAACAAGTAGCTCATCAAATAAATCAACCGAGTATAAAATAACATCCAATTAAATCTGGTAACCAATTACTGCTAATCATAAAACATAATCATCAAATTGGCCTAAAAGAAAATTGCAGTACAATCTAAAAAGTAAACTAGGGGTAGATATTACAAACTACTAGAAATCTTTTAATCAAATATTTCCTTAATGTGTCATTTGTAATGATTTCTAGTGGTGTAATATTTGTCTTACATTTATCCTCCCTGACTAAGAGGGAGAATAGCTTCAGTCGGATAAAACTATCACTATATATAATTATATATGAGATATAAATACATATGAGATATAATTTTATTATGTGAGGAAAATTGTATATATATATATATATATATATATATATATATATATATATATATATATATATATATATATATATATTGTTGGAATGTCTTTATGGAGAGAGTGCTTCTGAGAGGGGGGGGGAGTGAATCAGAAGTACTAGCTTTTTATCTTGTTTAAAATCTTTAATAACATATAATTGAAATTAACATGCATGCATATAAACATTAAACAATAATGAGAAGCAAACATGCATCACCACATAACACTTGAGATTTTGATGACCCAGAAACCCTCCAGGAATAAGGTAAAATTGGGGTGGGAATGATACCCACAAAATTACTGCAACAATTGATTTCAACCACTTTTGATGGTTTTCCCTATTAAAGGCCTACCCTGTTAAAGGCTACAACACACTGTTAAATGTGACCCTGTTAAAGGATTTCTACACCGTGTTAGGAGTGTGCCTTGTTAGAGGACTTAAGAACATTCAACTTAATGCCAACTTATTAAAGGATTTACATAAGGTTGTTAAACCCACCTAACTCAATAGGATTTTCAACTTCCTAATACAATTGTGAGAGAGTATTAGAATAATACATCTGATTTAATGCAATTTTTGATGTTGATCTCAAGCTCTTGATATGCTCTTCTATAACCGATCTCTGCTAGATCTGATCTGCTGATTGTGTTCCTTGTTCTATTTTGATCAACTAGATGTGTAAATGTCGTCCTTTCCACTAAATCTTCAATACCAATGGTTCTGCAATGATCTTAATAAGAGGCTCTGCTTTCCTTCTTCTTTTGACTCCCTTCTCGACTCCTCTTACTCATTGTTCAATGGCATCAAGACTCCTTTATAAAAATTAGTGGTTCGTTATGCATCCTTGATTCAAGTGTTCCCACTCAAATCCTAAAAATTCACCCATTGGCTGCATGCAGTCTCTAATTTTTTGATTGGCTGCATGCAGTCTCCAATTTTCTAATTGGCTACATGAAGATTGCATAGGTGGTTGAGAGGATTTGATCTTATCTCCTTATTAAGTAATGAGTCATGCATAGTCATTTTACATCTTTTCTTTTGATTGTACAAACTTTCATCCTAATCCTAAGTTGTTAGGCACATGAAGTAATATTGATGCTCGGCACCATCTATTCTGGATTGCTCGACATCCACTGTGTTTCCTGGTTACTTAGCTCCTATAGAATTACTATGTCACTCGGCACCTACAGAATTCCTGTGTTACTCGGCACCTATAGAATTCCTATGTTACTCGAAACCTATTAACTTCTTGTGTTACTCGGCACCTATTAACTTCCTGTGTTACTCAGCACCTGTTAACTTCCTGTGTTACTGAGCACCTATTGGACTTCTGCTTTGCTTGACACATACTATCTTCTGATCTACTTGGCACTATATGTAACTCGACATGTGTTAGAGTTTTAGCTCAGTGTCCATTGTATACTCAGCATGTATAGTGAAGATGGTTAAGTGTGTTGACACTCATTTGTCAATCTTACTTATTTGATCAACATAGATATGTCTAATGAAGGGATATAACACTCCACCAAGGAACCCAAAAGAAATTAATGAAAAGTTTCACTAAGTTTCTCAAACATTTTTTTTGGAAGATAATAAACAACAGATATATTATAGCAAAAGCAATAATAACAAGAGATAAAATAGTGGAAGCAATAACTAGCATACATACAATTATCATAAATAGATTACATCTCCTAAGGGTCCCATGACATTGAATCACATTTAAGTTTAATTAATACTAAATCTAACACAACCAAAATCCACATCATGGAATAATCACAAGTATGAATCCATTGAAATAAATATATAATTACATAAGCTGCCACTTGGCATAACCAGAATGCATAATCATCCACTTTACAAGTCACGGGGTATGAAAAGAACAATGAATATACAACATATATAAAATACATCATCTCATAAGATATATGATCAATCAAGTATAGTATAATAGGATATAGCCATCTAATAGAAATATACAATCAAAAAGAAAGGATCAATTGCACAAGGAACTCTAACAACAACATCAAACTATCAAATCACAGTGGTATAAGAAAAATTCACTACCACCTGACCTCATGGAACCTAAATGGCCCACTCCCACCACACTGAGGAGATAAACTCAAGTCCCATATAGATATCGAAACACAAGTCAAGACCAACATCTAGGTCAAGGAAACACCTGAAAGAAAACTACCTCAAAGGGTACCAAGACACAAGTATCATCTAATCACAAAGGCAATAAAGACACGTAGGAAATCTACTATGTAAGTGTGTAAGTGTCATCACATGATCCAACTCTAAGGTTATCCTACTAGCCTCTTTTAACTCCAACCCCCTCATGTCTCTATGCAGCATCAATATCCTTTCATATAGACAAGGCATACTAACGAGTCAACTCTAAGGTTACCTTGGTAGTCTCTCAGGATTCTAGCTCCCTAGTGACTTTATGTGACACTGATATCTTATTAATTTATCTTAAACCCATTTAATGAAATGCTATCACTTATTAAAACAACCTACAATGGTTTACCTAGGTAGCCTCTTTAGGGCTCTGGCCTCTAGTGAAAGCCACTTCCCAACATGACATAAAGATAACCTACCCTAAGCTCAGAAAAAAGAAGAAGATCTCATATGACCATAATATACACATTAGTTGTTAAACAAGCAATTGGAAAGCATCAAAATATCATTGGTCAAAGTCACAGATTTCATCAATACAATCATCCTAACAAGATTGATCCAAAATCAAGTACATATACCAACCCATAACATCACATGACATCACCAAAAAAAATCACAATAATCACCTCAGTCCTAAACAAGAAACTGGAAAGTAATCCAAAGATAATTAATCAAAGACTTAAAGGTTGTACCAGAAAAGTCATACCATTCACCTTTGTTCTACACAAGAAACTAGAAAGCACAACAAAACATCTGATCAAACTCACCATAGAACACACATGACACATCACTATGATTGGATATAAAAGATTATAACCAAATTAAGCCATAACATCATCATAGAACAAAACTCCCAAGCCTCTGGTAAACATCTCGATTTGGTCAAAGTACTAAGTCAACTGGAAACCCACAATAGTAGTAAACCACACATCGTATAAAGCACAAGACAATGCAATTTTCATAACTCATTAGGTTTCAAAAACACAACAATTCAATTTTCACTAAAGGTTTTCAAGTTTTTATTTTTGTTTCTCAAGCGTTATAGTTGATAAGGTTTTTTATTTCAATTAGGGTTTTAATTTCTATCTTTTCAAAGTATGATAACTACTAAGGTTTTCAAATAATAAAATTTTCCTAGTATTGTAAATTATTTTCATATTTAAATTTAACCATCAAGCACAACCCAAGTTTGCTAAAGATAACCATTCTCCCAATTTGCAATTATCGATTTTACCTTATTCAAATATTATCAATAAAGTAATTAATAATATGTATAATAAAGAAAATTAGTATTAAATCATTCATGTAAATAAACATATTATCATCATAATTTAATAATAATTATTATTTATTAATTTAAATATTTATTAACTTATTAATAAAATAACATATTTATATTATAATAATAATAAATATTAAAACTACATAATAATAACTATATATTTAAATAAGAATAATAACATCATTTATTATTTAAATTAGATAACTATATTATAAAAAAATTATCTAATGAAATTAATTTAATTAATTTTTTTTAAAAATAATGTTTAATAAAATGTTTAAAGCCAATCAGTTGTCTGCTATTGTGTGCAGCCCTGCTAACGCAATAGCAGGTTACTGCGTCAACAATACCTATTGTTGCAACAATAAGACTGTTGCATGTGGGCCTTAAAAAGGACATTGTCAGTGGTTGAAAAGAATGGGAGGAGGAAAGCAAGTGTGGGGTTGGTGGCCCCTGCCCCACCACAATATAATGTTTTTAACATTTTATTTTATTAAAACAAAACACCAAAAAGAATGGGAGGAGGAAAGCGGGTGTGGGGTTGGTGGCCCCTACCCCACCACAATATAATTTTTTTAACATTTTATTTTATTAAAACAAAATATATACCCAACAACCACACCCCCCCCCCCCCCCCCCCCCCTCACAATTAAAATATGAAACTACTCAATTGATTTTATTTATATTTTAATCATTATCACAATAATTATAAAAAGTTGTGGTAGATATATATATATATATATATATATATATATATATATATATATATATATATATATAAATATAATTTTCTAATCTAGATTCGATAGAACAAATATGAACAATCAATCAAATCTGTATATAACATTTTTATTTCTTTATTGTTCAAACCCTACTCAATTAAATTACAATTCTCTAAAAAAAGAACAAAAAAAGGGTTTCTAATTTCCAACTCATATACCAATTTTTCTCAAATTGAATAATGATAGTTTGCATACAAGGGTTTCAAACTTCATTTGGTCACAGATGTTTTTTAGAAACCAAACCAATAAATTCACAACAAGAGTTTTAGATTAACTCATATACAATTCAATAATAGAAATCAAACTTTCTCAAACAAGAGTTTCACCCTGAGGAATTTTGAAAATAGAAACACAACAAACACGAAGAAGACATATATTTTCAATCCAAGAACTAGTGTGCAAAACTCATGAGATCCAACCTAGATATGATGCTAAATAACGAATGCACAAAACATGCAAGAATTTTCCTTCTCTTTCAAAAACCCTCTTTTCAGAAATTGACTCCTCCAAACCCATGTGTGGAGAACTGAGGTTTAATTTCCTAATAAATGGTTTTTCCCTAAATCATAGCTTTGATTGTGCAATCATGCGAAACCCCTTTTTCCTTTATTATTTTATTATATTAATTTCATACACAAGCTTTATGCAATTTAATCAAAATAAACTTTATTAAATCAATTTCCTTTTCTCTTTTTATTAATTCTCGAGACACTTTTAATAAGATGTTTATTAATTTAACTAATAATATTATTTAGAATTTATTATAAAAATGAAACTGTTAAATAATTTATTATTAAATTAAATAAATAAATATGATTATGCCAAAATTAGAACTTTAATAAAATCTTTTAAATTTAATTTTTTTATTTAATTAATTCCTCAATTAATTAAATATAATTAAATATTGAATTTTTTTAATAAAATTTCTATTAAATTAAATCATTAAATTATCTTTTAATTTTCTTTAATTATAATTGAAAATCACAATAGACCCACAAGAATAAATACAATAACTCAACTGAAGACAAATAACACAATCAAACTCTAGGTTCAAAATCATGAATTCGTGTCACTTGACGAATTCAGACTAGTAAACAACTCAAATACTTGTCCTACTTTCTAGGACAATTGGCTTAGGTTAGGGTTTGGACTCAAGAATTATCTCCCCTCTTTTACCATTGAGATACTACAATAGGGTATGCTCATCCTGGCAATTCAGGGAAGTCAATACCCAATACTTGCAATCTACATAAAATCCAAGCATGTACATACACATATTATCTAAACTAAACAAACAATGGCGAGGAGTGGTTCATTGTGTAGATCCCAATAAGCAGGTGACTATGACTCACTCCCTCAACCACATCAAGATCATAAAGTAAAACATACAGGTACACCATACACATGCAAGTATGGGGTAAGTAACCATAGAAACCACTTATAAATAGTTCATCCAACTATCATCATGGTATAATTGAAACCACTATATGAACATACATGTGTCATCATCAAAATAATCCTTAACACATGAAATAACTAAGTAACTAATGAAATATATCAATTGAGTATGAAATAACATCTAATCAAATCCGGTAACCAAGTGTCGATGATCATACGACATAATCATAAAACATGCCTAAAAGAATCTGACAATTAACATGAAAAGTCAACTAGGGGTAGGCATTACAAGGGACATGTCTCTTCTTGTCCTTTTCTCATTATAAATAAGAGGTTGCTGCCATTTGGAACACACATGTACCAAATATATGGCAGTGCTTTGTACATTTGTAGCGATCTCGAAAAACCAACACAAATATCATTCAATCTTATATACATGGTTAGAGTTGTAATAGAAGGATCACAACCTCATCAACGAGGAGCCTAGATAATCAATTGACTCCCTCTTTGTCTTCTTCTCCTTGTCACACTCAATCTTTTCATAGTTCCAACATTTCACTTTAGATACACTAGGAGATGTAGTTTTCCCCTTAGATTTGTTATTCTCATCTTTTCTTGTATTTTTTCCCTTGTCCCTGGAATGACCTCCCACTATGTAGGCATATTTAATAAAATTAAAGAAGATTTTCTTCTCTTCCCTCCTAAAAAAATGGTGTATCGACACCACATTAGACTTTTACTTTGAGATAGTTATATTGTGATGTAGGGGCATTTGAGGATCAAGGCTATTGACTTAGATGTGGGTTTTGGTCGAGATATACTTTTGGGGGACATAACTTTTGACTCAAATGTGGGTTTTGGTTGAAATTTTACAAGTAGTTGCATTAGAAGGAGTTATTTGGATTGTCAATGGAGCTTAGCTTGATAGGTGGCCATTTTGACATTTTTCTAGGGGCCTAAAATCTCATCTTGACCTCCAAATTTGGCCTTTTATGTTTTTTTTTTCAATTTTTTTATAAAGTTGTTTTTGTAATAAATCCAAAATCATATTTTTTGATTTTGTTGATTAGTTGGCAATTCGTCTTTCCTTAGTTGGGGGCTTTTCTTGGGAAAAATAGGGATTCATAGGATGAGTTTTAAAAATTACCAAAAATGGAAAAATCTATTTTTCCTAAAAATCTTCCAAATATGGTTATTTTTGGAATTGTAATAAGTAGATGTTTGTTTTCACTATGGAGGTAGAGTACAGTTGTGTAAGTTTTAATGAAGAGCTTCGTGTTATTCTGAAACATCTATCTTCTATCAATTTCTAAATTATTCTTTGATGAGATTGGGTTACATCATTTGGTATCAAAGCAGTAAGATTGCTAGGAGAGGAAGATGAAGAGGAAGAGGAGGCATTACACCAATGCAAAGATTGTTACTAGATATGTAGAGGGAGATTGAACAACTCAATGAGCAACTAGATAATAGAGGAATACAAAGAGGAAATAAATCTAATGAAGAGGGAGAAAAAGTAGACGAAAGATTGGGAGAAATGAGCTACAAAGATCTAGAGTTCTAGGGCTTTAGAAGGAAGGGGTGAAGCAATAAAAATTGACATTTCAAACTATGCTGGTAGTATTAAGCCAGAAGAATTAATAGACTAGCTAAACAAGATGAGGAAGTTTTTTGAATAGAAGCCTATGATAGAAGAAAAGAAGATGAAGTTTGCATTCACAAAAATAAAGGGACATGCAATGATATGATGGGATCACCTCCAAAAGGAATGAGTTAGAAATGACAAGGAGAAGATTAAGACATGGATCAAGATGGAGAGAAAGTTGAGAGAAAATTTCTTACTAATGGATTATTCACAAACCCTCTTTAGCAAATTCTAGAATTTGAAGCAAAACTTGTCTTTAGTGCAACACTATACAAATGAGTTCTACAAGCTATCCATTCGAATAGAGCATCAAGAAAATAATGAACTGATGGATGCTAGATATGTGTATGGCCTAAAATTCTCTATTCAAGGTGACCTGAGCATGCATCATGTTAACAGTATGGAGGAAGTCTATCTAAAGGTTGAAGAAAAGTAGAATAGGAAATATAACCAAAGGAAAAGAGGTGGTTGAAGGGGTACCTTAACTCCATTTTAGGGAAGTTCCAATAATGGCCAATGAGAGAGTTTTCAAGGTTCTGAAAAAAATATAGACACTAAGAAAGATCCTCCAAATCAAGAAAGAGAAAGGGGGTTTCAGTGAGGTTGAGGTTATGGAAGCAGAAGAGGTTGGGAAAACCAAACAAGGCATCTCACTTGTTTTAGTTATGGAGAAGAAGGTCATAGGGCTTTTGAGTGTTTCAATTTCAACATGCAAGACAGAAATCAAGGAGGGCCATTCTGAGTGAACCTAGCCTAGGCTAACAATGAATCTAAACAAAAAGTATCTCTAGATATGAGAGAAAGTCTCATGATGAGAAGAACAATGATTATTCTAGCCAAGGAGAATGTGGAGGAGAAAGGCATTGATGATTCATGGCTCAGGACCAACATATTTCAGACAAGGTGTACCTTAGGGGGAAAGGCATGTCAAGTAATTGTTGATGGAGGCAATTGTGAGAATATGGTTTCCAAAGAAATGGTGGATAAACTAAATCTCTAGTGTGAAAAGCACCCTTCTCCTTATCAAATTGCATGGTTTAAAAAGGGAAATGAAGTTGTAGTGGATAAGAGGTGCCTTGTTAAATTTTCCATAGGGAAGTTCTACAAGGATGAGCTATGGTGTGATGCGATTCTGATGGATGCATGCCATGTCCTCTTGGGTCATTTGTGGTAGTATGACGGCAAGGTTATTCATAATGGGGAAAAGAATACATAAACCTTCTGGAAGGATGGATTGAAGGTAATCTTATTACCTCTCATGGGTGATGGAAAAACTGAAAGTATGTTGTCTAAAAAGGAACTTGTCAAGGAGATGAAAGTGATAGGGTGTTGTTATGCATTGGTAGTACAAAAGGGGGAAGAGGAAGACTTGACTATACCACTAGAAGTAGCTACACTATTGGAAGAATATTCAAATGTTATTCCAGAAGAGCTACCCAATGGACTTCCCCTAAAATGAGATATCCAACATCATATTGATCTTATTCTAGGAGAAAGTCTCCCCAATCAAGCAACATATAGAATGAGTCTGACACAACATGTAGAACTGGACAAACAGGTGACTAAACTCATACAAGAGGGCTTAGTACAAGAAAGCATGAGCCCCTGTGTTGTCTTGGCATTATTAACTCCAAAGAAAGATGGAACATGGAGGATGTGCACCAATAGTCGAGCCATCAATAGGATCACCATTAGGTATTATTTTCCTATCCCATGTTTGGATGACATGCTAGATGTTCTTGTTGGAGCAACATATTTCTCTAAGATTGATCTACAATGTGGGTACCATTAGATCCACATCCGAGAAGGGGACGAGTAGAAAAAAACTTTCAAAACTAGGGATGGTTTGTATGAATGGAAGGTTATGCCTTTGTATTTATCCAACGCACCTAGTACTTTTATGGAACTCCTGAACACTATGTTGTGTCCCTACATTGGTAAGTTTGTAGTAGTTTATTTTGATGATATACTATTTTTTTAGTAAGGGAAGGGAAGAATGTCTACAACACCCGAGGATCATATTAGGTGTATTGAGAAGAGAAAAGCTCTATGCTAATTTGAAGAAGTGCAGGTTCATGCAAGAAAGCTTGGTTTTTCTAAGATTTGTCATTTCTGCAGATGGTGTCAAGATGGATCCAAAGAAAGTTTGAACCATTCTTGAATGGCATATTCCATGTAGTATCACTGAGGTGAGAAGTTTCCATGGCTTGGCTACTCTGTATAGAAAGTTCATTCGTAATATTAGCACCATTGTAGCACCTGTGACAGACTGCACTAAGGGTTGGGAGTTTTCATGGACCAAAGAGGCTGAACAGAGTTTCCAATACCTAAAGAAGGTCACTAAAGCTCCAATACTAGCACTACCAGATTTTGAAAAAGTGTTTGAGGTGGATTGTGATGCCTCACATGTGGGCATTGGTGTTGTACTCAACCAAGAAGGTAAGCTCATTGCCTTTTTTAGTGAAAAATTGAATGATGTGCAAAAGAAATATTCTACATATGATATAGAATTCTATGCAATTGTGCAAGCTTTGAGGCACTGGAATCATTATCTAGTAGCCAAAGAATTTGTGTTTTTTACAGACCATATTACTCTAAAATTCTTGAACACACAAAAGAAATTGAACACTAGACATGAAAAATGGGTCTCTTTCCTATAGGGTTTTACCTTTGTTCTAAAGCATAAATCAAGGGAATATAATCAAGTTGCAGATGGCTTGAGTAGGCGAGTTGTTCTTCTGACCATCATGGAAATAGAGGTGGTTGGCTTCAATGCAATCAAAGGCTTGTACGAATTTGATAGTGACTTTTGGGAAGTTGTTGATAAGTTGAAGAATCCAGTACTTGGTCACACAAACACTATTCAAGGTGAGTATCTAGTGCAAGATGGTTACTTATTCAAGGGGAAGCAACTGTGTGTTCCTATAGGCTCAATGTAGGAAAATATTATTCGAGAATTTCATAGCAGTGGTATGGCTAGGCATTTTGGGAGTGATAAAATAATAGCTTTGGTAACATATAAGTACTATTGGCCAAATATGAAGCGAGATATCACCAAGTTTGTGGAGAGGTGTCAAATTTGTCAAGTAGCCAAAGGGAACTCCCAAAACACTGGATTGTACATGCCATTACCAGTACCAATTGGACCATGGACAGACTTGAGTATGGATTTTGTATTGCGATTGCCACATACACATCAAGGTAATGACTTTATCTTTGTAGTTGTGGATAGATTCTGAAAAATGGTTCATTTTATTGTTTGTAAGAAAACTAGTGATGCTACTAGGGTGGTCAAGTTATTCTTTTCTAAAATAGTTAGATTGCATGGGGTTCCAAAAACGATCACCTCTGATTGAGATACTAAGTTCTTGTGTCATTTTTGGAAGACCTTATGGAAGAAAATGGGAACAAAATTTTAGTTTAGTATTGCTTACCATCCACAAATTGATGGACAAATAGAAGTTGTCAATCATAGTTTGGGTAATCTAATGCAATGTATTGTTGGAGAGAAGCCCAAACAATGGGATTTGGCATTACCTCAGGTAGAATTTTCTTATAACAGCTTAGTGAACAGGTCAACTAGTAAGTCACCATTTCAAGTTGTTTATGGACATAACCCTTAGGGTGTTCTCAATTTGATGCAACTTTCCTTGGATGACAGAGTTAGTGATGATGAAGAAGCTTTTGCAAAGCAGCTCTACCAGTTGCAGGAATATGTAAGACAAAAGTTGTAGGACAAAAATGAGTGGTACAAATCTTCTACATATGCTACTCGAAGGTATCACTTTTTTAGTGCAGGGGATCTAGTAATGGTTTAACTC
This sequence comes from Cupressus sempervirens, assembly GCA_028749045.1. Taxonomy (NCBI): domain Eukaryota; kingdom Viridiplantae; phylum Streptophyta; class Pinopsida; order Cupressales; family Cupressaceae; genus Cupressus; species Cupressus sempervirens. The sequence continues at coordinate 556,018,604 of CM053786.1, read as the reverse complement.
AAAAAGGAGAGGTTTCCTATTGGGACTTATCATAAATTGAAATATAAGAAAATTGGTCCCTGCAAGATTTTGAAGAAGATTAATGATAATTCTTATGAGGTAGAGCTCCCTCGTGGTCTTGATATATCTCTTGTGTTTAATATTTTTGATTTGTATACTTCTCATGGTGATGATACCTCTGTTGAAATGGAGGATGTAGTAGATTGGACACACACCATACCCATTAAAAAAAGAGAAAAGGTTGCATAGATTCTTGACAAGAAGATTGTTCAGACTTGCCAAGGTGACTACAATAGATATCTCGTGCAATGGGAAGGTTTGGCACTAACAAATAGCACCTGGATTACGAAATGAGATTTGCAGAAGCTAGATGAGCCTAAATGGGAGCATTTTGAGGACCGAAACTCGTAAGAGCTGCGTTCTTTTCAAGCAGGGGAGAATGATGCATGGGCATGTGAGGGTCAAGGTTGTTGACTTAGATGTGGGTTTTGGTCGAGATTTACTTCCGAGGGTCATAACTTTTGACTTAGATGTGGGTTTTGGCTGAAATTTTATAGGTAGTTGCATTAGAAGGAGTTATTTGGATTTTCGATGAGCTCGGCTTGATAGGTGGCCATTTTGACATTTTTCTGGGAGCTTGAAATCTCGTCTTGAACTCCAAATTTGGCTTTTTGTGTTTTTTCTAGTTTTTTTAGAAAGTTGTTTTTGTAATAAATCTGAAATCGTATATTTGATTTCATTGATTAGTTGGCAATTCATCTTGGCTTAGTTGGGGGCTTTTCTTGGGAAAAATTGAGATTTGTAGGATGACTTTTTAAAATTACCAAAAATGGAAAAATCTATTTTTCCCAAAAATTTGCCAAATATGGTAATTTTTTGAATTGTAATAAGTAGGTGTTTGTTTTCATTGTAGAGGTAGAGTAGAGTTGTGTAAGTTTTAATGAAGAGCTATGGTATTCTGAAACATTTGTCTTGTGTCAATTTCTGAATTATTCTTTAACAAGATTGGGTTACATCATATTGATTGTCCTTACAAAATTATTGCCAATTTATGATGAAAAGAAAGGGCATTACATCAAAATTTCTATAGATGGTAACTATATCATCACTATGTCAAATGCAATCAAGTGCTTTATGATTGAATTGCCACGAACCATGTCCACAAAATAGAGTTCCCTATACCCCAAAAAAATGTTGATAAAAGAAATCTCATATTGTTAGAGTTGATGGTTCATTCACCAACTTTTCCCAAAGTTTATTGGTGATGGTCTCTCCTAAATATTCACAAATACTAATTCTTTAAGGCAAAGTCGAATGAGGCTCCTTGCATTCATATATTAATAACTTGATAATCCTCGTATTTAATGCTAGACGGCTTTTCATTTCAAACTCCAACCTATTGATCTCTATCCACAATTGAATCCCCTATCTCAAGCTTCTAAATCTCAAAGTTGACACAATTATACCTCTCCATTTCTATTACAAAAGTGCATGATATCTACGTCTCTCTTGAAAATAAAATAAATACATTGAAACTTTCACTGAGCAAATATTATTACACCATTATCTTGTAATCATATATCTAACAAGTTAGTGAAGATTTGATAGCAAATGAAAAGGAACATGTAAATTTTAGTTTACTTAATCTTAGAAAGAGGTCATAATTTCTCATCATGATGACTGGTCAAAAGAAACTTTGGAAAATCTTAATAATAATAAATCTTACATTGAAATTTTGAGAGAACATATATTATTACACCATAACCTTATAATCATATATCTAACAAGCTAGTAAAGATTATATGTCAAATAAAAAGGAAATTCATTTTGTTGTTTACTTAATCTTTAAAAGAGGTTACAATTTTTCATCGTGATGACTGATCATATATAAACCTTGAAAAATCTTGATAATAAAAGATCTTACATTAAAAAAATTCACTCAACAAATATTAGTACACCACAACCTTTTTTATTTATTGAATAAAGCCAAAAGAATAATATGCATAAATATCAATCACTTGCTCCAACCACAACCTTATAATCATGTATCTAACAAGTTAGTGAAAGAACAAACATTATGATTTACTGAACATTTAAAAAAAGTTACAATTTCTCATTACAATCCTACTTTAAAAAATCTTAATAATAATTCTTTTTACAATTTTACAAAAATTAAAACAAAATTGAATAAATTTAACACTATTACATAGCTTATAACGCTGCTAGTTGGACTGCTGACATTATTACATAGCTTATGACCCTGCTGTTACAATTAATTTATCAGCTGGTTAAAGAACAGGGCCCATATTAGAATCTTCAGGATTAAGAAGCCTTTCGTAAGTCCCATCTCTACATTCTTCATGGTACGAACTCCCAAGTAAGCACATTAGATAGAGACGCTGTTAGGAATTCCCTTCCCTGTTAGTCCTCCTTTGCCGCTCTCATCAGAAGTGTTTGGATAAAGCAGAGTATACGGAACCTCTACTGGCCCTGATCTGTTCTTCAATATTGGCTCACTATTTCTTCTCGTAATGTTCTCCTCGATCTGTTTCAAGTGGGATCCGAAACGCTCAAAGGCCTCCAAAACACTTTCATCATCAGTCCAATTAGAAGATGCACGCTGCCCCAAATACACTTCATCGGTTGAATGCCTGGAAAGGATCTCAATCAGGGCTATTCCCAGCGTCGTCTGAAATTGATTCGAAATGGTTTTCAGCAAGAACAAATCGGGATTCTCCTTCAGCTCCGTGAATTCTTCGGTGCCCTCTTCAGGAATCAGCCTTCTAGTCACCGTGGGCCGATTGGGCATGTACCCTGCATATGGATACTGCCCAAAATTAACGGCAGCGTGTAGAGCTGAGGCAACCCATATAATGGTAGTCAGTGCCTTTCCAAGATCTTGAATGCTTTGCATTTCGTACCACCATGGCTCATCTTTCTTGTCTCCGTGCCCTACATTTCTGATTTCATACCACCATTGTTGAAGCTCTGTATCAGATCCTACAGCCTCATCGTTCTTGTAGTAGAAGGATATGTAGTCATTAACCCATGATTCAATGGCGAACCAGATCTCTAGCCCGTCCACTGCAAATGGGTAGTCTTCAATGGTGAGCCTCAGCCCATGTTTTGCTTCTTTATCTTCCACTGCCATGCCTCTGCATTTTTCATACATTCTGTCAATAAATTTGAAGAGCCAATAATGCAATGCACCATGATGAACAAATGAGCATCGATGTCTACCTTTTGAGGAGATCGGCAGGTAATCCTTCTTCGTCAAATCTCCAGTCCTTGTAGACAACAGCAGACATTTCCATTGCGTATTTTCCAGGAAACACTGTTCTCTCAAGAATCCCCCCCGCACTTATGAGAATTTGGCGGGCGAAGGCATTGATGTTCATTGTGTCTCGGAAATGGGGGCTCAGTAGCTTGTGAATCGGATGCATGGAACTCAGCTGTCTGTTTGTTGCGATTATAAAGGGTTCTGTTGCTGCGTGAGTTCTCAGCCTGAAAAACAAAACCCCCAAATTGTCATAATCTGAAAAAAAATGTATCATTCAATTGGAAAAATGTTTCTGTGATTCGTTAGATGTTCACCAGTGGCTGATTAGCTGATGGTATCCTGAATCATTCATCGCGACGTATGATTTTGCGAGCTGCCAGAGCGCTCCTTCAACGCCTTCCTCTGCAGGGGTCAGTACTTTTCTGGAGTATGGCCGATCATCTGAAGCTGGAAGACTGAGTTCTATAGCAACAGGTTTTAATGTGCCGTCCTTTTTGAGGAACAGAATGGTGCGAGTAGCATATATCTTGGTAGAACCCACATCATTTATGCGATTCACATAAGGGATGATTGCGTCGTGATGGTTCAGAATGAACAATTTGCATTTCGCAAGAGCCTGCACACATTATTACATCAATGCCTGTTCGGTAAACTCCTCAATCAATAATGTTGCAATTAAATGTATTAGGGTTATAAATTGACTTCACCTGCTTCACTGTGAGACCATCGAGGCTCTGTTCTATATCTGAAACTTTAATGGAGCTCTCCTTGGGCCCATATATCTCCGGATCTAGTTCACTTTTGGGGGGAAATCTCTGAATTTCAATCATTTACAATGGTATTTAGAGTTTGTAGCAATATAAAATGAGGGGAACAATAAACAGGGGTTTCTGTAAAAGGCAGTCTTACCTGAAGTAGCTGTATGATAACGGGATTCACACCAGAGAGCATCTCGCGTGCAAACTCCTCGTCTTTCCTCCATGCCAATTTGTCCCCTGCAACCATTTAATTTCAGCACTAACTAAACATATCCCCTGCAACCATTTAATTTCAGCACTAACTAAACATATATGATGCATTATGCCAATTTGGCCCCTGTAACAATCCAAAATTAATTTTGATCTCTGTGCAAGATGTGATGTAATATCAGAAAGATCGAATTTCCACAATTTATTACAATTATAGTCATTAACCTTTTGATTAGTTGTGTTTATAGTTTTACTATCGACGAATCACTTTCTTTTGCATCTCTTGTTCTCTTTTTTTTAATCTCTTATTCTCTTTCATCTATGATATGGTGTGATTAAATCTTCACACAATCTAATCTAAAAACCAATGTAATCTAAAATCTAATCTAAAAACCAATGTAATGATGTAATATGTCAATTTTGTCCAATTAATTACATCTACGTACAAAGAAGATCATGATGTTTATGTATGGAGGAGAGGGATGAAGAAAACATACTGGCGATGACTTGAGGAGTGGGATACGCGAGCAGCTTTTGGCCTTGGTTATCAGTCCTAACCAGCTCTTTTATGAGCTCCAGAGGAATTCGATTCTTCGCGTCATCAAGAGCTGGGTTGTCAAGCAGCTTTATCCCATCCGAGTAGAGTTTCATAACGTCTTCAAAGGAATCGAACTCGTTGGGGGTGGAATCGAAAATTGCTTTGAGTTCAGGCTGTAGAAACTGTCCCAAGGATTTAATGGCGTAGGCTAGAAAATCAGACAATTTCAAATGCCCAAATCGTTCATCTCGCGGCACAAAGATGTCTAGGCTAGACAGTATTGACAATCTACTTTCAGAGGCTGGATCTGTCATAACACCCACAAAATTGAATGTTATTTATTGATCAGATAACAATTTGGCAGGGGAATAAAGTTGCTTTGTATTGAAATTTGAAACCACTATTGAATTTACTATTAACCAACCTGTTTCTGTAAGGGGGCGGCCTGTTCTGCCCCTTCTAGGGTACGGAAAATCTTTAGATCCTCCCAAAATTTGGCGTTTATAATTCTCGCCTTTGTCTGGTTTTCCAAGATCATTATAAACATCATAATCATAAACTCTATCCCACTCTTCTCTCTTCCCTGTTCCATCGCCTCTGAGGCTTATAAGCTCCTCATTCCTCAGTTTTAACAGAGCCGGAGGAGTCTCGGAAGGGAGATAACTCTGCAAATCGAAGCATACTTCTTATGAATCATGCAATTTACCAAATACTAAGCTTTAATCTTCTCCACCACTGCTAAAACAAAATGGCCACAAAATCTATGCAAATGATTTATGTACTTACCGTGTTGGAAAAAAAGATCCGGTCCTTTTCATAGCGAGATGCAGGATAAACCCAAGAATTACAAACAAAATGAACATTTCCCTGACCGGGAATTTCAAGAGTGAGAGAATTTAAGAAAAATTCATATCTATGAGTATTTTTTATAAAGAAAGCAGCAGGGGTTCCCATGTCGGAGTGCCATTTGAACTCCACTGGATATGTGGTTTTCCCAGTGACGATCCCAACATGAGTTCTTCTCCAGTTCTGCAAGTAAGCAGGTTCGCTCAACTTTGCACTGGCATTAACAGTTGCTGTTCCATCACAAAAACATATATCAGTCATGGGTTTTCCATTTAATCAAATGCATAAAAATGGAGGGAAAAAGATGAAAAAACACTAACCAGAATTGCCATGAGGGGTACCCACAAGCCTTAAAGAGACCACTCTTCCGAACAGCTCACCGAGATCGTCTATGATTCCGGCATGGAAATCGTTCAAATCCAACACATTTTTCTTCTGGACTACAACAAAACCTCTTACAAACTCCTTTCCCTCCATATTTTCAGAGGAATTTTGATTTGGCGAAGCAGACGCCCAAACAATATTGTGCTTCTTCAGCAATTGCTTGAATTTTTTTCCAAAATCTTGATGTTGAGAAGCAGATGCCCAAACAACACCGTGATCTTCAACAATTGCCTGAAATCTTTTGGAAGAATTTTGATGTGGGAAAGCAAATGCCCCAAAAATATTGTATTGTCTGGAAATTGCCTGAAATCTGAAAGTATTTGAGGATTTTTGATACGGTAAAGAGGATGCCAGAAGAAGCATTTTATAGACTGTGTTCATTCAACTCGAGGATAAGTCTTCTGAAAATGAGACGCCTTTTTTGATTGAAGCGTTACCAGGAACGAGTCTCGTGCTCATCTTTCATTCTAAACGAAAATGAAAAAAAAAAATCTTACCAAATTTCAGCAGTAGTTCGGCTGCTGCAAGTTGAGGGATGCTTCCTGCGATGGAGACGCCGACGGTGGGCTTATGTCTCGGCTGACTTTTCATCGTTACACATGTTTATCCATGCTTGCATCATGAATATTATATCTATGTATTTAATTATAATTATATAACTTAGATATGGTTACACAAAATCAGTTTTCAAACAAATATTTACAATTTTTTAAAGTACAATACTAATATTTCAAAAAAATTAACAGAATTCAATAGTCGTCAACGTTAGGTTGTATTTTAAGTGTAGAATATATGTATAGTTCATTAGTTAAAAGAAACAACCAATACTTTGTGTAGTATGGAGTCTTGGTGGTTGTAATTGTAAAGTTAGCATATTCTTATATATGTTATTATAAATAGTGTACTTTTGAGTAAAGGTGAATTATAATATATAGTTTTATATATGTCTTATAGTAGTCTTTATAGTTATGGTCGTCATGGTCCATTCTTTCTAATTTATTTTGGCTATCACAATTAATCTAATCTAAAGTTATTTGAGTATATGCTTAAACAAATTGATGTCATCCACTAATAGTTCAAGACATTTATTACAAAAGGATAATCATTTGGTTTTGATGTACTTGATGGAGTAAAGGATTCACATTCTAGGTCTATCTTTCTATTCTTTCTTTTTAATGTTGATCAAGTCAATGAATCAACATCTTTACATGGTTCCACATAAGGAGTATCCTTGTCACATACAAATCAAAATGCAGAACTATTTGTGAGAGCATATAATAGTCTAATCATGATAACATAGGGTGACAATCCAATACCTATTTAGATCAAGTCCAAGACCCACAAAAATTGAATTCATAATCCACCTATTATAGTATCCTTAGTATCCTTTGATTGAACAAAAATTAGACAAAATGAGGAATCGATATCAAGAAAAGAGGTGGGATTTTTCACCTTCATTCTTTGATCCTAGACCCATTTTCTTGTCTCCTTCATTTCTTATCACGACTATAAATATATATTAATGTGATATGATATAATTACAACTAGTATTATTAATTTAAATGGATTATTTTCATATGTGCATACATTCTCTTAAATGGACTTGAACTAGCACTAGGAAAAGTTTATCTTCCTTTACATTTTTTGAACGTGGCCAATCTTAAAATTCAAACAAATCTCTTATATACTTGATGATTTACCTGTTTAATGTAAAATTATTCTAACTTTTCATATGTTTTAAAGTTTACAAGGGTATGATCTTCATTTGCATATATTATGTATTAGAGTTTTGGCATACACATTGATTTATCTTATACATCACACTCTTGCCCAAGACTTTCCTATTATTATGATATTTTTTTGTGGCTTATTGTATGAATATTAGACATGAACACATTTTAGGGATTTCTAGGTCCCTATCTTTTTTTTTTGTAAATCATAGTTGTATCCTTGGTATTCTTATAAATAATTAAATAAGGATGTTGTGTGTAAAACTTTTTTATATCATGTCTCAAATTTCTTTTCTTCGTATCTAGTTGAATTGAATATTCATCTATCCTTATTGGATGCACAAAGGTTAGTTTTCTATAAGCCTCATGATGATCATCTAGGCATTCACATCAATGAGAAAATACCTAGTGAGAATATACACCTTTCAATATGCATGTAGATGACAAAAAATTAGCTCATTCACCTTCTCATAATTTTTTTACACTCTTAGTGATCTATTCTTCATGTATGAAATTGTTTCTTACATCTATAGTGATGCAATGCAAGGCCAAGTGTACCCCCCCTTGGAGGTGACCTAGCCCCCCAAAAATAACCACACATCGGAAATATAACAATAACATAGATATTCAAATCCAAAATAATACTTATCCTCATAATAGAATCATAATATTTGCATCCAACATGTTGATTTGTAAGATCTTCTAGATTACAACCAATATAAAGAAGAAGCACAACTCAATCCTCATATGCGAAGATCCACCTCCTAGCTATCATCTCTCAAGATGCTCATAGCTACTCCATGCTAATTTGTGGTGGGTCTAGACATCTCAAGACTCTATACTTATACCTAGCAAGGCACAAGTTGCCTTGGCATATTAAATTACACTTAAGACATGCCCTGAGTTTATAAACATAATTAACTCATAAGATAAAATAACATTGTGCGACCTTAGACATAGGCCCATAGGTCATTCGACGATCCAAATCTAAGATCGCACAAGCTAACTCCCATGGATTGAAGCTTGCAGAAATAATCTCCAACGCATGCCCAAGAAATGAAGAACACATTACCAGCAACCACCAAAAGAGCTCTGACTCCAATATAATCAATCCAAACATTATGCGAACATAGGACAAGGTCCACACATATGCCTCAAACATAACTCTAAGCTCGCAAAACATAGGGTCCACAAAATCCAAGCTTGATGCTCCTGCATTAGGCTCCCGAGGTAAATAGAAAAGTGTGTCCCCCACTTTGATGCCAAAAGGAATATCTGCATCCAACTTCATCTTCACCAAAAGTTTCCAATCCATCAAGGATAAGAGAAACATTTTTCAAATCCAACATCTCTGCTTTTGATGTTCAAATATCAAAACCATATGAATCTCATCAATCCAATCAACATGCTCGATCATAGGAACAAATTGAACAACACGAGGCTCCATAAAAAATCATTGCCACTGATCACGAACAAAAAAGATAACATCCTCAAATTAAAACCATGTCAGCATCATCATGCAACTCTAAAACTAAATCATTAACAAGTAAGCCCAAATTCACAAAAGTAGCAACATGTAAATCCACAAACATGTTAGCCACAATTAAATCCACATTAGCAATATGTAAATCCAACTCCACAATAATAGAAACATCCATATCATCAACATATAGATCCATGTCCATATCAACAACGATAGGGTCCCTAATCATATAAGCAACATGTTAATACAAAACTATATTCACATTAGCAACAATATGTAATTCCTCATCAACACAAGTGAAACTATCATCATCAGTGATCTGATTGCTCACAATCAAATCCTCTGCAATTTCCATGTTAGATCCATCCATCTACTCATTAAACCAAAAGATACCTCATTATCTTCAATGAAGTCAACCTTTACATCTTCCTCATTAGAAAAGTGTCTTATTCTCTGAAAAATCTTTCTAACTGGCTAGATAACTCTCTTTCTGATCAATAGATGCCAACTCAAACAAGATTGCCTCATCTCTTCAATGCTCTGAATGAATTTTGCCAAAAACTTATCCAACTTAGACATAAAGTTCCTCTCAAAGTGCAATTGTCTCATGTCGACAATTTGATTGCAAGACTCTAACATCACACTTGATGATATGCTTTTCATCTTTGCAACCTTCCATAGTTCAACGATCAATTCACTTGAGGAAAACTCAATCTTCTCACATCAAGGTTTCATAACCAAAATGATCCATCTATGAGTCCTCTATAATTGTGAGTTAGGAATAAGATCTGCCACCATACAAAAAAGTGATCTAGGGCTTCACAGATAATCAATCCACCATACAACTAGCACAAGATCTAATTCTTCTTTAATACCATCTAATGTTGTGCAAGGCCAAGTTTATTTTTCTTGGAGGTGACCTAGCCCCCAACAAATAATGACATAGTGGAAATATAACAATAATACAAATATTCATATCCAAAACACTTATTCTCATAATAAAATCCATAAGATTTACATCCAACATGTCAGGTTGTAAGGACTTCTTGGTTATGACCAATATAAAGAAGTATACAACTCAATCCTCAAATGCAAAGATCCACCTCCTATCCATCATCCCTCAAGATGCTCCTAGCTACTCCACGTTAATAATCGATGACTCTAGACATATCAAGACTATACTTATACCTATCAAGCCACAAGTCAACCTGGCAGATTAAATAACACTTAGGACATGCCCCAAGTTTACAAATGTAACTAACTCATAAGATAAAATAACATTATGTGGCCTTAGACATAGGCCCACACACCATCTGATGATCCACATCTAAGATCACAAAAGATAACTCTCATAGGACAAAGCTTGTAGAAAAAATCTCCAACGTATACCTAGGAAATGAAGAACATGTTACTAGAAGCCACCAAAAGAGCTCTAACTCTAATATAATCAATACAAACATTATTCAAATATAGGAAAAGGCCACATATATGCCTTGAATATAACCCTAAGCTCATAGAACATAGAAGATCTTAATGATTTATACATTTTAAATTTTTTGTATAACTAACGTAGAGTGATTCACACATAACACGTGAAGAATATATAACCAAGCCTCTTTAAGGAGTAAACTCTAACAATCTTAAATAAAAATATAATTCAAAATATGATATATTTTAATCATTGTAAATGATGATAAATATTATAGTCTTTTACAAGTTGGTCCTTTCCACATATCTTTACTTTCACACTATTTTAATTGCATGGTTTTAACCAACCATCAATATTTAGACACATCTCTAGATGTATGGATTGTCTATCTAAATTTCATGACTATCCATGCACTAATCCACAAGTAGCCGTTTTCTCAATTTAGGATGCCATATTTTCAAGTGCTCTTCTCTCTTAATTTTTAGTAGTAATTTTTTAAAAATTTGAGGGCTAATAAGGACATGTTGAAACAATTAAAGTGTATATTTGTGGTTGTTTGAAGGAGTTAATGTAAAATTAGATTTTTCACCAAACTCGCCCTTTTATCTAAAAATAATGTTTGTTAAGAGATTATTTGACCAAAGCGAAATTAAAACTTTGGGTAATTACACCAAGATGAAGGACCAAAAAGGGTCTTAAGATGCCTACATTTTTTATATATTAGAAAATGCTAAAATTTTACAACAAAATGGGTATGTGCAAGATCGCGGTATACCAAACTAGGGCCTCAAGTGGCAATAAAAAATCAACAAATAAGAGTTACTCAAGTTGATGTGAAATTTTGAAGTAGTTATGAACCTTATATCAAAAAGATGTAAGGATACAATATGTAGGAAATTGAATTTAGGTTCTAAACTACTAGCCCTTTTCTGATTTTCTTTTAGCTTAATTAGAATTCTCTTTGGATTTTAATGCAATAGTATGAACATTTCAGAAGAAAAATAAGAACTGTATGTTTCGCCACCTTAATCACAATCAAATAATAATTTTTTAAAATAATATTCTAGATATAACATATAGACTCATACCCAGATGCAACACATATTTTTGAGTAATTTTATTTTAAATAAATAATTAATAATAAATTTACTGCTACAACATTTTTAGAATAAAACACTCTTGTGTCTGACTGCCTTAACTCATTCAAAACTTAACAAAAGAACAATTTTATAGTAGAGGAAGCATATAATGCAACACATCTTTCAAAATTTAAAAAGGTTGTACCATTTGAAAGTTTATGATGTTTTTCAATCACCATGTCATTTAGCACTTTATATGTAACTCAACTAGAAAATAATTAATAATTACTTGATGAACTCATATTTTGATAACAATTATATCGATGGAAAACTAACAATGCCTTAAGAAAACCTTTTCATTTCATCAAGAATTAGGTTTAAAAAAGTTGTCAGGGACACCCTCAAAGTATGAAATTCACAACAAGAGGGAAAATGCACATTTTTTAGCAGCTTTTAGGTGTTGACCATGTATGCTAGGTAAATACAAAGCCTAATTGAGTACTTGGTATTTTGGGTACCCGATATGTATTAGATACCCAAAATATCAGGTACCCAAAAATGTCCACTAGTACACCCAAAACTTGAAATTTGAAATGTATTTCATTTTTTAATAAATGACTTTTATGTCATTTCAAATCAAATGCATTATAACATCATGCTATATGTTATATTATAATATAATATATTATAAAATATTATATATAATATAACATATATGATGATAATATAATATATTATCAATATATTATATATTATAATTTAATATATTATATCATATATATATATATATATATATATTTTAGTATAATATAATCTATTGTATATATTATATATTTTAGTGTAATATGCGCCTAATTGGTCAAAGGCGGCCATAATATGCGTCTACATGATCCTCTTTGACCCATTTGATCTGATAATATGTGACTTAAGACCCATTTGATAGGATTATAAGTGTCTTAATAAGCCCTAGGAAGTGTTAAGACACATAATACTATTTAAATGGGTCAAAGAATACATATAGCATGATGGTATAATACATTTGATTTGAAATGACATAAAATTCATTTATTAAAAAATGAAATACATTTCAAATTTCAAGTTTTGGGTGTATTGGTGGGCATTTTTGGGTACTTTTATATTTTGGGTATTTGATACATATCGGGTACCCAAAATATCAAGTACTCAATTAGGCTTTGTATTACCTAGCATAAATGGTCAACACCTAAAAGCTACCAAAAAATGTGCATTTTCCCTCTTGTTGTGAGTTTCATACTTTGAGGGTGTACTTGATGACTTTTTTAAACCTATTTTTTGATGAAATGAAAAGGGTTTCTTAAGGCATTGTTAATTTTCCATCAATATAATTGTTGACAAAATATGAGTTCATTAAGTAATTATTAATTATTTTCTAATCGAGTTACATATAAAGTGCTAAATGACATGGTGATTGAAAAACATCATAAACTTTCAAATGGTACAACCTTTTTTAAAATTTGAAAGATGTGTTGCATTATATGCTTCTTCTACTATAAAATTGTTATTTTGTTAAGTTTTGAATGAGTTAAGGCAGTCAGACATGTAAGTGTTTTATTCTAAAAATGTTATAGCAACAAATTTATTATTAATTATTTATTTGAAATAAAATTACTCAAAAATATGTGTTGCATCTGGGCTAGGAAATGTTAAGACACATAATACTATTTAAATGGGTCAAAGGAGATCGTGGGGTACCCTATGACCCCCTTTGACCCATTCGATCAGATCATATGTGCCTCAAGGGGTCCTAGGACACCTTCAGACACATCTTATTGTTCAAATGTGTCAAAGGGGGTCATGGGGCCCCCTATGACCCCATTTGACCCATTCAAATGTTGTGATGTGTCTTAAGGGGTCCTAGGACCCCTAAGGACATATCTCATTTGTTTGAATAGGTTGAAAGGAGTCATAGAATACCCCGTGACCCTTTTCAAACCATTCAAACAAATGTATGTTGTCATTGAATGGTTTAAAAGGGATCATAGGATACCCTATGACCCCTTTCAACCTATTTAAACAAACGAGATATGTTCTTAGGGGTCCTAGGACCTGTAAGAACATATAATGTCATGGAATGAGTTGAAAGGGGTCATAGGATATCCTATGACCCTTTTTCGCCAATTCAAAAAAGTATAATATATCCCTAGGGGTCCTAGCACCCCTAGATACTTATGTTGCCGAAGAAGGGGTCAAAAGGGTTCATAGGATACCCTATGACCCCTTTTAACCCATTAAAAAAAAGAAGTGATATGTCCCTAGGGGTCCTATGATTCCTAGGGATGTATGTTGTCATGAACCAATCATGCACGTCTAATCATGAACTAGAAACATATATATTTAGATTACATGTCTAATCATAAACTTGGAAGATATATATTAGATAAATTTTAACCATTAGCATTCAACAAAAAAATAAACATTACACCAAATTACACACACACACACACACACAATAAATATGCATACATTTATCAACTATAGAAGACCAATCCCCAAAATATATCTAATTATATGGACCTAGAAGTATTATGCTAAATGTATCAACAACTAAATGTAGATCAGAAAATATCATCAACATGAATAAGCAATGTATCAACAAGTATCACCAATGTGAAAAATCTAAATACATAAATCTAAAGCTATCTCTAGATGTACAGACTGAATCATGTGGCCCTAGAGCCACCTACTTTTTCACTTGATGGTGCACATGCTACGTGGGTCTACGTAAATCATATATTCCAATACATTAGATATGTATATTATAGAATAAACTTTAAAGAAGAGAACAATCTAAATACTTTCTTTCAAAATAAATACTCCATAAAATTAAATTCAAATTAACTTACTTGTTTATACTGATCAATAAGATCAATATGTCTCATGTCTTCCTCACCTAATAGTCTACTTGCTTAGGGATTTGTAAATTTTATTAATAAATGAATACATATACATTAGAATTTAAATACATTTTGATTCAAAATATTATAAATTTATAAATTAAATGAATTATCTTACCTGTGTTTCTTGATCAATAGGATCATTGGATGCTTATTAATCTCCATATGCAAATGAAGTCATCATACCATGACCCTCTACACACACACACACACACACAAATATATATCAAATTAGTTATTTATAATATATAAAAAAATAAATATAAAGTATTTATCATGATTTAAATTTTAATCCAAATTACTAGTTTCATACCTGGAATGAATGTCCAATCTTAGATAACTCAGAAGAGTGTATGGAGATTGCATCAAGGTCAATGAAATCACCCATAAGAAGAGATGAGAATCCAGTCATGAATTGGGAGGTGGTAGGTGTCTATTGGAGATAAGGAGGTATAGACTATATTGGAGGTAGTGTGGATTGTGTTGGAGGTGGTGTGGACTGTACTTTAGGAATTTTCTACTCTAGATGAGGTCTTGAAGTTGTAGGACATATCAAAATGCCCTCCTATATGGATCCACTAACCCTTACATCTCCATGTGCCTCATTGTTTCCATTGGAGGATCTCCTAACTACTCCTCTAATAAAGTTAGGAAAATTATATAGAGTGATCCCATGGAACATATTGATAATTTGATGTGTCTCAAGAAAATCTCTAACTAGAATACTACTCATCGTGCATAGACAACCCTCAAATAGTTGTGTTATGTCATCTGATGTAGGAATATAATAACGAATGTATGGATCATAATGTGTATGTGATGCATCAACAACTTGAATAGTTCAACATCATGGTATATACCTACCAACAAGATCAAATTACAACTCATCAACCTTAGTAGCAACAGCTACAATGCTAGAGTACAGGTCAACATGAGCATCCTCAGCTACATAATATCTAGATTCTGTATATGCCTCCAAACCTTTAAAAAGAATCAAAAGGTTTTGAACCACTAAAGCCCTCTTATTAGTGGTTTGTAGTAGGACAAGTGGTCTAAACTCATCTCCAATCTGACCCTTCCCCTGGCCTACATAACTTAGATAGTCTGTATAGTCCACATCATAACCCAAATAATTTTTTGCATACAACTGTTTGTAGAAATAAAGTGGCACCTCATCCTTTTGCGGCCACATATGATGTGCCCCAAACCATCTGGGATATATGAATGGGGAAACACGGGGATAATGACACTTTGTCACTCTATAGGTTCTTACTACATCCATAGGCAAGTAATAAGGGAATAGAGTGCTCTTAACCATTTGTGTCAAAACCTTTGCATCTATAGTGCGATATCTACTAGATCTTGAAATTGTGTAAGATAACATGTGGTGATATGTCTCAATGGATGGATCATCATGTAGTGCCTGCCCCTAGTTTACATTTTTTCTATTATTGTTGAACTCTTTTGGGCCAGTTTTATGCTTGATTATTAGTAGCATTGTTTAGAGATTATCATATATTGTTTCAGATTCAATTGATATATGATGAGATTACTTGGTACTCTATACTTCATGTATGCATGATGATTATTCAATGATTTCAATTAGTAATGATGATTAGTTAGATGAATTATCATGTGTTTTCTTATGGATACTTACCCCATACTGCATGTGTATGGTGTGTGTGTATGTTTTCTTTATGTATGGCATTTCTGATGTGGTTAAGGAAGGGAGTCGTAGTCACCTGCTAGTCAAGATCTATACAATGCACCACTTCTTGCTATTATCTATTTAGTTTAGAATATTGTGTTTTTACATGCATGGATTTTGTGCAGATTGTAGGTACTAGGTATCGACTTCCCTAAATTGCCAGGATGAGCGTACCCTATCACATTATCTCAATGGTCAGAGAGGGGAGATAAATTCTTAAGTCCAAATCCTAAACCTTTAAGCCATTTGTCCTAGAAAATTAGGACAAGTATCTGAGATGTTTACCTTCCCAATGCATCGGATGACGTTAATTCATGATTATAACCCTTCAATTTGATCTTGTATGTGTTTTTCTATTATGGGTTTTCGTATTTTATTTTATAGGTCTTTGGTGATTTTTCTATTAATTAAGTCTAATTAAAAGATTAAATTAATGATTTAATTTGACGGAAATTTATTATAGTATTTTTAATATTTAATTATATTTAATTAATTTGGAGAATTAATTAAATAAAAAGAATTAAATATAAAGATAAAAGTTATAAATTTAAATTTTAGAACATGATAATATTTATTTAATTTAATAATAATATATTTAAAGTTCATTTTAAAATAAATGCTAAATATTATTATTATTTAAGTTAGTAAATATTTTATCAATTAACGTTTCAAAAATTAATTAAAGCATCAAAAGATACTAATTTATTAAAAGTTTTAAAATTGCATAAAGTATGCATGAGATTAAAATATAACAAATTAATTAAAAAGTGAAAAGATATTAATTTATTAAAAGTTTTAATATTGCATAATGCGTGCATGAGATTAAAATTTAATAAATTAAAAAGAGAAGTCAAGTAAAAATTAAATAAATAAATTTTATATTTAATAAACATGCATGGAAAAGATAAATAAAGAGTTAATTTCTAGTGAGCAAGGAGTCCTCTTGGGTGATCGCACAATTAGTGCCCCAATTTTAGGAGAGAACTCCTTATCACCAATTGAGGGTTCATTTTGAGGGACCACAAATTTTGGAGGAGCAAAAGGATTTCAGAAGTGAGAAGGTTTGGAGAGGAGAAATTTCTCTAACAATCGTCTTGGGCATAACAATTAGCATCAGAGTCTAGGTAGATGCTTGTGATTATTCACTCAATTTATTACGCTTTATTTTTCCTGTCTTTACCTTGTCTGTTAAATGGTTATCTGAAGAATTCTTGTGACGAATGTTTCAATATTGTGTATTTCTATTATGCATGTCAAATCTTTTGTTTACAAAAAAATCAAAAGATTAATATTATCCTTCATCGATAGATTTTAAAAAAAATGGAAGTTAAATGGGGAAAGGTTTTATATTAACTTCAAAAATTCTCATTGAGAACTTGACCAGTTGGTCATATTTCCTCTATCAGATTTATGCTATAACTATTGTAAAAAATATATATATTCATATAATTAAAAAGAAAATTGTTGTTTAAATTTTTTATAAAGAATTTTATAAGATAAAATTCATCATTTAAAAAAAAAAAATTTAAAAAATTATATATAAAAAATGAGGTGGGCGGGGCCACCAACCCTCCATCCGCTCTTGACTTATCACCTCACCGCTTTAAAACTAGGGGTACCCTGTTGATCGTAGGGTACTGCGACAGTAGTGGTACGAACCACTGCGATTGTAGGCACCCTACGACAGTAGGGTGGCCATCCTTTCTAAAAGGGTTGGTGGCCTTATTAAAAATGTAGGTTATGTTTAGTTTTTTTAATATAAATTTTAAATATTATGAATAATTTTTATTAAATTTTAAATCTAAATTTTAATTATTATTTTAATTAATAATATTTATTAATAATTTTTAAAATAATATTATTATTTAATGATATTTAATAATAAGTTTTTTATAACATTAATTTAATTATTATTTAATAATATAATTTAATCATTAAATGAATTTATTAATAGTGTTGTAGTGGAGTCTTAGGTTTATTTTAAATTATTATTAATAAATCTGATTTTAATAAAATTGTAAAGTATTTTATTTAAAATTAATAACTTATTATTTTATTAATTTAAATAAATAATTACCCTAAATTATTTTTGAATAATTGGCTTAAAATTGAATAACAGTAATTGTGCATTTTATTTGAATATAAGAACGGGTTGATTGTGAATTTTATCTACTCAAAAACTTATACTAAAATGAAAATTGAAACCTTTTTGTTAACTCAATCACGTGCTTTAAAATCAAACCAAATCTTTGATATCTACACTCTATTTTCTGTGTGTTGTCTATGTTTTGGGTTTGGGTTGACTAGAGTGTTGATCAGTCTTAGGATGTTACCAAAGGCTTGGGAGTTCTACGTTTTTGATGTTATGATGAATTGATCTCGATCTTTTAAACTCAACCATGGTAATATGTTGGTATGCTCTATGATCAGTTGTATTTGAATTGCTTTCTAGTCACTTTTATAGGATTGAGGTGTTTGTATAATTTATTTTGGTGATGTTGTGCTATGATATATTTGACTTAACCATTTTGAGTCTTCTATCAATATTTTTGGGGATGCTTTCCAATTGCTCATAGATAACTAATGTGTTTTTATGAATTATCTTTTGATGTTTTCCAGTCACTTGTATAGGACTAAGGTGATTTTATATGATTCTTTGATTTATACTTTTATGAGCCTAGAGTAGGTTATCTATATGTAATGTTGGGAAGTGGCTTGTAATAGAGGTCGGGCCCTAACTGGTTGCCAGGGTAACCCATTGTAAGTTGTTTAATAAGTGAAAACACTACACTAAATGGGAATAAGATGAACCTAATAAGAGTCTTTGTATATTCTTGCCCATGCCTTGAGTGCTAGTATAGACTAGGATGGGAGTAGAGAGAATGCTTGGTTGCAACCTTGCATTGTGAGTATGCCTTGCCAGTAGGGGAGGATACTAGTACCGCATAGGGATTACTAGGGGCCTAGGGTCTTGAGAGACTGCCAGGGTAACTCTAGCATTATTCATGCAATGAAACTTTCCATCTTACATAGTAGATTCCCTACGTGTCTATGTATGCCTCTGGGTATAGGTGTCGATTTATCTTAGAACCCTTGAGTTAGATTACTTTTAGGATTTCTTGGACTTAGAGAGTAATTTTGATATTTGGATTGTTATCTTGTTTGGGACTTGAGACTATCTCCTCAATGTGGTGGGAATGGGCCATTTAGGTTCCATGCAGTTAGGTGGTAGTGCTTTTTTTACTCTTACCATTGAGATCCATTCGTAGTCACCGTAGCTGGAGCTTCCTTGTTTATATTTCCTTTCATTCTATCTTTGTATCATTATGATGGATGGTTGTATCTTATGATGGATGTTTATATCTTTATGATGGATGGTTTGATTTCTTGTATTGCACTTTGTATCATGGGTCTGAGGAGGATGATGTAATTCAATTTTTACAAATGTGTATTTTTTTTGCCTTTCATACCCTGTGACATGTACAATGGATGATTGAGCATTCCGAATTTGATTGCCAAGTGGAATTTGGAACAAATGTATATTATTTAAATGGACTTTGGACTTTGTATTATTCTTTCATGTGGATGTGGTATTTATTAGACTAGTATTAATTATATTTAAATGTGACTCAAAATCTTGGGATCCTTAAGGGATGTAATATGTTATGTTTTCTTATGAAAGATTGTATGTTATTGCTCCTACTACTTTATGTTTGACATGTATGTTATTCTTTCTTTATATAAAAAATGTTTGGCAAACTTAGTGAAACTTTAGGTTAATTCTTTTGGATCCCTTGGTGGGGTGTTACATATGGTATCAGAACTCGAGTTTCTACATTGAGAGCTCTAGGTATATTGGAACACCACTAGTTGTTAACTAGTTGAACAAAAATGAAACTTAAACTATTATGTATACCTATTTTAAACTGAAACTTGAACTAGTTGAATTGAAATAGAACTTAAAATTTTAGTTGTGTACTTTCAAAACTTGAGCACTTAGGCTTCAAAACTGAAATTATATGTAAACCTAAAATAGGCAAAACTGAAAATTGAACTTAAACTATTTTCAAAACATGTGTCTTTTATATATGATTTATAGTGGTATGTTTTATGGTTATTATAGCATCTTGTATCTTGTTGTAGGATGGTATCTGGGATGAGATCTTTAGTTAGAGGTCATAGCCTAGGCCATGGTAGAGGCCATGGATGAGGTAGAAACATCAGTGTACACGAGTCTATCCATGAAGGCCTTAATCAAGAAGAGGGTAGAGATAAACATATTAGTGAGCATCAAGAAGAGAACCATAGAGAGCAGTAGGCCAACTTAGAGGAAGTTAACTTGAGACAAATGATGAAGACCATCATTGATCACCTACCTCCTCTTCAAGGTGTTGGTTAGGATGGGGCTCATCGGGTAGGACATGAGCATAGACCTATGTCTAGGAGCCCTCAGAGGGATCAAAATAGATCAATTGTATCTACTTAGATGAAGGTCCTTCAGAGGTCCAAGGTCAAACCCTTTAATGGGTTGGGTTCAGGTTATGTAGCCAAGCAGTGGTTTATTGCTCTTGACAAAGTATTTGCTATTCAAGACTTTGACAATAATGTCAAAGCAAGGTTTTCTATTACCAACCTAGAAAAATTTGGAGCCACTTGGTGGACTATCAAAAATTAGAAGCTGGGAATAGACATGAATAGTATCACATGGGAGTTATTCTTGGAAAACTTTCGTAAGCGATTCCTACCAGAGGAATGGAAGCAACATAGAGTAGATGAGTTCCACAACTTGAGATAGTTCACTATGACTGTAGTAGAGTATGAGTGCAAGTTCTATGAGCTCATGCCCTTTTTGAGAATTAGTGACAACCCAACACAGTTGGCACAACATTTCATCAGAGGTTTGAACAATCATCTAGTTGGGGGTGTTAAGGTGTTTGAACCTAAAATCCTCAAAGATGTGGTACATCAAGCCGTTCTTATAGAGCATAGTGTTAACCTATGTCATGGGGGTTTTGTGGGAGCACCTTTAGCATCAGGACCTAAGGGTAACCACAACTTCAGTGGTAATAGGAAACCTCCTTTTGGTGATAGAACTAGTAGCAGGGAGGATCTTATCCTCCAACTTAGGGTGATGATGGTGGTTCTATCTCTAAGAACTACCACAATGCACAGTGTAATAAGTGCAACCAGTATAATCAATCATCTTAGAGTGTTCAGTCTTATCCTAGTGGGGGTAGTGTTTAGTAGTCTAATAGACCTAGGGTGCAAAAAAGTTTCGACCAAGAGTGTTTCTCATGTGGACAACATGGACACAAGTCATCCCATTGCCCTCAAGGGAAATCACAATTCTCAAGCCAGAGACCTGCAGCTTCAGAACCTACAGTTGGAGACATGGGTAGGTCCAAGAGAGTGTTCTTAGTGGAGTCATATCCTCCTACAGGGGGAAGGGATCCAACGAGACCCACATAGTGAGTTCTTTAGTATTATCATTCTTGTAGGCTTCTAGGAGTAAGCCTAAGTCTAGGGGGGGTGGATGTAGTGCTTGCCCCTAGTTTACATTTTTGCTATTATTGCCAAACTCTTTTAGCCTAGTTTTATGCTTGATTATTAGTAGCATTGTTTAGAGATTATCAAATATTGTTTTAGATTCAATTGATATATGATGAGATTACTTGTTACTCTATACTTCGTGTATGCATAGTGATTATTCAATGATTTCAATTATTAATGATGATTAGTTAGATAGATTATTATGTCTTTTCTTATGGATACTTACCCCATACTGCATGTGTATGGTGTGTGTGTATGTTTTCTTTATGTATGGCATTTTTGATGTGGTTAAGGAAGGGAGTCGTAGTCACTTGCTAGTCGAGATCTACATGATGCACCACTTCTTGCCATTCTCTGTTTAATTTAGAATATTGTGTTTGTACATGCATGGATTTTATGTAGATTGTAGGTACCATGTATCGACTTCCCTGAATTGCCAGGATGAGCATACCCTATCACATTATCTCAATGGAAAGAGAGGGGAGATAAATTCTTAAGTCCAAATCCTGAACCTTTAAACCATTTGTCCTAGAAAATTAGGACAAGTATCTAAGTTGTTTACCTTCTGAATGCATTGGATGATGTTAATTCGTGATTAAAACCCTTTAGTTTGATCTTGTATGTGTTTTTCTATGATGGGTTTTCATATTTTATTTTATAAGTCTTTGGTGATTTTTCTATTAATTAAGTCTAATTAAAAGATTAAATTTGATGAAAATTTATTATAGTATTGTAATATTTAATTATATTTAATTAATTTGGAGAATGAATTAATTAAAAAAATTAAATATAAAGATAAGAGTTATAAGTTTAAATTTTAGAACGTGATAATATTAATTTAATTTAATAATAATATATTTAGAGTTCATTTTTAAATAAATGCTAAATATTATTATTTTAGTAAATATTTTATCAATAATCATTTCAAAAATTAATTAAAGCATGAAAAGATATTAGTTTATTAAGAGTTTTAAAATTGCATAAAGTATGCACGAGATTAAAATATAACAAATTAATTAAAAAGTGAAAAGATATTAATTTATTAAAAGTTTTAAGATTGCATAATGCGTGCATGAGATTAAAATTTAATAAATTAAAAAGAGAAGTCAAGTAAAAATTAAATAAAGTTATTTTATAATTTAATAAACGCGCATGGAAAAGATAAATAAAAGTTAATAAAGAGTTAATTTTAGGAGAGAACTCCTTATCATCAAGTAAGGGTTCATTTTCGAGGGACCACGAATATTGGAGGAGCAAAAAGATTTCAAAAGTAAGAAGATTTGGAGAGGAGAAATTTTTCTCACAATCGTCTTGGGCATAGTGATTAGCATTAGAGTCCAGGGAGATGCTTGTGATTATTCGCTCAATTTATTACGCTCTTTCTTTCTTGTCTTTACTGTGTCTATTGAATGGTTATCTGAAGAATTCTTATGACAAATGTTTCAGTATTCTGTATTTCTAGTATGCATGTCAAATCTTCTATTTACAAGAAAATCAAAAGATTAATATTATCCTTCATCAGTAGATTTTTATAAAATGGAAATTAAATGGGGAAAGGTTTTGTATTAAATTCAAAAATTCTCATTGAGAACTCGACTGGTTGGTCGTATTTCCTCTATCAAATTTATGCTAGAACTATTATAAAAAATAAAAATATATTCATATAATTAAAAAGGAAATTATTGTTTAAAAATTTTATACAAATTTTTATAAGATAAAATTCATTATTTAAAAAATGAAATTAAAAAAAAATTATATATAAAAAATGAGGTGGGCAGGGCCACCAACCCCCACCCCCTCCTTCTTACCTATCCCCTCACTACTTTAAAAGTGGGGGTACCCTATTGATCATAGGGTACTGCGACAACAGTGGAATGAAGCACTGTGGTCATAGGCACCTTGCAATAACAGGATGGCTAGCCTTTTTTAAAGGGTCAGCAGCCTTATTAAAAACATAGGTTATGTTTAGTTTTTTTTAATATAAATGTCAATTATGATTAAATTTACTTTAATTAATAATATTTATTAATAAGTTTTTAATCTTAATTTAATTATTATTTAATAATATTTATTAATGTAATTTAATTATTAAATGAATTTATTAATAGTGTTGTACATTATTAATATTTAATAATTAATAAGGTTTTCAATGGAGTCTTAGGTTTATTTTAAATTATTATTAATAAATTTGATTTTAATAAAATTGTAAAGTATTTTATTTAAAATCAATAATTTATTATTTTAATAATTTAAATAAATAATTACCCTAAATTATTTTTGAATAATTGACTTAAAATCAAATAGGGGTAATTGTGCATTTTATTTGAATATAAGAACGGGTCAATTGTGAATTTTATCTACTCGAAAACTTATACTATAATAAAAATTGAAACCTTTATGTCAACTCAACCATGTGCTTTAAAATCAAACCAAAACTTTGATACCTACACTCTGTTTTCTATGTGTTGTGTATGTTTTGGGTTTGGGTTGAGTAGAGTGTTGACTAGTCTTAGGATGTTACTGGAGGCTTGGGAGTTCTGCATTTGTGATGTTATGATGAATTGATCTTGATCTTTTAAACTCAACCATGGTAATGTGTTGGTATGCTCTATGATTAGTTGTATTTGGATTGCTTTCCAGTCGCTTTTATAGGATTGAGGTCTTTGTATGATTTGTTTTGGTGATGTCATGCTATGATATATTTGACTTAACCATTTTGAGTCTTCGACCAATATTTTTGGGGATGCTTTCCAGTTGCTCATAGAGTACTGATGTGTTTTTATGAATTATCTTTTGATGTTTTCCAATCACTTGTATAGGACTAAGGTGATTTTATATGATTCTTTGATTTATACTTTTATGAGCCTAGGGTAAGTTATCTATATGTAATGTTGGGAAGTGACTTGCAATGGAGGCTAGGGCCCTAAGTGGCTGCTAGGGTAACCCATTGTAATTGTTTAATAAGTGAAAACACTACACTAAATGGGAATAAAATGAACCTAATAAGAGTCTTTGTATGTTCTCGCCCATGCCTCAAGTGCTAGTATAGACTAGGATTGAAGTAGAGAGAACGCTTGGTTGTGATCTTGCATCATTAGTATGCCTTGTCAGTACGAAAGGATGCTAGTGCCACATAGGGATCACTAGGGAACCGGGGTCCTAAGAGACTGCCAGGGTAACTCTAGCATGATTTGTGCGATGAAAATTGCGCACTTACATAGTAGGTTCCCTATGTGTCTGTGTATGCCTTTGGGTATAAATGTCGATTTATCTTAGAACCCTTGAGTTAGATCACTTTTAGGATTTCCTGGACTTAGAGAGTACTTTTGATATTTTGATTGTTATCCTATTTGGGACTTGAGACTATCTTAGTGTGGTGGGAGTGGCCCATTTAGGTTCCACATGGTCGGGTGGTAGTGTTTAATTTACTCTTATCATTGAGATCCATCTGCAATCACTGTCATTGGAGCTTCCTTGTCTACATTTCCTTTCATTCTATCTTTGTATCATTATGATGGATGGCTATATCTTGTGATGGATGTTTGTATCTTATGATGGATGCTTATATCTTTATGATGGATGGTTTGATTTCTTATATTGCACTTTGTATCATGGGTCTGAGGAGGATGGTGTAATTCTATTTTTACAAATTTATATTCTTTTAGCCTTTCATACCCTATGACATGTACAGTGGATGATTGAGCATTCCGAATTTTATTGCCAAGTGGCATTTGGAACAATGTATATTATTTAAATGGACTTTGGACTTTGTATTATTCTTTCATGTGGATGTGGTATTTATTAGACTAGTATTAATTATATTTAAATGTGATTCAACATCTTGGGATCCTTAAGGAATGTAATCTATTACATTTTCTTATGAATGATTGTATGTTATTGCTTTCGCTACTTTATGTTTGACATGTATGTTATTCTTTCTTAAAAAAAAAATGTTTGGTAAACTTAGTGAAACCTTAGGTTAATTCTTTTGGATTTCTTGGTGGGGCATTACACATCATAAGGTTTGTATGATTCAATCTTCTAAATCATTCTCAAAAGCTCAGCCTTGATAGGCTATAGTCTGGCACTTGATATTTTTGCAACATATGCTCTATCTTATCTAGAGTGTCACACAATGTTGTCATAACACCTTGTCTACAAGTTGTCATACTCAAGGGAATACAATTTTGAGATGAAGTCTTTGATGATCTACCAACATGTGATGATTAATGACTACGAGCCCCTACATTGGGCTCTGAACCACTAGCTTCCATAATATGTAGGTATATGATGACATGCAAATGACAATGGAATATATAAAAATTGCAAGTGCGCATATGTGAATAGATATAAAATTAGCATAAATAATAAAATTAAACAAGCTCTTGATCTAATACATGCATGTGTGTGATTATGTGCACATGTAAAAAAATTGTAATATCTCCTTAAAACACACGAACATTTAAAATGATAAAATTTTGTACATAAAGTTAAAAGTTATAATTAAGAAGTGGGTAAGACTTAAGATTATTATTATAATTATAGCTAAAATAGAACAAGAATTTGAAATTATAATTAGGGTTTAAATTTAACATTTTAGGATCAAAATTGACATTATAGGATAGTGTTTGAGTAATTCATAGTTATTTTAACTATTACACTCTACTAGTGAACCCAAAAGAAATTAACCTAAAGGTTCACTCTTCGTACCCTATGACTTGTACAGTAGATGATTAAGCATTATGATTATGCCAAGTGGCATCCTATGTAATTGAATATTATTTAATTGGATTTGTACTTGTGATTATTCAATGATGTGGTTATTTGTTATATACTGGATTTAGTATTAATGAAATTTAAATGTGACTCAATGTCATGGAATCCTTAGGAGATGTATTATGTTTTATGATGGTTGTTATGTATGTGAATTAATGCTTCCGTTACTTTTTTTTCTCTTGTTGTTATTATCTTTCAAAAAAAAAGTTTGGCAAATTTAGTGAAACTTTAGGTTAATTTATTTTGGGTTTCTTGGCGGGGCATTACATATGGCATGAAAGCCCAAGTTTCTACATTGGGAGCTCTGGGTATACTGGAACACCACTAGTTGTCAACTAGTTAACTGAAAAAAAAAACTTAAACTGTTATATGTATCTATTAAAAACTTGAACATTTTGAACTTCAGACTTGATTTCTTGAACATAGAAAAAGGCAAAACTTGAATTACTCTTGAGTTAGATTTTAGACATATTTTCTAATGTTTGTGCTTTAAGGTGATATGCCTTTGTTGACTTTGTGAGCATTAGGTTATTCTTGTTCAAGTGTTTGTAGTGGAGTCTCATCCTCCTACAGGAGAAAATTGTTCAATGGGACCCACATAGTACGTGCTAGAGTTTTTATCTTTCTTGTAGGCTTCCAGGAGTAAACCTAAGTCTAGGAGGTGGATGTAATGCCTACCCCTAGTTGACTTTTCTTGTTATATTAGTCAGATTCTTTTAGGCTAGTTTTATGATTCCATTTTATGATTATCGGTACTTGGTTACTGGATTTGATTTAGATGTATTTCATATTAAGCTAAATTATATGTTGAGTTACTCAGTTATTTCATGTGTTCATGATTATTTTGATGATGATACATGTATGTACATATAGTGATTTTAGTTATCCCATGATGATTAGTAGATGTATTATTTATATATAGTTCTTTGGTTACTTACCCCATACTTGCATGTGTATGGTGTACTTGTCTATTTTATTTTATGTTTGATGATTCTAATGTGGTTGAGGGAGGGTGTCAGGGTGAGTGTACCCTATCACAGTATCTTAATGGTATAAGTGGGGAGATAATTATTGAGTCCAAATCCTAACCTAAGAAAATCGTCCTAGAAAGTAGGACAAGTATCTAAGTTGTTTACCCATCTAAATTCATCAAGTGATGTGAAATTGTGATTTTGACCCTAGAGTTTGACTTTGTGATTTGTCTTTCAGTTGGGTTTCATATTTAGTCTTATGAATCTGTGATAATTTTCAGTTATAAATAAATCAAATTCAAAGATAATATAATGATAATTTTATAAACAAAATTCAAAATTTAATTATATTTAATTAATTGAGAAATTAAATAAATAAAAGAATTAAATGTAAAATAATTTGTTCAAGTTCTAATCTTGGCATATTTATATTTATTTAATTTAATAATAATTGGTTTAGGAGTTTCATTTTTATAATAAACTCTAAATATTATTAGTAGCTAAATTAATAAATATTTTATTAAAATATCTTTTGGTTTAATAAAAAAGAAAAAGGAATTGATTTAATAAAGTTAATTTAGTTAAATTGCATAAAGTTTGTGCATGAAAATTAAAATAATAAAAATAATAAAGGAAAAAAGGTTTCACATGATTGCACAATTGAAGCCCTAATTTGGGGAAAACTCATTATTAGGAAATCATAGCTCATTTCTCCACATCAAGGTTTAGAGGAGCCAATCTCCAAGAAGAGGGTTTTTGAAAGAAAAGGAAAACTCCTACGTGTTTTGTGTGTTCATTGTTTAACATCAGATCTAGGTAGGATCTCGTGCATTCTATGTAATAGTTCTTGTATTGAAAATATATGTCTTCTCCGTGTTTATGGATTTGTATTCAGAATTTAAGATAATTTGAAACCCTTGTATATGAATTTGGTTCTTCTTCATTTTCAGAAACCTTTGTAATCAATTTGGTGATTTGAAACCCTTGTGTATGAATTTGGTTGTTCTTCATTTTTAGAAACCTCTATAAGCAATTTGATGATTAGAAACCTTTTTTGTGTAGATTTTATATATTGGTATTTTGTTTCAGGTAGGGTTTGGAAAGAAATCAACAAATTGGAGAAATGAAATTCAATTAGATATTCTCATTATTCCTATCAATTACTGTGAAATTTGATTTAAAAAAATACATATATTATATCACAGTAAGCTTAGTAAATTACACACACACACACACACACACTTATACTCAATTTTGTACTAGTGTATTTAATGCTACAATTTTTGACTGTGTGTATTTGTTAAGGAAGAGGGACATTCATTTCAATGTTTTATTAAACACACACACACACACACACACACACATTGGAGAGGGGCAATGACCTCCCTCCCAGGTTGTTGTAGCAACAACTGCAGTAGTGGTACACACTACCAACATAGCGGATGCTACCAAGGCAGTGGATGTTGCTAAGGCAATGCCTGCCTTAGATAGCCAAGCCGCTTAGCAACTTTCCCATATATGGTATTTGCGATGAAAATTTGCATTTGGCATTTTGCGGTTTAGCTTTTTTTAATTGTTATTTTTATTAAATAAAATTTATAATTATTATTTTTAATATATTTTATAATAATAATTATTAATAATATTAATAATTTAATTATTATATTATTTAATTTATTATTTATTATTAATAATAATTTAATATATTAAAATATTATTTTATTAATAAGTTTATAATTAATATAATTAATAATTAATAATAATGATTATATTTGGATAATAATATTTAGTTAAATAAATTTGTTTAATAAAATATTTTATTTATGTATTTATTTTATATAAATAATTATATGTTAAAATAAATGGATAGATGTTTTCTTTGGTAATTAAGTATACTTTTATGACAAACATTATTCTAGAAGGGATTTAGTTGTTATGAATATTTGAATCCAATATAAATCTTATTTTATTGTGAACTCGGGAAAAATTGAGTTTGATTTGATGATTTAATTTACAATATGAAAATGATTTCTATTATTAAGGGAAATATATTATATCTTTTGATAATTCAAAAGTCGTAGTAGTTATCATACTTTGAAAAGACGAAAATTGAAACCTTGGTTGTTATCAAATCTTTGTGTTTTGAAAATGAAAGTGAAAACTTGAAAACCAATAAGTGAAAATTGAACTTTTCTTTTTTCCAAAACATAATGAGTTATGCAAGTAACATTGTTTGGCACTCAGGGGGATGTGGAAGGAAAAGGCAAGGGTAAAGCCAGATCCGATGAAGATAATACCACTAGTATAACCTTTTCTACTCTAGACTAGGAAGATCTAAGAGGTTGAGGAGAACAAGATGGCACAGGAGGCTGCACAGGTCATGCAGGAGCTGGAAAGAAAGATTGAGGAGTAGTTCCTTTTTTTTTCCTTTTTGGTTGGCTTTTCATTCTAGATTTTGACTATTTCATTTTGTCTTTTTGGTTTGGCCTTTTCTTTGGCCTTTGTTTATTTGGCTAGGCCTTGTGCTATTTCAGCCTTTAGACTTGTTTCTTTTGTGGCTAGGCTTCTAATGCTTATTTTTAGCCTGATTTGTATTAACTCTTAGGTTTCAGGATCCCTATAAAACTTGTTTACCTAATCAAAAACATTGTTTGGCACTCTACGATGTGTGGTTTACTATTGTGGATTTTAGGTTTGACTTAGTTCTTTGACTAGTCAGGGTGTTTACTATAAGCTTGGGGGTTTTTTCTCTTTGAGGATGTTTTGTAAATGATCTTTTTATACTTGGCCATTGTGATGTAGTCACATGTCTTCTATGATATGTCCAGTATGTAGGTTGTAATTGCTTTCTAGTTTTCTTGCGTAGAACTAAGGTGAATGGTGTGACTTTTTTGGTGTAACCTTTGAGTCTTTGATCAGTTATCTTTGGATTCTTTCTAGTTGCTTGTATATGACTGAGGTGCTTTTCCAATTGCTTGTAAAGGGTTGAGGTGAAAACTATGATTTTATGATTTGTACTTTTATGAGCCTAGGGTAGGTAATCTATGTTTACGTTGGGAAGTGGCTTGTAATGGAGGTCAAAGCCCTAAGTGGCTGCATGGGTAACCCATTGTATGTTGTTTTAATAAGTGATAACATTTCATTAAATGGGTTTATAATGAATTAACAAGAGTCATATTTTTTCCTTGCCCATGCCTCAAGTGCTAGTACAAGCTAGGATGAGAGTAGAGAGGATACTTGGTTGTGACCTTGCTTTGTTAGTATGCATTGTTGGTATGAAAGGATAGTGGTGCCGCATAGTTACACTAGGGGGTCAGAGTCCAGAGATGCTGCCATGGTAACCTTAGAGTTGGCTCATGCGATGAAACTTGCCCACTTACATAGTAGATTTCCTACATGTATTTGTTGCCTCTAGGATAGATGATACTTTTGTCTTTGTACCCTTTGAGATAATTTTCTTTCAGGTGTTTCCTTGACCTAGATTTTGGTTATGACTTGTGGTTTGATATTCATATGGGACTTGATTTTATCTCCTCAACATGGTGGGAGTAAGCTACTTAGGTTCCATGAGGTTGGGTGGTAGTGCTTTTTAATTTTACAATTAAGATCTGACAGTTCAATGTTGTTGTTGGAGTCCCTTGTTCTGTATTATCTTTCATTTTGTTCTTGTGTACTAAGATGGATGGTTATACTCTACTGCATTGTACTTTATTATTAGAGATCTTATGAGATGTTGTATATTATTGATGATGCATATTCTTTGAGCTCTTCATACCCCATGACTTGTATAGTAGATGATTAAGCATTCTGATTATGCCAAGTGACATCCTATGTAATTGTATATTATTTAATTGGATTTGTATTTGTGATTATTCCATGATATGGTTATTTTATATATATTGGATTTAGTATTAATTAAAATTAAATGTGACTCAATGTCATGGAACCCTTAGGAGATGTAATATGTTTTATGATCCTTGTTCAATATGTGAGTTAAGGCTTCCACTATTTTTTTAATCTCTTGCTGTTATTATCTTTCAATTTTTTTCTTTGGAAAACTTAGTGAATCTTTAGGTTAATTTCTTTTGGGTTCCCTAGTGGGGCATGTTAGAATTCTTTAGAATAACTAAGCAGGGAGGGAGGGGGGGGGGTGAATCAATTATCCAAGTTCCAGATGTACAAATAAAACTTTTCATAACTTAGTGAAACCATATCCATAAAAATATTCATCATGCATGTATCCATTAGATCATACAATCACTTAAACTTGTAGGTTACTATCAAATCAACTTTGCAGAAATGTAAGCATGAAACATAAGAGATTCAATAACACATTTGACACAATGATTTACGTGGAAACCCAATTTGGGAAAAACCACCAGTAACATGCTACTAATTCTCACTCTTTTGAAGTGATGCCCTGTGAAAGGCCAACCCTCTTAAAGGTTATAATGCACACAATTTTTGATTAAGGAAAACTGATTTTAGTGGGCCCCTGAAACCTTTACATAACACAGAACTGTAAAAAAGGAATACTTAAAGTAACAGAAGAAACTAAAAGCAACCAACTAAAAGAACCCCCTACAAAAAGGAGAAAACTAGTAAAAATCTAGAGGGCAGGACAAAAAAACCAGGGCTGGCCAAAAAAGCATGGATGCTTAGAAGATTTCTCTTAGAATTTTTGCTACATTGATTTCCAACTCTAACAATCTACCAATCACCTTCTTCATGTCTGAGAGTTCCTAGTCAGGTTCCAAGATGTCCTTCTTCTACATGTTGGATCTAGTACACTTCCTTGAGCTATCATCAGGTGTCCTGTCCTTTGTACTATGGGGACAAGTGTCCTCCTCCTTATTGGTTCAATGCTCCTCCACTTTTTTAATGTGCAACTTAATATTCTCATTAGCTTCTTTAAGAATATCATAGCTTTGTTCCACTATAATATACATTGAGCTCTCCATCGTTTGGACCCTGTTCTTGACATCCTCCACTTTGTTGTCCACGCTCTTTTCTTCCTTTGTTCTCCTATTCTTCAAGCTATAGTTCTCCCTTTGCAAGCTACTCACCTTGTATTTGAGCTCTTGGATTTCATGAAAAATCCACTTAGTGATGCGGAAGCTGTCCAGTGCACTATTTTTGGCATTGTTGAGGACATCCATTTGAGGATTTTTCTTAGTGGTGTCGCTAAAAATCACAAGGGTCAGATCGATCAGCTCTTCCATTTGGATTTTTCCCTCTTCATTCTCTTTGACCAAAGTTTTGATCAACTCTCTATTGATCCCTATTTTAGCAGAAGTAGTGTCAAAATTCCTCCATACTACATTCCTATCTTTGCCTGTGATTAAGCATCTATATTTGCTAGTTTTGAAATCCTCATAGCCTTTCTCCTACTCCTCCCTTTCACTTTGATTAATGTCCCCTTCCACCCCCTCCTTCTCCATCCCATATTTTTCCTCCTTGGACACAGAGACTTTCCCTCTTTTTTAGCCCTAGGATGTTGTGGCTTTGTCCTCTTTGCTTGTTGGCATTTTGATGGTAATGTTTCTCTTGCCCCTCTTCCTCTCTCCGCCCTCCCCTTCTCTAAGATCCTCCTCACCTTCAACACTTTCTTCCCCTGTATCCATGCCTTTAACCCTTTCATTATAGTCCCTGTCCAAGGAGGTGTCAAGGCCCTGTTTAGGTTCAGGAAAGGCTTTTTTCTCCTTCCTTTCCATTTTGATGATTTTTTTCCCAAAGCTTCCCTATTGAGAATCCTCCTCCTCCAAGTCCATATGCATCTCAAGGTTTTCCTTAGTATTAGAAGGCATATAGTCCTCTCCCAACTCTTTCGAGTCCCCTCTACCCTTCTTTCCCTCCTTCCTATTCTTAATTTGTTTCCCCATAGACCTAGACTTAAAAAAATCATATATTAATAACAAAAGCCTCTCATGGAGCACCAAATTGCTAGTATGCTTCTCTTTATAATCATTAATGTTCTCATTCATCAAAGAGTATAGTGGCTTAATGGAGCTTGGAAAATAGTAAGTTCCTTTCTTCACCAACGCCTTTTTCCCCTCTAGATCCTTGGTGAGTTCCACCACTGATTGCCCCAAAATGTTTCTATCCATGCAGAATTTCTTCCCCATTATGGGAATGCTGGTCATAATAGAGATGACATCCTCCATCACCATGAAATCCACCACATTGATTTTAACAATTCCCTCATTCCAGTTCTTTACCATTCTCCTAGTAATGGAGGGTTTCCAACCATGGAGCTATTCTATGAAATTTGTGATTTCCCCTTTTTCTAGAATGCTTCACACCTTAGAGTGTGTTGGCCTAGTTTTTCACCACACTTGTTTTGTTGTATTCAGCAATGAAAAACCCTAAAAGTGCACTCCAGGTAATTTGAAATTTGGTTAAAAATACCCTAGGCAAAAATTCACCAAATAACCTTGTGCCTTGCCTTGTTTGGCCCTAGCCTTTGAGAACTTTAGAAAGTATTGTTTCAAATAAATTTTGGTGGGATATTTTTATCCTAAAGATTTATCCACACAAAGATGCCTTTATTAATCTTTTGATAAACTTTATAAAGTTTTCCTAATTTGCATTATTTTATTTGAAAAAAGGTCCAAGTTACGATATCTTTCAAGTATCGTAGATCCTTTTAAGATCGAGGGTTGAGGCTTCCCCGCAATATGGAGTTGCGAAGTCTTTAAATATTGTGGGCAAGTGCCTTTTTGACACATAGCCCCTGCTAACATTTCAACCTCAATGTGCCAAAAAAGGTTTGTGGTTGTTAGAGCTAGTAAGAACTTTTGCAGGTTCGTCAGTACTTTTCGTGCAGGTTCTAGATTTCCTGTGATATCATTGGTTGAGTTACTAACAGAGATATTCCTTTATCACCAAGAAGCATCAACCATTGATTTCATTTGAATCAAGGGAAAGTGCTTTCCTTCAAGAAGGAGATGCTTGTGAATTAAATAATGCAGGGAAGCAAAAATGGGACAAGTGGCACAATCTGACAAGACGAGGCCACCGTTCTCAAAGATGATGATGAGATGTCTTCCGTGGAAAATGTCAGATGAGTTAGAATGGATGGAGATATTTTATTCATCACTGATGTTAATGTGGTATTTAAAACACCTGATTCTATAACTGTTGATGAGTTAAAGATCAAAGGCCAGTGCATGCCGACATTTTGAAGTTGCAAGAAAGATAAATAATGCGGGCAAGTGGTTCTTGGACATGTGGCAAGGTGGGGTCAATAAATTTTAACTATATGCTATGGTGTGACACACTATAAAGTGATCGGTGACATGTACTGCTAGATGTGCCACTAAAGAAGTTTGTCTGATAGATGGAAGTGAAGCCTCATCTATAGTAGATCTTTCAAAGATCGAGGGTTAGTGCAATCCTGCATTATGAAGCTGGTAGTCAAATAAGGAATGTGGGTATGTGCCTTTGTGATGCGTGTCATAGTGGGGCCAAATAATGAAAGAACACTGAGTTATGCCATGTGGTCTACAAGTTGTTCTTAGTTGGAAGTACTTATGCTATGAGCATAAAAACCTTAGAAATTAATGCAGTAGTTAGGTGGGTCAGAGCATGGGGGTTGAGCAGGGTCATTTCATTGGTCCAAGTGGATGATTGACCATAAAGTGTAGAAATTTTTCACACCGTTGATCCTGTCTTGATAAACAAAGGATGCTTTCCCACATAAAGAACTTGAGGGATGTTTAAAACAAAGTGGGAATGTTCCATACAGACACGTGTCCATGGTAACGTCACTTTTCTCATCTTGTAAGGTTTATAGATTTCTAGCATTACCATCGTTGATCTTTCAAAGATCGATGATTGGCACAAGCCTGCAATTTGAAGATGCTCATCAAATAAGAAAAGCCAGAATGGGCCAGCTTGACACATGGAAAGAGTGACGTCAAGCACCTACTCACTCAGAAGAAGATATAGGACCCACTAGCGTGGAAGTTGTTAGAAGGCACTAACTCATATAAAGGTTTCCTATTGGTCAGAATAGCAGACTAGATTTTGTTCAAAAGTGAATTGATCTGACTGCTGATCTTGTCTTGATCAATGAGTGGTGCTTCCCTGTAATTCTGAGGTGCAAAAAATTTGAGAAATGCAGGCAAGTGGTATTGCGACACATAGCCTTGTTTTTAAAGCCATGAAGCTTGTTGCCTTTTAAATCAAATCCATCCGATCTGGTGAAAACCTACGAATAGGATTCAAATTTGGTTGCAATTTGGAGGTAACGGTTACTGAGAGTAAATATAATTCAGATTTCATTCATGCAATTTCAATATATGAAAAGAACTCATGATCTCACCATTAATGAATCACCAAAGCGTAGAAAGAACATTAGGGCATACAAAATTCTCAGAGCCACAACACGAATTTTTTTGGCTAGAAATCCAATAAAATTGTAGAAGAAATCACAAAGTGTAGAAGTGAAAATTCTTGCTGGTAAGTACTCTATGACTATTTAAGAAATTCAAGTATCTGTTGTTATAAAATTTCTAGGGTTTTATTCAAAATGCCTCCCTAAAAAGAATTCGTCGAGCAAATGGATTATTTGAAACATTCTATGCACGATGATTTTCTTGAACAATTCTCCTTATCGGTACATGAAATAACTAAGGGGAGGGAACTCATTCCAAAACACTTGAGAGTAGCCATAGCATAAGGTTTTTATGATAGAGAAAATTGGGTAAGAGATGCCCAGGTTTCCATGGGGGGTTTGGAGTTGTTTAAGAAATGGTTTTCAGAGTGAAAATTGGACACTCCTATGAGCAATGTATGGGAGTTTGACATTGGTAAATTAATAGTCCTCATAGTTTTCTTTGATAGTGATTTATTGATGGATTTGACAAAGAAATATGATCTGATTATAGGGTAGGTAAAGAACCATGCTGGAGTGAATCTCTTTAGGGTTTTCCTTGAATTAATTAGTGAGGTTTTCAACCTCAATCCTAACCACTCTGTGCATGAAACTATTGATATGGATGACCTTCAAGAAAGGTATGTATTGAAAATGATTGAAAAGATCATGAGGGAGATTCTTGGAAATGATTGAAGAGATCATACATAAAAAGTAATGGAAATGGTAAAGAATGTTCTCAACTATTGTTTTGTCATTGATGTCAAACTTGCTACTTGCAGGAATGACAATTGCTTTAGTGATCCAAATACTATCAATTGGTTGATTGAGAAGAAGGAGGCAATCAATAAGATGTAACTAGAACACCTAGAGAAAGGTTGAAGTTATGATGTTGCAATGAAGTACAAAGATTAGCTAAGCCATTGATGAAATAGTGTATTGATGACATACTCTAAGACACAGAGAATGGGCACACTAAAACACATCAAAGATGTAAGGTTTTAGCTAAGTCATTTGTAAAGCCTAACTAAGTTTATTAGAGAGAGAGTAGAGCAAGTTAGTTAGTGACGAACATATTCCTAGTTGAAGTCGAGCAAGTTCAACTTTAGTATGTGTCGAGTAAAGAAACAAATGTCAAGTTAAGAAAGTGCCGAGTGAAGATCACATGCCAAACAGGATTCAAGTGCTGAGTAACACAAAAAGTGCTGAGTGAAGATCAGATGTCGAGCAGGATTCAAGTGTCGAGTAACACAGAAGGTGCCGAGCATCAGTAAACCAATAATGTTGAGTTGCTGCATTATTTCAAAGATCAAAGATTCGCCAGATCTGAGCTGATAAGGTTGTTATCTAGAATTCTATGAATCAAATAGAAGATAAGAGTAATGAGCTGGTGGCATAGAACACCATGTAAAATGTTTTTGGAGAATACAACTGGACTTTAGATGAAGTCTCTAGATAAGAGCAAGATATGGGGTGGATACATTGTATCCTGCCTAATCTATTTGAAACCCTAAATTTGGAGAGGGAGAATCGAGCGGGTAAGACAATCCAGATTTTTATTTAAGGAGTCATAAGGCTAAAAAGAAAAAAGAGGAGGAGGTCAAGCATGAAAGCATAAAGTGCTGAAAGAGGTGCTAAGGAGTAAGAGAGCACAGTTACTCTACTTCAATAGATGACCAAATGTAATGCCCCGCCAAGGGATCCAAAGAATTTTACTAAGTTTTCCAAACAATTTTTTTTTTTTTTAACATGAAAGATGAAACCATTCATAACATTTGCAAAAGCAATAGCAACAATTCAAATGATATTAAACATAACATATATACATAACAGACTACATTCTTTAAAGATCCCTTAACATTGTATCACATCTAAATTAACTATTCATCTAACATCCCATTCTTATGAAATAACAATGATACATCCAATGTACTTAAACAATATACAAGTGTCCTTTTGTAATTATGTTTTAGCTTAGCTCAATCATCCACTGTACATATCACGGGGTATGAAAAGCTTAAAAGAATAAACATCCAAGTAAATAAAGTACATCATCATCATCTAATATTAATCCATGATGCAACAACATAAATGAAACCACATATTATACATGATACATCATCATAGAAGACATATACATCCATCATAAAAATCAAACAAAATAAACTAAGTGCACAGTTCCTTTCAACCGTAAATAGCATCATTAGACCATCATGGATCCTAGCCATCCCTCCATGTGTAACATTCCAAAGCACCGAAGAGATCATCGGTATTAACATAGTAGGAATGTCACTCCTAAAACATCCTACTAACATGCAAAGTAAAGCATAATAAATCATCAACTAACATATGCAAAGTAAAGAAAATCATCAATATAAGAAACATACCAGTAAATACATCCATCATAAGGTATATTATCTATCATAATGCTCCAAGAACATATTAAAAAATAAATACCAACCAAGGATACTCCAGCCACGGTGTCTTGGACGGATCTCAAATGATAAGAGTGAAAATACACTACCACCCGACCGCGTGGAACCTAAGTGGTCCACTCCCACCGTGCTGAGGAGATAATCTCAAGTCTCAAACAGGATATCAATTCACAAAGCACAAAAAGTTCAAGAATCCTAAAAGTATACTAACTCAAAGGTTCCAACACACACAAAATCGATATCTAATTCTCAGAGGCACACAAAGACATGTAAGAAACCTACTCTGCAAGCGAGAAAGTGTCATCGCAATTATCACGTACAAGTTACCCTGGCAGTTAGCTAAACTTCACGGATCCATACTGATCTCATGCGGCCACTAGTATCCTCTCATACTGACAAGGCATACTACGAAATGCAAGGTCGCAACCATGCGTTCTCACTACTCCCATCCTAGCCTGTACAAGCACTCAAGGCATAGGCGAGAACCAAAACAATTATCTTTTTAGGTTCATTTTCTCCCCATTTAGTGTGTAAATATTATCACTTATTAACCAAACTTATAATGAGTTACCCTAGCAGCCACTTAGGGCCCTGGCCCCCATTGCAAGCCACTTCTCGACACTACAAGTAGATTACCTACCCTAAGCTCATGGAATCATAAATCTCAAAATCATAAAAGATAATCCATAATAAAATCATCAAATATGCATAAAAGCATCAAATATCCATAATAAGAATCATCAAATTTCTAAGATAAGAATCATCAAATCTCCATGAGCATCTGAAAAAGCATCCATAGAAAATCATGACCACAACAGTTCTCTATTGGCAACTGAAGGCATCACTAATAATCATAAGTATCTATTGGTTCTCAACGAGCAACCAAGAATATCTCAAAATTATACTGATCGAAGACTCCAAAACGGTTGAGTCAAACATGTCACAACATGACATCATCAAGAAATAAATTCACATTTCAGTCCCATCATGGCGACTAGAAAGTAATCCAAGGATAACTGATTGATGACTCAAAAATGATTAGCTCAAGCATCTCAGATATATATACATCTCAGCTTCACACATGAAGGCTGAAGAACAAATACAAACATTTCATAGAGCATACGATCACACAACCATGGTTGGACTTATAAAGATCAAGACCAAATAAGATCAACATGCCATCACATCTCATAACCCCCGAGCCTCTGGTAACAACCTAGGACTGGTCAACACTAGTCAACCCAAAACCCAAAACAAGAAGCACATAGAATACACGATGTAGACACATGTTTTGATTTTGCTATCTTACATAGTTGAATCAAGTGTAGAGGTTTCCAGTTTTCTGTTTGCAAGTATATTTTCAAGTGTATAGGATTCATCATTTGACCTACACGTCAACCCAATTGTTTTCCGATAGCATTATCCTTCCATTATTAAGAATTACATTCTAAGAATAACTTAAGGATAAATATTCACTAAATTGATCATCATTGACCTTTAATTAAATCGTCCTCTATATTTAACCATGATCCATATACTAATTGATTAACCTTTCAACTTTTCTAAGATCATTATTCGTTATATTATAAGAGGACCAATTATCATTCTTCGAATAAGAGATTATAACTTTATTAAAATGATCAATTAATATCGGTTCACAATCCTTGACCTTTTATCGTTCTAATAATTCTCTATTATATATTACTAAGTCTTCACCATTAAAATATCTAAAGTCGTTATTCAAGTCATCGGAATAAGACCTATCAACTTGATATCAATATTTCTACAATCTTATTAAAAAAATTATATCAAATAAATCTCTATTACATAACTTAATTATTAATTAAATCTAATTAACTCTCATTAATTGATTTAATTAATAATTGTATAACCATAGCAACGTTCTAATTAACATTAGTTGACTAATAACTAACTAGAATTTTGTAAGTTAAAAGTCAACTATAATTCAATACTCAAATGATCATATTAATAATTCAATAATAATAACTTGTTAATATTTAACGATATGCTATATTGGGAATCTTATTTTTAAATCTTTAATGATCACATACATCACTCTGCAACAATGTTCTCATTTATATTTTAATAATAACAAGTTATAATAAATCTTCAATACCAAGTATTATTATCTCAAATAAGTTTTTCCTATATACATTGATTCAATTAACTGATATTCCTCCAAATTATTAACCAATTCAATTTGATTAATATTTTTTACAGTACTTCAATCGTTAACTAATCTCCTTTAGAGTAACTCTGTTCGTATTAGTTGATAACTATTTAAACTATTTATACTATTATTTATTAATAGTTTGTTAGACCCAACAAACATTAATAAATAATAAACTTATCACAACTATAAATAGTCAATCTAGAAAACTTTTACATAGAACTTCATTAGCTAACTCTTAATACCATTAAGGTATTCAAACGTATTAACCAATAATATAATAATTCAATCTTAATCTAATATCATTTAGAGTTTTTAAATTTAAATCAACATAATATAAATTATCATCTTACAATTATTTAATCAATATTAAAATCAACCATTAGACTCCATTTTCTAATTGTTCTAATAATATTTTGTCTATATAAAAGTTGTTTGAAAAAGATCTCTATCACAAACCAATAAGACTCATTGTAGATTTTAACATGAATAATCTCCAAATTCTTAACATTATCATCTTCATTAAACAACTCTAAAATTGTTTAATATATATTAAATAGTATTTAATATATATTATAAAAAGTTCACTATATAAACTATATTAAAATCTCTTTTTTTTTAAATTTTCTCTCATCCATTTACTTAGATTAACTAATAATTAATTACACTTTTTCTACTATTAATTAATTTTAATTAAATTTGATTTAATTAGATTAGATAATAAACCATATAAAACTAATGCATATTAATAAGACTCTAATAAGGAAAGATTTCAATAATATCTTTAATTCATTCCATGCTTTGATATATTATTTTTGTGAAGTTTAAGCATAAAGAACTCTTGGTTATGGAAAATGGAGAAATATCTGTCTTTGAATAAAATAGTTCCAATACGACGGCCATATCTTCCTAATGAACCGTTGGATCGGGCTGAAATTTAAATATGTTGGAGAGGGCCAAATTGCAC
The DNA here is from genome assembly GCA_028749045.1 of Cupressus sempervirens. Classification (NCBI taxonomy): domain Eukaryota; kingdom Viridiplantae; phylum Streptophyta; class Pinopsida; order Cupressales; family Cupressaceae; genus Cupressus; species Cupressus sempervirens. The sequence goes on along the minus strand of CM053786.1, from coordinate 555,976,959 downwards.
CAATTCTGACCAGAGCGATCGAATAAATTCGATCTCGATAAAAAGTTATAAATAATTGAGTTCAGGTCTATCCAAGGGGCAGCGACAAGACAAATTGTGATGAATTAAGAATTTCCTGTTAAAATAATTGTTCTCTAAGTTTAACCGTAAAAGGGTTTGTTCATATGCATCTAAAAATATAATTGATAGAAAGCTTACATCTAATCATTCGAATTTTCAACTTAGAATTTCTATTTTAATTTCAAATCTTGTCTATCTAATTTCACAATATAAATTCGAACCCAAACCCGATTAAGATCTAATTATTTCTCCTTAATTGAATCTAGGATTTTTCTATTGTTTTCTTCTCATCCAAATAAAATATCTAGATTTCAATTTCAAATACAGAGAGTATTTAGACACATAAAACAGATATTACGAAGACAAGAAGAGAAAGAGTGCAAAGGGAATATGAGAATATCACGAGTGCACCTGGACACTGATGCTAATTTGCCATGCCTCAGAAGTCCATAAAAAATTTCTTCCTCCTCCATCATTCGCAATTCTTCCAAGAATCTAAGCCGATCGAATCCTCCAAGTGATTAGAAGTGCTAGAAGGAGCATAGAAGCAAGTAAAAAATATATGAGCATATGAATCTTCTCCCATGCATATAAGCTTTGAAGCTTCTATTTTAGCTTGTACCTCGTGGCTTACATTAAGCTTGTAGCTTCCATTAAGCTTTTTATTTAAGCTTCTATGAATACCTGAATATCAAGAGCTCTCAAGAAACTTTTGGAATGCTTTTTGAAACCGCTGAAAGGTGTCACCAACTAAGCATGGGTCTTTTCCAATTCTTTTTGATGAGTCATAGAGTTGTAGACACCTTGTGCTTAATTGATGCACTAACCAGCGTGTTGTTGACACATGTTAATTCCCATGCAAGCTTATAACTCCAATTTACTTTTTAAATAATCTCTATTTAAATTTTATAACTTTTATTTTAATTTTTATAACTTTTATTATTATTATTTTATTTATTACTTTATTATTATTTTATAATTATTATTAATTTTAATTTTCAGTTTTCTTTTATTTAATTCTTTTTCCCCAATAATTCACATTTAATTAATTATAATCAAAATATCAAAGATCATGATATTTTATTAATTTTCTCAAATAAATAATTTATTAATTAAATCTATTTATTAAGACTTAATTAATAGAAAATTCACTATAGACCTCTAAGATAAAATATGAAAACTCATCATAGAACAAATTATACAAAATAAATCTAAAGGGTTAAAAATCACGAAATATGTCGTCCGACACATTCGATGGGTATTCAACTCAGATACTTGTTCTAATTTTCTAATTAGGACAAATGGCTCAAAGGGTTGGAATTTGGACTTGATAATTTATCTCCCCTCTCTTATCATTGAGATAATGTGATAGGGTACACTCATCTTGGCAATTCAAGAAAGTCGATACCCGATACCTGCAACTTGCATAAAAATTATGCATATACAAACACAATATATACTAAATTAAATAGACAATGGTAAGAAGTGGTGCATCGTGTAGATCCTGACTAGCAAGTGACTATGACTCCCTTCCTTAACCACATCAGATACGCCATACAAAATCAAACACGCAAGGCAAACACACACACCATACACATGCAAGTATGGGGTAAGTATCCATAAGAAAGCACATATGATAATAAATCATCTTACTAATCATCATTAATAATTGAAAGCAATGTAATAATCATCATCAATAATTGCAAACACTAAAAATAATCATCATACATACATGAAATGTAGAGTCTAAGTAATCTCATCACATAATAAACTGAATCCATAGCACAATATCTGATAATCTCAAAAGAATGCTGCTAACCAACAACATAAAACTAGTTCTAAAAGAGTTCAGCAACGATAACAAAATGTGAACCAGGGGAAAGCACTACACCAAAGATATGGTTGCATTGGTATGATGAGTAAGAAGACTCAAGGAGACGAAGCTTGAGATGACAAGCTGACAGAGCTGAAGTGATTAAAAGCCAAGCAAAGGATTGAACTGAAGTGTGATCTGAAATTTGCAAGATATTTTGTAAGTTGTATCAGATCAAAAGGATATTATTGTTACTCTCTAGCAATTGTAATAGTTAGGTTAAATTCTATAGACTTAGGTTGGTTTAATAGTCATGTTGTAAATTCTTTAACAAGGTGACATTCCAAGAGAATGTTCTAAAGTCTTTTGACCAGGCCCATTCCTAACAGTATGGTGAAATCCTCTAACAAGGTCACATTTAATAGTGTGTTTTAAGCCTTTAACAGGGCATTACTTTAGAAGAGTGAGAATTAAGTAGCATGTTACTGGTGGTTTTTCCCAAATTGAATTTTCACATAAATCATTGTGTCATGTGTTGATCTTGCATGTTTTATCCCTGCATGTTGATTTGTTGTAACTTGCTAAGATGATTGATTTAAGCTTGGATGGATGAAAAGTTTATGTGCTCACTATAATTTGAGAAAAAGTATTATTAAGGCATTTAGACTTTGGATAACTGATTCACCCCCCCTCTTTGTTATTCTAAAAAATTCTAACAATTGGTATCAGAGCTTTGCTGCTAACTTAGTTTAAAAGGGCTAGAAGCAGAAAAAGATCAAATTGCCTAAGAGAGAAGTTTCCAAGCTCAATAAAAATAACTTTGTTGCATGGAAAAGTTTGATGAAGTTACATCTTGGATCCATAGGAGATTATGCCTAAAATTCAATTGTTACTGAACATGTTGATCCAACTAGTACTCTTACTGCAGAAGATTTGAAAAACAAACAGGAACACAATCAGACAATGCTGGAGATTGCTTCAGCACTCAACTATGTTGAATTCGATGATATCAAAGGATGTGACACTGCATTCAAAATGTGGAAAGCCCTATCAGACATCTACGGAGGAGATCAGAATGTCCAAACAACAAAAAGAGAAAGCCTCAGAGGAAAGTTTGATGATATGAAAATGGAGGAAAGTGAGAATGCTGCTAAGTATGGCGCTAGAATAAAGGAACTGGTAAGTGCAATAAGATGTTTGAGTGGTCAATTGGATGAAGATATTGTTAATAGTAAGTTCTTAAGAACCTTGCTCCCTATCTATGCTATTAGAGCATTAGCAATACAAGAACTAAGATGTGTACCAGGAAACAATCTAAGTTTTGAAGGTATAGTGGGTAGACTCACTGCATTTGAGTTATCTAACTTTGACAACTATAGACCTGAGAATGTTGAATATGCTTTCAAGGCCAAACTATTACTAAAAGATGTTGAACAGGTGAAATCAAAGAAAGGAAAAAAAATGAAATATGTATCCAGTGATAGTAGCACTGATGAGGAAGATGTGGAACAATTGGAAGCATTGCTAGTTAGAAGATTTCACAGAGGCAAAAGGAAATTCAAAGGTAAGATGCCTATCATTTGTTTCAATTAAGGACATATTGCTGCTAGATGTACACAGAAAAAGGATTACAAGGAAAGCAACAAGTACAAATATAGAAGAGAAGATGATAAGAGAGATTACAAAGACAAAGGCAAGAAGTGTTATATTGTTGAAGAGAACTCTGATGATAATGATGATGAAGTTGTTTATGTAGCCATGAAGGACCAATCTGATGAAGAAGAACCTACAACACTGGTAACATGTATGAACAAGAATGATAGATGGATCATAGACAATGGATGCCCACATCACATGACAGGAGACAAAATTAAGTTTGTTAACTTTACACAGTATGATGGAAATAGTGTTAGATTTGGTAATGATGCTCCATGTCAAATAAAAGGAAAAGGCTCCATTAAGCTTACAGAGAAAATTTCATGTGATAATGCATACTATGTTGAAGGATTAAACTACAATTTGCTGAGTGTCTCACAGTTAGGCAATGTAGGATGCAAAGTAGAATTTGGAAACAAAACTGCAAAAATCTATGATACTGATAGTAAACTGATAGGAAAAGGAGATCAAACAAGAAGCAATCTATTTTATCTTGATATGGATGATGTTTCTTGTTTTGTTGCAAAACTTGATGATGAATGGTTATGGCATAGAAGACTATGTCCTGTCAACTTTGACAATCTGGTCAATATCAGTAAAATGAAGAAAGTCAGAGGTTTACCTAAATTGAAGAAGCCTGACAATATTATGTGCAAACAATGTCAGCTAGGAAAGATGACAAAGTCAAGTTTCAAAAGTAAAAACTATACATCTAAAGAAGTACTTGAGTTAGTCCATACTGACTTATGCGGTCCAATGGAAGTACAAAGCTACAAAGAAGATAAATATATAATGTTGTTTGTTGATGACTACTCCAAGATGATGACTGTTATGTTCTTAAAGAAAAAATCTGATGCTTTTCAAATGTTTAAGTGGTATGTGGCTAGAGTTGAAAATGAAATAGGAAAGAGTTTGAAATGTCTGAGATCAGACAGAGGTGGTGAATTCACATTAAATAAATTTGAGATATTTTGTAATGACAAAGGAATCAAGAGACAAATGTCAGCTCCTAGAACTCCCCCACAAAATGGAATTGCTGAAAGAAGAAATAGATCTGTGATTGACTGTGCCAGAACATTAATGATGGAAAAGACTGTCACTTTAAAATACTAGAGAGAAGCTGTAAGTGTAGTTGTTCATACACTAAACCGAGTACAAGTTAAAAAAGGTACAAATACAACACATTTTGAATTATGGTATGGTCACTGACCCAATGTAAAACATTTCAAAGTGTTTGGTTGCAAATGCTTTATCCTTAAAGATACTAGAAATGAAAAATTTGATGCAAAAAGTGATGAAGGCATATTTCTTGGTTACTCCACTAGAAGTAAAGCATATAAGTGTTTGAATACTAATACTAACAAAATTGTGGAAAGTGCAAATGTAAACTTTGATGAGCATATAGAAGTCCAAGTTGAAGAACCAAAGAGAATGAATGAATACATAACCTTTGTGTATTCTTATGAAGAAATGTCTGTTGACGAGGATGCTGTCAATCAAATTGGGATTCAACAACAAATTTCAGTTTCAGGCGAATCACAACAAGTGAATGTCGAGTTACATTCATAAGCCGAGTTGCAGAATGAAGAAAATGCACAATCTGATCTTGAAGTTAGTACACATGAAAGAGATGAAGAACAACTTGACAACTCAGTGCATAGTGACCCTGAATCTGAAAGATCAAACATCGAAACAAGGACAGAACCAAGATTGTCCAAATATGTGAAAAGACATCACCCTGCTGAATAGATAATTGGTGACAAAGATGCAAGACCAATGACAAGGAATATACTAAGACATGAATCATGTCTGATCAGAAAATTTGAACCTAAGACAGTATATGGTGCGTTACACAATGATGACTAGTATAAAGCTATGGAAGAAGAGATTGATCAAATAAAGAAGAACAAAACTTGGAGTTTGGTTCCCAGACCAGTTGACAAGAATGTGATTGGAACCAAGTGGATATTCAGAAACAAGCTAGATGAGAATGGCAAGATTACTAGAAACAAAGCTAGACTAGTATGCAAGGGTTATGCTCAAGAAGAAGGATTAGACTATGGGGAAACATTCACTCCTATTGCTAGAATAGAAGTAGTAAGAACTTTCCTTTCATATGTTGCATATAAAAGTTTTAAAGTCTATCAAATGGATGTAAAGTCTGCTTTTTTAAATGGTATATTAGAAGAGGAAGTCTATATTGAACAACTAGAGGGATTTGTTGATGAGAACAATAGGGATATGGTTTGTAAATTACATAAAGCACTCTATGGTCTGAAACAAGCACCTAGAGCATGGTATGAGAGACTTCACAAATATCTAGTGCAAATAAGATTTGAAAGAACTGATGATAACAACAACATATACATCAAATCAGAAGAAAATAAGGATATTATTGTATCTAAAATCTTTGTGGATGACATAGTTTTTGGAGGAAAGGAAGTGCTTTGCAAAGGCTTTGCTGACAAAATGAAAATGAGTTTGAGATGTCTATGTTTGGAGAGATCAAATTTTTTGTTGGATTGCAAGTACATCAAATAAAGCATGATATATTTGTGACACAATAAAAGTACATCAAAGAGATACTTAAAATATTTGGATTGGAGGAATCCAAACCAGTCAGCACACCAATGGCAACAGGAAATAAGCTATCTAAGAATGATGTATCAGCTGAAGTCAATCAAACAATGTACAGATCCATGATTGGAAAACTACAATATGTTGTACATAGCAGACCAAACATAGCATCAGTAGTTGGAATAGTGGCTAGATTCTCTGCTAATCCCAAATAAAATCATCTCATAGCAGTAAAAAGAATAATGAGGTATCTTAAAGGAACTAATAACTTTGGTTTATATTACAAAAAGAATGAGAAGTTTGAGCTCAATGCATATACAGATGCAGATTGGGGAGGCAACATTGACGACAGAAAAAGCACAAGTGGAGGTGCATTATTTTTAGGTAAAAGGCTAGTTCCTTGGACTAGCAAAAAACAAACATGCACATCCTAATCCACTACAGAATCAGAATATGTGGCAACAGAAGTCAATTGCACAAACATTGTGTGGCTCACACATCTATTGAAAGGAATGAAAGAAGAGGTAACCAAACCTGTGATATTGTATTGTGATAATACAAGTGCTATAAACATATCCAAGAATCCAGTAATGCATGAAAAAATCAAGCATATTGCAATCAAGTATCACTATGTTAGAAAATTGGTAAAAGAAAAACAAGTGAAATTGGAGTACATTCATACAAAGGAACAAACTGCAGATATCTTCACCAAACCATTGCCCAAGGATGCTTATGAATATCTTAGAGGCAAGTTGGGGGTAATGCCCCTAACTCAAGTAGTGTAAAGCAACAAGGAAGCTGCCCTGCATCAACAGGAACAAATCATTGAAATATCAGAAGAATTATGCAGAGGATGACAGCAAGAGTAGAAACTCCAAATTAGTCAAAAGCATGGTGACAGAGGGAGAAGACATCAGAGCCAACGCTTATATTTTGCATGATAAAGATGCTACATCTTTGGCATTTATGTTAAAGAGGGAGATATATGAGATCAGTAGCAAGAAAAACATATATAATTTTGGTGGTAACTAAGTTGATGAATTGATCAGTTTGGTTTGCCATCAATGCCAAAGAGGGAGATTGTTGGAAATGATTGAAAAGATCATGAGGGAGATTGTTGGAAATGATTGAAGAGATCATAAATAAAAAGTAATGGAACTAGTAAAGAATGTTCTCAATCATTGTTTTGTCATTGATGTCAAACTTGCTACTTGTAAGAATGACAATTGCTTTAGTGATCCAAATACTATCAATTGGTTGATTGACAAGAAGGAGGCAATCAATAAGATGTAACTAGAACACCTAGAGAAAAGTTGAAGTTATGATGTTGCAATGAAGTACAAAGATCAGCTAAGCCATTGATGAAATAGTGTATTGATGACATACTCTAAGACACAGAGAATGGGCACACTAAAACACATCAAAGATGTAAGGTTTTAGCTAAGTCATTTGTAAAGCCTAACTAAGTTTATTAGAGAGAGAGCAGAGCAAGTTAGTTAGTGACAAACATATTCCTAGTATGTGCCAAGTAAAGAAACAAATGTCGAGTTAAGAAAGTGCCGAGTGAAGATCACATGCCAAACAGGATTCAAGTGCTGAGTAACTTAGAAAGTGTTGAGTGAAGATCAGATGCCGAGAAGAATTCAAGTGTCGAGTAACACAGAAGGTGCTGAGCATCAGTAAACCAATAATATCGAGTTGCTGCATTATTTCAAAGATCAAAGATTTTCCAGATCTGAGCTGATAAGGTTGTTATCTAGAATTCTATGAATCAAATAGAAGATAAGAGTAATGAGCTGGTGGCATAAAACACCATGTAAAATGTTTTTTGAGAATACAACTGGACTTTAGATGAAGTCTCTAGATAAGAGCAAGATATGGGGTGGATACATTGTATCCTACCTAATCTATTTGAAACCCTAAATTTGGAGAGGGAGAATCGAGCGAGTAAGACAATCCAAATTTCTATTTAAGGAGTCATAAGGCTACAAAGCAAAAAGAGGAGGAGGTCAAGCATGAAAGCATAAAGTGCTGAAAGAGGTGCTAAGGAGTAAGAGAGCACAATTACTCTACTTCAATAGATGACCAAAGATATGGTTGCATTGGTATGATGAGTAAGAAGACTCAAGGAGACGAAGCTTGAGATGACAAGCTGGCAGAGCTGAACTGATTAAAAGCCAAGAAAAAGATTGAACTGAAGTGTGATATGAAATCTGCAAGATATGTTGTAAGTTGTATTAGATCAAAAAGATATTATTGTTACTCTCTAGAAATTGTAACAGTTAGGTTAAATCCTATGGACTTAGGTTGGTTTAGTAGCCATGTTGTAAATCCTTTAACAAGGTGACATTCCAAGAGAATGTTCTAAAGTCCTTTGACCAGGCCCATTCCTAATAGTATGGTGAAATCTTCTAACAAGGTCACATTTAACAGTGTGTTGTAAGCCTTTAATAGGGCAACCTTTTAATAGGGCATCACTTTAGAAGAGTGAGAATTAAGTAGCATGTTACTGTGGTTTTTCCCAAATTGGGTTTTCACGTAAATCACTGTGTCATGTGTTGAACTTGCATGTTTTATCCTTGCATGTTGATTTGTTGTAACTTGCTAAGATGATTGATCTAAGCTTGGATGGATGAAAAGTTTATGTGCTCACTATAATTTGAGAAAAAGTATTATTAGGGCATTTAGACCTTGGATAACTGATTCACCCCCACTCTTAGTTATTCTAAAGAATTATAATAGTATGATGCACAAAGGATTTACCTAAGAACAGGGCTGTTGCAGGAGCATGCTATTAAAATTGGCACCTTGCGTGTGATTACAGCTGGTACCCCAGAGCCATTGTTGAGAAGGCATTTAAAACTTAGAGCTCAAGCATTATATTTTTCTCTTTGCCAGATTTTTGGGATGGATGAAGTTGATCAAATCCCAAGCTCTATTGTCCTTATCATGGCTCAAACTCTTCAATTTGGGATGAGCACTATCTTGGATTTTGCTACTTTCCTTGTGAATGAAATTCACAACGGCTTGGTGGGGATAGCACGGGGAAAAGTGGACAAACCATTCTGTTGGTATTCATTGCTCATGCATGTATGCTTGTACAAGGATTGACCTTTTTCTCCAAGGGTATGGAGCTGGAAACGACCAGGGATGGAGAGAGGAATCCACTGCAGCTATGGATTGTAGATATGACTGCAGAAGCTACATATGCTAGTTATGTGAGATTTGATAGACACTTTGCATCGAAGCTTAGGGTGCTTTTGAAAGGGGATAGCCCCAAAATTCCACAAGCATTGTTAGAATTGGTTAGACCCAAGGACCATGCACAAGGACTATTGGTTAGTCATAACTGGGGGGATATAATCCCTTAGAATGTCTGAATAGTAATAAGAGTATACGGATTTATGGGAAAGCCTCATGTTCTACCTTTCCATGTGCTCTTGAAGGTAGGGATAACTGAGCTCCTATGGTAGATAGGCACTATAGATGAGAAGGAATTGTCTAAGAAGGGTGCCTTATTTCCAATCTTACTGTAGTGGATGATTTTGTTTTTGTTAGGAAAGGGTGGAAGCAACTTAATTTGTTTTTAGATACATATAATATGGCAGAATTTCATGCCAAATTTACTGATCCCAAAGGATTCTATGACCTCTTAAGAGAGAGGGTGAAAGCTTCTTGCATGGTACAACAAGTTTATTATCTAGAGGAAAGGAAAATTGAGAGTATTCAGTAAGACTTTAGAATTTATTAATGCTTTTGACCCCCAGTATGACCCATTGAAAGATAAGAAATACTAGGGAGCTAAAATGCAAGCATTAATGAATAATTTTTCTATAATAATCCAAACCATGAATGAGAAGAAAGCCATATATGTTGAGACATATCCAAAAAAGGCTTTAGAGGTATGAAGAAGGATAAGCGGTAGAAATGTGGTAGCTCCTAGCAAGTATACTTTTCAGAGAAGGGCAGGTTATGTAATGGTTCAAAGTGTGCAACAGGCACCCCTTCATTAGAGGCCAAGACTAGGAAGCCTATTTGTAGCTAGCTCTCTAAAAAGGTAGAAATTAGAGTAGGGATCTTCTTCTTCTTAGGTAGAACAATACTCCCCAAGCTAGTCCCCAAAGTGGATCGATGATAAAGCATCTTTAAGGGAACAACTTAGACAAATGGGTGGAGAAGGGGATGTAATTGTTACTTCTATAGATGTGGATATTAGGGAGCCACAAGAACCTCCTACACCTTCCTTGGACTTAACCATTGCTGATTACCAAGGTAAGGAAATTGATCCGATATTTGCCCAAGCTTTTGAAAGGTTTATTAATGATGAGATTTACAAAGTCTAGGGATCAATTTTTGTGGAGATTAAACATGGGAAATTTTGAGAAAACCCATGAGAGGATAAAAGTAGAACAACCAGACAAACCTGATTTAGATATTAAGGAAGAGGTGAAATCTAAACTTTTGAATGATTTTGCTCAATTTACTCCTGAATCTGGGAGGTAAATAGTTAGATAGTCAGGAGTCCTCCTTCTGCCAAAGTGGGATATAGAAAATGCCATTGTTTTTTATTAAGGAAACAAAGGGATGTTAAACTAGAGACTGCTGAAGAAATACTACAGGATCATAGAGGAGTCAAATTTAGTGATGACCACCAGGCCCTTGTTATATGGTCTATGGAAAAAAGGGACAATACCAGAATGCATGAGATTCCCACTATAGAGCATAATGGTGCATTGACAGTGTTTAGGGCTGGTGAGATAGGTAGTAAACAAATAATTGGGATGGCATCAAAGATGCTAAAATTTGGTAGCATGGTGTCTAGCCAAGAGGAAGATAAATTTTCCCAACTCAATGCTAGGTTTGAAGAAGTTTTGAAAGCATATGAGGAGAGGTGTATGCAAATACAATCATTAGAAAATAAAGTAACTCAAATGGAGAAGATTCTTGGGAAAAGAAAAATAGGAGAGACTAGTAAACCTAGGATTACATACCCCCCACATCCACCTATTGAGCCTTTTAAATAAACACCAATTATTGAGATACCTGATGCTCCAGAAAGGCCTCAATTCTATACTGTAGAGGATTTTGAAGAGGAGAAAAATAAGTTATGTGCAATGCATGTAGAATTTAATAATCAATATGAAGAAAAATTGAGGCAAGGTATCATGAATTTAATAAATAGGATAGAATGGCCTACATTTTTTGATCAATTAGCAAAGATTTCAGCTATCAGGGATGAATTGAAGCAAAATGAAGCTATATTTAGACCCATTGTACAGAAGTGGATAGAGAGAAATTTAGATAATCACTGCTATGTGTATATCTGTTATTCAGCTAATATATCATCAGATAGAAGGAATTTTTGATTTACTAAATAAGTTGCAAGGTTTTGATGATAAGCAAGATTCTTTCTACAGAAGATTAACTATTTGTTTTTCCAAGTATTTTGGAGAAAAAATTGATTTATTCCCTTGTGCTCTAAAAACAATTGATAAAATAAAGGAAAAGGAAGAATGGAAGAGGGAGCTAGGTGAAGTCTTCTGTGAAAGAATGAATAAGGTTATAAATGAAACAAGCCATTTGTTAAGGGCAATGAAAAATGATGAGTTGGTAAAAGTAAAAATATTCTATAACTCCATCCGAAAAGATTTTGTTGATATAGAGACAAATGCAAATTCTTTAGTAACTGTACAAAGAGAAGTTCTAAATTTTGACTGGCTAGAGGACACTACCTATAATAAGTGGAAGGAATAGTTTATGTCTATAGAATGGACATAAGGAGATGATGAGGTGGAGAATGATAATGAAGAAGAGGGCACAAAAGTAGAAGCCACCTCTGCCATTGATGATAAAGACAAAGAGGATCCTCAGGTGGTAGGAGGCAACTCATCACTGTCACATTTGATGGCCACCTATCTCAAGGAACTAGAGCACTAAAGGAATCTGATCATAGTGTTTTTGTCTTCCCAAAGGGAATAATAGAAATGGACCCACAAAAGGATTTTTAGTCTACCAATCTTTTTGTTATTCACATTTTGTCATTTTGTGATAGGTGTATGTAAATATTTCTTGTAAAGGACACATGTCAATTTCTCTTAGCCTGAAGCTTGTTGCATCTCACACTATATAAGTGAGATTCCAAGGCTAGAGAAGGGTCTAATTTCTATTATTTCTAGGTGATGTACTTAGTCTATTTTTTGGTCCAATGTTTGGAGCAAGTTTATGATGTATTTTTTTTGTTAATTCCTAAGAATACATGAATATAGAATGATCTTTGTGTTTCTTCCTTAGGTCATTTTGAGCTTATTGTAAATGTATACAATTTTCAAAGAAAATGAATACAAATTATGAGCTATCCCCATATCAGTTGTTTCTGAATTTTGTCTCCTTTTGATTACTTGGTTATCTTGATGTTGTATGAGTAAACGCTTGTGCAATTGAATGCAATCCAGTTAGGTTGTATATCTATTCATCAGTGCTATTAGTTCAATGGATTAAGTAAAAGCTTTGATGAATTTGATAAGGTTGCTTCAGTATTAAGAAGGATTTTTGAATGATGAATTTAGATAAGAATTGCTGATAATATTTGTTGTAAGGCAAAAAATTAGATCTAAGGATTTGTAGTAGACTCTGAGCCCTAATGGATTAGGCACTGGTCAAATTGATTTAGCTGGAAGAGAAATATGTCCTAAATGGTTTTCAAATGTAGAATTATAATAAATTTAACTTTTATTTCTTGTAGATCTTCAAAGTTGGCTAGTACTTGTTTGCATGGAATGTTTTAGCTTTAGTTAGCCACTATTGCTAAGAACACATGTAGATCTATAGAATAATTTTGGTCAGATCTATTATATGGGATGTGTTTATCAAATTTTCAAGAATTATGCATGTATTTGAGGATTTGAGATGAGAATCAGAATGAAACTAAACTAATTCTCATACAGTGTTTCCCAGTCTTGAATCATCCTTGGGTATAGCCACCCTAGTTTTGCAGAGCCTAAAGAGTAGAAAACCACCTTTGGTTTTGTTGAAGTTGGGTCCAAATGGTTTGCACACATAATTGTTAATAGGAATTGGCTAATCCTTAAATTGTGTGAGTGATATCATTTTGGTATTGAGAATTTTGTTGCTTAGTATTTTTTCAAACCACCAACAAAATGGCGACTCTGTTGGGGAGTTGTCCAACACATCTATAAAATGTACTGCAGATTCTTTGGTCCTACTGCGTACATGTGTGCCAGGTCCTCTAAGTTTTTCCCATGGTTATAAAAGGATATTTTAGTGACAAACCTTGAGAATTTAAAGAGAGAATATCCCAAATACCATAGTGACATACTGACGTATCCAGTTTCTCCAGGTGTCTTATCTAACAAGCAAGGAGTTGCAGTCTTATGATCTCAGTGATTGGTCTATCTGTTTCAGATATTTCTTTTTCTATTTGTGTGTTGTTTCCTTGGAATTAAGAATAATTGTCATTGTGTATTTTCTTGAGAATAGGGTGGCGACTCAATTAGGGTTTTGAAGCTAGTACTTATTTTAACAAAAGGTGAATATGGTCGACAAGAGAAAGAACACAAGAGATTACATGAGAGCCAATCCTAATGTACCAATGTATATTAATTTATCCCAATGTGGTAGGAAGAACCAAAATAAGAAAAGGACAGATCCAAATCCCACTTGGAAACCCAGAGGTAGTGTGTTTGTCAATTCCTAGTATCAACCAGTATTAGGGAGAGAGTATTCTTCACTCAGTTCTGAATCTGAAACTACAAGACTCTTAGGAGGCATTTTCAGTACCCCATTACTAGATGAGAGAGTTTTTCAAGACAAAGATGTGTCCATAGTAAGAATTTCCTCACCAAGGCCAGATCTCATTGAAGATATAAATCGTAGGCTAGGATTTAGGAGTTCATTTGATGATCCTTTTAATCCCAGAGCACCCCCATAAATGGAGCCCAATCTTATAGATATGGATGATCCTACTAATTCAGAGGCTAGTTTTACAGTCCCTAAAGAAGTGCAATCTAAGATAGGAGTTTTGAAGAAATGGGTTACTGAGGAAGAAGCTTCTAGCACCATAATTCCTTTCAAAGTAATGGAAGCCTTAGGGTTGAAAGTGGACACCAAGTAGGGCAGATGCAGAGGAATGGATGCTAGGGAAGTCCTAGTCATAGGTACCATAAATTCTTTACCATTCAAATTAGCTGCATATCTTCAAGTAGAGTTACCATGTCAGTCCTTGTAGTGGATATACCTCCACACTATGGAATGTTGCTTTCTCGAAAATGAAGTGCTGCTATGGGGGGTAGTCTGCAATGTGACTTAACCTATGCTACTTTTCACATAGGGGATAAAGCTGTTAAGGTAAATAGAGAGCCAAGGGCTAGGCACATTTTAGGGGAAGAAATTGACAAAGATGCCACTTGCTTCTTAGATACTAGTGTGAATGCCTTCAGAGCTGAATTGATTATTGAAGAAGTTGAGAATTTTCTTGGTGTAATTGAACATGAAGTTGAATGTTGTACGAACTCACCAATATTATGGACAATATTTTTTGATGGGGCTAGTTCTAAAGAGGGTGTAGGGGTAGGTGTAGTTTTTGTTTCCCCTAAGAAAAATAATTTTAGATACTCATTCACTTTAAAGTTTTCTTACACAAATAATATAGCAGAGTATGAAGCCTTGTTGCTAGGATTGAAAGTTGCTACACATCATGGAATCAAGAAATTGCATTTCATAGGTGATTCTAAACTAGTTATCTTAGAGATAAAGGAAACCTATGCATCCAAGAATAAGGGATTGAAACAATATAGAAATGCAATTTGGGATTAGATAGAATCTTTTGATGCATTTGGTATCTCATGGAGAGATAGGACTCAAAATAAAATGGTAGATTTATTAATAAATGTAGCAATCAAACCTAAGGAGATATCATTTTTAGGAATCTCTCAAATTGAGGTACAAAATAGACCTTCTATACCTAATAACATTGAAAATTGGCAAGTCTTTGAAGATGACAAAGACATTATAATTTTTTTGTTAAATAAAGACAGATACCATGGTCAAGAAATGGATTGCAGTGATTTAATTGAAACCATAGATGGTAAGGAAACCATTTTTGGCCAGGAGATTATGCAGTTGAAAACCAACAAGGTACCAAAGGGGTTAGTGGTCTTGGAAAATATTTTTGATAACCAGGATAGAGTCAAACCAGGAGTTAAGGACCCTAAGCCTTAGGAATTAGAAGAGATAAACCTTGGTATTGATGAAGCTCCTAAAAAGACTTATATTGGCCAAAATCTACCTATTGAAGTCAGAAAACCATTAATTGACTTGCTTAGGATGTATAGACATGCTTTTGCATGGTCATATGATGACCTTAAGGCTTACAGGGAAGATTTGTTCCAAGATGTCATACCACTAAAGGATAATGTAAAACCTTTCAGATAGAAACAAAGACCAGTAAACCCTACCCTAGCTCCCAAAATGCAAGAAAAATTGATGAAATTAAGGGATGGGAGGATAACCAAACCAATTAGACATTCCACCTAGGTTTCAAATTTGGTACCTATCAGAAAGAAAAATGGAGACATAAGATTATGTGTGGATTTCAAGAATTTGAACATTGCATCCTTGAAGGATAATTATGGATTACCAAATATGGAAGCCATGTTGTAGCAAGTAACTGGTTTTGAATTAATGTCCATGATGGATGGTTTCTTAGGGTACAATCAAGTTTTGGTAAAGGAAAATGAACAATTTAAGACAACCTTCACAACCCCATGGGGGAACTATGTATATGTAAGGATGCCATTTGGCTTGATTAATGTAGGAGCTACTTTCCAAAGAGTTATGGATGTGGCATTTCATGATTATATCAAAAAATTTATGGTTGTATACCAAGATGATATTATAGCCTATTACAAGAAGGATGAGGATCACTGCAGGCATTTGGAGAATTTTTTTATGAAAGCTTTGGAATATGGAGTATCCTTGAACCCAAAGAAATGTACATTTGGGGTGACAGAAGGTAGATTAATAGGACATATAGTGTCTAAAGATGGGGTGAAAATAGATCCTCAAAGAATAGTAGCTATTGATAAAGTCCCCAAGCCAAAGAATGTAAAAGGAATTCAATCCTTCTTTGGCCAAGTTAATTTTCTTAGAAGGTTTGTTACCAATTTTGCTGAAATTAGTAGACCTATCTCAAACATGCTCAAGAAGGGAGCTACTATAGATTGGAATGGTGAGCCTTCACAAGCATTCTAGGATATTAAAATTGCAATAAAAAATGCCCCAATCCTCAGAACCCCAAATTATACAAAGCCTATGCATATTTTTTCTTTTGCATCCTTTCGCACTGTAGCCACAATCTTGTTGCAGAAAAATGAAGAAGGATATGAACAACACATTACTTTTTTCAGTAAGTCACTGCAATCTATTGAATTGAAATATGAGATAAATGTAAAACATGCATATGCTTTAGTAAAGGTTGTAAAGGCTTTCAAATGCTACTTAGTAGGTGCTACTGTCATTGCATTTGTGTCTAGTGTTGCTGTCAAAGACATATTTTCTCAGCAAGAAGTGTCAGGAAGAAGGTGTAGATGGATCAACAACATCCAAGAATTCAATATTGAAATATAGATAAAAAAGTTGGTAAGAGGTCAAGGTTTGGCTAAACTCATGGCTAAATCTAATTTGGATGCCAATTAGATAAATGTGGTAGTTGATGACCTCAGATCTGACTTATGTGACATGGATCATTGTGATTGGTACACTAATGTTATATATTACCTACAACACATGGAAGCTCCTCCCCATTTTCCTAAAAATGAAAAGAGGAGTACTAAATTAAAAGCCATTAGATACATAATTGTCCAAGGCAGTTTATGGTGGAGAAATTTTGAAGGGGTATTGTTGAAGTGTATTGATCAAGAAAAGGCAAAAGAAATCTTAAATGAAATGCATGCTAGAGTTTGTGCAGGACACTATATGGCCAAGACCACTGCACATAAGGTAATGAAAGCTAGATTTTGGTGGCCCTCTCTTTTCAAGAATTCTCAAATTATGATTAGGAAATGTGACCCTTGTCAGAAGTTTGTTGGAAAACTAAAGTTCTCAGGTAATACTCCATTGAAGCTAGTGGAGGTCCAAGCACCCTTTCAACAATGGGGTATGGATTTCATAGGAGAGATTTCCTCCAAGTCTAGAACTAGCTATTCTTGGATTCTGGTGGCTACTAACACTTTGCAAAGTGGGTAGAGGCTATCCCCACAAGAAATGCAACAAGTAAAGTTGTCAATAATTTCCTACTGAATAATATTATTTGCAGATTTGGTTGTCCTCAGAAAATTGTAACAGACAATGCAATGTGCTTCAGGTTTGAGGAATTCATCAGATTTTGTGATAAATATGGAATAACAAGACCATCATCTTCTCCTTATCATCCACAAGGAAATGGACAAGCTAAATCCACAAATAAGAGCCTGTTAAAGGTTATTAAGAGAACCTTTGATGATAACAAGAAAGGATGGGATTCCAAGTTACAGTTAGCAACATGGGCTGACAGGGTAACTATGAAGAAAGCCATTGGTGTAGCTCCATTTGATATGGTGTATGGAATTCAAGCAAGAATGCCTCAGAACAACCTGGTAGGTTTGTATAACTACATTCAAATACTACATTCAAATGTATGATTAAGATATCATTGATGATATGCAAGAAAGATTGGATAAACTAGTTGGGCTAACTGAGACCAAGAAAGAAGCATCAATCAGAAACCAAAAGTTGCAATTACAGGTTAAAGCACTCTATGATAAGAGGATAGTGAGCAAGAAATTTGAAAGTGGAGATTTGGTCCTTATTTGGAATGCCGGGATAGAAGATAAAGGAAAACATGGAAAATTTGATCCTATC
Organism: Cupressus sempervirens; assembly: GCA_028749045.1. NCBI lineage: Eukaryota > Viridiplantae > Streptophyta > Pinopsida > Cupressales > Cupressaceae > Cupressus > Cupressus sempervirens. Next base: position 555,958,937 of record CM053786.1, on the reverse strand, counting down.
TAGTTAGGCTCTTATTTGATTGAAAATACTTGGGGTGAGGATTCTTATGTTCTCAAATATCTATCAGACAATATTCTTGAACTGCCAATTCATGGACAGTTCTTGAAGAGGTATTTTTCTTGAAAAATACTTATTTTCTCCATGAACAGTAGTCTAGGTTTCCTTGTACATTCTGCATAATCTTTTTGTCTTTTTTATAGTCCTTGTATATTTGTTTATCCTGAATTTTTGCTCTCTCTAAGTTGTCATAGTTTTTAAGGTCAAGCTTGTGGTCTGCTTCTCCTAGGGATTCTGATCCCTCATATGAATCTTGCTTATTAATTGTCCCCAGACAGAGCTACTGATGGGGACACAACCCAACAACAGAATGGACACAATAGAAAAGGGGAATTATATTAACTGAGAAAATAAGCTAGTACAAACAGTGCAGAGAAAATAAACTTCAAAACATGCCCTACGGGATTACAATAGCATAAATCTGGAGAATATTTCTCTTTTAAGCACCTCCTCTTAGGCTCCAATCCGAACTGCCTTTTACAATGCCAGAAATCTCCTTAAATAGACCTCGGAGGGTTAAGGACTAGGAGTACATTCTAGAAAGTGCTAGTAGGCATCCACCAACAAAATAGAAGGTTCCAAAAGCTGCGTTAGAAGTCGGTGCAAATCTAGAAGATTCCAGAAACGGTAGCCAAACTTCTGGGAGGCATAACTTTTGAACTGTAGCTCCGATTGACAAACTGTTTACATTTTCGGAAAGCTCTCGAAGCGCTCTATAGCCCTATGGACCAGATTCGCTCGTCCCCCAATTTTTAAACCCTTTTCGAGGTCATTTAATGCCCCAAACCTGACTTTGAATAATTCTTAGGAGGTCTCCAAAACCTGAAAAACTGCAATAACTTTCAAACCGTGGGGCCTATTGACCTGATTCTTTTTCTGGAATGCTCTAAATCATGATTACATTCATCTGGCCAATTCACACCTTCTAGTTTACCAAAATGATGGCCCAAATACATGCTCCTATTTTTTTGGGATTTTCAAATGCACTGATAGTTGAACTATGAGAGTTGGAACCTTTATTTGAGCCAAATGGGTATCCAAAAATGTAAAGACATAAAATCGAAACTAAGTCTAAGTAAATTTTTTTGGGTGACACAAGATTGCCCTTATACCTCTAGATGCTCCTGCATCAGACACCCAGGGTAGATTGAAAAGTGACCCTGTCACTTTATGGATGGTAGAGGAAATCCCAAATGGGAAACCTCAGCTGCTGAAATCCAAGTTGAGTCCTCGATTGGTCGTCCTTCCCATTTGACCAAATACTCTTCATACTGCCTGTTTTTGGTACTCCTACCCACACGATGATCTAGAATGTCTTCTATCTCCTCCTTCTTAGAAGCAGGAATTGGACATGGCTCTAAAACCAGCTCTTCATCTGCACCATCATCATGATACTTTGTTAAATCTGCAATGTTGAAAATGGGAGAAATGTGAATACCATCTGGCAGCTCCACCTCATATGCATTTCTTGAGTTATGTTTCTTCAAAACTTTGCAGGGGCCAAATTTCTTCATTTTTAGCTTGTTGTAAGTACCAACTGGAAATCTTTCTTTTCGTAAGTGCACCATGACTAGATCCCCTACTTGGAATTCCTTATGTCTTCTCCTTTGATCAGCCCTAGCTTTATACTCTTGATTCATCTTGATAATGTGTGCTTGAACCTCCTCATGTAGATGCTTGATGTGTTCAGCAAATTCCTCAGCTTCAGCACTTGTCCTCTCCCCTTGTTCTATCTTCCTCAATTCTGGTGCAGTCCTTGGGCTATTCCCATATACAATTTGAAATGGTGATTTTCCAGTACTCCTATTTACAGAGTCATTATAAGAAAACTCTGCCTGTGGTAGAATCAAATCCCATCCCTTGGGCTTATCTCCAACTAAACATCTCAGCAAATTGCCCAGACTTCTATTTACCACTTCTGTTTGGCCATCAGTCTGTGGGTGATGCGTAGAACTGAATTTCAAGTCTGTTCTCAACTTCTTCCACAATGTCCTCCAGAAATACCCCACAAATTTAGTATCTCAGTCAGAAACTATACTCCTTGGAAGACCATGTAGTCTTACCACCTCTTTGAAAAACAAGTCTGCAATATGGACAACATCATTAGTTTTGTGGCATGGAATGAAATGTGCCATTTTGGAGAACCTATCAACCACCACGAATACTGAGTCATTACCCCTTTGTGTCCTTGGCAATCCAAGAACAAAATCCATACTTATGTCCTCCCATGGCCTTGATGGAACAGGAAATGGCTGATATAGGCCAGTATTTTGACTAAACCCCTTGGCAACTTGACAAACCTGGCAACTCTGTACAAACTTCTTCACATCCTGTGTAATTTGAGGCCAAAAATAATGTTCTCTAAGAATGGCAATGGTCTTATCCCAACCAAAATGTCCTGCCATCCCTCCACTGTGTTTCTCCTTAATCAGATTTTCCCTCATGGAACTCCTTGGAATGCACAATTGACTACCTTTGAACAACATGCCATCCTGAATCAAATAGTCTAACCACTTGGTTCTATCTATAGCAACAGGTTCTTTACAAGCTTTCCATGCTTCAACAAAATCAAGATCCTCGGGGTACAAATTCTTGAGTTCATCAAACCCAACTACTTCAACCTGCATTGTTGTAAGCAACAACTGTCTCCTACTTAATGCATCTGCAACCCTATTAGATTTTCCACTTCTATGCTTCAACACAAATTTATAACTCTGCAAGAATTCTACCCACTTCATATGCCTCTGATTCAATTTACCTTGGCTATTTAGGTACTGTAATGCCTGATGATCAGTATACAAAACAAATTCCTTTGGCAATAAATAATGCCTCCATTTCTTTAAGGCCTGACTATTGCATAGAACTCTTGATCATAAACAGAATACTTCTTCTTTGCATCATTCAATTTTTCACTAAAATATGCAATAGGCTTACCTTCTTGGCTTAATACAGCCCCAATAGTGCTACCACTAGCATCACAATCCACCTGGAACACTTTTCTAAAATCTGGAAGTGCCAACACAGGCTGTTCAGTCACCTTCTTCTTCAGCAATTCAAAACTTCTCGCAGCTGTTGCAGTCCATTTGAACTCTTTTCTATCCCCTCTTATTGTATCAGTTAGAGGTGCACATATGCCACTAAAATTCTTAATAAACTTCCTGTAAAAACTAACCAGACCATGAAATGATCTTACCTTAGTAGCAGACCTTGGAGTAGGCCATTCGAAGATGGCTTTTACCTTCTCTGGATCCATTTTGAGACCTTTAGGTGATATAACAAATCCCAAATAGACTAACTCCCTTTTTGCAAAGACACACTTCTTTAGATTAATTAACAGTTTCTCTTCCCTTAGGCTTTCAAGGACACTAGGAATATGTAGTAAATGTTCTTCCAAAGTCTTGCTGAAAATTAAAATATCATCCAAATAGACAATAACAAATTTTCCCAAGAACTTCTTAAGTACCTCATTCATGAGCCGCATGAAGGTGCTTGGGGCATTCGTCAATCCAAAGGGCATGACTAACCACTCATAAAGACCCTCCTTGGTCTTGAAGGCTATTTTCCACTCATCTCCTTCTCGAATCCGTATCTGATGATAGCGACTCTTCAGATCTATCTTTGTGAAGTACTGAGATCCACTTAAGCAGTCCATAAGATCATCCATCCTTGGTAAAGAAAATTGGTACTTGATGATTATCCTATTTATAGCTCGAGAATCTGTACACATCCTCCACTCTCCATCCTTCTTTGGTGCAAGTACTACAGGTACTGCACATGGACTCAAGCTCTCTCGAATCAAGCCCTTCCTCAACAGCTCCTGAACCTATCTATTTAGCTCCTCTGTTTCAGTAGGAGTCATCCTATGAGCAGCCTTGTTAGGCAAACTGGCTCCTGGAATCAGATCTATCTGATGACTGATTTGCCTTACTAGTGGCAATCCATCTGGAACATTATCAGAGATAATATCTCCAAATTCCCCTAGTAAATTTGAAACTTCAAATGGTATTTCACTACTACCTTCTTTATCTTTCCTAGGAATCAAAGCATAGCATCATGCATCAGCTACTATTGGCCTAGTTTTTTACCACCCTTGTTTTGTTGTATTCAGCAGTGAAAAACCCTAAATGTGCACTCCAAGTAATTTGAAATTTGGTTAAAAAAAACCCTAGGCAAAAAATTCACCAAATAACCTTGTGCCTTGCCTTGTTTGGCCCTAGCCTTTGAGAACTTTAGAAAGTATTGTTTCAAATAAATTTTGGTGGGACATTTTTATCCTAAAGATTTATCCATGCAAAGATGCCTTTATTAATCTTTTGATAAACTTTATAAACTTTTCCTAATTTGCATTATTTTATTTGAAAAAAGGTCCAAGTTGTGATATCTTTCAAGCATCGTAGATCCTTTTAAGATCGAGGGTTGAGGCTTGCTTGCAATATGGAGATGCAAGGTCTTTAAATATTGTGGGCAAGCATCTTTTCAACATGTAGCCCCTGCTGACATTTCAGCCTTAGTGTGCCGAAAAAGGTTCATGGTTGTCAGAGCTAGTTAGAACTTTTGTACGTTCGTTAGTACTTTTTATGCACGTTCTGAATTTCCTGCGATATCATTGGTTGAGTTACTAATAGAGATATGCCTTTATCACCAAGAAGCATCAACCATTGATTTCATTTCAATCAAGGGCTAGCACTTTCCCACAAGAGGGAGATGCTCGTGAATTAAATAATATGGGGAAGCAAAAATGGAGAAGTGGCACAGTCTGACAAGATGGGCCCATCGTTCTCAAAGATGATGATGAGATGTCTTTTGTGGAAAATGTTAGATGAGTCAGAATGGATAGAGATATTTTATTCATCACTATAGCCAATGTGGCATTTAAAACACTTGATTCTATAACTGTTGATCTATCAAAGATCAAAGGCCAGCACATGCCTGCATTCTGAAGTTGCAAGAAAGATAAATAATGTAGGCAAGTGGTTCTTGGACATGTGGCAAGGTGGGGTCAAGAAATTTTAACTATATGCTATGGTGTGACACACTGTAAAGTGATCATGGACATGTACTGCCAGATGTGCCACTAAAGAATTTTGTTTGCCAGATGGAAGTGAAGCCTCATCTATCGTAGATCTTTCAAAGATTGTGGGTTAGTGCAATCCTGTATTATGAAGCTGCTAGTCAAATAAGGAATGTGGGGCCAAATTAAGAAAGAATGCTAAGTTATGCCATGTGGTTTGCCACTTGTGCTTAGTTGGAAGTACTTATGCTATGGGTGCAAAAACCTTAGAAATTAATGCAGTGGTCAGGTGGGTTAGAGCACGGGGATTGAGCAAGGTCATTTCATTGGTCCAAGTGGATGATTGACCATAAAGTGTAGAAATTTTTCACATCGTTGATCCTATCTTGATCAATGAAGGACACTTTCTTGCATAAAGAACTTGAGGGAAGTTTAAACAAAGAGAGAAAGGGCCATGCAGACACGTGTCCATGGTAACATCACTTTTCTCATCTTGTAAGGTTTACACATTTCTAGCATTACCATCGTTGATCTTTCAAAGATCGACGACTGGCGCAAGCCCACAATTTGAAGATGCTTGTAAGATAAGAAAAGTGGGAATATGCTAGCTTGACATGTGGAAAGAGTGTTGTCAAGAACTTGCTCACTCAGAAGAAGATATTGGACCTATTGGTGTGGAAGTTATCAGAAGGCACTAACTCATATAAAGGTTTCCTATTGGTCAGAATAGCTGATTGGATTTTGTTCAAATGTGAATTGATCTGACCGTCGATCTTGTCTTGATCAACAAGCAGTGCTTCCTCGCAATTCTAAGGTGCAAGAAATTTAAGAAATGCAGGCAAGCAGTATTGTGACACATAGCCTTATTTTTAAAGCCATGAAGATTGTTGCCTTTTAAATCAAATCCATCTGATCTGGTGAAAATCTACGAATAGGATTCAAATTTGGTTGCAATTTGGAGGTAATAGTTATTGAGAGTAAATATGATTCAGATTTCATTCATGTGATTTCAATGTATGAAAAGAACTCACAATCTCACCATTAATGAATCACCAAAGTGCAGAAAGAACATTAGGGCATACAAAATTCTTAGAGCTAGGGCATGAAATTTTCTAGCTAGCGATCCAGTAAAATTGTAGAAGAAATTACACAGTGTAGAAGTGTGAATTCTAGTGGGTAAGTACTCTATGACTCTTTAAGAAATTCAAATATCTACTGTTATAAAATTTCTAGGGTTTTATTCAAAATGCCTCCTCGAAAAGAATTCAACAGACAAATGGATTATTTGAAATATTCTGTGCACAATGATTTTCTTGAACAATTCCCCTTATTGGTACATGAAATAACTAAGGGGAGGGAACTCATTCCAAAACACCTAAGAGTAGCCATAGTAGAAGGTTTTTATGACAGAGAAAATTGGGTAAGAGATGCCCAAGTTTCCATGGGGGATCTGGAGTTGTTTAAGAAATGGTTTTCAGAGAAAAAACTAGGCACTCCTTTGAGCAATGTATGGGAGTTTGACATTGGTAAATTAATAGTCCCCAAATTGATGGATTTGGCAAAAAAATATGATCCGATTATAGGGTGGGTAAAGAACCATGCTGGAGTGAATCTCTTTAGGGTTTGCCTTGAATTAATTAATGAGGTTTTCAACATCAATCCTAACCACTCTGTGCATGAAACTATTGATATGGATGACCTTCAAGAAAGGTATGATTCACAAAGGATTTACCTAAGAACAAGGCCATTGTAGGAGCATGCTATTAAAATTGGCACCTTGCCTCTGATTATAGCCAGTACCCCAAAGCCATTGCTGAGAAGGCATTTCAACCTTAGAGCTCAAGCATTATATTTTTCTCTTTGCAAGATTTTTGGGATGGATGAAGTTGATCAAATCCTAGGCTCTATTGTCCTTATCATGGCTCTAACTCTTCAAATTAGGATGAGCACTATCTTGGATTTTGCTACTTTCTTTGAGAAAGAAATTCACAATGGCTTGGTGGGGATAGCACAGGGAAAAGTGGACAAACCATTCTATTGGTATTCATTGCTCATGCATGTATGCTTGTACAAGGGATTTACCTTTTTCTCCAAGGGTATAGAGATAGAAATGACTAGGGATGGAGAGAGGAATCCAATGCAACTGTGGAGTGTAGATATGACTATAGAAGCTACATATGCTAGTTATGTGAGATTTGATAGATACGTTGCGTCAAAGCTTAGGCTTCTTTTGAAAGGGGATAGCCCCAAAATTCCATAAGCATTGTTAGAATTGGTTAGACCCAAGGACCATTCACAAGGACTATTGGTTAGTCATAACTGGGGGGATGTAATCCCTTACAATGTCTCAACAATAATAAGAGTATATGGATTTTTGGGAAAGCCTCATGTTCTACCTTTCCATGTGCCCTTGAAGGTAGGGATAACTAAGCTCCTATGGCAGATAGGAACTATAGATGAGAGGGAATTTTCTAAGAAGGTACCTTCTTTTCAATTGTTACTATAGTGCATGATTTTGTTTTCGTCAGGAAAGGGTGGAAGCACCTTAATTTTTTTTTAGATAGATATAACATGGTAGAATCTCATGTCAGATTTACTGATCCTGAAGGATTCTATGACCCCTTAAGAGAGAGGGTGAAAGCTTCTCACATGGTACAACAAGTTTATTATCCTAAGGATATAATCAGAAATGTTTTCACTTTGCAAGAACAAGAATTGAGGAAAGAAAAATGGATAGTATTTCGTAAGAATTTAGAATTCATTAATTCTTTTGACCTTCAGTATGACCCATTGGAAGATAAGAAATAATGGGGAGCTAAAATGAAAGCATTAATGAATAATTTTTCTATAATAATCCAAACCATGAATGAGAAGAAAGCCATATATGTTGAGACATAACCAGACAAGGCTACAGAGGTACAAAGAAGGATAAGTGACAGAAATGTGGTAGCTCCTAGCCAGTATACTTTGCAGAGAAGGGTAGGTTATGTAATGGTTCAAAGTGTGCAACAAGCACCCGTTCATCAGAGGCCAAGACCAAGAAGTCCATTTGCAGCCAGCTCTCCCAAAAGGTAGAAATTAGAAAAAGGATCTTCTTCTTCTCAGGTAGAACAATACTCCCCAAGCCAGTCCCCAATCCAGATCGATGATGAAGCATCTTTAAGGGAGCAACTTAGACAAATGGGTGGAGAAGGGGATGTAATTGTTACTTCTACAGAATTAGAGATTGGAGAGTCACAAGAACCTCCTACACCTTCCTTGGACTTAGCCATTGCTGATTACGAAGGTAAGGAAATTGATCCGATAGTTGCCCAAGCTTATGAAAGGTTTATTAATGATGAGAATTTTGTAAAGTCTAGGGATTTTGCTCAATTTTTGTGGAGATTAAATATGGAAAATTTTGAGAAAACTTGTGAGAGGATAAAAGAAGAACAACCAAACAAACTTAATTTAGATATTAAGGAAGAGGTGAAATCTAAATTTTTGAATGATTTTGCTCAATTTACTCCTAAAGCTAGGAGGAAAATAGTTAGATAGTCAGGAGTCCTCCTTTTGCTAGAGTGAGATATAGCAAATGCCATTGTTTTTTATTCAGTAAGGAAACAGAGGGATGTTCAACTGAGGACTGCTGAAAAAATACTACAGGCTCATAGAGGAGTCAAATTTAGTGATGACCACCAGGCCCTTGTTATATGGTCTATGGAAAAGAGGGACACTACCAAAATGCATGAGATTCCCACTGCAAAGCATACTGGTGCATTGACAGTGTTCAGGGCTAGTGAGATAGGTAGTAAAAAAATAATTGGGATGGCATCAGAGATGCTAAAATTTGGTAGCGTGGTGTTTGGACAAGAGGAAGATAAATTTTCCCAACTCAATGCTAGGTTTGAAGAAGTTTTGAAAGCATATGAGGAGAGGGGTATGCAAATACAATCATTAGAAAATAAACTCAAATGAAGAAGATTCTTGGGAAAAGAAAAATAGGAGAGACTAGTAAACCCAAGATTGCACACTCCCCATGGCCACCTATTCAGCCTTTTAAATCAACACCAATTATTGAGATACTTGATACTCCATAAAGGCTTCAGTTGTATACTACAAAGGATTTTGAAGAGGAGAAAAATAAGTTCTATGCAATGAATGTAGAACTTAATAATCAATATGAAGAAAAATTGAGGCAAGGAATCATGTATTTAATAGAAAGATAGAATGGCCTACATTTTTTGATCAATTAGCGAGGATTTCAGCTATAAAGATGAATTGAAGAAAAATGAAGCTATATTCAAACCCATTATATAGAAGTGGATAGAGAGAAATTTAGATATCACTGCTATGTGTATATCTGTTATTCAGCTAACATATCATCAGATAGAAGGAATTTTTGATTTACTAAATAAGTTGCAAGGTTTTGATGATAAGAAAGATTCTTTCTACAAAAGATTAACTATTTTCTTTTCCAAATATTTTGCCAAATAATTTGATTTATTCCCTTTTGCTGTAAAAACAATTGATAAAATAAAGGAAAAGGAAGAATGGAAGAGGGAGCTAGATGAAGTCTTATGTGAAAGAATGAATAAGGTTATAAATGAAATGGGCCATTTTTTATGGGCAATGACAAATGAGGAGTTGGTAAAAGTAAACATATTCTATAACTCCATGAGAAAAGATTTTGTTTATATAGAGGCAAATGAAAATTCTTTAGTAACTATACAAAGAGAAGTTCTAAATTTTGATTGGTTGGAGGACACTACCTATAATAAGTGGCAGGAAGATTTTATGTCTACAGAATAGATAGAAGGAGATGATGAGGTGGAGAATGATGATGAAGAAGAGGGCACAAAAGTAGAAGCCACCTCTGCCACTGATGATAAACACAAAGAGGATCCTCAGGTGGTAAGAGGTGACTCATCACTATCACATTTGATGGCCACCTATCTTAAGGAACTAGGGCACTAAAGGAATCCAATCATAGTGTTTTTGTCTCCCTGAAGGGAATAATAGAAATGGACCCAAAAAAGGATTTTCAGTGTACCAGTCTTTCTGTTATTCACATTTTGTCATTTTGTGATAGGTGTATGTAAATATTTCTTGTAAAGGACACTTTTCAATTTCTCTTAGCCTGAAGCTTGTTGCATCTCACACTATATAAGTGAAATTCTAGGGCTAGAGAAGGGTTTGATTTCTATTGTTTCTAGGTGATGTACTTAGTCAATTTTTCGATCCAATGTTTGGAGCAAGTTTATGATGAAATTCTCTATTAGTTCCTGAGAATACATGAATATAGAATGATCTCTATGTTTCTTCCTAAGGTCATTTTGAGTTTACTATAAATGTATAAAATTTTCAAAGAAAATGAATACAAATTATGAGCTATCCCCATATTAGTTGTTTCTAAATTTTGTCTCCTTTTGATTATTTGGTTATCTTGATGTTGTATGAGTAAAGGCTTGTGCAATTGAATGCAATCCAATTAGGTTGTATATCTGTTCATCATTGCTATTAGTTCAATGGATTAAGTAAAATCTTTGATGAATTTGATAAGGTTGCTACATTATTAAGAAGGATTTTTGAATGATAAATTCTAATAAGAATTGCTGATAATATTTGTTGTAAGGCAACAAATTAGATCTAAGAATTTGTAGTGGACTCTGAGCACTAATGGATTAGGCACTAGTCAAATTGATTCAGCTAGAAGAGAAATATGTCCTAAATGGTTTTCAAATGTCGAATTATAATCAATTTTACTTTTATTTCTTTTAGATCTTCGAAGTTGACCAGTACTTGTTTGCATGGAATGTTTTAGCTTCAGTTAGCCAATATTGCTAAGAACACGTGTAGATCTATAGAAGAATTTTGGCCAGATCTGTTATATGGGATGTGTTTATCAAATTTTCAAGAATTATGCATGTATTTGAGGATTTGAGATGAGAATCAGAATTAAACTAAAAAAATTCTCATATAGTGTTTCCCAGTCTTGAATCATCCCTGGGTATAGCCACCCTAGTTTTGCAGAGCCTAAAGAGTAGAAAACCACCTTTGGTTTTGTTGAAGTTGGGTCCTAATGGTTTGCACACATAGTTGTTAATAGGAATTGGATAATCCTTAGATTGTGTGAGTGATATTATTTTGGTATTGAGCATTTTGTTGCTTAGTAGTTTTTCAAACCACACACAGAGCATTAATGCCACTTCTAAGCTTTGTCCTCTAGTTCCCTGCCATGTCTTTCCTCCACCACGAAGTCTTCCTTTGTGCAAGCTCTATTTCAAATATAGAATCCCTTCAAAGATGGAATATCTTTGACACTCCTTATTTTCTTGGAACTTCTTTTCACTTTTTGAACTTCCTGTCCAAAATCAATACTTGAAAGAAGTTGATAGATATTGTTGATGTGAGAAATACAAGAGCTATCGTACTTACACATCACATTTTTGCACATTCCTCATAATTCATTAACAATCATAATAAATCTACACATCATATTTCTGACCATTCCCTATAACTCATAAACACTCATAATGGACTTTTTATGAAACCTACTCTACCCAAGATCCTTTCCCTTTTCATCAACTCGTTAATATTTGATGGGAAATTATACCCATCCATCCACTTGGCCACTTCATTGTACTTGACTACCCAATTAGCCAACTTGTCCACCACTTGATTGGCTTCTCGATGCTCATGAGCCACATAGGTTTTTTTCGAAGGAATTGAGATGTTGAATGCATTCATCTATGATATTCACAATCATCCATGTAGGCTTATTCTTCTCATTAAAGAAATATTTAATATTTTTTGAGTGTCCTAATATTTAACTCCCATTTCTCTTGCTAGTTTAATAGTATGGTGAGCCACAATAGCCTCTGCATAATGATTAGTTTGTATTCCAAGGTGGGCATATACTGCTGCAACCCCTTTACCAAAAGCATTTCTTATAATGCCTCCCACCCCAGCCTTTCTTGGGTTTCCTTTGGCTACGCCATCAAAATTAGCCTTATGCCATCCCTTAGGTGAAAGAGTCCATTTGCAACCATCCCTCTTGTTTTTGTCCCTGCCCTTTATACAAAGAGAGGGGATGGGACCTTTGATTTTGGTGTAGTTTTCAATCAAAGCATTAAACATTTGTGGAAGACAATGTGACCTTGTTAGAGCATTTCAATCATCCTACTAGGAGTGAGCCTTGTTAGAGGAATTTAGATCATTCACTTGGAATGTCATCTAGTTAAAGGATTTACAAATGACTATTAGGTCAATCTTAATCTGAAGGATTTACACTAGATTTATACAATGATTAGAAAGTAACAGTAAGGCTTGTGTTGGTAAATAGATTGTTCTTTTCAATTCAACTCTTAAATGCCCAAATCTATGAGAAATAATTTAATACCAAAAATTGGATAATCTATCATTGGGTTGATAGATTTCCTCTGAATTAAAAGGTACAACTCCCTTATCAATGATATTCAATGAATCTTGTTTTATTCCTAAACTAACTAGGTATGTTCTTAACCTGAGAACAAAAGAGGAAAAACCAAGCTAGCCCTAGACATAACTAACTCAGGCAATGAATTCAGTTCTAAACCTAGCCAACCCTAGGAATTCACATTTCCTATGACTCCCTAACATTGGTAATGCAATGTGAATGCTACTTATGCAAATGCAATGCAAAATGAAATGATAGAGAAAGCTAAATAATCCCAATTCCTATAATAGGAAACTCTCTAAATACTCCAATCTACAACCCATTCATTACTCAACACAAGATGCAAGATGATGCCCAAAACTGAATACAACAATACTCTGATTGATTATAATCATAGGAGAAACAACTAAATTTCCCAATTTAAAAATAAACTCTCGCTATCTCAAAAATCACAAATAAGAATGCTCAGATTTTATTTGCTCACAACTTATGCTAAATCTATTACAAAAATTCCAACCCTTAACATGCATAATGAAAATGCAGAAAAACCAAACTAAGTTCCTGCCCCCTACTCTATCTCTATATCTCTCATAGAAAATAAGAACCTTGTCTTGATGCTCATCTGCCTATTTATTTTCCTGATGAGTCTCTTTTTGGTTACCACAATTGAATCTTGGGAAGGTGATTAGTTTCTCTTTAAACACTTGGTTTCCTCATCTTTTCACTTCTTGGGGAAAACATCCTTAAAATATTAATATCAAGGGATAGTATAGGAAAAGACGTAGGTCATTGAATACCACTTCTATAATGTTACAACTAAACCCAACATTATGTTAAGGGGGAAAATATGCTTCAACTCCATGTGTGCAGGATAAAGCTTTCTACAACACATGTCTTTAATCATGTTTTTCTTGCAATTCAATCAACAAGTGAATTTTTAGTTTTGTGGAACTAGCCATGTATATGAAAGTATTTGAATATGATCTAAATTGCAACGCACTATTGTTTAATTGACAATAGGGATGACTTCAAGTCAATAAACTCCCATGGCTTCACCAATTCTATTAGAGGATGACTTCTTCAGGTGAATCACATCACAATAGATCTACAAGACTGAATAATGAGCTTTCTGAGTGACATTATTGTTTAACCTAAGCCGTTTCACTCATTCCTTTTCTCTCATGAATCTATCATACTAGAGAATATAATGAACATGAGTTGCCATGTGGGATCAATTTGAAACCCTTAGTGTATATATGTCTTTAAATTCTAGTGAAAACTTGTTTCAAATTATGTTCATGGCTTCTATATGTATCTTCCATGTGGACTTCTAGATAGCACACATATGGATTTTATGAATCCCGAACTATCTTCTATAATTATTTGCAATCACTAGGAAGATAACACAACTATCAACCTTTCTTTGGGTTGTGGCATTCTATTGAACAATTTGGAGGACATTCACCTGGTTATCAATTAAGTTCACCACTTGTCACTCCCAATCATGCATTTTTTGATATTTAGGGAGAAAGTCAGTTCTAAATGACATTAAACTTTAAATCCTCTTCAAATTAATAGCCAAGGTGTCGTATTAGGTTCTCATCATTTACACATTAGTCAATAACTCGAACGACTCCTCATTTTAGGATTTTCATATGCTGACCATGTGTTTGGTGACTTTACATTGAATTATAAGGCACATTTTGTCCACATTTGTTGAAACAAAACTTGTAATTCCATTGGAGCTTCAAACGCACGGTGCACTCACGTACTTCTCCATTAGAAGCCATCATGGAATTCCCTATTGCCATCATCACAGAGTGTTTGAAATACCACTTCAACATTGTGGGCACATTATGAGCTTTAGATCCATGAGAACTTTGTCAAATAGTTCTTGGGTGTCCTTCTCCAAAGATTTTGCCAAGACCTTATGCAAGTTGTGATACTAGACCCGAGATATATATTTGCACCTTTATTTATACCTTTTATGAATTTAGGTTGGATGAAATGTCATCAAACATGTAGCCCATGCAATACCAACATATTCTACCATGTGTGTCCAATTAAGTAATCAAGATGTTTGATGGAACTTATTCAAATACAAACCCATTACTGTCTCCAATTTTCAAACTATGTTTAATATCACCCTGAATATTTATCAACTTTAGAAATGGAAAGCATTTAACACTACATGTTTGGTTCTCATTAGTAATTTAGAAAAAAGTGCTGAAATTATAGATACTAGATGTAACAATATATCTTCATTTTATATTTTTTGGACATGTGTATTATCTAGCTAGCCTTGATGACATTTGTGATTGGGTTTTCTATTATGAACTCACATGATGTCATTTTGCTGCAATTATTTGAAGGGAATGCATTACTTGTGCCATGATCATCTTAGAAACATTATCCATATCTTATTATAATCAAAACATCCATCAAACCCATAGATTGCAAGATTTATGAATTTTGAGCCATGAGCTATAGAATTGATTCTATGTTTGGGAGCTTGGAGCATCAAACTATTTCCTTGAATAGGACCTTAGTGAATCTTCATTTAAACCTTCAACAAGAGATTCTAAGGCTTGAAGATAGCAATATTTATTTTAAACTAAACCCTAAATATCAAACTAAAACTTTGAATCTGCCTTTTCAAGTTGTAGATGTTGAACCTTGAAACTTTGAACATCTGAACTCACATTTGAACTTCAAAAAAGATTACAATTCTAAACTATGCATCTGACCTTCTAAACTGATGATCTAATTATTTGAACTGACAACTCATGCTCATGAAGTTGGGCTTAGAGGGTGGTCTTTGAACTATAAGTCAGAATTTGAACTTTAAATTTGATTCCAAACCAAGTTCCATGTATATTTGAATTGTATCTCAAGCTTTGAACATTTGAACTTGACCTTCTGAAATTTAAGGATTAGGATCTAGGTTTAGTGCTTCCTCAAAACACTATCTTCTTACAAGTGAAATCCTACAACATCATAAGTAGCAAACAAACCAAGAAAAGAATTACATGATGGGGTTGATTTGGAAATTTAAAATGTGGGTGCTAAAAAAACACTAATAGCTTGATCTGATAACAACTTACAACACAAGTGAGTATGGGAGCACATATTCAAAATTCAAATCTAGAGATAGGCGAGAAGTCAGAAGGAATCAGATCTCAAACACCAAGCACCTAGACGGGATCTAGGCAGGTAGCAGAGAGGAGTCAGGAGATGGGGACTGACGTGAGGACATACCAAGGAATCTTCCAAAGTAATGGGTCTCACTCTTTGGTATCAAGCCATCTGGTAAGTCCTCTTTCCCTCTACTTAAGGTTGTGTTAGGTCTGGAAAAGGGTTCTTGCACGATTGCTATTCTAGATGAGATTGTTGACCACAGTATTGCCTCTATGGCCTCAATGCTCACCAAGAATTTTACTAGCCCGATACCAAATATTGATGTGGTTCGGGCCTACACTTTGAAAAAATGGAGCTTGAAAGGTCAGGTCAGTGTCATTGCAATGGCTAAGGGTTTTCTCTCTTTTGAGTTCACCTGTCAAGAGGACATGGCTGAAATTTTGTGTGAAGGCCCTTGGAGCTTTGGGAGGGCCACCCTGGTGCTTCAAAAATGGTTGTCTAAACTGGGCTTAAATGAATCATTCCTTCAGCAAGCTCCAGTATGGGTCAGACTCCCCGAGCTGCCATTGGAGTTCTGGAATGAGGATGTCTTTAAGGGAGTGGCCAACTCTTTCAAAGAGCTTCTCTCCATCGACCCTATTATAGCTTCTAAGAGTAGGCTGACTTATGTGAAGATCTACGTAGGTGTTAGGGAAGGGCATGATATGCCTAAAGTGGTATGTTTTCAGTCCAAACTTGGCACTCATATCCAACAATTGGACTATGAGAGTGTCACTTTTGGTTGTTTTCATTGTCTTAAAATAGGTCATAACGCTTTTTAGTGCCTGAAAGCTAAGATTGCTAAGAAGAAGAATCCTCCTTCTTCTTCACAAACGAGGGTGAAGAAAGTTTGGAAAAAGGAAACCACTAGACAGGGCTAGAAGGGCCTTTTTTTGAAGACCCAGAAAGCAGTAGATGCTCTGAAGATGACTAACCAAGAGCCTCAAGGCAGGGCAAGAAATGAAGGGGATTTAGTCAAGTCTGGACCGAGTTCCTCTTTACCTTTAAATGCCTCTCAATAGATTGATGATGTCTAGGTTAAGGATAGGACCCTCATGCCTGGACAAGCAGAAGGTAAGGCTACCTCACAGAAAGGTTTTCATGAGTCTAGAATGGACCATTTCCCCAATGAGGAAGAGCCTGAACTAGGTTCCACAGAGGAGGAAAAGGAAAGAGAAAATAAGGAAATTATTGTCTTTCAGGACCTAGAGGAAGACTTGGTTTCCACCAGAGAAGCAGCGACCAGAATAGGAAAAAAGGAGGACTTAGTGAAAGAGCTGGACCAAAGGGAAGATCTTCTCAGCACCCCAAAGAATTGTAACAAGGCTTCTAGATCCTTGAAGTTTGAAAAGAAGGGAGAGACACCCAGGAAGAATCAAATCAAAAATCCATCTAAGGCTTCTCCTGCGGTAACCAAGAGCAGCTACAAACCAGATGTAGGCTCTACTACCAAAGTAGGCAGAAAATCATAGAGGGAGTCCAAAGAGGAGGAGACCAGAAGATGCTTGGCAAATGGACACCAAAGCACTCTAAAGGATTTTTCTAAAAATAATAAATGAAGATCATCTCATGGAACATTAGGGGCCTAAATGGTGCCCATAAATAGGAAATTATTAGGAATCTGATTAGAGACCAAAGACCTTACATTTTGATGATCCAAGAAAAAAAAATGAAAAATCATTCATTGAGAAAAATTAAGTTCAGCAACTTGATGAGCGGGGAGGCATCGGACTCTGAAGGAGCCTCTAGGGCTCTACTGACATTATTCAAGACTAAACTTTTTAGGGTGGAATCAATCTTCAATGTAGGTAACATTCTTTTTTGTAAAGTGTTTCATATCCAGTCCAATGAATTTTGGTTTTTGGTCAATTTATATGCTCCCAATAACAAGAGAGATAGAAAGTTCTACTAGTCTAGAGCTAAAGGGCCGGTACAGAATAGCAACATGAAGAAAGGAATCATTATGGGAGACTTCAATACCCCTCTTTTGGACAAGGAGAAGAAATGGTTTGCCTCAGGACTGGGACAACAAGCATGACCTTTCTAACTTCATCAATGGTTTGGCTTTTCTAGATCTAGATCTTATGGGAGGTGACTTCACTTGATCCAATAAATTCATAGGCAAGGATTGTATTCAAGTTAGACTGGATAGAGCTCTCAATTCTCCTGATTGGCTATAGTCTTCCTCTTGCAAGTTAGCTCTTTTTCCTAGAGTTGGGTCTGACCGCTCCCCTATTTCCCTCTTGATTGTTCCTTTTGATCCCTTTAGACCTTCTCCTTTCCGTTTTGAGAAAATGTGGACTTCCCACCTTGACCTTTTAGAAAGAATTAAGGTTTGGTGGAGCATAGAAGTGGAAAAGTTCTAGAGGAAAAGATCTAGAATCAACTGGCTCAAGGAAGGAGACCTGAACACAAAGTTTTTCCATTTAACAACTCTCAAACATAGAGTAAACAATAGGATTTCTGGCTTGAAGAAAGACCAGTGTGTGCTGTCAAAGGAAGAAGATATATCAAATGAAGCTGTGTCTTTTTTCTCCTCCCTGCTATCTTCAGATCCTTTGCTCTCTAAAGTGGACCAGGATGATATTGTTTCTTGTATTCCTTAGATCCTCCTACCGCACCATAATAATCTTCTCCAAGCCATTCCTTTTGATTCCAAAGTAAGAGAAGCTCTTTTTTCTCTTTCGATGGATAAATTGCCTAGCCCTGATGGCTTTCCCACCTCTTTTTCCAAATGTATTGGCTTGTCATTATGAAAGATGTTGTGAAGGCAGTTCAGGAATTTTTTTGAGCTAGAAGTATTTTGAAGGAAATAAACTCTACATTCTTAGTTCTTATTGCCGATGTTCCAGGAGCTGACAATTTGGATAAGTTCAAACCCATCAGTTTATGCAACTCCTTTTATAAAATCATCTCAAAGGTGCTCACTTCGAGGCTACTTAAGCTTCTCCCCCTGATTATTTCTCAACAACAATCTGGTTTTCTTTTGGGCAGACAGATTCTAGATTTGATTATTATGGTGCATGAAGTGATTCACTCTATGGAAGCTAGAAAGAGAGAAGGGATGTTACTCAAACTAGACATGTCCAAAGCTTACGATCGGGTTAATTGGTCTTTTTTGGATTTGGTGTTGAATACTTTTGGCTTTGATGTCAAATCATGTAAGCTAATCTCCCAGCTGGTCACCACTCCCTCTCTAGCTATTTTAGTTAATGGATCCCCTTTTGATTTCTTCAAACCTACCAGAGGTCTATGTCAAGGGGATCCTCTATCACCTATTCTCTTTATTATCCTAGCAGAATGCATTGGTAGACTTATGGAGAAGAAAAAGAAAGAAGGGAGGATCAAAGGTTTTAAACCCTCTTCCAAATGCACCCCCTTTATGCATCAACAATTTGTAGATGACACTATTATGGGAGCAGAGGCCTCAGTCAAGGAGGCAAAGGAAATGAAAGACACTTTGGATACCTACTCTAGAGGGTTGGGGCAACTCATCAATTGGGAGAAAAGTTCTATTTTCTTTATCAATACTCCAGAGGAAAGACATAAGAGAATCTACCTAGGTGGGGAAGCTTCCTTCTACCTACCTTGGTCTCCCCTTGGGAATGACTCGTTTAGATTCCTTCTGGAATGGCATCATGGAAAGGTTGAGTAAGAAATTGGTAGGCTGGAAATGAGCCATTCTTAGTCAAGCTAAAAAATGTCAACTAGTTAAATCCATCCTTCAAAACTTGCCGATATATGCTCTGAGCCTTTTTACCATACCGGTGAAATACACTGAGAGGATGGAGAAAATCCAGAGGGATTTTTTGTGGACAGGAGCTGAAAGGAACAAAAGGTACCCCCTTGTTGCTTGGGACAAATTTTTCCTCCCAAAGAAGAATGGAGGTCTAGGAATCAGGAAGCTCATTCACCTCAATAAGGCCCTCCTGGCAAAGCAAATTTGGCACATCTTTAATAGCACGGGGGATTGGAGAGACATTGTAGTTAATAAGTATATAAAGAGGCCCTCTATTCAGTTCACCCTCTTCAGTGAGGACATCCCGAGAGGTTCTATGGTCTGGAATGGTTTCTTAAAAGCCAAGGACTTGGCTAACTCACAAGTCTCCTAGAAGCTGGGTAATGGGGGAGACATTCTATTATGGTTTGACAGTTGGCTTTCTCAGGGCCCCCTTATGAAAAACCCTAGTTATGGGTTTTGGGCTAATGATTGCATCAACCTTTATGGGCACAAAGTTAGCAATTACAGGATCGAACAGGGTTGGAGGGACCTTTCCATTATCTCAGATGACCTCAAACCAATCATGATCATGCTAAATTCCTTGTCCCTTAGCAACAATAAGGATGAACTAGTTTGGAGGGATAATGCCAATGGGCTCTATTTGATTTCCTCTGGGTACTCTACTTTATGGAGCTTAAAAGAGTCTCCCCCTTGGTCGAGGGCTTGGATTCCTAGCCTTACACCAAAAGTCAACATGTTTTTTTGGTTGTCTCTTCAGGAAAAAACTCTAACCCAGGAAAATTTCATCAAAAGAGGTCACACCATGCCCAACAGATGTGTTTTGTGTAAAGAAGAGTCAGAGATAGGAAATCATATGTTCATTCACTGTTCTTTCTCCAAGATAGTATGGGGCATCCCCACCCAAGACTTAGGCCACAACTGGTGCTATCCTTCTAACCTCTTGGACTTTTTCTATCAATGGCATGGCCTATTCAATGGGTTTATCTTGAAGAAAATTAGCTCTTAGATCCTACCCCATTTTTGTTGGAGCATATGGAAGGAGAGAAACAATAGGATTTTCAGAGACAGGGAGGAGCCAGCTTTAGTTGTTGGGAGAAATATTTTTAGTAACATAAAGGAAAACTTTTCTGTGAGGAAGGGGGGAGAATTTGAGATAGGAGGCAGGATCAAGGAGAAGGTTAAAGACAGTTCAAGGAAAAGATAGGAAGCAAAGTGGTTCCTTCCCCCTGAAGGCTAGCACAAAGCCAACTTCGACAAAGCCTCCAAGGGCAACCCTAGCTCCTCAGGTAGTGGAGGCGTGATAAGGAATGAAAATGGAGATATTATTGCAACTTTTTCTCTCCCATTGGGATTTCAAACCAATCATTTTGTAGAAGCGAATGCCTCGTGCAATGTTGTAAAATTGGCTTTTGAAATTGGTGTCACCAATTTATGGCTCAAAGGGGATTCAAATAACATTATAAAGTGCATTATTGGCAACTCACATCCATCATGGACGATTGCAAATCTAATTGATGAGACTCATGAGACCCTCGCCAAATTTAACAGAATCCACGTCACTCATATTTTTTGGGAAGCAAACACAGTTGCCGATAGGTTTGCAAACATTGGGGTCAGTGCAGACCAAAAAATGACTTGGCTTCTTGGAATTTATTTGCTAGCGGACGTTAAAAGTTTGATCAACTTGGAAAAGATCCAAGGAAGTATGAAGAAAATCAAGCCATAATTATGATTATGAAGGTTTTAAGTAATAAGGGTACTTTTCAATATGGAAGCATGGGAAATCGTAACTGCAGTAATTCATTATTGATTAATCGACACACTTTGTGGGTTGTTTTTTGCACTCACTTCTAGAACAATAGCAGGGCTATTTTTCTCTAGTTATTTCTAACTCTTAGTGGTCCCTTTCAGTCACAGAGTGAGGAGCACATGAGTGAAGAGGGTGTGCAGTGTGCAGAAATGGTAGGAAAAAGGTGTAGAAAGGAGCCGATGGGAGATTTTGAGAAATGGAGAAGTCAGGAGAAGGTGTGGGAAAAGATAGAAGAGGGTAGGGTTACCAATTATATCATGAAGCTACATGGTTTCGATCAGGAGGTGACCAAAAGCATGGTGGGGTCCTAGAAGGATAGCAGGGTGAAGGTGAATGGGGTCTACTTCTGAATAACGGAGGAGGTGATTGTGACTATCATCAAAATCCCTATCGAGGGTTTTAAATTCTTTAGGGATAAGAAGCTCTTGGCTAATGTGGTTAGGGACTTTATGGAGAGTGAGAAGGAACTGAAGGCATTGAGAAAGAGTGACACCTACTATGTCCCTGACTCTATGAAGAAGCGGTGGAGGTATGTTCTGAGAGCTATTATTGAGTACATCACGTTGGACCCTAAGTTTGATAGAGCTTGAACCCACCACTTTTTTATATTGAATCATTTCCAGCATAATGCAAATATTTCCTTTCCATATTATATGTTAACCTCAATGAACAAGGCAGTGGATAGCTTAAAAAAGAAGCCCATCACAAACCCAGTTCTGCACAAGGGGTTGTTGCTGCTTATCCACGAGAACTTTAAGTCTCAAACTATAAGCATCACTCCCCCTCAGGTAGAGAAGGTGGAGTCTAATAGCTCTAGTTACTCCTCTGACACTAATAAAATTTAGAGCCTCAACTCTAAGGAAGGAGGGATCTCTTCTTTGGGGAAATTAGCAACTCACCATGCTAAAAAATTTCCCTCCCCCATAACCCCTAGCAAAAAAATCCCTAGGGATCTTGGGTAGAAGCCTCCTAAGAAGGATGAGGAGGGTGTCAGTGATGATGAGGAGGAGGTGGTCAAGGAGATGCAGGAGGAAATTAAGGATGAAAGTGGAAGGAAGAAATGCAAGAGGGAGAGTTTGGAGGAAGTGCGCTCTCAGTTTGAGGAGGCATCTGTGCAGCCCCTATCTCCACTGATACATTTGGCATCGATTTACAATGGCTAAGTGTCATAGTTATGATGACAATGTGCCACCACTGCGACAGTAATAGATGTCGTTTTTTTTTAGTCACAAATTATGACATCTATCCTCTGCCATCACAATTTTGACGCCTACCCGTCCCATAAAACCACTTTATTCCAGCACAAATCCCATCACAATGCATGCAATGTACATCACAATTTTGACATCTTCCCCAAGCATTGTGATGGGGTCACATCGGCATCTGGCCATAGGGTCACTGTGGCATCAGCCGTCCCATTACTTCTTTGGATGTCACAATTGTGATGTCCTCAAAAAATTGCGATGGGGATGCGACAACACCTGGTGGTGGGCTCGCTGTGGCAGCAACACTATCAGCCATCACAATTCTTACATTGACGTCGCAATTGTGACGTCCATACAAGAATTTTGATGGCGACGCTATGTCTACGATGCATATTCTGTCACAATGGTCGAGCGGACATTGCAATTGCGATATCCGTGGCAAGCACTGTGGTGGTGATGCCAACTGTCGTCACTGCCACAGTGACCCGCCGCAAGCATATTCAGCCTATTGTGCCTTCAACCATGGTGTTTTTGGTATTTTTGGCTGGAAATACATTTAGTTTCTTGACTATATTTCTGCAACCTATGTGGATGCATAGTTTTTACACATGACCCATTCGTTTCCCTTCCCTTATAGAGAAAAGTACCATTTTTGCCTCCCTACCAAAAGGAACATATAAAGATTCATTAGGACTAAAAGGAATTTTCTCAAAAACAAACATATACATTGCAACATTAATACAAAAAACAAGCACCTGAAATAAGGAACCATCTTCCAAGGATAGGAGCTTAGCAGCCTCAATCTCATTATCTATAGAATTGTGGACCACACTACCATTCTCTAGATGCTCACCAGCTACAAGTTTACAATTTGAATCATTCTTTGGAAGTTTAGTAGCATGATGCCGAGTAATAATACCTGTCAAACCATTTGTAGAATGTTTGACATTCTCATGATCTATTATCATTAATTTTTGAATAAGCTTCAGAATTTTTACCAATATAGTTCTCATTATCATTGCTCACATCATAGTTTCGAGAATGTCTAACAACCATAATATTAAAATTACCCACATAATCAGTTCCCTTTATTTCAAATTCTTGCTTCTTAACATTATTACTAGACCCATTCGATGTGCATCCATTACTTATGGTATGACTTGACTAGAAGACATTATTTGTTTGAATACCATTGGTTCTTGGAGGCACCATCTATAATGTAGCATCATGATCTGCTGATGATCTAGATTTACTGCATGACTAGCTAGAACTTGTGTTCTTTTATAGACTTTCTGAAATGAAATTGAAATTTGACAAATTTTCTACCTGTTGGGATATCTTGTTTACACCTGCAACACTAAAAGAGATTGCCGTCGTTTGGAAAGAATGCATGTTTTCTGTCACCTTGGGGGCATATGAATCTTGTAAGTGGTTTTCCTTTGGATGTCCAATGTTCAATGACACCATCTTCTTTAGTTTAGAGCCATTATACTGAGATTCAGACCCACCTGCTATTTGAATGCTAGTTTTCTTATCTTGTATATAGAATAGCATGTAAGCTTTCGGGGAAAGCACACTTTTCTCACTGACTGAATAGACCTAGAGTACAAAATGTCATAAGAATAACTTCAATCAGTCTAAGAAACTTTAGTATAATTAGTGTTACCATATAAAGAAAAGGTTCTACATAAAATTGTAGTTCTTTTGTGTATTCTGTTATACACAAATTATAATGAGCTTGCTCCACAAAATTAAACATGTATACCCAATTATCATCTAAAGCATGTCAGATGCTTTTGGATGAATGAAGAAAGCATAAATAATGACCAGAATGTGTGCTCCAGCCATCATGAACAAGAACACCATAAAGAGTGTTCTTAAAATTACCCTCCTATGATTGATCAATAGACAGAGAAACTAGAATATCATTCAAATGTACAAAATTTATTAGAAAACTAGTAGATATTACAAAAACTATATTATTAGATTCCACTGAAAATGTGATCCACTGACAAATAATATTGTAAGGGCTACTTACATGTGAACTGCTAACAAATGGTTTGAGATCCAACGTACAACCAAAGTCTACTTTTTTGTCAATTTTTCCTCTAGATCCAACTACACTGAAGCGCTTGAGATGAATTGCAAGAACATGTGGTGCTTTATCAATTTTGAGTTGTTCTAGAGCCTTCACTTTTACTTTGCATCGTTCACTTTGATCTCTTTTCACACCCCCATTTAACTGCTCTACTGCCGTGTAATGGGATAATGCTTTCAACAAGGAATTTGCTCGAATGATCTCTAGGCTCAAATCTAAGAAAGGATCAAATTTATTTGAGCAACAAAAACATTGTGTGCACTTCACCTACAAGCTAGGTTGAAGCAATTGTTAATGAATAAAATACTTTTCTAAGACTATAACCTAGAGTTTCCAACATAAAAATAATTTTGAAAGGTTTAAGTGACTCAAAAAAGAAAAAATAATGACTAGAATGTGTGCTCCAGCCATCATAAACAAGAACACCATAAAGAGTGTACTTAAAATTTCCCTCCTGTGATTGATCAATAGACAAAGAAACTAGAATATCATTCAAATGTGCAAAATTTATTATAAAACCAGTAGATATTACAAAAACTATATTATTAGATTCCACTAAAAATGTGATCCATTGGCAAATAATATTGTAAGGGCTACTTACATGTGAACTGCTAATAAATGGTTTGAGATCCAACGTACAACCAAAGTCTACTTTTTTGTCAATTTTTCCTCTAGATCCAACTACACTTAAGTGCTTGAGATGAATTGGAAGAGCATGTGATGCTTTATCAATTTTGAGTTGTTCTAGAGCCTTCACTTTTACTTTGCATCGTTCACATTGATATCTTTTCACACCTCCATCTAACTGCTCCACTGCCGTGTAATGGGACAATGCTTTCAACAAGGAATCTACTCGAATGATCTTTAGGCTCAAATCTAAGAAAGGATCAAATTTATTTGAGCAATAAAAACATTGTGTGCACTTCACCTAAAATCCAGATTGAAGCAATTGTTAATGAATAAAATACTTTTCTAAGACTATAACCTAGAGTTCCCAACATAAAAATAATTTTGAAAGGTTTAAGTGACTCAAAAAAGCAGAAATAATGACCAAAATGTGTTCTCCAGCCATCATGAACAAGAACACCATAATCAATCATTTTCTAACATCTTTTTATTTTGTTTATCATGTAGTGCATCATTCTATTTGTGGATGATTCTGATTGGTGAAAACAAAGTGAATATTGTTACCAGTCACAAAAATTGTTTCCAGTGTTGAACTAGAATATACAACAAACTTTGTGACTTGACTTCTATTAGTATATAAAGCTTTCACAAAGCTTCCTCTTATCATATGTAATATGTTAGAATACAAAACAATCTAGATTAATCATTTAAGAAACAAAATGGCTAAAGAGATGAAATTCAACGACTTCAAAAATTTAGCTAGGCATATAACAAACGTAATGTTGTAATACAGAATTGAGCCAGCCTGGCATAATGAAAAAAGAATGGGCAAATAATATAAGCCTGTAATTCTCAAAAAAGAGTGCGATTTCTGGGATATTTCAATAGCCTTTTACTAATTTTAATAAGTACACAAATAAAACTGAAATTATAAAAACAAAAATATGTTAGTTCAACCTAAGAAATGAAATTAACCTGGCATCTGAGGAAATAATTGTTTAGAAAATGTATAAAAATGTAATTCTACATCATGCATCTCATTCTGTAGAAGATCAATATCTCATATTCTGGTGTTGATGGATACACTTACAACATTCACTCAATCATGCTTTAATTTCATAAATAAATAATCAACAAAGTCTATTTCCCCTCCATGAATTTTTTTGACCTAGAACTTTTGATAAATCCGGGTAATGAAAATCTAGGGAAAATAAATGTTGTTTCACATGTAAAAATGAATTCTTAGTGTTCTTTTAATAAATTAATATCTTCCATGACCTATATTTACATATTTTGATATCTTAAAAATGTGGCTAACTTTCGTGACTAAAAAACTATATGGACCATATTCATTGTAAACACTGCTTTAAATCAATCAAGAGTAGTGCTCCTCACTATAATTCTATTTCTTTTGAACATACCATTTTATATTAAAATAGAAAGCAATAACATGGTATTTAGAATTGGTTGATGGCCTGTACATATCATTAAATTCTAAATTCCTACTACACATTCTCATGTATATTGCATGATGTCTACCCTACGAAGATATAGCTTATTTGACATTTGATAAAATGATGATGGAAAATGAAATACAATAAGAAAAAATTAAGATTTCTTTAAAAATGAGAACATTCAATGAAAACTTGTACCTAGTAAATTTAAATCAATCAAAAGTCAGCTTCAAAAAGCATGATAGTTGGCCCAAATAAAACATATATAATAGATGATGAGCAGGCTTACCCTTCCAAAATTTTCTCCATTTCTTGGATTCGCTTCTCAGAGGACAAGAGAGACTCCCGTGCACTAACTAAATCATCAATACTAGACCTTAGAACCTCAAAATCATGCCTAACTTTGCAGAGCTCCTGCTCATTTTCTGTTGCACGTTGTCTTTGTCTTGATGTTTCCTATTCCATATCTTCAAGCTTCTGTTGCATTTCCTTGAGGACACCATTGTTACCCCTAGAAACCTTCCTCATTTCTTCTAATTGTGCCCACATGCTCTCAATTTGTAGTGCCTTTTTCTTTACTTGATCCTGACTAGCAGAAGATTTTTTCTTCTCTAAAAGCTAAGATGTTCAGGGAGATAAAGTGGGAAAGATGGGGAGGAACAAATAAAGAGATATGGAGGAATAAGGAGAAGGGGTGATAAAGAGATAAATAGATGGTGAATGAGAGAGAAAGATATAAGGAGATATAGAAAGAGGGTGATAGGGATAGAGGGATAAATAGGTTATAAAATAAGTAGAGAGAGCTAAAGCAGAGATGGAGATAGGGAGAGGTAGCAAGAGGAAGACAAAAATCATGAGATATGCTCCTAAATTTTCCAATTAGAGTCCTTTCTCATTGGACAAATAAGGAAGATATTCGTAATGGTGCCTAGTAATCATGTATTACATAAATACATGCAAAACATAGAACAATGTATTTTTTCTATTTGATTTTCTACCTCTTCAGTGTACCCATTGCACATCAATATAGTATTGCTAGTTTTTTATTCATGTTATGCATGGAAAAAGCATACAGTAAGGGTCACATCAAATTTTTCATTGGTAAGGAGAAACCCAACAAATTACCCACCATATTACATGGGCCTAAGGAAAGCTTTGTGCTTGACCAAAGGCAAGGCACCTGCAGCTAAAAGTCAGGATGATCGAACTGGAGTGAACAATGACTTTACAGAAAATGCTTTGAAAACTTGTTAAGAAAATCTATCAACCTACAATAAGATTGTATTAAAACTAGAATTATACAGATCCATATTATTAAAACTTAAAATACTTGTCAGTATTAAGTGTTCAAAAAAGCACACGTCGGACACCTCTTGGAATGTTTAGGGCCTCCATAACCTTTGCTACAATAAGAAAGAAATCCAAATAATATTAAATCTTTGCTAAAACTTGAATTCACAAGGATGTATAGTTATGTTCTAATAATCAAATACTAACAGTAAAAAACACAAAACTGAAATGGATATGTCACTAGTTTTTCTCCATTCATTCAAAAAACAAGCTTGATACTAAAATGTAAGTGTTTTCTCTTTAAATTATATCATGCTGATCACAAATACTAATTATAGATTAGTTATCCAAAAGGGTGCAATAATGACAGAGGAGCCAAATACTAAAAGATGCAATGAAGAGTTGCAATTCTTCAAATGATATTAAAAAGGCATCAATAACCAGTCCAAGGACATTATTCAGACAGAATATTACTTTATATTCTATACAGACATAAGTGGTAGTAATCCACTAGACATCAGAAAGCTAGATCCCATGAGTACAACGATTAAGATCAGGAATAGTGACATATATATCACATAAGTAACAAGAGTTACATCAGAAATTGCAACAGTACAGATCACCCATCATTGGGTCATCACCATTACAAAGATATTATATCAGACAGAGATCAAATAAATATCCAACGTCTTTACAAACCAAACAGAATCAATCATATCACATTTCAATAAGGCAGATATCAGATACAGTGAATAACTTCAGACCAGTATGGTACATATCATTTTTACATTATGATAAATCTATAACAATGATTACTTGGTCTTGCAAATTGCTCTACATAAATTCTAATGATACTTATTGTAGATCAGTAATCAACATTAGTTCATCAGGATCTATAAAATTAGGTCATTTAGTTGACTATCACTATACTTCCAACTTCAATATATATAATCCTTGTTTAGTCTTTGATATTGATTGGATTGGGAATTTTCACAAAGTCATTTCCATCATTATTGGAAGTGTTTTTGGTTATCAAAGTTTTATTGAAGATATCATAACTACTTAAAAAGACATTTGCATATTGTTCATCTATATTCTTTACCAAAGATCAGTTGCATCTCTCTAGCAGTGAATTAAAGAATATATCAGAAGCATGGGTGATATTACTTGTACATAACATCAAGATACATGCACAATTGCATTGATATATCTACCCCGAAAAAATATTGTTATTAATACCTAACATTTATTTGTGGCAAAATAAAGAATTGAGTATAAGTAATAATAGAAAGAAGTTTATTGTGATTTAAAATATAAGGATTTAGTCACAGACCCTTAGGAGTCATATAAGGGAACATCAAATATTAGCTCTAACCTCAAATAAGGTATTATTAACAAGCTGAAAGTTATCCTTGTTTCTGAAGTCAAATCTCTCTTCTTCCAAACTTTCCTTGTATGATTTCTTTGGACAACGTTTCAGGTCATAGGTCTCAGCTAGGTTGTCCACTTTATCATTTCTTCCTTTGTCTTTTTGTTCCTTGAAGTGCTTTGTTCCTACACCTTGATTTTCTATTTTTTATGTTTTCATGAACATCTATCAACTTATCATTTTTTCGCTTATATCAATCCAAGGTCCTACGATATATAGTTGTTGATCTATTCTTGCTTACTATCTTGTTACCTCATCCATAAAGGACTTCAATGCTATATGTTGAAATTTTTGCCAAGGTAAATGTGAGTGAAGTTCTTGAAGCAATATTTGAATTACAATACTTAGTCTAAATAATCTCTCCTATTTAATTTTTTGCAACTTCTCTCTTTCTTGTGAAGCTATCGTCTTGGCATGCCTAGATATCATAGAGCTCTTTCAACATCTTTAGCACGATCCCTTAATTTCCCTAGTTCTTCCCTTGCCATAGTTTCATCAAAACATTTTCTCACCTACTTGTTCCTATCCTTCACTATCACATCTCTTTGTCTATCTTCCTCGAGGTGATTAGATTTGACACACAATGTATTTTTTGATTGACTGACATTAGAAATATTACTCTTCTCATGCACAAATACTGACATGCTAGTCAATGTCATGTACTTTTTAAAAGGTGAAGGATAATTTTGATCAACATCCTTATCTCCAAGTAGCTTCACATAATCTAAATGATGACCCCTAGATTCAATCCCTACTATGTCATCCTTAATGTATGACGTTGAGATGCACTAAGAACAATCTCATAATCATCATCAATCCATGTACTCATTTCATTTGTGATAGAAGGAGGACTCAAAAAATTAACTGCTTCTATTCCTTCCAAGTGTCAAAAACTATTTTCTCTCCTTTTATCTTGTTACCACTATTTTTGGTTGTCTATTAAGGTTAGATTCTGAAAATCTTCCTCCCATTTACTTCCTAACTTGGTTTTTTCTCGTTCTTCCTTTTTCAAGTGAGGCTTTAGTTTTTCCTCTTTCTCGGTTTAAATTTTGTGGTTGTTGTATGGAGACAAGTAGATTTAGGATTTAAATTCTCCACCTCTAGCTCATGGAAACCCTTTGCTTCTACATATGCACGAATCGGTCTTTTGTACATAGCACTATGCATTAGAGTGGTAGTTAGATTTGTACTTTTTACACCACTTACCAATATTTGGCATGAGTAAATTTGTCTTGTTTGACCAAAAGTGTTGACTCCTCAATGATAATCTATAGCATAGCTTTAATTTTAATCGAATGAATGGGAACAAGCAGCTGGAACATTTGAGAACTACCAACTGCTCTAACTTAGATGCGCCCAACTTCACACACAGGTCAACTAGTAATGTTCCTATTGTAGTTGCACCATTGAATGTAGCAATCATCATAGACATCTTTAAGATATCATTCATCCTTGACAACTTCTAAGAAGTTCTCCAAATTGGCACATAAATTCCTTTTGTCTAGTCCTCTCACAAATCATGGGCTCGCCACCACTTCTCAACAAGTGAAGAGACATTTAGAGGAGCAATCATTTCATCAAAAAAGTCATTTTTAGATACATATGAATTGAACTAACTTGAATTATTATCTTCTATGTCTACATATATTTACCATCAAATAATAGGAATGTCTAAATTCACTTGGAATCTAGGAGATTTGATATATACTCATTGTTTCTATTTAAATGCTATTTAAATGCATATATTTAATTACATTATTATTATGATGGTTTAAATGGTGATCAAATATGAAAGGGTCAATGTCCTAACATTTGAATATATAAGAATGATTACGCCATCCAAATGCCCCTTTATTGTTATGTAAAGGGTGATGCTGATATCTTGGACTGGTGTGAATGATCTTTGCAATAATATCTAAAAAAATAGGAGATTCTATTTATAAATTTTAATTATTAGAATTCAGCATTATTAATTTTAGGAAGATTTTTCAATTATTAATTCCATTCTTCAACATGCTTCTGAATTGTCATGTTGAAAGGCAATGGGTAGTGTGAAGTCGTTTTTCCATTTGTTAAGTCTTAGTTCAGAATCTGGAGTTCTTAGAATTATTGACTCCACTTCAAATTCTTAAGATAGATCTAACCAAATTTTGATTAGATAATAATGAGTATTTAAATGTCATCTCTTATGTTCTAGACTATTTAGTGCTACAGCTTGCATTTGCTGGAAGACAAATTATAAATTTACATTGCTTAGTTTACTAATAGAGCATGCAAGATCTTGGTTTTTTGGCAATGAATTGCTTGCCAGATCTTTACTGGTCCAAGAATATTTTCCTTTGATAGGAGGGATTTAACCATGTTTAGATGAATCCATAATATCTACCATTGATTCACCATTTAGATTCTTCACTTGACAACTTCCTTTTTTCCAAAAATAATTTAGAACTATTTAGGCATGTGACAGTTTTAGCATACTTGAAGAGATTCCAACAATGTTCTTTTCATAGTTGGTGGCATAAATGTTAACAATGGTAAAGGGGATGTTGACTTATTAGAGTTTGAGACTGTTCAACATGTTGAGCATGCTCCTTAGAGTAGGTAGTGAAAAGACTTCTAGAAGCTCTTTTCCTTCAATGATATGTATGAAACTAATTTTCCATGGAACTCAAAATACAAGAGACAAGAGATGGTAGAAGGGTCCATTATTAGATTTTTCTACATGGGGCAAGGAATTAAGGTGTGATCTATTATATTGTCCCCATACTTCCAATGTTCGGCATTTATGCAAGTTGATAACTTTAGTAGCCTAAAATTATATTCAACATCTGACAACATTGGAGATACTATTATTTGGAGAAACATTTCAGTCACATTTTATCGAAGGTAGACTCTTTGAAGCGTGATATATTTTTTAAAATGCATTGATGTGAATGGCCATTTGTGAAGAATCAAACCTTAAATGCTGAACACTATAGTGGTTGGCAATAAATTAGGTCCAAAAATTATTAGGGCTATTTGGATGGTTTGGAACTTCAGCATCTGCATTATTCATCGATTGCATCTGAGTTTTATTTGATTATATTGATTGGTGTTGATGTCTGTATTATGTTCACCCACAAAGGTCTGAATGTACTCCAAAATCCCTCAAGTCTTCATTTTAGCATGCAAAAAGTTCCCAAATGCACCAATGTACCCAGACTTGTGACATTTTTCACCATAGGTCCCACCTATCCTCTTAAACAACTTAGAGCTTCATTGATAGTTTGATTTGACCCTACAACTACTAGATTCAATTTGAAGGCTCCAGAAAATTGTCCTTTATGTGGTTGGCATGAAGTTGAAGAAAAATTGATGCTCATCCATGCCACATTTATTATTGCATGACCCAAAGATTTACATATCATCTCTAGGCCACTATTTCAGCTTCTTTTTTCCAATGATTTCATCATCATTGCACAAAATTTAACACACCATCAAGGGTATGGTGAATGTATAAGAGGCTCTTCTAACAGGAAACAAGTGAGATCGCAGATCTTCACATGTAGACACTGGTGTTTACAACTATTTGTGCACAAGCACAAAGTGATAGTGATTTTTTGTTCATTTTTGTTCATGTTGTTAGCATTGTTGTCCTAATTTAAGCGTGTAATGGTGCAATTGCTTTAACAAAATCCCCTGCATGTTTTACGCTTAGTTCCAAGGGTTCCTTAGTGGGGCACTACATAGCCAGTACAACAAAAATACCTTCAAATAGAAACTATTTAGTAACCAGGATAGAAAATTCTTCTAATAAAGAACACTACATAGAACCAGATCTAAGACACTATCATGCATAGAACTGAATGTTATGGTTGTGATCTTCTTTTCAAATCTATGCAACATAGAACATTATACTTATGTGTATAGACACACTTCCTATATGCAATCCAAAGCTCATATGTTATCAAGTGTGTCCAATGATGGGGAGAGACCTTCGTGCAAGCAGAAGATCTGCAATGAAACAAAAGAAAAGAAAAATTTCTTATAGTAAGAACAAGTTTGTTGTGCTGCACAGGGTACCAACAAAATAGTGTATAATATCTTTTTCTTTACCTAGCTTTCAATGAGGGCTATCAGTGGCAAGTAATCAAAGAGATCTGTAAAATACTTCCATATATTTGCATTTCCATATTTTCTTAGACATTCATCGTAAAATCCATGCCTGAAATTGCAAGAAAACAAAATAATTCTTGAACACAGTTGAAAAATTAAGATAAATTACAAATAGATTGACAAATTTTGGTCAGCTTTCTAATCTCCCCATTCAGATACTAATGTTTTGCCTCCCATTTTTTAGATATAGCCTGAAATGGAAAACAATGTACATGTTTTCTTTAAGCATGATGATACAAATAAATACTATAGTTAGTGCCCCTCGTCAAACAAGCCAAGCAACAATTTTTTTTGGTAATTTGAAGTTCCTAAACTAAATTATGTTCCCCTATATAATTTGAAATTTATGTAACAAATCCTCTTCTACCTTTCAATGAAGTCAAGGATGGTGGAGGAGTTAATTTAATATTTACTAAATTGTAGGACAATTTATCTTGGGAAATATAGGAGTTGTACGTGTGTTGCAACAATGTTTTTGAACTCTAACCAGCTGCATTTCATAAATGTTGACTTGGGTGAGAAAATGGTTGTATTTAAATTGAGAAATGATGTTAATTCATTTGAATTTAAGAGATTATTGTTTATTGAGCTCACCATTTGTTACAATTCAGCATGAGAGCCTTTAATAGAAAAGTCAAGTTGATAACATATTTAAAAATAATGCATTTGATGCAATCATGCATTTTTCTATTGTTGCTTATGTTGGAGATAGTAGTCTTGACCCATTAAGCTATATTATGATTATGTGAATTTATATTCTATCTGTTTGCAAGTTATGGATTGGAATTATTTGCAATTTTATTTTTTAATATCAATTTCTTCTAGAGATTGAATCAAGAGTGTGCAGTGGTACCAGTGGATTTGGAAGAGAGTGGTGGATGACCCATTTTTTTTTAGCTCTAGTATAGTCGTTCATCACAAAGCTTACATGTCATGTGTGGGAGTAACTCTAGAATGTCACAAATTAGTATATTATTATAGTTCAAATCTTGTTTATTTTAGTTTTAGTTTTATTTTGTAAAAGTCAATCTAGATTTAAATAATTATGCCTTTAGTTTCAAATTTAATGGGGGATTGAATTGAACTAACTATTTCCTCTTATTAACTAGTATACCAAATTACAACATTCATTTATTTATGAATAAAATAGAGATGCTTAGTAAATGAATTTTTCTCAAAAATAGGTATGGAGGTTTGTGTTTACTGGAGGGTAGCATGACCAAGCTTAAAAATAATAAGAATGGAAATACATGTGATCAGTGGATTTGTACATGTAAACAATGCGGCAAGCTCAGTTTGTAGGGGTAAGCCATATGGATGCCTAATTTTCATGGAAGCACCTTCATGCTCGCCTTCAACTTGGGACCTCATTGCTCCATCTAACAACATAACAACTCAGTGTCCATTTTTGGCTACTCAAAGTCGTGTCTATTTATCTCCAATATTTGGTGCATTGAGATTTTGGTGAGATTGTTGTTATTTATTTCCCTTATTTACCAGGTTGAATATGTTGAAACATATGAACTGTAGTTGTTTGCATTAATATGGTTATGGTTTAAATGTAAAATGATTGTCTGATTTTCATTGTAGATATTATCATAATATTTGATTAGACACTTTGACTCTATCAAAGGCAATACTTTCCAATAAAGATTCATCTTAGACCACACCCAATATAGATACTTCCTCACTGTCATGATTTAATGATACCTTGAATTGTTCCTTCAATAAATCTGGATTATTACTGTAGATGCAATAATATCATGGTGACTAAATATACTTTCCATCCATAGATAATATATATATTAACATGATAAGTTGTGTCCCATATATCATTCTCAAAATCATCACTTTATCCTAGATATTAACTGTATCAAATTAATACTAGCAATAGTTTCTATCTTGGATTCTTTTGTGCCAGATAACGCCAAGGGACCAATGCCCAAGCATCAATTTTTAGTATTATCTAACAATCTCACAAGGATGGAGAAGTTTATAATAGCTCCTTGATTCACAATGTTAGAAGACAAAAGATCAATTTCCAAGAAAAAGGAAGAAAATTGGTTGGTAATCCAGTTTCTGACTCTTTGATTGCTTAGTTATATCTTTCCCACTTTACCAGTTGCAAATAACCTATGGTGAATGCAAATTTTCCATGGGGTAAATGTAGGTTAGCCACTTCTGCTGATCATTTAATATTGTTCTTTTGGTGGCCGTCACTATTGCATATGAATTCATAATGAGGCACCTTTTGTATTGAAATGGCACTATTTTTTGAAAGCATATCTCAATATGCAATCAACTTTAACTTTTGATTCAATCTTCATATTCATCTTGCCCTTGATATAATCATATTTTCTAGGTTTGGTTGAACAAATATGTCTTCTTTATATATATGGATTAAATAAATTAATTTTTTTATGTGATGGTTATAAAGTAGCTTGGGCTCACTAAAGTCTCAGCTCCTTGAGGTTTCGTTAACCATTATAAATTGTAGGTTTTCTAAGCAACATCAAGAGTAACTGTAACAAAGAACGATTTCTTATCGAAATATCCTCTATTTATTTATTCTCTGTTGTTCAGTTCTTTTGTTGCTCGACTGTTTAGAATGTCAGGTACTGTTGAAAATCCCTACATTTTTCTTTTCTTTTTGTCTTATAATTCAATTATTGTGGCTAGTGCGAATGAGAAAGTCATTAAAACCCTTTGTACAAAAATTCTTCAATTGATTTTTATGAATAAAGCCCTAATTCAATAAGTGTCTTTTTTTGACGAGGATCATTTCAGACATGGACAAAATGGATTATGGATTTGAGTATTCTGATGAGGATTTGGATGAAGAAGATGTCGCCATTGAAAACCAGTATTACAACTCTAAATGTGCCAAATAAATTGAATCTTTTCTATTTTTAATTTTTTAAAATGGCAATGATTTTTTATTTATTTCTGAATAAAAATTATGTATTTGTAGAAGTAATCACATGCCCTAAAAGTTAGGGCGACGGTTACTATTGTTCATCAAGCATTATGTTGTTCCTGTAATGTCAGATCATTTGTTATCGATGTTGAATTTTTTAAGTTTTGGGAATGTTTCAATTAATGGCTATTATGTTGATGACAATGAGTGAGTCTTGCTTCACTGTCTCTAGAAGGCTCCACTTACTTCATTACTGTTGAGAGTGCAATTGGTATGAGAGACTATAAAGATGCATTATGATGTGTAGGTTCTTATGAGAGGGGGCTTTAAACTTATTGATACTTTCTATTAGGGTACAATTTGTTGTAACAACTTGTGATTGACTAATGTAATCATTTTTGCGATGACTGGAATCCATTGTGTCTGTAAAAAGTATTTTAGATCCCTTCAAAACATATTTATTCTATTATAAAACTATTGAATATTTGAGTAAACTTGTTGATCCACGTTTCACCAGAAGTGGTTCAGAAGAACCTCTCATGAAAATGAATGCTATACTTAGCATTCATTACACTAACTTTTCCATGCATTTAAGAAGCAAAAAATATATTAATTAGAAAAAAGTTCTAATTAAAATCTAGGGGGATCAATAGATTTATAAAATTAATATTTTTAACTACTAAATTAATATGCTACCAAAATATGTTTACGTAATTTTTGTTGTACTCAAATCATTTGCTTACATTTTTCTAAATAGTAAGCTACATGGTAGTGTCTGTAGGCATAGCTTATTAACAAGATCTCTATGTTTCCATTTTGCTTGGTTATTGGACATTTTTTCATATAAAAAAATACTATATTTTAGTAAGCCAAATTTTTTTCTTATCAAGATCTTTTCTTTCATAAAGTATTAGTGATAGCCAAAATATAGTGTCAGCTGTCCAAAGAGAAGTTGAAACAAAAAGATCTTTGCA
Organism: Cupressus sempervirens; assembly: GCA_028749045.1. Taxonomy (NCBI): domain Eukaryota; kingdom Viridiplantae; phylum Streptophyta; class Pinopsida; order Cupressales; family Cupressaceae; genus Cupressus; species Cupressus sempervirens. Next base: position 555,921,574 of record CM053786.1, on the reverse strand, counting down.
TGTTGCCAAATACCCAGTGGGACTTCACATGCTTGTGAAAGATTTTGAAAGGGTGTGCCTTGATTAGCTTGTGGAATATTTTGAGAGGTTGTGCCAGATGAATGAAGGCACCAAAGAGAAGGTTTAGATTGTCAACATTTTTGGAATGGGTGGGGTTGGCAAAACAACTCTGGCCAAAGAGTTGTTTAACCAAAAATGCTCCCAACATGAGCGAGCATGTTTTCTGTTCCATGTGAGGGAAGCCTATGGAAATATAAGTTTTTCTTCTTTACAAATGAAATTCATCAAAGATCTATTCTAGACAGATCCATTCCATTTTCAATCTACTGAGGAAGGAAAAACTCATATAGTGAATTGCCTAGACATGAGCAATAGGCTAAGTTTCCTAATCGTTCTAGATGATATTGATCACCTGTAGCAGTTAGATGCTCTACTTATAACAGAAATTGTACAAAAGTTGGTTTATAGCCTTGTAATAGTTACAACTCATGATGTTGGGGTGCTTATAAATGCAGAAATTAGTGTTGCTTATAATCTAAAAGGGGTGGATATAGACAATGCCAGAGAGCTGTTCTATTGGCATTCCTTTGGACAATCCCGTCCAGCTGAGGGTAATGAGAATCTGGTTAACTCCTTCTTGAATGTATGCAAAGGATTACCTCTGTCACTTGAAGTTCTTGGCAGTCATGTTCGTGACAGAGATTAGAATTATTGGAGGTTAGAATTGAATAAAGTTACCAAGACATTGCCTCGAGACATACACCAAAGCCTTAAAATAAGCTTTGATGCATTGGACTATGAGGAACAACAAATTTTCATGGATTTTGCATGTTTTTTTGTTGACAAATCCAAGCACACTGCCATGGAAGTATGGGAGGCATTAGCATGGAGCTCTCGGCATGCAATGGAAACACTTAAAAACAAGTGTCTTGTTCAACAAATGAAAGGGCATTCATGAGAAACATTTACAGTTATAATGAGAATGCATGACCATCTGCGGGACATAGGAAGATAAATTACAAATAGCTTGAGCCCACCGCATTTTTGGTGGCCAGGAGATAATTTACATCTGGTATGGTTGTGTCTCCTCCCATTTTCTACTTCACATATATAATAATAATAATGATTGGAGAAAAAAAGATTCTAAGAGTAATGGGTTTGTTTGTTTTGCACCTTGCCATCATCCTCCTCTGAATGTTGCCCTTGGCCCTTTCACCGCAGAGATCCCCATAGAATATAGTAGGTCAAGCAAGCAGTTAGCAAATACGGGTCTCTGCCCCTCTCAATGCCTCAAGTTAGCACTAGATGCGGGTCTCTGCCCCTCTTAATGCTGTTGAAGTCTCCCGCCTTTCCTTTTCGAAGAACCCTGTGTCAATTTCTTTCAAATGAGCAACATTTTTCAATTTTTTTTTCTCTTATATATTGTTAGTGTCGCAATTGCTTCATTTTCCATCGCAATTGTGACAACATCGGGCTAAAATTGAAAAAAAAAGCCAAAAACACATTACATTTTCTTGCCGTCGCAAATTGACCCCTAATGTATTAGTGCTCTTGTCCACCTCCAAGCCCAACTTGAGGAAAAAAAAGAGGAGAATGTAGGGTATGCGAAAGGGGAAGTGCAGGTTAATGACAGGAGGAAAGCTTGGATAAAATTTAATGTCAAGAATTCAAAGATGGGCATCTTCAGGGAGGCCATGAATCCCCAAATCCTCGTGGAAAACCAAGCGAAACAACGGTTGGAAGAACTCATTAATCTAGCACTAGTGGCTATTTCAGATAGAGCCATGGAGATAGGGATGAACCTCTTGAACAATGCTCGTAATAGTATGATTGACAATTTTAGATCAATCAAATGGCTTTTCCACGAGCTGGAGGAGGTCAAAGAATAGGTGAGACATATTGAGGCAACAAGGAAAGGGATGGATGCTAACAGGAGGACGGATTCGGCTAATAGGCTTAGTTTGGCAGAAAGAAGGATACACAACCTGGAGAACTACAATCACAACCTTGCAAATTAGATGTTCTCTTTGTTAAGCTCCATTAACAACAACATCATCTCTCTTATGGGCTGGATCAAAGACAAAGAAATGCAGGATGATGAGGAAGGAAAAGATAGGGATGAAGCTAGAAGGGAAGATGACTCCGCAAAGGACAACACCATTCCTGATCAGGACTAGGGGGACCAAAGGGCGCAACAAATGGAAGCGGAGGAGAACCAACTAGCCTTCGAGGCTACTCAAGTTATGTAAGAGCTAGAGCGAAAGAGCGAGGAATAACTCTTGCCTATTCTTTTGTTTTTCTTTGTCTTTTGGCTTTTGGTCTAACTTTAGGCCATGGTTTTACTTGTCTTTTTTCTTGATCTTTTCTCAGAACTCTACTTTTTGGCTGGGCTTTATGCTTATTATCAACCTTTGAACTTATACTTTTCTGGCTGGGTTTTCATGCTTATTATCAGCCTTATATGTTTTAACTATTGGGTTTCAGGATCCCTGTAAAACCTATTTATCTAATAAAAAACAACTTACAACACTCTTCCAAATTATAGATCTTTGTTTTAGCTCTCCATTTTGCTTGGCTTTCACATACTTTAGCTCTAATAGCTTGTTCACCCTTCAAGCATCCATACCCTTAAGCTTTCTTGCTTTTCTTGCCAATGCAAACTCTATAGTTTGGCCACCATATGAAACAACACCCAAGACCTCTTCTCTTCCTTAGGTTCTTGCACATGCCAACTATTGTTTCATGCCTTGTATTCCCTTATAAAGAGAATTGGGATCTTTTGTCATTCATCCTCCACCATCCATTTTAGGGTTTGATGGGATTAGGTAGGATTCAATGAATCTACCCCTTATTTCATTTTTTCCCTTATAGAAACTTCTCCTTTAATCCTCTTTGAATTTGCATCAAAATGGTTTATCTTGAATTATGTGCCACCATCTCATCAAGCTTATCTTCCACACAGTTCACACAATCCAAGAAATCAAACTTGTCGGCTCAAATTCATCGAATTCACTATCTTTTTCATAATGTTTTCCCTCGGCATTAACTTTCTTTTGATGCTTGGTGGATACTACATTGCTCAACATCCACTATCAAATCACTCGGTACTAACTAAAGTTTACTAGTGCTTGGCATCAACTATACTTTACTTGGCTAACACTATTTCACTTAGCATACACTGAATTCTAACTTTACGCAGTTCCAACTAATTTTCTGCTTGACTTGCACTAAAATTTCTCAGCACCTACTATCCACTCGGTCAAGCTTGAAAGACTATTCTTTTCTCTTGTTCTTCTAGGATTAATTAGTGTATCCATCCTTTACAACCTCACATAGATAATCAATGCATTATAATATCACTATCTTAACTAATCCTTGTACTTCTTTTCCATATGATAACTCAACCTTTCCTTTAGGTGCTATTGTTACCTCATTTGATCAAATCCTCTTCATCAATCAAATAAATGATAGTACTCAAATCATATAAGAAATTTTCTTACTAGCAAGTAGCAAGTTTGACATCAGTGACAAAACAATGATTGAAACATATATTCATACTTGTATCAATCTGTTTTCAACAATCTCACTCTTTGGCATTGATGGCAAACCAAACTTAATCAGTACAACCAACATTAATACAAAAAAGAAAATAATTCCTTGTATTGAAATCTCTCCCTTTGTCAAAAATTTTTCATCTTTTGTAGGTTACAGAACTCTATTCTAATCTTCCTTATGACTCCTATGTTATTTCCCTCTTACTGGGTAGATGTAATCAATAGTTACACTTTCTCCCTTTGAGTTTGTCATACTAGATTATTCTTTTACAGATTTCTCCCTCTTTGATAACAATGTCAAAGATGTATCATCTTAATATGTAGATATGAACATTTTAAATTTTTCCCTCTATCACCTAGCTTGTGACTAATTTGTAGCTCTAGCTCTTTGATTACTTTAGGCAACTCCTAACGTAAGATCCACTGCATCAATGTGTAACATATGTCAACTAACTTTTTTGATGTAGGGAACTTGTCATGTTTCTTACATAGCCTTGGGTAGGGATATCACCCCTATTTTACCTCTTAGATACTCATGAGCATCCTTAAGTAATGCTTTTGTGAAGATATAAACTATTTTCCATTTTTTGTTAACATATTCCATCTTGACCTCTTTATCTTGAACATACTCTCTTAAGTAACGATACTTGATTGCAATGTGCTTAGTAAGATTCTTTGATATATTTATAGCACTTGTATTATCACAATAAGTATCATAGGTTCAAAGATTTCCTCCTTCATACCTTTGAGTAGCTATTTGATCCATACAATGTTTGTACAATTTACTGCAGCTACAACATATTTAGCTTCAATAGTAGATTGAGATATACAGTTTTGTTTCTTGCTAGTCCAAGTAACTAGCCTTTTTCCCAAGAAAAATGCTCCTCTATTGGTGCTCTTTCTATCAATAATATTTCTAGCCCAATCAACATTAGTGTAGGCTCTCAATTCAAAATTTTCATTCTTCTTATAGTATAGACCATAATCTTTTGTTCCTTTTAGATGCTCATTATTCTCTTTACAACCATCAAATGATTCTCCCTAGGATTAGTAGATAATATTGCAACTATTCGTATAGATAATGAAATATCAAGTCTACTATGTACTACATATTGTAATTTTCCAATCATAGACCTATATAAGGTTTGATTCACCTCAACTGAATCATCATTCTTAGAAAACTTTTGCCCTATCACCATAGGTGTACTTACTAGCTTGGAATATTCCAAACCAAAGGTTTTCAATATCTCCTTTACATATTTTGACTGAGTGATATATATACCAAATTTCATTTGATGTACTTGCAACCCCACAAAGAACTTGACTTCTCCAAACATAGACATTTCAAATTATTTCTTCATTTCATTTGCAAAAGCCTTGCATAAAGTATCTTGACCTACAACTATGATATCATCAACAAAAATCTTAGATACTAAAACACCTTTGCCTTACTTTGTCTTCATGTATAGATTGTTGTTATCATAATTCCTTTCAAATCCAATCTTCATGAGATAGTTATGTAGCCTTTCATACCATGCTTTTGGTGCTTGCTTCAAACCATATAAAGCTTTGTGTAGTCTACATACGATGGTTTTGTTGTTAGCATCAATAAATCCTTCTCACTATTCTACATAATCTTCTTTCTCCAATATACCATTCAGAAATGTAGACTTGACATCCATTTGATAAACCTTGAAACCTTTGTATGTAGAGTAAGCAAGCAAAGTTCTTACTCCTTCCAATCTTGCAACAGGGGCAAATGTTTCTCCATAGTCTATCCCTTCTTCTTGTGCATATGCTTTACAAACCAATCTTGCATTGTTCCTTGTAACTTGACCATTTTCATCTAACTTATTTATATACACCCACTTGGTGCTAATCACATTTTTATCTTCTAGTCTAGGAACTAGGGTCCATGTCTTAATTTTCTCAAATTGTTCAATCTCTTATTCCATAGGTTTACTCCAGTCCACATCTTCTAAGGCATCTTTCACTGTTCTAGGTTCTTTTATGCTAAGAAAACATGTATCATTTTTGAACTTGTTTCTTGTCATTGGTCTAGCATCTTTATCTCCAATGATTTGTGCAACAAGATGATGTCTCTTGACATACTTTGAAAATCATGGTTCTGCTTTGTTTTCTTCATTTAGTTTCTCAACTTTTGAATCACTATGTGTATATCTTTCAAGTAGTTCAACATCTCTTTTATGTACACTAATCTCATAATCAAAATGTGTCTCAATTTCATTCTATAACTTGACATCTAAATCTAGCTCAGTTCCTAAATGCATCTCGACATTTATTGTATGTGACTTGACAGTCATTGAAACTTGCTGTTGATTTACAATCTGGTTTACAACATTTTCATCAGCTGACATACCTTCATAGAAATATACAAATGATTTGTATTCCTCTAGTTCCTTCATAGCTTCAGCTTCATATACTTCTATATATTCACAAAATTTGACATTTAAACTTTCTACAACCTTGTTAGTGTTAGTATTTAAATACTTATATGTTTTGCTTCTTGTGGAATAGCAAAGGAATATACCTTCTTCACTTTTTGCATCTAATTTATGCTACACCCTTAATATTATTGTATATAGGGTTATGAATAGTCAACTTGGGGCTATCTTAATCCTTAATTAAGTCATGTTATCATTATTATATTATAATTTAGGTAGGTAGGTTGGTCTAGGTGTTACAAAGGGTTGTCTATTCAACCTAAGAATAATTAGGTATATATAGGAGGTTGTGAGTCTTATTTCATCATCATATTGTGAAGTGTGTTCTCATTAAAGATATTTGGAGGATTGCCCCCTTGAAGTGGCCTATTAATCTCAGCTATTATCGAGTATTTATCTAATATTTCATATTATTTCTTCTATTTTGCTAGTTATTTCATTACAAGTGGTATCCGAGCATGATCTTGGCACCATAGAGGCAAGCTTTTTTCTCAACATTGGGGCAATTTTGTGAAGAGCATAACTTTTAGATTTTAGCAATTTTTCCAAAGAAATTTAAAGGGTTTTTGAAGAACATATTAAAGAAGCTATAGTCCAAAATTTAGAGGAATTGGAGAAAATTTAAAAATTATTGCAAAATTACTATTTTTGCACAATTTTTTGAGATCTTCATATCTCTCACATCTTGTCGAATTGGAGTATAACTTGTATTGTGTTTTTCAATACATAGTAGAGGAGCCTAGATTCAAAGCTTGGAGAAATTAAAAAACAAAAATAAGCAAGATATTCTCTCTCAAGGAAGAAAATTTGCTAATTTTTTTGGGGATTTTTTTCGAGGAAGGATTTCTTGGCCCAAGTAAGCTACAATAAAAATAAATAAATCAGATAATTTACATTTCATTTATGTGATTTATTTCAAAAAAATGTTTTCCATCATGATAGGGCCTCCAACAAGAGTTAAAAAGAATTCTACCACACCAGGCGAATTGTCTGATCAAGATTGGGAAGTAACAGAGGATAGCAAGCCCAATGAGGAACTTAGTAAGTTCAAAGAAGAGATTAAGAAGGATGTGTGACCTACAAAGAGATATATCAGATATACGAAGCATGTTAAGCACTTATATGAATGAAAAAAGGAAGGATCTCTTAAGCAATCAAGGTGAAACCTTCAAGTTGACTAATAATGACACAAATTTTATTAATCCTATGGGATCTAGGAATTTTTTTCCAAAGGTGGATATGCAAAAATTTGATGGCAAGGATCCTCTAATGTGGATATATCAAATGGATTTTTTTTTGAAATAGATCAAATCCCATATGGACAAAAGGTTATGATGGCTTCCTTATATCTAGAAACAAATCAATTCATTTGGTATCTTTGGCTTCGTACTCATAGGAGGAAAAAGGGTCTCACTGTATCATGGTCAATTTTTATAGAAGAACTCCAAGCACAATATAGCAATAGTATGATAGAAACATTCTTTAGCCAACTTGCTAAGCTTCAACAAATAGGATCAGTTAAAGATTATATTAAACAATTCCAAAATCTATCCTTAAGAGTGGATATGATTATAGAGGAGAACTTGAATGATTTATTCTTGGGTGGTCTCAAGGATCACACTCAACATGAGGTACACATGTTTTGTCCTAGTTCAGTAAATGAGTCTTTTATATTGACACACAAGGTAGAGGAGAAGTTCTTTATTTTTAGAAAGAAGGGGGCTAATGTGTCAAGAGACAAAGGATATTAAATACCTTATCTTCCTCAAACTACTAGGTTGAATCCACAACAAAGTGAGGAGAAAAGAGAAAAATGGTTGTATTTCAATTGTGATAGCAAATATAGTCAAGGATATAAATTTAGTAAAAATAAATTGTTCTATATTGAAGGTCCAAGCAAGGAAGAAGAGGATGAGCCCATATTAGAGGAGGATAGGGAGTTAGGTGAGGAATCACATGATTCTCAATCAATCATTTCTTGTCATGCACTTTCAGGTTTCAGTGCACCACAAACTCTCAAGGTAGTGGATTTCTTAAAGAAGCATAAAGTAACAATATTGATCAACTCAGGTAGTACTCATAATTTCATCAATAAAAAGTTAACAACTCTTCTAAATTGTTTTATATATCCAACCCTAGAGTATTAGGCTTTGATTTTAGATGGTGGCATAGTTAGTTGTTTAGGGAAGTATCATAACATCAAATTATCCATGGGAGATTATCAACTTGATACCCCAATGTATGCAATATCCATGGGTACACTAGATATTGTTGTGGGAGTACAATGGTTTACTACATTGGGAATAATTGAGATGAATTTCCATGAACCATTCATGCCATTTCAATCACAAGGAAAGGTTTTGGAGCTAAGGGGATTAAAGGAAAAATCCCCATAGATGGTAAACTTTCATCAAATGCAAAAACTTCTTAAGATAGGTGTAGATGGATTTGTGGCCTAGCTATGTTCATTAGAAGTCTCTCAGTTGAATGCTCTTACTCATCCATATTTACAAGCAATAATTGATCATCACTCAGTGATTCTTAGAAATATGCCTAAAGGAATTCCTCCTAAGAGGGATCATGACCATGCCATACAACTAGTTCTAGGGAGTCAGCCACCAAAAATTATGCCTTATAGGTAACCACACATACAAAAAAGTGAGATAGCAAAAAATGTTGAGGAAATGCTAGAGGCAAAAATTATCAAGCATAGCCAAAGTGCTTACTCCTCACCTATTATGCTAGCACGTAAAAAGGATGAAACTTGGCACATGTGTCCAAATTATAGAGTGCTCAACAAGTACATCATTAAAGATAAGTTTCCTATTCCAGTCATTGATGGTCTTCTATATGAACTAAATGTAGCTATGTATTTTACCAAGTCAGATCTTAAATCAGGTTATCACCAAACTTGGATTAAGGAGGAAGATATTTGTAAGACATCATTTCAAACTCATGAAGGTCATTATGAATTTTTGGCAATGCCATTCGATCTTACCAATGTGCCATCTACATTCCAAAGTTTGATGAATTTTTTTAGTTTTTTTTGAAGATATATTAATTTATAGCAAGACTTGGGAAGAAAATTTGTAGCATGTAGATCAAGCATTACAATTACTTGAAGATCATTAACTCTATGCTAAGTCATCCAAGTGTGCTTTTGGTCTTAAGGAGGTGGAGTATTTGGGACACATAGTTGCACATGAAGGAGTAAAGATGGACCCTAACAAAATCAAGGCTATCATGGAATGGCCTATTCCAAAAACTATTAAGAAGTTGAGGGGTTTCTTGGGATTAACAGGATACTATAGAAGATTTGTGAAGAAGTATGGTCGTATAGAAGCACCCTTACAACTCTATTGAAGAAGGATTCTTTTCATTGGAATGAATTTTCTAATGTATCATTTGAGCAATTAAAGAAGGCTATGTGTACAAATCCAGTGCTTGCCACTCCAAAATTCACCAATAATTCATTGTGGAATGTGATGCTTCTAGAAATGGGATAGGAGCAGTTCTCATGCAAGAAGGTCAACTAATTGATTTTGAAAGTCATCAATTAAAAGGTAAAATTCAACTCAAACCTATTTATGAGAAGGAAATGTTAGCAATCCTTCACGTAGTTAAAAAGTGGAGGCCTTATTTAATGGGTTGAAACTTCAAGGTTAAGACAAATCATGATAGCCTAAAATATTTTTTTGGAACAAAGACTGTCATTAGAAGAGAAACCAAAATGGGTCACTAAGATATTGGGATATGACTTTGAAATTGTATACAAGAAAGGGAAGGAAAATATTGTGGCCAATGCACTTTCCAGGAAGGATGAAAAAGATGAAGCCTTATTGTGTGCCCTTTCAATATTACAAAAAAATTGGGTGGTAGAAGACAAAGAAGAGTAGAAAAATAATGTTGCAATGAGTAATCTCATCCAGCAAATAAAAAGTGACCCTAGTAGTTCAGATAAGTTTTGTTTAAAGGGGGATATTCTTTGGTATAAAGAGCACTTGTATCTTTGCAATAATTCCACTCTTAAACACAAGATTCTCAAAGAACTACATTAGTCCTCAATTGGTGGTCATTTGGGATTTTTGAAGACATATCATAAGTTCAAGCAAGATTTTTTTTGGGAAGGGCTAAAAGGTGATGTTCAAAAGTTTGTGACTGAATGTTTGGTTTGTCAAAGAAATAAGGGGGAAATAATTAAGACACTAGGTCTCTTGCAGCCTTTATCTATTCCTAGCCAATGTTGGGAAGAGGTATCCATGGACTTCATCACAAGGCTCCCCAAATCTAAAGGTCATAATGTCATCATGGTAGTAGTTGATTGCCTCAGTAAATATACACATTTTATTGCATTATCACATCCTTTTATAGCAAGTATAGTGGCAAAAGTTTTCTTGGAGAATATCCAAAAGCTACATGGTACACCTAAGGTTATTGTTAGTGATCTTGATCCGATCTTTCCTAGTCACATTTGGGTACTCAATTGGCTCATAGTTCTTCATACCATCTGCAATCAGATGGGAAAAATGAGGTGGTTAATAAATGTTTGGAAGGATATCTACATTGTTTCACTTCAAAAAAATAATCTCAATGGGTAGATTGGCTACCTCTTGCAGAATGGTTGTATAATACTTCTTTTCATAGCTCATAAAAAATGTCTCCATTTTTGACACTTTATGGATATCGTCCTCCTTCCATCACGTCATCATTAAAGGTGTCACCAAGAGTTCAAGTAGTAGAGGATCACTTGCTTCATCAGCAACAGGTACTTTCATGACTTAAGGAGAATTTAGCTATGGCACAAAATTGAATGAAACAACAAGTGGACCAACATCGTAGTGAAAGAAATTTTAAAGTTGGGGACTAGGTCTTCTTGAGATTGCAGCCTTAGAAAAAAATCTTAGTGAAGAAACAAAAAAAGAATAATAAGTCATCTCCAAGATATTATAGACCATACCAAATCATGAAAAATATTGGTAGTGTTGCCACAAGCTTGAGTTGCCACCAACAACAAAGATACATCTAGTTTTTCATGTTTCTTGTTTGAAGAAGGTAATTAGGTAGAATATTCATACTCAAACAATACTATCAAAACTTGATGAAGAAGGAAGAATAATTTTGGAACTAGAGTGCATTCTTCAAATATGCATGAAGAAGCTGAGGAACAAAACCCTGACTTAGTATCTCACCCAGTGGAAGAATTTACTAGTTGAAGAGGCCAGATGGGAGGATGAGGAATTCATTCAAAAGAATCCTCACTTGATTAGCATTGAGGACAATGCTTCTTTCAAGAGAGGGGACATGCTACGCCCTTAATATTATTGTATATAGGGTTATGAATGGTCAACTTGTGGCTATCTTAATCCCTAATTAACTCATGTTATCATTATTATATTACAATTTAGGTAGGTAGGTTGGCCTAGGTGTTATGAAGGGTTGTGTCTATTCAACCTAAGCATAATTAGGTCTATATAGGAGGTTACGAGTCTTATTTCATCATCATATTGTGAAGTGCATTCTCATTGGAGATATTTGGAGGATTGCGCCCTCGAAGTGACCTATTAATGTTAGCTATTATCAAGTATTTATATAATATTTCATATTATTTCTTCTATTGTTCTAGTTATTTCATTATAGTTTACCATTTCTAAAATCTTTGTTAATGTAACACTTGCTTCCATATACCTTAAAATACTTTATATTGGGTGAGTATCCATACCATAGTTTAAAGGGTGTGGAGTGAGTACCTTTCTTGACTTGTAGATGATTCAAGGTATAGACAACTGTACTTACAACTTCTCTCTAGTATTTCAAAGCAACATTATTCTCCATCATAAGTGTCCTAGCATAGTCCATTATAGATATGTTCTTCCTTTCAACAATTCCTTTTTATGGAGGGGTCCTAGGTGCAGATGTTCGTCTCTTGATTCCTCTATCATTATAGAACATCTCAAACTCATTTGATGTAAATTCTCCTCCTCTATCAAATCTCAAACATTTCAAAATTTTTCCTATTTCTTTCTCAATTCAGGCTAAGTATGACTTAAATATTTGGAAAGCATCAGATTTTTATTTTAGAAACATAACAATCATCATTCTAGAATAATCATCAAGTAGCACAATGTACTTATCTCCTTTGTAGCTTTGCACTTCAATTGTTCCAAACAAGTTAGCATGAATAATCTCTAATATTCCTTTAGAGATATGAGTATTACTCTTAAAACTTGACTTTCTCATTTTGCCTAACTGACATTATTTGCAATTTATATTATCAAGCTTCTTCGATTTAGGAAAATCTCTGACTCTTCTAATATTACTAATTCTAACCAAGTTATCAAAATTAACATGACATAACCTCTTATGCCATAGCCACACATCATCAAATTCTACAACTAAACATGCAACATCTTGCATGTCAAGATAGAATAGATTACCTCTAGTTTGATCATCTCTTCCAAGTAATTTTCCATCAACATCATATATCTTAGCACTCTTGTTCTCAAATTCAACCTTACAACCTAAGCTATTCAGTTGTGACACACTCAACAAATTGTAGTTAAGTCCTTCAACACAATAAGGATTGTCACATAAAATATTTTCTGTGTGTTTGATAGATCCTTTTCCTTTTATTAGACAAGGACCATCATTTCCAAACCTTACATTATTTCCATCATAATAATTCAAGGTAATGAACTTACTTGTATCTCCATTCATGAGGGGTTCCAGAGGGACAATTGACTGCAACTCAATTTCAACAAAAAGTTTTATTTTTTGCATGAGACCAAATTCATTTCAGAAGTATTTTCCCTTGCCAATATTTTTTTGTTGGATTTTGTATTATTCCTTTTATTGAACATAATGATGCGAATCATGCTTTAATGGGTTCTAATATGCCGTATCAAGCACTTCCACTTGTTCAACTTGAGAAGTGTATTGTTGGAACTAGATTGGAGGGTCAAGTAGCTGTAGATTCAGGAAGTATAGCTATAGCCAAGCAAGGGGGAAAATAAAGTATATTGATGGTGAAAATATAATCATAACTTCATCTATTGCTCAAGACAATATAGAAACAAAATTGATTCTATATCAACATTCTAATAGTGATACTTGTATGCATCAAAAACCTTGAGTTCGCTAAGGGGAATATGTAAAGAGGGGACAAATTATAGTAGACAATGTAGCTACAATAGGGGGAGAACTTTCTTTGGGAAAAAACATTTTAGTGGCCTATATGCCATGAGAAGGATACAATTTTGAAGATGCAATACTTATTAGTGAATGTCTAGTATATGAAGACATTTTTACTTCTTTTCAGATCATAAGATACAAAATTGGAGTTTATTTAATTTAATAATATGTATTTAGGAGTTTCATTTTTATAATAAATTCTAAATATTAATATTATTGAAATTAATAAATATTTGATCAAAAACATCTCAAGAGTTAATTAAAGAAAGAATGAAATTGATTTAATAAAGATATTTTAATTAAATTGCAAAAAGGTTGCACATGAAAATTAAAATATAATAAAGTAAATAAGAAAAGGGTTTTCGCGTGATTGCACAACCAAAGCCCTAAATTGGGGAAAAACTCTTTATTAGGAAATTAGAGTTCATTTCTTCATACCGAGGTTTGGAGGAGCTGATTTCCAAGAAGAGGATTTTCAAAAGAAAAGGAAAACTCTTGCGTGTTTTGTGCGTTCATTGTTTAGCATCAGATCCAGGTAGGATCTCATGATTTTGCGTAGTAGTTCTTGTATTGAAAATATTTGTTTTCTCCATGTTTGTGGATTTGTATTTGAAATTTAAAATGATTTTAAACCCTTGTGTATGAATTTGGGTGTTCTTCATTTTAAAAACCTCTGTAAGCAATTTGATGATTTGAAACCCTTGTGTATGAATTTGTTTGTTCTTTGTTTTCAAACACCTCTATAAGCAATTTGATGATTAGAAACCTTCATTGTGTAAATTTTATAGATGGGTATTTTGTTTTGGGTAGGGTTTGGAAAGAAATCAACGAATTGGAGAAGTGAAATTCAATTAGATATTCTTATAATTCCTATCAGAATTACTATGAAATTTGATTTTAAAAAATACATATATTATGTCACAGTAAGCTTAGTAAATTATATATACACTTATATTCAATTTTGTACTGCTACATTTAATGCTACAATTTTTGACTGTGTGTATTTGTTAAGCAAGTGGGGGGGACACTAGTTTCAATGTTAGAGGGGCAATGACCTCCCCCCCTGATTTTGCCAAGGTAGTAGACACTATTAATGCAGTGAGTGCCTTAGGTAACCAAGCTACTTAGCGGCTTTCCCCATAAATGAGATTTGCGATGAAAATTCACATTTGGCATTTTGCTATTTAGTTAAATTTTTTAATTGTAATTTTTATTAAATAAAATTTATAATTATAGTTTTTAATATATTTTACAACTAATAATATTATTATTAATATTAATAATTTAATAATTATATTATTTAATTTAATGTTTATTATTATTATTAATTTAATATATTTAAAAATTATTTTATTAATAAGTTTATAAATATTATAATTAATAATTAATAATTATGATTATATTCTGATAATAATATTTAATTAAATAAAGTTGTTTAATAAAATATTTTAATTATTTATTTATTTTGTATAAATAATTATATGTTAAAATAAATGGATAGATGCTTTCTTTGGTAATTAAGTATACTTTTATGATGAACATTATTCTAGAAGGGATTCAATTGTTATGAATATTTGAATCTAATAGGAATCTTATTTTATTGTGAACTCGGGTTTGACTTGACAGTTTAATTTAAAATATGAAAATGATTTCTATTATTAAGAGAAATTTATTATATCTTTTGATAATTCAAAAACCTTAATAGTTATCATACTTCAAAAACACAAAAATTGAAACCCTTGTTTTTATCGAATCTTTATGTTTTGAAAATGAAATTCAAAACTTGAAAACCAATAAGTGAAAATTGAACTTTTGTGTTTTCCAAAACCTAATGAATTATGAAAGTAAAATTGTTTGGCACTATATGTGAGTGTGGTTTACTTCTATGGGTTTCGGGTTTGACTAGTCGAGGTGTTTACTAGAGGCTTGGTGGTTTGTTCTCTGAGGATGTTTTGTATATGTTCTTTTATACTTGACAATTATGATGTAATCACATGTCTTGTATGATAGGTTTAGTATGTTGGTTGTTATTGCTTTTCAGTTTTCTTGTGTAAAATTGAAGTGAATGGTGTGGCTTTTCTTATGTAACCTTTCAGTCTTCGATTGGTTATCTTTGGATGCTTTCCAATTGCTTGTATAGGACTAAGGTGCCTTTCCAGTCACTTGTAAAGGGATGAGGTGAAAATTGTGATTTTATGATTTGTACTTTTATGAGCTTAGGATACGTAATCTATGTGTATGTTGAGAAGTGGATAGCAATGGAGGTTGGAGTCCTAAGTGGGTGCATGGGTAACCTATTGTAGGTTGTTTTAATAAGTGATAACATTTCATTAAATGGGTTAAAATGAATTAACAAGAGTCATATTTTTTCCTTGCCCATGCCTCGAGTACTAGTATAGGCTAGGATGTGGGTAGAGAGGATGCTTGGTTGTGAGCTTGCTTCATTAGTATGCCTTGCTAGTACAAAAGGATACTAGTGCCACATAGAGACACTAGGGAGCTAGAGTCTAGAGAGGCTACTAGGGTAACCTTAAAGTTGGCCTATGTGATGACACTTGTCCACTTACATAGTAGAGTTCCTCTATGTCTTTGTTGCCTCTAGGATTAGATGATACTTGTGTCTTGGTACCCTTCGAGATAGTTTTCTTTCAGGTGTTTCCTTGACCTAGATGTTGGTTATGACTTGTGGTTTGATATCTATATGGGACTTGAGTTTATCTCCTTAGTGCAGTGGGAGTGGGCCATTTAGGTTTTATGAGGTTGGGTGGTAGTGCTTTTTATGTTTACCATTGAGATCCAACAGTTTGATGCTATTGCTAAAGTTCCCTATTCTGTATTACATTTCATTTTGTTCTTGTGTAATAAGATGGATGGTTATAATCTATTGCATTGTGCTTGATTACTACAGATCCTATGAGATGTATGTTATTGATGATGTATATTCTTTGAGCTCTTCATACCCTGTGACTTGTATAGTGGATGATTAAGAAATTTGATTATGCCAAGTGGCATCTTATGTAATTGTATATTATTTAATTGGATTTGTACTTGTGATTATTCTATGATGTGGTTATTTTTTATATATTGGAGTATTAATTAAACTCAAATGTGACTCAATGTCATGGAACCCTTAGGAGATGTAATATGTTTTATGATGGTTGTTATGTATGCAACTTAATGCTTCCACTATTTTTTTAATCTCATGTTGTTATTATCTTTCAAAAAAAAAATTATTTGGAAAAATTAGTGAAACTTTAGGTTAATTTCTTTTGGGTTCCCTGGTGGGGTGTTACATTAACATTCATATTAATAAAATTCAATGAAAACAGTTTCATTTAAAAAAAAAATCATCTACCTCTACTGCCCCGAAGAACCTCGTGTAGGTCACTCTTCTTCCTTTATCCCCTTTATGCAAAATGAGGGGCTAGGAGGGGCAGAAATGGGTTTTATATCCCATGAGATACTTGATCAAGTATCCCTTCCCCCTACCATGTAGGTACCAACATAGACTTGACCAAGTACCCCTTAATCAAGTAGTACTTAGTCAAGTTGTTCATGACGGTTGTCCACATATGTGACAACTGTTCATGTAGTTACCCCATCCTCATTTGGGAATCCCACTTGTTAAGTGGCTTAGGGATGTAGACTAGGTTAGGGTAGTTTGATAGGGGTATTAGATAAGTATGTTACTTTAGTTTTTCTTATAGTTGTATTTAGTTTATTATGATGCGCAGTTAGAGATAGATTTTATGTTAATTGTTTTACATGATAATTAATATGGGAATTTATCTAGTAATCAAATTTAGTAATAAAGTAATTAGGTAGTTAGGAAGCTAGTTTAATAGAAATATTGTGGGTTGTTAATTGGGTCTTAGTTAGGAATTAATGATGATGTAAGTTATTAATTGGTTGTTTTTAGTTAGAAATCTCATAGTTAGTTTTATATGTTATTTTATGTTAAGTAGGTTGTGTGTAGTTATTAAGTGATTAGATTTAGTATTTAAATATATGGAGATTGGAAAGTTAGCAAAAGGATAAATGGTGATAGGGGCTTAAAAATAGGACATGATTTTTTATTTGTTAAATGTATGTTAGATATTTAAATTATTTTGTAAGTTGAATTTGGTAGGCTGTGTGTGTGTGTGTGTGTGTCTATATATATATATATATATATATACTTCATTTAGTATTGATTAATTAGTTATCAGCTCATTTTAATTAGAATGTAAGCATGTGTGCTAGGAGGTTGATCATACTCAGTTAGTAAGTGATGTTAGTGATAACATAGTAGTGTTGACATTACAATCATGTTTGTTAGTAGTGACATACACTTATTCAGATTATAAGTATCTATTGAGCACATTGTACAGTTGACAATGTTAACCAAGCATTTCAGTATCTACTAATTTCTACAGTTGCTACCGAGTCCAAGGGATAGTATTCAATTTGTGTCAAGTAGTTACTACCAAGGTATTAATTAGTAGTATAAACTGAGAATCACAGTGTATGCTGAGTTTATTAGTGCAAACCAACCTGTGTAGTGCTTATCGAGTTTGTAGTTACTATGATGTAAGTCCAGCGTTAACGAAGATACTTAGTGTTAACCAAGTGACTCAGTTTATACCAAGCTCATATTGATAGCATTTATCGAGCTATGCAGTGTGTCAAATCAAGTGATTCAATTTATATGTTGAGTTTCATAGTAGTAACTGAGTTACCAGTGCAGACCAAGTTCAAGACTACTTGGAAGCGATAAGTATGGACTGTGCTTCTATGTCTATTGAGTGCATGATGATGTCAAGCATTGATAGTGGATGTCGAGTATCAGAGCCTCATTGAGCCAGTCTTTAGAACTTGATTTCTTGTAGTTGGGCTAACTTTGTGATTTTTGTGTAAACTTGTATTGTGGCCAACTTTGTAATTTGTAAATTAGATTGATATATATGTAACGTATTGTATCACATCCAACAAGATGATATGATGTAATGTAATGAGAAGAGAAGAGAAGAAGAGTGAATTACAAAGGCTACAATAGTATAAGGAGTAACAAAGATTTATCTATCATAGCAAGTTGATTACTATACTCAAAGGAATCTCATTTAGTAAACCAAGTTCCAGATCAAAGATCAGCTACTACTTCATCCTAACTGGTGGATCAATCAAATCCTTTCACAAGGTAGACTTAATAGTCTTATGCAAATCTCTTTATCGAGTGTATACTTAATTGTATGTTTGTAAATCCTTTTGCAAGGTGGACCTAGTAGTCCTTATTTCTCCTAATAGGGAAGATCATCAAAAGTTATCATTATAAGCCTTAATAGGCAAAATTTATACTACAGTACTAAAGCTTGTGGGTATCATCCCCCACCCCAATTTTACTTTCTATTTGGAAGGTAATTGGGTCACCAAATTGTGTGTCAAAGTGTTATGAATGCTTTAATGTTTTCAATTTCTCATGCATGCAATTAGATTAGAATATACATGAAGGAATAATTACTAATTAAGGATTAAGTTTTACATGTTACTAATTCACTCCTCCCCTCTTAGTAACTTAGCCTATCATAATATTTCCAACAATTGGTATCATAGCTTTGTGGTTCTCAGGAAAGAAGTTTAACAACTTGAGAAAAGATCAAAGGTTATGGAGGTATTCAGACTTGGCAACGCTATTGACAATGAGAAGCTAGATTTGGAATTGGCTATTGGACAATCAATAAAGCAAAAGAGAAACTCTCTCAATCCTTGAAAAGAAGAAAAAACTTGCAATCCAAATGAATGACCATCTCTACATTGAAGAAAGAATTGAAGACATCCATTCAAGCAATTCAGATGAAGCTAATGAAGCAATCAAAGAACTATTTGAAAAGAATAGTACCTTCAAGAAGAAGTAAGAAAACTAAGAGGAGAGAAAGAAATTTAGTCAGTAAGATTGTGTGAAGTTGTGGAAGAGAAAAACAAGATAAAAGAAGATATAGAAGGAAAGAACAATGAAATTCAACACCTATTCCTTTAGTAGAAAGACTTCATTGATAAGCTCACCAATGCAAATGAAGAAATCATGAATCTAAGATTAGAGAATGAAACATTGTAGAATGATCTAAACACTGAAAGGAAAACCAATGAGAGGATGATAAAATCTCAAGTAGACATGAATCAATTTAATGAGCAAAGCCATTATAGACAAAAGGGAAAAGTAGGAATTGGATATATAAAAGAAGGTGAATCATCTTAGTAAGGAGCTCAAAAGAATCAAAGACCTAGTTGTAGTCACTATGGTAAAATAGGTCATACATCAAACAAATGTTGGAGCAATGGAAAAGGTAAATTCAATGGTAAGTGCTACAATTGCAATCAGCATGGTCATAGGGCAAATGAATGCAAAGAGAAATCTAAGTTTGAAAGAAAATGTCATAAATGTAAGAAGCATGGGCACAAATCCTTAGAATGCAAAACTAAGATATTGAATCCAACAAAATAGATTGTGAAAGCTATATTTGGTTGGGACTATAACACTTGGTACAAATTTCATTACTATGGAGAATTTGGACACATTGGAATGAACTATGTGAAACATCACATTAGGACAAGAGACACAACCAAAAGATGTTTTATTTGTACATAATTTGGTCATCTTGCCAAGAATTGTATGAATACTGGAAGAATTGAAAATGAAAAGAAGGAAAAAATTGATAACATCAAAAAGTAGATGAGACAGTAATGGGTTCCAAAATATTCTGAGAATACAAGTCTAAGCAATAATGACAATGTCACTCAAGAATTGGGTGACTCCACCATTTCCACTTGATCTCTCATAGGAGAATTGGAACTAGGATACTGAAGAATATATCTCACATTAGTTCTAGTTAGCAAAATGAAAGATCCATATCAAAATTCAAGATGTAAAGGGATCACCGAGTAAATGATACAATAACTACTGAGCATGTTTAGGTTGCAAACCTTATTGAGCGAGGTTGGGTTGTAGACCCTATCAAGCAAGGTCGGGAGCTACTATATTTTTTGTGTGGTTATCGAGTCATGGAAGACTCTACCAATAAATCAATGCAAGTGAAGTGGATGACAATATTTCATTTGAGTGAACAATCATACAAGGCATTTATGGTGAAATTTGATGAAAAAGGGCAAAATTGAAGTCATTTCTCATTGTAATTTTTTGAGAGCTATCTATCTTTAGAGCTTTCAAGCGATTTGAGTGAATTGTATTTCGTATTCTCTCAAACCCTATCAAGAAAAGATGGCATCCACTAGTAACAAGTCAAAGAAAGGTTCAAACATGTTAGTTCAAGGTGTGGAATGGAAGACACCAGACTTTAAGCTGAGTCTTGCTGTTAGTAAAACCCTAGATCCTAGTGGATCACAATCACAAATTCCACCAGAGGTACTATTAATCAATGATATCTGTTTGCATTTTAAATGTGTTATTCAAGATATTGGAACACTGGAGATGGATCAATCATTGAAATAATTATGCATTAATGGTGTGTTAAAACTAGAACATCAACATCTTGAAACTAAAGGTTTAACTCACATTCTACATATGCCATGGGAATTTCAAGTAAAATGGAAAAGATATATTCTTAGTCATGTGCACAATGGTCAACTATGGTTGGAACAACCTATTTTGATAACCAAGAAGATGATCCATAGGATCACTAGTCTTCCCATGTTGACAAACATGAAAATGACTAAAACCCTAAGACAAGTTGAAAGGAAAACCCTTGCCGAGTGGGATGGAAAGGGAATGAAGATCATCTATGTTACTAACATGGAACACAATTTTAGGATACATGTCATTGCTCACAAGATTTACAGCTTGAGAAGATTGAACAACATGTCATGTGAAGCGGTGGACTTAGCATATAAAGTAGCCAAGAATAATCTGTCACTTGACCTTACTGAGTTGATGTTGAATTAGTTCAACAAGAACATGGAGAGTATAAGAACTTCCAAGAAAAATCCATGTAAGTTTGGCTTACTTTTGACTTGTTTATTTTTCTATGTGCAAAAGTTCTTCCCATCTAAAGGTATAATTGTTTGGAGAAAGGATGTACCTGTTCTTCACTAGATTAATAAGTATATAGTTGAAATGGGAGAGAACTATGTAAGTATTATGGATGACTACTTTGATACATTCAAAGAGAATATGAATAATAGATTCAGGATTCCTAAGAAACTAGTTGAAGACTATAGTGACGATGTTTGTTTCATGGTTGATAGTGACAAAGTATACATTTAGGCAGTTGGACCAAGGATAGTATGGGTAAAAGCTCTTGGTTATGAGGTAAACATAGATGAAACCAAGGACATTATTGAGGCATTGATTAATGAGCTTGTTGACCGTAAAGCTGCATACTTTGGCACTTATGATGAGGGAAAGGCTAGAATTGAACTTGAAATCAAACTCCCTCAAGCAGTCAACAAAGGAAAGAAGAGAATTTCCAAACTAAAAACTAGTTCCACTTTTCTCTTGACTAAAGGCAAAGGAGATGATATTGAGGATGAAGAAGTAGAAGATGAAGAGAAATTAGAGGATGAAGAGCCAATGAAGAAGAAAGGTAAGGTAGTTATTACCAAGCCTACCAAAACATCTACTGTTGTGTTTACTAGATGATCATCTACGAAGAAAGTGGATAAAGAAGGAGGAGATGTAATCTTCAAGAGGCCTCCACCTACTTTTGAGGAAAGACTGAAAGATATTGAATCAAGATTAGGCATTCCAAATTTCAAGGCCCTGAAGTATGAGACTAGGACTATAGATGAGAAAAGGAAAATAGAAGATGTGCTAATGACTAAAATGGGTAAATGGAAGTATTCCCTAGACCAACTTGCTCAGCATCTTCCGAGTGATCTAATGGTGAAGATCAAGCCAAGATGGGAGAATGGCATGAAAACTACATTAGAAATATATGAGCAGACCCTAAGGCAACTCATGCCAAGTTTGGATGACAAGGAGGTAAAGGAATCTCTAAAGAAATATGAAGAAAAGCTTACTTTGAGATTCAACATTTGTCTTATATTGTTGAATGACATTAAACATGTAGTAAGGAATGCTACAAACACATGGAAGAACATTTGTCTTCTTCACAAGCCAAGTGACTTTGTTGTCAATGTTAGTGACAAGGATGAAGGTGATGATGAACAAGAAAAAGATGAGAAAATTGATAATAAAGAAGTTACTCATTTCGACAATGTTGATGATGACAAAGAGGAATAGGGGCAAGAAGCCACTGAGGAAGTTCTACCAAATGTACAAGATACTAAGGAGACTAACCCAGTGAAAATTACTACAGAAGTCATAGCCCCATTTCCTCATTCTCCAAGAAAAGCACTAGAAACATCAAGCTCAGAGAAAGCTTTAGCAAGATTGATTGCGACAAACATAGTTGGCACAAGCACTCAATCAATTTTTGCACCCATCTAGCTTAGTACTTCATTGATTGAAGTGACAAGAACTTCATCTAATAAGTAGTCAACACTTCCCTCTACATCAGTTTTGGAAAATCCAAGTATTTCTACTATAGATATTTCGGCAATAAGTACAATATCTATAGCTAGTCCTACTATTTTTAGAATTTTTTCCATTCCTAGCATGCAATTAAGCATGCAATTAATAAGTATAAAGACAACTGAGACCAAGTCTCTACTGAGTACAAGACTTTTGAGTAAAAGAAAAGAGAAGTAAGACATAAATCTTGATGAGGAGATTATAATTCCAAATTGGGACATCTCAAATCTCATTCTTGATCATATGCATGTTTTTGGAGAAATTCTTCAGAAGAAAGCCAAGCAGTAGAGGCTTAGAGAAGAAAGGAACAATGAATTTCAAATCATAGAAGATGCAAAGAATATCCTTGTAGAGGCATTCAATATAGAGGTTGATACTTCTCAACCAATTTTGAACCAATTAGCAGAGGTAGTCCAAAAATTAAATAATGATTTGAATGGACAAGAGAAATTGTTGCACAGAGTAGAGAAAAAGTTTGAGAATAAGGTTTTGGAACTTATTGCTCAACAAATTGCTATCCATCAAGTAGAATTATCTACTATTCTAGGCTCACTGGATGATATTTCAAATTTCACTAAGGAAATAAAAGATAAATTGTCAAAGATTGATGAAGATTTGAAGGCAAGTGCATATTAGTTGCAACTTGAACCAAGCTATAGCTTTGCCCATTACACCAAGATCAAATTCCTAACTTATATGCAGGTAGAATTGTTGAAAGAAGAGGCAAGAATAAGAGCTACATTCATAGATATACAGAGTATGATTCTCTCCAACATGGATGCATTGCAAAAACACATTGCACATGCTAAAATGCTCATCCATGAAAACAACTTCTCCATTGCAGACCACATTATAGAACTCTCAACACAAGTGCAAATTGCATTGCACAATGCAAGGTGTTGCAAGAGAATTGGGACAAGACATTGGTGATAATTTTGAAGATTCATTCATATTTCCTATCACATTTTGGCATTACTGTATAATATATATATAGAATACATCTTTGGCATTAATGTCAAAAAGGGGGAGAGGATGTATATTGTAGAGCAGATGTTTATTGTGTATAGTAGAGAAGATGTACAGGAAAGAGGAGAAAATATGTATATTAGATGTCAAAAGATGTATAGTATATTGTATGGGGAAGCATTATAATATTGTTCATGTAAAGATACTTAGAGGTACATCTTTTACAAAACCAATTTTGACAAATCTCAAAAAAAAGTATACTCTACCAAGTCAGAGTCATAAAGTGATGGATAAAAGATGTTCTTGAACATTTTGAATTTAGTTTTTTGACTGATAAGTATTTTTATCACTAATGCCAAAGGGGTAGATTGTTGACATTACAATAATGTTTGTTATTAGTGACATACACTTATTCAAATTATAAGTATCTACCGATCACATTGTACAGTTAATGGTGTTAACCAAGCATTTTAGTATCTACTGAGTTCTATAGTTGCTACTAAGTCCAAGGGATAGTTTTCAATTTGTTTTGAGTAGTTACTTCTAAGGTATTGATCAGTAGTATAAACCAAGCATCTCAGTGTATGCCGAGTTTATCAATGCAAACCAAGTTGTGCAGTGATTACTGAGTTTGTAGTTATTATGATGTAAGTCCAATGTTAACCGAGCTACTCAGTGTTAATTAAGTGACTGAGTTTATACCGAGCTCATAGTGATAGCATTGATCGAGCTATATAATGTGAATCGAGTGATTCAGTTTATATGCTAAGTTTCAAAGTATTCACTGAGTTACTAGTGCAGACTGAGTTCAAGACTACTTGGAATTTATCAGTATGGACCAAGCTTCTATGTCTACTGAGTGCATGACAATGCTAAGCATTGATAGTGGATGCCAAGCATCAGAACCTCACCAAGCCAGTCTTTAGAACCTGAGTTCTAGCAGTTCGGATGACATTGTGATTTTTGTGTAAACTTGTATTGTGGCTAACTTTATAATTTATAAATTGGATTGGTATATATGTATTGTATTGTATCACATCCAACAAGATGATATGATGTAATGTAATAAGTAAAGAAGAGTAGAAGAGCGAATTAAAAAGGGTACAAATGTATAAAGAGCAACAAAGATTTATCTATCACATCAAGGTGATTACTATACTCAAACAAATCTCATTTAGCAAACCAAGTTGCAGATCAGAGATTAGCTACTATTTCATCCTAATAGGTGGATTAGTCAAATCCTTTCACAAGGTAGACTTAACAATCTTATATAAATCTATTTACTGAGTGCATACTTAACTGTATGTTTGTAAATCTTTTTGCAAGGTGGACCTAGTAGTCCTTATTGCTCCTAATAGGGTAGATCATTGGAAGCGATCATTGTAAGCCTTAATATGCCAACTTTATACTGCAATACTAAAGCTTGTGGATATCATCCCCACCCCAATTTTACTATCTATTTGAAAGGTTTCTGAGTCACCAAATTGTGTGTCAAAGTGTTATAAATGCTTTAATGTTTTCAATTTCTCATGCATGCAATTAGATTAGAATACAGAAAAAGGATTAATTGCTAATTAAGGATTAAGTTTTATATGTTACTGATTCAACCCTCCCCTCTTAGTAACTTAACCTATTATAATATTTCCAACAAGTAGATCAAACTTATTAAAGTATGTATTGATGATCGACATATGAACCAAGTGGTGAAATGTTTAATTGAATTAAATAGTATGTCAAACCTAGAAATGAGAATGAGGCTTTTAAATCATACCTCAAATTTACCTTGTAATTATCACCTTGAATGATGATGCAAATTTGAAACTTAACCCCAAATACTTGATGACTTAATTGTGCAACCTTGAGACTTGATACTTGTACAAACTTTATCCTATGGTTATCTTTTTTGCAACTTTCACAATGTTAACATGTAGACAACTTTATTATAACTATCTTTTAAAAATTAAAAATTGTTGGTGTATTTTTGCCCTAATTTTTGGGCATGACAAAATTTACCAACTATTATGGGAAGAATGTGTTGCTGACACTCTAATTGCACATGATTAGGCACTTTACAACTAGAGGAAAAGTTTCATCATAATAAAAAAATACTTCATCTTGTTTGGAGCCTTTGACCATCAATTTTTCTTTGTTCTTATCAATTGAGCCATCATATTTAAACTTGATTTTGAATACCCATTTATACTCAATTAATATCTCTCTCTCTCTCTCTCTCTCTCTCTCTCTCTCTCTCTCTCTCTCTCTCTCTCCAAGAAGTAAAGGCTTTAACTTCCATGTTCGGCTTTGATAAGTTAGATTATCTTTTGAATCAAAACAAGTATGTCTTTCTTGAAGTAGTGCTTAAAACTAAGGCTTGGAGGGATTTCTCCCCAAACAAAACATGCATCCTTTCACATGCATGCACACATGCACGCACGCACACATCATATATAGTTACCCCCCCTGTTTAAATGATTCACAAGTTTCTTTTTTGAAAATAACTTTCATATGTTTGGTAATAATTTGACTAACTAAATTTAATCCTTGACAAATGAAAACATTATGAATACTTATTTTACCTTGGGTTGAAACATTTAAAGGACTCTTTCCAACTCCTTCAACCTGAATTAGTTACCAATGTAATAGTGCCTTTTGATTTGCTCACTATATTTGTAAAGTTCTTCATTTACAAATCATGTGGCTAGTAGCAGGAGAGTTGACAATCCAACACCATCATTATGAATATATTTAGAATATTTGTAAAGAGCATATGGCCTCAATCATCTAATATATGCATCAAGAACAATGTTTGTTTCTTATTTGTATTCATTTATTTCTGCTATTTAAAGCAATCTAATTCAAGATATCCACGAGAATTACAATACTATCAAATCCTCCTCATGGCTTCTTGCCCTTAAACTTAATGTAAAGACATTTGCTAATCAAACTTTATTATATTTATAAATCATTTTCTCATACTGCAATGATAGACCTTGAAGGTTGAATTATAGAGTTTCCAAATTTCCACTCAATCTAATAATATTGTTGAGATTCTCAAACGATTTAGGCAAACCATTAAGAAATACAAGATATTCATCAATTATAGCCTCGCCTCACTAATTAGGTGATTAAAAACACCCTTGCTTTTTTTTATAGATGCTAATTAAACCCTCAATTTTTTTAATTATATAATTGAATTCGACTTCCACGTGTATTCTTGTATCTGTCTTCTGCTCAAACATTGCAATGATTATAATCCAATCTTTATTTGTTATAATTGCATAACATACATTTTCTATCAACATGCCACCAATTGACAAGTTTATGAAAGCCAGTTTTTTTTTTTTGGTGCAAAATCTTCTTGTAAACAAACATATCTGACATGTCTTGTTCTAGTTCCGTTAATAAAAAGGTGAGGCCTCTTAAAGGAAAAATATTTTTCATTCAATAAATTATTCGCCATCTGCAATTATCTCTGTGATCAAAATAACTTATTAAATTTTCTAATGATCGTAACGTTCAATGATGCGATTTTTCTTCAAAATTTGCCACACAATCTCTACAATGAATACTGCAATTTCTTTATTTAAAAAATTCATTAAAGAACTGGGCAATCCTTGCTGCAGCTTCACCCATGTTTTAATTAACTCCTCTAAGATCCAGAAATGATTTTTGCCAAAAAAAAAACTACAATCTGCACTGACATCAATTGCTTAAAGTGGAGAGCTTTGATTAGATTTGCATGATTGAATTCAGTTTATAGATTTGCATGATTAAATTAAGTTTTATTATTTAACAGCAGCAGTACAATCAAATCAGAGCTGGCAAGCCTCTCATGGGTAAGATCACTCTGCTAGAAATAAAATCATGGCTTCTCTTTCTGAAGTGTAAGACGTCCACATATTTCATAATATATGATAACCGGGGATTAGGGAAAAATGCATTTTAAAACGAAGAATGAGATCGAGAACTTTTTTAAAAACTGGTTGAAATCTTAAGAAAACAGAGCTCAGTTTGGGACTGTAATGGCTTGTGGCAATGTTAACATAGTGGTAAGTTACATAGGAAGTATTTACCATTTGATACAAATGTCAGATATAACTTGATTTACGTACAATAATCTTGGCGATTTCCCTCTTAGCATGACTGAAGGAAGACTCAAATCCATGACTCAAGGCTCTGATACCACTTGTTGTAAGCATTTACTGTTCTACTGAAAGATCGAGCTGTTAATGCCCAATACAAATGGTAGATTTAACCTGATCCACTATACAAATTTCTAATAATGTGCTGACCACCAAGTCAACAATATTAACACATACACCCAAAAAATAAAATTTCAACTGATCAAGAGATACACCGAAAAAATGATAAAAAGATTCTCAGAAATCAGCCTCTCTGCATGGTACACATTTTATTTTTTAAAGCTGGTGAGATTCAATGAAGCCATAGCTAGTCAAGTATAGGTATTAGGAATTAATTATGATGTTTCCAAGTCAAACTTATTGATTTATGTTTGATAAGTAGCAGTGGTAAAACTTAATCTTTCATGAGAATGTATGGTTCATTTACTACTTACTGTATTTTGATGGTGTTCATAAGTGAAGGGTTAGGCATTTTCAGGAAGTGATATTGATTAGCTGAATTTATTGAATTGTAATATTAATCATTCAATCATTAAATTATACATATTGTTAGATCTATATCTAGGTTCTTGATAGGACTAACCTTTCTAGTTAGATAATGACTTAAAATATTGTTAATGCTGTCAAATTTCTGCAATCCATCATAATATCATTTAGTTGCGTCTATATTTGATTGCCCTAATCTTGTTAGCATTAATGTTTAGAATCACACTCTCTGATTTATCATCCTGATATTTAGAGAATCAATAGATATATATGATTGTGAATTCAGAGAATGTGATCTGAAAAGTTGGTACTAAAAATATTACACAACCACATAAAAAATGACTAAAATCAAAGCCTTATCTGCTATCATCACTAGTCAAATATAAAAAATATAGATAATTACACTTAAAACAACAAACTCTAAACTTTGACTTGTTTTCTTTATTTTATTTTGATAATTTATCTGAAATTGCACCAATAGATAAAATATACCAATTTCTATAAAATACTTAAAACAATTTTTATTTTGTATTCTGTATTCAAGCTTCTGAGTAAGATTGTGTAAGATTTTTTGGCATCAACGTTTCGGATCATACTCTACGATGAGAAAGAACTAAGAAAGTAGAAAAATATAAAGAGCTTCTTAATTTTTATTTTAATAATATAGAGTTTAAAACCTGACTCACACCTATCCACTAAATGTAAAACAAATTAAGAAGTAGCCCATTTTCCAACAGGTCATGACAACCTAATTTGATGGCCCTGTCGACACTGATTTAGATTCTTTGCATGGTAGCAGTAGCAATGAGCAGGGCCAATCTACAATATACATTTTCATGAATGTGGGAACAACAGAAAATTTATAAAAAGTTGGAATGGATATCAAAACTTAAGAAGAATTTAACTAAAGAAGCAGATAAACTGACATTTTTTCCGTGTCTCCTCCATCAATGAACATAAGAAATTATGTCTCTCGCCGGAACTGTTTATGAAGATTATCACTAAAAGACTGAATTAAGAAACTCAAATGATTGGGCATGCCTAACTAGAAAAGAAAATCCGATGCCATGTACGTACTAACAAGATAATCCCAAGAGTTGCAGACAATATGAACACCGCCCTTTAAGGAATTTCAACTAACAAAAACTTGAGAAAACACCTGTGATGAAAATTTCTCACGGGAATTGAAGTCTCACTTAAAATCAACTTGGTACTTGTTCTCCCCCATGATCATTACTTCCCATTTCTTTATAAATGTTGCCTCCTCAACTTTTCTACTTCCATTTCCCGTCACATTTAATCTCAAGGGAATCGCAATGCACTTATAAAGACTTAAATTTGTCACTAATAAAATAATAATGCACTTATAAAGACTTAACTTGTCACTAATGGTGAAGTTAAAAGGTGACAAGTATTTGGTGTGATGGTGATGTTGGAAGATTTCTAATGAGTCTTTCAGATATCAATTATTGTACAGTGAGAGATTCAGATATTATAGGAAATGAAGTCGGAAGGAACAAATTTGGTGAAATAGATATTTCTCAGTTCTCAACTTTTATTAAAATACTTTCATCTTAAAAACTCACATCCCATGTGAAATCATCTAAAATAAATAGATAAATAAATTAGAAGATGAGAAGGAAGAGGATAATAATTGGATCTATAAAAGAGGTGCTAAGAAGTCAGAAATAGATTATTAACATCACATTAGTAGTACAATTCATAACCTAGATTATTAACATCACACTAGTAGTACAATTAATAACCGATATTAAGACTCAACAACAACTAACCTACAACATATGGAGTAAAAAAAGATAATCAAAGGTAATTTTTCTTTTGCTGATGGATAATATCTTAACAATACTATCACTACAGTGACCATTACAAGGGAGAGGTGATTGAGATCTCATCAACCACAAGTTGGAGTAGATTACAAGTAATCGTCAAGGGAGGGTCCACAAGGCCAAAGGGTCTGAGAAGGCCAAATTTGTAACAACATCATCATCATTGGCCTGTGACAAGTCATTTGAGGAAAAATTGATCGAAGGCCATAACAATCAAATAATGATCATTAGTGTCCTTCCACCAAGTGGCAACACCTTTATGACATGAGAGAAGAATCACCAACATCGAATTGAGAGGCCCTCATAGTCCAATATTGAATCCTTTGACTATCTCCAACAATGAAAACTGCATGGCAAAGATGTCAATGTCAATCAAAATGCTAGCAAAGATAGAGAGGCCCATAGTGCATGTGGCCTCATCCACCTTTAAGATTTTTCCAATAGAGTTGTATGTGGTATTTTTTATTTAATTATTTACCAACAAAATTAATTGAGAAATATAATATGCAAGTTATTTTTTGTTGTAACATGATATTGTGTATTGTGCATAAATATTATTCTAATAATTATTGTTTTGTTTGTTTTAGATTAAGGTAAAAACAGGTTTTGAAGGGGCCCCGAAACCCATTACATCAAAGAGAAAGATAAACCATTAAGCACAACCAGGTTTTAAAAGGACCTGAAACCAGCCAAACAACTAAACCAGG
Source organism: Cupressus sempervirens (assembly GCA_028749045.1). NCBI lineage: Eukaryota > Viridiplantae > Streptophyta > Pinopsida > Cupressales > Cupressaceae > Cupressus > Cupressus sempervirens. Next base: position 555,890,696 of record CM053786.1, on the reverse strand, counting down.
TTTTGCAGGGACCTGAAACCAGCAGATATGACTAGTAAAAATAACCAAAAACTCTGAAATTTGAAAGAAAAATCAGACTGGAGCAAAGCAGCCAGGAAGGCTATCCAAACCAGATACCAGAAAACCAGAGACAAGACCATAACACCAACCCAGAAGAACCAGTCAACATAAGGGAACAAAAGATTATCCTTTTAAAATGAGGTTACCCTTACGCGACTGAAGGGTCATATCTAAAGGGGGAGCAGAAGGCTTAGCCTTCTTCCCTTTAACTGCAATCCAACCGTCCTCAAACTTCGCTGCCTCGGTCACCGAAGGCTATTTTTTTGTTTGTTTATGTTAGCATAAATTTTTTTAAAAACTTTCTTATTCGTATATTTGTTTGAGAATAAAGTGAGCATGCCTATCAGTAGTTATTATTATAGTTTGCATTAGTTTAGAATTATTTCGTAGTTGAGAGGACTTTTCTGAGCATTTAATAAACAATAGATTTGTCTTGCATGCCCCTTACTTTTATAATTCTTTCTAAACCCACTTGGACCCCTCTCTTCCAACTCTTCATAAACTCAAATTGTGATATTCAAAGTTTTGGGAGATCTATGAAGTGGTGAAAATGTTCTTCACTTTTTTAATTAGTGAAAAATATGAATAGAGTTCTTGAGACTTCTATTGTTGTGACGGTGAGGAGTTAAAATTCTCCTTTAAAAACTATTTAAAAGAAGTCAATTCATTAAGAAATCATCACATTGTCTAATTGAAATATTAAAACATCTAGGATTAAATAAGTATCATCATAGAAGAATCAATTTATTTTGAAATTATCAAATTTGCATACATTGATGAATATTTGATTAAGAAAAAAAACTCCTTAATTAGATAAATATTTGAAAGTGATTTAAATTATACTTTTTTTAAATTAAGTAAATTACTTGACAGGACAAAAACATCAAGATTGTTTTACAATATCCTAACATTTAAATCGAAGTAAATAAGAATAATGTGAAGAGTATTCCTTTTAGAAGTTCTTTTTCAAAACCTTCATTTAACTAAGCTTATAGTCAAGGAAACTTTTCTTTGTTGATAAGATAGACATATATTAGTCAATATGAAACTTTGTTACATCCCCAAACAAAAGAAACATAGTCCAATTAGGAGCTCTTGACATATGAGTTAGCTAGGATTGCTTCTCAATCTTTAATGGTTGTTGCTCACTTGCCTATAATCATGCCACAAAAGAGTTAAATAGAATATCTAGAGAGCTGTTAAAACTATTGATATTAATACCTTATGATATTTTAATTTAATATGAAAATACATGACAAATTTTAAAGTATAAAAATAATTTTAAATAAATGTACCTGAACTTTAGTATACAAATTTTAAAATAAACTTAAAAGTATTAAAATTACCATCATTAATAATTGTTTGAAGATATTAAAACCTCATAAAAAGTATATATCAATAGAATATCCATATTCCTTTTAATAACTTATTCTATAATATTTAGACTAAAGATACATATAATCTAATAGCAACAAATAAAGCCATTCCCTAATTGAAATAGGGGAGCTTTTGATTTATGATTGAAGGTAGATTACAAATAAATGAAGAATTCTTCAAAACACAACTTTCTTCCCCTCTTTACTTTGTGCAGATTTGTAATCATAGTATGCAGTGAGAAAACACATTTCTTTTGTTACATTCCATCTTTCTATGTCACCTAGTGCTCTCACATAAAGCTCACATGTCTACCAATCTTTATAACGATTTAAAATTATCTATAATAATCAACTTTCTCATGGAATGTTAAACCAACAACCAAAAAAAATGATGAGTCAAAGATACACTATCATTAAGAAGGAAAAACTCTTCATTTGCCATCTTCAAAGGAACATCTCCCACTAGGAAGGGAAGAGCATTTTTTTTTTAAAGGATAATAATTTCCATGATTATTTTCCCTCATCCATAGTTTTTTCCTTTACATGACTTCCAATGGTCGGCTACATCAATTCTACCTTTACTTTTAAAAAAGGAATGAGAGGAAAGATGATGGCTCATGTGAATGAATGTTTAATAATAATAATAAGAATATATTTTGTAGAAGCAAGTCAACATGAATTTCCCTTTATTTTCCACACTTCTTCCATTGTGGGCACTTGTAAATCACAACCACCCTTGCTAGAAAACCAAAGTGGGATCAAATATGAAGAAAATCTTATTCTTCATATTTTTTTTTTTCTCGGAGAGGGATAAAACAAAATGCTAGCAAGTATGAGAGCCAACTTCACATTTTATGTCAATTTCTAGCATTTTTCATAGCCTGACTTTATTGGCAATTATTTTATTCTAGTATTGTACTATATGTGTATATGTATGTTATTAGTCTTTTATTTTTTTGATGAATAGTCCCTTTCTATTAAGTTCTTATTAATATTTATGTCTTTCAAACAAATTTTGTTTGAGTCAAAGAAAATTTCATGTTAGAAATAGTTTCTTGTTAGTGACATGGATATGTTTTGGCAATATTAAATGAGTTATTTAAAAAAATAAAAATTCTCAATGTTATAATTCAATTGACACCTTTATCAACATTACTAATAATGTAATCTAAAAGATCTAAGTTTGAGATTATGAGAATTACTTCATAAAACTTTTGTTCTCGAAAACTATCACTTTCTACAAATCCAAATACTATTGAATATTTAATGTTAAGATAGATAATCTTATCTTGAGTGCATAAAGACTTAAAGAAAGTAGAAAGACATAATGGTTGGAAAAGTCAAGGTTTGAAGATTTAAAATTGAATACACAAGACATTTGAGGATAATACTTCTAACCTAGTGTTACAGTGAAGAGATTATAACAATGTTTGTAAAACATTTTTTAATAAATAAAGTTTTTTTAAGGTCTAGTGAGAATCAAGAATGCTATAGGCAAGTTCAAAAGTGGAGTTCAACAAATCTTCATCAGAGAATGCTCATGATGGGCTGTAAGAGTACATTATCAATTTTTATTTGTTTAGATTTAAAATTGTGATATAGTTGTTAGGATTTACATATGATGTTTTTAAGTCAAATTCATTGATTTTATGTTTAATGAATAGTTGTGACATAAACTTGTTTTTCTATGAGAATATATGGTCTATTTAGTACTCATTGTATTTAGCTTATGTTCATAAAGTTAAAAAATTAGACCTTAATAAGAAGTGATATTGATCATCTTAGTTTTTTGAGTTGTAATACTAATTATTTCAATCAGTGATTATAAATATTGTATAGACCTATATCTTGGAAATCCAAACAGTTTTCTAAGCATGAGGCTATAAAAAAGCTTGCCTGCCAATAGAGATTGAGTGCCATTGTTCGAAGTTGCTGATTGGATACGCTAACTCCAACTTCTAAACTAGCTTAAAACTCTAAATTTTTTTTTGCAAATATCTTTATCTCACATTTTCCATGAAAAGTCTTAATTTTTGCACACCTCTTTATCACATTTTTTCCACGAAAGTCTTTGAAGTTATCTGGATGTAAGCCGAATGTAATTATTGGAGTTTATTTTCATTGTCTACCAGACCAATAATGTCTAAGAAAGTGTGAGTTTTTCAAAAGAGGAATAGAAGGTAATTGTGTGCCTTTCATCAAATGTGGAAGATGTAAGACCAGGTTAAATTTTAAGAAAGCCACCTCTAAAAAAAGATATAAAATATTGGCGAATATTTCATTATTTTGAAAAAACAAAATTATTTATATTAGCGAAAATCTCAATTTTTTATTCTAAATATGATTAATTTTGGCAATTATTTTTGAAACATAATTTTTTTTGTATAAAATATTGATGAATCTCAATAATAATAGGAAGTTCATTAATCACCATGGAATATTACAAATCAAAATTGAACATTTTTTTACCTTGTGGAATGTTATGAGAATCATTACATATACTTTAAATCAATAGTGAATAATAAATATTGGTGATATATCCCTAAATTAACTAATAATTATGATAATTATTGGTCAGTTCAATTTAATTTCTCCAATAATATATTATATTTAGGTTACTCAAATCTATTCATGTAACGAATATTGTGGCAAATATTTGAGTTTAAATTTTTTAATAAAATAAATTATTGAGCGATTTTAAATATTCTAGAATTGAATTTTATAAAACTATGGTGATTTAGGTTGTATCAAATCTTAAATTATTAGCCAAAATACTAGCCAAAAAATTCTTAAATTAGCCAATTTACGAATATTAGCCACTAAATTATACCCTATGTGAGACTACCACTAATGAGAAAGTTGATAAAATCGAGAAAGACTATGAAAATGGTATTCAATTTCAGCTAAATAAGAATATGGCATTTTCTTTTTATATTAATCAAGTGTATAATGTATCGATCATAATGATAATATATAATATGGTTAGGAATGGATCATCATCATTACATTAGTGGTACAACTAGTAACCTATACCAATAGAGTGTAGACAATTTATGAAAAAAAGATAATGAAACATGTTTTTTCTTTGTCTATAGATAATTTTTAAGAAATGCTATCACTACATTTGTGACCACAAGAGAGAGAAGGTGGAGATCTCATTGTGAGACTATTGACATAAAGAGTTGAGTGTTGGAAATCTTACACATTCTTAGCTGCAATGGAGTAGATTAGGAGTAATAGGTGAAGGAGATTTCATGAGACCAAAGAGTATTGCACTAGTATAAAAAGAGGTGGAATTGATTAAGTCTGAGGAGTAAAAATTTGAAACATTGTCGTCATGATCATCATTAGCCTATGACAATTTATTAGAGGAAGAATCAATCAAGGCCATGAGTGTGATAGTCAAATGACAATCATTAGTGTCCTTCCACCAAGTGACAATAGATTTATGATAGGAGAGAACAATTTGTAACCAAATGGTCAATAGAGAAGGATAACCAACATCGAATGTAAAGGTCCTCGTAGTCCAATGACTAAATCCATAGGCTATCTCCAATAATTAGAACCACATCCCTCAAAAGAGGTGTGGAGATGTCAATGTCAATCAAAATGCTAGTAAAGATAGAAAAACCCATAGCACATGTGGCCTCATCCACCTTGAAGAAATTGCCAAAATGTTGTTTGTGGTATTTGGTAATTTAGTTGTTTGCCAACGAAGTTAGATGAGAAATAGAATATGCATGTTATTCTTTGTTATAATGATATCATGTATCATGGATAAAGATTCTTCTAATAATCATTTTTTTTTGTTTATGTTAGCATACAAATTTGCTAAAACTTTCTTCTTAATATATCTATTTGAGAATGAAGTTAGTATATCTCCTAATAGTTATTCTTACACTTCAAATTATTTGATATGGTATTTATCTATTACAATAGTTTCAAATTATTTCACAAGTGGAAGGGCTTTTCCAAGTATTTAATAAACCTAGTTTTATAGTCCTTTCTCAACTCACTTGGACTCCCTCTCTTCCAACTCTCCATAAACTCAAATTATGATAGTGTAAGTTTGGAGAGATCTATGAAGTGAGGATGTTACTCACTGTCAAATTCTAAAATTTTTTAACTTTTTTTTAATTAGTTAAAAAAAAAAGAATTCAAGTAAGACTTGGACTTTTCAAAATACTTAAATGTAATATCCTCCCCTGATTTGAACTTTGACTTGCAGAAATTTAACTTAAGGAATATTGTCAAACACTTTGTATGCAAACTCATAAAGCTGATTTCCTCAATAAATTGCTTTCCAATGAGTAGATTTACGAGCAACTATGAAGTGACATTAAAATGCATAATACACATCATAACATTTTCACAAACACTTGGCACACATTCAATAGTATATGAAAAATCTGGAAACTCTTTCAATCTACTAATAAAGGGTGGTTTTTAAATGTAGATGTGCACTTACAGCTGCCTTAAAGGCTGTAACAACTATTCAGACTTGTATTCAACAATTATTATGCAAAATATCAAAATTTGACAGAAGAAACCTGGAATTAGTTGCCGTAGTATTTTGCAGATGTAGTCGGCTAGCCCTCCAAACTTCTAATCAACCGAAAAAACAAGTAAACTTGATACCAACACTGTTCACGCCGTACTGTAGCAAATACTGTTCATGCCGACTATAGCAAAATACTGTTCATGTGGCACTATAGCAATAACTAACTTCAGATTTGCACCACAAACCCTTGTAAATTTCTTCATGCAAACGCCCCAAATGAAACCCAGTGTGTTTCCTGAAGTGAAAACACCCTTGATCCTCCTGACTGTGTCTTCCAACAGTGAAGAGAATGCTAGCAAAGAGGGATTCCGTCCTCCAAGCCCGATAATCAGATATCCAGCAACATAACATTAATATTCATCCAAGCATACAAAAAAAAAGCCCTTCCATTTCTTTTATAGTGTTCTCACAAGAGGTCAATCCTTCATTTTCTCAATGTGGGATAAAACATAACTCCCTTTATGTACCTTATGTCTCCAATGTGTTATAAAAATAAAGGGAACTCTTTTAATTTAAATATTTCCCAAAACTATAGTCTATGCATTAATAAAGTTAAATATTTAAATTTAACTTTATAAAATGGCTTTATCAACGCATAACAAATCTTATCAATGAATAATAAGTCTTCCTGTTGATTTTAAACAATTACCATCAACATACCACTATGACTGAATGTCCGGCCATGTCCAAGATGACTTACTATAAATAGTAAGTATACCCAAAGTTGCCTCAGAACCCCTCAGAAAGACCTGCAACTAAAACTGTCTAGGCCAAATGGCCTCTAAGCCCCTTTAATGTCCTAGTTAGCCTACGGGACTGTGGGGAATTAGGCTAACGACAACATCATGCTATGAATTCTAGAAAGGGGACATTACAGTTCGCCCTTCCCAAAATTGCTTGTCCTCAAGCAATTTCAGCTCTGGATGCTGCAATATCTGCTCATTTTCCCAAGTAGCATCCTCGACAGGTAGGTTCCTCCACTTCACTAGATACTCCCTGATAGTCCTCCTATGAAGCACCCTCTCCCTGGAGTCAAGTATGGCCTTGGGAACCAAGATAAGCTTTCCCTCATCATCAAGAGGTGGCAATACTACTGAAGGCACCACATTGTGACCTAATGCCTTCTTAAGGCGTGACACATGGAACACATTATGCACTTTACTGTCTGTAGGAAACTCCAACTCATAAGCTACTTCACCCACTCTCCTGATTACTTTGAACGGTCCATAGTAGCGTGGTTTCAATTTCTCTGCTCCACTCTTCTTGAGAGATGACTGTCTATACGGCTATAACATGAGGTGCACCATATCTCCCACCTCAAAAGACCTCTCAACCCTGTGCTGATCAGCATATTGCTTTTGCTGATTTTGTGCCTTTTGCAAATTTTCCTTCAAGGATCGCATAATATCCTGACACTCCTGCAAAGTATCCTTGGCCTTAGGCACCCTGCTGTCCCCAAATAACAAATCCAAAAAATTAGGAGCATCATACCCGTACAGTGCCATAAAAGGGGACATTTGAATAGACATATGGAAAGAGGTATTATAGCAGTACTCCCTAGATGTAGCCACTTCACCCAAGCCTTCTGCTCTCCTGCAATGTAGTTTCGAAGGTACCCCTCAACCCATTTGTTCACTATCTCTGTCTGCCCATCAGTTTGGGGGTGGTAGCTGGTACTCAGAGTGAGCTCTGTTCCACATAACCTGAACAACTCCTGCCAAAAGTGGCTCATAAATCTGCTGTCTCCGTCACTAACTATGCTCCGTGGTATCCCATGTAGTCTGAATACCTCTTGAAAAAATAGTTCTGCTGTTTGTGTTGCTGAATATGTAGACGAAATTGCAAAGAAATGTGCAAATTTTGTCAATCTATCTACCACAACAAAGATACAATCCCGACCCTGTGCCTTGGGGAGGCCTGTGATAAAATCCATGGAAATGCTATCCCACTTCTTCTCTGGTATGGGCAGGGGCTGTAGTAAACCACTCAGAAAAGAATGTTCCTGTTTGTTCTGTTGACACATAGGGCATTCCCTAACAAACTGAAGCACCTCTGATTTGAGTCCTTTCCAAGTGAAGCGCTCTCTCACCTGCTGATATGTCTTAAAGAATTCGGGATGTCCTGCCATTGGTGAATCATGAAATGCCCTCAAAATCTTCTGCTTCATAGCAGACCCGAGTACTAAATAAATCCTTTCCTTGTAGATGATCAGATCATTTACGATAGTGTATCGACTATCTTGAATAGCTCCCTCAATAATGCTAGATGCCCAACTATCCTTAGCATATTCTGCCAAGATCATCTCTCTCCAATCATCCATGACTATCCCAACAGCAAGCAAATGAGGCCTTCTAGATAAAGCATCTGCAACAATATTTTTCTTCCCTTTGACATAGGCTATGTCAAAATCATAGGCCTGTAATTTACTCACCCATTTCCGTTGCTTGTCATTAAGGTCCTTCTGTCCAAGGAAATGTTTCAAGCTATTATGATCTGTTTTTACTGTGAATCGGCTTCCCACTAAGTACTGCCTGAACTTAGCTAGCGCGTGCATGATTGCTAGCATCTCTTTGTCATAGATGCTATAGGTTCTCTCCACACCTCATAATTTTCTACTCTCATATGCGATGGGATGTTTTTCTTGCATGAGAACAACTCCTATGCCCTCTCCCGAGGCATCACACTGCAACTCAAAAGGCCTGGTGAAATCTGGAATGGCTAAAATAGGACATGTACTCATCAGCTCCTTAAAACTGTCAAAACAATCCTGAGCCCTCTCTAACCACTTGAAACTATCTTTCCGTGTCAAATCTGTAAGTGGTGTTGCTATCTGTGAAAATCCCTTCACAAATCTACGGTAGAACCCACAAAGCCTGAGAAATCCCTTGAGTTGTGAAGTGTTCCTCGGTGGTGGCCAATCTAGAATGGCCCTGATCTTGTCTGGGTCAACCTGAACACTTCTTGCACTAATAATATGCCCTAGATAGAGAAACTCTACCATCCCAAACTCACATTTACTCATCTTGGCATATAATGACTCCCTCTCTAGAATACTGAACACTGTATCAATATGCTTCAAATGTTCCTCCCAAGTACGGCTGTATATCAATATATCATCAAAAAATATCAACACAAAGGGCATGGGCATTTGTCAACCCAAAGGGCATGACTAAGAACTCAAAATGTCCATAGTGGCATCTAAAAGCTGTCTTCTCCACATCCACCTCTCTAACCCGTATCTGATGGTAGCCGGATCTCAAATCAATCTTGGAGAAGTAGAATGCACCATGCAATTCATCAATAAGCTCATCGATGCACGGGATAGGGTATCGGTTCTTGATTGTCTTCTTATTTAGCTCCCTATAATCAATGCACATCCTCATTGTACCATCCTTCTTCTTCACCAATACTACTGAAGAAGCGAAAGGAATTTTTCTTGGCCGTATGTGCCCCATGTCAATCAACTCCTTAATTGCCTTTTCTATTTCATCCTTATATCTCTTCGGATGGCGGTAAGGTGTGATGATAACTGGCTTAACCCCTTCCTCTAATTCAATAACATGCTCAATTCCCCTATTCAGGGGTCTCCCTGGAGGTATCTCACCAAACACCTTAGTATGTTTGGTTATTATTTTTTGTACATAAGGTCGATACTCTTTTTTATGCTGCTCTATCATCTCAGGCATTACTCTAAACTCTGCTGCCCACTGCACCTGATCATGTCTAAAGAAACTCTGCATCCGCTTGAGTGACACCACTCGAAGTCTCCCATCTGACAAACCTCTAAGCATTATCTTCTTACCATTTGCCTCAAACCTCATTTCCATTTTCTTAAGGTTAAATGTAAACTCTACCAGAGACTTCATCCAGTTCATCCCAAGCACCATATCCTGATCACCAATGTTGACCACAAAGAAATCTCCTGTCATGTCATAATCTCCCAAATGAAGCTACAAGTTGGAGATTTTCTTGGTACATTCAATTTTGAAGCCATCGGCAACCATCACCTTAAATCCCCTATGCTCCTCTGTATGTAGCCCTCTGCGTGTCACAAACTTCTCATCAATGAAGTTATGTGTCGCCCCTGTATCAATGAGTGCCACAACTCTCTGTCCATCCAAGGTTCCCCTAACTCTGAAAGTGACGGCCTCCTGTATACTTGACAACTGAGCTATCGTGCTATCAACGCGTGCTTCCTCCTGTGAAGAACTATCATCATCTCCATCTGATTCAGATGATTGCTCTGAATCTCCATCTACTGACTCTTCGGTTGAAAAGTACTCCATCTACTTAGCTTTTGCTTTCAATGGACACTTATGTGACAAATCCCAAGGTTCCCTGCAATGAAAACAAAGCTTCTTCTTCCTGAGATCATTAAGTGTCTCATTGTCCAACCTCTTACTTTCCTCCTTAGTTGGCTGAACCTCTTTATGAAAAGGTTTCCTGTCCTTATCTTTCCTTGAAGGGAAACTCTTTGCTTGGAATTTATTTTTTGAAGATGAAGAGGAATCCATGTCACAAGCTTTCTTAATGGCTTCCTGCAAAGTGGGAGGGTTGAGAGCTTTAATCCACCCTCTCAACGGATCAGCTAACCCATCCATAAATAGAACTAGTATCCTCCGTTCAGATACTTCTGTTACTAACACTGCAAGTTTCTGAAACTCTGAAATGTATGTTTCCAATGATCCCCACTGTTTAAGCTGAGCTAACTCCTTGAAATGGAGTTCTGGATCCTTCCTATCAAAACGTTCAATCAGCCTCTCTGTAAACTCCACATATGAGGTAATGTGTGCATGTCCCATAGTGACCATACCATGATGCCACCACTCGTGTGCTAACCCATCCAGATGAATTGCTGCGTACTTAATAGCTTCTTCCTCGGGCATAGGGTTTAATTGAAAGTATGTGTCAAGCTTTTGAACCCAAGCTCTTGCTGTAGACTTTCCTGAGCCATCATAATATGGTAACTCAAGTCTCCCTACTTTCTTCCGTAGCTCATAGCTCTGGTTCCTGTCATGTCCACGTGGCATATGTTTCATCCGCACATCCATATACTCCCTAAAGGTAATTGCAGCGGTAAAATATGGCCCTCTGGCTTCCCAATCTCTCCTCAACTGGTTCTGTATATCAGTAATCTGGGGCTCTGGTACAAGCTGCTCTGGAGCTCTAGGAGGAAATGTAAGAATCATGGGCCTTGAACTCACTATCCTAGCTCGCTGGGGTGCATGACTGAAATTGTTCCCAACTTGTTCATCTCCATTATGTGTCCCATCCTAATCATTTCCATTCTGATTGTTACCATTCTGGTTATTTCCTCCACCCATGTTAGCATTCAACCCCATTCGCCGAGCCATCATCTGCATCATAAGATCCAATCTCTGATTCTGTTCCTGTGCCCTTTATTCTGCTACTCGCTGACCCTGTACCAAGGTCTCTAATAACTGTAAGAATCTTTCCTCTCTAGGCTCTGGATTGGCATTCCCGCATCCACCTAATCTTCTATTCCTGTCATCTTGGTCACCCATATTGCTGTCTTGATCAAAGAATACCTCCACTGTTTCTGTATGACTGGATTCTATACCCCCCTGTACAGATGAACTAGACTGTTTTCTTTGCAGGTCTGAACTCCTACTTTTTCTTGCTCTGCTATTGCGGAAATTATAAGGCCCCTGTCGCATGCTCAAACATAAATGCTCTGATTTTAGTGTTTTGACATTTCATCAAACACTTTCCCCTCTATCCGCCAATTCCAAATTTCCTATAAGACCTCCACAGGATGGCAGGACTTATAGCTCTGATACCACTGTAATATCCTCCCCTGATTTGAACTTTGACTTGCAGAAATTTAACTTAAGGAATATTGTCAAACACTTTGTATGCAAACTCATAAAGCTGATTTCCTCAATAAATTGCTTTCCAATGAGTAGACTTATGAACAACTATGAAGTGACATTAAAATGCATAATACACATCATAACATTTTCACAAACACTTGGCACACATTCAATAGTATATGAAAAATATGGAAACTCTTTCAATCTGCTAATAAAGGGTGGTTTTTAAATGTAGATGTGCACTTACAGCTGCCTTAAAGACTGCAACAACTATTCAGACTTGTATTCAACAATTATTATGCAAAATATCAAAATTTGATAGAAGAAACCTGGAATTAGTTGCCGTAGTATTTTACAGATGTAGTTGGCCAGCCCTCCAAACTTTTAATCAGTCGAAAAAACAAGTAAACTTGATACCAACACTATTCACGCCGTACTGTAGCAAATATTGTTCATGCCGACTATAGCAAAATACTGTTCATGCGGCACTATAGCAATAACTCACTTCAGATCTGCACCTCAAACCCTTGTAAATTTCTTCATGCAAATGCCCCAAATGAAACCTAGTGTATTTCCTGAAGTGAAAACACCCTTGATCCTCCTGATTGTGTCTTCCAACAGCGAAGAGAATGCTAGCAAAGAGGGATTCCGTCCTCCAAGCCCGATAATCAGATATCCAGCAACATAACATTAATCTTCATCCAAGCATACAAAAAAAAAGCTCTTCCATTTCTTTTATAGTGTTCTCACAAGAGCTCAATCCTTCATTTTCTCAATGTGGGATAAAACATAACTCCCTTTATGTACCTTATGTCTCCAATGTGTTATAAAAATAAAGGGAACTCTTTTAATTTAAATATTTCCCACAACTATAGTCTATGCATTAATAAAGTTAAATATTTAAATTTAACTTTATAAAATGGCTTTATCAATGCATAACAAATCTTATCAATGAATAATAAGTCTTCTTGTTGATTTTAAACAATTACCATCGACATAACACTATGAATGAATGTCCGGCCATGTCCAAGATGACTTACTATAAATAGTAAGTATGCCCAATGTTGCCTCAGAACCCCTCAGAAAGACCTGCAACTGAAACTGTCTAGGCCAAATGGCCTCTAAGCCCCTTTAATGTCCTAGTTAGCCTACGGGATTGTGGGGAATTAGGCTAACGACAACATCATGCTATGAATGCTAGAAAGGGGACATTACATTAAAGTATCTAGTGAACTAAAAATCACTATTGTCATGATGGAGAGGAGTTAAAATCATCTTTTATAAACTATTTAACAAGAGAATTAAGTAAGGGTCATCACAATGTCTAATTAAAAATTAAAACATCTAGGATTAAGTGCCAATTACAAGAATCAAATTAGTTTGAAATCATCAAATTTGTATATATATTGATGAGGAGTTGATTGATAAATAGGCTCACTAATTAAAAATATATTTGAAAATAACTTACATTATACTTTCTCTAAGTCAAGTGAATTATTTGGGAGGAAAGAAATGTCAAGATAGCTTTAATAAAAAGCTAGTTTCAAGTCCACAATATCTAACATTTAACTCTCAACAAATAAGAATAATGTGAAGAGTATCACTATTACAAATCCTTTTTGAAAACCTTCATTCAACTAAACTTATATTCAAGGAAACTTTGTGATGTTGATAAGATAGACATATACTAGCACTTGCAGCCATAGGACGTGCAAGGAAATAGTTGATAGGAAACTTGGAAATAGGCATATTTAATTTTATTTTATTTTGTATAAAGTAAATTTGGCTTAGAATTTCTTTGAAGGGTGAGTGCACCAAGATGGTGTACAAAAAGGGGGGTATAAGTGGACACTTTTTTTCTAAAATCAGGTAAACTTGAACTTGGATGAGACATTTGAGGGTTATCCACTAAAAATGACAAGATGTGTAAAACATAGAAATTGTAGTACTCTAAATATACTTTCTAAACTACTAAATTTTTTATGAAATGGATAAGATTAGGTGGGTCAAACCCTGTGCACACAATAAATAATTCCTAATTTTTTTAGAAAACATAACATAGTTGTTTTCATGTGCAACACAAAAGACCAAGTTATATTTAGTATCTTGCATATCCATTTGCTAGGATGATAGTTAAGAGTCATATCTAGAAGTTGTGTATTTTTTTGTAATTTTATGATGAGTATTTTTTTAATTATGAATTATTGAATTGACTACATGCTGAAATTTTGGTACCTATTCATGTGTTGAGCATAACTTGCATCAAAATAATAAAAAATGAAAACTTTTTTTATTTAAAAAGTGTATAAAATCAAGTGTAGAACAGTAATATATAATTTATTTTTAATTTGGTTAAATATATAATTTTTTTTAAAAAAAAATGGTAGACATATGTCTGTGAGGAACGTCAAGGAATTGGTAAAAGTAATTAAACTTTACAATGTTAATGTTGTCCAAAGAAAGAAAAATTTATATGGTTAGAAAGCTAAGAAGATGTGTAAGATTATGGTGGTGATTTTAGAGATACCAACTTCACTATTAGAAAAATTGATGAAGGCAAAGACGAGAATTCATCTTAAAAGATGGAAAAACGTCTAAAGAAAAAAAATGGTGGGAAAACAGTCTCCCAAGCCTTTGGGTCATTTTCCTAGGCTATCACCAAGCCATAACCCGATCAAGTTTTTTGAATTCAAAAAACCCGATCAGGTTATGAAAATAAAAAATGCATTCAATACCTGATCGGGTTCTACAAAACCTGATCAAGTTTTGTATTACTACTTCACAAGGTTAGATTGAGGGAGGGAATGAGGGGGGGGGGAGAGAGAGAGAGAGATCTATCAGGTTATGTATTCTAATAAAAAAGTGTCTATCATATCCTTGTCTCCATTCCATCCTCTCTCTACATCACTCCCTTTGTCTCATTTTTGCTCTTTATCCTATCCTCATCTCTCTTTCTTTTATCCCCTTCTCTCTCACTCTTTATATTGTATCCCCTAATCTCTCTCTCTCTCCATCCTCTCTCTCTCTCTCTCTCATCCACCTCCCTCTTTATCCTATTCACTTCTCTCTCTCTCTCTCTCTCTCTCTCTCTCTCTCTCTCTCTCTCTCTCTCTCTTTCTATATTTTTCCCAAACCTCACTCGCCCCCCTCTCTCTCCCTCCCTCCCTCCCCCCCACTCCCTCTCTCTCTCTCTCTCTCTCTCTCTCTCTCTCTCTCTCTCTCACTCACTCACTCCCCCCCTCCCTCTCTCTCAGATCTTTCTCTCTCTCACTCTTTCTATCATATCCTCTAATTCTTCTATCCATCCCACCCTCTCTCTCACTCTTTCTATCATATCTTCTAATTCTTCTATCTATCTCATCCTCTCTCTCTCTCTCTCACACACACATACATGCACGTGCATGCACATACACACATTCATATGGCCCCTCTCTCTCCCTCTCTCTCAACCCCTTCTCTCTCTCACTCTTTCTATCATATCCTCTAATTTTTCTATCCATTCCATCCTCTCTCTCTCTCTCTCTCTCTCTCTCTCATTCTGTCTTTGTCCTATCCCCCTCTCTCTCTATCCCATCCCCTCCCTCCCCCCCCCTCCCTCTCACTCTCTCTCTCTCTCTCTCTCTCTCTCTCTCTCTCATTCTCTTTGTCCTATCCCACCTCTTTCTGCTATCCCCTTCTCTCCCTCTCTCATTCTCTCTATCTCTCTCACTCTTTCTATCATATCCCCTAATCTCTCTCTCTCTCTCTCTCTCACACACACACACACACACACACACACATTCTCTCTTTGTCCTATCCCCCTTTCTTTCTATTATCCCCTTCTCTCCCTCTCTATCCCCCTCTCTCTCTTTCTCCTATCCCCTAACCCCTCTCTCTCTCTCACATATACACTCTCTCTTTCTTCTATCCCCTCACCTCTCTTTCTCTCCCTCTCCCTCTCTCTCTCACTCTCATATCCCCTCTCTCTCTTTCTCCTATCCCCTAATCCCCCTCTCTCTCTCATCCCCTTCTCTCTCTCATTATTTCTATCATATCCTCTAATTCTTCTATCCATCCCATCCTCTCTCTTTCATTCTCTCTTCATCCTATCCCCCCTCTCTCTCTCTCTCTCCATCTCATCATCTCTCTCTCTCTCTCTCTCCCCCCCTCCCTCCGTCCCTATCACATTCTCTTTGTCCTATCCCCCCTCTCTTTTTGCTATCCCCTTCTCTCCTTCTCTCTCATTCTTTCCATCTCTCTCACTCTTTCTACCATCTCTCTCTCTCTCTCTCTCTCTCTCTCTCTCTCTCTCTCTCTAACACACACACACACACACACATTCTCTCTTTGTCCTATCCCTCTCTCTTTTTATTATCCTCTTCTCTACCTCTCTCCCTCTCTCTCACTCTTTCTATTATATCCCCTAATCTCTCTCTCTCTCTCTCTCTCTCTCTCTCTCTCTCTCTCTCTCTCTCTCTCTCCTATCCCCTAATCTCTCTTTCTCTCATATCCCCCCTCTCTCTCTCTCTCTTTTTCCTATCCCCTAATCTCTATCTCTCTCTCCCCTATCCCATGATCTCTCTCTCTCTCTCTCTCTCTCTCTCTCTCTCTCTCTCTCTCTCTCTCTCCATCCCTCCTACCCCATAATCTCTCTATCTCTCTCATATCCCCCCCCCCCTCTCTCTCTCTCACCCCCATTCACTCTCCATCTCTCTTATTCACTCTCCCTCTTCATATCCCCTTCTATCTCTTTATCTACCTTCATGGAGTAGTAAACCAGAACTTGATTGAGTTTTGTATAGCTTGATTGAGTTATACAAAACCTAATCAGGTTATTTTTCTAATGCAATTAGAACTCAATAACTTGACTAGGTTATACAAAACCCAATTGGGTTATACAATTCCTGATTGGGTTATTAAAAACTATAAATAAAAAAATAGCATGTTAATAGTTATTGTGTTGTTTGGACCAGATTCTACTGTTGTTTACATGTATTTGTATACTAGGTATGCAAGTTTAAGCTTTTTTTTGCTTCGAAATGCTAAATTTGATATTTTTCATGTGCCAACATCTTATTTTATGTTAGTATCTTATGATAGAGCATAAAATTATCATATTAGTATCTTATTGTTTATTTGATTCATGTTATTGTTTGTAGGGAAATTTGCATCTACAATCATGAGAAAGAACAAGATAGGAACAATTGAAAAATGAGAGGTAGCAAAGGAAAAAACAAGGGAGTGTATGAGGATATTATGTGAAGGTACATCATCAAATGCCTCCAATGTAAGTGATGGAAATCTACCTATTGATATTGATGTCGAAAACACACCTAATTTGACAAACAAAAACGTTCAACATATCCCAATTGAAATGACTATGACAAATACACTTATGTCACTTGATGCCCCTAATGCAACATCTCACATTGAAATGATGAATGCACATGATGTAAGTAATGAAAATATAGAGCATGCGCGTACATCAACATCTCCTAGAATAATTCATAGAAAACCAAAGTTTCTAATTAACATTGATGAAAATATTTTGAAGCCAATGCATGATAGAATGTTAGAAAGAAATTGTAGGAGAACTATTCAAAAGATTTAGAATAACTAGTTTGAAAATTTAAATCAAAGTTGAAGATGCCAACTTATTGTTGAAATGATTAAAAATCTGAAATTTAGAGAGACAATGAGAATTTTGGGGTTAAGAACATCTAAAAATAGTAGTGAAAGAACCATTGTTAGAAATTTCTTTGATGCATACATCAAAAGCATGTAGTAAAGATGCTAATACAACTCAACGGGTCCTCACATCAACCATAATGGGAAAGGAAATGGAAAAAAATCATATGGTAAGAAAAAAAAGTAAACCATTAAGGATAAGTAGAACAATGTTAGTCAAAGCCTTAGTGAGGTGAGAGAAAATTGAAAATTCTAATGAGAATTCTTTTTAGTCATTCCAAGGTAGACTCCCACATAAGGATAAAGTTATTGTTGATGCACTAAGAATATTAATAGAAAATTTTTGGCATGACAACACAAGGGTTCACTAAACCAAAAAGATGTTGTCAAAAGACGAATTGGAAAAACAAACCATGAGCTACATGCAAAACATTTTTTGGTATGATTCAAACACAATTTTATGAAATGTTTCTTTAAAGATTTTCTCAAATTAAAATCAGCCAAAGGTTTTTTGAGATGAAAAAACCATTCTACATTAAGATAAATCATACACACACTACATGTTGTAGGGTTCATGTTGAGTTTTCTATGCATTATGATGTTTATCATTATATATGTTGTACTTTGCATACTAACAAAATATTGTAGGAATGTAGTTTTCAATTACCTCCTAAGTCACCAAGATAATTTATTGCAAGTGTACTATGGAAAAATGAGATGATGGGTGCATTTATTATAAGACCATGTGTTTGAAAGTTTTTCGCCCTCAATGTGGTAGTTTGTAAAAGTTGCATATATGCCTACATCTAGATAGCACACATGAAATTGGTAAGACACTAGTTTCTCTTGGAAAGTACAAATTAGTTATATATGGTGTTAAAGATGGAAAAGAACTAAAGAGGTGTGAATTAGAGAAAAGTGATGTATGTGTAGCTGATCTTATGAAATTATTTTGAGAGAAACTAGTTTATGACTACATAGGTCATACACATAGAGATAGATGGTTAGATGAGCAATTCAAGTTGTGTAGGGACACTTTTCCCTTGGGTACAATTGTGTCAATTGTTGACTTCATTGAAAACTATACATAAAAACCTCAAAATGAAGTGCAACCAATGTATTACAACTCCATACAAGTGTTAATTTTTTGTACACATAGAATTTATTCATGCACATGATAGCATAGAGGATGATAGAAAAATATTAAGAGAGTATCACATCTATATCAGTGATGATCGAACCCATTCATCAGAGTTTATGCAAGGATCTTTTAGAGTTTTCTATGACAATTTGAGGGAAAGAGATGAAAGATACAATCAACACATTATATGGTTAGACAATTGCACCACACAATTCAAGAATACAAGGATGTTCTATTGATTGAGTAGGATGCATGTGACAAGTGGAGTGTAACTTTTTTGGAATTTCATTGAGGCAGGACATGGAAAGGGAGAGCATGATGGTGCTAGAGGATGTGTGAAAGAGCCCTTAGTAGAGAGTAATTAAAGTATGAAGGTGGCGCAATATTAGAAATGCTAAAACAATTGTCCCATGCTACAATTCTATGATGGGACCAGGTAATACAGGTAAGTCTATGTTTTCTAGATATTTTTGGTTGATACATGAACCTAACATTGAAATTTGCAAGATTGTTGTACACTTATAGGATCAATTAAGATGTATTCATTTTAAAGTTCAAATGCAGTGTCACTAGAAAGCTTGCATGCTTTTTCTCTTCCTGTATGCATCATTTATGGGATGAATGTGAATCAAAAGAGTGGGTTGACCAATGGTCTTATAGATCTTTGCATCTAATTGATTTATATCAACTTCCTACAACACTACAACTCAACCAGGTTGAAGCATCAATAGATTTTAAGCATGTATCTAAGCTAGTTGAACAAGAAATTAAGTTATCAATTTAATACTTGGTTAAAAATAGATTACTTTCAATCTTTCTATTAACTTATCCTTCTATATAATGCAGGTCATGTATATGCAGTTATTGCATATGAGAATGATGAAGGAACAATTTACTTTCTATGTCAATGTATTGAGCCCAAAAAGAAACTGATAGCTATAGTCATTAATGGTGAGGATATTGAGTACCCAATAGGATCCTTCGTTTGGACAAGCACATGACTTAGAAGGTAGTATATTTTTGTCTCCTACCATGAATATCTATTTAAGTCAATTTTTCATGTATAATGTATTGAAATTTTGACTTTAAATTGTCTTCATAATTAAATGTAGGTACCCTATAAAAAAAGCTACCACTTGGTTATTTGAAAATTTTGAGACACACAAACATATTCTTCATTACTCTAACCTTATTGTTGCAACAAATATTCAATTGATACCATATTATGGTAGGCCTCTTAATAGGAAGTTGTAGAAGGTATGTGAATCTAATCACGAGGCAATACTTGATACAATAAGGGTTAGAGCTGATCCAGAAGGTTCCCTTGATTGATTGTGTGCTATATAGTTGAATCATTCTACATATGGTAGCATAATTTTGAAAATTTTGTATTTATGTAATGTGAAAGGTTGCAACTTTGTAGTAATGTGCATATGTAGGTGCCAAATTTTGTTTATAAAAAAGAGAAGACATGTAACATGTGCATATTTGTATACCATATTTTGTATAAAAATCTGATAAGAGATGTCACATGTGCATATTTAGATGCCAAATTTTGTATATAAAAAGAAGAAGACGTAACATGTGCATATTTGTATGTCATATTTTGTATAAATATCTGATAAGATATGTCACATGTGCATATTTAGATGCCAAATTTTGTATATTAAAAAGAGAAAACATGTAACATGTGCATATTTTTATACCATATATTCTTTTTTATGGGTTTGATGATATCCTTAAATAAATATTTAATTATCTTTAACTTATATGAATTTTGATGGCTGTCCTCTTGCATTTTTCTTCCAAATTTCCCAAAACAGTGGGAAAATAAATTATAGATTTGGATACCCATTTGGCTTCTCTACAACATATGCAAAACTTGGATCGAGTTGTTTTAGACCGTGTCCTTGCTGTCACACTACCACCCCTTTTTAGCCCTAAAATAGTCCTTTGATTGGCATAAGACATGATGATGATGTCATCATGAGGTCAATAGTGTCCACAAAGAGTTAGGGTTAGGTTTTTACCATAGGTAAGGTTTGTGGTTAAGTTTAAGGTAGAGTCAATTTTGCAAAAGTTGCTCAAGCAACTTTTTGAGTAGTGTTTGCTCTTGACATCTTTTGGTCGAATGGGTCCATCTAGGACTATTCTAGGACCCTAGTTAAGATTCCCAGGATGTATTAAGTAACCTAATACCCTAGTTTCCCATCCCTAAAAAAGTTTAACCTATTCAACAACTTTTTTCTCATTCAGAAACTTTTGACCAACTTAGGACCTAATCAACAATTTTGGCTTTTCCTAGCAATCCACAACTACACTGTTAGCTTAGGTTCGTTGGGTTTAGGTTAGGACCAAACTCATTTCAGCCACATTGTCCCTCTGATGGTATCAACAACACTGAACAAAAGCATCCCTAAGGGTCTCTAAGCACCATCGGGCTGGAATCTTTGATCAAGCATTTCTCTAAGCTTGTGCAAGGAATTGAAAAATTGTCAGGTGCTACAACATTATGTTATCTATGCTCACAACAACCTATCTCACTTTTTAGAGATTCGACTTTTTTTGGATTTGGAACCCGTATCTTGCCTATTACCAAAAGTTGCAATGTTGCTTAGTTAAAATGAGCAAGGTTGTGTATATTTCAAACTGTTGGTCTTAGGATCAAATCGTCTGCTCTGTTAGCTCTAGTTGGTCAGGTTTAGGCTAAGACCAACCTCATTTCAACCACAATGTCCCCCCAATAGTATTGACCACACTAAATGGAAGCATCCATAAGGGTCTCTAAGCACCATCAGGCCATGATCTTTGATTGGGCATTTCTCTGAGCTTGTGCAAGGTATTGACAAACTATTAAGTGCTACAGGATTGCATTATCTAGGCCTACAAAAATCTATCTCACTTTTTAGAGATTCAACTTTGTTTGGATTTGACAGTCGTATCTCACATATTGCCAAAAGTTACAATGTTTCTCAGTTAAAATGAGTAATATTGTTTATATTTCAAACCATTAGTCCTAGGATCAAATCATGACCTCATTTTAGAAACAATGTCCCTCTGATGATATTGACCATACTAAATGGAAGCGTCCCTAAGGGT
This sequence comes from Cupressus sempervirens, assembly GCA_028749045.1. Lineage (NCBI taxonomy): Eukaryota > Viridiplantae > Streptophyta > Pinopsida > Cupressales > Cupressaceae > Cupressus > Cupressus sempervirens. The sequence goes on along the minus strand of CM053786.1, from coordinate 555,868,958 downwards.
CTCTACACACCATCAAGCTACGATCTTTGATCAAGCATTTCTCTGATCTTGTTCAAGGTATTGACAAACCATAAAGTGCTACATGAATATCCTATCTAGGCCCACAACTACGTATCTCACTTTTTAAAGATTTGACTTTGTTTGGATTTAGCACTCGTATCTCTCCTATTGCCAAAAGTTGAAATGTTGTTCAATTTGTAAGGAAACTTAGGTGCAGAAACAACTTCCTACACTAATCTCTTAAGGAAAGTATAATGAAAATCCTTTTAAAATTTTTTACAAATAGAGATCCAATATCATATAAACAACAATATTGCAACCAACCATGCATATAGAAAATAGATAAAGAAAGAAACACATAACACAAAGATTTGCCGGTGGGGAAAAACCTTTCAGTAAAACAACCCCACCCCTTCAAAATGTGCACAATATATTATCTTCAACACAAGGTTACAGTACACTTGCAATGCAAGTTTAATAGCAACAATAGAAGACTCCAGCATCACCTCAGTACCTACACACTCTCCTCTTCCTCTCTCTTGCATTTACAACATGCAATACTCCTTTTATGAACATCTTAAGATCCAACAAAATTCCCACAAAGGAGTTGGGCATTTTTCATGGCTCAACCACCAAGAACCATGCACAATGCCACATGTACATGCAATACCAAGAAAAGGGCATCCATCCCTTGAATAGGCAATGACAGCTTGTCATAGAATCCACCAAAAATAGTAGTCACAAGAGAAGTGTAAGAGAATCCGTCATACCAACCTATTTTTGGCATATTATCTTACACACACCAACCACTCATTCTTGGGCACCTAAATAGGCCCCATGTCATAAGATGCTCTTACTTCTATCATAGCTCATTCCTTAAATAGCTCTTACACATCATAGGAATCCATCATAACCATTTCAGCCATGATCTCCTTCACACACTTCAAGATGCCAACACATGTAAGTGATCAACATGCCAACTAGACATGTACACTCACATTTAAATATTATTTGCAAAAATACATTTACAAAACAAATAATAATAAGAATAGGAATTATACAAGGTTGAGACACCTTATTCTTAACATTCTCCCACTTGTCGAACACCTTGTAAGAGCAACAACAACATAACAAGAACTAACCACTATAGGCCAAAAGGCCCATAGACTCTGAACACCATCTAAACTTCTTTGTGCCCACTAGTTTTATTAATGCATTTGCAACATTCTTTGCTATATCCACCTTCTCCAAATTTACCTTTCCATCTTCCACCATATCTCTCACAAAGTGAAACTGCACATCAATGTGCTTCGTTCTGGGATGGAAAGTTGGATTCTTTGTAAGGCAAATAGCACTCTAACTATCACACCAAATAGTAATCTATTCTACATCAACACCAACATCAGAACACAATCTCTTAATCCAAATGGCTTCCTTACAAGCATGAGTAGCAGCCATGTACTCAGCTTTTGTAGTGGACAAAGCAACCACAGGTTGTCACTTACTCATCCAACTGATGGCACCACCAAACATAGTGAACACATAACCACTGGTGGATCTCCTGCAGTCAATATCACCTGCCCAATCTAAATCCACAAACCCATGAATACAAACTAAATGCAGAGATCTAGAAGAGTTACCATGATAACATATGGAGTGCTGTGATGTACCCCTCAAATATTTGAATACTTGCTTAACTGCATCCCAATGTACTCGTCTAGGATTAGACATAAACTGACTTAGGACTCCCACTGCTTGGGCAATGTCAGCTCTAGTACATACCATAGCATACATAAGACTGCCAACTGCACTAGCATAAGGTACTCTACTCATGTCCTCCACCTAACTAGGAGATTTTGGACAATCATCTACAGATAACTTTGTTCCCACAGAAATAGGAACACATAGTGGTCTACAATCTACCATGCTGAACCTATCCAACCTAGACTTCACATACTTACTCTGACTCAACCAAATTTTTTTGTTAGACCTGTCTCTACTGATTTCCATACCCAAGATGTACCTAGCTGCCCCAAGATCTTTCATCTCAAACTATTTTGAACATTGAGATTTAAAATCATAAATCATACCCTTACCCTTCCCAACAAACAACATATCATCAACATATAATGCAACAATAAGAAGGCGATCATTTTCAACTCTGAAATAAACACAATGATTTGATTTTGATCTTACAAATCCAATTGACAACACAAAGGCATCAAACTTAAGGTACCACATCCTAGGAGATTGCTTCAAACCATATAGAGATTTCTTTAAAATGCAACGTAAGGATTATTTACCTTTAACAATGTAGTGCTTAGGCTGTGACATATAAATCTCTTCCTCCAAATCAACATGAAGGAAAGCTATCTTCACATCCATATGTTCTATCTCTAAATCATATGATGCAGCAAGAGATAATAGAAATATAATGGATGTCAACTTTGCAACAGGAGAGAATATTTCACCATAATCTATTCCCTCTACCTATGAATACCCCTTTGCAACCAATCTAGCTTTTTACCTTTCAACACTGCCATTTGCACAAAATTTCTTCTTGAACACCCATTTACAGCCAACAAATTTTCTCCCTTTAGGCAAAGGTACAAGGTCCCAAGTTTTTTTTTTTTTCTCTAATGAAGCCATCTCATCATCCATAGCCTCAATCCAGGAACTTGCATCTTCCATGCCCAAAGCCTCTTTCACAGATCTAGGCTCATCAATGTTAGTAATCAAAGCAAAAGCACAACTGGAATCTAACATAGAATAACCAAACCTTTCTGGTTTCTTTCTTTCTCTTGTGGATCTCCTCAAGGGCTGAGGTTGAGGTTGTTCTTCCTCTTCTTCTGAACTATCAGAGCTACTAGAGCTCTCCTCATCATTAGACCCAACATGGTCTCTCTATTTAGTCTTCTCAGGGGTAGGAGGCAACTTAACAACATCTTTTTCCTTTTCTTTTTCATCTGGTTGTAGCACAATAGGAGAAGATGTTAGCTCTCTAAAAATAACATTTCTACTATAAAACACCTTACTAGTCACAGGATCCAAAAGCTTGTATCCTTTCACACCAGCACTATACCCAATGAAAATACATTTAACAACTTTGTTTTCAAACTTAGATCTTTTCTCCTTTGGAACATGTGCATGCTTCACAACCAAAAACACGAAGATGTCTAATTGAAGGCTTCTTACTAGACCACACCTCCATGGGTGTCTTACCAACAAGGGCTGATGTAGGAGATTTGTTAACCAGATAGCAAGCAGTGGCCACAGCTTCGACCAAAAACCTTTGTTCTAAACCAGCTCCACTAAGCATACTCCTAGCCTTCTCCATCAGTGTCCTGTTCATTCTCTCTACAACTCCATTTTGCTATGGGGTATAAGGAGTTATCTTATGCCTCTCAATACCTTGTTCTTTACAGAACTATTCAAACTCTACTAAGCAAAACTCACCACCATTGTCAATTCTCACACACTTAATCTTCTTACTAGTCTAATTCTCTACAAGGGCTTTAAATTCCTTGAATCAACTAAAGACTTGTGTCTTACTTTTAAGGAAATAAATCCATGTCCTTTTTCTGTAATCATCTATGAAAGATACAAAAAATATAGACTTGGAGATTGAAGGAACTTTTACAGGACCAAATACATCAGAATGAATAAGATCCAAAACATCAGAAGATTGGTAAGAACTAGAGTAAAAATAAGCATGATTTTGTTTACCATAGACACAGTGTTCAAAGAAGTCAAACTCAAGATTGCAATCATTTAAGCCCTCAATGAGATTTTTATTTTTCAAGGTTCTGAAACTATTTTCACCAATGTGACCAAATCTCAAATGCCACAACATTGTCTTTTCTATAGGAAGCTTACCTTCCAAAGTGTTTGCATTGCCATCGGAACCAATAACCACATAATTTTTCACTACTCGTTCAGATGGTGAGGATGAAGAACTATTACATAGAGGAATACATGCATCTAGCTAAAATAAGGTACCTCTCCTAGTACCCCTTGCAAGCACTATCGATCCTCTCATCATCCTGCATCCTTCTTTTGAAAAAACAACTTGCACACCTACAACATACTTATAGATAATAGGTTTCATGCCAAACCTAGAATGTGCATAACTCCATTGATTCCCTTTACTCATCCATTAGGAAATATGATAGTGACCCTTCTGCGTCCAACTATCTTTAGGTGAGAATCATCACCCAAGTACACCTTTCCACCATCGAACTCTTCATATTTTGAGAACTAGTTTCGATGAGAGGTCATGTGAAAAGATGCACTCGAGCCAACCAACCACACATCATCAGATGCATGGGCTACCAAAGCTACAATGAATGCATCGCCATCTTCTTGAGATCTTTTTGAAGCTGAATCTGAACCTTTCTTCTTCTTCTTCGGCTCTTTGCAATCTTTACAGAAGTGCCCAGATTTATCATAGTTCCAACATTTTGCCTTGAACTTATTGGAAGTCTTTGACTTCCCATAGGATTTGGATATACCCTTATTGTCATACTTATTGTCATTTTTCTTCCCTCTTTCCATGGATCTCCTACGAATAGCAAGGGCATCTTTGTTCGAAATGAAAGCCTTTCTCCGCATCTCCTCTGATAGTAGCGAAGACACCACATCATCCATTTTGAAAGTGACTAAAGTGCTTCTGAGAGCCATCACATGATGGTCCCATGAATCTGGTAAAGAACATAGATTAAATGCATTTAAATGATCTGTTAAGGATCCACCTTCCTCCATTCACAAAGAGTACAACTTCTTCCTCAGGAATAAATTGTTCACCAAAGATTTGGCCTGATACATGGCCCCAAGTCTTTCCCACAAACCATATGCAATTTTATCATCTAGAACATTCAGAAGGACTACATCGGTTAAACAGAGTCTTATGAGACCCTTAGCTTTATGGTCTTTGATATCCCAATCTGCTTGAGTTACAGTTGCTGGTATTGTAGCATTTGAAGTCACTTCCCATAGGTCACGATCTTCCAACATGTCTTCCATCTTGAGTTTCCACAACTCAAAATTAGTGCCATTAAATTTCTCCACCTCCATTCTTCCATATGATGAAATCACCATCTCAATCTGCAAATAAAATTTAGGATGCTTTGCACAAGACTCCTACTCAACTTGAGATTAGCTCAAAAAACCCTACCCAACAACTAGGATCAAAAGTTGATCAGGCTTTGATACCACTTGTAAGGAAACTTAGGTGCGGAAACAGATTCCTACACTAATCTCTTAAGGAAATTATGGTGCAAATCCTTTTAAAATATTTTACACATATAGATCCAATATCATATAAATAGTTCAATATTGCAACCAACCATGCATACATAAAATAGATAAAGAAAGAAACACATAACACAAAGATTTTCCGGTGGGGAAAAACCTTTTAGTAAAACAACCCCACCCCTTCAAAACCAACACAATGTATTATCTTCAACACAAGGTTACAATACACTTGCAATGCAAGTTTAACAGCAACAATAGAAGACTCCAGCAACACCTCAGTACCTGCACACTCTCCTCTTCCTCTCTCTTGCATTTACAACATGCAATACTCCTTTTATGAACATCTTAAGACCCAACAAAATGCCCACAAAGGAGTTGGGCATTTTTCATGGCTCAACCACCAAGAACCATGCACAATGCCACATGTACATGCAATACCAAGAAAAGGGTGTCCATCCCTTGAATAGGCAATGACAACTTATCATAGAATCCACCAAAAATAGTGGTCACAAGAGAAGTGTAGGGAAATCCATCATACCAACCTATTTTTGGCATATTCTCTTACACACACCAAACACTCATTCTTGGGTGCCCGAATAGGCCCCATGTCATAAGATGCTCTTAGACCTATCATAGCTCATTCCTTAAATAGCTCTTATGCATCATAGGAATCCATCATAACCATTTCAACCATGATCTCCTTCACACACTTCAAGATGCCGACACATGTAAGTGATCAACATGCCAACTAGATATGTACACTCACATTTACATATTATTTGCAAAAATACATTTACAAAAAAAATAATAATAAGAATAGGAATTATACAAGGTTGAGACACCTTATTCCTAACACAATTAAAATGACCAAGGTTGTGTATATTTAAAATCATTGGTCCTAGGATAGAATTTTCTACTCTATTAGCTCATGTTGGTTGGGTTTAGGCTAGGACCAACCTCATTTCATCCACAACATCCCTCTGACAATATCGACCACATTGAATAGAAGCATCCCTAAGGGTCTTTAAGCACCATCAGGCTGTGATCTTTGATCGAGCATTTCTTTGAGCTTGTGAAAGGTATTGACAAGCTATAAAGTGTTGTAAGATCATGTTATCTAAGCCCACAACAACCTATCTCACTTCTTGGAGATTCAACTTTTTTTGGATTTGGCACCCGTATCTCGGCTATTTCCAAAAGTTGCAATGTTGTCTATATTTCAAACCATTGATCCTAGGATCAAATTGTCTACTCCATTAGCTCTAGTTAGTCAGGTTTAAGATAAGACCAACCTCAATTCAGCCATAATGTCCCTCTAACAATATCAACCACACTAAATGGAAGTGTTCCTAATGGTCTCTATGCACTATTGGACTATGATCTTTGACACAAATACAAAAATCATGACATATTTTTAGTTTTCACATCTTGTTACATCAAAATAAGTGACATATGATTACATGTTATAATGAATCTGATAAACATGTTACATTCTTTGTATAAAATATTGAACGTTCATGTGTTTGATTAATTGCAAGAAAGTAAGGTGAAATAAAAGTTTGTATGCACACATTGAACAAGTTGGATGGAAATCCAAGTTTAATGTACATCAAAATAATAATATATTACGTCATATCAATCATATAGTTGCAAAAAGATGTTATGTCTCATCGGTACAATACAAAAGTTGAATACCAAAAAAATGTTTAATGTGCACAATACAAATATCAAATATATATAATACAAAAGTTGGATACCCGACAAATGTCAAATGTGTACAATATAAATGTAGAATGTGCACAATAAAAATCTTGTTTATATATAATACAAAAGTTGAATACATGTCAATGTCATGTGATGACCACAACTACATATGTATATCACTATCAACATCTATGACTGCAAAATCATCAAAATTGAATCTCTTTGATACAATTTGTGGCTTGCCAAGTGTTTGTAGAAGAAAAATTAAAATACACTATCAAATATCTTATGTATAAGTAATATGAAAATATCTAGAAATTGGGTTCTAATTTATGGATAGTTGAGTTGTTCATTACCTCAACCCTTTGTCCCATAGTTAGACTGAATGATAGTGGTAATGGGATCCTTCATCAATGAGTGGGACTCCTCACAAAATGATGAGGTAGAGTGATGATGGGAGACACAACTACCAATGAATCAATGCTCATAAGAGGCACAACTTGTATGATAAGTGATAAAATGTTAGCATTATAGACTGGCATTATGGATTACAACCAGAGTTTAAAAACAAAAAATGTACTGCAGCCTGAGCTAGATCTCTAGTGCTAGCAGGAGGTACAAGCACTAATGCACCAATATTTTTATGAGGCACAACCCACATGATAAGTGATAAAATTTTAGCATTATAGAGTGGCATTAGAAATAAAAAATAGAGTTAAAAAACAAAAAACATACTATAGCCTGAGCTAGATCTCTAGTGCTAGCAAGAGGTACAAGCACTGATGAATCAATGATGTTATGAGGCACAACCTATATGGTAAGTGTTCAAATGTTAGAATTTTAGAGTAAGCATTAGGGATTTCTATCACACACACAAGAAATCCAAATTGAGACAAAAAAAAGGGCTTCAACTAAGACTCTGCATGCATACCTTTTACCTTTATTATGTTTGACCCTATCTTTGACACTCGGGACTCCTAACAAAAAGAAATGGGAAAGGACTTGCACAAAGTCTCAAAGGCTACTGTAATAGGTAAAAGATATATAACACATGTTAATAAGACAAATTATTGATAATTATTATAAAACTGAAAAAAACATGTACTCATTTGTAAATGCAACTACTTAATATGTATAAAGAACAAATGCATAATGTAACATAAAATTTATGAGAAGAAAAATATGAAAATTTACCTCTTCCATTGCCTCAACATTGGCAATCTTAGGAGCATTCATCACTAAATTGTTTCTACATATATTCAATAAAAAATTAAACATGAGTTCATGAATATTGAATACATGTATATACATTCATTGTTATTAAATTTCAAAATATAAACTTGACTTGTATTTAATACTTTTTTTTGTTTTGGTGTCCTTGCTAATTTCTTTCCCTTTTCTCCAAACCTTGAGCTATGTGGAGTACCCTAAAAAAGAAACAAATATAACATAAGAGGAATCAATAAGACACATCATGAGTTCAACTCGAATCATAAACTTGATAGGCATGCAAGCTATGACACCACATAGCTCTCAAGGCCAAAGTTAATGGCAGAAAGCATGACATCATCAATTTGAGAAATTTCATCCCCCAACAAGCCCTATAAAATAGTAAAGAGTATTGTTATAAATATGAGATAATGTTGTAAATGGAAAGAAGGCACAATAAAAACAAGAAGATCATAGGAGGGCAAGAAGACAAAAGGACTTGAAAGATGATATTGGAAGGATAGTACAAGGCCTAGAAATCAAAAACAAAGAGACCGAGAAGGAAAAGAGAGATGTGAATGAACTTTTGGCACCTTTTCAAGAAATAGAAGTGGAGATTCATGATCTTGACACTCCTACAAGACACCCTATGTGATATGGAGGTTATTTGATGAAGATGGGTATATGGAGGATGAGCTCACATGAGGTTCATTAGATGGAGTTTAGGTATGCTAGAGCAAGATATGTGGATGGGAATTGGATGGATTTGATGAATTTGGGAGGGTTTCAATGATGGTAGGAGATGGAAAGGTGTTATTGTACTTTAAAAAATACCAATTAAGAAAAAATATTTCAAATCCAATGTATTATTGTACTTTTAAGAATATTTAAATTTTTTTACCTCAGGTGTTCTAGTTCCTAGCCTTATACCTCTAGCAGAATGAGTACTATGTGGTGTTCTTGTACTACTTGTTACACCCTGCATTGCATATTGTTTGAACATATCAATCTAAAGTTCTCTATAAAATTAAAAAAAATTACTTTTATGATATTTCTAGGTGATTAAATAATATCATGTCAAAACTAATGAGGTTCATTAGATGGAGTTTGGGTAATGCTAGGAGCAAGAGATGTGGATGGGAATTGGATGGATTAGATGAATGAGAGGGTTTCAGTAATGGTAGGAGATGGAAGAGGATCTATAAGCAGGTTGTTAGTGTCATACCAATTAAGAAACAATATTTCAAATCCAATTTATTACTGTACTTTTAAGAATATTTAAAAAACTTTACATTAGGTGTTCTTGCTCCTAGCCTTGCACCTCTAGTAGAATGAGTACTATGCAGTGTTCTCATACCATTTGTTGCACCCTGCATGCATATTGTTTGAGCATATGAATCTAAATTTCTCTATAATTTTTTTTTAAAAATTACTTTTATGATATTTCTAGGTGATTAAATAATATCATGTCAAAACTAATGAGATTCATTAGATGGGGTTTGGGTAATGCTAGGAGAAAGAGATTTGGATGGGAATTGGATGGATCTAATGAATGGGAGGTTGTCAATGATGGTAGGAGACAGAAGAGGATCTATAAGTGAGTTGTTAGTGTCATACCAATTAAGAAACAATATTTTTGAACCAATGTATTATTGTACTTGTAAGAATGTTTAAAAAACTTTATGTCAGGTGTTCTTACTCCTAGCCTCACACCTCTAGCAGAATGAGTACTCTATGGTGTTCTTGTACTGCTTGTTGTGCCTTGCATTGCATACTTTTCACATATCAATCTAGAGTGATCTGTAATTAAAAAAAAAAAAACTTTTACGATATTTGGGTGATTAAATAATATCATGTCAAAACTCAAATAAACAAATAAACTTGTGTCCCCTATCCACTGAAGACCATCACCATCAAATCATCTGTGAGTGTGAAATCCCCACCTCCATATGAATAACAAGTATGCCCACAATGTACACATGGATGAGATAAAACTCCATCTTGAGACATATCTATATCTATCGCATCACACATGTACTGATAGCTAAAACAAAAATGTTGATTGGGCCCCGAAGACTGTAATGATGCACATGATGAAGATGCATGTGGCACAAGTGAGGATGAAACTAGTGGTGCAAGTGACACAAGTAGAGATGAAACTAGTGGTGCAAGTGAAACAAGAGGAGATGACACTGGTGGTGTATCTGATGTTGACAAATTTTTCATAGGCTATGATGACTGAGGTGTCATAGGTGATGATGATGGTGCTGTCACATACTATGATGACCCTAGTGCTATAGGTGATGATGATGGAGTTGTCACATGTTGTGATGATCCTAAAGGTGCATCTAATGATGGTCATAGTGCCATAGGTGAAGGAAAACCACCTAACTATGAGCCATGTTGAATGATAACATCTATCAATGATGCAACCGTATGAAGAGTCTATAAATCAATAGACTCCTTTACAATTAATGGGAGCAAAACATGAGGCATGATTTTTTGATGTTGTACATCTCCTCTCATGTTGTGGTACCACATTATGAGCCCCATGTCTATCTTGCATAGAGCCTCTCCCTCTACCTTGGAACTGACGGATGTCAAAGTAATTTGGCTTCTCGTCAAGTATGAACTCATAATATAGCTTTCTCAAAAAATATAGAGGCACCTTATAATTATTACATGGTGGTAGATCAAATACCATATACCACCTATCCCAAAAACATGATCTCATCATAGCATGAGTGCACCAATGAATAGGAAAAGCTTTGATAATGTGTAATAGGGGTTGCCAGATATAGGTTCAGTGAAAAGAGAACATAGGGTACCTTTCTTTATGTCTTTATCTTTCAATAAAATGCATGACATCTATCCCTCCATGTACCCCATTTCATAACATCCTTAGACACATCATTGGCATTTTGGGCCATTTGTTCAAGTGTATTCGCTAGGTTTGAGTGGTGATCAAGTGTAGATGACCACAACCTATTGACCATTTGGGTAATTTTAGCACTATTTTGTGAGATGTGGTTTTTGAGGTCCTCTTGTGCAGTAGTTAGATTATGTAATTATATGCAGGGATGGTTTATAGGTGGTCATGGTTGTGTCACTACGGGTGAAGGGATTTGTGGTTGTGTCACAATGGGGGGAGTGTTTTATGGTTGTGTCATGATGGTGGAGGGTTTGGTTGTGTGGGAGGTGGTCTTTCTTCTCTCCCTTGTTTTCTTGGATTCCTTGATGCATCTAATTTTAAAAAATTAAAAAGCTATTACAAAACCAAATTATAAAATTTGATAAAAATACATAAACGATGAATAGAATGAAGGCTTACCTTGTTTAAAGGGCACCATGGATGGAGATGCAATCATAATTAATTTTTTTATGGTAAACCCGATCGAGTTTTGCTGGTCTCCTTAACAATTCATGTTGTTGCTATCATTTGAGGGTAAAAAAATGGCCTCAAATGTAGACAACAATAAAAAGATTTAGTTTACAAAACCTAATCAGGTTATTAATTTTATTAACCCAATCATGTTTTGGGTTATTAAATAATATAATTAAAAAAACCCGATTAGGTTTTACAAAACCCGATCGAGTTTTGTAAACTATAATGGTCAGGCTTGGATACCAAGCAAGGTCGACATTTCACTTTTCAAATAACCTAATCGAGTTATTAAAAATTTCATTTTTTGGGGGGGTTGTACACTTTTTGTACACCATCTTGGTGCACTTACCCAAAATGATAAATATAGTAAGCAAAATTTATTAATATAAAATATTCACCAAGAGTGATCCATATGTAAATATTGTTTAAGCTTACATATTAAAATTTTAGTTTGTACCTATGTATTATTGTATAATATCATGGTATGTACAATGTATGTTATCATTGATTAGAGCTTGTGTTGTTGTAATTTTCCATTATACAACTTAGAAGGAAATATGATTGTATAATAAGAGTGAGATTATATTTTCACAATAAGATTGTTTAGTAAAAAATTTTAAAAATAAGTATCATTTGTGAATTTGAAATTAGTGTAATTTGTAGGTGCTAATATTTGTCAAAATTTTTACCCTTTTTAAATTAGGAGACTTTTGGTTTAATATACATGTCATATAAGGTTTATAAGGTTTATTTAGGGTCTCTTTTCTATATTTAGGGTTTTGTATCCAAATTTATGTCATATAGGTCTAATCTCAAAATTAAAAAAATGTACATCTAATGATTGTCTTGCACTTATTTTTCACATAGTTCAATGCATGATATGAGTTGTAATTTTTATTATTTTTTGGTTATTACTGCACCTAACAATTTATTTTTAGATCTAACCATAGGGTTTGCATAAGTTGAATATACATTGCATATCTTGTTTGCTTGTTTGTTTGTCTTGCTTGTTGGAGAGTTTGTGGCTTCCTTGCACGAAAAGCTCAAAAAAAATAAGAATAAGGTAAAATCTACTAAGCATATTTCATGGATTACTAGGTATTTTTGTTTAAATCTCTATAAAATTTGGTTTCCTTTCATTAAAATGAACCTCTCACATGTCTTACTTGAGTGATTTCTTTCTTTCATAGATCACATTTCAATTTTTGTTCTAAAGGAAAGAAAGAACATAAATGTTTTTTTGGAATCCCTAATTATTGTTCTATGTGTCTAATTATTATTTATAAATCTGAAATTGATCTTAGTTGGTTTAAAAGAATAATCAGAATTGATTTCCTCAAATCCAACTTTCTAGTTTACTATCTAGCTGCCACCTTACTTATTGTGAATCTATTTCCTAGTCAACATTCATCATTTGGAGAGTTCAATTCATTAATATGACTCTATGGTAACCTTTTTTTTGTCATTTTTGAGTTGATTTAACCATTGTGGACCTAATCTTAAGTGTCTAAACTTCTTGTCACTTTGGATCCTTGTGTCATAGCAATCTTTCAGTTAATAAAATCTTGTATTATCTTGTTGCGAACAACGAAACTTGCTAAGTTAGGTATTTCCCTAGTGGAGAAGGTTTTCTTTGGGATTCTTTGATCTTATCCTTAGATTGTGGATATTCACTTGTCTAAACATATCAATTTGTTTCATATTATTACATTTTTATTATAGAACATTACAACTCTTGGATAATTCCACATTTGTAAGACCAACAATGCATATTGTGTTAACCAATCATGCAACCTCTATTGGCTGATTGAGTTAACAAGAGTGACAGATAGTTACATTATTACACCTTAATTATTTGACAAGTGATTACATTACTACTCGAGAGTGATACCAAAGCTTCTTGGAGACTTCCTATTTACTAATTTTTTCCCTCTCATGCCAATTATGACTAGGTTTCAAGTAATTCATGGTAAACAAGCTCAAGTTAACTTTGATCAATTAACTTTAGTTCTAACTCGTCAAAAATGTAAAGAAAAAGAACCTGTCTTTGATCAATCACCTAAGGGAGAAATATTAATTGAGTTCACTCCTCCTAGTCATCTTAGTGAATTGAACATAGCTAGGGCCTATTCACTTTTTGAGCAAGACATGATATTCACTGGAAATAAAGATAAAAGCATGGATGACATGATGAATGATAGATTATTGAGGCAACATGGAGTTGAACCTTTGGGACCTCGTCGAACTCATGAAGATATCTCTGGATCTATCTTAGTAAATGATTTTGACAGAGATTTACATGGAGGAAATCAACACTACTCTCCATTTCTTACTCCTCCTAGATTGTCACCTAAATCTTTTCACCCAATGGATGATAAAATACAACAAGATGAATTGGAAAAGATAGCATACTTAGAGAAACAAGAGAAACAAGTAGCACAACAAATCAATGAAAGTTTGGCTAAATCTCAAGAATTTCTAAACAAAACTCCAAGAACCCCTAATGGTTGGTTTAGTAAAGTGAATAAGATGTATATGGAAGCACAAGAAAGAGAGATGTCTAAAAATGTGGCTAGAGACATTGCTCAACAAATGGTTAATGATATCCTTTCTCAGAGGGGTAACATTTCTCCACCTCCTAGATCTCCTAGAGGTGATGAAGAGAGATGTCTTTTGCAAGAAAACCAAGCTTACATGGATGCATTCATACTACGTGAGGCAGAAAAGAAAGCTCAAGAAATAGCCTATCAGAAACTTAATGATATACTTTTTCTTGGTGGTGGTAATGGCTCTCCACCTCCTATTGTTTAGCGTGGAGCCTGATTAGTCCCCAAGTGGGAGATTGTTAGATTATGGTGACTAATCAGGAAAGTACTGTACATCATAAATAGTGGGTTTCGAGCCGTGGCTGACATGGTAGCCGACATATTATGGTTGACATATGGACGACATGTTATAAGCCTAAAGCGATTTAATACTTGTATAAAAGGGTTTAGGGTTAGGTATTTTCATTATGTTGTGATGCGAAATTGGTTCTTGCAGTGGTATTGAGCTGTAAGGGATTACGAATTGTAATCAGGTTGTAATCAATGGATTGTAATAAGATCAGACTTGCTGTTTGGTGGATGTAGCCCAGGGATTGGGTGAACCACGTTAAATCTTGGTGCCTTGTGTTCATTTCTGTGTGATCTATTATTTTCTATTATTGGTTATATTTGCATGTAGTTTTTATTTTTGTCTGTGGTTTATCTTAACACCTCCTTCTCTTCCTCCAAGAGTTATTCAACATATGTCACCTTCACAATCTCCTAAGGGGAATAGGAGGCAACCATCTCCTCCTCTTAGATATGATCAAAGGAAAATGTCTCCTCCAAGGAATTCACAACAACATCCTCAATTTACTACACATGCTTTTGGTGTGGATTATGATTTATTAGAGTAAGACCCAAAATTTCATAAGTACATGGATCAACATATTTAGATTAATAAGGATAAATACTTCACAGATTTAATCAATAGAGGTGTTCAAGTACCTTATAATTTTGATGTGGATAAAAATATCACGAGACAAGATCCTTCATTTCAAAAACAAACTGAGAAATATATGAAGATGTTAATGGATAAACTTACACCTAAAAATCCATTTTTTGTACAGAGTGTGTGTCCTCTACCTTTTGAGAGGAGTATTCTAGAGGTTGAATTCCTTAAGAAAATAAAATTTCCACATTATGACAAGTATGATGGCAATAGAGACCCTAGTGATCATGTGAGACAATTTAATGTTTTAAGCTTGGAATTTGAACATAAAGATGCTTATCTTATGAGATTGTTCCCTAGAAGTTTAAAAGGCCAAGCTATGGAATGGTTCACTAAGATTACTCCCCCACTTAATAATTTTGAGGAACTTGTTCAAAATTTTATCCAACACTTCTCTTACAATGTTCAAAAACTAGTTTTTGTGTTGGATTTATGCAACCTCAAACAAGATCAATGAGAACCTTTTGTTACCTTTTTGCAAAGATGGATAAAGTTATGTTCTCGTTACTCTAGAGAAACTCTAGAAAAAGAGAAAATTGATATACTTGTGAGTAATTTGGTTCCTAAATTGAGAAATCAAATTGGAAAATGGGTGTTTGAGACTTTTCATAATATGGTAGAAACAATTTTTCATATTGAGGATGTTTTGAAGAATCAAGGAATTATCAAGCATAATAGCAACAAGAGTAACCACAATAATGGAAATAAGAATAGGAGTACTTCTTATAAACGGAATCAACATGTGGTTTATTATGGTGTAGTTGATGCACCTAAGTCTAATGATCAAGCAATTTACAAGTTATGAGATAGTGTTCATGCTATGAAACTTCAAGCACCTTCTTAGCAAAATAATAGAGAAAATTCCAAAGAAAATTCTAGATACAATTACAGAAATCCTCAAGAGAGAAGAAATTTTACAAAGATCAATAGACCTTATGAGGATGTTTTGAAATATTTGGTTGATAGAAATATATTAAATTTGATTGAGAATTTGCAACCACCTCCTATAAAGGGTCCACATTGGGAGGATAAAGCCTATTGTAAATATCATCAAAGCAAAACTAGTCATACTATGGAAAATTGTCAAAGGTTAAAGCATGATATTCACAATTTGTTTGATAATGGAAAGTTAACAATTGATGGTGTTAGTCATGCTACTAATAATGATCATCGAGCTTATAAGGATCCATTTACTAAGTATGAAAGGGGTGAATCATTTAAGAATGGGAAAGTTCAAGTGAATTATACTTATTCCAATCAAAATTATGGATATTCTAATGTAGACAATATTATCAACATGGTTGCAATTAAGGAAAATGGTAAGGATTTGAATCATCCACATAATCTTGCCTTACATATTGAATTTATGATTCATAGAACTCTTGTTAGACGTGTTGATAGATGGGGTATTGGGTTGAATATTTGTCCTTTCAGCATACTTGAAAAGTTGGGAAATTTAGAACAAGATATTGATACTAGACAGAAGGTTACCATCAGAGCTTATGATGGTAGTCAAAGATAGTCTAAAGGATTGGTTGTTTTACCTATTCATATTGAGTTATTTAAGAGAGATATTCTATTACATGTGGTTGATACTAGCACCCTTGCTTATAACATTTTATTGGGTAGACCTTGGATAGATGAAATGAAAGTTGTTCCTTCACATATCATCAATGTGTTACATTTCCATATAATGGGATTGAGATGTGTATTTCAAGAGTTAATACTTTGGCTATCAATAATATTTCAACATAATCACATATACCTTTGGATAGATTTTTAGATGAGACAATTGAAGAATCCATAGAATGTGTGATAGAATCCAAGACACTTAATAATGAAATGGAGAGATGTGAGGTTGTTTCTTAAAAAATTTCAAATGAGATATATACTAATTTAAAAATTTGTGAAGATGAAATTAAATATCTTGACACAAGAAAGGGAGAATATAGGATGGATTCTATTAGTACTCTTCCACCTCATTCCTATGAGTTACCTTCACGTGAGATGAAACCTTCTTCTTTTACTAAGATTGAGTGTGATACTTTGGTTGAACCTTTACTTCCTATAGAAGAAGAGGAAGAATAAATTGTTGTTAGAAATTGTATTTACAAAGAAGAAAATTATGATGGAACCATCTTTGATGTTTATGATGATGATGATGAGAAAGTGTATATACTTGATCAACATGATATATGTGATGAATTGATCTCTTTTACTAATCTTCTTTAGGGAGACAAACATGGTTCAGTTAATGAAGCTTCTACTTAAAAAATACAATATGATTCAGATATAGAAAACAATGATGAAAGAACATATCCAAATAAGTATGAACTAGATCTATTTTTAGAGTCTTCCACAGTCAATTTGGGTATTATGATGCTCAACCCAGTACAATTAATGAGATTTTGAACTTACATATTCCTCATGAACTAGATTGGGTGCCTATTTGTTGTGTACACCTGAGGGAGATTAGCTCCTTGATCCTATCAATGTGCTTCATTTGAAAACATTATATCCCTGATGTCCATTCTTGTTGGGGGCATCTGTACATATTTATGGGTCCTAAAAAAAATTCAAAAAAGTAATATATTCCAAAAATAAAAAAAAGTTATAAAAGAAAAAAGAAAATAAAATGGTATAGTTTTTCAATATCAACAAAAATGTTCCTTAAATGTCTTAAACACCAAAACAGTGTTTCTCAACACTACCCCGAGAATCTTGTCTTGTGATCCTTGCCTACTTCTGAGATCTTGACCTTTTCCTCAAAACTTAGTGTTGATTATCACACTTTAATTTATAATTAATGTTGAGATGTGCTTTGATCTCTCTTTGTATGTTGACTACTCATTTCTATATATACACGTTTACTACACTTTATTTGTATGTTTTTTTATTCCTTCCCTAGTCATTTTTGCACTAGGGGCATGCAGTTTATTTTTTTATAAGTGATTTTATTAGTATTAATTTTTGATGATTGTCTCTATGGTTCTCTCTGGATTCATATCAAGAGAACTATGGACCACGAGAAATGTTTTTGGTTGATTTCTTTCTTGTGTGGTGTTGAGCTCAAGACTCACAATGTTTTTCAACACTATTGCATCCCATTCAATCATCATAGTTTCCACGGTGACTAATGATGATTGTGGGAGGCTTTTGATCACATTCATATCTTTATATTAATTTGGTGATTAGTGATGATAGTGTGATCTTTCTGATAGAGTTACATTCATATCTTCATGGTTCCAACCAATGAAGGTTGTGTAGCTTGGCTCAATGATTAAAACTAGGATCTTAATCTTGGTCGAAATGAGTAAGTGCATAGAATAGACAAAAGCGTCATATGGACATGAGAATACATCTTATCCCCTTGTCATTTTCGAGCTTTTGATTTGTTCATTTTCCTTTTGGAGGTCTCCTTCATCTTTTCATTCCTATCAGTTGTGATCATGATTGTGCTTTTCTTGGTACACATCACTTGTTCGTGATCTTAATCAAAATTTCATATCTTGCATAGTTGATGTTTTTTGAGGAATTTTTCCCTTTTCTTATTTCCATCTTCTTGTCTTTCATTTACCTTCCTTATTTCTCTTGATTTGGGACATGTTTTCATGCTTGCTGATTTAACCTTGGTTTCTTGATCTATATCTTGGTTATCTTTCATCATGAACTTTTTATGATTTGATCATATCTATCTTATTCTTGCTTGGCCTCTCCATCATTTCAATTTCAATCCTAAGGGGGCATGAACACTCTATTGAGCTTCATTGTTGCAAACCTAATTTGAAATCTACCCATCTTTTTTTGCCTAGCTTGGGGCAGATGATTATTGTACCTGCGGCAAGCCAAAGTATGATTTATCATTTTTTGGGTGTTGATATTTGTCTTTTTCCTTTATACATATTTCATGAATTTTATATTTTCTGAAAACTCTTTGGGAAGACCGATAATTATAAGACCCATAGGGGCATATTGTGTTCTAGGCACTGTAAGACCCTTGATGACATGTTGACAGAACAAGAGTTGGATGCTTAATCTTTATATTTTTTTCATAAATCAATGTTTATACACAGTTTATATGCACTTATCATGTATGTAGACACACATTAGTCAAAGAGGGGCAAATGCAAGCACACAAAAATGGTCACCTTGACTATGTGCCCTAGTCTCATAATTTATGTCAAGCTTGAATCAACATTTGAATCATCATTTTGTTTGATCAAATTAAATTATTTGAATTATTCAATTTATTTGAGTTATTTAATTAATCATTATTATTTAGATCAATTTCCTTGATTAAATTGGAATTGATTAATTTAATTAATTTAAATAAATTATTTGATTATCTTGATTTTTGTATTATTTAACTAAATGAATTTTCTCCCTTTTAATTAAATAAAACCCCTCTTCACTTAATTTTATGTGCAAAAATTATTAATTTAAAAGAAATAATTAAATAACTATCACACACTTTATTTTATAAGAAAATGGATTATTTTGCATTTAAATTAAAAAAAAACACCCCTCATCTTATAATTTTTATGGAGTTTTACACTCCACATCTCTTAATTAAATGCTAATTGCACATTCTCTTATGTGGGTCATGCCCTTTCATTTAATTTTCATTTTCTCTCCAATTTGGGAATGCTTCTTTGGATTGATATATAAATGAGACCTCGTCCTTCATTTTGACAAGATGTTTTCTTATGCTACAATTATTATAAATTTTTGAAGCTTTCTTGGAGACTTGGAGATATCTTGCATGTCCATGGTCATTTTGAATCTTTCGTTCATTGGATGTACTTGTGAAGACCAAGATCGATGTTCATAAGAGAGCCACCACTTCAAACCTTTGAAGGTCTTTTCATATTGATGATAGGAAGCTATGAGTCAATTCTTGAGATCTTGCATTTTCATGGTGTTATTTTGAAGGATTTCAAGTGTAAGGATTCATTGAAGTATGTTTTCTATTTGTCCACATTTTTCACATAGTTTTATGCTCATTACTATGAATTTGGTACCCCACGGGGTTTTAGTTTTTATGCTTAAATGTTGATTAATAGAAACATTTTGTTTAGGAGTTTCTGGTCTATTTTATAGTCTGTTATGCATATTACATTAAGGACTTGTAGTACTGTCAAGTATGCTAAGGAATTTTTTTTTTTTTGAAGTTTAAAGATGGCATAGGGTAGATAACTAGGAGGTTACCTCTAGCTAATTGTTCAGCCTTTTTGTTACTTGGGGTCAGCCCCCCGTCTTTATTGGCTTCTATCTAATGCTTCAAAATAATTAAAATGCAAACTTCTCATAATAAACAGTTGTGAATTGGATTATGTAATGCCCTGCCAAGGGATCCAAGAATTAACCTAGAATTTCACTAAGTTTGGTAGCATTTTTTTATTTTTTTTTTAAAACATGAAAGTAAATACCACTTATAACTTACGGAAGCAATAGTAATGTCCATCTAAAAGTAAACATAATAGGTTAAATTCTTTAAGGATCCCTTAACCTTGAATTACATCTAAAAAAACTAACATTATTGAATCCATCTAATACAACAACCACATGATATAATAATGATAAGTCCAATGTTTATACATTACATTTCTAATTGCTCAATCATCCACTATACATGTCACAGGGTATGAAAAGCTTAAAAGAATATACATATGTGGAATAAGGTACATCATCATATTCTAATCCATGATACATCAAAGTAAAGATAATCACATGATACACATGATACATCATCTTAGAAGATATAGACATCCATCATAAAAATCAAACATAATAAACTAAGTGCACGATTCCTCCCAACCATTAATAGCATCATTAGACCATTGTGGATCCTAGCCATCCCTCCATGCATAACATTCCAAATCAATGAAGAGATCATCGGTATTAACATAGTAGGAATGTCACTCCTAACATATACTACATCATATGCAAAAAGTAGCCTAACATGCAAATATAAGCATAAGATAACATCATCTAACATATGCTAATCATTAGTGAAAGGGATACATATCCACCATCATAAAGGATGCATCAGCCATGATGTCTCAAATGGATCTCAAATGATAAGAGTGGAAAAACACTACCACCCGACCATGTGGAACCTAAGTGGTCCACTCCCACCATGCTGAGGAGATAATCTCAAATCCCAAATAGGCTATCAAAATTACATAGCATAAGAATACTCTCTAAGTCTCAGAATCCTAGAAGTATACTAACTCAAAGGTTCCAATCACAAAACTGATATCTAATTCCCAGAGGCACACAATGACATGTAGGAACCTACTATGCAAGCGGGAAAGTGTCATCGCATATATCATGTAGAAGTTACCCTAGCAGTTAGCTGAACTCCACGGGTCCCTACTGATCCTCATGTGGCCACTAGTATCCTCTCATACTGACAAGGCATACTATGGAATGCAAGGTCGCAACCATGCATTCTCTCTACTCCCATCCTAGTCTATACAAGCACTTGAGGCATGGGCACGAACAAAACAATTATCTTTTTAGGCTCATTTAGTTAGTATTAGGTGTGAATGTTTTCACTTATTAAACAACTTACAATGAGTTACCCTGGCAACCTCTTAAGGCTCCGGCCCCCATTGCAAGCCACTTCTCGACACTACAAGCAGATAACCTACCCTAAGCTCATGGAATCATAAATCACCCCAGTCCTATACAAGCGACTGGAAAGAAAAATCTAAAGATAATCCACAATAAGAACATCAAATATCCACAATAATAGCATCAAATATCCATGAGCATCTGAAAAGAATCCATAGAGAATCATGACCACAACAGCTCTCTATTGGCAACTAAAGCATCACTGATAATCAAAAGTATCCATTGGTTCTCAATAACCAAAATATATCTCAAATCATACCGATCGAAGACTCCAAAATGGTTGAGTCAAAACATGTCACAATATGACATCATAAACCAACATTTTAGTCCCATCATGGCGACTGGAAAAATATACCAAGGATAACTGATCGATGACTCAAAAATGGTTAAGTCAAATGTCTCATACATATGAATCTCAGCTTCTCGCAAGAAGACTAGAAAACAATAACAATCAGCAATTACAAACATTTCATAGAGCATTCCATCACATAACCATGGTTGGGTATATAAAGATCAAAAATAAGACATCATCACAAAATCACAATCATAACCCCCAAGCCTTTGGCAGACGTCCTATAATTGGTCAACACTAGTCAACCCAAAACCCAAAACAAATAGCATAGAGAACACACAATGCAAACACATGTTTTTGGTTTGCTAAAACTACATAGTTGACTTAAGTATGGAGGTTTCAATTTCTGTTTGCAAGTATACTTCAAGTATATAAGATTTATCATTTGACCTACAAGTCAACCTGTTTGTTCCCTCAATAGCATTATCCTTCCATTATTTTAAAACAATTTTCTAAAATAATCATAAGATAATTATATACTTGTATAAAACATTACACTAGCACCCATTGACTTTTAAATAAAATCACTCACGCTATTCAAAACATTAGAGTCAACTTTTCAAATAATTAGTTTACAATTTCCTTTAAACATTACAAGGACAATCATTTATTTAAAATGATCATCACTAATTTTAAGTAAAATCAATCTCATTAATAATTCAATTATTTAATTCCACTAAATGATTATTAATATCTCTTTTCTTTTAATCGCCCTCATTTAAAAATCCATTCACTTAAATTGACTAATAATTAATTACACTTCTTCTAATATTAACTAATCTTAATTAAATTTAACATAATTAGATTAGTTAATAAATCATATAAAACTAATGCATAGTAATAAGATTCTATTCAAACCTGCTGCAATGGCTGAACAGAAAGCTTATGCGATAGGAAGTCTAGCGGCGATAGGAAGATAACATATAGAACTATAAATCTAGAATTGCATCGCGACAAGAAGTCTAGCGATGACAGAAAAATAGCATACAAAATTATAAATCCAGAATTGCATTGCGACAGAAAGTCTAGCGGCAATAGGAAAATAGCATATAGAATTATAAATCTAGAATTGCATTGCGACAGAAAGTCTAGTGGTGACAGGAAAATAGCATACAAAACTATAAATCCAAAATTGCATTGCAATAGAAAGTCTAGCGACGACAGGAAAATAGCATACAAAATTATAAATCCAAAATTGCATTGCGACAGAAAGTCTAGCGGCGACAGGAAAATAGCATATAGAATTATAAATCCAGAATTTCATTGCAACAGAAAGTCTAGCGACGATAGGAAAATAACATACAGAATTATAAATCCAGAATTGCATCGTGACAGGAAGTCTAGCGGCGATAGGAAAATAGCATACAGAATTATAAATCCAGAATTGCATCGCAACAGGAAGTCTAGCAGTGACAGGAAAATAACATATAGAATTATAAATCCAAAATTGCATTGCGACAGGAAGTCTAGCGGCAACAGGAAAATAACATACAAAATTATAAATCTAGAATTGCATTGCGACAGAAAGTCTAGCGACGACAGGAAAATAGCATACAGAATTATAAATCCAGAATTGCATTGCAACAAAAAGTCTAGCGGTGACAGGAAAATAGCATACAAAATTATAAATCCAGAATTGCATCGTGACAGGAAGTCTAGCGGTGACAAGAAAATAGCATACAAAATTATAAATCTAGAATTGCATTGCGACAGGAAGTCTAGCGACGATAGGAAAATAACATACAGAATTATAAATCCAGAATTGCATCGTGACAGGGAGTCTAGCGACGACAGGAAAATAGCATACAGAATTATAAATCCAGAATTGCATCACGACAGGGAGTCTAGCGACGACAGGAAAATAGCATACAAAATTATAAATCTAGAATTGCATCGCAACAGGAAGTCTAGCGGCAACAGGAAAATAGCATACAGAACTATAAATCCAGAATTGCATCGCAACAGGAAGTCTAGCGGCGACAGGAAAATAACATACGAAATTATAAATCCAGAATTGCATTGTGACAGGAAGTCTAACGGCGACAGGAAAATAGCATACAGAATTATAAATCCAGAATTGCATTGCGACAGGAAGTCTAGTGGCGATAGAAAAATAGCATATAGAACTATAAATCTAGAATTGCATCATGACAGGAAGTCTAGCGGCGATAGGAAAATAGCATACAGAATTATAAATCTAGAATTACATTGCGACAGGAAGTCTAGCGGTGATAGGAAAATAGCATACAAAATTATAAATCCAGAATTGCATTGCGACAGGAAGTCTAGCGACGACAGGAAAATAGCATATAGAATTATAAATCTAGAATTGCATTGCGATAGGAAAATAGCATACATAATTATAAATCCAGAATTGCATTGCGACAAGAAGTCTAGTGGCGATAGGAAAATAGAGAGTGCAAATGAAATATGCAAAAATCATGAGTGCACCTGGATACTGATGCTAATTTGTTATGCCTCAAAAACTGTAGAGCAAGCTCCTTCCTTCTCCAACGTTGTCGGGTCCTCCAAACACGCCCTCCAAACACTCTCTCTAAGCCTCTAGGAGTGCCTGAATATAAAGAACTCTCAGGAAATACCTAGAATGTCTCTAGAAACAACTAGAAGGTGTTGACAACTAAGCATGAGTCTATTCCAACCTTCTAGATGAGTCATAAGGTTGTAGACACCATGTGCTTAATTGGTGCACTAACTTTTGTGTTGTTGACATAAGTGAAATCAAGAGGTGCGTTAACTCCTAGACAAGCTTATAACTTTTATTATTATTATTTATTTATTACTTTATTATTATTTTATAATTATTATTAATTTTAATTTCTAATTTCTTTTATTTAATTCTTTTTCTCATTTAATTAATTATAATCAAAATATCAAAGATCATGATATTATATTAATTTTCTCCAAATAATTAATTAATTTATTAAATCTATTTATTAAGACTTTAATTAATAGAAAATTCACCATAGACCTCCAAGATAAATTATAAAAACCCATCATAGAACAATTCACACAAAATCAGTCTAAAGGGTTAAAAATCACGAAATATGTCATCCAACACATTCGGTGGGTAAAATATCTAGATACTTGTCCTACCTCACTAGGACAAATGGTTTAAGGGTTTGGGATTTGGACTTGAGAATTTATCTCCCTTCCCTTATCATTGAGATAGTGTAATAGGGTATGCTCATCCTGGCAATTTAGGGAAGTCGATACTCGGTACCTGCAACCTACATAAAAACCATGCATGTACATACAATATATATAATGCTAAGCTAAACAAGCAATGGCAGGAAGTGGTGCATCATGTAGATCCCTACTAGTAGGTGACTACAACTCCCTTCCTTAACCACATCAGAAATGCCATACAATATGAGCAAACATGCACACCATACACATGCGCGTATGGGGTAAGTATCCATAATAAAACACATGAGATAATAAACCATCTAACTAATCATCATCAATAACTGAAAGCAATGTAATGATCATCATGCATACATGAAATGTAGAGTCTAAATAATCTCATCATACATCAATTGAATCCATAATGTAATATCTGATAGTCTCAAAACAATACCACTAATCCATCAACATAAGGCTAGTCTAACATAGGCTGATAATAATAGCAACAATGTGTCCAGAAAAAATATGAATGAGGGCAGGCACTATAGATTACATCTTGTTTTGTGCATGCCAGTAAGGTTCAAAATTCCATGTCTATGCACAATTGCTTGTGTTTTCTCATAAAACACAAACCATCATCTAAGTGTAAACTTTTAAAAGGATTGATAATAAACACTACAATTTCTTCACTTAGGGAGCTTTTTGAAGAGTGGATGTTATATTGCCTTCTGTTCAAACACAATGCACATTCTAGATCTACTTTATTCTCAACATTACTACTTCCTGACCTACAACTGTAGATGTATTTGATATGTCTTGTAATTGGAATAATTCTTACACAAAAATGTTTCAATCTCTTCCTTTCACATATCTTTTATTTCCTTTGCTACAAATAATTATGTTAGGATTGAGAGCTCACTGATGCACTCTGCCTTTGTTTGTCCAATCTATGGTACTTTGTGTTATGTTTACCAAAGGTTCATGATTTACCCTCAAAAACTAAAAATGCTTCAAAAACTTGAGGCCATTTTTTTATTCATTAATCTATTGTAGTCGTATATTCATTTATAATATTTTTCGTTAGACCCTTAACAATATAAAATTTCAATAAGAAAGCTTAAGTACATGAAACATCTGAACCATTGCCTACTATAGCATTAACCCTCTCTCAACAAACTAGAGTTATATAAACATTTACAAAACATGGCGAAGCAAAGGAATTTTGACTTGAATATTCAATTTTAGTTGCTTCTTGTTCCTAATGATCTTCTACAATAATTATTAATTAATAGAATCTACAACACATTAGTTCAATAAATATGTTATATCAATACTCATGATTTGTGTTGATAATGCTCCCAAGTTGTTGCATACAATTTTATTGTCATAAATGTGTGGAATAATGGTTGCCACAAATTCCTTCCAAAGGTATGAGCACTAGATTTTTTGCTTTGAATATGTATCATTTATATTGATTGTTGATGTTTACCATGATAGGTTTGTTGTCTGACTAGAATAATTCATGCATGTTAGTAAAATGTTTGTCCATATTGCAAGTGTTGGATTGATGCATATTTTCATATTTTGGTAGACAGCTAGAGGAGCCTTTATGTACTACATCTACTTTCCAAATGAGTACCTATAATGTCAAGGTCTCATCAATCTAATCTCAATGGAAATCCTTCATAAATCTTCAACACTAATCCATAAATGGAGGCCCAAAACTTTGTGAAAATTTGGGCCCCATCAATGGATCTTGTTGGGGGCATATGTTCCTTGTGGGCATAATGAGATTCTAGTTATCTCTGGAGGAGTAGATTGAGCATCCATGCCTAACATGATGCATGGTAAAATCACATGGCCCTAGGCCCCCCAAAATGAAACTTGATTCTTCCCTCTATCGAACACCTGACTATGATCATGTACCACTTTGGATTCCCTGAATATGATATGATATCATTTGTTAGCAAATAAAAAAAAATCATTTCATGAAATTTGTTTTTCTTTCATCACCTATTTAGGACTATAATTTCCCTTTTCCTTATTAATAGGATCATCTAAAAAGAAAAATATTTCATTATCATATAATCTAAACATCTGATCTCTTTCTTTAGTCATTTGGTCGGTATACATAGAAGAAAAATCCTTGAGAGAATTATGATGAAAAGTTAAAAACATTTTCCTAAATATATTGTTAACAAATATTGTCATAGAATCTTTAGGGATACTTACCTCAATGTATTTCTTATACTTCATACATGTATTAAATGTATCATCCTTATGGGAAATAATTACTATCTTTGTTTCATCAATGCAAACTTTTGCATCTAACTTTTGTTTATCTTTTGATAGATCATCAAGTGCAATGTTCTCCTTGTTGAATGAAAGATCCTTATGGCTATGCTTTTGATCAGTCATACAAGCATCTAGATAAATTTTCTCTAATCTGATATCTTCTAGCACACAATTTGTTTAATCTTCATACTTCAAATTTTGTTCCTCATCACAAGAAGGCTTTGACAATTGCTTATATTTAGAAATTATCTCTCCTCTTCTATCAAAAATATGATCAAATATGACACTTGGAGAATTTTTAGAAGCATGTTCATATAATTGTATTTCTTGACCATAAGATGAACTGATGCATGTTTCACCTTCTTGATGCACATCATGAGTTTTGTTAACTTTAAAGCTATCATTAGACCTTCTATCTTCATTATGATGCTAATAGACTTGATTGAATAAAAAATCCTCTTTAAAAAATGGAGTCAAGAACATAGAATGCTCAGGCATACCTCCATGTGATATATTTCATCTAATATTTCCTCGTGTTCATATGCCACATGTTATTCTACTTCATCTACACAAAGTACTTGATTAGGATTCTCTATTATTTTATTGCATAAAAGATCTAAAATTTTCTTGTAGTCCTTCCTGGATGCATTTTCTTCTTCATGTATGTTCACATTGTCCTCAAAAAATATACAAGAGCTATTTTCTTTATTCCCTTCTGCTAGTTCATCATATATGGGATCTAGAAATTCTTTGAAATTGTATCCAAATAGATCACTTTCTATAATTAAACCACAATGCACATCTTCAACAAGCATGTCATCATTCTGAGAAATGTATACCCCTTTTGGTTTATTGTTTTTTTCCTCATGAAAAAAATATGGATTTGACAAAATGAATGAATTTTCATGTTTTAAAAGACACTTTTATTGTCTCATTAAATTGATTTTCTCTATGTATTGGGGAAAAAAATTGACCACCCTTTTCAACATGTTTTCAATATTCCATGTCTAATAAGGATGAGATCTCATCCATACTAAGAGAATCATCTTCATCATTTCAATATTCCTCACTATTTAATTCTTTAATAGTCTCATCATGATTGGATTCTTCTTTAATTGGATCCAAAATTTCTTCTATATTTGAATCTAAAACATCATAATGGTATTTCCTTACGTCAATGCATTCTTACTCATTGTCACCACCTTCTTCCATTATCTAAAAAGAAACATCAATTTAGGGTCATTTGGTGAGACTCCTAGCTCATGTAATTTTTTTATGATTTCCTTGTGTGAAGGCATGATCATTTGTGGTATTTTACGATAAATACTTTTCGTTGTCAGAAATAAATGTGTTGAAGACCCCTTTTCAACTTTTTCCAAATTGAAAGAGACATCAAGTAAAGACATGTCAAGATCCTCTTCCATGTTGTGACTTTGATCTTCATAAATATTCTATTATTCCTGATCATGGAATATAACAAGGAACCATTGCTTCAACTCTCTCCATGGTGAAATACTTTGTGTAAGCAATATATCAAATGCCTCAATCAAAAAATCCTTCAAAATTCTAAAAAAAATCCCCATTGCATAACTTTCAAAATCCACTTTGTATGCATGTAAGAATCTATAGAAAGCATTCAAATAATTGAGAGCACATTCACTACTATCTCCACCTAATTTAGGTGCAACAAGTGAGAGTCCTAAATATAAACCATTAAGATCATATTTGAATCTTCCCAGGTCAAGTGGTCTTTCTTCACTTGGAACATATTTTTTCCTTTTCTTGGGTTGGAACATTTTGCAATAACAATATCTGCTCTTTCAAGAATAAGAGAAGCACATCTCTCTGAGGCACTTACCTCAACAAAGTCACTAAAGATCTAGGTACTCCTTTTGTTGAAGTACCAATCAAAACACATTAGAGTTGCCACCTCCAAATGGAGGAAATAAATCATCTTCAAGAATCTGAGTTCTTCTTGTCAGTAGAGTACACCTCATCAATGACCAAACCTATAGAAACAGCTTGAAGAAAACATATACAATTCTTACAAGATCAAATCTTCTCATAGAAAATTAGAATTTATGAAACAAAATCACAAACGCTTGAAATCAAATGCACTTCAATAAATGCAAAAACTTATTTATATATCGAAATACTTTAGCAAATCAAATAACCTTTAACTCTTACTAATTTGAAATTAGAAACCCTTAGGGTTTGTTTTACAACTCCCTAGTAGAGTTGCCAATCTAGTTCCCAAAACCATAGATTGGAATCTTATGAGTCTTGCCAAATCTATGCTAGGATATCCAACTGGTTATGGCCAACTTGATAGGAGCAATCAATTCGATATGAATCTTCTGGCCTTCTGGCTCTGCAAAACCAAGGTAGGTGTACCTAATCATGAACAAGACACTTGAGCCTAGGATGCTTATAGCAAAAATGTTAGAATGTGAATGTAACAAAAGTTTCCCAAATGGAAAGGATTATAGAAAACTTTTAAACTTGTGAATTGCGAATTTATAATAATAAACAAATGTATGAATCTAAAGGTGTTTAAAAAATAAAATTATTATAAATGATTTCAACAAATGAATATATTAATTCTTCAAAGAGAAGATATGAAATAATTGTTAGCGTATGGATTATGAATTATGAATAACATAAAGACCAGTGTTGAAGGGCGATAGAGTCAATGTTATAAGTTTAAAACGTACAACTTTATAAAAATTATATGCACATCAATTACAAGCAATTTAGTAATCAAGATGCAATGGATCAAATATATGAACACAATTTTAAAATAGTCTAGAATGTATTTTAACTCCTATGGGTGGGAGACAAACTAGACATATATAGGAACAATTAAATAATTCACTATATCTATAAATTTTTATTTTAAAATGCAACAATTGACCCTGTCCGTCATATAAATTATTTATAGAATTTAAAAATAATTATAAAGGACAAAACTTTATAACATTTCCAACTCTAAAGCTTAAAATAAATATGTATCCTTACAAAATATGTCAAAAATAAAAGTGCACTAGAGACACTCCTTATGGATGATCCATCCAATGCAATTTGACTCCTGAATCGCATAAAAATTTATTCAATAATCCAACATCCAAATGTTTAGTTCAAAAAGTCCTCTTTACCAATGAAAGAATGTAATATATCAAATGTGCATATAACTTGAGTATGTTAAAGTTTTAGAAATTTGTAATATGAATATGAATTGTATTTTGCTTGATTTTACATGCCATATTTATAGACAATGGAGAGATGCTATACACTTCTCAAAACAATGCAACCCTTCATAACTAAAAACTAATCACTAACTTCTTTCAAACATTTAAAATATAAACTTCTCATAATAACCGGTTGCAAATTGGATTGTATCTTATTTTGTGCATGCCAATACTTGGTTCAGAATTCTATGTCTGCACACAATTGCTTGAGTTTGCTCATATCCTTAGATGTGTTTATTGGTTCTCCTTTTGATTCATCACAAGCTATATCCTTTTATGTTGCTGACGAAGAGTGCATCTATCTAAATAATGCTCAAACCACTTCTTTGACGTATTATAGACCTGTATAAAACACAAATCATTGTCACGTGTAAAATTTAAAAATGATTAATAACATGCACTATAATTGCACTACTCAGAGGCAAAAGCCTACAACAAAATGTTAACTTGTGAGCCTCTTATGTGAGAGGTCTTAGATTCAAATCTACCTTCGCTTAACATACAATAATAATTAATTCTAACAAATAATAATAATTAATCCAAGACTTTGACCATTTAACTATCAAAAATAAATAAATAAATAGTTAAATAAATAAATTCTACCGCTCAAGGGGCTTTGTGAAGAGTGGGTGCTATATTCTCCATGACCACAAAATTGAATGAATGGCACGAGATGGGACTACATCACAATTCTCCAATAATCGACCCTAAAATACTTACATTCATATTCCAATATGGGTGATTTTATTTAGCCAACGTGGCCATGCCGAATATCATAACTCATCTTCATATTCATACTGCGGGCTCACAACAAATATTGTCTTCATCATGCATTTATCTTCTATTTTTGGTGATGTTCCTTTCTTTGACATACATTGTCCATGATGACACTCATCTATTTATTTCAATACAAATTTATTGTTCTAGTCATGGTTTAGTTGTCGTCTTTATATGCATAATGTTTATTGAATGAATTTCTGATAGTATATGGGTGCTTCATTTTTAGCTTGGAACTTCATGGGTGACCTCCTGTGTAACTCTATTGCCTTCTATTCAAACGCAACGCTCATTCTATCTACTTCATTCGCAACGTTACTACTTCCTGCGTTGCGACTGTAGATGTATTTGATATGTCTCATAATTGGAATGCTTCTTACGTAAAACTATTTAATAATCTCTTCCTTTCACAATTATTTTGCTTCCTTTGCCACAAATAACTATGTCAGGATTGAGAGCTCGCTGATGCACTCTGCCTGTGTGTGTCCAATCTATGGTACTCTGTGTTATGTCTACCAAAGCTGCATGATTTACCCTAAAATTTTGAAGATACTAGAAAAACTTGAGGCATTTAGTTTTCCTCTGATCCATTTCAGTCATATATTCATTCAGTATATTTTCCGTCAGACCCTTAACAATATAAAATTTTAACAAGGAATCCTAAGTACATGAAATGTCTCACAACCATTTCATGTTATAGCATTAAGCCTCTCTCGACAAATTGGAGCTGTATAACCATTTAATAAACATGGTGAAGAAAAGGAAGTTTCACTTGAATCAACTGCAGTTGTTGCTTGTCCCTAATGATCATCTGGAATAATTATTAATGAATATAAACTACCAAACATTAGTTCAGTAAATATATTATATCAATACTCATGATTGATGTTGATAATGCTCCCAAGATGTTGCATACAATTCTGTTGTCATAAATGTGTGGAATAATGGTTGCCATAAATTCCTTCCAAAGGTATGAGCACCATTTTTTTTTGCTTTGAATATGTATCATTTATATTGATTGTTTTTGTCTACCATGATATACTTGTTGCCGGACCAGACTAATTCCTATTTGTTACTAAAATGTTTCTCCATATTGCAGGTGTTGGATTGATGCATATTGCCACATTTTGGTAGACAACTAGAGGAGCTTTTATCTATTACATCTACTTCCTAATTGAGTACCTATATTGTCAAGGTATCATCAATCTAATCTCAATGGAAATCCTTCATCAATCTTCAACACTAATCCATAAATGGAGGCCCAAAATTTTGTGAAAATTTGGGCTCCATCAACACCATGCTCGCCTACGACACAGATAGTTCTCTACCATTAGTCTTTGATACTCCTCACAATGGTCATAATTTGACAGTCACAAGAGTCATCCTCTCTCTTCTATAAGTTAAAAATGGAAACAACAAATATGAATACATGTTCATATTTGTTGTTGTAATTTTTGACTTATAGAATAGAGAACGGATAACTCTTGTAATTGTCATATTCTTCCCATTGCAGGAGGATCAAATAATAATGACAAAGACCTATCTGTGTTGTAGATGAGCTTGGTGTCTCAAACATGACCTTCAAGAAGGTGAATACCCTATCAAAGACCAGAATGCATCACCCAAATTATGTGATAGAAATGTACTTGCACTCAATGAAATAATAGAGATAGCTAGCAATGAGAGAGAAATCTTGCAAATGATAAAAGACATTAATGTGATCTATATGATGTATTGAATTATACCTGATTATCTATGAGACTATGTGGGATGCTTGTGAAAATGGTTTGGGTTCCTACACATGTTATTCAATCATGTTATGTTAGTTAAAAAATTATCCAAGCGAATCTCATGATCACCAATCTACTTCAAGATATCACACATAACTTGGTTCAAGTCCTATGCTTTATGTTGACTATGTCCTAGGCTATGAGTGTCACCAATAAGACCAAGTACTAGGGGCTTCTAAATGCCATTACTATGGCTATTTGGTTTCAACATATTGTGACCAGGTTTTAGCATTCAATTTCAAATAGCCATCTATGGAAACATAAGTTAAGTACATATAATTTAAATAAGTCAAGACATTATTTGACTAAGAAACTACTATACAAGAAGGTGTAGAGTACAACCCTATGAGTGTTGCAATTTTGAACCTTCCTTTTATATCACTTTTAGAATGACATTCTTTCAACATTGTTTCTATTTCAAGCACCAACTCTAATCAAATCTCTATACTAATCAAGTTCTAACAAGGATGGACAAAAAACTTGACAACTTCATGGAATATATTAGCTCTATGGAGATACCTTCACATCTTCAAGTTGGTATTGAAGGTCCTAATGGTCTAGCTTCTGGTGACTTCTTAAGGTATCAAATTATATGTTTAGTATTATATGGTAAAGACAACTAGAATATCATGGTGAGAAAATGTAAGTTGCAACATATTCTATATGGTAGTTGTATATATTTGGGATTTTATCAACCTAAATCAAGACACATTGCATCAACATAACATAAAAAATGCAAACCGTGTTCCCAAGAAATGCATACTCATACATTCACTCAAAAAATATGAGGAGCTATGTATTGTAAATCCAATATCTCCCTCAAATGTATGTCCAAATTATTTTAGGCTAACAAAAGTAGAAGTAGAAGCATGTGTAACTAAGATAGAAACCCTAGATACTGAAATGGGAAACAAACTAAGCCAAGAAAAAGAACAAATGATAGTCACTTACCAACCATTATAATCATATAGAGAACCAAATGATTTGAATTTCTATGAATAAATTTAGATATACATGTTAGTGAATATATTCAATTATCATATACCAATAGGTTTACATCTTCTCAAGTGTACCTGGAGTTTCAATAAATAAATTTTAGTATTGAGGTTTGATTCATTGATGTTCATTTTAATCCAAGTTATTTTAATTATCTAATGTTAAATTCATTAGTCTTGACATCTCTATAAAGTTCTTTCTAAGTAGTATGCTATATATTTTATTGCGAAACATAGAATTTTGTTTCTAAGAAAAATAACTACCAAGAAATGTTAAGTCAATAGAGAAAATAGAAGTTTTTTTTGGACCAATTGGTGTATTTATTCCAAAATATTGTTATCTTGATAAGTTAAAGAGATTGGAGCTCTACTTTTATGATTTTACTTAGGATTTCACTTGAAAACCAATCAATTTTGATTGTAAGCCATGATGAGGCTCTCTTTGTGTCCTATTTATGCCCCCTCATTGTTTTCCAACTGTCATTGATGAGCCCTATCATGTTAATACATAGACAATCATTACATAGTGCAAAGAAATATTAAAGATTATTGCACAAAAATAATTTTCTTAGAATGAATAATGTGAACCAAAAGATGTTTTTTGTAATCTTTGTGTGCCTACAATAATCAGTGGCAATTGTTTAGGTACATTTGAGCTTCACTTTGTTTTGAGATTCACTATTATCAAATTGGTTAACATTCATTAGCACATAAATAAGACCATGTAGACAAAAAAATCAGTCATTGTCAATTAACTTGCACATTATATAACACTGAATGTTTTGTTCTTCTTTGAGTTTTTTTTAGAATGGTGCATGTAATATCGAAGAGGAACATCCATGTCATCAAATTCATCCCCACTCAATAATTCTTTCACACTCTACTCATGATCTATGTTGTGCATTCCTAGTCCTTTTCTCATGATGCAAAGGGGGGTCCTCTACAATAACAAATAAAAGGGTTAAATTCAAAACATTTTATTATAATTGTTACAAGTATTTGACTATTTAAAGAACATAATCATGGCTTACTTGATCTATCCACATCATCTTGCGTGACACCCTCAACCTCAACGTGCTCATCATGAATAGTGACATCTATGCCCTTTGTAGCTGAAATACAAAATGTTACATTAATTTAAACATTACCCAAAACAATTAAATTTGTATTAGGGCATATGCACCGAGTTGTGGTGCCAAAAAGGTGACAAGGAAATTTTATTTTCCTATTTTAAAAAGCACGTACGTGCTATAGCACACACGCGCTTTAAAAAAAAAAAAGTATATATGATGGGCTGCAAACCCGCAGCCCATCATTTTCATTAGCATTTTCTTCTACTCCTACAGCGAGCAGCGCGTACGCGAGTTGAAAACTCAACATTTGCACCACCATTTGCCAAAATGCCTCCTCGTTGATGAAATCCAAGACCACAAGCACACCCACGACGACGCCGTAAGTGATATGAACCTAACTTTGCATTGTTTGATATATTTTTCATATTGTTTTGTAAGTTTTTTATATTCTTTTGTAGGGTTTTTACAAATTTCATTTAGATTTGTTTATTTATTTGAATTTCAATTGATTTTTTATCAGGAAATGTTCATAATCAACCAGAAAATCCACAAGAACATCAAAACCCTCAAGAACCCCCAAACCAAAACCCTCCTCAAGAAGAAGAACAAATTCCACAACTCGAACCAATTGCAAGACCTCCACCAAGCACACAAGAAAATATAAGAAATGAAATAGAGAGAGGCAAAACTCAATTAGAAGGAATCATTGCTCGGTTGAAAGAATCCGGACAAACCAATCCAATGAGGGCTCAATTGGCATCATCCCTTGAATCCATTAACACTCAGATAGCCTTAGTTAGTGGTCAGTTACATATTTGGCGGGCTAAGAGGGATGAACAAAAAAGATTTTATGCAAATAAATTGTCATATGAAGATGTTAGAAAAAAGGAAATACCAAAAGGTAGTATATGTGCATTATTTAGAAAACTTGGTGAGCAAAATACTGTTAGAGAGGGTACTAAACGATTCCCCATCCATTGGTGCATACATGATGCTATTAGAAATAATTTTTGGGATAGATGGTGGATGGTTTTTGATGCCCCTCCTTGCAACAATCACAAGGTCCCCATGTATTTTTTGAAGAAATTATATTGTGAGTTTGTCCTTGGGGAGATCCCCAATTATTTTGATATGTTAGACTCCCAGGGTAGAGGTGGGGGGTCATCATTTGAGAGGCCTGGAGCACGTCGTGACCCTAATGTAGTTAGGGCACCCGTGGTCCATCCACAGCGTGAGCATGTGATTATTCCTTCAGTTGTGAAGGAACATGTAGAGGCCAGCACTCTAGGGACCATTAATGCTTTGACACAAACCCTCATCCATTCCACGAGCCCATTAGTTGAGGGGGAGCCTTCTATACGTCGTGGTCACATGTGCACTTCATGCGGATCCCTATGCACATTTGGCACTCATGTCGGAGATGGTGCAGATGATGGGCTTGCCACCGATCAGTTCCTAAACAAGACATTTGGCATTGACACACAGGTAAATTGCTAATTTGATCACATTTCATACGTATAGTGAATGATTAATTAATTAGGATTTATTGACATTGTTCAAAATTTAGGGTCAAAGTGTTCCTGGGCCTAGCACCGATCGTCCAGGCCCATTTTTTGTCCCTTCGATGAGTTCTGAGGTATGTATCAATTTAATCATTTTAATTAATACATATATTTATTACGTAATCATATTAAGGATTGACCCAAAAAAATATGCATGTGCATCAGTTCTCCACAGGACCCTCAACCTTTACCACAGACGCAGAGCAGAGACATCATACGAGCTTCACACAGGTACAGTTATTTCATGTTAATTTAATTCATTTGATTATATTTATTCCATGTTTCATGTTAGATATAACGTGTATTGTATGACATGAAACTCATGATGTCGGACACACCTCCTCATCTACGACAGTCTGTTGATAGTGGAGTGGCCGCAGTTGTGGCTAGCTCACAGCCACTGACGGAGGTATGAAAGAATTTTCTTCGTTTTAGTTGTTGTTTATAATAGTTAATCTCAAAATTTCTAATGTTATTTATAAGTGATTATATTTATTGAATTGTTTTAGGGTCTTGTCACGCGTGATCGTCC
Organism: Cupressus sempervirens; assembly: GCA_028749045.1. NCBI lineage: Eukaryota > Viridiplantae > Streptophyta > Pinopsida > Cupressales > Cupressaceae > Cupressus > Cupressus sempervirens. Next base: position 555,831,463 of record CM053786.1, on the reverse strand, counting down.
ATGAGCATTTGAGGTGGACTTACAGAGTGACTATTTGTTGGCGGTAAGAAAATAATTGATTTTGTGAGTACATATATTTGATTTCAACGTATAATAAATATTGATTCATATCTACTTTCTTTGTATCAGTTGGACCTGGAGAAGAACCTCAACAAGAGGTCAAGTGAGTGTGTCAGGAGGGCCCCATCATCTCCACTGTCTCCCTCCACATCACGACAGAGGACGTCAAGAGACATGTTTCCTTCCCCTCATGGGAAGGAAAAGATGTAGTTGAGATATTTGATACATATATATAGAGACTTGTTTCCTTCCCCATGTATATATATAGGCATCTGAGAGACATATTCGATACACATTTGATGTACATATGACATTCTATATTTGATGTATGACATTATTGGTTAATATATGATATGTTTGTTCATATATGACATTATTGGTTATCATAATACATTATGTGTTTGTTAATGTATATGACATTATTGGTTATCATTTTATATTATATGTTTGTTCATGTATGACATTAAATTAGATATGTGCATGTATGAAATTAAATTCAATTGCTAGAGAGTTGCCATTATGTCTACCAACTAGTAGATGTTCTTTTTTGCTTTATTAGTATTTCTCAAAAACTGCAAAGAAGCTGTTTCTAGTGAATAGTTGTAAACAATTGTGATCATCGACTTCATATACTCATGGCTTTGGCTGCGAACACTTGTAACTTTGGCTATAAGCATCCATGGCTTTGGCTATGTGCACTAGTGGCTTTGGCTGTGAGCATTTATGGCTTTGGTTGTAGGCACAATATAGCCTTGGCTGTAGGTTGTCTTTCTTGCTGCATGTCGAAGTTACCTTCAAGAATATCATTAGTCTAAGATCATTACAATTAAAATACTATGACATAATACCTTGGAAATAATAGTCTTTAACCCATTACTTTATTTGTTAAAACATCATGTAGTATCTACTGTAGTCCTTCTACTCAAATATGTTTTCAAAAATACTTAGTATGGCAAAGAAATGTCTATGGAAAGCTTGTCAAATAGGATATTGAAGAACTAAATGTGGATAGTCATTAGTACCCATCAATAAGAACACAAAAATCTTTCTCAAGAAAGCCATATGACATTAGCAAGTAATTTATAAATTTCCTTTGCAAATAACTAGAAGATGCTATGAATCTTAATACAGAGTTAATCACGAACTCATTATTCCATCCAAGAAACATATATCACCCTAAGCCAATTAACCGACAGGATAAAAATTAATTCAATTTCAACAAAATTTTGAGTATAACAAGCATCTTAGGGATTCTTACAAGAATTAATATGATGTTCACAAGAGCATTACAAGATCTTGTAATGCTATTTCACATATTGTAATCATATTCAGTTTTGAATGGCCATTTGTGTTACAAGCATAAATTTTCTTTAAGGTCTTTTAATTCTAGACATGAATTTTATTATGAAGCTTTTTTATGACAACCCACTCAATGCATATATTGTTGTTCCACATTATGCTAATTTGACTTTCATTGGTTGATTTGGGTCTAGACATGACGTTATTCACTACCTTTTATATATATTATTTTTTTGTAGTGAGGTTCTGGCCTGAATGAATGTATTAATCATCAAAGTTGTGAACCTTGGTCGAGATCCTTACAAATATATTTTCAAATTGGACCTCAAATAGTTTTCTCAGTCACCCCTTGCACACAGATACTGAAATTGTAGTTAATTACAAAATTAATACTGAATTAACACAAGTTTAATTGAGAAGTATTATGTACCTCAATAGGCTAGATTATTATTGACCGGGAAGCTTTATCTTAGAGTAGTTGGTTTCCTAAATCTTTAGTGCAATGACAGTCTTATGGAATGTGGAATTAGGTCTGCTAGCTAAGGAACGTTCTTTAAAAGGTAGAGGAAACTCAAGACTCACATGTTTCCAATCAATATAAATGTTTAAATCGCTTCTCTAATTTTTTCTATTTATGATCTTCTTAAAACTTAACTTTCTAAATGCATTGATGGGGAAATAAAGATCTTCTAGGAACTAAAGGATAATCATGTTTAATACTTACAATTCTTTGTTTTTATCTAATAATTTAAAAAAGATTGTACAAGTGTTTTCAAAGAGCAACACTTGTCACTAACATCATAAGAAGGAATATCCAAGGAGTCTTACCACTAATCCCCCACCACCAAATTCAAGAGAAAACAAAATTCCACTACTAAAGAGATAGTAACAATGATCATCCCTAGTCTCTCCCTTATCACAAAATGATTACCATCAAAATTTGCATTTCCAATTGCGTCATGTGCGTTGAAGCGATAGTAACATTTTCACTCTCTTACCTAATGTCTCCCATTTTTAAAACTCCTGGGGAAGGGCAAGGCCATCTTCTCAGTACTTCAAAATACAACGAGTTCCATTTTTTCACATATTGATAATCGTTGACTTAAAGTATAGTCAAAGTATTGATAGCCCATAGATATGCCCCGTCAAAGATCGCAACCCTGTGGCATTTAGTGACCCTTAGGGACATTCTAGTTCAGCGTTCCTGAGAATGTTCGAGCACTGAAGGGGATAGGAAGAGGTTGGGGATAGGGTTTACTCGGCCACCCGAAGCTAATGGAGCAGACAGTTTGATCCCACAACGAAAGATGAGAGAGATTTGGCAGTTGGCAACTTTGTACTGGCCAACACTACAAGTTTCAGAATCACCCGAGATGGCATTATAGAATGAAAATGGAATGTGATCTCCAAAAAGAGAGAGAGTTTATTGTAGGTCTCTACAACACAGTCTTATAGGAATTGGAATCTCATCCATATCTCGCACGAGCTCCGAGATATGCCCCGTCAAAGATCGCAGCCCTGTGGCATTTAGTGACCCTTAGGGACATTCTGGTTCGGTGTGCCTGAGAACATTTGAGCACTGAAGGGGACAAGAAAAGGTTGGGGATAGGGTTTACCCGACCACCCAGAGCTAATGGAGCAGACAGTTTGATCCCACGACGAAAGATGAGAGAGATTTGGCAGTTGGCAACTTTGTATTGGCCAATACTGCAAGTTTCACCATCACCTGAGATGGCGTTGTAGAATGAAAATGGAATGCGATCTCCAAAAAGTGGGAGAGGTTATTTTAGGTCTCTACAACACGATCCTATAGGAACTAGAATCACATCCATACCTCATACGAGCTTCAAGATATGCCCCATCAAAGATCGCAGCCCTATGGCATTTAGTGACCCTTAGGGACATTCTGGTTCAGCGTGCTTGAGAACGTTTGAGCACTGAAGGGGACAGGAAGAGGTTGGAAATAGAGTTTACTCGGCCACTCGGAGCTGATGGAGCAGACAGTTTGATCCCACGACGAAAGATGAGAGAGATTTGGCAGTTGGCAACTTTGTACTAGCTGACATTGCAAGTTTCAGCATCACCCAAGATGGCGTTGTAAAATGAAAATGGAATGTGATCTCCAAAAAGAGAGAGAGGTTATTGTAGGTCTCTACAACATGGTCTTGTAGGAACTAGAATTGCATGCATACCTCCCACAAGCTCTAAGATATGCCCCATCAAAGATCGCAGCCCTATGGCATTTAGTGACCCTTGGGTACATTCCGGATTGGCATGCCTGAAAACGTTCGAGCACTAAAGGGGATAGGACGAGGTTTGGGATAGGGTTTACTCAGCCACCTAGAGCTAACGGAGCAGATAGTTCGATCCCACAACGAAAGGTGAGAGAGATTTGGAAGTTGGCAACTTTGTACTGGCCCACACTGCAAGTTTCAGCATCACCCGAGATGGCGTTGTAAAACAAAAATGGAGTGGAATCTCCAAAAAGTGAGAGAGGTTATTGTAGGTCTCCACAACACGGTCCTTTAGGAACTAGAATCGCATCCATACCTCACACGAGCTCTGAGATATGCCCCATCAAAGATCGCAGCCCTATGGCATTTAGTGACCCTTGGGGACATTCTGGATTGGCGTGCCTGAGAATGTTTGAGCACTGAAGGGGATAGGATGAGGTTGGGGATAGGGTTTAACTAACCATGTAGAGCTAACATAGTAGACAGTTCGATCCCATGAGGAAAGGTGAGAGAGATTTGGCAGTTGGCAACTTTGTACTAGTTGACATTGCAAGTTTCAGCATCACCTGAGATGGCATTGTAAAATGAAAATGGAGTGTGATCTCCAAAAAGTGAGAGAGGTTATTTTAGGTCTCCAAAAAGAGTGTTTAAAAATGCAAAAAAAATGGGGGGTCCTTTGTATGGTTTGGGAGTTTGACCATTAAAACTAGAAATTGTCCTAGTAGTAAGTGTTGGTAACAGTTTTGAAATTTGATTGTTGAGCGTTGAGAAACCTCAAGTTTGGGATTTTTCTTGTTGGTTTGAGTCTATAATAACCATTTCCATCTGAAAAGTTGAGTGTTGAAACCATTTAAGAAGTATTTGCAGTGTTTTCCCTAAAATTTGAGTGTATAAAAAGGGGTATGTGATTGCTCCCAAGGTGGATTTAGTGTTTTCTCCAAACAAGAGTTGCATTTTATGTTTGAAGTCATCTAATATAACCAAAGTGAAGGTGTTTGAACCATTTTGCAGTTCTAGAGACGTTTCAAAGTAAGGGTTCTAGAAAGCCCTAGGGTAAAGGGGCTAGAAAGGAGGGTTTTGTAAAAACCATTGTAAAGTTGATCATGAGACCAAAAAAATAGAAGAACCCTTGCATTTGAGTCATGTCTTAAGACTTTTTTGGGTCATGGGAGTTCCAAAAGTCAAGGGATTGTGAGTTGCTTTGTAAATGGCCTCAAACTAGGCCTAGTTAGCAGACTGAAATAGCCAATTTTGAGTGATATTTTACAAAACAAGTGTAGTTGGTTTTGGAGTATATTTTAGAGTGAGGAAAAGGGTATTTTAATCACCCAATAGTTTAGGAAGTTCTGTGGAAAATTTTGGAGAAAACAACAAATTAGTGACTGGCAAGGGCTAGTTGGAACAAGCCTAGAAGAGGCAAAATTAAGAAAGTGTAAGAGATGAGTTGCTGAGAGTGTGCAAGGAGTTGGAACATTTTAGATGAGATGTTTTGATATGATCCAAGGTGTTGAGGCCATGATATGATGCCAAGGATGAGTTTTGGTACTTGCATAGGGTGTTCCAACCAAGCTACAAATGCATAGGATAGGACCTTGTAAGGTACTTGCAAATTATGGTTCTAATGTCGACAAAATAGAACTCCCAAAAAACTTGGAAATTTACCTTATCTTTAATGTCAAGGACTAAGTTCAATATAAAGGGCCTACACTCATAGAAGGACAAACAAAATCAAAGATTGAAGAAGTCACTATCCCATTATAATCTCAGCCAAAAGCTGAAAAGGTTATGGATTCAAGAATCAAGAAGAAGACTTGTCATGGCACCTATATGGAGCATCTTATCAAATGGAAGGATCAACCAGAATCTGAAGTAACATGGATAGATGAGAGTGATTTTGGAAAGAAAGGTATTCCTACGAAATTCCTTCAGATTTATCCACCATGAGTTCTTTGTCACATAGTCAATTGGTGTGCATAGATCCTAGGGAAGGGGATAGTTGGGAGATATCCTCTTGGGAATAGGGTCAAGAAGAAACCCTATAGGATCAGAAGAAGTCATTGGTTAGTTTGGGCATAGTGGCCTAAACTAGTAGGGTGGGTCTCCTTACATTACTGTTGGTTAGTGAATTCCAATTTTTATTTGTTCAAGGCTAAGAGACATATAAAAAACTACATTTTCAATTATGATATTAGATTAAGCTTGCTAATGCAAGATTCACAACTAGATTGGTTGTAGGAGGTTGTCACAAACCTTGGGTAACCAAATACTTGTGGGGATGAAAATGTTTCCCTTTTAATTCCATCCCCACCACATGTTGACCCCAAGGACGTCATCTAATGCTTTGCAAATGGTGGCAACCATGATGAAATAAATAGTTAACAATTTTTTGATACCCAGGCCCAAAATGACTATGATGGAGATGTTGATTTTATACGTTACATGCCACTAGATAGAAAACAACATAGTGGTTTACCCAGTAGATTCCTATAGCTACCAAAGAAAAGGATACAAAATTCTAAGGAACAAGAGAGACTAAGAAGTTATTTGAGGCTAATGAACTTTACATGAAGGAGAAGATCAGGGATAGGAAAGATGGGAGAGAGGAAAAGATTGCAAGAAATGAGATCTTAGATGCTATAGAGAGGGGAAAATGAGTTGCGGAGATGGTTGCACTAAAGGAATAGAAGAGGAAAGAAAGAGAGGATAATCTAAATGTTTGAAAGAGATATAGACCAAATATTGGAGGTGCACCTTCAACAACTATAGAAATTATATTTACAACACTAATGGAAGGAGATGTAATTGCACTAGCCCTAGAATCAATTAGTATGCCCAACATACCTCTTCTCCCATAGCATAAATCACATTCTGATATGTTCAATGCTCTAATCCCTAGATTAGGAAATATTCTTACTTAATAAGTGTAACCCCAAGCATTGTCACCATAGTTGGCAACAAATGGTGAGAGTCCCAATGAACTAGTGAAAGAAATGACTAAGTTGATGGAGCTGAATCCTACATTACACACATCTCCTAGTAGTGGACAGGAGGATGTTGGGATTGGGAGCATAGCACCTATTCCCTTTCCTAGTTTTATGGACAATTGATGGGAACTCAAGTAGATGGGAGAAATTCCAATTTTTTTGAAGCGATAAAGTTTTGTGATGTATTTAGAATATCTAAGATAGACTTATTTTTTATGTGAACTAAACCATTCTTACATTACTATTTAAATGTATTTGTATTGTTATAATAGTTTGATTGTTGGTCATGGTGTAAAATATGTAAAGTTTAGAAATATAAATAGTTCATCATAGAGATATTATATAATTAATTTATTTTAAATAATAGAAATAATCATAACAAATAGATAGAAATAAAAAATAATAATTCTATACAAAAAGTTTTAATTTATTTTAAATAATTAAATAATAGAAACATCGTAGAATTAATAATTCAGTATAATCATAACAAATAGGCACTAAACAATCCAAAATTCAAACATACGAAGGTCCAACTAGAATAATGACTTTAAATAATCAAATACCAAAGCTAAACAAAGGAAATGGGACTTTTACCTTAAATGAATAAATTACATGAAGAAGGGTGGCTGGCTGTTTGGAAATCTACTTATTTTTCTTCTCTCCCTCCTGTCATCCAAGAGAACATGCAATGAACGAAAAATATCATCACAATAAGAAAATATGAAAAATATTGTTCTAGCTTTAAAAAAATTGGAGACATCAAAACATAAAATCTAGATTCTAAACAAATCAAAACATAAAATCTATGATTTAAACTAAATCTCATCACTTACGCATCATAACAATACGGTCCACCTTAGTCATGTGGACAGTCTTGGGGAAGAGGTTGCAACAATGTATTTGGATCTAGTTGATCACTCTTTCTCTCTCTCCCTCTCTCTGTATTCAATCTAATGAGCCAACTGGATCTGCTCAACATTTTAATGTCTCAAGTATTACCTCATGGTCTGACTCGCGAACTCTCCAAAGATTCTTATTATGTGGTTTTCCACCATATTTTATCAAGTGGACATTTGATGCGACAACAAAATTTGAATAATGAAGAATCTTCCTCTCTGTTTGCCAATCCTCGAATAACCACAAGTTAGGGTTCTTCATAGAATATCGTCTAAGCCATGTGCCGGTTACAACCACCGCACCGACATGGTACTCTAAACCTTCACCATCTATAACCGAGTGATCCAATTTTTGTTTGGCTTGAACACAACGACACAAATAATAATTTGTCCCTTCTTCATTGTCTTCAGGTGCAATAACAGCAAAAACATGGCCTGCAGTGACAAATGTACAAAATGCGGTCATTAATTCAGAAAATACTTGCGTAAAAGTTATAAAGTTACATATTGAAATTACAAAGATATATAAATATATATTACCAGGTTGCACTAGATCAGACAAGTGGTCAAAGTCAATAGACGATTCCATCTATACCATTTCTAGTGCTTGTGGGGGACGATAGGTGTCAATTGGGTCCAAAACCCATATATCCCATTTGTCCACCCATTCAGTTGACTCACAGTCATCCCAATTTTCCTCTGCACATGATGGACAATAGCATTCCATTTTTCGTGTGTAGATACTCCATGAACCTACATCAGAGCTTCTAAAAGAGTGCAACTCACTAGATCCTGTTAGTGTGCAACAATCCTGATATGGTGCAATGTTAGTATTATCTATCAACCAAAAAAATCTATGAACCGTAGACTCACCTTCCTTACCTGGACCCATTGTAGCGTTACACCACTGGACAATGGATTTTGCATCTGTCAATATTGCTCCATCTTTGTACTTTAGTTCTTCACGAGCTAAGGCTCTTTTGATGCATGCGCCTGCACCATTGTGCTCTCCCTTTCTATGACCAGCCTCTATGAAATTCCACATCTATTGAATTCTACACAACTTGTGCACCCTGCTCAACCAATAGAACATCCATGCATTCTTGAATTGAGATGCACAATTGTCTGACCAAATAATGTGCTGAAAATATGTAATGCTCCTGTTAGCCAAATCTCCATAAAATAGTTGAAAACAACCATGTACGAACTCTGTAGAATGTGATCAATCATCATTGATATAAAAATTGTACTCCCTCAAAATCTACCTGTCATCCTCTGTACTTGTAGGTGAATGCATGAATGTTATGTGAACAAATATGGAAACCTGTTGAGAAGTATAATACTTTGCTTGCACCTCATTTTGTGGTTGTAGTGTGTAGTTCTCTGCGAAATCTACAACTGAAACAATGGTATCCAGTGGAAACATATCCTTGCACAACTTGAATTGCAAATCCAGCCATCGAACTCTATGGGTATGCCTTGCATACTCGTAAATAATGTTTTCACGAAAAATTTTCATGAACTCATACACTGGAATCTTTTCAATGACTAAATCACATCTTTTACCATGTTTCCCATCTTTTAGAGCATGTCACTGTCTTAAATTTTTCATAATCTACTATTTCATTTCCAATTGCATGTGTACTATCCATATGTTCACAAGTTGATAAAAGTTGCAAAGAACCATAAAATAAGCACGTACCATCCAAGCATGATGTCTTGTAAAATTGTTGGCCGTCCCTTATTTTACATAAAATGTTGGATATGAATTCCCTTAAAGATCTTGGTGGCTCATTTATGTCAGAATCCTGCAAAACAAACTGAGAATGCAAAATTATGCATATATGCCTAAAAACATCAAAATGGTTAGAAAATTCAATATGTATCCTACAACAACAAGTTGTGCGTGTGTGATTTATCTTCACATAAAAAGGTTTACCCATCTCAAAAAAAATTTGACTTATTCGAATTTGAGGATACATACCAATAAATTTTGCAAAAAATTGTGTCTGAGTTGTGTCCAAAAAATGTTTCGCATGTGGCTCGTGATTTTGGCTACCAATCCTCCTTCTTACAACATCTCTTTGATTAGGGGAAACACGTCTATTATTTTTCCAAAAATCTTCGATCAATGATTTCAAGGCTTCACTAATTTCGTTATCCTTTTACGGTAGTCTACCGCTAAATGTCCATAACTCATTTTTTGTTGGATCTTCCAATCTCTCACGCCTTAGCATGGCTCTCCTTAGAGTACCTCTACCAATTTTTAATGTTTTGCTTGTCTTTCTCATGAGTCGAGCTTTCTTCATTTGGCTACTTACTATTGTCGATGTAAGTACTCATCTTGCGATATTACTATCTTTGGTGCATGATTTAGAACCCACTTTGTCATAAGCATTCATTAGATTCTTTACAATGTTTTTTTCATTTGAATCATCCATCATTCTTAGCCCAAGAATCTTCATGATAGGCCTAAATTTTAAATTCTTCATCATTTCAACAAATAATTGGCATTGACCTGTAATATTTAATTCATCAAAAAATAATCTCCACATACGATTAACTTTTCTTTGACAAGTATGCTTGCTAATCTTGTCAGGCATTGATTTCAAAATGTTACTATCAATATCAATCAAATATTTTGGTCTTCTAAAATGAATTCTAGAAGGTGTTATAATCTCTTCAATTCTCTCAACATTTTGAACATCAACATAAGGTTGAGTGTATTGCGTACCTTGAACCAAAGATGATGTCCCTTGGCAATAAGATGCAAAAGATGGAATATCACCTACTTGATGTGTTGATGTTGTGCCTTCAACATGACATGATGGAGTGTGTATATCGTCAGATCTACAAATTGGTGTCTCTTCAACATGAGAGGACGATATGACTTCAACATTGGAAGATGGTGTAGTAGACGATATGACTCCAACATTAGAAGATGGTGTAGCTTCACAATTCAATTGTCTTCTTGAGCATAACAGTCTCATTCATTCTCTTTGTCTTTCCAATTCTTCCTCTTTGTTTCTTGGTACCGGTGGTTCTTGATCCTCTTCAAAAGTCAATTCTTCATTATTGCTTTGCAATTTTCTTTGCTCACGAAGTAATTTCATTTTATCTCTTTTAATTGCCAAATCTCTCTCCCTATCTTCATTTGTTTGATTTTTTGGTTTCTTCCTTGGCATGATGATGATTTCTACATGTCAAATTATTCAAACATTTGAATTACTTAAAATGTGTAAATTACAAATTATTCAAATACATATAAAAATTATAATTATTTGAATGAATACACAATATATATATAAAATGACTTGTCAAATTTCTAACCATTTCGAAATAACATTTCATTGAAACATACAAATTTTAATGAATTCACTATATATTAAACAACATGTCAAATTATAATCAAATTTTTATCTATATATCAACAAACAATATTTAAAATAGATTGCACTAACCTTTTCTATACAAGGAATATTCAAAAAGTCTTCAAATCGTGTATCCAATGATTGAATTTGGTGTTTTCTAGCTTCCAAAAGTGTTTGCCACCTTGAAATAGTGTTTGTTAGCTTGAAATAGTGTTTGCCACCTTAAAAGAGTGTTTGTTGTGTTGAAACCCAAGATTTCTATCAGGATAACAAAGTGCAGAATAGAACAAAAGCAGAGAATGAATGAAACGGGCCCCAAAGTTACTTTTTGACCATTTTTAGGTGATTTCACATAGTGTGTATGCGCTATAGTGCGTACGCACTATATGAGAACACATCACTCTCCACCCTCCCTACTCTCTCTCTCTCCCTACTCTCTCTCTCTTCCTACTCTCTCTCCTCTCTCCCATCCCCTACACTCTCTCTCTCTCCCCTCTCCCATACTTTACTCTCTCTCGCTCTCCCTCTCCCACCGCCTACTCTCTCTATCTCTCTCACCCTCTCTCCTCTCCCATCCCCTACTCTTTAGATCTCTCACACACACTCCCATCCTCCCTCTCCCACTTCTTACTCTCTCTCTCTCTGCCAGCTCCTACTATCTCTCACACTCTCTCCCATCCCCTACTCTCTCTTACACACACTCCCATCCGCCCCTCTCTCCCATCCGCTACTCTCTCTCTCCCCTCTCCCATCCCCTAAACTCTCTCTTTTGCAGATACACACTCCCATCCCCCTCTCTCTCTCCCCTCTCCCATCCCTTACTCTCTAGATCACTCACACGCACTCCCATCCCTCTCTCTCCTCCTCTCCCACTCCCTCTCCCACCACCTACTATCTCTCTCTCTCTCAAGTTCTCTCTCTCCCTCTCTACTCTCTCTCTCTCTCTCCCATCCCCTACTATTACTCTCTCTCTCTCTCTCCAATCCCTAACTCTCTCTCACACTCTCTCCCATCCCCTACTCTCTCTGACACTCTCTCTCATCCTTTCACTCTGTCTCTCTCATCTCGTACTCTCTCTCTCTTTCTGCCACCTCCTACTCTCTCTCACACTCTTTCCCATCCTTTCGCTCTGTCTCTCCCATCTCATACTCTCTCTTTGCCACCCCCTACTCTCTCTCACACTCTCTCTTATCCCCTACTCTCTCTCTTTCACAAACACACACACACACACACACTCCCATCCCCCTCTCTCTTCTCTCCCATCCCCTACTCTCTAGATTTGTCACACGCACTCTCATCCCTCTCTCTCCTCCTCTCCCACTCCCTCTCCCAGGTCACCTACTATTTCTCTCTCTCAAGTTCTCTCTCCCTCTCTACTCTCTCTCTCCCATCCCCTACTCTTACTCTCTCTCTCTCCCATTCCCAACTCTCTCCCATCCCCTACTCTCTCTCACACTCTCTCCCATCCTTTCACTCTATCTCTCCCATCCCGTACTCTCTCTCTCTCTCTCTCTCTCTCTACTGCCCCCTACTCTCTCTCTCACTCTCTCCCATCCTTTCACTCTATCTCTCCCATCCTTTCACTCTGTCTCTCCCATCCCGTACTCTCTCTCTGCCACCTCCTACTCTCTCTCACACTCTCAAACTCTCTCCCATCCCCTACTCTCTCTCTTTCATAGACACACACTCTCTTATCCCCCCACTCTCTTCTCTCCCATCCCTTACTCTCTACATCTATCACGCACACTCCCATCCCCCCTATCTCTCTCCCTCTCCCTCTCCTACCGCCTACTAGATCTCTCTCTCTCAAGTTCTCTCTCTCCCTCTCTACTCTGTCTCTCTCCCATCCCATCCCTTACTCTCACTCTCTCTCTCTCTCATATCCCCTACTCTCTCTCAAACTCCCATCCCCTAATCTCACTCTCTCTCCCATCCCGTACGAGCTCTCTCCACCACCACCTACTCTCTCTCACACTCTCACACTCTCTCCCATCCCCTACTCTGTCTCTCTTACACACATTCCCATTCCCCCTCTCTCTCTCTCCCTCTCCCACTCCCTCTCCCACTGCCTACTTTCTCTCTCCCATCCCCTACTCTCTCTCTTTCATAGACACACACTCCCATCCCCCCCTCTCTCTCTCCTCTCCCATCCCCTACTCTCTAGATTTGTCACACACACTCCCATCCCCCCTCTCTCTCCCTCTCCCACTCCCTCTTGCACCACCTACTATCTCTCTCTCTCTCTGAATTACTCTCTTTCCCTCTTTACTTTCTCTCTCCCATCCCCTACTCTCACTCTCTCTCTTCCATCCCCTACTCTCTCTCTCTCTCTCTCTCACCCCCATCCTGTACAAGCTCTCTCTACCACCCCTACTCTCTCTCAAACTCTCACACTCTCTCCCATCCCCTACTCTATCTCTCATACACATTCCCATTCCCCCCCTCTCTCTCTCTCACACACTCCCTCTCCCATTGCCTACTCTCTCCCATCCCCAACTCTATCTCTCTTACACACTTCCATCCCCCCTCTCTCTCTCCCTCCCACTCCCTCTCCCATCGCCTACTATCTCTCTCTCTCTCTCTCTCTCTCTCTCTCTCTCTCTCTCTCTCTCTCTCTCTCTCTCTCTCTCCCTCTCTCTCCCATCCCCTACTCTCACTCTCTCTCTTTGCCACCCCTACTCTCTCTCACACTCTCACACTCTCTCCCATCCCCTACTTTCTCTCTTACACACACTTCCATCCCCCCTCTCTCTCTCTTTCCCACTCCCTCTGCCATTTCCTAATCTCTTTCTCTTCCATCCACCCTCTCTCTCCCTCTCCCACTCCCTCTACCATTGCCTACTCTCTTTCTATCCCATCCCCTACTCTCTCTATCTCTCTCTCCCCTCTCTCATTCCCTACTCTCTCTCTTTCACACACACCCATCCCCCCTCTCTCCTCTCCCATCCTCTACTTTTTCTCTCACTCACTCTCCCTCTCCCACTGCCTACTCTCACTCTCTCTCACTCACTCTCTCTCTCTCTCTCTCCCTCTCTACTCTCTCTTTGCTACCCCCTACCCTCTCTCACATTTTCACACTCTCTCTCTTTCTCTTTTACACACATTTCCATCCCCCCTCTCTCTCTCCCTCTCCCACTCCCTCTCCCATTGCCTACTCTCTCTTCCATCCCCTACTCCCTCTCTTCCATCCCCTACTCTCTCTCAAGCTACTCTATATTCCCCCTCTCCCATTCCCTACTCTCTCTCTTTCACACACATGCACTCCCATCCTCCTCTCCCACTCCATCTCCCACCACCTACTCTCTCTCTCCCCCATCCCCTACTCTCAATCTCTCTCTCCCAACTTGTACTCTCTCTCACACTTCCTCTCTCTCCCATCCCCTACCTTCAATCTCTCTCCCCCATCCCGTACTCTCTCTTTGCCACCTCTACTCTCTCTCTCACACTTCCTTTCTCTTGCATCTTGTACTCTCTTTGCCACTCCTACTCTCTCACATTTCCTCTATCTCCCATCCTATACTCTCTCTGCCACCCCTACTCTTTCTCACTTCCTCTCTCCCCTCTCCCATCCCTTACTTTCTCTCTATCTCTCTCACACACACAAATAGCCATTCCCTCGCCCCACCCCCCTAGCTCTCTCTTGGTTTTGGTTTGCAATTTAGGTCTCAATAGTGCATACGCACTATAGCACGTGCACACTACCTCGAATTCACTAGTGTTTTAATAGTGTGTGCACGCTATAGGGTGCACGCGCTATTCAAAGCTTTGCATTAAAACCAAGCCTAAGGCTTGGTTTTTCCTTGGAGATCCAACCCAAAGGTTTGGAGTTTATAAACAGGTCTGAGACGTGTTTTCCAGCAAACATACAAAAAATGATTGATTTTTCTTATGTGCTCCGCTTCAAGATTCCTCATGGTTGGGTATCGATAAGATTAGGTAACATAACATTATAGGTCTCTGTGTTAGCTATCTAACCATATAATTTATTTTTAATTTGAACTATTTTAAGTCTTTCATCTATAATTTCTTTTGAATGTATGTTCATTTTTTGTCAGAAACCAACATGTACTAATTGGGCTATAGATTTTAGCTCATTCATCGAATTTTGTAACAACTTGGTTTTTAAGAAACTAGACTCCATTCTACACACTTTGAAAAAAAGAAGTTTTGATTTTAGATTAGTTTTCAATCATTTCTAGGGGGAGCACACAGATATTTCACGTTTTTGGGATGGGTCTAATTTAAAAATTCATTAAAAAAAATACACATTATAAAATTACCTGAAAAATTGGGGATAAACTACATAGTGTTAGGTAACTTTTGACTGGAGCGATTAAAGAATTTCAAAAAAAAAGTTAAAATTTTAGGGGGGCCACACTTTGTACTATGTTATGTTTTTTTGGAATAAACAGTACCACTTTCTGTGGCCCCCTTTTTTGAGGACCTAAAACTAAACCATTTTGAAAAAAATTTAGTAGTTTAGAAACTAGATTCAAAGGACTACGACTTTTGTTTTTGTCATATCTTAAAATTTTAAGCATAACTATCTTCAAATTCTTGTTGAAGTCTAGAATTTGCTGATTTCAGGAAAAAGGTGTCCACTTATACCCCCCTTTTGGCACCACAACTTGGTGCACTTACCCTAAGCTTAGTTTGATATGATACATGGGCCAAAGTACAACTTCAATTCAAGACAAAAAATACTTATAATATAATTGGATACATTGAGACACTATGTTTTGGAAACATTACATAGAGTTTGAATCTCATTTATGAGGTAGCTACTTTCATCAACTAAATCAAATATATTGGCTTCTAAGATTGTTGATTTTAGTCATGTTCAATTATTTATGTTTCTTTTTTTCTTGATATTGTGAAGAGCGATTGGTTGTTTTGTACTTTTCTAATAACCTCTTTAGTATTTTTCCTCTTTGTCTTGGTTGTA
Source organism: Cupressus sempervirens (assembly GCA_028749045.1). NCBI lineage: Eukaryota > Viridiplantae > Streptophyta > Pinopsida > Cupressales > Cupressaceae > Cupressus > Cupressus sempervirens. The sequence continues at coordinate 555,815,674 of CM053786.1, read as the reverse complement.
TTCTAGCATATATAGGTGTTAGCAAACATGCTTATCAATTTGGTTGCCCATATAGTACCTATGTGGTCTTTGAGTTTTTTTTTCAAGAACATATATATAGTTGTAATCTTTGAAGGTTGTTGCACACTTGGAATAATACCACTCATTATTTTCATTAAGTGTAGTTATTTTCTTACAAATTTTTTTCCTTGTGATTGATTTGGGCAAGTTGGATGACAAAATGATTATGACTTGATGTATAGTATTGTTGCTTTGACTATGCAATGAAGGGCATTTGGAGTTTTTGAACAATCCTCTTCTATAGTGTAATTTTTTTTTTGTGTTACTAGTTGAGGGACATCTAGAAGTTATTTTGTTGTTGTGAGAAGATCATTTTCATTCTCTAAAATCAAAGACTATAGTTGATGAATAGTTGAGTAGTCATCAGCGTGCTTATTACCATGCCATTATATTCTATGAGATGGCCATTTTTTATTTCAAGAATTGTTTCCTTATATTGATGGTACATTTCCTAACTTTCTTAGTTCTTTCTTTGTTTTTTTTTTGTCCCCAAAGTGTCAAATTATAGTGGTGGCTGAAATATATATCAATTTGATGCTCCTCCTAAGAACCTTAGTGTTGTCCCATCTTTTTTTATTTGAAATGAGATCAATAGAAATGACCACTCCAACAAGATTAAATAAAGAATTATTATTCTTATTAACAATCTCATTGATGTATATAAAGGAGAATAGATTTTTTGGAATTTAGATGTCATCATTACAAAGAATTAGCTTTGAATCATCAATTAAGGTGAACTCTATTTGACTGCTCAACTTGTTTGTAGATTTAATGGTACCATGGGACACCAAGGTCAAATAAAGAATTATTATTCTTATTCAAAATCTCATTGATGGTATTGGTATAAATAAGTATTTACAATTTACACTTTACTTAAGTTTACTTAGGTTAATGCATTATTTTATTATATATTTGGTTAGACACTTAGGAGTTTGCTTACTTTTATGAGTTGTCATGTTGACAACACAGAAGTAAGCAACTCTAATTTAGCACATGGTGTCTACAACACTGGAATTATCATAATTAATTGAGTTGTCATGTAGACAACATTGTTATATGCACTCCTATTTTAGCACATGGTGTCTACAACATTATTTTGTGTGCTACACCTTCGTAGGCTTATCCTCTCATCATCACACTTACTCCTATGCTTAATGGACGATAACCCATATCTGGTGGACATGTGTTTGGTTGTATGACTTATTGTGATGCTGAATCCTATGCATTCTAAAGGCCTTTATATATAGGCACCCCTAGTGTACTTTCACATTGAATTGAATACATATTGATATTCTAATCATACTCTTTCTATCTACTGTTGTGCTTGTGCTTGAGTTCTTTGATCTTGGGTGAATTTCGCCCTAAGAAAAATTCTTACATGATATCAGAGCTCTTAGAGAATTTCTCTTCGCATGGTTGTTCGAGACCATTGTTGCTTTAGCACCTCGACCCAGATCTAGAGTATCATAGTCATTGGGAGCATCTAGAGCCAAAATGGACCTTTCCATTGCTTCTGGAACGTCGATTCAGTGAAAATTGGCTATAAATTTGTCCACCCTAGGCCATAGTCAATTTTGAGGCAAATTTGTTTTGCAAATCAACACTCGAAGGCCCAATTTGCAAGTTTGGGTATGATCTTTTTTAGATCTGCAATTTAATTTTCAGATCTATTATTTCAATTTCCTTTGCATTTTCGGAGCTTTTTTTTCAAATTATTTTTTTCCCTTTGGGTAGTAGAGAAATTTTTTTTTGTACAGGTACCAGGTAGTGACACCCCGACCTTGTACCTTAAACAGAATATTTTATTTTGCATTGCAAGATTTGGTGAGTATTTGCAATTGCTCACAAATTTGGCCATATTCCTTACCACCAATAGATAGGGAAAATTTGGCCACACTTCCCAGCGGCATACCAGCCGGACCAACCACCAGCAACTAGTGGCCTGTTTATTTTCATTCGGTGGTCTTTGGCTTTTAAGCCCTATTAGACCCTTCAACCCCATGAATGTGGTATTATAAACCTTGTCACTCACCTATTATTGTCACCAGCATTTTAAATTTTTCTCACTATGAATGCAAACTTCTCGTGCATGCATTGATTCCTCCATCAACTACAAAATGGAAACTCTGGCCCCCATGATCTACCCAGTCGATGTCCAAATTTTTGGTGTCATCAACTTCCTAGTGCCACTACAACCACACATGAATTCACATCCTTAACATGTGGCATTGAGATAGAACCACCACACAGACAACTCTACCACCTATCCCAAATTGTGACTTAGCTAGAGATAATTCACCAACAAACCCACCACATTAGGTCTCACCCACCTTCGTCGATCATGTTAGCAACACATCTAACATGTTAGCATCCTTACTACCAGATACATCACTAAGTGACTTAGCAAACTATACCTATACACTTAGATAGCCACGTCATCATTGTACACTGCCATGTGGCATATTCTGTCTCATCCATACGGTCCAGTCAACCTGCCATGTCAACAAAGGAGGCTGATTTTTTTCCACATCAGCATTTTTATAGGATTAAATTTGATGGCCATCTAATCGTCATTCCCAAGCATTTTCTAATAGTAGAAATGGTCATTTGACCATTAAATTTAAGCTCATAGTTTTCTGCCCTAACCCCTCTCTATATGCAATTTTGATTTGATAGTCCTAATTTGGAAGGCCATAACTCAGTCATCTAAACTCCAAATTAGGTGTAATTTTTTTTGATTTTGTGTAGAATTTTTTGAACTAATTAGTGGTGGTGTTCTTTTCTAGTTTTGGTGCAAGGATTTATTAGAAATTGCTTTTTTTTGGTGACTGTACCTATTAAATCTTACATTTTGCAACTTCAAATGCTCTGTATGGGCTCATCTGGACAGATTTTTAGGTTCCTTTTTATTTGAAAGTGTGTTTTTTTTACTACTTTCCAAATATCCAATTAGATTCTAGGGTTGTGTGGACAAAAATATCATTTTTTGACTTAGGGCACTTTCTGCGTTGTATTTCTTTGATTACTTTTCAAAATTGTTGTACATCTAAGCTGCAGTGCTTAGTGATAGATTTGAGCCTCAAAAGGAAATTGTAAATAGATAAATTAGAATTCCACTTTATACATTTTGACAAGTAGCTTATTGTACAAGCACTACATATAAAGTTCAAAAACCATCTTTTTTGGTGGGGTATTTTGATTAAGTGGAGAGGGGGGGGTGTATTGTGTTCTTGTGTCTCTTTTGTGTGCTCTTTTAGTTTTCTACATCATGGGTTCACCTAGATGTCCACTTCTAACTTCATGCAATTATTCTACATGGAAAAATATTGTATGGAGTAGATCAATGGAAAAAGGTTTAAGTCTTTATGTTGGTGGTTCAATTGCAAAACCTACTAATGCCACAACATTTGATAATTAGAGAACTAAAGACCAACAGGCTTTAGGAATTATCAGGACTTGTGTACATAGAGATCTCTTCTTCCACATTTCTAGTTTCAAGGAATCCAAACTTGCATGGGAAAAACTTGAATCATTTTATGGTAAGGTGGATGAGGAAAAGGGATACCAAATTGAGGATAACCTTTTTCTCGTGGATCCAAGGAACTTTGGCACAATTCAAGATTATATCAACAAAGCCAATGAGTTTAGAGCACTACTTATAGATTATGGTATGCCCATGAAGGATGATAAATTGATTCATCACATCCTGAAGAGGCAACCTTCAGAGTATGCTTCCTTTGTTTCGAGTTATAACACTCACAGGTTGACCATGGGAAGTGCTTTCCAAAAGCCTACATTTGATGCATTTGTAGAAATGTCGATATTTGAACAATCTCAATTGATAGATATGGGACTTCTCACATCATCAAAGACCAAAGCATTGGTGGCTAGTGATGAGAACCAATCAAGTCAAAGAGGAAGAAGTTCTAACAACAACAAGAAAAAGTAGTGGAAGCAAAAATCACACTCTAAGACACAAGAATCCTCCTCACAAAAAGGTAATTTTTATTCCAACAAGAAGGGAAGTAATGAAAAGAAGGATAAATTTTATTGTACATATTGTAAGAAATTGAATCATGATGAGCATCATTGCAAGACTAAGAGAATTGATGAGTTTGAAAACCTACTCAAGAAGAACAAAATTCAAGTGCCAAGTACTTCCAAGGATTCAACTCCACCCACTTCAAAGGGAAAAGGGCAAGCACTTATGGAAAATACAAGTTTTTTAGTAGAATGGATTCTTCAAAGGGAGACTTTTCTTCATTGAAGTAGCAATAAGTATTGCACATCTTTGTGGGAGATGATAAAAAAATGGAAGTTGAAGGGAAAGCACATGTGGAAATGGAAAATTGGAATTCAAAGGCATTCTCTATGTTCCAAACCTAAGCTCTAATCTCCTCTCAATTTACCAAATCACTCACCTTGGAGATGGCAATAAAGTTGAGTTCCTTCCAGATTCAATAATGGTGCATAGTCTCAAAGATTATTCATTGGTTGTAGCATGGGGAAAGTCAATCATGACAAGAGGCTTTATTCCTTCTCCCACTTTGTGCCTAAGTCTCCTTTACATGCCTTATTAACTTAATCTAATTCACAAATCAAATTATGACATGAGCAGTTTGGTCATCTTGCCTTTTTCTATCTTCAACAACTTTGCTCAAAAAACATGGTCAAAGGTCTACCTAACATCAACTTTTCTAAGGGTAAATGTTCATAATGTTCAATGGCTATGCATCTTGAGGAGAAGTTTGATATAGGGAATTCTTCAAGAGCACCAGTTATTCTTTAGTTGGTTCACATGGTACTAGTAGGACCTTTTGTAGTGACATTAGTCAACTAGGGTCACTACATCCTTACTTTTGTTGATGACCTTTTACACTACACATGGTTTACTTTCTTCATCACAAGAATAAGGTGGTTGATAAGCTTCAAGCCTTTAAGAGTCATGTTGAATAGCAATCAAGGAAAGCCATCAAGGTTCTTTGGTTGGACAATGAAAGTAGATATGTGGAAAAAATACTTAAAGACATTTGCAAACATGACGAAATTGATCTTCAAGAATCCACCAGCATTCAGTCTGCATAAGAAAAATGTTGTAGCACTAGGATTAGAACTCTTAAGTCCATGGCAAGTTGCATGATAAAAGCCAAGTCTCTGGATCCTACACTTGAAGTCAAAGCTATCAACAATGCCACTCACATACGTAATAGATCTCCTCATAATGCCCTAGATGGTAAAACTCCTTTTGAGGCATGGTGCAGTAGAAAACTAGTTGTGAGTCACTTCAGAGTCTTCAATTGTCTAGCATGGAAAAACTTATCTTCTAGGGGATGCAAGGAACCAACACCTAGGCCTTATACTTTCATCAGATATGAAGACTATGTTAAGGCATATAGACTTATGGATCCTGGGACTCATGAGATCTTTATGGAGAAGGATGTACACTTTGAGGAGAGTTCACCCAACTTATCCTCTATTCCTCTTTGCACTTCATACATTATGGAAACTGATAGTGATGATGGTGATAGTGCTTCAACAAATTCAGATATGTAGGGTTCTATTGATAATTGTAGTGAGATGTCACATCATTAGCATAGTCCACATGCCTACATTGCCACAGTGATAGGTCTAGTATAGCAAGGTACAACTTGTCTTCTAGCTTTAGTAATAGGGGATGACTATATAGTAGATATTTCAGGTTTGTTTGTGGAGTCATACATAGTAGACTTGGGGGATGTCATCGATGATATACATCTTCTCTTTGATCAGGAAAATCCTTCTACATTTGTTGTGAGGGCTAACTTTGACCCTCATGTCCATTATCTACATGATCAATCTTCACAAGTTGATATGATTGTGGATCCTCATGAACAATAGTTGTTAGAGGTCTCTTTATCAGTTAAGGAGACTATTGGTTCTTTGGAATAGGTTCTACCTACATCCTTGCCAGCTCCGTACTCATTCTTTTTAGCAGTCTTGGAAGGGGAAACCATTAGCATTGACACAAGGATAGTTGAGCAGGTTTTAGGGCCACCATACATCTTTGGACTTGTACCTCTGCCATTGTTTCTTCTAAAGGAGAGGAACATTATTTAGCTCTCATGGACTAGCTTCTTCCTTGGAGCAATAATCACTGATCGACATTCTTCATTTGCAGGGGAGACTACCTTGTCTCTCTTCCTCTTCTTCTTCTCTCTTGTGGGAAGGGACTTTTTCCTCTTATGGGATCTTGTTCTTCTCATTCTTCACTATTGCCTATACTTGATGTATGTTGTAATGGGGGGGGGGGGGGGTCTCTCTTTTTGTGGGAGGATTTTTCCCATGAAGTTTTCCCTCTTTCTTTGCTTTATGAGAGATCATTATGTACATGGGTACCTAACATGGCCTAGTAGCTAGGACCCATCTTGAATCTCATCCTAGTTTTCATAAGCTTAAGGGCATTCTCCTAAGTTGCACTTAAGGGGGGGTGTTGGTGCAAATAAGTATTTACTATTTACACTTTACTTAGGTTAATGCATTATTTTATTATATTGCATTATTTTCTTGTTTATTTGGTGAGACACTTAGGAGTTTGCATACTTTTATGAGTTGTCATGTTGACAACACAAAAGTAAGCAATTCTAATTTAGCACACGGTGTCTATAACACTGGAGTTTGCATAGTTAACTGAGTTGTCATGTAGACAACATAGTTATACACACTCCTATTTTAGCACATGGTGTCTACAACATTATTTTGCATGCTACACCTCTGTAGGCTTATCCTCTCATCATCACACTTACTCATGTGCTTAATGGAAGATAACCCATATCTGGTGGACATTTTTCTAGTTGTATGAATTATCATGATGTTGATTCCTATGCATTCTAGAAACATTCCAAAGGCCTTTATATATAGGCACTCCTAGTGTACTTTCACATCGAATCGAATACATATCAATATTTTGATCATACTCTTTCTGGTCTACTATTGTGCTTGTGCTTGAGTTCTTTGATCTTGGGTGAATTTTTCCCTAAGGCAAATTCGTATAGATGGGTATAAAGGAGAATTGATTTTTTGGAATTCAAATCTCAACATTACAGAGAATTAGTTTTGAATCATTTGTTAAGGTGACCTCTATTTGATTACTCAACTTGTAAAACTTGTTTGCATGGTCCATGGGATAATGTGTATATATCACCAAATTTAACATGTTTGAAATGTAAAGTTGCACATTCATTGAAGCAATTCACACACACTTCTGTGTTTTCAATATAAATGATATCAAAGCTGAAAACTTGTCCTTTTCCTTTGTTTTGATAAAGTAAAAACTAGTTTTGAAAGGACCTGAAACCTTTTATAAAGTAACAAGTAGATAAGCAATGAAATCCCATGAGAACCTATGCATCAACACCAAACAACTAGACAAGCTAGAACAAAAAACCATAAAACATCAAATAGGAAATAGGACAACAAAAAGATAGCATAAAGACAACATCAAGACAACTATTATAATGTCTTTAGTAAGTCAACAACTTGATTAGCTAGTCATGTTCATGTTCATAGCAAAGGCCCTCAACTCATTAATCTCTCTGTCATCCATAACCTCTATCTTCTTTGAATATTCCCTTGTGCACTTGTTGGGTCCTTGATCATATTTCATATCCTTTGTACCCTGGTTTCTCCTCTATTCTCCGCAACAACATTCAATATGGAACAAATTTGATCAAAAAAATTCATTAACCCATTCTCAACACTGCCAAATCTATTCTCCATGGTATCCACCTTCTTTTATATGTCCTTCAACATTTGTTCCACAGCTCTATTTTTTGCCTCAAGAGGTGGGACTCTCTTCATCAAGTTCTTAACTTCAACAACATTCCCAATCACATCCGAGAGCCTATCCAAATGTTGACCTAAAGTCAACTCACCTTTATTAGTCTTGACTAGATGTTCAAACTCCCTTCTGATATCCTTCATCTATTCCTTTAGATTGCTAATGTCCCTTCTCATCTCACTGGGGTTGCCAAAGAAACCCTTAAAATACACTTGATCATCTTGGGCACTGGTCTGGTTCAATTTTTCCTCATCAATGTCCAAATAATCTTTCCCAAGGTCAGCATCCTCAATGTCTTTATCCTTAGCCTTCCCTTGAGTCAAAATATTCTTGCCCTTTAGGTCCTCCTTTTTTTGGATCAGAATATCATCATCTGAGGGGATGTTCAAACATTTCTCATCCTTCTTCGAACTATTTTTTATTTTAAATCTACTAATTTTAATTCCCTTAGTCTTCTTCCATTTTTCCTCTTCAAAATCCTCATCTTTTCTAGTATTTGTCTCATAATCCACCTCATTTCTTTTCATTTCCTTATATGTTGATCCCTAAGGGGAAATAGTTTTCCTCTTTTTATCCATCAGCTCAACTTCTTCTTCCTTAGTATCATCTTCATTGGCTTCATTTTAGTCAGTTCCCTCAGTATCACTTTCGAAAGTTTTTTTGTTGAAGTGAGGTCTACCCACTTTTTAGGACTTCAATAAATTCATATCCAACACCATCAAACCCTCATGAAAAGAATGTTCTCTTTGGGGTCATTCTGAAGGGCTAAGATGGTGGTATCTAGAGATTGCCTTAGGTAGAAAGGGAAATATATTCTAACCCTATGCCTAAAGTGATTAATCAACATGAAGTGGTGGCCATAAATCTTAGTAAAACAACCATCTAGGGTTAAATACTCAATAAAAACAAACATAACTAACCTCCAGGGTGTAGAAATAGAATGTGGGCTGAAGTAAGAGTTGCCAATTTTGACCAACCTATTTCTCTCCTTGGTCATCTCCACAAACTTGTCCAAAACTTTATCAAAAATATTCTCCTCTGTATAAAAATTGATAGCTTCCACTTCCATGCTAGTGGCTTTGGTGATAATATCCTTTGTGACTTCTATTCTTTGATCACCCACCAAAATGCTACGGTTCTTCCAAGTTTTGATGAACTACTTGGTGATAGTCGAGTTGCTTCCCTTGAGTTTCTCCATGAAACTCGTAAAGCTACCATATTCTAAAATATCCAAAATTTGTGGCTTCTACTTCCATTCGTTGCAACTTCCTAGCTCACACCTCTTTCTCCTACCTCCCATATTCCTCAATCTACAAAAATTGCTATCCTTACCAGCAAGCTCAAGAAAATTGGAGTTCTCAATTTCATAATCATGACATCCTTTTCCCTTTTGCAATAATACCCACAATTTTTGTGGTAATAAGTGAGCAGTTTCATCAAACATAATCATAATCTATGATCCCCCACTCCAAAACATCTCATAATTACCACTAATTGCCATTTTTATCATTATTAAAACATTTTTGTCTACTTCCAATTCTATCGTACTCTATCAAAGATAACTCATCAATTGGGATGTTATTACCATTATTCCAATTCATCTTCATGTGACTTTTACAAGAAACATTTGTCACCTAGTCAACCACTTTGTTGGTTTCTTTGTAATTACAGGTAATAACACATTCCACAAGAGAATTGATCAAATTTATAGCTTTGCATATAATGTTATGAATGGTCCATGAGGGGTTATTAACTTTGTTGAGCCAATTAATGATATTTAGAGAATCCCCTTCAAGCCAAATTGTCTCCATATTCATACTCTTAGCATATAATAGACCATAAAGAGCCACACTAGCTTCTGCTATGTAATTTGTATGCTTTCCAATAGGGATTCATAGCACCAATACTATCCCCATTTTCATTTTTGGTAACAATACCACACCCCATAATCCCTAGATTACCATTAGAAGACCCATTAAAATTAATCTTATACCATCCCTTTGGTGGGAAGTCCCATCCAACCATGCTTCTAAGATTTCTTTCACTTTGAGAGTTGCTAATCCCTTCCACTTTCCAATTCTTAATTACATTGACTTCCCACTCATCAAGAGGCTCTATGGTTTTCCCACTTAGTCTGACATTCTCTATCACCATACTCTTGATCTTGTGAAAGATCTGATTAAAGTTTGACTTCTTGCCCCTACATACCCTATCATTTCTTTCCTTCCAAACACCCCAACATAAATAAGGTAGAATAAAGTTCCATAAATTATTAATCAAGCTATTACAGGAGGGAAACTTCCAAGCTAAGAAAAAATCTTGGATACTGAAAGGGAGAAATCACTCCATCTCCAAAAGCCTAAATATCATTTCCCATAAGCTTCTAGTGTAGTAGCAATGAATGGTCAAATGATTAACTGATTCTTCCAATTCCTTGCATAGATAACATCTACTAATAAGAGACAAACCTTTATTCTTTAAATTATCAGCACTAAGGATTTTATCCCACAATAAGATCCAAAAAAAGATGTTAACTTTAGGTGGTAGGCCTTTGAACCAGGCTTTAGCCTAGCAAGGTTCATGAAAATGTTCAAAGGTATAACCATATAGAGAAGAGACAAAAAATAGTTCATTAGGATTAAAATTCCATATTAGAGAATCCTCTTCATTAACTAGAAATACAACATTCAAAATTTTATTAAGGTTATTCAGAGAATCATCCACTTTGGTAAGATCCACCCATTTGTCTCCTTCCCAATAGTCTACAACGTCCAACCCAAAGAAAGACTTGCATTGCACCATATAGCCATTCAACTATTGGTCAAAACACAGATCATGATCAAGAATCCATATGTCTTCCCAGAATTGAATAGTTTCACCATTGCCTACCTTCCATCTCACTCCTTTATTTATAATCTTCTCATTTTTCTGAGCCCGCTTCTAGGTAGTTGAGCCCCTTGAACTTCATCACTGCTAAGAAAAAGATTGAAACTTTTGTTCTCCAAATTATAATTGTTATTCCATATGCCTTTCCATTCTCCAACATCATTATACAATCTCCACATGAGTTTAGCAAGTAAGAAACCATTCATATTATTTACCTTTATTAATCCCATACCACCTTTTAAAATGGGCTTACAAACCTTATCCCATGCAATCAGTGTCATTCTTTTCTTCTTTTCCATCCTAATCCATAAGAAGTTCCTCTTGATTCTTTCAATAGTCATAACAAATTTTCTAGGTATCTTAAAAACACTCCAAACATATAGGGGGATGCTTTGAATGATAGATTTTAGCACAATTATCTTACTAGCCTAGCTAAGGAGGGATCCTTTCCAACCTTTTCCTTTGTTTATATTGAACTAGTGGATTTATTTTATCATTGTAACACAACATTTTATCATCCATCTAGTTTTTCCATAGGTTTAAATTTTTAAAAGGAGTGATGACTGAAGTGGCACTTTTCTTTATAGAGATTCATGTACTCTAAACATCATTCTCTTTGGATTCAAATGTGTGGAAGTACCAATTTCCTAGATATTTTTGTTTGGGTTAGGAAAAATGTTGACATGCTCTATAGCATCTCCTTCTTCTTGAAACAAGAATGTGAACTCACCTATTACTTTGTGTTCTGAGCATGTAATCTCCATTTCACATATTATAATCCACCTACATAATTAAATTGATTTTTTCATACTACTAGTGTATCATAGGTGTAATAAAATGAGATTGTCGTAATTTAGTACAACCATTGTAGTTGTTAACTTGCCTTGAGTTATAAATTGTTGCACAAGTATATATATTGGTAGTTGAACTATAGAGCCTCTCTAAATTGTCTTTGAAGCTATGAAATCCTGGCAACATACATTTCTACAAGTGCACTTCATCAAAGATATCTCACTTGTACCTAATTGTTGATTCAAATTTGTTTCCAAGTAGACTGGAAGCTGTGAATGTACACCCAAAGCATTTTTTTCCATGTTCTTGATTCTATCCTCCATCAAAGAGATAGCCATATCTTAGAAGAGGTGAAGTTTTCCTACAAAATTGTATCTAGTTTCCATTAGTGGGTAAGCATTTTCTCATCTACAAACATGGTTATAATACTGTGAGTGAACTTAACTTATACCCCCATTAAATAATTATTTTAAGGTGCTAGTTAAGAAATAAAAACAACTAAGACTCAAGAAGAGGGCATCCAGGCAATTACCAAATATGTCAAAACGCTTACCAACATCTACCAATGGAACACCCTTCTGTATATTCTAAATAGATTCTAGTACATTAAAATAATATGTGAGTTCTTCTTCACCCTTGTGGTGAAGCCTAATCTTCTTTTAATATTGTACTTCATTTTTTTATTTTATTTTTGTAAAGAGGGAAGATTGAGAGTAGTGGATAGAAGACATTTCTATGCACTCATCTCTGGTGGAATCATAGAATAGAATTCATCAAAAATGTCTATAGCAATAATCTCAATGTGATCAGCATGGATAATAAGTTCAAAAAATGCTTTATCTCTTAGGAGAAGGCCAGAATTTGTTAGCTACTTGGTCAAAATATTAACAATGATAGGCTAAAGTTTATGAATATCATGAAAAGGGAAATGACCATCTACTGTAGCATAGAGGTAAGGTTCCTTCTCATTCTTATTCTATAACAAATACATTGGAAACCATTTGTTGAGAGAGCATTATAGAAGAAGATGATTCCATGGAATCTCTATTGGGTCACAAAATGGTCCTCATTTGTCACCTTGAGATTGGATACTAACATTACTTTGTTCCACCCTTTACAAATGTTATTTTCCCTCATCAATGATGCCACCATAAGTATTCTCAAAATATCCTCCACCATGTTATAACCCAGATCAAGATTGTTATTATTAATATTGAATTTCTCATCCCATCCACATCTTTTTCTAACAATGCCCAAATGACATAGGATTCTTCCCAACACTGCATTGTTCATCTCAAATCTTTGTGTTAATAGATAATGATCACTTCTTGTTGCCCAAATAATTTATTATTCAATGTATATTTATATGTAACCTTTGATTGAAATCAAGCCAAAGAAGAATGTAAATGGGTACCATCCATTCGATTATCCATCATGCAATTGACTTAAACTAAACTTTAGTACTTAACACCAGTTGAACATTATTTAATAGAGATGACATTGCTTGATATGGGTTATAGCCTAATGTTATCACATTCAACACACTCATGAATGATTTTTTCATAAGAGGGAGCATAGGGGAGGCTCAATACCTCCTATCTGAAATGTTGAATTTCTTTTCTCAAGTTGTACTTGTACTAGATAGCAATCATGATTCTCAAGTTAATAGTTTTGAATTGGGTATTGATGCTAAGGATGGAGAGTACCAACAAGGTAATTTTATAAAGCCAAAGCATATTACTTATACAAACTTGACAAGAATATAGTGTAGATAAATAAATCTCTATGAAGCATTTACTTTCTTTGAGGAAATGGTGAGAGTTGATATCATGCTTGATGAAATAACTTATAGTTATCTTATTAATGAGCTTTCCAAAGAGGGAAAGCTATTGGAAGTGATAGATCTTGCTATAGATTATGTAAAAGCATACGAAGCACATTCTACATGATGAAATGGTGAGAAAATGTAATGTTACAATTTTTTTTTTTTAATGTTAGATGAGATGGAAAACATGCAATCATAGGAAAAAAGGGAAAACATGATAAAGTAGTAGAAATGTTTATTGTAATGCATGAGAAGGGTTTGATGTCATGTAATATAACTTACAACATTGTAATTGATAGATATTGTAAGAAAGGAAATCTAGAAGAATATTTTTCTTTGCACAATGAAATGATACAACATGGTTTGATTCATAATGTTGTTATAATTGATGCACTATTCAATGGTTTAAGGAAAATGGGTAACATGCAATAAGCAATGGAACTATTCCAAAATATGTATGAGAAGGGTTTAATTCCAGATAAAGAAATAGAGCCCTTGGATGAGATGCATAGAAAAGGAATTCCCCCATATATATCACTCATAGAACTATGGTTTCTACTTGTATCGAGAAGTGCACCCCCAAAAGAACTTTTTTAGATGGACAAGAAATTTGTAGAGAAAGGTCTTGTACCTAATCTTGTGACCTATAACACATTGATTGCAACATTTTTCTCAAAAAGAATGACACAAGAAAAGGTACTTTGGAGTTCAATGTTAGAAAAAGAAATAGTATTAGATATATCCACTTATAATGTACTTATAAATGGCCATTGTAATAACATGAATATGGAAGAGTCATTATGGTTGTGTGGTGAACTAATAAGAAGAGGCATGCTACCAACCATTATAACTTACAATATACTACTACTTAGTGGCATTTATGGAATAGGAACGTTACACTAGGAAGATTTAATTTGTTTAAGGAAATAGTTAAAAGAGGCCTTGTTCTAGATTTTGTCACCTAGAGAAAAACCTAATAATTACCATAAGATTTTTTGCATTTAAATATTGATATTGTGAGTACTAGAGATGGTCAAAGATTCCAATGAAAGGGCACTCAAATAAAACTTCTTAATAGTTTTGAATACCCAAATGAGATAGTGACTTAGGTATTTCTTGGGAAGAAGAAATGGTCGAGAGTGACTCACCAGAGACAAAAAAGAAAAAGAAAAAGACACTCCATCAATAAACTAATGTCACACTCCCTATTCCATGTATAGTAATGATAACTGAACTTTTCTTTATAATGACCTTCTTTTTTCAAAAGCATTCAATCGAATCCATAAAAAAGTGCAAAAATCAAACATTAGAAATTGTCAGCACTTTGATAGCCATAAGTTGTGAAGATATAAATTTTAAGAATATATTGCAAGGATAAACCAATGTTATTTTATTTCCTCAATTTTCTATTTTGATAGATTTGAATACCAACTAAAAGAAATGATAGGAAAAGTCTATGTACTAAATTCTAGTAGCTTTGGATGCCTCATAAATTAGTTTTCCAAAACTAGAGAGAGAGAGAGGGATAGAAAATATATTTCTCAAAAGTTTACTCGATAAGAGTTTGGTTCCAACATGTTGATTAATGTTACCAAATTCTTGATTTATAAACTTTTTCTTCTTTGGTCAGCTTCGGCTCCTACTAGGGCTTTTGCATCTAGCTTTGGCTCCCACTAGGGCTTCTACATCCTACTTTGGCTCCTGCGTCTAGCTTTGGCTCCTATGTCTCACTCCTACATTTAGTTTTGGCTCTTGCATCTGGCCTAAGTCTAGTTCTTTCTCCTATGTTTGAATTTGACTTAACCAAGGATTTGTCTCCTACATCTAGATTTAGCTTTTTCTATCTATCTTTTTGATGGTCACCTTAGCTTATACTCCTGCATCTAGCTTTATGGCGATGACTTCGGCTTCTAGTTGTCGGGTTAGGGTTTCTCTTGATCCTAGAGGGAATACTTGTTCACCAGGTGTTATGGGTAGTTTGGCCATTTCCTATGCTGATGTGGAAGCCTATGAGGTTGGTATTGGTGGTCAGATGGTGTGTCTAGGGTTTTGTGATACTGTGTGTTTGGGGCTACGTGACACAGTGCTGATTGTGGTATGTAACCTGAAAAGGCTTGTTTTAAATTCTACTATAGTTGATAAGATCTCTTTCAATATGAAATATTTTGAGGACACTACTGCTATCTTTCACTGTAAGGGTTTCTGGCCTTCTCTTTTGGATTTGCATGCATGGATTTCCTATGTTTGGGAGCCCTTCATCTTAGAGACTTCCCAAATTTACCCTTTCGCAAGGGGTTTTTTTGTTGTGAAATTTGATAATGTTGAAGAAATAAATGCTATTTTCTTGGGATGAGAAGTTTCCCTTGATGGATAAAACTTGGCACAAGGATTTCAACCCATTGACAAGAACTTTTAATAAGTTCCCTCTGTGGGTAAGGTTGTTGAATATCCACCTTACCTTTGGTGATGCTCTATCCTAAGGGAGGTGAGGAATACCCTTGGAGACTTTGTGATGTTTGATACGGCTACTTCCAAAGTGTTTCGGATGATGTATACTCACGTGTTGGTTGAGATCAACATTTCTAACAGACTCCCATAAATGATTTCATTGGACTCTCCTCTTAGTTCTTGGAATATTCTTCTTGACTATGAGGGCATATCCTTATGCTATAGGAATTGCCACTTGACTAGTCACCTGGCCAACATGTGCTCTTCTAGTAAATCTAGACCAAAAATGTCCCCTTCTTGGTGGAAGGGGGTCTCAAAAGACCACTACATGTTCCAAAAGGTCCCTTTTACAGGGAATGGTGATTTTTTGCAAGAAAATTTAGTGGTTGAAACTACTATTATTTCTCATAAGCTGTCTTCTCCTAGGAAGGATTCTCCTATGGCCACTTTTGTGATGGCAGTTGGTTTGTCTCTAGATTCTACTATCCCAACTTCTAGTATGGATTCTACTATTCTCTCTTTTAGTCCATCCCCTCCTTTGGCTCCTTCTATGATGGTAGCTGGTCTGTCTATGGATTTTATTGTCCCAATTTCTAGCATGGACTCTGTTGGTGCATCCATTTGTCCATCTACTCCTATCTTGTTGGTGGATCTGAAGTTGGATATGGTGGTTGCTAGTCCATCTGATTCTGTTGTTCTGGTTTCTAGTTTTTTTTAGGTAGTTCCTTTTCTGGGTGATGTTTTTGCCATCACTTCCCCTTTTATGGCCTTCTCCCTAGTTTTGAGGGTTTTTGGAACTGGCTGTGAAGGAGCTAATTTTAAGTGGAAAAAGGTTGATGGTTTGGTGGAGAATGGATCGATTATATTAAAGGGAAAAAAAGGTCTAGCCATCTAATCCCACTACTGATATGGCACTATGGTCTAATAAGAAGGGTTCTAAAGGAAAATTTTGATACTTGGCTTTTGGCTAGTTGTCTCTATACTATCTTTTGGTGTTTAGTTCTTTGTAGTGTGTCTCGTCATGCGGTTTTAGGATCCCAATCAAAACCTATTTTGTGGCTGTCGTGTTTTGTTTTATTTGTGTTGCCACATAGGTCACCTTTTTTTTGGTGACTCATTTCACCTTCAGTGGTTGTTTTGTATAGGGTTTAAGGTACCCTTCAAAACTTGTTTAGGGTTTCAAGTGTCCACTCAAAACCTGTTTGTGTGACTAAAGAGTAATGTGTTATCTATGATGCCACTCTAGTTACTGTGTCTTGTTTGGTGATGTATTTCACCTTAGGTTTGATGTTTTGTTTGGTTTGGGCTTCATTGAAAATTTCTTGATTTGTAAAGGGTTTTAGGCTCCCTTCAAAACCTATTTTTCTTATCAAAAACATGTTGATTAATGTTGCAAAGAATTTGTGGTAGATGTGAATGGCTTCATTAATATGCCTTAGTGGGAAAGGAAGGGAATTCATGCATGATATTGTAGTTGAGAATAATAATAAATAAATCCATCATACAGTGTGATCTATGTCATATTTATATCAAATTCATGAAGCTTCAAAGACAAGTCCAAAAGTCATCCTGAAAAGTTTGATTTTCATAGAAAATTAAAAAAAAAGTTTAAATCAACACACCCTTACTCGAATGCATTATAGGGTTCAAGAAAAAAATTCATGTAAAGGAACTCTCCATCCTTCTTCCCCCCTCCATGTTTTCAATAACTTTGAAATTGTATTTGTATCTAGAAGAATTGAGCAGTGAAGAAAATTTTATAATATTGTCTTGCTTGTAATGGTTATTTGGTTATTTGAATTTCCAAATTCAATAGAAGACCTTCTTAGTTGAGGAGATCTCAGGAGTAGGATTGCAAAAAGTGCATAGTGTAAATTCATGGATGTTGTGCCAGCTTGCAGGTTGAATCTAGCTAAGGTAACCCATCCAATAAAAGTGGTCAAGGTGTGGTTGGACTATTCTTCATAGTCATTGGTTGTAATGCTTTTAGATTCCAAATTTCTACTCTACTCCTTGAATTCCATAGAAAAGGTCAAGCTTTTAATCATCTTAATTTTCTAGCTAATTTTGTAGAGGGCAATTTGCAGCTGAATTTTGTAGTGAATGCTAAGAAAACTAGGGATTTAAACAAGAAAAATTCTATGGAATATGGCAAGGAATAAATGGGTTTGATAGAGGAAAGATGACCATTGTGGGAGAGGAGCTTAATTTGGATAAATTTTTGAAGGAGAACAATGTTGGGATGATATCCTTAGAACATCAAATGTATGGTTTATGGAAAAAGGGTTTGGTTTCTAAGTATAGATCTTCAAGCAGCTTCCATCGTGCGTTCTTGTACCAATAAGGGAATACTAAATATCATTTTCACATGGTAACAAAAAATTCAAAGGATTTCATTAAAAGATAGTAGAATATCCAAAAAATAAGTAAAATGAGATATAAACAAAGAGAAATTGGAGTGCATTGGATAGCAAACACATAAGTATTCCCTAACATTCAAAGGACTTCACTAAAAATAGTAGAATGAAAAACAAAATATTTTCTCTAAAGATTGAATGACAAATGCATACCTCTCTATATCTAAGCCTTTTGTACTTGTGCTACTTTTAAATAAAAATGAAAAACCATTTCTATTGAAAAAAATTCAAAAAATTTAATAGTTAGTATATTGAATGAAAATTTGACAATTTACACAAAAAAAAAAAAAAAAAAAAAAAACTATTAGCCTGAATGATGATGATATTCCTATGGGGAGGTATCTTAGCATTGTTCAAGTAGTAGAGAGATAGTTAGCATGGTAGTGTGTTGCATTCATGACTATTCTTGTCATTGATGTAAACATACTAAGAAGATTGGCATAGTAGATAGAGATTGAGGTTGTAAGGATCGAGCAGAAAAGATGAGGTCAAGCACAGTTGGGGACATTTTCTATAGTGTTTCATGATTCAATGGTCAAGTGCACATGTAGAGAGTCAAATATTGGTAGCAATTATTTGTGATTTATAGAAGACAATTTGTAGATAAAGTACTTGAGAAGTGGTTTCTAGTGTTTGGATTATATCTCCTAATAGGGATAGATTCTACTTGAGTGAAGTTAGATAGAGATAAAAGATATCTTGATGATGATGTTAGCAAGTGTACAAAGTCAGAGGTCATACATGTGAGAAGTTGTGAAGAATGTGAGCTAACATTATTTTTTTAATTATGAAAAAGATGTATTGTAGCATGTTATCTTAATGAGGCCCTATTGTAATTGATTGGGAAAGCATCAAGGTCAACTCAATGAATTATTTTCAAGACTTGGTATAAAGGAAAGTCATTTTCCTTGTGATGTAAGATGTGAACTATACAATTAGTAAGTAATATAGTAATATGTGAATTTGGTGAATGCGAGTAAGCATGAAGTGATCATTCTGATGCAAGTTTACAAATTTGGTATTGAGATTTAAGAAGTGTTTTGGTGTGGTAGAGGCATGGTAAGAGGATAGAGAAAGTATTGAGTTGCTAAGATCAGTTGCATTTCTATTTTTTTTAAAGAAATAATATAGAGACTAGTTGGATAGTGAGTTTAGTGGTCTTGCCCCTAAAGTTGTTTGGATAGTGTCTCCTTCTTCCTTCTACAACTTCTTACAAGGTTGGCACAACTTCAAATAGGGTTGGAGTCTCCTAATAGAGATTCAAAGTCTCCTAATAGGGACTAATATGTATTGAATCTATTTCATTATCTCCTAATAGAGTCCATCCTTTTACAAGGAACTTATATATTAGTATGTAATTTTGTGGGTACCATTCCCACTGGGGTTTCCCTCTGATCAAGGGTTTTGTTAGTTAACAAATCTAGTGTTATTGTGTATGTGTATTGTCTTATGGTTTTTTATATTTATCATATGTTTGAAGTTTAATAAGGTTGATAAAATTTGTATTGATATGATAACTGATTTATCCCCACCCCCACTCTTAGTTAGCTTGGTGGAGTTTACTTGCTAACAATTGGTATCAGAGCATTAGGTTCTTGAAGGAAAATCTTAACAAATTGAGGAGATCAATGAGGGGTCATTTCATAAAAGAAAGTCCTAAGTTTGATGGAGTTAACCATGATAGTTGGAAAGAAACGATGGAGACACATCTTCTATGTATAATATGGGGCCAGGATATTGGTTGATTATAAAGAATGGGAAAACCATTATGGAAGAAGGAAAACTTGAAGAATGTACAGAAGATGAAAGAAATTTATTCATGTGTAACATGCTTGCTAGAGAAGCACTTTAGTTAGCTCTTCCTAAAAATTAGTACAATGCTTGGTAAAATATTTTGTATCATCTCATGAAATTTGGAAAGATTTAGAATCTACTTTTGAAGGTGATAAGCATGTTAAGAGAATCAAATTGCAAAACTAGATATGTTTATTTCAAAAGGATAAAATTATGGAGGATGAATCTATAAGAAGTTATATTGGCATAATATCAAAAATTGTTGCAAGAATCAAGTCTTGTAATGAAACTAAAGATGAGGATGAGATCATATGGAACATCTTGAAGACTTTGGCACCACCATTCAAGTAGATGTGGTGGATGATTGAGCAAGTGATACCTTGTACTGAGAAATTTTCTAAAGAGACTCTTCTTGGAAAATTGGAAGTAATAGAAGTAAGTTTGAAATAATTTGGAGATTTTTCTAGAGTGGATACTACCTTTATCACATTAAGTGGTCGCCCTTCCCTATCAAGGAGTGCAAGCACCAATGGAGATTACGCTAGTAGTAGTAGATCAAGATCTAAAGAAGACTAAAAGATTGAAGAAGGAATTGCCTTGATTATGAAGAGAGAACCAGATGGTAAGAAAATGTTTAAATGTTGGACTTGTAATGATTTTGGCCATTACACTTCTAAATGTCCTAAGAGAGTAAAGATGTATAAGAATAATTTCAAGTCTAGAAGGCCTAGATAATGTTTGTATGAAAATGATGATGATGAATTTGAAGAAAAGAGTGAAAGTGATGATGAGTTAGGTTTTTTGGCTATTGACGAAAAAAATATTGAAAAATAAATTAAAGAAGAGAAAGCCCTAGTGTCACAGCTTGAGAAGAAAGCTTATTGGACAATAGATAGTGGTTGTTTACATCATATGATTAGTGATATCAATAATTTTTTTGAGTTCAATAATTGTGATAGAGGAATTGTTAGAGTTGGTAATAATGTGACATGTCATATTAAAGGAATTGGATCTATTACTGTTGATAGGAAAACTAACATGGATGATGTTTATTTTGTTGATGGACTAAAACATAATACTCTAAGTATTGGGCAGTTGATTGATAATGGATATGAGTTACAGTTGATAGAGAAGACTGTTAGGATTAAACCTCAGATAGAAATAACAATTACATGCAAATATAACCAATATTAAAAAATAATAGATCACATAGAAAAGAATACAAGATACCAAGATTTTACATGGTTCACCCAACACTTGGACTACGTCTGTCAACCATCAAGTCCAATATTATTATGATCCAAGGATTACAATCTATAATCCCTTAGAGCTCAATACCACTACAAGAACCAATTTTCACATCACCCACAATAAAACAATTCGTAACCCTAAGCCCTTTTATACAAGTATTTTTACTACTTTAGGGTTATAGATAATAATTGCATGTCGGCCCAAAAAAATTCTCAGGGGCTCCACCCCCAAACCCCCATCCTGGTCGTGAACCCTACTAAGGAATTATGGAGTATGTACAGTACTTCCCTAATTAGTTACCACAATCTAACAATCTCCCCTTGAGGATTGATTAGGCTCTACACCTAACAACAATCTCCCACTTGGAGACTAATCTTGTAGTTATGCCGCTACTTTGTAAGGTTTCCACTAGATCAAACCACCCTGGACTCTATTGTTCTTTTATTCATGTTCAATCTAGAAGACCAACCGAAGCTAAAAAGGAGTTTAGATTCTCCCTTGTTACTACCTTTGTAAACATATCTACTGGATTTTCATTTGTATATATATTTTCCATCATCCAAAATTGATTGAATGAAATGAGACTGCAACTGAATGTGTTTGTAGTTTGAATGCAGAGCTGAATTCTTGGCAAGGTGAATGGCAATCTAACTATTTGTAAAAAAATAATTATCCCTCTGAGGGTGTTCCAATTCATCCAAGAAGAACTGAAGCTGTATCATCTCCTTGGCTACCTTTTTAGTAGCAACATACTTTGCCTCTATAGTGGATAAAGCATTAATCTTTTGTAACCTAGAAACCTAGCTCACGACTTCCCCCACCAACAGTAAATACATAACTTATAGTACTCTGCCTGGTATCAATATCCCCTACCAGATCTAAGTCAACATAGCCTCGTAAGTTAGTAGTAGAGCCCCCAAAGTGTAAACACTTACTAGATGTTCCTCTCAAATATTTTAGAATCCATTTGACTACATTCCAATGCTCAATTCATGGATGACTTATATACCTGCTAACAACTCCCACTACATGTGCAATATTTGGCCTTGTACATACCATAGCATACATCAAGCTTCCTACAACTGAAGCATTGGGTACCTTAGACATCTTATCTTCCTCTTCTTGTATCTTTGGACACATCTCCTTATTCAACTTCAAATGACCAGGTAAAGGTGTGTTGGCAACTTTAACACTCTCCATAGAGAAACATTGTAACACCTTCTCAACATAATCAACTTGAGATAGTGTCAATTTTTTGTCCTTCCTATCTATGCAAATCTTCATACCAAGGATTTTTTTTCTTCCCCCAAATCCTTCATAGAAAATGCATGTGCTAACTAGCATTTTAGCCCCTTAATGTGATCCATGTTAGACCCAGGTACAAGCATATCATCAAAATGTAAACATAGAATAATGTAGTTTTCATTATCCAACCTCCTAAAATGAACACAATGATTTGAATGAGACCTATTATATCCATGCTCATGCATAAACCTGTCAAATTTTAGATACCATTACCGACGTGCTTGCTCCAAGCCATATAAACTTTTCTTCAATCTGCACACTAAGTTCTCCTTACCTTTGACCTCAAATCCCTATAGTTGTGCCATATATATCTCTTAATCCAAATCACTATGAAGAAAGGTTTTTTTAACATCAAGTTGTTCCAAATGCAATTCTTCAATAGCCACAATACTTAAAATAATGCAAATAGAAGTCATCTTAACAATAGGAGAAAATATCTCATCAAAATCAATGCCCTTTTTATGTGCAAATCCTTTTAGAACTAACATAGCTTTAAATCTTTTCTTACCCCCATCCTCTTATTTCAACCTATAAACCCATTTATTCTATAAGGCCCTTTTACCTACAGGCAATTTGTGAAGTCCCAAGTCTTATTTTTCAACAAATAGTCCATTTCATCTTTCATTGTAGACTCTGACTGAATCTTAGTATCCACCTGCATAGCTTCATCATAGCATTCATGTTCACTAGCATCAGTAGGTAAAATAGAATACAAAGAGGGAGAAAATATTTCTAGAGGTCTACTTAGCCTTGTTGACCATGTAACATTCAAGAGGATGTGTGGTATATGTTGTTATAGTTATTACACATCATGAGGAATTGTTGAAACATCACCTTTTGGAGCATCATCCAATGCTACATACTCATCTTATTTCTTCTCATGTTGCTATTAAAAATCTTTGTACAACACTTTCTCATTGAATATGACATCCTTGCTTCTTACAATTTTATAATTTTCAAAATTCCAAAGCCTATAACAAAATTCATTAATGCCATATCCAAAAAACACACATTTCTTTAATTTATCTTCTAGCTTGGTTCTATTTTCAGAATCTATATGAACAAAAGCTTCACAACCAAAGGTCTTGAAAAAAGAATAACTCACCTTCTTACCAGTCCATGCTTCCTCTGGAATACCATAACCCAAAAAAGTAGAAGGATGTCTATTAATCAAATATACAAAAGTATTGATAGCCTCTGCCCACATGTGTAAGGACAACCCAACATGTAACCTCATGCTCCTTACACACTCCATTATAGTCATGTTCATGCATTCAACCATTCCATTTTCCCATGGAGTCCTTGGAATAGTTTTTTGTCTATGAATATCATTAGTGGAGCAATAATCTTCAAATTCATGATTACAATACTCACCACCATTATCAAATATGAGACATTTTAATTTCCTACCAGTCTCATTTTCAACCAAGCATTTCCATTTATTAAAAGTTTGAAATACATCACATTTCTATCTAAGGAAATAAACCCATACTTTTCTAGTTGCATCACCAATAAATGTAACATAATAATTAGAGCCACCAAGGGAAGATACTTGAGCCAGTCCTCATACATCTATCCACACAAACTCTAAATTCTCCCTTTTATTTTCCTTCCCATTCTTCACAAAATTCACTCTCTTTTGTTTTCCATACACACAACTTTCATAGAAATCCATATTAACACATTTCAGACCTGGTAAAACATTCTTTGAATGAAGTACTTTCATATCTTTCTCACTCATGTGCCCAAGTCTATTGTGCCACAGTGTTGTATCAAAATCTACAACAACTATTTGTTCTCCCTACTCAATTGCAACAAACTCTTCCTAAAATATTCATTTTTCTCTAAAACAATAAAGTAGAAAGAACAATATGACTTGTATAAAGATATAAGGTGCCTACTTTCACACCTTTTGCTAATACAAGGGAACCTTTTGAAACCTTCCAATTTTTATCGTTAAAAGTAACAACACAACCCTCATCACCAAGTTGCCCTGCTGAAATCAAATTCTTACTCAGCCTTGGAACATGTCTTACCTCATGTAGTAGCCAATGATTCTCATTCTGTAACTTAATCTTAACTTTTCCCTTTCCAACAATCTAATAGGGTTCATTATCCCTCAAATAAACAAGCCCAAAATCCCCTTGGACATAATCAATGAAATAACCTCTATGAGGTGTAGCATGAAATGAAGCACCAAAATCTAAGACTCATGAATTATCAACACTTTCTAAAGATATAAGCAAAGCATCCTCTTTGGATTTGTTACCACATTTACCTCCTTGTCTCCATCTAGTTTATCTCCTCCATTTTTCTTTTGAGTCCAACAATCTTTCTTTTTATGCCCTAGTTTCCCATAGTACCAGTAGTCATTCAGTCCTCTTGATTTAGACCTCCTCCCCTTTAACTTTCCTCTTGTTTTCCCATGATTTTAAGAATTGTTTCCTCTCTTATTTTTTCTACCTCTACTTTGTGCATTCAAAGCACTTCTTAATGTAGATCCACCTAACGATTTCCTGTGAGTTTCCTCACTCAAAATAACTCTGATCACATCATTATATTTTAGGGTACTAGATCTAGAAATAGAATTACTCACAACCATTACCAAGCAATTCCAACTTTCAGGCAAAGAACACAAAATCAAGAGAGCCTTAATTTTTTCATCAAAATTAATACCCACAAAAGATAACTGACTAGTAACAGTATTAAAATCATTTAAATGATCTACAAAAAATCCACCTTCAATCATTTTCATATTAAATAAATTCTTCATGAGAAATACCTTGTTTGAAGCATAAGGCTTTTCATACAATTTCCTTAGGGTTTCCATCAACTCTTCTATCATCTTCACTTTGTAATATTAAATGCCACTGATTGTGCCAGGCATAATTGAATGCTTCCAAGTGCCTTTTTGTCTAAAAGATTGCAATCATCATTTGTCATGGATCCCTGATTCTTGGTTTTTCCTTCCAATGACTTCCATAAACCCTTCTAATAGAGATAATCTTCCATTTGCATCTTTCATGACTAAAAGTTTTGCCCATTAAACTTTTCAAACCTCAACTTACCCTCATTTTCCATCGCTCCCACTCAACTGTGAGACATTCCAACAGAGGATAACTAAAAAAATTAATAACCTCCCTCTAATACCACTTGTTAGGATTAAACCTCAGATAGAAATAATAATTACATGCAAATATAACAAATACTAGAAAATAATAGATCACATAGAAAAGAACAAAAGACACCAAAATTTAACATGGTTCACCCAACCCCTAGGCTACATCCACCAACCAACAAGTCCAATACTATTACGATCTAGTGATTACAATCTAATTACAATTTGTAATCTCTTACAACTCAATACTACCACAAGAACCAATTTTTGCATCACCCACAATAAAACAATCCCTAACCCTAAGCCCTTTTATACAAGTATTTTTACCACTTTAGGGTTATAATTAATTATTACATGTTGGCCCAAAATCTCGATAAAATAGGGCCCAAAAAATTTTTCTCGAGGGCTCCACCCCTAAACCCCCAAATAGCTAAGGACTAATGACCTTAGCTGTATTGGGGACTACCACCCCAAAATACCTACTCAAGGCCCAGCCCGGCCCCAAACCCTACCAAGGAATTATGGAGTATGTACAATACTTCCTTGATTAGTGACCACAATAACAAAGACATGCATAATGAAAGATAAGAATGGTAAGATGATTGGCATTGGTACAAGGTCAAGAGGTAATGTTTTTCAGCTGAATCCTATAGAGATGACATATTTGTTTGCTAAACTTGATAATAGTTGGTTGTGGCATAGAAGGTTTTGTCATATAAATTTTGATAATATTGTGAGAGAAAGTAATACAATTTTTGTAAGAGATTTACCAAAAAATGTGAAGCCTACTAATGTTGTGTAAAAGGAATGTGTTATGGCTAAGAAGAAGAGAATTTATTTTCCTAGCAAGAATTTTTCTATGATAGAAAAGGTTGAGATTGTTTACTATTCCCACAAAGACTAGAGGATTCTACAGTGAAAGGTACTTCATGATTACTGTTAATGACTTTACTAGGATGATGTGGGTAGCATTCCTTAGAGAAAAGTCTAGAGCATTTGAGAAGTTTAAGTTATTTAAGAATAGAGTCGTGAAAGGGTCTAGATTGAAGATTAAATGTTTACGATCATATAGAGGTGGAGAATTTACCATAAATGATTTTAATACTTTCTATGAAATGAATGGTATTAAGAGGTAATTATTAGCCCCTAAGACTCCTTAGCAAAATGGTACTACTAAGAGGAGAAACAAGTCTATAATAGAAGTAGCAAGAGTTATGATGTTTGAGGATGATGTATCAAAGATACTTTGGAGAGAAGCAATTAATATAACAATGTATACAATGAACAAAGTGCATATTAGAAAAGATACAAACAAAATGCCTTATGAATTATGATTTGGACATGCACCATCACTGAAAGGGGGTGTTATATCAAAAGAGATGATGATATTGGTAAGTTTGATGCAAGAAGTGATCAAGGTATTTTTCTTTTTATTCATTGATAAGAAAAGCTTATAGATGTTTAAATCAAAGGACTAAGACTTTTATTGAGATTGCAAATGTAAAAGAGGATGAAAAGTTTGGAGTTCAAGAAAAAATGCTTGATTATAATTCTAATGATGAAGAAGCTAATCCCAAGCCTATCCAAGAAATTTTTGAGACTTTCTATGAGATTAACAATGATTTGTAGGATGACATTCAAGTTGTGGAATAGAAAGAGGAACCCAGATCTAAGCCTAGACCAAGAGTAAGAGTTGAGATTGTGACACCCACACCAAACAAGAATTTAACAAAGAATCACCTTTTTGATCAAATTATTGGAAGTAAAGCCAAAGGATTTATGACAAGAAAAAAAGTACACGAAAAGTTATTTTTAGTTTCTCAAGTTGAATAAAAAATAAAAAATGAAGCATGTAAAAATGATCATTGGATTCAAGCAATGAATGAAAAATTAGATCAAATTGTGAAGAATGAGACATGTGAATTGGTCCCTAGACCAAAGAACAAATATGTTATAGGAACTAAGTGGGTTTTTAGGAATAAAATGAATGAACATGGTGAGGTTGTGAGAAATAATGCTACACTGGCATGCAAAGGATATTCACAATAAAAAGGTGTAGACTATGAACAAACATTTGCACCTATTGCCAGAATTGAAGCAATAAGAATGTTCTTGTCTTATGTAGCAAATAAAAAGTTTAAAATGCATCAGATGGATGTGAAGTCAACATTTCTAAATGGAGAACTTGAAGAAGAATTCTACATTAAGGAACCTAAAGGATTTCCTTTGATAGAAGAAGGAGACATGGTAAGAAAGTTGAAGAAAGCATTGTATGGACTAAAGCAAGCACCTAGAACTTGGTATGTGAGGTTTGATACGTATTTGGAAAAATTGGGGTTTAATAAAGGTACTATAGATAGCAACATATATTTTAAAGAAATTGAGAATGGTTTGTTGATTATTGTGATATTTGTGAATGATGTAATCTTTGGAGATGATGATGAAGCAAGTGAAAAAATTGCTAATAAAATGAAGTATGAATTTGAGATGAGCATGATTAGCAAGATGAAATATTTCTTGGGTTTATAGATTGTGAAAAATATTGGTGGTATTTTCCTATCACAAACTAAGTATTTGAAAGACTTATTGAAGAGATTTGGCTTGAAAAGTTGTAATCCTATTGGTACATGTATGATAACTTGTCACGAGTTATCTAGAAAAGATGAGACACCTATAGTTGAGAACAAGAAATATAGATCCATGATTGGAGGTTTGCAATATCTGAATCATACAAGATCAGATATAGAAAATGTAGTTGATATAATAAAAATATTTCAAGCTGATCCTAAGGGATCACATTATGTAGTAGTAAAGAGGATATTCAGATATTTGAAGTGTACACCTAATTTTGGGTCATGGTATGATAGATCAAATGACTTTATGTGCATACACTAATGTTGATTGGGTAGGCAATATGGATGACTTAAAATGTGCAAGTGGTGGACCATTTTTCCTTGGAGGAAGATTGGTTTCTTGGCTAAGAAAGTAACAAGATTGTATTTCACATTGTACAACAAAAGAAGAGTATGTAGCAACAAAAAATGATTGCAATCAGATCATGTAGATGAAACAAATATTCAAGGATATTGGGATAGAGTTTTCAGAACCTTTTATCATACATTGTGATAATGTAATTACAATGTATGCATAAGAATCATGTATTACATTCTAAGACAAAATAGATATCAATTAAGTATCATGTTCTAAGAGAGAAAGTTGCAGAGAAAGAAATCAGATTGGAGTATGTTAATACAAAGGAGAAAATTATAGATATGTCTATGAAGCCATTGCCTAAGAATACATTTGAGTATTTGAGAGGCATGCTTGGGGTTATGACCCTACCTACTTCTGAGTAGAATATGTGAAGATTGCATTAGTCTAGTGGTACATAGCACTATTGTTTATTTGGATTGAGTGTTGATGCTTCCTCTATGGGGGAGTATTTGTGATTGAGAAGAGTCATGAAGGACTCTTGGTAGATGGAATTAAAAAATGTCTTTGGACACTTGATATGGATGAAGACAATTGATTAGCTGATTGACACAATGATGTCTTTGTCATTGATGTCAATGGGGGAGAGTCATGAAGAAAAATTAAGAATTATGAGGGAGAGAATGATTGAGAAGAGTATTTGAGAGGCATGCTTGGGGTTATGCCCCTACCTAATTCTGAGTAGAATATGTCAAGATTGCATTAGTCTAGTGGTATAGAGCACTATTATTTATTTGGATTGAGTGTTGATGTTTCCTCTATGGGGGAGTATTTGTGATTGAGAAGAATCATGGACTCTTGGTAGCTAGTATTAAAAAATGTCTTTGGACACTTGATATGGATGAAGACATTTGATTAGATGATTGACACAATGATGTCTTTATTATTGATGTCAATGGGGGAGATAAAGTGCATGAAACACGTCTCCTAAGAATGGGGGAGAGTCATGAAGAAAAAGTAAGAATTATGATAGAGAGAGTGTGCATGAATGAAGAGAGTTATGAAGAACATACTAATCAAATTTGATGTCAATGGGGAGAATAAAAGTATATCGATAGGGAAACAATAGTACTAATGAAAAGTTGTTCCTAAGGTTTGAAGATTTGATTGATGAAGAGGATTTGAAAAGATGAGAGCAAAAAAAATAATAGAGAAGTATGTTTTGTATTCTTGGAACTTGGATGTTTTTCATCTATGCTGTCATTAGTGCCAAAGGGGAAAATTCATAATATGAATGCTGATGATATTCCTATGGGGGAGTATTCTAGCATTGATGGAGCAGTGGATAGATAGTTAGCATGACTATGTGTTGCATTAATGACTATGTTTATCATTGATGTCAACATGCTAAGACAATTGGTGGAGCAGTAGACAGAGATTGAGGTCATAAGGATTAAATATAGACTATGAGGTCAAGTGTAATTGGGGACATTTTCTACACTATCTCTTAATTTATTGGTCAAGTACACATACATAAAGGAAAATATTGGTAGGAATTATTTGTGATTTATAGAAGATAGTTTGCAGACAAAGTACTTGAGAAAAAGTTTTTGGTGTTCAAAATATATCTCCTAGCAAGGATATAATTTGAATAAGTGAAGTCAGACAGAGACAAAAGATGACCTCATGATGTCAATGAGTACACAAAGTTTGAGATCACACATGTGATAAATTCTAAAGACTATGAGCCGATAGTATTTTGTAATTATAAAAAAAGATGTATTGTAGTTTGTTATCTTAATAAGGTCCTATTGTAATTAATTGGGAAAGCATCAAGGCTAACTCAATGAATTATTTTGAGGAATTGGTACAAAGGAAAGTTATTTTCCTTGTAATTTAAGATGTAAAGTGTGCAAGTTGTAAATAATATAGGAATTTGATAAATGCAAGTAAGAAATCAAAATGATCATTGTGATGTGAGTTTGTAGATCTAGTATTGAGATCTAAGAAGTGTTTTGGTGTGGTAGAGGCATGATAAGAGCATAGAGAAAGTATTGAGTTGTTGAGATCATTTTCATTTCTATTATTTTGAAAGGAATGATATAGAGATTGGTTGGATAGTGAGTTTAGTTGTCTTGCCCTTGAAGCTATTTTGACAATGGGTCCTTATGTCTTCTACGACTCCTAATATGGTTGACACAACTCTTAACAAGGTTGGAATCTCCTAATAGGGATTCAAATTCTCCTAATAGGGATTGATATGTACTAAATATATTTCATTGGATCCTAACAAAGTTCATCCTCTTACAAGAAACTTGTACATTAGTACATCATTTTGTGGGTACCATTCCCACTGGGGTTTGTGGGTACCATCCCTACAGGGGTTTTCCCTCTAATCAAGGGTTTCCTTAGTTAACAAATCGGGTGTCATTGTGTATGTTTATCATCTTATGGTTATTTTTTATATTGATCACATGTTTGAAGTTTAATAAGGGTGCTAAAAGTTGTATTGATCTGATAATTTATTCACCCCCCTAGTTATCTTGGTGGACCTTACTTTATAACAACAACAACAACATAGACAATGTCAATTAAAGATCAAATTTGAACCTCAATCAAATGGATATGTCAAACACCTTTAAGTGTGTGAGCGATTTTAGATTCACGGTTCTTTGAAACACTTTGTCCATATCTATATAAGAAGGAGTTTAAGATGTAGGAGTAGATAGATAACTAGTTTTTTAGGCAAATAAAAAAACCCAAAAAAAATAGACAAACATTTTTGGCAATTGGAAGAAAAGGGGAGGTATAAGTGCACACATTTTTCTAAAATCAAGTAAACTTGATCTTGGAAGACCATTTGAGGGCCATGCACGAAAAATAAGAAAATGTGTAAAACACAAAAATTGTAGTACTCTGATTCTAGTTTCTAAAATACAATTTTTTTTCAAAAAATGGATAAGATAGATGCAGGGTTATTTCTATTGCTTGTGCATGCACAGGTGCAAAGGGCTCAATGAATGTAGAGGGTATGTATATTGCTAGTGCATGTAGAGGGTTCCTATGGCCCCCTACTATTTATAAAGGCCTGTGAATGCATGCAGAGGGTATGGCCCCCTACAATTTATAAGGGCGTATGAATGCATGCACATGTGCATGCAGAGGGCTCCTATGGCTATTGTCGGTGCATGCAGAGGGATAGTCTATTGCTATAGGTGGGGTTCTATCTATTGACGCACACAAAATAATTGTTCTTATATTTTGTTGAAAAACATAACATGGTTGTTTCCATGCACCCCACAAAACATATAATTATATTTATTATTTTGAAAAACCCTTGCCTAGGATGATAGGTAAGAGTGAGATCTAGAAGTTGTGTATTTTTTCTTAATTTTCTGATGAGTAGTTGTTTTCTATTATTTTTTTAAGTGACTCAATCCTAAAATTATGGTACCTCTTCATGCATTGGGCATAACTTGCATTAGAATAATCTAGAATCAATACTTTTTAAATAGTGTATAAAATCAAGTGGAGAACAATAATATGTAATTTAATTTTCATTTGGTTAAGTAGATCAAAAGTTACTAGAAACAATGGTAGACATATGTCTGAGAGGATTGCCAAGATATTAATATAGAAAAATTAACTTCATAATGCTAATCTTGTCCAAAATTCCAAAAAATATTATGTTCTTAAAAAGGTAAGAAAATGTATGAGATTATGGTGGTAATTTTAGAGATACCCACTTCACCATTTACAAACCCGATGAATTCAAACATGAAAAATGATCTTAAAAGATGAAAAAAAATCTAAAGCAATGAAAAATGGAGGAAAAACATAAACCCAAGCCTTTGGGTAGTTTAATAGGCCTATTACCAAGCCTAAACATGATCATTCTTTTTTGTTAACAAAATACGATC
This sequence comes from Cupressus sempervirens, assembly GCA_028749045.1. Classification (NCBI taxonomy): domain Eukaryota; kingdom Viridiplantae; phylum Streptophyta; class Pinopsida; order Cupressales; family Cupressaceae; genus Cupressus; species Cupressus sempervirens. The sequence goes on along the minus strand of CM053786.1, from coordinate 555,783,111 downwards.
ATGTTATGCTTCATATGATAAAATTGTCATACTAGACATAATGTGATCTTATTATATTTAATTAGTAAAACTATACTAGCAACAATGCAATTATTTTATCTCTATGTAAAAGTGAAGTCAATTGTTGAGAGGAATAATAGGACTAATTAGGACTAGTTAATGAAGCAACTACCCAAAAATGGATTGACTTCATCAATAAATGGTTGGATCAACTAGGGCATTACAAAAAAATTATAAATCCAAAGTTTCACGTTATGAATCAATCATGCATGGGACACATTAGAACCATCACATTTTTCAATCACTTCATCATCTAGTTCAAAATACTATGAGAGTAATTAGAAAAAAAACTATAAGGAAAACATGTGTATTACAATAGATTGCCCAAAACCCACCACAAAAGGAGTGTTATGGAGGGACGATGCATAGTGGATCTTATCAAAAGATTCAAATGCCAATTTTATTAAGGAAAGTTTATCTTCTGGAACTTAAACTATGGATCTTGGAATCATTTAGTTTTTTGTTAATCCAAATGGTGACCCTTATAGGGAAGACCTAATTGCAATGCAACAATAAAAGGTTAGGATATAGAAGAGAGATTCTTGTGGTTGAACCAAAAGATAAATCATCTTGTGAAAAAATGAAAAAGACTTCCTCTAAAATCTCTAAGGTACATTGATTCATTTGAGTCAACTTTATCTTTGATTTTTATCGTGTAGTAAAATTCAGTGATGGGTTTTTGTGTGTATGTCAAGAATAGGAGGAAGAAGGGTCTGAAAATGGACAAGGGTTCATTATAGTGACAAATGAGGAACCCTACAATATGTAATGGACACCCCTGGATGTCCCAAAAAAACTAAACCAAATTGCTGAAAGGAATTATGTCAAACAGTTTGCATTCAACTTCTTATTTCTCCGTTTAATGTTTTAAACCCCTTATAACTCCGGAAATCAAACGTTTATTTGTTTGTTGTGTTTCGTGCATGGAATTGGTATCATACAACATAAACAAGAAAGAAACTACAATGATATGCAAAGTGGAAATGAACTGCTACTAATAAAATGTTATTTTCAGAATTCATAAAACCAAATACATGGCAGATTTATCAACTCACTAATTACTTCAACAGTATTGACATAATACTCCAGCCCATGCTTTCGAACTTGCTGCTACAATACTTTGTCCTTCAATCAGTCCACTACCTTCATAATGCATCGGACAAGTAGTGAAGAAGATATGAGCAAAATACCAAATCTGCCTGTAGCCGGAAATGCAACTAAACTGCCTGATAATGAAGCCAATAAAAAAGAATTCCAAAGGTCAAACCCCAAGGGAATGACGTGTGGAATGTTACAAGAGAGGATAGACGTCCTCAAATGCCAAGAATGGAACTGCAACTCACACACCAATTTCTTCTCATATTCAACCTATCTAATGAAGCCACAAATGCTTCCTTTTATTCTATTCCCACGGGTCCCCTCAACTCATATGGGCAATGTGGGATAAAAGATGTGTAATATAAAACATATATTAAAATACCCCTTATGTCTCCCTTGGGTACACATCACCATAAAATATATATTAAAGTAACACTTTAATATTTTACAATTAAATTAGACGTTACTTTAATAAAACTTCAGGCATTAAAATGTATTAGCAATCGGACTCCGAATAATGCGAGTGATAGCTCATCGAAAAGCTCTCACCGAGTATCGAGTCCAATCACCAAAATTGACCTACATTGTGTCCTGCCGACTTACTAAAAATAGTAAGTATACCTGAAACTAAGTAAATCAACTTCGTTTTGGCCCAAACTGGAAATGACTAGGCCAAAACACTCCAAGATCCCATTAAACCCTTCGTTAGCCCTCGGGACCATGTAGAACAAGGCTAACGCGCACACACTTGGTCAACTGCTAAAATGGGGACATTACAGTCCGCCCCCCTTGAAATTGCTTGTCCTCAAGCAACCTCAGTCCAGCCTACTGAATAACCTGCTCACTCTCCCATGTAGAATCTTCCTCCGGCAGGTCTTTCCATTTGACCAAATACTCCTTCACTATCCTGTTTCTAAGCTTCCTCTCTCTGGTATCCACAATAGCCTCAGGTACTAACACAAGCTTCCCCTCCTCATCCAAAGGGGGTAAATCTGCAGAAGGCACTACACTCTGACCAATGGCTTTCTTAAGCCTAGACACATGAAACACATTGTGCACTCGATTTCCCTCTGGAAGCTCAAGCTCATAGGCGACTTTGCCCACTTTGCAAATCACCTTGTAGGGACCATAAAATCTAGGTTTCAACTTTTCAGCTCCGCTCTTCTTGAGCGATGACTGTCTATATGGTTGTAGCCTCAAGTAAACCATATCCCCTACCTCGAAGCTACGCTCTATTCGGTGCTGATCAGCATACAATTTATGTTGATTCTGGGCCTGTTGTATATTCTCTTTGAGCACTTTCAGGATGTCCTGACTATCCCGCAATAAGTTTTTGGCTTTGGGCACTCTACTATCCCCCAAAACTAAATCCATGAAGCTAGGTGCTTCATAACCATAGAGTGCCATGAAAGGAGTCATCTTGATGGACATATGATAAGTGGTGTTATAACAATACTCTGCCATATGCAACCATCTGATCCAAGCCTTTTGTTGTGTAGTTACATAGTTCCTCAAATATCCTTTCGCCCATTTATTCACAATCTCTGTTTGCCCATCTATTTGCGGATGATAACTAGTGCTAGGTGTAAGATCTGTACCACACAACCTAAACAACTCTTGCCAAAAAACACTCATAAACTTACTATCCCAGTCGCTGACAATGAATCTGGGCAGCCCATGTAACCTGAATATCTCTTTAAAGAAAAGATCTGCCACCTGTGCTGCTATGTAAGTGGACAGAATAGCAAAGAAGTGAGCAAACTTCATCAAGCAGTCCACCACCACATAGATGCAATCCCTTCCCTGCACTCGTGGTAAACCAGTGATGAAGTCCATCGAAATACTTTCCCATTTCCTATCAGGAATGGGCAAGGGCTGTAATAAACCTGCAGGAAATGTGTGTTCTCCCTTATTCTATTGACAAACCATACACTCCCTGACATACCTCTGAACATCATCCTTGAGCCCTTTCCATGAAAACCGCTCTCGGATCTGCTTGTAGGTCTTGAAGACCCCCGGATGTCCTGTTGTGGGTGCATCATGAAATGCCTTCAATATTGCCTCTCTCAAATGTGATGACGGAATCAAATAAACCTTGTCCTGAACTCTGATCAATCCATCTATCACCTCATAGCGATCATCCTGTATGGTACCTGAAATCAATCCAGAAGCCCAAGCATCTCCGACATACTCTGCTATAATCCGATCTCTCCAATCTCCTGAAATCTCTGCCAGAGCACATAAGTGAGGTCTCCGAGATAAGGCATCAGCCACCACATTTTTCTTACCTTTGACAAACTCTATGTCAAAGTCATAAGCCTGCAATTTAGTCACCCATTTTTGTTGCCGGTCATTAAGATCACGCTGACTCATGAAGTATTTAATATTGTTGTGATCAGTCTTGATCACAAAACGTCCACCTACCAAATATGATCGAAATTTGGCCAATGCATGCATTATGGCCAACATCTCCCGGTCATAGACAAAATAACTTTTCTCAACTCCTCGGAGCTTCCTACTCTCGAATGCAATGGGATGCTTCTCCTGCATCAATACTGCTCCAATCCCATCACCTGATGCATCACAATGAAGCTCAAAAGGCTTTGTGAAATCTGGTAGAGCTAGAACTGAACATGAAGACATTACTTGCTTGAAATACTCAAAACACCTCTGTGCTGCCCCTGTCCACACGAAGGCTCCTTTCCTGGTAAGATCTGTCACGGGTGTAGCAATCTGTGAGAATCCCTTAACAAACCTTCTATAAAAACCACATAAACCAAAGAATCCCTTAAGCTGTGTAAGGTTTGTGGGAGTAGGCCACTCTACAATAGCTCTAATCTTTTCGGGATCAACCCGAACGCCATCTGCACTAATGATATGCCCCAGGTAAAGGAGCTCAGTCATGCCAAACTCACATTTAGATTCCTTGGCATACAATGACTCTCTCTCTCCAGAGTAGATAACACCTCCTCCAGATGATGTAAGTGCTCCTCCCAGGTCTTACTGAAGACCAAGATGTCATCAAAGAAGATCAAGACAAATCTCCTCAGCTGCTTCCTGAATACCTGGTTCATACAACTTTGAAATGTAGCAGGTGCATTGGTTAGACCAAATGGCATAACCATGAACTCAAAGTGGCCATAGTGACATCGGAAGGCTGTTTTCTCAATGTCCTTTGCTCTCATCCTGATCTGATGGTATCCGGATCGCAAATCAATTTTGGTGAAGAAGCATGCCCCATGCAACTCATCAATCAGCTCATCAATCCTAGGAATGGGATACCTATTTTTAATTGTTTTCTTATTCAGTGCCCTATAATCGATGCACATGCGCATTGTCCCATCCTTCTTCTTTACCAATACTACTGCTGAAGCAAAAGGGCTCTTATTGGGCCTGATATGCCCCATCTCCAACAAATCCTTAATCGCCTTCTCTATCTCATCCTTGTGTTTCTTAGGATGACGATAGGGAGTAATCATAACTGGTTTGGCTCCCTCCTCGAGCTCAATAACATGTTCCATCCCTCTGTCAGGAGGAACCCCATGAGGAATATTGCTAAATACTTTAGCGTGTCTATCAAGTATCTTCTGGACATCTAGTGGATGACTCTTTTCTTGTGGCTCTGGTGAAGTTGGCATAATGTGGCACTCTGCCGCCCACTTTATGTCATCATGACGAAAAAGTCTCTGCATTCTCCTCAAGGACACTATTTTGCAACCTCCATCTGAAAGCCCTCTAAGTACCACAGTTCTCCCCTCATGCTGGAATCTCATCTCCAATTTCACTAGATTGAGTGTGAACTCAACTAGTGAAGCCATCCATGTCATGCCGAGGATGACATCATAATCTCCCATGTCCACAACATAGAACTCATCTTCCAACTCGTAGCCATCTCCAAACCTGATGCGAAGATTAGATATCTTCCGAGTGCATAATAACTTATCACCATTAGCCACCATGACTCTAAACCCATCATGCTCCTCTGTCTGTAACCCTCTCCTATCTACCAACTGTGCATCTATGAAGTTATGTGTAGCCCCAGTGTCAATAAGAGATATCACTTTCTGCCCCTGGATAGTACCCCTGACCTTAAATGTGATTGCCTTTTGGGCCCCTGTCAAGCGTGCCAATGATCTATCATCCTTAGGAATGTTGCTCTCCTCTATAGTGTTACCCTCATCTGAATCGGAGTGCTGATCCTCCCATTCTGACTCTGACTCTTCTACTGAAAAATACTCCATTTGATTTGCCTTAGCCTTGAGAGAACATTTATGAGATAAGTCCCAAGGCTCTCTACAATGGAAGCATAGCTTCTTCTTTCAAAGTTCATTCAAGGTTTCATTGTCTAGTCCTTTTGATCCTTCTTTGGGTTTGCTATACTCTTTCTGAAATGATTTTTTGTCTTTGTCCTTGCGGTAGGAAGAATCTGTTGAATGGTTTTTTCCTTTGTATACTGAAGGGGCTAAATCTCGTGCCTTTTTAGTTGCTTCAGCTAACGTGAGTGGATCATGTCCCTTCACCCAACCTCGTAATGGATCAGCAAGACCATCACAAAATAACACCACCAATCTCCTAGGAGAGATATCAGTAACAAGTACAGACAAGCGCTGAAACTCGGCAATGTAAGCATCCATAGAACCTGACTGTTTTAACTGTGCTAGCTCCTTGAAATGTAACTCGGGATCCTTAGTGTCAAATCTCCCAATCAATGTTTCAGTGAATTCCTCATAAGATGTAATCTGATTATGCCCCAAAGTCACCATGCCATGATGCCACCATTCATGTGCAATGCCATCCAAGTGCATAGCCGCATACTTGATAGCCTCCTCCTTAGGCATAGGATTAAGCTGCAAGTATGTATCTACCTTCTGCACCCAAGCTCGTGCAGTCATCTTCCCTGAAGCATCATAATAAGGTAAAGAAAGTTTCCAACTTTCTTCCTTAGCTCAAAGTTTTGATTCCTCCCTCCTGCTTTAGGCATGTGTCTCATCCTCAAGTCCATATAATCTCTAAGAGAAATATCCGCCTGAAACTCTGGTCCACTAGCCTCCCAGTCCCTCCTGAACTGATCTTGTAACTCGGTAATCTGTGGTTCATTTACTGGATGAACCGGATCTCTGGGTGGAAAAGTGGGTAGAAGAGGTCTCGAGCTCATAGTCCGTGCTGGGCGTGCAACGTGTCTAAAGTTATCAGCCTCATTCCCATTGTTTCCATGTCCATTATTACCATTAATGTTATTCTCAGGACCATTGTTGTTTCCTTGGCCTTCATGGTTATTGTTTCCCCCGTTGTTATTGTTTCCCTCATTGTTATTGTTTCTGTTGTTGGCATCACCTGGATTAATATTGACACCCATCTGTCTAGCCATGAGCTGCAACATCATGTCCATTCGCCTATTCTACTCCTGCTGCATACGCTGCCCCTGCTCTAATGTATCCAGTAACTGTTGGAACAGTACCTCCCCTTGATCTAGACCAGCATTTCTGCCTCCGCCTAATCCTGTATTCCTATCATCTCGATCATCCATATTATTGTCCTGATCACAGAATATCTCCTCTGTGTCTGTATGGTTGAATTCAATGTCCCCCTGCACGGATGTACTAGACTGTTTGCTTTGCAAGTCTGAAATCCTATTTTGTCTTGCTCTGGTATCGCGAAAATTATAAGACCCCTGTCGCATGCTCAAACATAAATGCTTAGCCTGTGTTTTTTTTACTTACTTTTTCCCTCTATCCGGCTATTCCAAATTCCCTATAAGACCTCCACAGGATGGCAGGACTTATAGCTCTGATACCACTGTAATGGACACCCCTGGATGTCCCAAAAAAACTAAACCAAATTGCTGAAAGGAATTATGTCAAACAGTTTGCATTCAACTTCTTATTTCTCCATTTAATGTTTTAAACCCCTTATAACTCCGAAAATCAAACGTTTATTTGTTTGTTGTGTTTCGTGCATGGAATTGGTATCATACAACATAAACAAGAAAGAAACTACAATGATATGCAAAGTGGAAATGAACTGCTGCTAATAAAATGTTATTTTCAGAATTCATAAAACCAAATACATGGCAGATTTATCAACTCACTAATTACTTCAATAGTATTGACATAATACTCCAGCCCATGCTTTTGAACTTGCTGCTACAATACTTTGTCCTTCAATCAGTCCACTACCTTCATAATGCATCGGACAAGTAGTGAAGAAGATATGAGAAAAATACCAAATCTGCCTGTAGCCAGAAATGCAACTAAACTACCTGATAATGAAGCCAATAACAAAGAATTCCAAAGGTCAAACCCCAAGGGAATGACGTCTAGAATGTTACAAGAGAGGATAGACGTCCTCAAATGCCAAGAACGGAACTGCAACTCACACACCAATTTCTTCTCATATTCAACCTATCTAATGAAGCCACAAATGCTTCCTTTTATTCTATTCCCACGGGTCCCCTCAACTCATATGGGCAATGTGGGATAAAAGATGTGTAATATAAAACATATATTAAAATACCCCTTATGTCTCCCTTGGGTACACATCACCATAAAATATATATTAAAGTAACACTTTAATATTTTACAATTAAATTAGACGTTACTTTAATAAAACTTCAGGCATTAAAATGTATTAGCAATCGGACTCCGAATAATGCGAGTGATAGCTCATCGGAAAGCTCTCACCGAGGAGTATCGAGTCCAATCACCAAAATTAACCTGCACTGTGTCCTGCCGACTTACTAAAAATAGTAAGTATGCCTGAAACTAAGTAAATCAACTTCGTTTTGGCCCAAACTGGAAATGACTAGGCCAAAACACTCCAAGATCCCATTAAACCCTTCGTTAGCCCTCGGGACCATGTAGAACAAGGCTAACGCGCACACACTTGGTCAACTGCTAAAATGGGGACATTACACAATAATATTACTCTCTAATGATTAGACAAATTATTGGACCTCTTATTGAGATGAAAGAAAAATGGATGTCTAGTTCAAATAAGGAAAGTCCAGTAAGTACTATAAAAGGACAAGGAGGTCTAGTTGGGAGAAATTTTTAGAATCAATGACATCAATTGAGGTGAGATATCTCAAATTATGTTTTCCTTCATGATTTATGAAATAGGGTGATCCTTGCTATCCAAATTATACCATTAATTTTTATTAGGATTTTCCCTTTACACCATCACAAGCTTTCCATGATAGTCTAGTAGTTGTAGGTGCCATCTTCATCGCATGTATTCCATGTCAGTCTAGTAGATGGAGGTGTCATATGTGATGAAACCAAAATTTTCTTTTATTTTATGATGTTTAAAATAATTTATTGATACTCTGTTTATCTTTGTTAAAACATTTATGGACCTATGTTTACCGAACCTATGATAAACCTATAGGGTAGAAACTATGCCATCTTTTGCTAATATTATATATAGTATGTAGTATTTCATATAGTTATCAAAATGTACATTCTTATATTTGAATTTAATTTGATAAATGTTTATTTGCAAACATGTTTTGTGTTATAAATAACCTATTAATGAAGACTAAAAGATGATTGGAGGAATTCAAAAGCTAAGCGTCAACAACATTTAAGGAGAAAAGAACGCCAAGGAGCAACCATGGTGGAGGAAGTTGTAACGATTCCAGAAGACATGGCAGCAAGTAAGGAGGAACTATGAAGACTTATTACCTTCTCTGAATTTACTCCATGGTGAGTGGATGTTCAATCTTTATTATTCCCACCTTAAGCTGTTATTCCTCTTCCCACCTTCAATTGTTATCTTCCTATTTTCTCTATTGCAGATTTTAAGCTAGGTCATTTACTTTTTTGTTATGGAATAAATGGTGATTTCCTATATATATAGGAATTGACCCAAGTGTGTTAAGTTTTAGAACCAATTAGAAGAAATAGTTTATGAGAACAGACTGTTAACTTTTACAATTGTGTTTTTATAGTTCTTTGTTATTTAATGAATTTCTAAATTGAATGAAATAGTTTTCGACTTTTATATTGTGTTAGTAGTTTAGAGAAGCCAACCAAGGGGGCCCACTTGGAAGGTGGATTAGATTATGATAGAATAGATTTATTTCCAAGCATTCATAGTATCTTAGTTAGAAGTTGTGAGTTCCTTCCTATAGCATCACACTTTGTGAATGTTCCTGCAACATATGTGAGAACAATTTTAGTGGATAAGCCAAGTTGGAATATTTGTTATCTTTTTATTGTATTTCTAGTAGTCATAGAGTTAAGTGTGTTGGTTTCCTATAGCAGTAGTGTAAGTTCTTTTCCTTGCTTTTTAACTTTCTTGTAGCATAAGCTTAGTGACTCATTAAGAGACCTAGTGCACATATTGTGCCAACCATTTCAAGTATACGTCCCTGGGTTGATAAGATTAAATGTACCTTATAGTGGGAGAAATAGTCCTTAGTTTGAATATATTATTCCTAAGCAAGGCGTAGTGCATGACTATGATACACCTATTGTGAGGCAGGTCAATATGCATCACAAGTTTTCCATGATAGTCTAGTAGTTGGAGGTGTCATCTCCATCACAATTTTTCCATGATAGTTCAATAGTTGGAGGTGTCATCTTCATCACAAGTTTTCCATGACAATCTAGAAGTTGGAGGTTCCATCTTCATCACAATTTTTCCATGACAATCTAGTAGTTGGAGGTGCCATATTCATCATAATTTTCCCATGGCATTCTAGTGTTGGGAGATGTCATCTTCATCACAAGTTTTCCATGACAATCTAGCAATTGCAGGTGTCATTTTCATCACAATTTTTCCATGACAGTCTAGTAGTTGGAGTTATCATCTTCATCACAAGTTTTCCATGATAGTCCAATAGTTATAGGTGTCATCTTCATAATAAGTTTTCCATGATAGTCTAGAAGGTACTATAAAAGGAGGGGTCCTAGTGTGTCAAAAGGGATATTAGGACCCCTTAAGATCCCATGAGATCCCTTAAAATTATGTTTCCAAGTACATGTGCACTAAATACTTTATGCTACTACTTGATCTACTAGTAGATGGTGAGTATTCATTATCATCATCTAACATAGAATCACATTCATATCATGTGTCAAATGCAACCAAGGTGAATGTTCACTAGGTCTTCCTAGTCTCAACAATCTCAGGCATCTTTAGAACCTAACGATATGCCACCAACACCTGATTTGGAGGGTATGAAAATGTATCCATCATTATCTTATGTGGTACACTTAATTTCATATGTTGCAATCATTTTTTCACTTGTATACATGAGTTTGTTTCCATTGTAACAAATATTTGTATAAATATTTGGGTTCAAGTATGTAGTTATGGCTCTGCATGTTAATGGGGTATGCATTTTTGTCATTACTTCTAGTTTCTTTAAATAATGTTGTTTCCATGAAATAAATATTTCTTTTGGGTTTCTTGTGAAGCTTTTGTACAACCATTGAATCCTAATTCACAAAATTCTTCAAAATGGAAAGATAAAGAACAAGAATAGATTGGTAGAGGTGGATAGAGGTATCAAGTTGATACAGATAACATTTTTTAACCAATCTAGGTTTGATATGGTTTTGAACAACTCGAATGACTTATACGTTTTCATACCTCCTATATATTTTTATAAGATTATGTTAAGTTTTGTTTCAATGCACCTTCTTGTTTAAGGTATCTATAGACATTATCACTAAACTATATATTTATGTTTTCATGTAGGTAATATAAAAAGACAAGAAGGTCTAGTTAGGAGAAAGCTTCAAAACTAGTGACAACAATTTAGGTGAGACATCTAAGATTATTTCAGATCCAATGGGTACATATCCTCCATTGACAAATATAAGTTCTTCTAGAGACTTGTTAGCTCTAATGTATCAAAAGTGTTCATGAGTGGTCCTAGTGTGTTGAAAGGGACATTATGACCCCTTAAGATCCCTTAAAAATTTATTTCTATGTACATGTGAACTAAAAACTTTCTGTCACTAGTTGAGCTACTAGTAGATTGTGAGTATGCATAATCATTGCCATCATTTGACATAGGCTTGTGCATGTATATCTTACTTATGTCCTTTATGGCTTTCCCTTCCAAGCTCTTCAAGTTATAATATATAACCTTTTTCATGGGTTCAAGAAACACTTTCCACTCTTTCCCATTAACCAAGTGAAATTTTCTCTTAATTTTGAGTACATTAATAGTTTCATCCTTAACATAATTCATAACTAGATTCTCCATAGCCAATTATTTTCTTGATTGATGTAATATTTTCTCCTCGGATGAACATTTTGTAATTAGTTGATATAAAGTCACATTTTTCTCATAGCAAATCCTTTAGACATGTGATTGAGCTTGTAAATCCACAAAAGGGTTGATATCTAGATCTTATGGAAGAATAGTATTAGATCCATCAAGTGTTCCCTAAGAGGTCATAAGAACCCTTAGGGAACACTTGATGGCTATAATGTTGAAAGGGGCCATAAGGGGTCCTATAACTTCTTGAAAGGCACATTAGCTAACCCCCGAAGACCCCATGTGACCCCATGGGACACATTACAACCATCAAGTGTTCATTAAGGGGTCTTACAACCCCTTAGGACACACTTGATATATCTAATACTATTCTTCCACTAGATCTAGATTCCAACCCTTTTGTGCATCTATAGGATCAATCATGAGTTTAAAAGACTGGCCAAGAGAAAATTGTGATTGTATATCAACCGATTACAAAATGTTCAATTGAGGAGAAAATATTGTAGCGATCATGAAGAAAACTAGCTATGCAGAATATGCTTATGAATTTTTTTAAGAATGTAACTATTAAAAAATTACTCAAGATTGAGAGACAAATTCCACATGGTTAATGAAAAAGAGTGGGAAGAGCTTCTTGGACTCATGATAGAAGTTATAGATAAGGACCTAAAGAAATAGGGAGGGGAAAGAAACAAAGTAAAGAAGATATGCGTGTGACTTTATGTCAAATGATAATGGTGATGAATACTCACCATCTACTAGTAGATCAAGTAGTGCCAAAAGGTCTTCAGTGCAAATGCACTCAAAAATTAAAAAATTAGATAGAGAAGTGACAATGGAATAATCCATATAGCTATGTGAAATCTATCATTCTCACCACCCCCCTCCCCCCTCTCTCTTTCTCTCCCTCCCTCCCTCCTCCCTTGCATCTCCTTCGCACAAACCCCCCCACCCCCCTCCTTACATCTCACTCTTAAACTCTCTTGTTGTTTCTGGATCCTCATAACCTAATGGGATTATGGAGAACTAGATCTAATGCTTCTAGTTCTTCATAATGTGATCACATTTTATTTAGCATAATGTGATCGTGTTATGGCTAAGTTCATTAAATTTGGCTTAGTTCAAAAAATTTAATGTTATTTTCTTGGCTTGTTAATGAGCCAAGCCACATTTTGAAATTTGATGAAGAGTACACATGACATGTAACATGATTATGTTATGTGTACTTTTAACTTTTTTTCATGGTATCCACTTTTTTGCACACCATCTTGGTGCATATACCTAGATCAAAATGACAATTAAATATTTGTAAAAAAATTGAACAATTTTAAAACAAACTATTTTTTGTCTATTTTAAAATTTTATTCTATATACAACTTTAGTAATTCTAAATTAATATAAAGAAAAATTTTAATTTATTATTTTAGAAACTTACATATAATCTAATATTATTTATAATTTTTATAATGTCTTAGAATGAAGATATTTATTTATTTATTAATATAAAAGATAATATTTAATTTATTATATAATGTTTTTGAAGATATTATTTTTATTGACTATTTTTGAATGTGAAGTTATCATTTTTTATATTTTTTCAATTAATATCAAATATTTTATTTATTATTATAAAAATGTCAAAATATTATTATTGTTTATTTTAATGTTGATATTTTTATTAATAAAAAGATGATTTCTATTTATTGTTTTAGAAATTAAAATATATTATATTGTTAATTTTATATTTTTATATATTTTTTTGAAAAAGGGGGTAAAATTTATTCAATCAAAACTAAAGTAATATGAAAGGCCTTAGGCCCAACAGAACTAGAAACAACCACATCAATAATTAAATCCTATCCTTTTCCACTAAATACTCCAAAATCCCAATATAGTAAGTATGAAGCCTATCTTTTCCTACAATATCCCAACCAACTCCATTCTCCACTGCCCATTTTGCCAAAACCTCTGTCACTCCATTCCATTCCCTAGGAATATGACAAAAAGAGATTCAATCCACATGATTATGCAGATACAAAATCTCTCTAATAATAGAGGCTAACTGACAGTTAACATCATCCACACTCTAGTTATTTATCATATCCACAACAATCTGTGAATCTAACTCACATATAATCTTCTTCCATCCCAAAGAACATCCCTTCTCAATAACTGACTTAATAGCAAGGGCTTCCATCAGATTATTAGATTGCTCGCCTTTGTAGATAGAGAAAAGAAAGATAACTTCACCATCCTTACCTTTGAAAATGCCCCCAATACCTACCTACCCAAGATTACCATGGGAGGAGCTATCAGTATTAATTTTTAGGATGTCAATCAGAGGCGGTCTCCACCTCCCAACTCTACAAACCTTTCTCTTGAGTAGTTGAGATCTCTTAACACTTGTGCACCCCATTCCTTTGTCCACCAGTCCCAAATTCCTTACTATAATATAATCTCCAGGGTGAAAATTTTTAGTCATATCACACTTGGCATATATATTTTCTTGGAGTCTACTCAAAATCATTTGCCACAATTTAGTGACTCCCAAAATTGAGTTGCAAAATATCCTACAATTTTGCTCCAACCAAAGATTCCATATAATGAAAGTAGATCCAATAACCCAAGCCACCTGAAGGAAAGTGATTTTTTCAGGGGGTTTACAAAGGCTTTCCCAAAATTCAATGAGAGACTCATCATGGATGCAACCATGACATCAGGCCTCACACCACTTGTGCCAAATTTCTTTAGAGAGGGGGCAAAGAAAAAATAAGTGGGATACAAATTCTCATCCTACATATAGAGGTAAAAAGGAGAAGGCCCTTGAAATCCTTTCTTTTAAAGGTTATCCCAGGTAAGAAATTTCTTTTGAGCCACCAACCATACGAAAAATTACACTTAGGCCAAGAAAAATTATTCCAAACCTTCTTCCACTAGGCAGCTTCTGCTAATCCATGTCATTGTTTATCCAACCAAGCATAACCTTGGGCAACACAGAACTTTCTTTTAGAACTCAGACCCTAGGAAAGGATATCCTTATCTTTAGAAGAACTACAGAGCCTATCCAAGAGGAGATTAGCAAGTTCAGCCTGAATCACCATGGAACCACCTAAAGAGCACTCATGTGAGTCCTTCCAACATGCCACATCCACTCATCCACACCTTTTCACAGTCTTGAAGTGTTGCACCTTACTCCACCCTACATATGCAAAGATATGGTAGAGAGGCTGAGAATTAGGATAACTAGAGAGAATAGGAGGATGACCATCCCACAAATCATGCTAGAACAAAGCACACAATCCCCCATTACATATCCAAAAAAGGCCATCCTTGATAAGGAGTGCTCCCTTTTTTAGAGTATCCCAAATAAAATAACCTTTCCCAACTAGAGCAAGTCTTGGGATATCCTGATAATCCACTCCTGGAAAATACTTTTGGGAAAGAATCTTGCCTAATCCTGATCTTCATTATTGCACCGCCTCTAGTATAACTTAACAACTAGAGCCTTGACAGCAAGAGCCATACACCTGAGACCCAAACCCCCAGCAAACTTTGGCAAGAAAACCATGTCCCAATTGACTAATCTCTACTTTGAAGAGAGAAGGTTACCTGACCAAAGAAATTATTGAGACAAAGCATCAAATTATTTCATAACACTAGTAGGGGGAGTTTGCACAAAAGACCTATAAATGGGAAGAGCTTGAATCACTATCTTAAGGAGAATTACTCCCCTAGTGGAAGTGAGCCACTTATGAGTCTAGTGGCTCACCCTACTATAGAATTTATTCAAAAGGTCTTGCTAATAGTCCTTCAATTAAGCTACTAGAGCTAAGGGGATGCCAACATACATCAAAGGAAGAGAGCCAATCTAAAACTTGAGAATCCTAGTAATTCTATGTTGGATAGGTTGTGGAGTATTAAATAAATAAATGGAGGACTTACCTTCATTGATTTTCTACCCAAAAGCTTTCATATAGGTGTCTAAAATCCTTCTAGAGTTTCTTGCCTCATTGATTGTAGCCAAGCCCATCAATACAGTGTCATCCATGAATTGGAGGTGACAGCATGTTGGGAGATTATTATTCCATTTCCACCTATGGATGAGCCCTTTTTTAGCCTAAAATTTAATAAATCTTCCCAAGTCCTCAGCCATAATGATAAAGAGATGTGGAGATAGAGGATCCTCTTGCCAAAGTCCTCGACAAGAAAAAAATAGCTCTGTAGGTTCTCCATTAATAAAAACAAAAAAGGAGGGAGAATTCGCATAGCTAAGAATCCAATCAACCTATTCCACATCAAAACCAAAAGCTAGAAGCATTCTACTCAAGAAAACCTTCTTACCCGATCATATGCTTTTTCCAAATCCAGTTTGATAAATATGGCCTTTTCCTTGGAGGTGGATATAGAGTGGATAACCTTTGATGCAATTACAACCCTGTCAATGATCTATCTACCACCAACAAAGCCTCCCTACTCCTTAGAGATCAAAGTACCCAAAAAGGCTTGAGCCTTTCAACAATTAATTTGGTAATAATTTTGTAAGTAACATTACCCAAAGCAATAGAATTGATCCAAACTATTGGCCCCATCAATCTTGGATATGAGAGCCAAGAAGGTAACATTAAAAGACTTGAGCATTTGTTTGTTCTTATGAGATTAACCTGGACCACATCAAGAAGTTCAAATTTAATAATCTCCCAAAATTCTTGGAAAAAATCAATGGGAAAAGCATCTAGGCTGGGGGCCTTTCCTTTCTTCATACCAAATACCACTTTCTCCATCTCACCTAATGAAATAGGCTGTAAGAGATTCCTATTAATTTCATTAGAAACAAGGTGGGGATTGCAATCTAAAATGGTCCTTTCCTCCAACATTGAAATGTTCCTCCCTAGAGAAAATTTGGGATAAATATCTAATGCAATCTAGAGAAATGTCCACCTTGGAAGAGAATTGTGCTCTAGTAATAGAGGTGAGAGAGGAGATAGAATTACCAAACCTACAGGCTTTAACTATGTTATGGAAAAAAGTTGTGTTCGTGTCTCCCTCCTAAAGCCAATCCACCTAAGACTTTTACTTCCAAAAGATTTCTTCCTGAAGCTCCCATTATTCTAACTCCTTCAATGTTAAGGATTTAGTAGTAATTAAATCCATAGTCATCCCTTGGTCCTAAATCTAGTGAGTGATATTGTCTAGCCTAGACTAAGCCACCATCTTTTGGTCCTGTAGATTCCCAAAACACTGTTTGTTTCACCTTTTAAGCCTAAATTTCACATGTTGAAGCCTCTTCTCAAAAGTGAACATGGTAGTACCATGAGAAGGCCTACGCTCATGCCACCATACTATCATAAGATCCTATAAAGAATGATCTCTTAACCACATCAACTAAAATTTGAAAGAAGGATTTTTAGAAGCCTTGAAGGGAGTAGTAGAAAGCTTAATGGGCCAATAATCAGAGCTTATCCAATCAAGAATTTTCGATCTAGTAGACCATCTAACATCCATCTAATAGCAAGAAACTAAGAACCTATCCAACCTTTTAGAATTATCCTTGGTCCCTCTCCTTCCATTATTCCAGGTGAAAGTACCATTATCAAGTTTAATATCAATGAGATTCAAGAAACTGATGTTATCCCTAAGCATATTTGAGGAAGGGCCCAACTGAGCTACCTCGCCTCTCTTTTCATCTAAACTAGTTATAACATTAAAATCCCTAGCCACAATCCAAGGGAGGAAATGATCTAAGGAACAAACAAAGGTGATGTGAGACTACAAAAGGGATTTACCCACCAAATCATTAGGAGCATACATATTAGAAAACATGTAACTTTCTCTAGTCTCAAAGTGGGAGGCAATCAAAGAGATAGAGGACCTACTTGAAATCCACCACAAAGGTGATATCTTCCATGGATTCCAGAGACAAGAAATTCTACAAAAGCTACCTTAAGCACCCACTCCTTGGTAGCTTCCATGGGCCACAACATTGGCACATAGCTAGCCAAACCATCAACTATAAGCTTGGTTTCCTAAATGAAAAAAATATCTAGAGATTGAGACTCAATTAATCTACAAACATCTTTTTTTCTAGGGATGTTGTTCAACCCCCTCACATTCCAATAGAGAATAATCATTTGCGGGGTTGAGAGAAGTGGGAATCAATGGGCTTCACAAACCCTAACTCAACTAATGTCTCCCCCACCATCTTAACCTTCTCATGGTCAGTCTTCCTTCCACTCTTGGATGGCTTCTCTGAGGGCCCTTTCTTAAAAGGCTTCTGTTGTAATCCTAAAGTGGGTACAACTCTAGTACCTTTTGTGCTATCTATCATCCCCTTCTGGGAAAGGAGAGTAGAAACGAAGTTATTTAAATTGTCCCTAGGTTGTGCCCCCCTTGAGAACACAAAAATCCTTCTCCTACGCTAGCTCATCTATATGAATTTTTTTTACCTTGTTTCCCTTCTAGTAACTAGGTTAGATTCCTTAGCTCCTCATGTTGGGTTCCCTATTGAGACCCACCCCTTGAGGTCAGATCAATTGGTATGCCTTCCTCCTATACCAATTCATCTAGAACATTAAACCTATTAAAAGTGTCATCATTTTGTTTGTCCATCCAAGTTCTCTTCTTTCATTTTGCTTTATTGCAAGGCTTAACTAGGACAAACCCTCCTTGTCTGCAAATCCCTCAGGCACAGGGGTTTTACCCTTATCATCCTTAGGGGCAAATGCACTAGAACCCATTGGTTGAGAAAATTTATTTCGAGGGTACTTACATTGTAAGTGCCCATACTTATGACATATCATGCATCTAAAAGTTATGGTTTCATAGTCCAACTTTTGAACCCATGAGGTAGGACCCAAGAAAATTTTAATAAAGTCTGGCAACAGATTATTAAGATCTACCTCAACACAAATCTGTACATAAGAGATTACCTTATAGTCTTGAGTCTGTGTAGCCAATCCTACAAGTTTCCCAAGCAATAGAAAAATCGAGTGAAGAAAATCCTCTCTCCAAAATTCCAGAGGGAGCCTTGGTAAACAAACCCACACTGGTACCTAAGAGGGGATCTCCTCAGCAGAATTAGATCCTATGTGTCAGGATTTGATGAAGAGACCCACTTGGTTAAATAAATATGGAGCACCTTCAAACACCTTATTCTTGTCTGTCATATTCAAAAAAAAGACCAAAAAATAGTTATTGGCAGCAAGGAGAATCTCCATGTCCCTTTGAAGATTCCAAACTCGATGCGCCCATGATTCCAACACAAGAAGAGAAAGATGGAGACCTAAAAACTTACAAATGAGCACATGCTTGCTCTAGTATTCTACATCATCTAAAATCTACTTAGGTTGAATAACCAAAACTAGTCAATCATCTGATCTCTCTAGACATCCATTCACCTTTTTGTTTCAAATAATACCCTTCAAAGAAGAAGCATCAACCCCAGTTGGGAGATTATTATCCTAGCCCTTGGCCCCCATTTGCATCAACAAAGAGGATTCAGTCATCTCCATATCAACAAATAAAGTCTGAGAAGAGGGGATCTATGGTTGCCCCATAACAAAATCCCAAAGAAGCCCTATAACAAAAACCTATAGAAGCCCTTTACCTTCGGTCAAAATCCATCCACTATGCACAACCAAAATGCAAAGGACACACCCCAAGCTCAACGCCAACCATCACCTAACCCTGAGCTCCCCACTAATAACCCCAAAAATGGCCCCTGTAGTCACTTCTCACTCCCTCCCCACACACTGACTACCAATTGCAGGCAGAAAGAAATGGATGTCACACAACCCCACAGTTTGGTAACAAAGAACACCGAGAAGAAGTGTGAGCTAGGACATGCTCACCCTAACCTCGCCCTAGTCATAGCACGTATCTCCATTCATCTCCAATTTGACCCCTGATGCCTTGTAGTTACTTGTATCATATTTATATTTTGTTACTAATACAAATATGATTCTATTTATTGTTTTTAAATTTTATATCTTATATTCTTTATATATATATATATATATATATATATATATATATATATATATATAATTTTAGAAATATAAAGATAGTACCATTGTTTACATTTCCTAAGACTATATAGTACATTTATAACCCCCTCTCCATTCAAAATAAATAGGTCGGACAATCTTGTTTATTTAGATGCCAATAGTGGCATGTTGTGATGGTTAAGTTGTTGCGTTGTTATCCTTGCCATCAAGGTTCAAATCTCATGGGGATGAGGTCCCCCATTTGTGGCCTCACTAGTTCATAGCTCTAGGTCAAAGTGTTTACCACTCTTTAAAAAAAATAAAAAACTTGTTTATTTAGATGTCTTTATCAGAATAAAAGTAAAAAATAAATAAAGTTGGTCATTAATTTATTTGTTGTGAATGTAAAGAATATAGAGAAATCCTAAAACAAGTCAATAAATCTCATTGTCAAATGAACAATGATTAATTATTTAAAAAATTATATTAAAAAAAGAACAATTGTAAAACTAATCAATAAATTTGTCTCTATTTTTAAATTTTATTTTATCAACAATTTTAACAGTTTTAAATTAATATAAAAAATTCATTTATTATTTTATAAATTGAACATAATATTTTATTTTATTTTTACTCTTTTAAGATATGAAGATATTATCTTTTTTTTTCAATTAATACATATTTTTTTTTAAAAAAATTGTTATAGATACTTAGGAATATTATTATTGTTAATTTACATCTAGTATTTTTAATTTTAAAAAAAAAAGGTGATTTCAATTTATTATTTTAGAAATTTAAATATATTATTTTATTGATTTAATATTTTTATATTACATGTCCTCAATTTATATAATAGTTTTAACCTCATGGTTGTTTTTTATTTTATTGCCAAAATAAATGGATAGGTAATTTATAATTTATCATATAAATATTATAAAGGTATTATTTTGATTTAGACTTTTAAAATGTGAAGATATTATCATTTTATTTTTTATTTTTTATTTTTTCTAATTAATATAAAAAAAAAATTTAATCAATAAACAATTTGAGTTGTAATTTAATAATAATTAAATGAAAGGTTTTACAGTATTCGCATTCAAAGTGTAAGGACCAAGGCAAAAGAACAGGCATAAAAACCCTTAGCATAGCTCAAGATTGAGGTCATGTATACATGGGGAGGGAACCTTAAAAAGTTGACCTTCGTTACAATGCCTCCTCGAGTTGTCATTTAAGAGCATTCCCTTAAATGACAATTAGAAATACAATAGCCTTACTTTGAGGCATGAGGTGGCATACCAACTTAACAAAGATAGAAGATAAATTATAATTGTATTGATTGTATGGGTGCACCAAATAACTTATTAGGATTGCCTCAACTAGGAGGACTAATATAAAAGAGTTTTATTTATTTATTTTTTTGATTGGTAAGAGGCCGAAGCCAAGAATAATTATTGTGTTGTGATTAATTATTATTATTATTATTTATTTAATGCAAGTAGATTCGAACCCAAGACATCTTTGATAAGAAGCTCACAATTTACTGTTTTGTTGTAGGCTCTTACCTACAAAAGAGTTTTATTGATTATTAAAGAAACTTAGGAATATTATTATTGTTGTTAATTTATTAATAAAAAAGATGATTTTGATTTATTATTTTAGAAAATTTTATGCAAAAGCATTCTAGGTGTAAGGGCAATCTTGCATCATCCAAGAATATTTACGATTTGTCTTTCAATAAGGGTTATCTCACTATAGAGTTACTATTTCAAGAGGCTTACTATTTTTAGTAAGATGGTCATTTGAGCTCAGAATGTCTTGATTCATTCTTGGAGGTTCATTTTGGATATATTCATCTCGCAGTAAAATTTCATTACAATGCTAAGTCTATTTGTGAAGTTATTAGATTTTTTGGTAGTGGAAATAGGGTATAAACACATTGAACTTGATTTTGAAGGATTTAGAGCCTCTGAAAAGGGGTCAAACCTTGACTAACTAGGGCTTGTTTAAGTTAGATGTTGTAGATCAAATTGTGGCATTTGTAAAATGAGGCCATAGCAGTCAATTGAAGCAACTAGTGATGAGTTATGTTCTTTGAAAGTCATGCCACTTGAAATGAGAAAAAATAAAATTTCTTTTAAGTTTTGAAAGTTGTTGTGGCCTACTCTAATGTAATAAAATGTAAAATTAAATAATAAATTAGGGATGATCAACTTTAGGATCTAGGGTTAACTTTCTGGAACCTTATTGGGTGGTGAAAATTGCCTATATAAAGAAGGTTCATACGGTGCTTGTATAGGATAGTTCTAAGTTGTTGGTTGTGACTTTGGCTTACAGAATATTGTAAGGAAATCTTTCATGTGACTTTGCATGTATTTTTGAAATTTGTAACTCTATACTTTTGGAGATAGTAAGAAGCCAACTTTATGTTCTTGCAACTTCTTGTTATTTCTCTATTTCTATTATGTGTTTGTATTATTGAGGGGAGTACCCTTCATCAAATTTTAAAATATTATATTGTTAATTTTACATTACATTTCCTTGGTCCATATAATAGATATAACAAAAAAAGGATAGCAAGGCTTTTTGTTTTTGTCAAAATAAAAAGGTTGAAATTTTTTATTTATTCAAATAAATTTATTGGAAAAAAATTAACAATAAATAAAGTTGACCATCGATCTTTTTGTCATGAATAGATTTTTTGACTACCACAAATTGCTATTATGATTTCGAGAGGTTATTTTGTGGATTTCTAAGTAGTTTCACAACATGAGTCAACTTTTCTAGAGAAAATCCATGATAAAATCCTACTGACTAATTAATCAATATGAAACATTGATACATATCCAAACAAAAGAAACATAGCTTATTTGGGAGCTCTTGACACGTGAACTAACTCTAATTGCTTCTCATTCTTTAATAGTGGTTTATGTCACACAAATATTTAAAAAGTATATTTAGAGAGATTTTAAAACTATAGATTATTATCTTATGATGATTTGATTTGTACATAAAAATAGATGATAGAAATCATTTGAAATAAATGTACTTAAAAACTCTAAACACAAATTAAATTGAACCTAAAAATCTTAAAACTAATATTATTAATAATTTTAAAAGATATTAGATAATATAAATATTTCTTATAATAACCTTTTTCTATAAAATTTCCACTAAAGTTAGATATAACCTAATAGCAACAAATAAAGCCATTCCCTAATTAAAATAGAGAAGCTTCTAATTTATCATTCAAGGTAGATTCCAAATAAATGAAGAATTTCTCGGAACACAATTTTCTTCCCGTCTTTTACTAGTGCAGACTTGCATGGTACGCAGTGAGATACACGTTTCACATTTCTTTGAAGCAATTTTGTCAAAACCGTTCAAAGGATTTGCTTAGATTCAACATTTTTGTGTGTCAACAAGTGTTCTCACATGAAGTTCACATGTCTACCAATCTTTATAATGATTTAAAGTTATCTATAATAACCAACTTTCTCGTGGAATGTTAAAACCAACAATTAAAATTATTTTGAGTCAATGGTACACAATCAGTAAGAAGGGAAAACTCTTATTTTTTCATTTATCATCTTCAAAGGAACACCTCCCAATAAGAAGGGGAGAGCATTATTTTTAAAAGTATATCTTCCAAGATGGATAATATTTTCCATAGTTTGATGATTTTCCCTCGTCCACAGTTTTGTCCTTTACGTGATTTCTAAATGGCTGGCTACTTCAATTCTACCTTAACTTTTTTTAAAGGAATGTAGGAAATATGTTGGTTCATGTGATTGAATGTATATTCTAATAAGAATATATTTTGTAGAAGCAAGTCAACATGAACTTTCCTTAATTTTCCACACTTCTTCCATTGTGGGCACTCATAAATCACAACCACCCCTGATATCTTGACAGTGTCAGAACAAGCTAGAAAAGAAAAGTGGCATCAAATATGAAGACAATCTTATTCTTAAATATTAGTGTTCTTTTTACTGAGAGTTATAAAATAAAATGCTAGCAAGCATGACAGCCAACTTCATGTATTGTGTTTGAGGTAGCTTTTTTTTCTTAGTTTGAGGTGTTTGGTACTTTGAATAGCTCATAATTTCTTTCAAGATGTTATTGGAATGACTTTAAGGGAGACTATCTAGTAGCCACCCACATTTCAATGACTACTATGTCTATTGTTATAGATCTTTTCAATTATTGCTCATAAAAGGTAGTAAAAAATGATAGTAGTAATAACCAATCACACATGCACTAATAGTTGATATTTTTTAGCTTTTTGGTTGTTGATTGTTTTAGATTAAGGTAAAAACAGGGTTTGATGGGGCCCCGAAACCCTTTACATCAAAAAGAAAGATATGCCATGAAGCACTACCGAGTTTTAAAAGGACCTGAAACCAGCTGAACATCTAAACCAGGTTTTACAGGGACCTGAAACCAACAGATATATCCAGAAAAAGCAACCAGAAAATACACTGGAACCTGGAAAGTAAACAGACTGGAAGGCAAGGCAACCAGTAAAACCTCTCAGACCAGTAACCAACGACCCAGAGCCACACCCTGCTCACCATCACAAAAAAATCAGTCAGAACAGGGAGAACTTAAGATTTTTCTTTTAATTTGAAGTTTCCCTTATGCGACTGAAGGTTCATATCTAAAGGGGGAGCAGAAGGCTTAGTTGTTGATTGTTACATTTGTGAAAAAGTACTATTTTTTTGGTAAGCTACTTTTGGGTTTTGGGGGTGAATATAACGGTTCGAGTGAACATTTTAAAATGGCACTTTTAGACCACATTATAATCTGAGTTCTATAAAGAGCGTACACAATAGAAATTCGAAATACCTGAAATTAACCTATTGACAACATTGTAGTTTATATGTATGAATCTTTTATCATGGTTATTCTACTAAGTCCAACTTTGATTAGATTTATTTTATACACTTAATTTTAAGTCACTGAGTATTATATAACTTTGACTGGAATCTCATATCGGAAAGGTTTCTCACCCCGCCCAAAACTTTCCGGTTACCATTGACAACCGTTTGACTTCATAACTACGTCGGGCAAAACATCATCAAAGAATCTCAGAGCCGCATGGAAGAATTTAAATTCCCTGAATTCCTGAAATGTAAAAAGTTATCGAATGTCCCTTTTCCTTCGGCTTCTATTTCCTCTTTTCTATCTGATAAAATTTGCATAATTTCATGGTGGAAAGCACCCAGAAGTGGATCAGAGAAGTCGAACTCGTATCTCTTCCAGCCAGAACAAGATTTGTCTCTCAGAAAAACATCGGATTTGAGTTTTTCCTCTTCTTCGCTCGTCTCTGCAAAAATTCGTTAGCTGCTGTCAACCGAAATCCCCTGTCAAAAATTAAATTTTACTGCTTTGTGAAAGCCTGGTGGACTCCCGTAACAGGTTTTCTCGTGAACTGTTTGACTAAATGCCTAGAAAAGAAATTTAGTTTTACGGAATGTCATAATTGAGGAATGTGCACACAGTGGATTTGTCGAAAACGCTTCAGAAACTTTAGTAGAGAAACTGCAATTGGCAGGTGTAGAACCAGACTCCACGAGCTTTGTCAGCATCCTATTGCCCTGTAAGCTTTGGAACATGGTCTGAACATCCATCAAATGATAAAAGTTCAGTGGAATTTTCCTGCCAGATCTGTACGCAAAATGTGGAAGGAAGCACAGAGAAGGCAAGCAAACTGATTGATGTACTGCCTCAAATAGGTTATCTCATGGAATCCCATGATTGCAGGATAGAGAAACTAGCATGAAGCCTTACTTCAGTATACAAGATTTTAGATTTTGTAAGAGACTTTTGAATAGTTTAGAATATTGTATAAAACAAGAATAATCTAGTATTTGTCGAATAATTAGAAATAATTATAATAATTAATATTATTATATTATAAATTTTATTTTATTTTAAGTAAAGTGGGCAAAGTTTCATATATATTAATAATAAATTAGTTCAAGAGCTCTTTAGGAAAACACACAGTAAGAAAACTCTAATTCTTCATTTATTTACAATTTTGAAATATAATAAATATTATAACCATGTTCGAAAAATAATTGAACTTCAAATTCTTCTCCACCGAAACTTCTTTCAAAATTGGCAATCTCTATCAACAACCCATTTTTTAATTGGGAAATATTACATTTTTAAATGATCTGAATACAAGTCCAAAGCTATTTTGTTACAACCAATGTTAGTAACAATGTCCGCAATTGAATTTCCTTCTCAGAAAGTATGAGAGATGAGACATTCTGGGAATTAATCTATCATTGACCAGGCCCGCTTCAATAGATAACCAATCTTCCAATTTTCAATTTTCCTATTAAGACATGCATTAATAATAATCAAAGAATCTACCTCAATGTTTAGCTTATCTACATTTATACTCTTCGTAAGAATCAAGCCTTGCACCAAAGCCTGAGCCTCTACAATATTATTGGTGCTCAAAGGAATTGGCATAACATTAAAAGCTATCAGCTCACCTTTATTGTTCCTTAAGCGACAACCAACTCCCAAATTTCTCAGATTTCCCTTAGAAGAACCATAGAAATTAAGCTTAATAAAATGATGAGAAGGAGGTATACATTTGACTTTTGATTTGTCTAATGTTTGCTTTAGACATACTCAAGTTACAATAGATGAGAGTGATGGCACCTTCTTCTAGTGTTTTTCCATTAGAGCATCCCAAGATGAGAAGTATGTCTTCTTAGTTCTACTCTTTATATGTGAAAGCACTATTTCTCTGATGGAATCTTCTAATCCCTCAAGGACTAGAAGATTCTGTTGGAGAAATAGTGCTTTCACATATAAAGAGTAGAACTGAAAAGATAATTAAAATTATAATATTCAATGTAATAATCTATAATTCAATCACCAAATCGAATCATAACTACAAATAGATTCAAGAAAATGAGATTTGAAGGCCCATCTAGATGCACTCTATGTAAAGAAAATTCTAAAAGAATAAAGCATCTCTTCTACCAATGTAAATATGCCAAGGAGTGTTTGGAGTGGCTTAAATTGAAATTTAACTGGACTACCCACTCCCAAGGGCCTAGCAAGACCACCTGATATTGTGGCCCAAA
This sequence comes from Cupressus sempervirens, assembly GCA_028749045.1. NCBI lineage: Eukaryota > Viridiplantae > Streptophyta > Pinopsida > Cupressales > Cupressaceae > Cupressus > Cupressus sempervirens. The sequence goes on along the minus strand of CM053786.1, from coordinate 555,756,628 downwards.
GACTCTAATTACACTCTAATTATAAAGTGTATATAAAATTATGGAGCATCACCCCTGCTATTCTAGTATGGGAGATCTAGAAAGAAAGAAATAGATAGATTTTCAATAACATAGAACTTAATGCTTCATCTCTCCTCAACAAAATTGAAGCAAGCATCACATAAGTTATGAACTGTAACCTTAGAAAGACTACAAAAGAAGAAGGCTCATTCTTGGAATGGGATGCAGAAATAAAAAAGAATTAGCAACATTTAATCAATCCCCCTCCACTTGTAAGAAAAAGAGCAATATAGTCAGAAGCGAATGCAGGTGGGAACCTCCACCTAAAGGATGGAAGGAACTCAATTTCAATAGAGCCTCAAGAGGAAACCCAAGGATAGCAAGAATCATATGTATAATCAGGGAAGATTCTAGAAATTAGATCATGAAGAGATTAAACCCCTAGGCATAGCTACTAACAATATTGTGGAACTAGAAGCCTTACATGAAGGATTAAAACTTAGTACTAAATTAAAAATCAATACGATCATTATAGAAGGAATTCTCAAATTATACTAAACACACTTAGGAAAAGGAAAACTCCTAATAGGGTCTTGAATTCTAAACTTGAGAATATCCTCAACCTAATGGATAAGTTTGAAGAAGTGAGATTTAACCACATTTACAAAGAAGGTAATTCAGAAGCAAATCAATTGGCTAATAAAGGAGCAGATGGAGAGAATATTCTTCTATTAGCCAATGAAATAGGTAATATTGTAACACATGGACATAATGATTTCATTATTTTGTGAAATTTTAACAACGATTTTTACTCATCACTAAGAGTACCTATAATAGATAGGCAACACATTGTAATCATAAAACTTATGTATTGATTTGCTCATGACCCGCAATGATCTTTAGATGACAACATCTCTCACACCTCTCTAGATATTTCTAGAGCCCTGAGATTAGTATTTATTACTGGGCTCTATGTCATTTTATTACTGCTTCTGCTTTGGGTAGTTTAGACATTGTCTAGTTTAGGTGTGAGAATGGATACAAACATTAGCATGTGTCATGCTTTAGAGGTCTATGCTATGGCATTTAGAGATAATGTGAAGCCTGAGAGATGGAATTAGCTACTTAATCTTGTTCATGATATGTCCAAGGTAGCCATTAGTTAGGTGCTAGGCGAAGGAGTCTTTAATCACGAATTCTCCTAGAGAATTAATAGCAATATTGTAGGAGTGTTTTTTGGTTGTTTAGCTAGGGCCAAAATTGGTAAATGAGAGATTATTTGTCTCTCCTACAATTTGTTTGACCTAGTATGGTTGGAAGGCTTAGAATAGGTGGTTTTCAACATAGATGATAAGCTTAAAGTTCCTCTACAAGAATTTTATATGTCTCTATTGGAATATTCAAATATGGAAAGAGTACTTATGAGAGGGGGGGGGGGGGGGGGGGGTGAATCAGAAGTATCCCACTTTAACCAATAAAACTTTTAGGTGAAAATAAATTGCATGCATGTAAATACATCAAGTAAACATAAAATTAAGATATGCATCAACAACTCATAACAATGGAATTTGGTAACCCATAAACCCTCCAGGAATAATAAGGTAAAACTGGGGTTGGGATGATACCCACAAAAATTACTGCAGCAATATTGTTCAACCAATTCTGATGGGCTGCCCTGTTAAAGGCTTTACACTATATTAATAGTGACCTGGTTAGAGGCTTTACAAACACTTTACATGAAGTGTCACCCTGTTAAAGGATTTAATCACCTATTTAAAGGATATACGAAATAGCTGTTAAGCTAACCTATCACCATAGGATTTTTATTCTAATACAATTACTAGAAAGTATTAGGTATAATGAACCTGATAGATTACAATCCTTGATTGCTAAATGCAGGCACCTGTTCCGCTTTCTCTGATCTTGATCCTTTGTGATCTGATAACCCTTGCTTCTAAAAATAGATTTCCTTGTGCACCCTTGTATGTCCACTCATATCTTTTATAATGCAATTTCATCTTCCTTATAAAGACATTTGAGGATTTAGGGTTAGGTATGGATCTACGATCCATATTCAATCTCCATTTTTCGCTTATTATTTGCACTTCTTCCATTGGTTGCATGCCTTCATCATTTTTCTTATTGGCTGCATGTAGATTGCATAGGAAAAATAAAAGGATTGATCTTATCATTAAATCCTTCGAGATTTACCTTATGTCGACTACAAAAACTGTTTGCATCATAGTTTGTGCAATTACAAACTCTTATGTTGATATTCTGAGTTACTCGGCTCCTGATGTATTGCTGATACTCGGCACATGATGTTTCCTGGATAGCTCGGCACCTAAACAAAACTGTGTCACTCGGCACCTTATGTTACTCAGCACTTGTTAACACTCGGCACCTTATGTTGCTCGGCACATGTTAACACTCGGTATCTGATCTTCACTCGGCACATGAAGATCACTTGGCACCTGAAGTCTTTCCTAACTTAGCATTTTTTGTGGCTCGAAATTCATGGTGTACTCGGCTCCAATATAGAGTAGGTAAGTGTATTGGCACTCAAGTGTCAAAAACCATTATGAGGTTAACAATCTCCCCCTTTTGACATGAGTGACAAAAACACTTAATTGACCTTATGAGTACATTTACTAATCTGATTGATATATACAGATTTTAAAGAAAACTTGATCAAAATTTGTAACTTACAATATATACCTCAAAAATTTTGTAACTCCCCCTAAATTGATTGTGCCTTATCTATCCTCCTTGTATCTTTTCTCCCTCATTAATTTATCTCATAATATTTGTATCTCCCCCTATTATATCTCTTTACTCCCCCTTTTTGACACATATGTCAAAGAATGTTTAAGGGTTAAGACCATATTTAGCCAAAAATGTGTTGTTTACCTCCATAATCATCCTAAGAGCTGCATCCCAATTGTTCAAAGCAATTTTCAGTGACTTGTGCTAGATGGCAGTCTCGGCAGCAAGATGAATAAGTCCTTCTGAAGTAGAAAGATTTTGGTCTTTCTTGAGAACAGTTTCAACATATACTTGCTCTTTATGGAGTATTTCTAAATGGGGGGTAATGGAGGACTGGAGTTGTATTAATTTGGTCTTGATATTAGCCTCATCTGCTATTAGTATAGCTATTTCTTTGTGAGTGTGAAGCGATCGAGCAAAATGCTTCTCACTTTGAGCTGGATCATTTGGTAGTTGCATGCTTGAAATGTTTAAATTTCTTTCCAAGCTCAATATCTTTTGACTTGTCTCTTGTGTGAAGTATGAAAAATCACACAACTTTTTGTACAATGAGAATATATTCTCAAGTACCTTTTTCACTTTGTCAATGAGCTTTTCCAATTCAACCTGTGAAAGTGCAATTTGACTTGATATTTGCTCATTTACTTTTCCTTGGAATTTTCTTTCTGACCATTCCATAAGTTTTGCATTTTTTTCTAGGTCTTCATTTGTCACCTGGTCAATAATATCTGATAATTGCTCTGTGATATGCTTTGACTCATCTGGTGATTGCAAACTGAAGGCATCCATAAAGATGTCCTTAATCTCATGTAGTGTTTGCTTTTGTTTATACTCCTTCCTGAGTATCTCTTGCCTTTTTCTCCTGTTTAGTGCTTCCTACACCTCATTTATTTGATCAATGGTTTTTTTTTTTGAGTCATACCCTAGTATGACTATCTCCTCATCTAATTCAGGGTCTCCATAGTGAAGTACCCTTGCAAATTTGGTAGTACTAGATGTTGGTACAGATATTTGCAATGGCTAGTGTAAAGGAGTTCCCGAGGTAGGCAAATTTATTAATGTTTGTATTGCTTCCTTCTCTTTAGGAGTTTCCACTGTTTCCTCCTCTTGCTATCTACCATGATCAATTATTGTAATTTGTGGAAGTGCACCTTGTGTTTGTGTTGTAGGATCAAATGTAATAGTTTGTCCTATTTGTTCTGTTTGTTCTGTTCCTTTTACTATAGCTGCACTTGGCTTCTATTTTGCAGCATCAACTATGCTTGTTGGCATTTGAAGTTGACTACTAGTAGTTGTAGAGATGATAGAAGGTGGTTCTTGTGGATTCACCTTATCTCTGACTGTACTTTCTACTAGTTTTTGCAATTCATCCATACTGACCAATACTGGATCTGCACATAATATTGCTTGTTGTGTAGATTGGTCAAGAATTCTTTTAAGATCTTCTACAGTTAATGGATTGATATTCTGACTAGAAGTATCAGGAACATCAATAATAGTTACAGTGTCTGCAGGTGAGATGGATGCTTGAGGAGGGCTAGGGGGTGGCAATTGTGTGTCTTGCACACTCTAATCTGGTTGCTGCTCTTGCTCAGCTGTTGCCGTTATATCCTGTTTTTGTTGCTCTTCCTCCTCTCCATCTTTCTTTTCTTCTTCCTTCTTCTCTTCTTCTACCTTCTTTTCTTTTTCTTCTTCTCTTTTATTTTCTTCTTCTTCTTCTTTTCTTTTTCTCCTCTCTTCTATTGGAACAACAACTTCTTCCTTGTATTCTTCTTCAAGAAAATCTTCAATCTTCTTGTAAAAGTTTTTCCATGATTTCATTGTTCTTTGAACAATTTCTTCCATCCTATTTTGGAGTATGAAGAATGCCCTATATTTAGGTGTAAACCTATTATTATGCCTTTTGACTGAATTCTTTACTTGTTCCCTAGTCAAATCCGGCAATACACTTGCTAGGGTTGATTCCCTCATCTCCTTCTCCATTTTCAAATAGAAATGTCATCTGTCTTCTACAATTTTTTATAGTTCTTTTGGTAATTGTCCATCTAGTTCAAGTGGAGTGTACTTGAACTGTGCCATCATTCCATAAACTGTTTCTTATATCCTATTATGTTCTTCTTTAGTAAATTTATTGAAATCAACTATATTTAAATTACTTAAGTCGCCATTTCCAATCTTTTTACAGAAGATATCAACTAAAGAATGGCTTACCTTTTCAGATTGGTCTTCTTCATCGGTGTCAGGTTGAGCTACATATCTTCTTTTTTTCCTTGGCTCTTCCTATGTTTCCTTGATTTGTTCCTTCTTTGTACCTTCCTCTTTGGCTTTTTGAGTGGAGGCCCTTGTTGTTGCACGTGTTGTTGGATTTTGAGGTGATGGTGTGGCAGCTTTCTTTGATTTGGGCTTAGCTGAAGGCTGTACTGTTGCCTTTCTCTTCTTTGGCTCAGTTGGTGCTTTCTTGGCTTCTTCTTCCTTGGCACCTTCCTCCTTGTCTTCACCAAGACCTTGAGTTAATTCCATTGGCCCTTGTTCTTGCTCATCTTCATCATCACTGTCATCTTCTTCTCCTTCTGCTTCAGCCTCAATTTCTTTACCAAATTTATTCTTAATCTTCTTTAATAATTTGTCTTTCTTCTTCAATGTGGAAGCAGTCTTTAATTCCATGTTTATCTTTGATCTTACCACATCATAAGTGCCAAAATGTGGAGCACTTTTATCTGTTTCTTCTGCCAATAATGCAGTTATTGCTGCAGATGCCTCATCAATATTAATTTTATATCCAAATGGCCTTAGCCATCTTACCCTTGGTATTACTGCTTGAATATAGGTGAAATCAATGTCAACTAAGAAACATATATCATTAGTATTTTTTTCCACTAAGGAAACTGGTATCCTTGATCTTTGCTTCATGGATTTCTTGAAATCCTCAAAATAGCTTGTCATTAAGGTATCAAAAATTTCTCCCATCTGCTCTATATATTCATTAATTTGAGCAATAATGGTTATGTCATTCCTCCATGCCACTTTGCCAAAAGAAGGAAACTCATTCTGAACATAAAAGAATATGCAAACTAGGATTGCTCCAAATTTGCATTGAGTGCCCTTTGTTCTTCTTATGGCAGCTAGGTTTTCATTGATCTATTGTAGTTGCAGTTTTGCAAGATCATAAGTATGATCCTTTTTCACCAATTTCTAGCCTACATCTACTGCAATACATGGTACACTATTGAGTCTACTAGATTGGTAGAATTTATGGGCAATGACTCTAACAACAAACTCAACTAGAGGATCCTGTATGGTGTGGATTGTCATTCCTCTTTTGTTCCACTGGGCACCAGTGTTCTTTTCAATAACCTCCTTTGATTCACTTCTCAAAGTTTTGAACCGATCTAGGGTTGGGTACCCTATTACTCTATGTATGATTTCTTTTGCCAATTTGATGCGAGTATTTTCTAACCACAAATTTCCACCATGAATTCTACTCAGCACAAGTCTAACCCATTCTATTTTGAATACGGTGGGAAAGCTCAAAACTTGGGTTAAACCCTTTCTTTCAACGATTTTGAATTCATCTTTCAAGACTCCATCTACGCGCAATTTTTCATAAGCTTACCTTATTTCCATATCTCCTAGGGCACCTATCTTACAGTTGTAACATTTTCTCACATCTTGGACCATTACAACTTTTGGGGGAATTTGGGAGAGAGCTTTGGCTGGGTCAGTTTTGTAGGCAACTTCGGGAATGGGTCAAAAATCGGGTTTCTTGACCTCATTTGAAACTAATTGCACTTCAAAAGACTCTTTTTCCTCAGTTTTCTTCGAACTTGATGCCATTTATGCAAACTAGGGTTTTCACAACAAAAAGATACGAAACTACATAGCTCGGCACAAATGAAAATACCTTAAGATTGATGAAAAAATGTGTTGAATGAGGTTGCAATCTGCTTGAAATGCTGGATTCTTGCTATGAAGTCGCTTAGCTCTCTTTCTTCTTCTTTGCTCTTTGATCACGATGAGTAAAACTGATTGAAATCATGATAATATACCTTATTTCCATCGCATTAAATGCTCAACTGCCAACTCGACTTTTGAAGAAATTTTGACCTAACTCGGGTTGCACTACATTTCCACTTTGCTTGGCTCGGCATCAGTTATCAGCTCGATCACAGTTAAGAGCTCGGCATCTGTTGGGGTTTAACTTGGCATCCAAAGATAGCTCGGCAACAACATTTAGTTTTTGTCTTGACATCTTGTTTCATGCAGATTTATACTTTGCATGGCTTCTTTATCTTGGGACTGATGTGAGATATAGCTTTGTATATTAGTCCCATATACTCCTCGTGCTTAGTTCGATGAAGTGTGATCACTTGACCCATTGGATGAAGTGATCCCTCCACTTGATGTGTTGCACTCATCTTTCTTTTTCCAAGTCTTATTCATTTGCCCCCTTATCTTTTCGACATCAATCTTTTCTTTTCCTTTGTTTTCTTCAGTCTTGGGTGCCTTTGATATTGTAGGACAGTTTCTGCTGATATGACCAATTTTCAAACAACTGAAATAAGTAGTTTGATTCAACCATCTTTTGTAGTTCCCTCTAAAATGTGTTCTTATGCAGTTCTATGTATATGTCCATATTCTTGACAATAATGACAACTATATTTGGTATTGTAATCCCAATGATAATGACTTTCATTCCCTTCTATTTTTGCTGGTTGATTTGATGTCCACATAGGTTTTGATCTGCATTCAAATGCCCTATGTCCATACTTTTTGCAATTATAACAATGTCCATCAAATCTCCGAGTCCTTGTGACATTGGATCTGCAATCTTGTGTCATATGTCCTTGCATGTTGCACTTGTGACAGAAACTTACTCTTGGGTGTGTTTGATTGATTGAATCTTCTACTCCTGCACACATTAGTTGTATGTCCCTTCTTATTACAGTAATGACAAGTGGGTTTTGAATTCTTACCTTTGTCACTTCTTTGTTTAGCACTCTTTGATGATTCCCCAACTTCAGTGCTATTGTATCCTAGTCTTGATGTATCATGGGTAGATTTTGGGGATTTTAGCAACTGTTCAAAATACTTGATGGCTTCACTTGACTTGTTGAGATTCTCTGCTACCTCTTTTTCTCTGTTCAATTCATTCTACAATTGTTCATTCTGCATCTTCAAAGTAGAGATCTCAATATCTTTCACATTAAGTTCATGATGAAGGTTCATCATTTGGGCAAGTGTATCCATCTGCATGTTTGAGATCCTTGTCAATTCAGTACATTTTTTTTCAAGTCTGTTTGCAAGATTTCTTTTGTCATTTTTCATCATGACTTTATCTTCAACTGCTCTTTTCTTGTGTTCACTGATTTCACATATCATTATGGCCTGTGACTCATGTTCCATCTTGAGAGATCTTATCTCATCTGCTTGAACTTTGTTTTTCTCCATCAGTTCTGCTATTGCTGCATCAAACTATCTTCGTTGGAAAATATGTTGGTAGTATCAATCTCCTTGTAGTGTATATCATTTTCAGCTATGGATAGATCCTTCCTTTTTTTTTAATGAGTTTCTCAACTTGTTTCTAAATTCCTCCAAGCTATGCAGAGCAAGTTACACATCTATCACCTGATTTTCAATGATCTTTCCAAGTTTGAAAGCTTCCATCTTTAGATATTTTCCTCCAAGTTGTTAGGCTTTTCCTTGTGAGAATCTGGATGCTCTAATACCAATTGTTGGAATATTCAAATATGGAAAGAGTACTTATGAGGGGGGGGGGGGGGGGGTGAATCAGAAGTATCCCACTTTAACCAATAAAACTTTTAGGTGAAAATAAATTGCATGCATGTAAATACATCAAGTAAACATAAAATTAAGATATGCATCAACAACTCATAACACTAGAATTTGGTAACCCAGAAACCCTCCAGGAATAAGAAGGTAAAACTGGGGTGGGGATGATACCCACAAAAATTACTACATCAATATTGTTCAACCACTTCTGATGGTCTGCCCTGTTAAAGGCTTTACACTGTATTAATAGTGACCTGGTTAGAGGCTTTACAAACACTTTACATTAAGTGTCACCCTATTAAAGGATTTAATCATCTATTTAAAGGATCTACAAAATAGTTGTTAAGCTAACCTATCACCATAGGATTTTCATTCTAATACAATTTCTAGAAAGTATTAGGTATAATGAACCTGATAGATTACAATCCTTGATTGCTGAATGCAGGCACCTGTTCCGCTTTCTTTGATCTTGATCCTTTGTGATCTGATAACCCTTTCTTCTGAAAATATATTTCCTTGTGCACCCTTGTATGTCCACTCATATCTTTTACAATGAAATTCCGTCTTCCTTATAAAGACATTTGAGGATTTAGGGTTAGGTATGGATCTACGATCCATATTCAATCTCCATTTTCTGCTTATTATTTGCACTTCTTCCATTGGTTGCATGTCTTCATCATTTTTCTTATTGGCTACATGTAGATTGCATAGGAAAAATAAAAGATTTGATCTTATCATTAAATCCTTCGAGATTTACCTTATGTCAACTACAAAAAATGTTTGCATCATATTTTGTGCAATTAAAAACTCTTATGCTGATATTCTGAGTCACTCGACACCTGAAGTCTTTCCTAACTTGACATTTTTTGTGGCTCGGCATGCATGGTGTACTCGGCTCCAATATAGAGTAGGTAAGTGTATTGGCACTCAAGTGTCAAAAACCATTATGAGGTTAACAATCTCCCCCTTTTGACATGAGTGACAAAAACACTTAACTGACCTTATGAGTACATTTACTAATCTGATTGGTATATACAGAGTTTAAAGAAAACTTGTTCAAAATTTGTAACTTACAATATATACCTCAAAAATTTTGTAACTCCCCTTGAGTTGATTGTGCCTTATCTGTCCTCTCAACTGCCTAGGAGCTTTGAATTAGTGATTGTGCCTAGAAATCCATCTCTGTTCATTCGAGAAAACATCACTTTTTACCAAGAATGGCTGAAAATGGAGACAACATTCACTTCCTTCTTTGGTGGAGAGGCATCGTGGAGGACCCCTTCAAGGACTGGCTCATGCATTACATCCAAGTCTTCAATGCATACATTCAACTGGGTGTTGAATTTGAAGACCTCGAAGCCCTAGATTTTTGTTTTCCAAACTTAGAGAAATCTAGTAGGGCAAGGATCAGTTTTGAGTTCCCTCTAGGCTCCAATGCTAAAGACCTAAAGGAAGTTGCAAAAATAATAATGGTGAACTAGAAGAGGGAAGGAGAAAACTAGTTTAGGAGTGCTCTTGCATGGACAATTTTTTGGGATAATTGTGCTGGCCTTCGTTTTTGTGCTCCTAGGTCAGCTTGGAGTAGTACCTCATTCTCTACTAGTTTATCTCTATGGTCATTAGTTGTATCTATTATTGGTTAAATTTTAGTATTGTTTTAAGTTAGGGTAACCTCTTTAAAATGAGTTCTTAGCCCTTCAAGGATCTTCAGAATTGGGCAGATGTAATTTTGTTCTATCTATATATTTTATGGGCTCTTTGATTTCTAGGTTTTAGTCTTTAGTAGCATTCCCAAAAGCCAGGTTTTAGCTAGTTATGATTTTGGTAGCCAGGGCTCGATCTTTATATTTTGGCATCAATGTAATACTTATATATATTAATATAAATATATGTTGATCCTTAGCTCTTCCTTTTTTAGCTACCCTATGTATTTTGTTGGGCCCCTGTTCTAAGAATCTGGCATCTATTTGTTAGTTTCTACCACAAATCAATGAATGTTTTAATTATAAGAATATTGAATCTAACTAGTAACACTATCAGACCTAACATCATCAGTTTCATGTATCTTGGCATTTCTTTAGGCTCTTCTTCTTAGTATTTCTTAACTTATCATTTGTCCGCTTTTCTACTATCTTTCCCTCCTTATTCTTGGTTTTCTCATTATTTTAACACTGATATTAGCTCACTTTACTCACTCATCTAGTAGCAATTCATTAAGATTCAAAAAGATGATAGACATATATTTAATAACAAACAGGTTTAATACATGAGTAACATAGTATAGAATATAAACACTAGTAGCATAATCAAATATATGTTAATTGGTAATCAATGCAGATCTATAGGAGGCAATCATACTTAGTGATTCATTTATGATAAAAATAGATAAAGAGAGACTTATTTTAACAAATTGAATATTTTATTTAGAAGTAACAATTAACATGGAGTATTAAGTGTAGTTAATGTAGAATAGAAGGATATGAAATTATTCGTTCTGTATGTAGCCTTGTTAATCTTATCCTCAAATTAGAGTACTCCTTCCCAAATCTACATGGATCACTCCCCCCCATTCTCTTTAATGTATGCAGATGTATAAATTTTCATTGTATAAAGGAAAATTGACCTTGGTCAAAATATTTAGAATTGGGGTATGCCCCTTTTACTTATATAATCTAAAAAGAACTTCGGTCCTAGGCAAGACTGGAGGTTTTCTTCTCTATTCTTTCCTACCAGTGCCTATTTGAATGAAGATTCTTGTACATTTTAATTTATTAATATAAATCATTAGACATCAATTGTTTATCAATCATATATATATATATATATATATATATAATTCAACAAATCTATTAAGAATTAAATTAAATAATATATAAAAAAGGTATCTAATAGAACTTTATAATAAAAAAAACCAAATACAAAATAAACTTATACTATATTTTAAAACTTAAAATTTAATCAATGATACTATGATATTTTCATTTAGATTAATTTAGTATAAAAGGTAGAAAATATTACATTAATTATATTATTTTAATTTTTTTTAAAAAATAAATATTTTTTAAAAATTAAAATAATAAATAATATCTACCTATAAAATAAAATATATACTCACATAAAAAATCCTTTTAAGTTTGCTAAACAAAACTTCATACTTAAAAAAAAAAATGGTCATGTTTGCATCTTTGTTCTTTGTGGAAGATATATATAATTGTTATTTGTGTAAAAGATATTTGATAATAAATATTAGATAATGTCTCAACAAAGTTTATTTACAAATTGTGAGCACTATCAAGTGTCTCTCCTAAAATCCATGTATATAACCTCAAACTCATTAGCCAATTGATACAAAATAAATAAATTATTGAACAATTTATAACTTAAAAATTTCACATGTTCAATTTTTTTTATAGATAAAACTATTTTATGAATAAAAATTCTTAATATAATTTGTTGAGATAAGTTTTATTAATAACTAGTTTTAATAAAACTAAGTACAATAATATATAGCCTTCAACAAATACTAAAAAGTAGATTACAAAGAGTCTTAAAAAAATCTAACATTATTACTGTTGGAGTTAATATTATTTATCATCAATATTATTCAAAATTATTTGATCACAATGTAATTTTATAAGAATTTAAATAAACATTTCTATTTTTACAGCTATGGGGTTATTGTTGATCATTTTAGGCCCCCCCCCCCCCCCCGATTTGTTTTTAATATATTTCCATCAGATGTTATGATCTTACGATAGGGATCAATGGTGTAAGGTTGAAAGCATTCTTTGTTGTCTCTCTCAATGATACAAAGTAAGATTGGTGGGGAGTTGTAAGGATAAATGGTAAGTCTCTCAATCTTATGACACCTAGATTATCGTAGCAATTCAGATATAAATGGAAATCCCCATTGTCATAACATTGTAAGGGTCTCATGGAAAATGGAAAGTTGGTGATACGATGTTACGAAAAGCCAAGAGTTATAATCTTATGATGTGGCGAAGGATCATAAAGATAATAACTGAGTATCATGTTGTTATAGTTAGTGTTATCATAGTGTCATAAAGATGTGTGATCATATGAAACTCATAAAGGACCCACAACCAAACTAAGTGTTGTTGTCATAAGATTATAGGGTCAAATGATGGAAGCTTTCAAAGCTACGAGGGGGAAGCAATCATAAGATTGTAAACTTGGAAATGTGTCAGGGCAAGTTGACTGGGTGGCATGTTCTGATTGGTCAAAGGCACTGACTATGACAAGGGGGATTCAATTTTATTGTGACTGTTAGATCTAGAGCAGATAAATGTTTGGCATATTCCTGCATTTTCAAAATGTCCAAACTTTAGCTATTGTAGGAAGACAAGCTTTGGACACATGTCCAGGTGGGCCTGATCTTTTGAGTTCTTTTGGTCACAGTGTTGCAAGGGCTAGTTTCAAGGGGATAGTTCATTGAGTGAGGGCAGAATAATTCAATTGATATGCACTCCACTAAAGGATCAAATTTGGAGTCTTTTGATCTTACAATGGACTATCACTTGAAAGGTCGTAGCAAAAAGTAATGAGGAATTTCAATCTCATGATAAACTATTGTCGTGAGATCGCAAAAGAAAAGGGAAGCCACCAAAGTCATGATATGGTTAGTTGTCCATGATCGTAAGATTGTATAGCTGAAAGAGAAAGGGATCGATGACATGATAAACCATGATCATAAGATCTTAAGGGTTAGGATGGCTATTGTTGATATTATGCCAAAGGTGGTGTTCATAAGATCGTAAGAGTTATAACGGGCATCCTCAACCATGTAACAAACTAATGATCATAAGATCGTAAAGGCTAGTCTCCAAGATGATGATGATATGAAGTGTTTTGACTTCAAAGGTGATCATAAGATCATAAGACCCTAGGTTGAAATGAAAAAGTGTTTTTCTTGTCTGAGCTAGAAAATGATATGGGGGTTTTTGACCAATGAAATTGCAAGAAGGGTTGGGGAAAGGTTGAATTTAGTTGACTTGATGACATAGCTGATTTGACACAGTTGCGAACACAACATGAAAGTAGTTTTTTAATGGAAAACCAACTCCTTGGTCATCTACAACTATTTTTTGATGATCTCCATGTTTGTTTGATGCAAAGGACATTTAATCACCACCCTGAGTTATCCATTCACTCAACCATATAGTTATTGCCATTGTTTATGTCTTCTCAAGGCTTGTAAATATCAAATTTTTTACATATGGGCACACACCCAATTAGATCTTCCCTAGACTTGCAATGATTGATCTCTGCAATTTTAGTGGTAGTAGTTGGCTTTGGCTTCTAGTTGAAGTTATCTCAGTTATGCTTGAACTATAAAAGAAAGTTTTGTAACCCTTCCAAGGATTGGGTTTTTACTTTGATTCTATAGCAGTTGTATCATATGCTCTACTACTATAATTTCCTTTTCCCTATGAATGAATTTCTTTCTCTGTTGAATCTCATTATCCCATTAATACAAGTGTAAAACCTTCTTTCCTTTTTTAGTGTATTGCCTCCATTCTTCAATCTACATGACAATATCTATTTGGCCTTGAATGATATAGAGTGAATTTCCTTCCTTATAGTGTCTCATTTGGTTCCCAGTGATCTACATTTGGTTGTTGAACCAAGGAAAATGTTGAATTAGTATATTTTGAGATTATATTGGTGAATAGTACATTATTAGGTAGAGATAAGATTGAACAAACTATTTTGGTGTATCACCCCCCTCTAGATTAGATTAGGTAGTTTACTTTCATGTATTCCTTCTCCCTTTTCCTCTTAAGAAGTAGTTAGGTGCACCCTGATAGTAAGGAAGTCAACATTCTCTAGAGACTCAATCTAATTTTTCAAGTCCCACAAGTTGGAGATTATTTTCATGTTTCATAAAGTTTCCTTTAGGTAAAAACTTTAGGCAAGGGTACAAACTCTTGTGACATCAATTTTTGGCATGCTAGGTGGGATAGACATATTGAACCACTTCTCAAGTCTACTAATTGCTAGTGTCAAGAAAAGATTTTCAAATTGATGATGAGGAAATAATGCTACTCTCAACATTTTAGGCCTTCAAAGGCTCACCTTCAAGCACTTGGTGACTCCATCTCTACATCTTGGTTTCTAGACCAAAGTTGTTGTGATTCATGCCCAAAGCTCAAAGAAGGGTATCTTCTAGAGGTACTTTTCAATATATTAAGCATTCACTTCTAAATCCTATAAGAAAGAAAAATAGATTGTCTCTATCACTAATTAGGAGTTGAGAAGTAACATATACACTTACAAGGTCTTTTTCTTCTCCTCTTGTTGATAGATGGCAGCCTAGGGTACTTTCTTCACATTTGAATAGACCATTATTCCATGTGGAACAACCTAGAAATCAAGTTTTTTCCACTTTCAATGGTGGGAGTCCTCTCATTTTAACCCAAAGACATTATATCCCAATATCTACTCTTAAAAGTCTACTTGATTTTACTGCTGAGACCTCTATTTCTCCAACAGAACATATTCAAGAAATTTTAAACATATGCAATATACATGGTATTATAGAGGATGATGTTGCTGTTAGAATTTTAGCCTCATCATTAAAGGGAAAAGCTTTATAATGGTATAGAGGGTTACCACATAATTTTGTCACTAACTGGGATGAGTTAGGGGAAAGATTATGTAAGCATTTTAAGGATAAAAGTGATAAAACTACCATAAAAAGGACACTCCATGAATACATGATAGATTTCAATTATAGGTTCCAAAAGACATGGGATAGAATACCTGCTTTAGTGAAGCCTACTCCTACTAATGCTTTCTTGCATTACCAACTCTTGATAGTGATATTACTACCATAGTGCAAACCATGGGAGGGGACACCTTACTAGTTGCATATGAGATTGCTATAAGAGCAAAAAATATCCTAATTCAAGGAGGGAAGTTAGCCCCAAGGCCTCTTATTCCTTTCTTTCCTAACATACCTAATCATCAGCCTACAATAGCTCCTATACCTATCACATCTACAAGTCAACCTCTTGCTATAACCCTAGTAGCTTCCACATCCTCCAATGAGTTAGGAGAGTTGAGGACCATGATGCAGGACCTAATGCAAAATATAGACAAGAAGTTGCAAGATTAGGAGAAGAAGATGGAGGATAGTTTCTTAGTGGTACAAAAAATGAGCAATGAGTTGGTGACTCTTAAGAGACAACAAGCTCAAAGTAGCAGGCCTTTTTAGACCAATTATCAAAACCCTACATTCAATAGGCACCCAAATTATGGTCAAGGCCCACCTAATAAAAGAAGACCTATTGCAAATGCGAACACAAATCAAAATAGAACACAATGTTTCTATCCCTCTTATAATTATTTCTATGGGTATTGTACGTGCCAAAGAAAAAAATCATCTTAGGCATTGGTCACACAAGATCAAGTAGCATAGCAAAAATGTACTGCTCATCAATCTTCTGATGTTTCTCATCTACAATAGTAGGGTTATTTTTCTTTTATGAACCATCAAACAGAGGAGCATTTTCATACTGGTCATGATAATTACGATGCCATAACTCATAATACCAGAAGTAAAAGAAGAGATACTGAGGATGTTATACCTCCTCCACCAAATCAAGCTTCAAATTTAGGTACCTCTCCTCATATACCAATGATGGATGCACAATTAGTTGTTTCTACCCAAGAAAAACAAAACGTAAGTAAAGGAAAGCCTACTCAACCTCAGTCTGCTCACTTTCATTCATCAATCCCTATAGCTCCCAAGGCTCCAACCAAAGAAATTAGCACTCCTCTTGGCATTGTAGATCAAATGAAGAGGACCAATGTTAGTGTCCCTATGTAGGATGTTGTTGCCACTATGCCATTATATTTGGAATTACTATAGCAAGAGTTGAAAAGTATAAAGGTGACAAATCAACTAGTTAGAGAGGATGGTGCAACAATTCTAGTATAGCCAACAAAGGAGGGAGATACAAGTAAGAAAAATAGGCCTCCTCAATTCTATGTCTCTTTGATTATAGGAGATAGACTAGTCCATAGCTACATGATAGATTCAGGGGCTAGCAATTCAATAATGCCTAAATGTATAGCTAACCTCCTTGGCATCAAGTATGAGCCAATAGTTAGGGATGTAATCCAATTGGATGGTAGCCCTATCAAAATGTTAGGGATCCTAAAAAATGTGTAAATAGCATTACATGGTTACCCTGGTTGTATTGTCGCTCAAGATATATTAGTAGTAGAGGTTGAGCCATATTTTTCCATTTTTCTTTCTAGAGACTTCATTGTATAGATGGGTGGTCATATTGTAGTAGATTGGTTCTATAAGCTCTTTAGGACAAGATATGGGACATGAGCTTCTTTAAAAGTAGAGCCTTTGGCCCTTAATCCCATAGAGACCTACACACCTAGCCCCATAAACATGAATTCTATAGTTCATGAGGTAGATGATAAAGGCATAACTCATGAATATTCCACTTCCATGATAGAAGTGCCTAATTATCTCTTGGATGAGTGGGCTACTTCTTATCAATTTTATCTAGCACATGAAGCTCTAGAGACAAGCCTTGGTACATACTGTATATTGGAAAGGGATGCTCCTATCCCTAAACTCATGAAGAAAGAAGAGGACATTGATGGATTATGAAGCATGTTCTTTGATGGCTCAAGAAATAAGAATGGTTTGAGGGATGGTGTGATGGTGGTCTCCCCTAGTTTGGAGAATTTTTACTTCTTTCTATAAACTCTAATTCAGTTGCACAAACAACATAGTAGAATATGAAGCACTGATTCAAGGCCTCTAGCTTCCACAAAGGAGTTGAATCAAAACTTTAAGGGTCTTTGGAGATAGTGATTTGGTGGTAAACCAAATAATAAGCCAAAAAATCACAAACAATAGTCTACTCAAATCATATAAACACAGAGTTTGGGATCTGTTGAGGGTTTCCAAGCATTCAACATCCAGAGTTTTCCTAGAAGAGAGAAAAAACATGTTGATAGGCTTACAAAAATAGGTGCTCACTATGATGTATGAGAGCATGCTGAGGATAAAATAGATCAACACATCAGATTGGTTGTAAGACCAACAGTTCTAGATAACCATGTTAATTGATAGGTGTTTAACTCTAATGTACAAATTATTAATTTTCTACAATGTGAAGCAAAATACTATGAGAGGAACCAATCCAAGCTACAAAGCCAATATGGCGATCATATTATGAATCTCAGTCTAATCACCTTAGAAATTATTTTCAATACTAATGTTCAAGAAAGGAACAAAGGTTTGAATTTAGTTGCAAACAAGGATGATCATATACTAGTGGCCATTGATGATGGAAAGGCTTGCAGTTTGGGAAAAGTATGCTCTAAAGTTGAACAAGAAAATTTTGTTCAATTATGTCAAGAATTAAATGATGTATTTGCGTAGACAAATGATGATTTAAGGGGTTTTGACCCAAGTCTATTTTAGCATACCTTGGATTTAAATAGTGATACAAAGCCTGTTAGGAAAAAAAAGAGACCAGTCAACCCCAAGACTGAGCCTATGATGAGGAATGAGCTATCTAAACTAATAGAGGCTAATATTATTTTTCCTATTAAAAATTCCTCTTGGGTAGCTAATCTTGTTCATGTTAGGAAGAAGAATAGGAAAATCAAATTATGTGTAGATTTGAGGGACCTTAATTGGGCTTCTCTCAAAGATCACCACCCTCTTCCTTCCATGGAACAAATCTTAGCCAAAGTTAGTGGCTCTAAAATATTTTCATTCCTAGATGGATTTTTAGGTTACAACCAAGTGTTGGTCCAAGAGTCTAATAGATACAAGACAACCTTTACTACTAAATGGGGCACTTATGCCTATAACAAGATGTCTTTTGGACTAACCAATGCAGGCACTACTTTTAGAAGGCAATGGAGATGGCTTCAAGAGAATGATTGAGAATTTTGTGCTAGTCTACTTGGATGACATAATAGTCTACTAAAAGAATGTGGAAAATCATTTTGGTCATCCGAGGAGGTGTTCATCAAATGCAAATGATATGGTGTGTCCTTGAACCCAAGCAAGTGTGTGTTTGCCACTAGTCAATGAAAGTTACTAGGATATATTGTGTCTAGGGATTGCCTAACCATTGATCTAGAGAGAGAAAATACAATCCTTTCTCTTCCCTTCCTACTCATAAGAAGGGGTTGCAAAGCTTCCTTGGTAGAATCAACTTTTTAAGAAAATTAATCCCTAATCTTGCTACCATGTTCAAGCTTCTTATAGCCATGCTAAAGAAGAATATGGTTTTCACTTGGACAAAGGAAGGGAGAGCTAGTTTTGAAGAGATCAAAGCAACAATAGCATTAGCCCCTACCCTTATCAATCCCAACTTTGATAAGTATTTCATTCTGTATACCCTTGGGGTAAACTATCTTGACATAGTTGAATGATGAAAATGAAGAACAACCTGTAGCTTTTTTTAGTGAAGGGTTAAGAGATTATTAGAATAAATATAGTTATGTGGAGAAGAAGTTCTTGCTATCATAAGGGCTTTAAAGGAATCAAACATTTATTATCACATAAATAGGTCTAGCTCCTAGTTCCACATGCAAGTGTTAAATATTTCCTCTTGAACAAAGATATCAATGAGAAAAGAGCTAGATGGATCACCGAAGTCATGGAATATGACATAGATATCAAGATCACAAAGCTTATAAGAGGCAAAGGACTATGTGAGCAGATGATTTCATCCCAAGAGACAACTGAGGAAGTTTCTCTAATTATAAAGGATGCAAAACCAACAGGGGATGAAAATCTTAATATTTGGATACATGATATGACAACCTTCTTGTTGGGAGGAGGATATCCATAAGGATTAGATAGAGCTAAAATAAGACAATTTAGATTGCAATCTATTCCTTTTTACCTAGTGGATGGGATTCTTTTTAGGAGAGATGTCAATGGAGCCCTGTTAAGGTACATTAATCTTGATCAAACTAATAGAATGATTAGTTTCATGATGGCTTTGGTGGTGGCCACTTCTCAACTAGAACAATAGCCATGAAGGTCATGAGAGCTAGTTATTATTGGCCAACTCTATTCTGTGACTGTCATAAATATGTAAGGAAATGTGAGAAGTGTGCTTTCTTTTTAGGAAAAGAAAGGTTAGCAACTCTTCCCCTTCATCCTATTCAGGTTGACTAGACATTTTCCTAGTGGGGGCTAGATTTTCTTGGTCCAATAAATCCACCTTCCACCTTTGGTCACAAATGGATCTTAGTTATAGTAGACTACTTTACAAGGTGGAAAAAAGTAGTAGCCTTAAGGGATGCCACATAAACTTCAGTGGTGGAATTCCTTGATAGAATTGTTACCAAGTATGGTGTCCCTTCAACAATAATATTAGATAATGCCAAATCCTTTGTTGGGACTCAAATTTTCTCCTGGGTAGTTGATCATGATATATATTTGAGCACTTCCTCAAACTACTATCCCCAGGGAAATGTTTTGGCTAAGTCTTCTAATAAGAACCTAATCAGAATTATTAAGAGGATAGTTGAGGACAACCAGAGGTGTTGACATTCAAAGCTAAGGACAACTCTCTAGACTGAAAGGATTATGCCTAAAAGAGCCATTGGGAACTCACCCTTCATGCTAGTATATGGAAGAGAAGCTAGGCTTCCTATTTCAGTGGATTTCCCGTCTCTTGAATTAGCTCATCAGTTGGAGTTAGTTGAGCCATGACACTCAGAATGGAAAAACTAATGGAGTTAGAAGAAAAGCGACAATAGGATATACAAAGACTTGAGGCACATCAATAGTAGGTCAAAAGGACTTTTGAAAAAAAGGCTAAAGCTAGGGTTTTCAAGGAAGGAGATCTTGTTCTTAAGTGGGATACAGAAAAAAGCCAAGCCTAGTAGGAACTACAAGTTTGATACTGTGTGGAGTGGTCCATATGTTATCACTAGCTATACAGAGGCCAATACTTTTTAATTATCCAAGCCTGATGGTGATATTTTTCCAATTCCATTCAATAGAATTTACCTTAAGCCTTTCTTCTAGAGGAAGGTTAAGGTTCCCAGTATATAGTAGGATAGGTGTTTTCCTTTTTTCCAAGAAGTGCATGAGCACAAGCTATCTCTCTATGAGATAGAAATTTTTTGATGTTTTATAGTTGCAGAGAAGAAGTAGAGGTTGTGGTTTCAGACATCATACAAGATTCATTTTTTGGTGACTCTAGACCAATGGATTGATTAAGGGCACTAGTCCATGCTTGGCAGGAAAGAGTCCCTCTAATTCACTAGAAATGTTAAGCATTTTAGCCCCCCCCTTTATTTTTTATATTTCCATCTAATGTTACGATCTTATGATAGGGATCAATGGTGTAAGGTTGTAAGCCTTCTTTGTTATCTCTCCCAATGATAAGAAGTAAGGTTAGTGGGGAGTTCTAAGGATAAATGATAAGTATCATGATCTCATGACACCTAGTTGATCATAACATCATGGGTATAGATGGAAAGTGGTTCTGATCTTACGATATACTCATGATCATAACATTGTGAGTGAAAGTTTCAAGGTTTGTTTTGGTCATTTTTTCCTTCCTGCCAAAATTGCCATATTTGAATTTAAACGTGGTAACGTTCACATATTTAGAAATTCAAATAAAGTGGGGTGTAGAAATACTTTATACTAGTTTTAGGTTATGATCTATTTCCTAAGTGATTGCACACTTTAATATTCCATGGGTCCACAACTTCCCCATTGTCAGATCTTTTCATGATCTATGGTCATCACTATGTCACTATGCAGAGTTGCACAACCTTTATTTCATGTGATATAGCAACGGCTTAGTGGACCCCTTTCTTGTCAAATCATGTTGGTAGATTGTTGGTTTCTCATTGTCCAAGATAACACATTGTGCAAGGTGGGTCTTTTCCTTTTAGGCACCTGTTCCTTCAGTGCACTTTACTCACCGTCAGATCAAAGATCATCTATGTTTGTCACTATGTCTTCCTGTAGAGTTGCAAGGTAGTTATCCATAGAGACATAGCAATAGATTGACATGTAGCAGGTGGGTCCTTTCCTTTGTGGGTCATGGTGTGGTGGGTCGGTGCCAGACACGTTGACAAAGGGTCATGTTTCTATTGGTCGGTGCACTAACAAGTTGTGTATACCTTCAAGGCCATGAGATGGAGGAGGATCTATGGTCATCATTATGTCATTATGGGAAAATGATTGAGATATTTAGCCATAGTGACATAGAGAGGATTTTCCATGTGTCTCGGTGGGCCCAGTTTGAAAGGAAAACACAGTTAAGTTGCATCATAGTTAAGGTTGACAATATCACAAATCATCATGTCAAGTTTAGAAGGTGGCATAGTTAGTTGGCCAATGAGGTTGTCAAACTTATGAAGACTCTATGAAGTGGTGAAAAGAAATAACATGATTGGCCCATGTGGCTTATTCTAGTTTCGTGACTAGGTTGACTTGCTGATTTTGATGACTCATAAGCTAGAAATGAGGAAAGATAGGGTTTCTTGCATGATTTGATCTTGTCAATCAATTTCAACCACTCCAAAGTTATTGTTATGCTAGAAACAATGCAAGGGCACTCTTTCCACCACCTGATTGTCCATTTTGAGGGTTCTAGCATTGATTGGTGTTGCTTTTCCACTTCAAGGTTTCTTTCAAGTAAAGGTTTCATGATTTTTATGCCATTGAAAGTGTACCAAATTAGATATATTGTTGGGATTGCCTTGATTGTTCTCTGAGCACTTAATGGTAGTGGTTGTAGAGTAACTTTAATGAGAAATATCTTAGTTATGCATGAACTATAAAAGAAAGGTTGTAATTCTTTCTTAAGGTAGATTTTTCTCTTTTTTCTCTGATATTGCTCTAAAAGTTCACTGTAAATCCTCTTGCCTCTAGATCTAATGACATCCTACCTTATCTCCTTTAGCCATTGATGACTATACAAGATTTGTTTGTCTCTCATTAGTGTATTGTGGATATCTACAATTTTGCATGATCGTATCTCTTTGACTTATGAATGATATAGAAGTGAATCTCATCTTCCTTATGTTAGTTGTTTAGGTTTTTTGATCTGCATGTGATTGTTAGATTAAAAGAAGTCTAGATGTGTATGTCTTCTAATGTCATGATGGTTCAAAAGTTCATGTATGGGTAGAGATTGGTTTGAATACTCTATTTTGGTGCATCAACCCTTAGGTTAGAATAGGTAGATTTTATTTCTATGCATTCTTTCTCCCTTTTCCTTTCCAAGAATAGTTAGGTGCACCCTGATAGCAAAGGAAGCCAACCTTCTTTGAAGACTCAACCTCATAGTTCAAGTCCCACAACTTGCAGGTTGTTTCCATGTTTAACAAGGTTGTCCTTAAGTAAAAACTTTAGACAAGGGTGCAAACTTTTGTGACAATAGTTTGCAATCTCACAACATCCCTATTCTTGTAACATCATAAGGGTCTAATAGAAAATGACGTGTTGGTGATACAATGTTATGACAAGCTGAGGGTTACAATCTTACAATTTGGCAAAGGATCGTAAAGATGATTCATGAGTCTCGCAATACTACCATAGTCAGTATTATCATAGTTTCGTAAAGATGTGTGATCGTATGAATCTCATAAAGGACCCACAACCATATTAAGTGTTGTTGTCATGAGATTGTAGGGCTAGATGATGGAAGCTTTCAAAGCTATGAGGGGAAGTGATCGTAAGATCATAAATTGGGAAATGTGTCAGGGAAAGTTGACAAGGTTGTATGTTCTAATTGGTTGAATGTATTGACTATGACAAGGGAGCTTAAGTTTTATTGTGACCATTAGATCTGGAGAAAATTAATGTCTAGCATATTCTTGCATTTTTGAAATGCTCAAAATTTAGCCATTGCGAGAATACGAGCTTTGGACATGTGTCTAGGTAGGCCTGATGATTTGAGTTCTTTCAGTTGTAGCATCACAAGGGCCAGTTTCAAGGGGATAGTTCATTGAATAAGGGCTGACTAATTCAACCAATATGCACTCCACCAAAGGACTAGTTTTGGAATCTTTCAATCTTATGATAGACTATCACTTATAAGGTTGCAATAACAAGCAATGAGGATTTCCAATCTCACAATAAACTATTGTTGTAGGATCATAAAAGAAAAAAATGAGGTCATCAAAGTCATGACTGAGTTAGTTGGCCATAATCATAAGATCATAAAACAAAAAGAGGAAGGTCCTGATGACACAATAAACTATGATCATAAGATCACAAGGGTTAGGATGCCTATTTTTGATGCTATGCCAAAGGTAGTGTTCATGAAATCATAAAATTTATAAGGGCCACCCTCAACTGTGTGACAAACTAATGATCATAAGATCATATAGGCCAGTCTCCAAGCTGATGATAATACGAAGCATTTTGACTTCAAAGGTGATCGTAAGATTGTAAGACCCTAAGTTGACATAAAAAAATGTTTTTCCCTTTCGAGTTGGAAAACGACAGGGGGTCTTCGACCAATGAAATTATTGGAAGGGTAAAGGGATACGTTGAATTCAGTTGACCTAATGACATAGATGATTTTTCATAGTTGTGGACATGGCATGTATGCAAATCTTTAATGGAAAACCAACTACTTGGTCATCTACAACTATTTTTTGATGATCTCCATGCTTGTTTGATACAAAGGACATTCAATTGTCACCCTGAGTTATCCATTCACTCAACCATACAATTATGGTCATCATTTCTATCTTCTCAAGGTTTGTAAAGATCAAATTTTCTACATATGAACATGCACCTGATTAGATCTTCCCTAATTTGTAGTGATTTTTTTGGACCTGATCACATCTTCCCCAAATTTGCAGTGATTATTCTCTATGATTGTAATGGCAGTAGTTGGATTTGGCTTCCAATTCAAGTCATCTTAGTTATGCTTGAACTATAAAACAAGTTTTGTAACCCTTCCAAGGGTCGGGTTCTTTCTTTGATTCTATAGTAGTTGTATTATATGCTCTGTTATTGTAATTTCCTTTTACCTATGAATGGTTTATTTCTCTATCATATCTCATTCTCCCATTAATATAAGTGTAAAACCTTCTTGCCTTTGTTAGTGTATTATCTCCATTCTTCAATCTGCATGATAGTATCTATTTGGCCTTGAATGATATATAGTGAAGTTCCTTCCTTATAGTGTCTCATTTGATTTCTGACCTACATGTGAAAGTTGAATTAAGGAAAAGGCTGAATTAGTGTATTTTGAGATTATATTGGTGAATAGTGCATTATTAGGCTGTGATAAGACTGAACAAACTATTTTGGTATATCACCCCCTCTAAATTAGATTAGGTAGTTTTCTTTCATGGATTCCTTCTCCCTTTTCCTCTTAAGAAGTAGTTAGGTGCACCCTTGTAGTAAGGAAGTCAACATTCTCAAGAGACTCAATCTAATTGTTCAAGTCCCACAACTTGGAGATTGTTTCCATGTTTCACAAGGTTGCCTTTAGGTAAAATATTTAAGCAAGGGTGAATTTTTTTATGAGAACAATCATCAAACACAAACTTAAAAGATAAATAATAGAAATTTAAATAAAATAGCAGATGTATGACATAGGAGAAGATGAGAAATGATAGATGAGATTTTTTTTATGAATCAAGAGACATTTAGGTAAGAATCTTATTACCTACATATTATGGATAAAGTATGACTTTTAATTTCAATGAGCTACTTTATATCTTGTGAAATCGCTATCATCAAAATTCATCTAAGTTGTTCTCAATTCAAACTCATTGGCACATGTTTAGCATTTTAGAAGAACTCATCTCCACAAGATTCAAGAATGAATAGAACACTTAGAACTTGTTGTGTCTAGATAATTCTTATATAAGTAAAATATGGGAAATTCCTAGGTCACCCATGGATTCCTTCATCTCAAACATGCTTAACCATGAAGTGTCCTCTTAATTTAAGCTCTCTTTGTTTGCAACTCCATTTGAAGTTGCAGGAGATTGCATTGGTTTTTGTCCTCTTAAAAATGTTCAAAAAACTCATCTAAATAATATTTTTTACATAATTTTAAACATATGAAAAATAATTTACAAGAAATTAAGCTTAATGTCATGTTGTAAAGGATGGGACAGGTGGATTTCGATATGTTTCCTCATTAAAATATTACATGAAAAATTTTATTGAAGAGAAAATTGTGTATGAAAAAATTAATTTATAGTAATCTTAAAACCAATTCATGTATAAGAGCACCAAGTTGTAGTTCTAAAAGGGGGTGTAATTGGCCACTTTTTTTATGAAATCAACAATTTATGAACTTCAACAAGAATTTGAAGATAGTTACACTAAAAATTTTAAGATATGACACAAACAAAAGTAGCAGTCCTTTGAATCTAGTTTCTAAACTACTTTTTTTTTCCAAAATGGTTTAATTTTAGGTCCTCAAAAAAGGGGGCCACAAAAAGTGGTACTATTTTTTTAGAAAAAACATAACATAGTGCAAAGTGTGATGCCCATAAAATTTTAACTTTTTTTTGAAATTCTTTAATTGCTCTGGTCAAAAGTTACCTAACATGGTGTAGCTTATCTAAGAATTTTTGAGTAGTTTTATAATGTGTATTTAATGAATTTTTTAATTGGTCACATCCCAAAAATGTGAAATATTTGTGTGCTCCTCCTGGAAATGACTGAAAACTAATCTAAAATAAAATTATTTTTTCAAAGTGTGTAGGATGGAGTTTAGTTTCTATAAAAATAAGTTGTTGCAAAATTTAATGAAAGAGCTAAAATCTAGACCACAATTAGTACATGTTGGTTTATGAGAGGAAATAGACATATATTCAAAAGAAATTATAGTTGAAAGGCTTGAGGAAGTCCAAATTCAAAATGAATTATATGGTTACATAGCTAACACAGAGATCTAGAATATATTGTAACCTGATTTTATCAATGCTCAACCACAAAAAAACTTGAAATAGAGCACACAAGAAAATTCAATCAATTTTTGTATGCTTGCTAAAAACACATCTCAAACTAGTTTAAAGACTGCAAACCTTTGGGTTGGATCCCCAAGACAAATCCAAGCCTTATCTGAGCCTTAGCCTTGGTAGAATCCAAAGCTTTAAATAGTAAGCCTTAGGCACTTTGTAAGCCTGAATTTCAATAGAGAGGGAAGGAGAGGGAGAGATGGTAGAGAGTGAGAGAGAGTAAAGGATGGGAGAGAGTGGGAGAAAGGAGAGGGTGGGATAGGAAGAAAGGGAGGGAGAAATGGAGAGAGAGAATGTAACACTCCACCAAGGGATCCAAAAGAATTAACTTAAAGTTTTACTAAGTTTGCCAAATATTTTTTTTTAAGAACAAGAAAGAATAACATACACATCAAACACAAAGTAGCGGAAGCAATAACATACAATCATAATTAAGCAAACATAACAGATTACATTCCTTAAGGATCCCAAAATGTTGAAGCACATTTATAAATAATTAATACTGTCTAATAAATACCACATCCACATGAAAGAATAATTAAAAATCCAAAGTCCATTTAAATAATATACATTTGTTCTGAATGCCACTTGGCAATAAAATTTGGAATGTTCAATCATCCACTGTACATGTCATAGGATATGAAAGGCTAAAAGAATATACATCTATAAAAATAGAATTACATCCTCCTCCTCAAATCCATGATACAAAGTACAATACAATAAATGAAACCATCCATCATAAAATATATAACTGTCCATCATAAAAGATATAAACATATATCATAAGATATAACCATCCATCATAATGATACAAAGATAGTGTGAAAGGAAATATAGACAAGGAAACTCTAGCCATGGTATCAATGGACGGATCTCAATGGTAAGATTAAAAAGCACTACCACCTGATCGCATGGAACCTAAATGGCCCACTCCCACCGCAATGAGGAGATAGTCTCAAGTCCCAAATTAGATATCAATCCAAATATCAAAAGTAATCTCTAATTCTAGGAAATCCTAAAAATAATCTAACTCAACGGTACCAAGATAAATTGACATCTAGACCTAGAGGCACACAAAGACATGTAGGAAACTTACTATGTAAGCGGACAAGTTTCATCACATGAATCATGCTAGAGTTACCCTAGCAGTCTCTCAAGACCTTGTCCCCCTAGTGATCTCGATGTGGCACTAGTATCCTCTCATACTGACAAGACATACTAATGATGCATGGTTACAACCAAGCGTTCTCTCTACTCCCATCTTAGTCTATACTAGCACTCAAGGCATGGGTGAGAACATACGAAGACTCTTATTAGGTTCATTTTACTCTCATTTAGTGCAGTGTTTTCACTTATTAAACAACTTACAATGGGTTACCTTGGCTACCACTTAGGGCCTCGACCTCCATTGCAAGCCACTTCCTGACATTACATATAGATAACCTACCCTAAGCTCATGAAATTACAAATCAAAGAATCATAGCAAATCACCTCAATCCTATACAAGTGACTGGAAAGCATCAAAAGATAAATCACAATAACACATCAATTCTCTACGAGCATCTTGAAAGCATCCCAAAAATAATTGATTGAAGACTCAAAATGGTTAAGTCAAGTAGGTCACAATGTCCACCTTAGCTTCACACAAGAATACTGGAAAGCAATAACAAACAATAATTGAAACTCATCATAGAGCATACCAAACACATTACCATGGTTGAGTATAAAAGATCAAAATCAAATCATCATAACATCACAAACATAGAACTCCCAAGCCTTTGGTAAAATCCTAAGATTGGTCAAAGCTAGGTCAAACCCTAAAACCCCAAATCATAAGATACCTTGCATATAGAACATACAATGTAGCTTACTTAATACATTATGGTTTGAAGACACAAAGGTATAATTTTACTAAGGGTTTCAAGTTTACATTTTCATATGAATCCAACTAGGAAATAAAATCTCAATTTCACCTATTAATCATTCACAACTTACAGTTCCAATTTATTTTAATAATAATTTTAATTAAGTAATATAATTAAATATTATTAAAATTTAATAACCTTTCTTTTACTCTCCAAATACATAATAATAGTAATTAATTAAAAAATTTAATTAAATATTATTTTCTTTAAATACTTAAAAAAAATTTATTAATAAGATAATCATTATTTTATTAATAATTTAATAAAAACATTAATAAAAATTTTAATTAATTGTTTATAACTATACTTTAAAATAATCTTTTTAAATCTATTTATCATATAATAATGATACATTAATAAATTTATTAATATATATTAAAAAAATCTTATTAAATTGTCTTTTAACTAAATTAAATTTTACAAATTAATAGCTTAAATATATCATATTAAAAACTTATTAAAATAAACTAATTTTTAAATACTAATAATAATGAAAAAGAAAAAATGAATCATGCGATTTTAAATGGCACAAAGCTATAAGAAATATGGTTGCCATTGTAGGCATGGCTACGAGTAGTAGCCTCGGCAATAAAAGCCACAGGGAAAAAGGTAAAGGCGGGTGGGGGTGTCACGACCCCACCTCATTTTATATATTAAATTTTTATTTTATTTTTTTAGTTTTATTTTGTTTAAATTATACAAAATTTAATTCAAACAATAACCCCTCTTTTTAAATTTTTTAAAATATATTTTTTTATAAAATGTTCTAGCCTAAATCTTATAGAGGAAATAGGACCAACGGGTAGAATTCTCAAATAATTTCAAATTTAAGACAAAACCCTCCCCCATTCAAATTCCACTTTTTTTTTCTTTTGATGAATAGTCCTTTTCTATTAAAAAATATACTAAAATTACAATTCACAAAAAAGGGGTCGGGGATACAAGATCATCTTACGAATGAGTTCACACAGCTGAAGCCAGACTAAAAACACGGCCATAGCTTGAAATAGAAACTACTCATAAAAAAAACATATAAAGCAACCTCAAGCTGCCAAACTAGTGCCAATCGAGGGTGGTGGATCATCTTTATCATGAAAACCCCAATCATCTCTAGGATTGGGGGGCAGGCTAGGAACAGTCTAGCAATCATTAGTAGCAATAGTAACCAGAGGATCAGTGGCAGCCTCCACATCTTTAACCTCTGGCTGCGGAGGAGAGATCACCAAGTCCAGGTGAGGCCACTTCCCAAAATGTGCCCAACGAGTACTAGGAGGAGGAGTTGGGGACCAACTAGAGCCACCATGGGGTGGGGAAGCTAATCGATGCCTCCATCTACCATCACCACCACTGGGAGATTAGTGATAGGAAGCTGGGGAGTGCAGGGTGTGCGAGTGGTAGCCTAAGGAATGGTGTTGAGGACAGTGGCCATGAGGCTTCAAGGTATCTATTGAGGCATCAGGAGGAACTCTGGAAATAGTGTAAGGAGCATTGCCCTAGTGGTTCAATAGCTCCTACAAGAGAGCTACCTCAAGGGAAACTTTGTTAGCTTGCACGTGAATCTGTATAATTAAATATACCAAAGAAGGATTATATTTATCTTTTAATCATTTTGTGTATAGAAGATTTAGCATACATACTAGAAATTCACAATACCAAAACATTCATCACAAGAATTATTCAGATAACCATTTGACAGTCACGATGAAGACATGAAAGAAAAGAGCATAATAAACTATGTGAAAAATCACAAGCATCTACCTAGAATCTGATGCTAATTTCTATGCCTAAGAAAATTATGAGAGAAATTTCTCCTCTCAAAACCTTCTCTCTTCCAAAATCATTTCCTCTTCCAAAATTTGTGGTCCCTCGAAAATAAACCCTCAATTGGTGATAAGGAGTTCTCTCCTAAAATTGGAGCACTAATTGTGCTATCACCTGAGAGGACTTCTTGCTAACCAGACTTTAACTCTTTATTATCTTTTATTTATCTTTTCCATGCACATTTTATAAAATATAAAATAACTTTATTTAACTTCACTTGACTTGTATTTTAAATTAGTTTACTAAATTTTAATCTCATGCACACATTATGCAATCTTAAAACTTTTAATAAATTAATATCTTTTCCACTTTTATATTTATTTTCAAAATGTTAATTGATAAAATATTTATTAACTTAAATAATAATAATATTTAGTGTTTATTTAAAAATGAACTCTAAATATACTATTATTAAATTAAATAAATATTATCACATTCTAACATTAAACTTATAACTTTAATCTTTAAATTTAATTCTTTTTATTCATTTAATTTTCTAATTAATTAAATATAATTAAATATTAAAAATATCATAATAATTTTCTATTAAATTAATTCATTTAATTTGACTTAATTAATAGAAAAATCACCAAGAACTCATAAAATAAAATACAAAAACCCATCATAGAAAAAACACATACAAGATCAAACTAAAGGGTTATAATAATGAATTAATGTCATGCAATGCATTCAGAAGGTAAACAACATAGATACTTGTCCTAATTTTCTAGGACAAATGGTTTAAAGGTTAGGATTTGGACTTAAGTATTTATGTCCTCTCTCTTACCATTGAGATAATGCGATAGGGTACACTCATCCTAGCAATTCAAGGAAGTTGATACCCAGTACTTGCAATCTGCATAAAATCCATGCATGTACAAACACAATATTCTAAACTAAACAGACAATGGTAGGAAATGGTGCATTGTGTAGATCCTAAATAGCAAGTGACTATGACTCCCTTCCTTAACCACATCAGAAATATCATGCACAAAGAAAAGATACATGCACACCATACAGATGCAGTATAGGGTAAGTATCCATAAGAAAACACATATGATAATCCATCTAACTAATCATCATCAATAAAAAAAATCACTATAATAATCATCATGCATACATGAAGTATAGAGTACCAAGTAATCTCTCATAAATCAACTAAATCTGAAACAATATCTGATAATCTCAAAACAATGCTATTAATCCATAAGCATAAAATTAGCCTAAAAGAGTTTGACAATAATAACAAAATGAAAACTAGGGATAGGTACAATAGAGAGAGAGAGAGATAGAGAGAGAGAGAGAGAGAGAGAGAGAGAGAGAGAGAGTAGGGGATGGGAGAAGGTGGGAAAGAGAGAGGTGGATGAATAAATAGAGAGAGAGAGACATAGAGAGAGTAGGGAATGGCAGAGGGAGAGAGAGAGAGAGAGAGAGAGAGAGAGAGAGAGAGAGGAGTGGGAGAGAGTTTTAGCTAGAGAAATATGGAGATGAAGATTGAGATATATACATGAATATACATATATAGAGAGAGGGGGGGAGAGGGAGAGATAAAGTGAGTAGGGGATGGGAGAGGGTTTGATAGGGAGAGATGAAGGGAGAAATGGAGAGAGGGGGGGGGCGGGGAGAGAGAGAGAGAGAGAGAGAGAGAGAGAGAGAGAGAGAGAATAGGGGATGGGAGAGGGTTGGAGAGAGAGGGAGAGAGAAGTTGGAATTCTTTTAGAATAACTAAGAGAGCAAGTGAATTAGTTATTCAAGGTCCATATTTACAAAATAAAACTCTTCACAATTCAGTGAACCTATACAAAATTCTTAACCATGCATGCATTCATTGTGTGTTAACCAAAATTGATATGTTACTATAACATTAACATGCAGAAGTATAAAGCATAAAATACAACATATCCATCTGCACATCTAACATAATGATTTAACATGGAAACCCAAATTAGAAAAACCACCAGTAACATGCTTCTCCTTTTTCACTCTTTTGAACTGATGCCCTGTTAAAGGCCAACCCTATTAAAGGTTACAACACACACTGTTAAATGTGACATGGTTAAGGGATTTCAATCACCTTGTTAAAAATGAGCCTTGTTAGAGGATTTTAGGCCATTCACTTGGAATGCCACCCTGTTAAAGGATTTTCCAATAACTATTAAGTCAACTTTTCTCCAAAGGATTTACCATAATCTCATACAATTGTTAGGAAGTAATAGTAGAGCTCTGATTTGATACAACTTACAACCTTACTTGCAGATTATAGATCACTATTCAGTCCTCAACTCTAGTTGGCTTCCAATCTTTGTAGCTCTGACAACTTGTTTACCCTTCAAGCATTCATCCTCTTCTAGCCTTCTTGCCTAGTTTGCCATTGCAAACTTCTTCTCTTGGGTCACTTAATGAAGCAAACCCTATTCCTTCTCCTTGTTAGATTTTCGCATTCAAAACTCTCTAACCTCTTTGCTTCATGACTAGATATCCCTACATATAGGAAATTAGAACTCTTTTTCCTACTCATTATCCATCACAAAAATTAGGGTTTTTGATGGATTAGGTAGGATACAATGTATCTACCCCATATCTTGTCTTCTCTAGAAACTTCTCCTAGAATCCATTTGAATTTGCCTCCAAAATGGTTTACATAAGATTTTGTGCCTCCAGCTCATCAATCTCATCTTCCTCTTGACTCACAAGTTCCAAGAAAACAAACTTGTCAACTTTTAATTAGAAAATCTTTGATCTTTTTCATAATGCAATAGCTTGACATTACCAATTTACTGATGCTTGACACATACTATGTTACTTGACATCTATTGTAAAATTACTCAGCATCAAGTAGATTTTGTTGGTGCTCGGTACCAACTAAAAATCACTTGGCATCTACTATCTTGCTTAGTACCTACGAACTTGCTCGACATCCACTAGAATTTGTTTTCACTCAGCTCCAGCTGACTTTTTGCTTGGCACCTTCTATCA
Source organism: Cupressus sempervirens (assembly GCA_028749045.1). NCBI lineage: Eukaryota > Viridiplantae > Streptophyta > Pinopsida > Cupressales > Cupressaceae > Cupressus > Cupressus sempervirens. Next base: position 555,723,362 of record CM053786.1, on the reverse strand, counting down.
ACTTGGTCAAGCTTAGCAATCAACCTTATTCTTATAAACTTTCTAAGTGTAGCCAATCATTTTGTAACCTTAAAGTAGATCATCAATACATTATGTTGTCACTATCTTAATTGATTTTTGCACGTCAATACATAATCATAACTAAATCTTTCATCTAAGTACTTTTGTTACATCTTGTTGATCAAATCCTCCTCATTAATGAACTAAGTGATAGTGCTTGAAACATATAAGCAATTGTCTTACCAGCATATAGTAGGTTTGACATCAATGACAAAATAATGATTGAAAACACAATCTTCTTTCAACAATTTTTCTACTCAAATGATCTTTTCAATCATATAACAACAATCTCCCTCTTTCACATTAATGGCAAACCAAACTGATCAACTAGTCAAACAAATGATAAACATCTTGTTCCATCAAACTAACTAGGTTAAAACAGTAAGGCAATACCAAAAAGAAAGTCTGTGAATAAAACTTCTCCCTCTATCAGCAACTCCCTCTTAGTTTACAAAATATAACTCAAAACTTCTCCCTTTGAGTTCCTTCTTTTCTAATTCTCTTCTATCATGAATCAACAGAATATCAAAATATCTCCCTCTTTTTTTTTTATGCTTCCTCTGATTTCTTTTTGCTTTCTTCCTCTTCCTCTCTTACTAAACCAAATAGTAATTACTTTCTCCCTTGATCAGTTTAATGTACTTTCTCCCTCTTTAAAAATAATGCCAAAGACATATACTCAACACTTGGCATCTTGATATATGTAGACATAGGCTTTTGTAGGCTCTTCAATTTTTTCCCTCTATCACCTTGCTTGTGACTGACTTGTAATTCTAGCTCTGTAATTACTTTAGGAAATTCCTAAAGCAAGATCTATTACATCAATTTGCATGAAATGAATGTTAGCTTGTTTTATGTAGGGTACTCCCTCTATCGCTTACATAGCCTTTGATAGGGGTATCACCCCTAGTTTACCTCTCAGATACTCATAAGCATCCTTAGGTAATGCTTTGGTGAAGATATCAGTAATTTTCTCCTTTGTGTTGATATATTCAATCTTCACCTCTTTATCTTGAACCAACTCCCTTACATAATGATACTTTATTGTAATGTGCTTTGTTTTTGTATGCATTATAAGATTCTTTGATATATTTATAACACTTGTATTATCAAAATAAAGTGTCATTAGTTCAATGATCTCTTCCTTCATTCCCTTTGGTAGTTGTTTGATCCATACAATGTTTGTGCAATTAATACTAGTAGAAACATACTCTACTTTAGCAGTAGATTGGGAATTACAACTCTACTTCTTTCTTGTCCATGTAACAAGTCTTCTACCTAAGAATAATGCTCCTCCACTGGGGCTCTTTCTGTCATCAATATTTCTAGCCCAATCAGCATCAGTGTAGGCTTTCAGTTCAAAATTTTCATTCTCCTTATAGTATAAACTATGCTCTTATGTTCCTTTCAAGTATCTCATTATTCTTTTCATGGCCATCAAGTGATTCTCTCATAGATTAGCAAAGAATCCAACAACTATCCCCATAGCTAATGAAATATTAGGTCTACTATGAACTACATATTGCAATTTGCCAATCATGGATCTGTAAAATGTTTGATTGACCTCAGGAGAATCATCATTATTTGATAGCTTGAGTGTTGTCACCATAGGTGTACTTACTCATTTTGAATCCTCAAGTCCAAATGTCTTCAATATCTCCTTGACATATTTTGACTAAGTGATATATACACCACACTTCATTTGATAGACTTGTAATCCCACAATGAATTTGATTTGACCAAACATTAACATTTCAAACTCTTGCTTTATCTGATTTGAAAAATCTTTACACAAAGCATCTTGTCCTCCAAATATGATGTTATCAACAAATATTTTAGATAATAGTATACCTTTTTCTTTATCTATCTTCATGTACAAATTGTTGTTATCATATGTTTTTTCAAATCTAATCTTAACAAGATAAGTATAAAGTCTCTCATACCATGCTCTTGGTGCTTGTTTCAATCCATACAGGGCTTTGTGCAGTTTGCATACCATGTTCTTATTATCTTCATCAAAAAATCCTTTTGGCTGTTCAATGTAGACCTTATATTCTAATATGCCATTCAAAACTCTAGACTTAACATCCATCCGATAAACTTTGAAACCTTTATAAGTAGCATAAGAAAGAAAAATTCTTACCACTTCCATTCTTGCAATAGGGGAAAATGTTTCACCATAGTCAATTACTTATTCTTGTGCATACCCTTTGCAAACTATTCTTTCTTTGTTTCTTATCACTTCATCATTCTCATCTAGCTTGTTTCTGAATATCCATTTTGTGCCAATCATATTCTTGTCTTCTAGTCTAGGAACTAGGCTCCAAGTCTTATTCTTTTCTATCTAATGAATTTCTTCTTCCATAGCCTTGTACCAATCATCATCTTCAATTGCATCTTTCACTATCTTAAGTTCTTTCATGCTTAACAAACATGATTCACTTCTTAACCTATTTCTTGTCAATGGCCTTGCATCTTTGCCTCCAATGATTTGATCTACAAGATGGTGTCTTTTGACATATTTGGATAGTCTAGGCTCAGTTCTTGTGGTTGCATTCTATCTCTCAGCTTTAGTATCACTATGAGCATCTCTGTCAAGTGTTTCAACATCTCTTTCATGTGTGCTAATCTCTAAATTAGATTGTGCATTTTTCTCATTCTACAACTAGGCATCGAATGCAAGTCGACATTCACAAGATGTGACTCAACAGTTGTTGAGACTTGCTATTGGCTTATTGCATGATTTGTAGCATCTTCTTTAGTAGGCATTCCTTCATAATAGTATATAAATGGCTTGTAATCTTCTAGTTCTTTTGTAGGTTCAGCCTCATGTGCCTCTATAAACTCATCAAAATTCACATTTTCACTTTCCACAATTTTGTTAGTGTTAGTAATTAAACACTTATAAGCTTTACTTCTTGTGGAGTAACAAAGGAATATACCTTCTTCACTCTTCACATCAAAATTTCCACTCCTAACATCTTTAAGAATATAGCATTCACTTCCAAATACCTTAAAATATTTCACATTAGGTGGATGACCATACCATAGTTCAAAAGGTATTGAGTGAGTACCTTTCTTTACTTGCACACGATTCAAGGTGTATACAGTAGTACTTATAGCTTCTCTCCAATATTTCAAAGCAACATTTTTCTCCATCATGAGTGTTCTGGCATAGTCCATTACAGACCTATTTCTTCTTTTAGCAATTCAATTTTGTGGAGGGGTCCTAGGTGCAGATGTCTATCTCTTGATTACTCTATCATTGTAGAATATCTCAAACTTATGTGAAGTGAATTCACCTCCTCTATCTGATCTTAAACATTTGAAAAGGATCTAATTTTTGTTTTAGAAACATGATTTTCATCATTCTAGAGTAATCATTAACAAACAACATTATATACCTATCTCCTTTGTTGCTTTGCACTTCAATAGGTCCACACAAGTCAATATGAACAATTTCAAGTATTTCCTTAGAGGTATAAGCTTTACTTTTAAAGCTTGACTTTGTCATCATGCCTAGCTGACATTGTTTGCATATTTTATTTTCTAGTTTCTTCAACTTTGGCAAACCTCTAACTCTTTTCATGTTACTGATACTAATTAGATTATCAAAGTTAATACGAAATGATCTCTTGTGCCAAAGCCATACATCATAAAATTTTGCAATAAAACAAGCAACATCTTCTATATCCAAATAGAATAAATTACTCCTAGTTTGATCACCTTTTCCAATCAAGTTTCCATTTGTATCATATATCTTGGCTGATTTTTTCTCAAACTCAACTTTGCACTCCAAATTATTCAATTATGACACACTTAGCAAGTTATAACTCAATCCTTCAACATAATAAGCATTGTCACATGAAATCTTCTCTATGAGCTTAATAAACCCTTTTCCTTTTATTAAACATGGTGCATCATTACCAAATCTTACACTATTTCCATCATAATAGGTTAAGGTAATGAACTTACTTTTGTCTCCAGTCATGCAATGTGAGCATCCACTATCAATGATCCGTTTGTTATTCTTGTTCACACAAGTCATAAGTGTAGTAGCCTCATCCTCATCTAATTCATCCTTCATTGCAACATATACCACTTCATCATCATTTTCATCAGATTCATGTTCATCAGCAATGTAGCATGACTTCTTGCCTTTATCTCTAGTTTCTTCCATCATCTTCTCTTCTATTTTTGTGCTTGTTCCCTTCTCTAAATTTCTTCTTCTGTGTACATCTTGTAGCAATATGACCAACTTCATTGTAGTTAAAACAAAGGATAGGTAGCTTACCTTTGAATTTACCTTTTCCTCTATGAAATCTTCTAGCCAACAATGCTTCCAATTGTTCAATATTTTCTTCATATGTACTGCCATCACTGGATGCATACTTTATCTTTCTTTTCTTTTTCTTTGGCTTTACCTCCTCAAAATCCTTCAGTAACAATTTTTCTTTGAAAGTTGATTCAATACTTTGTTCTATAGTTGTCAAAATTAGATAACTCAAAAGTACTGAGTCTTCCTACCAAAACCTTCAAGCATTAGATCATTTCCTAGCATACATCTTAACCCTTGGATTACAGATGCTCTAATGGCATACATAGGAAATAATGTTCTCAAGAATTTATTGAGCATAATATCATCATCTATTTTACCAGTAGCACCTTTTATTTCACTAAAAACTTCTTTTATTCTAGAAACATATTGAGCAATATTTTCACCTTCTTCCATTCTCATGTCATCAAACTTACCTCTAAGGCTCTTTGACTTGGCTCTTTGAATATTTTGTCTCCTCTATAGATGGTTTCTAGGGCATCCCACATTTACTTTGCACTTTTAAGGTCTTATATATCATCAAACTCATAATAGCTTAGGGCAGAGGCAATCTCCAACATAGCCTGATTTGGATCTTTCTTTTTCTTCAAATCTTCAGTAGTTAGGGCTCATACTGGATCAACATGTGCTACTAAAATGTAAGATTTTGCATAATCTCCAAGTCCTCCAAGGTTTAGCTTCATCAAACTATGCCATGCAAGAAAGTTATCTTTTTTAAACTTGGGTACCTCTCTTTTTGAGATCTTGATCTTTATGCTTTTAGAACTTTAAAACTAATCCTCTTAAGCAACTGTTTATGTGATGCCAATTTTTGGAATTATTTAGAATAATTGAGAGGGCAGGTGAATCAATTATTCAAGGTCCAAATGTACAAAATAAAAATTTTCACAATTTAGTGAACCCATATAACATTCTTAACCATGCATGCATTCATTGTGTGTTATATGTATAAAGCATAAAACACAACATATCCATTAGCACATTTGACACAATTATTTAACATAGAAACCCAATTTGGAAAAAACCACCAATAACATGCTACTCCTTTTTCACTCTTCTGAAGTGATGCCCTATTAATGGTCAACCCTATTAAAGGCTACAACACACACTATTAAATGTGGCCCAGTTAAGGGATTTCAATCACCCTGTTAAAAGTGAGCCTTGTTAGAGTACTTTAGGCCATTCACTTGGAATGCAACCTTGTTAAATGATTTTCAAATGACTATTATGTCAATCTTTCTCCAAGGATTTACCCTAATCTAATACAATTGTTAGAAAGTAATAGTAGAGCTTTGATCTAATACAAATTACAACCTTACTTATAGATTATAGATCACTATTTAGTCCTCAACTCTTCTTGGCTTCCAATCTTTGTAGCTCTGATAGCTTGTTCATCCTTCAAGCATTCATCCTCTTCTAGTGTTCTTGCTTAGTTCACCATTCCAAACTTCTTCTCTTGGGTCACTTAATGAAGCAAACCCTCTTCCTTCTCCTTGTCATATTTTTGAATTCAAAACTCTCTAACCTCTTTACTTCATGACTAGATATCTCTACATATAGGAAATTAGAACTCTTTTTCCCGCTCATTATCGATAAAAAAATGAGGGTTTTTGATGGATTAGGTAGGATATAATGTATCTACCCCATATCTTATATTCTCTAGAAACTTCTCCTAGAATCTATTTGAATTCACCTCCAAAATTGTTTACATAAGATTTTGTGCCTCTAGCTCATTAATATCATCTTCCTCCTAATTCACAAGTTCCAAGAAAATAAACTTTTCAGCTTTTAATTGGCAAATCTTCGATCTTTTTCATAATGTTGTAGCTCAACATTATGAATTTACTAATGCTCAACACACACTATGTTACTTGGCATCTATTTTAAAATCACTCCCATCAACTAGATTTTATTGTGCTCGACATCAATTGAAAATCATTTGGCATCCACTAGAATTTGCTTTCACTCAGCTCCAACTAACTTTTTGCTCAGCTTGCACTAACTTTTCTCGACACCTTCTATCAACTTGGTCAAGCTTAGCAAATGAACTTTGTTCAACCTTATTCTTTAGAACTTTGTAAGTGTAGCCAATCATTTTGTAACCTTAAAGTAGACCATCAATACATTATGTTTTCATTGTCTTAACTGATTCTTGCACTTCAATACATAATCATAACTCAAATTTTCCTTTAGGTACTTTTGTTGCATCTTGTTGGTCAAATCATTCTCATCAATCAACTAAGTGATAGTGCTTGAAACATATATTCAATTGTCTTACCAACATATAGCAGGTTTGACATCAATGACAAAAAAATCATTGAAAACACATAGTCTTCTTTCAACAATTTTTCTACTCAAATGATATTTTCAATCATATATCAATAAGAGAGAGAGATAGAGGGTGGGAGGGAGGGAGGGAGGGGGAGAGAGAGAGAGACAGAGAGAGAGAGAGAGAGAGAGAGAGAGAGAGTATAGGAGATGGGAGAGGTGGGATAGTGAGAAACAAAGGGAGAAATGGAGAGAGAAACTAAGGGATGGGAGAGAGAGAGAGAGAGAGAGAGAGAGAGAGAGAGAGAGAGGGGGTGGGGGGGGGGGGTAGGGTGGGATAGAGAGAGAAAGAGTCAAAGAGAGAGTAGGGGATGGGAGAGGGTGGGGTAGGGAGAGAGATTTTTCACATAGTGTGTATGCACTTTAGTGCTTGCATGCTTTATAGTGCATATGTACTATATGAAAACACGAAAAAATAGTTATAAGAAAAGTTTGGGTCTCTACTGACCCATATTCTCTTTTTTGTATCTTCTTTGTTTGGCTATTCTGACAAGAAACACCAATTTCAATCATTGGATACACTATTTGAAGAATTTTTGAACATTCTTTCTAAAGAAAATGTTAGTGCAGTCCTTTTTAAATACTTTGTGTTACTATAGAGACAAATTTCATTATAATTTGACAAGTTGTTTAATATATATTGTCTTTTTATTCAAATAATTATAATTTGTATATGTATTTAAATGATTTGATATTTACAAATTGTAAGTAATTCAGATGTTTGAATAATTTGACATATAGAAATCATCATCATGCCAAGGAAGAAGCCAAAAAATCAAACAACAAAAGAGAGGGAGAGAAATTTGGCAATTAAAGTAGATAAAATGAAACTACTATGTGAACAAAGAAAATTAAAATGCAACAATGAGAATTGTCTTTCGAAGAGGAACACAAACCACCAATACAAATAAACAAAGAGGAAGAATTGGAAAGACAAAGAGAACAAATGAGACTCTTAACTCAAGAAGACAATTGAATTGTGAAGCTACAACATCCTCCATTGTTAGAGTCATATCATCATGTCATGTTGAAGAGATGCTAATTTCTACATCTAACGAAAGGCACAATGTGAACATATCAAGTAGGTGATATTCCATCTTTTGTATCTTATTGCCAAGGCACATCATTTTTAGTTGAAGGTACACAAAACACTCAACTTGATGTTGATGTTCAAAATTTTGAGGCAATGGAAGAGATTATAACACCTTCTAGAATTTGTTTTAGAAGACTAATATATTTGATTGATATTGATACTAACATTTTGAAATCAATGCATGACAAGATTAGCAAGTGTACTTGTCAAAAAAAAGTTAATCACATGTGGAGATTATTCTTTGAAGAATTAAATATTATAGGTCAATGCCAATTATTTTTTGAAATGATGATGAATTTGAAATTTAGGCCCATCATGAAGATTCTTGGTCTAAAAACGATGGACGATTTAAATGAATAAAGAATTGTAAAGAATCTAATGAGCATATATGACAAAGTGGGTTCTAAATAATGTACCAAAGATAGTAATATCACAAGATGCATACTTATATCAACAATAGTAAGTGCCCAAATGAAGAAAGTTTGACTCATTAGAAAGAAAACAAAAATATTGAAAATCGATAGAGGTACTCTAAGGAGAGCCATGGTAAGGCATGAAAGAGTGGAAGATCTAACAAAAACTGAGTTATGGACATTTAGTGGTATAAAGAAATTAGTGAAGCTTTGAAATCATTGATTGGAGATTTTTGAACAAATAACACATGTGTTTCCCCTAATTAAAGAGATGTTGTAAGGAGGATTGGTAGTTGAAATCGAGATCCACATGCGAAATTTTTTTTGGGCTCAACTCAAATCCAATTTTTAAAAAAATTTATTGGTATGTATCCTAAAATTCAAATAAGTCAAATATTTTTAGAGATGGCTAAACCTTTTTATGTGAAGATAAATCACAGATGCACAACTTCTCGTTGTAGGATAGATATTGAATTTTCTAACCATTTTGATGTTTTCAGGCATATATGTGTGTTTTTGTATTCTAAGTTTGTTTTGCAAGATTGTGACATGAATGAGCCACCTAGATCTTCAAGGGAGTTCATATCCAACATTTTATGTGAAATAGGGGATGGCCAACAATTTTACAAGACATCATGCTTGGATGGTACATGCTTATTTTGTGGTTCTTTGCAGCTTTTATCAACTTGTGAACATATGGATAGTACACATGCAATTGGAAATAAAATAGTAGATTACAAAAAATATAAGATAGTGAAATATGCTCTAAAAAATGGGAAATAGGGTAAAAGATGTGATTTAGTCATTTAAAAGATTCCAATATATGAGTTCATGAAGATTTTTTGTGAAAATATTATTTATGAGTATGCAAGGAATACGTATAAAGCTCAATGGTTGAATTTGCAATTTAAGTTGTGCAATGATACATTTTCACTAGATATCATTGTTTTAGTTGTAGAATTCATAGAGAACTACACACTACAACCACAAAATAAGGTGCAAGAAAAGTATTACACTTCTCAACAAGTTTCCATATTTTTTCATATAACATTCATGCATTCACCTACAAGTATAGAGGATCACATGAAAATATTGATGGAGTACCATTTTTACATCAGAAATAATCGATCACATTCTACAAAGTTTGTACATGGTTGTTTTCAACTATTTTATAGAGATTTTTCTAGGGGCATACAATATTGCTAGCACATTATTTAGTCAAACAATTATGTATCTCAATTCAAGAAAGCACAAATGTTCTATTAATTGAGTAAGATGCATAGGTTGTCTAGAATTTAGTATATGTAGGATTTCATAGAGGTTCATCATGGAAAGGGAGAGCACAATGATGTAGGTGCATGCATCAAAAGAGCCTTAGCTCTTGAAGAATTAAAGTACAAATTCAAAGCAACATTGAAAGATGCAAAATGGAGCAATTCTATAGAGTTTGTACATTGTTGTTTTCAACTATTTTATGGATATTTTGCTAGCAGGGGCATACCATATCACCAAAACATTATTTGTTCAAATAATTGCACATCTCAATTCAAGAATGCACGAATGTTCTATCAGTTGAGCAAGATGTATAGGTTGTCTAGAATTCAATATATGTGGAATTTATTTGAGGTTGGTCATCAAAAGGTAGAGCATGACGATGTAGGGGCATGCATCAAAAGAGCCTTAGCTCATGAAGAATTAAAGTGCAAAGATGGAGAAACATTGAAAAATGCAAAATCCATCTACCGATGGTGTAATGCTACAATGGGTCCAGGTAAGGAATGTGAGTCTATGGTTCATAGATATTTTTGGTTGATAGATATTACTAACATTGTACCATATGAGGATTGCTACACACTAATAGGATCAAGTGAGTTGTACTCGTTTAGAAGCTTTGGTGTAGGTTCATGGAGTATCCACACATGAAAAATTTCATGCTTTGTACATCATTTGAAGATGAAAATTGGGATGAGCATCAGTCGATTGAATGCATGGACAAATGGGATTTGTCCATTGACTTTGATCATTTGTCTAATCTAGTGCAACTTGGTTGTATATATATATATATATATAATATGTAACTTTATAACATTAACCTAAGTATTTATTGAATTAATGACTGCATTTTGTACATTTATCACTACAGGCCATGTTTTTGTTATTATTGAACTTGAAGACAATGAAGAAGCGACAAATTATTATTTTTGTCATTGTGTCGAAGTCAAAGAAAAATCAGATCACTTTGTTATAGATGGTGAAAGTTTAGAGTACCATTTAGGTGTGGTGGTTGTAATCGATATATGGCTTAGATGATATTCTATGAACAACCCTAACTTGTGGTTATTGAAGGACTAGAAAATAGAGAAGAAGATTCTTCATTATTCGAACCTTGTTGTCATGTCAAATGTCCACTTGATAAAATTTGGTGGAAAACCACAAAATAAGACTCTTTGGAAGGTTTGTGAGTGAGAAAAAAAGATAATACTTGAGACATTAAAATATAGAGTAGATCCAAATAGTTCATTGGATTGAATATAATTACAAAAACATGGACCTCTCTCAATTTTTGTGATGCAGAGTGCATAACTAGGTAGCTTCAAATGGACTTTCCCACTTTTTGGTGTAGGACACCTCCCTTCTTTTCAGTTTTCAAAGTTTTTTGGGTTAGTTTAGAGGTTGTGTGTGTCTAATAAGTTCTAAGAGTCCTTGGAATACAACTAGTCCCAATCATTTTGTAAAAGAGCCAAAATTGCTCATTAGGTCCTAAGTTGGTCAAAAGTTGCTCAATGAGCCAAAAGTTGTTCAAAAGGTAAAATCTTGTTAGAGTTGGGCAACTAAGGAATTTTTTACCTAAAAGGTCCTAGGAATCCTAACTATGGTCCTATAATGGTCCTAGATGGACCCATTTGATCAAAAGAGGTAAAGAGCAAAAATTGCTCAAAACTTGTAAAGTTACTCAAAAAGTTGCTTTAGCAACTTTTGTGATTTTTGCAAAAAGTTGCAAATGATAGTTTGGGAAGTTGTAACTACCCATGCTTAGGTATTTCAGCATGGGGAAGCATATTTTAGAAGGTTGCAAGGTTTTTAGTCAGATTCCACATGTGTGTGCATATTATATGGATTGTGGCATCATTCTACATTATATTTGCAGTGCTTTAATGTCATAGTATGGTTGTGTATGGATTGGGATAGAAGATCTGACATATGGTTTTTGTAGAGTAGTGTTTCCTTGTTCTTTTTCATATTCAAACTAGGACTAAAGTTGTTAGGTTAGCAAGTTGTGAAATTTTCTTAGTGATTGGTCTGTGATTCTCATTCACAGGGTTGCTACCACAATAATGGCTCTAACCTAATCATCCATAGTGGAAAATGTGTGAAACCTTGTGGGATGATAGGTTAGACTTTGTAAATAGTGTTTTTTCTTTCTTTGACATTTTTTTGACTAGTTTCCAAGTTATGGAATGATGCCCTACACTGATCGCTGGGAGTAGGTGAGCTAGGAGATCGCTTTTGAATTCCTAAGGTCTTCCATGAGGTTTTTGGAAGAATTTGAAGAAATGGAATAAATCAATGTTACTAGGCCTAAATAAAATAGGTCTTATTATCCCTATTTGAAGATAGTGAGTTTATAATGGTTGTTGATGTGACCAAAAGTGTTAATTAAGGTCAAGAAGGATATGGAGGGTAGCTACAATATTATTAAAAGCCAAACAAGGTTGAGTGAAAGATCTTAAGCAAGGATTAGGGTTCTAGAGGAAGGAAGGGCTAGTAGGACTAGTACCTTAACAAGAGAGATTAAGTCTACACCAATTCAACTATGCCTAAGAGGCAAGTTGGGGAAGAGTCTTGGAGGCTAAGACTGGTGAGAAGATCAAGAAAACAAGAACCATTGGATGATTCAAGGTTAAGAACCTTAATTAGAAGTGGTTAATTGATAGAATCCTAGAGCTTTTACATCACACATTCACACAACCAAAAAAATAAAAAATTTCCAACCTTCTCACAAGGTTTCTGATGCAGTGGACAAGTGTGATGGGCCCCAACCATGTTCACAATGTAAAAACGTGCAAGGGAAAGGCAATGTGCCCCAAACCCACAAAATAACAACTATTCTTTCTACAATTCCAACACCTCCCAAAGGCTATGGTAGATGTATTCCACCTATCTAAGATGGATTCAAGATATTTAAATGGTTTTAGACCCTCAACCCAATCCTAGCACTCAAATTCCTTAGAATTATCTAGTGGGCCTAATTGTCCCCAACTAGGTCTCCAACAAGAAAGATGTTAGGTTTTCTCCCAAACTCTCTAAAGGAATTTTCAAATAAAATAGGTTTTCAAATAGCTATTTCAGCCTTCTTTAACATATCTCAACCTTAGTATAAGTTGCATTGGACCAACAAACATATCCTCCAACTAGGTACCCTTTTAAAGCATAAAATAGGGTGGTTTTCCAATGCAACTACATGCTACCTTTGCTTCCAATGCTCTAAAATATCAACATGTTCCCTAGGGATGGGTCCTATGCCAAAATACCCTTGTTTCCAAGACATCCTAGGGATGGGTAGTGGACATTCCCTAGCCAACCCCCAAAAATGAAAATTACTAGGGGATATCCCCAAAACTCAAGGATAGTTGGCCATCTATGGTACATAAATGAGATGCCTAAATGTCCCCTGATGTACCAAGTACAACCAAGCATCCCCAAATGTTGTTTTTTGTTTATGTAATTTTTTTTTAAGGCTCCTAACTAGGTTGCCCAAGTATGGCCCACCCCTCCAAATAGCCTAGAAGGTATAAAGAATTTGGCTTCATGGGCTTATAGAACGAGTACCAAAACTCCAACGGGTACAATGCCCTTTGTTGTGGTATATGGAGTAGATTTTATGCTTCCCATTGAGATTGAGATTCCTACTTTGAGAATCTCCATGAAGGGCCTCATTACTAATGATGACTATAGAATATCTTAGCTTTAAGAGTTGGAATTGGTAGATGAACGTCAATAGGTGGAGTGCAATCATCATCAAGCCTATTAGTAACATATGTCTAGAAGCTACGGTAAGAAAACTAAGTCACGTGATTTCCAACTAGGTGATCTTATTTTGATAGAAAACCCTAACAATCAACAACAATAGGTACAAAAAGGGAAGTTCAAACCCAATTGACTTGGTCCATATGTCATTATTGTAGTATTTGGATCTAGTGCTTACCAACTTTTAATAATCGAGGGAGAGGTGCTCAAGGAGCCCATTAACACTCTCCATCTAAAGTGGTTCTACAATTGATTTGATTCCAAAAGCTCTCTATATATACTTAAATGTCTTGAAAAAAGTCTAAAAATTGCAAAAAGTCAAAAAAAAAATATTACCTTGGTGAAAATCTAGAAATAGGTGCCTTGCTAATACCAAAAACATTTGAAAAATCAAAAAATACAAAATAAAATAAAAAAAGAGAAAAATACAATAAATTGAAAAACAAAAAAAGTCCCATTGATGAAAATCTAGCAAACAGGCATCATGATAGCAAAAAAAAACAAATTTCTACCAAGAAGGTGAAAACCTAGTAAACAGGCGCCTCTTGTGCCAAATGCTATATTTTGCAATGCATCTTCTGGCTCCTTCTACAATTTTTTTCCTACTTTAATTTGCTACTTTCTCTCATGTATCCATGGATTGAATCTTGTAATAACTCAAGGGAAACACCCTATAGTTTCATAGGAATATCTCACATCAGTCACTAGTTGTTCTAATTGTGTTTGTCTACTATCTCTAGTGTCACTTTTGAGATTCCTCTCATGGAAGATCTCTTTCACGATAGTCACCAATTGTTCTAACTGTGCCTACCTATTGGCACTAACATCACTTTAGAGATTCTTCTCATGGCAAATCTCTCACAATAGTCAGCAATTATTCTAATTGTGTCTACCTACTATTGCTTGTGTCACTTTTGAGATTCCTCTTAGGAAATATCTCTCTCATGTCAGTCACTAGTTGTCCTAACTATGTCTATCTACTGTCACTCAATTTCCTACTAAAGTTCTTCTTACTGAAGTTTCCTCTTTAAATTCAGTCACTAGTTATTCTAACTATGTCTATCTACTATTATCACCCTATTGAAGGGATTTCTTTCATATATATTCTGAACATTGACACTAGACATCAATCCTATAACACAGAAAGTGAACTCCAAATGATGAACTTGTTTGTGAGATGCTAATATTTTCTTTGTTTGTTCTTCTTTTTCTTTATCATGCCTCTTTGAGAAACTCGATGATGTCTCTTTTGACTAGAGAAGTGAGGACTAGAAGCATGATCTTTTCTTTGCTTTCTATTTGTTGGTTTAGTTCCAATAATTTGAAGTATCCATATAAAAGGGGTGTCTACTATAAGAGCCTCTATCTCATATTGGATGGCCATGTGTACCTCGACTCCTTTTATATGGACTCTTCATTGAGGTTGGTTCTTCTCCTTACTTGTTGGAGTTCTTTCTCTATGCTATAGTAAATACTGATACTCATCCTACTAAGTGAACATATAGGTTATTGTGAGTATATTTAGCACACTTTTGTCTCAGGTTAAAAAAATGCAAGGGTTGTTGCAGATAGAATACTTACTGATTACTTAGCATAAGAATGATCTTTCGTGTGTTTGGTGTGTCTGCATGCAAGAAACATTCTAATCATCGTAGCATTTATGCTCTGATGCTTATGTTCACTTGCTAAATCAAAAGGGACAAATGTTCTAGTCATTTTGGCTTCTTATGCCTTGAATGCTTACATTTAATCTTGACAAAACTAAAACATGTGTCATATTCATATTTCTATGATTGCAATGTCAGTGGGGATTGTATGACATCTAGGATTTCACTACGTGCTCAATAATGATAATTATTGAAGCTTGATAACTAGACTTAAGGTTGCATATCTAAGCGTAGGGTTTCATTGCATAAAGAACATGGTTTGATCATTGGCTTACTTGCATCCTTTGTAATGAGGGATTGTTGGCTTCTTCAAAGTGTCATGTTTCTCCATGGCTGCACAAGTGTTCGTTTCTTTGGTTTTTTCCTCTCAATCCTCATCAGATGCTTGTCAATATCAACAAAATGGAATACTGCATGAGATGTTAGTTCATTCACATGTTACATTTCATACATAATTTCATGCTTCATTTCATCGATACTCCATTCATACATTATATCAATTTACATTCATAATCATAGCATAAACATCTCATGTACAATATACTATAAAGAGAAAAAGATGACACATGCGAAGGTACTTGAATCAAAAATCTCATATATATGGAGTTAAGTGTATATTGGTGCAAAACTAAATGCTACTCGAGCATTGTCAATCTCAAAGTGATACAAAATGGTGTTGGCACACCAATTGATACATAGCCAAAGAAAATTAGAAACAAAATGAGCTAAATCTCCCCTTCCCCCTCACCTATTGCTGGTGGAGGAGGAGGAGGAGGAGGCATGTCTGGTCTCACTAGAGGTCATGCACCTCCTAACTCTCATGCATAGTATGAAAATTTGGGCACATGTTCTACCTCATCTAGCACTACCACTGCATACAATGTATAGCAATAAGCCACTCTCACTGACTGTAGCCAAATCTTTTCCTACTACTTCTTTGACCTACGACCCTCTTGCTCCAGCTGCTCTTGTAAGTTGTAGATCTCAACATCTCACTCTGAAATCCTAATGTCTTGCACTACAACCTATATGTGTAGCTTTTCCAATTGACACTATGTTGTCTACACTTGATCTCTTGACCTCTTGAGGCCATCCTAGGTTTGTGCTAGGATATCTCCTACTTGTAGCCTAGCAAGTTGATCCTACATCTCCACACCCTACTTTGCCTACTTCACTGGCTGCTCTATCTTCGTGTGTGGTCTCTGGGTGTCTCCTCCAATGGCTCCTAGGGTGTCAATCCCACCATGAGGACATCTATTCCATGTACCATTGCCACTAGCATTTGGATCCAATCTCATCTATTGTGGAGGAATAGGCACCTGGCATGTCCTTTACCTGACTCTCTCCTACTATGTCTGTTATGGTGATGCATATAGTACCTATACTAGCTAAATAGGTATGAGAATCCCCATTGGATTTGTGAAACAAGGGAAAGGATGACTCAAAAAATATGCCTGGTAAGCTGGAGTCATCCCCCCGTCTGCTACTGCTAGTAGATAATCCCACTAGATCACCACTATGGTACACACATCAATCATTGACTATCTTGGATCTAACTTTGTTGACCACCCACAATCCACATCTGTAGTGAGCCATGCATAAGAGTAATAATCCTGAGATATATCTTGGGGTTGACCATACTATCCCCAAATGTGAGTCAATGGGAATCTCTTGATCACCTACATTGAGCGACCAATTAGTGGTTGAGAGGTGAACATGTATCCTAGCTCTTTGGGTGCATCATCCTAGGCCTCTGTCTCCCTCGATGGTTACCGTACTACTGCTATTAGGTCGTTCAGTTGACCTCTCCACTGCTCAATCTTCCCTAGAGCTTCCTAGGTCAAATAGCCTCTATATTACATATATATGGCTCCACGGGCTACCTCTCATCTGTAAAAATGGGTCTCCTAATGAGAAAATCCTCCCATGCCCATAATTGAAGAACATAGAGCCCAGTGGCCATGCTCTTCCTCTCATGAAAGATGATCTTGTGTATCTTGTGGAACATATGGATGAGCATGTACTGACCTCATATGTATTACTCAAGTGCCCCTAGCATCATCTGAAGCATCTATTCCAATTTGCATTCTAATCCATGCTGACCTCTATCTATCATTAGGAAGTAGCTGATAAATATGCCTAGTACTACTAGTAACTTGTGAGTGGGCCCATATGTGTGTACCAACTCATCCCATGAGATGGCTCTACCCATGATCATATCCTTCTAAAAAATGGCCATCAGTGCCTTTGTACTAGTCCATGGTACTGTGTCATATACCACCCATGGCCCATGGAATGGTATGTGAAGTATCATGTAGATATCCTTGGGTGTGATGGTCATCTCTCCCTAGGACAGATGGAAGGTGTTTGTCTCCAAATGTAAATGCTCAACTAGTGCAGTCAAAAGATTGTGATTCACCAGCAATGTTGGAATCTGGAAAAAATATGATAGTCCAAGCACATTGATATGAGCCATGTCAGCATCATCTAATTATCACAATAGAGATCTATAAGGTAGGTAATGGGATCTGAATTTGACATTAGGAAAGGTAACCTGCACACATGCAAACAATAAGAAAATGATCAGTCTCAGATAGGTGACAAATGATGAAAGAAAATGCAAAATTACAATGACAAATCAATTTTCAAATATTTAAAATTTTAGTTTACACCAAATTTTTGTGCAAGAATTCATGTTCCCATGTGAGTTTGCACATCTTCATGTGAGGAAACACTTTCTTGCATGAAAAGTGATCAAACTACCAGTGAAAAAATTATTGAATTTGGGGCTTCTCGCACAAAACATGGGCATCTTTTATGCAAGGAAACCCATCAAACCATGTGAATAAGCACTAGCCTGATACTTCTTCATGCAAAGGATGATTGGGCTTATGTGAGGTACAACATCCTCACATGAAAACTAACACAAAAAATAACAAAATTACCTTAAAATGCTAAAAATGACTCAAAAAGCATGACAAAATTTAAACCAAAGCAAGATTATTGATGACTCACTAGATGTCCATACTCTATCAGTCGGCTATGTCATCTAGAGCGCTTGAATTAATGTGAATGCATGAGGACCACCATCTTTCTCCTTAGAGCTCTCTTCTCCACAAAAGACAAGCACAAATGATTTGAAAATGACCCTTTGGGCCCTTATGTAGGTTTTGACCTAATTTTTCAAAGTGCTTTGATTGATGTAAAAATCACCCCCTAGCTAATTTGGCTACTTTAAATTCATTTTTGGGATCAAATTTGGAATCTGACACACTTAAACAACTCAAAATCACATTTTAAAATTTTGGGATTGACAGGATCAAATGCTTGTGCAGTCCAATTTTGCTAATACTTTATGGATTTTGGAATCTTTCTAATCACAATTTCTTCAAAATTTCTAGAAGAAGTCAACTCAAGACAACTCTTCTCAACTTTGGTCAAATTTGGTCTTTTGGACCTCAAAATCACTCTAAATTGACTCCAAATTCTCTTCACTTTCTTTCGATCTATTCTACATTCTTCTAAATCTCAATTTCTTTAGTATATTTCAGTATATTTCTCTGTATCATTCTTCTAGTGTGTCATCTTTCAATTTCATTCTTGAGGGGGCAAGATGATTACATCATCAAATCTTTCAAAACTAGCCTCAACTCAATTTGAATCTTATGTACTCATCACTCTGGGCATCTCATCACTTGGGGTATCTTGTTCCTCTCTATCTGGCATCTATGTCATCTGTCTTATCTTTTCATTAGCTAATCAATCTTATAACAGTCCTTGTTAGAGTTCAATGGATAGGTATCAAGACATTCTAACCCAAATTCCTGAGGATCAAACCTCATTCTATGGATGATTCTATGACTCATGATAGGTCTTGTTGTCTCTCTCATAGATCAATATTCAGGTGTTCTATCTAGACTTTGGGGGATTAAGCTCTTCTCTAGAGATAATTCCAATTCTTGTTGAGGTTTAAGCTTCATTATGGAGATAATCTTAACTCTTGTTGAGAATTAAGTATCATTCTAGGGATAATCCTAGGCTCTTTCTTTCAATCACTATTCAATGGATAGGTATTGGGATAGTCTAACACCAACTCCTAAGGATTAAGCCTCATACTAGGGATAATTCTATAAATCATGATTAATATTTTCATATTCTCATGGACAGGTATCAAGATAGTCTAACCCCGACTCCTAAGAATTGAGTCTCATTCTAGGAACAATTTTGTGAAGTTTGATAATATTTGTTCTATCAATTTTAGTATTTAGGTGTTCTATCTGGATCCCCTAAGGTTAAGCTTCATTTTGGAGATAACCTTAAAAAGCTTATCAACATTGGTATCTAGGTGTTCTATCTAGATTCCCTAAGGTTAAGCTTCATTCTGGAGATAACCTTAAAAAGCTTATCAATTTTAGTATGTAGGTGTTTTATCTAGATTCCCCAAGGTTAAACTTCATTCTGAAGATAACTTTAAAAAGCTTATATCAATTGGTCTCTGTATCATCAATTGCAAAACCAATCTCATTTCTTGATCTATGAATCATACTTGTGATTTCTTTGAATCGGACGTGCTACTCACACATTCATTCAAATAGGGGAAAATGTAACACCCCAAAATTGGCACATTGCCATGCTAAACCAATTCTGGCCTATTTAATCAATTCTAAGTCCTACTTTACTAGGCAATTCTGATTTGTATAATTGCTACTTGACCTAATTGTCAAATGTAGAAAATGCTAATCTACATTAATCACATTCTTTATTTAATTCCTAAGTATTGACTCAAATTAGCTACATTAAACCTATTAATTAAGTTTAATTTAATTATAAGTGTTCATACTTTAATCAAATTGAAATTACTTCTTTAGCTAATGTACAAAGGAATTAAATGTATTTAATTTAATAAGATAATGTCCTCATTTTAATTATTGAGTTTAATTATTCAATTAATTAAGATTATGCATTTATGAGGTCATATTCTATTTTATCAAATTAAATATCTTCTCCAAAATCTTCTCTTCAGTTTATAAATGGAAATTTTGAGTGAACTAGAACTTATAATGGAATTAACTTAGTTAACTCTTTCTCACACTCAGAAGAGACTCAGTTAACTCTCCATCACACTTAGATCTAAAATAGTTAATTTTATCTGCACAAGGAAGTTTCCACTCTAACTAAATCTCATTTCCAACCTCAACCATCTGTTCTACTTGATCTTGAACATTGATTGATTTCTGGAACTCTATTTAAGAGGCCTTCAATTCATCATTATGGAGGTTGAATTTATTTTGCATTGAACTTATGCTAAAATATTCACTCGCTCATACATTCATAGCTCGTTACATTTCTTGCATTATAATATCATTTTTAGTGTTAAAATGCATTCATGTAGAATAATATGCTCTCTTTTATTCTTAGCATAATACTTTCAGTTCATTTAGATTAATATGCATTCTCATATAGCTTAATTAAATCCTTCATACTAGAGGTCTAGTTGCTAGCTTCTTGTTCTGAGAGCAATAGCATAATCCATCTATTTAGGAGGCAACAGATTGATTTGCCAAATTATTTTGGATAAACAACTCAATGTTCATTCTGGGATGGTTTCACATATAATGATGATGTTGAAGTGTGTGTGAAGAGGGAGGCACACATTTCCTGCATATATTTTTGGCACCCACCATAGGGCCAAGAAATCAAATTTTTGGCCTCATTTGTTCTATTTTTTGACATTTTTTAGTATTTTGTCATTGTCATCTATACAATATTCCAGATTTTTGCACAAAAAAATTTCATTCTCACTTGAAGAAACTAAGATTTCACCCCTTTCACTGCACTTCCTTGTGCAAAAATGTGTATAACTGTGTGGTTTCTTGCATGATACACATCATTTTCTTGTTCAGACCTATGTAGGATTTTGTGCAAAATTTTGCATTAGCGAATCCAAAAATTAGTTTTTAGATTTAGTTTTATCATCATGTTTTAACTACAGTGTTTTTGAAGTAATTTCATTTTGAATTTTTTATTTTCAAACAGCTTAATAGTGGTTTACAAGATGCTTGTCAAAGATACCTTATCACAAACATTTGAAATAGTACTGATAGTTTGATTATAGGATTTTGTAAAAGATACTCATGTCAAAAAAATCATTTCAAACCCACTTAAACATTGTGTTTTCTTTTATTTCTTTCTTACACATAGTCTAAATAGGTCTTTACTACTTGGAAGTGATGCCCAAGAGTAAATTACAAACCTAGATGCCTTTGAAAGATGCTACCTGAGGGAGGCAAGCAAGTTAGTGGTTCTCTTGTATGAGTATTTTCTATGAAGGGATGATGATTTCCTTTTAGGAAATCAAAATCTTGAGAAAAGACAAGTTAGCATCGATAAACTAACTTAGTGATAAATATTTCTTGCATGTTTGGGTAAGATAATGAGGTAGAGGAGTATGCTCTTTCCCCTTGAGGGAAATCAGAAACTTGGAACCTTAGATCCGAACCACCAGTATAAGTCAACCTTTTAGAGGGCCTTCCAGAGTAATCCAACCTCTAGGAATGACCCAAGTGAGCACACTCCTTTCACTGGAGATTTCAGCTCACTATAATAGAGAAGATTTGTTGAGAAAAAGACTCCAAAGCCATATTAATTTTCTCTTCTTCATTTTGATATTGCATGTCAAGAAGAAGCTCTATAAAATGCACTAGTCAGCAACAACCCTAGTCTTGCTAGTTAAGTGTGTGCACTTATAGATGCTATTGTGGGTTGCTAGCCTCAACTTCTCTTATGAAGCCATTAGGGGTTAACATGAATGAAAGCCAAGTAAAAACCTCATAGTTAGTTGCTACCCGATTCACCTCCAAAAGGGGGCATAATCTTTGTGCAAGGAGGGGGAATAATCTCTCCTATAGATACTCACCATAGGCATGTACTTAGATGTTGGAAGGTGGTATACATTCTTAAACCCTACCACAAGGGTTCTCATTCAATGTATATGTTATTAAGTCCTCGAAATACACCAAAAACATGGGCATTCTCTAGTAGGGTGACACAGCTATGTGAGGTGAACACATGCACTTAAGTTGTGAGACAAAGGTTTTGCTTCCTTTGCCATTTTTGGTTTTAGGGATAAAGCATGTCTTTTTTTTGAGTCTTTAAATTTGTCCAAACCTATCAAACAAACTAAAGGTCAAGAATCCCTTGTCCCTCTAAGTTGCTTTGCCCTCGGTTGGATTGTTTGCGACTACTGCTTGCTTACCGTGTTTGAGAACAATTGCTTATTGGAAAACAAAAATGATGTCCAAAACTTGAAAACTACTCTAATATCCATTTGAAACTTGTAAACACAATCAACATTCTATTCAAAACTATTGAAAATGTTGAAAATCTCTTCAAATCCAGTCAAAAAATGTTAGTCTATCTAGATTCTCACACCCAGTTTTGTGAATTTTTATGTGAGAAAACACCCTGTCAACACTTCCTCGCATGGATCTATACAAGTCCTTGCATGACTCTACGAATCTCCACGTGAGATTTTGCAAAACACTATCTTTTTATGCCAAAATTCTATCTTTTTGTCAAATTGTCAACTCCTCATGTGAATCTATGCAAGTGTTCGTGCAAGAAAATTAGTCAAAAAATATTATTCTAAATCTTTGCCCAGTTCTTTGTGCTTTCTCATGTGGTCCCATGAGAATCCTCCTATGGGATCTTATCCTAAAAACTATCAAACTATCATGTTAGAAATATCTACATTCTAATTCTAATCTATATCTGCAACATTTTACCACTTTTCTATCTACTAACAATGTCAAATAGTGTTTTCTTGCTTAGTTGAAAACTTGTGTGCTACACATGAACTAGTCTCTTAACTTGTTTATCTTATTTTATCCTTTTGTGTTTGTCATACTTGGTCTCACAATAGTCATAATTCATGGCTATTCTAGCCATTTCTCAAATGACTCATACCCAAGTATACAATATTCTTATCTTACTTTGAGGCTACGTTCTAGTGTGGTCCTTGTCTAGGCTTCCGCTTTTTGTCATTGTCTATAACTATGGCAACAAGAAGAAAAAACATGTTTTATCCCCTTAGACTTAGATGAAGTAGAGCTAGGGGTCATAATCATGGAAAAGGTCACTTCTTAGCTTATACACAATCTATATCCATTACATCTAGCAAGGAGTCTTCACAATGTCTTCCACCAATTAGATCACCTCATATTAGGAGAATGTTTTCCATAAACTTACAACAAATTAGGAATCCCTTATATCAAGAGGATGCTTAAACTCACAAAGGTCATACATCTCCAAACAACATGGTTGAATTCTTATTCAGATGACCATTTCAACCAACACACACTAAAACTTACCACATCCCTCAAATAGCTAATTGAGACCAAGAAAATGGAGAACATAGTAGAGAACAAGATCACCATAGGAATGAAAGACATAAAGAACCTTTTACTGATGAGAATGAGAATGAGAAAGATTAAGAAATACTTCTTGAACATACTAAAAAATGTCATAAGGAAAAAAAGTTCTAGAAAGTCATGGAAATCTTGTGTAACAAAGAGAAAGATAAATACTTTCTCAAACTTGCTCAGGAGGGAGCCAAGCTACCTCATCACTTTAACATTGAAATGATAATTACACCTAAAGAGGAAACTGAAATGTCTAAATTGCAAAAACAACTGAAGATCATACAAGAATAGTTAGCCCAAATGATGTGTCATAAAGACAAACCTACAAAAACATACACCTTAGACACTCTTTGTCCATTCCCTTTTGACAAGAGTATAGACATTCCTCCTTTTCCAACAAGAGTTGAGTTACCTAAGTATGATAAATACTTTAAAAATTCCAACCCCCAAGATCATTTGTGGGAATTTAATGCCTTGTCTATGGAATTTATGCATGATTAGACATATCAAATGTATCTATTTCCACAAAGTCTGGGTGGACAAGCCATGGAGTGGTTTGTATGCAACACCCACAATATACAACACCCAATTAATATACAAGACTTGTGTAACCTTAAATAGAAAGTTGAAGAACCTTTCCTCACATTACTTCAGAGATGGAGGCAACTTTAGACCAAATATTAGTGAAAGATTCCCAA
This sequence comes from Cupressus sempervirens, assembly GCA_028749045.1. Classification (NCBI taxonomy): domain Eukaryota; kingdom Viridiplantae; phylum Streptophyta; class Pinopsida; order Cupressales; family Cupressaceae; genus Cupressus; species Cupressus sempervirens. The sequence goes on along the minus strand of CM053786.1, from coordinate 555,699,319 downwards.
AATGGAAAAAATTGATATCTTTATGGGTAATCTTCTACTTCACTTTGGGTATAGAGTTCAACTTCAGGGTCTATGCACCTTTGGAGACATGGTCATACAAGCTATCCGCATAGAACAATTCATGGTCAAATTAGGGTGAACTAACCCTTCAAAAGGACACTAAACAAGGATCAACTTCTAGAAAAGATAAGGCCACGAATGTGAATAGGTTGTACATGATGGAGTTGTTGATAACATTACTCCCAAATCTGCCAGAGTAGCATTTAATCTTAGAAACAATCTCAAAGCATCCAATAACATTGAGAAACCTCCTTCTGACAACAAGACATTTGCAAACAAACTAAAGAACTCATCTTGGGTAACACGCCCAAAATGAGAATATACACCTCTTGGTGAACCTGTGGATGTGGTCTACAAGACCCTGCTACAAAACAACCTCATTTCTCATTACAGAGGTCGAATTGATTTTTCATCAAACTTATTCTAAAATATTCACTCGCTCATACATTCATAGCTTGTTACATTTCGTGCATTATAATGTCATTTTTAGTGTTAAAATACATTCATGTAGAATAATATACTCTCTTTTATTCTTAGCTTAATACTTGCATTTCATTTAGAATAATTTGCATTCTCATATAGCTTAATTAAATCCTTCTTACTAGAGGACTAGTTGCTAGCTTCTTATTTTGGGAGTAATAGCATAATCCATCTAGTTAGGAGGCAATAGATCGATTTGCCAAATTATTTTGGATTTACAATTCAATGTTTGTTTTGGAATGGTTTCAAATATAATGATCATGTTGAAGTGTGTGTGAAGAGTGAGGCCTACATTTCCTGCATACAATCCCAAGCTCATCCCATCCCATTGAGAACTCGAAAGTTCTCGAGCACACTGAATGAAATTGACCCTAAGAGTCACTAAATTCCATAGGGAAGCAATCTTGATGGATCGCATCTCAAAACTCATGTGAGGTATGGATGCAATTCTGTATGCTATTGGATTGTGTTTTTAACACCTACAATAACCTCTCTCTCTTTTTTAAGATTGGACTCCATTTTGATTTTGCGACACCATCTTGGGTAATGTTGAAACTTATAGTGTTGACTATTATAAAGTCACAAACTGGTGAATCTCTCTAACTATTTGTCATGGGATCAAACTATCTTCTCTATTAGCTCTCAATGGATAGGTAAACCATAGTCCTAAGCTCCTCCCATCCCATTGAAATGTTCTTGGGCATGCCAAACAAAATTGACCCTAAGAGTCACTAAATGCCATATGGCATCAATATTTGATAGGGCATATCTCAGAGATCATGTCAGGTATGGATGCAATTTTAGATGCTATAGGATCACATTGTTTACACCTACAATGACCTCTCTCACTTTTTGGAGATTGGATTCTATTTTTCTTTTATGGGCCCATCTTGGGTGAGGCTGAAACTTGTAGTGTTGGTTAGTACAAAGTCGCCAACTAGTGAATATCTCAAACTATTCATCATGGGATCAAATTGTTTGCTCTAGTAGCTCCAAGTGGTCGGGTAAACCATATTCCCAAGCTTTTCCTATTCTATTGACCCCTCACACATTCTCATGCATGCCGAATGAAATTGACCCTAAGAGTCACTAAATGTCATAGGGTAGTGACCTTTCACGGGGCATATCTCAGAGCTTGTGCGAGGTATGGATGAAATTTTGGGTATTACAAGATCATGTTTTTGACACCTATAATAACCTCTCTCTCTTTTTAGGGATTTGATTCCATTTTTATTTTGTGGCCTCATCTCGAGTGATATTGAAATTTTTAGTGTTGGCTAGTACAAAGATGCCAACTAGTGAATCTCTTTAACCATTCATCATTGGATCAAACTATCTACTCTGTCAACTTCGAGTGGTTGGGTAAACCCTAGTCCCAAGATTTTCCTATCCCATTGACTACTCAAATGTTCTCAAGCACATTGAATGGAATTGACCCTAAGAGTCACTAAATGCCATACGACATCGATCTTTGACAGGGCATATCTCAAATCTCATGTGAGATATCGATCCAATTCTAGGTGCTGCAGGATTGTGTTGTCAACACCTACAATAATCTCTCTCTCTCTTTTTGGAGATTAGATTCCATTTTGATTTTGTAGCCCCATCTTGAGTGATGCTAAAACTTGTAGTGTTGGCTAGTACAAAGTTTCTAACTGGTGAATCTCTTTAACTGTTAGTCATGGGATCAAATTATCTACTCTATTAGCTCTTAGTGGCTAGGTAAGCCCTAGTCCCAAGCTTCTCCTATCTCTTTGACCACTCAAATGTTCTCAGGCATGCTAAATAGAATTGGCCCTGAGAGTCACTAAATGCCATAGGTCAGTTATCTTTGACAAGTCATATATTGCAGATCATGTGAGGTATGGATGCAATTATGGGTGCTATAGGATTGTGTTTTCAACACCTACAATAACCTCTCTCACTTTTTGGAGATTAGATTTTTTAAAATAAAATTTGACCCCATCTTAGGTGATGCTGAAACTTGTGTTTTTGACCAGTACAAAGTCACCAACTAATGGATCTCTCTAACCATACATTATGGGATAAAACTATCTAGTCCCAAGCTTTTCCCATCCCACTGACCACTCAAACATTCTTGGGCACGTCAAACAAAATTGACCCTAAGAGTCACTAAATGCCATAGGGAAGTGATCTTTGATGAGGCATATCTCAGAGCTCATGCAAGGTATGGATATAATTCTAGATGCTATAGCATTGTGTTTTTGACACCTACAATAACCTCTCTCTCTTTTTGGAGATTGGATTCTATTTTGATTTTTCAGCCCCATCTTGGGTGATGTTGAAACTTGTAGTGTTGGCTAGTACAAAGTTGCCAACTGGTCAATTTCTCTAATCGTTTGTCGTGGGACCAAACTATCTTCTTTGTTAGCTCTGAATGGCTAGGTGAACCATAGTCCTAAGCTCTTCTCATCCTATTGACCACTCAAACATTCTTGGGCACACCAAATAGAATTGACCCTAAGAGTTATTGTGTGCCGGTACTTGGAAGAATGAAAAAGATAAAAGAATTCAAACACTTAAAGGAAAATTTAATGAGGCAAAAAGTGTTGTATAAACATGAAATAACTTAATCCAAGGTAAAACTTCAATGTTCAATCCATTATCTCTAACTTTCTTTGCAAAATCCAAAAATTGTTAAAGGAAATGTAACAAAACGTTTGTATTCAAATTAGAGAATTAACTCTTCCAACATCCAACTAGTAGATTTGTCTTCTTCTAGGTTTTATAGAACCTCCCAAGGTATGCATTTAGTTAAACCAACCATCTTTCCTTTATTCCATGCAATAACTAAAAATTTGTACAAAATTTTGTGGAGCAACTTTTAAAAGTTGTTGACCACATTGCAATTTTTTATGTTTTTGACTTTTAGACCCTTGAAACCTTTTTGAATGGAACCAAATAGGCTCAATAAAGGTGTTTAGACATAATGTGGTCCCTTGGTAACCAATATGCCTCTTTTTGTTCCCTAGACCCATTTGAGCAACTTCTTGACAACTTAGCAACTTTTGGCATTTCAGATCCTAATCAACCATCATTACATTTTATGAGTTCCAAACACTTGAATAAGATGCAAAATCCCTATTTAAGACCTAGTTAGGTCATATCCCACTTACAAATGACTTGTACAAAATTTGATCCACTTTGACCACCTAGTGCCCCCCTAGTGTTTATTAGCTTGCAAATACCTAAACAAGTCTTAGTCAAACCAACTTGATCTAACCAGACCAACACCCCATCCTAACTTGGCTAGTGTCACAATAAGCCTCAAAGAAAAAAAAACACAAAAAAAGCCAAAACAAGGGTTGTTAGGTGCCCTGCACCAAGATAATGATAGAAAAAAGATATCCAAGAAAAAATACAACTATAGCTATATGAATCATAAGAAAAGCATATATAATGTGTTTCTATTAATGAATTTCTCAAAGAGATAGATAAGCAAGCAATATTGATATCAAATTCCATGAATAAATTAAAAACTTTATTTCAAGTCTTCTCATGTTTTGAAGATAAAGCATATATAAACTCTTGACATGTTTATTATGACACTAAGATTCAAACTTGGACATTTACATAATGCAGCCAACTCAAGAGTCAAGCTTCAATGTTAATTGTATAACAGTAATAAGAATTCAAGTTTCACTGTTCTCATCCCAACAAAGTCTCCAAATGAGTTACTTATAATCAAAAGTACTCATAACTTGTAAAATTTAAATACAAATTAATATCACAGCCTTATTCACATATCAAAAGATATTATCAAAGCTTATTATAATGATTCATACCCTTATTTTGTATGCAAATTACACTAAAATGAAATACATGAAATACTTAAAATGTAAACAAGAAAAACAAGATATATATTATGATAACCAATAATGTCATACATAAACAAACCAATGCATCAACATTATAATTCTAATAATTTCATGCATCAAATATATGTCATACATAAAATATAAAATGTCATATATACATCAAATGTATGTCAAATATGTCCACTAATGCATATACATGTGTCCATCCCTATATCGTCTCCTTCCCATGAGGGGAAGGAACAAATCCCTAAAGGTCTTCGGTCATTGAATAGAGGGAGATATGGAGATGATGGGATCTTCCTTACACGCTTTCCCATCCTTTGGTTTAGGCTTCTCTCTAATTGGAGACAATACAATAAAAGTATATATTAATAAATAATTATTATACATTGAAATCAAACATATGTACACATAAAATTAATTATTTTCTTACCACCATCAAACATTCACTCTTTACATCCACCTCAAAGGCTCGTGGACGATTGAGAGTAACAAGGCCCTGCAACAATTTAATCAAAATAATCACTTGATAATACATATAAATATTATTTTAAATTTAAATACTAACTATTATAAATAACAACTAAAACTATGAAAACTCTTTCATACCTTGGTCAATGGATCTGAAATGGATCTAAACTAGCCATCATGATAGAAAGTCCACGATCGATGGACTAGTGAAGATGAGGAGTCTCAGATGTCAATAGCTGCAAATCATATAGTACAATTTACATGTTTTTTTATAGAATATAATATAATCAAAGGAATTAAATTGATATGACACAAATGTACCTCTACGAAGCTCATATCATGTCTAGGCATAGAGTCCCTTGTGAATATCGATGGTTTAGTAAAGAACTAATGCACATGAATAAAAAAATTGTCACTCCTTCATATGATTACTTAATAAATATATGTATTAATTTAAATGATTAAATCGATACATATCTCTCAACTCATCGACAGGACGTAAAATGGGGTCAGGGAATTTGTACTAAGGCCATCAACACTCTTACATTGAATTTTGAACAATGTCAAGACATGCTAATTAATTAGTCATTCACTATACATATGAAATATGATCAAATTAGTTTATTATAATTATAATTTACCTATGCATCAATACCAAATGTGTCACTTAGGAACTCATCAGTGATTAGTTCATCATCCATAGTGTATTGAATGTGACTGCCAAATGTGCATAAGGATCCACATGATGTGCACATGTAACCGTGGTGCAAAGAAGGATCCTCCTCAACTAATGGACTAGCATAATGAATGGGGGTCTATGTCAAAGCATTCTTATTGGTCTATATATGTTCCTTCACAACTAAAGGAATAAGGACATGCTCACCCTGTGGGTTGACAATAGGTGCCTTAATTGCATTAGGGTTATGATGTGCCCCTGACTTCTCAAATGATGACACCCTACCTCTACCTTGAGAATCTAACATGTCAAAATAATTGGGGATCTCCTTGAGGAAAAATTCACAATACAATTTCTTTAAGAAATACAATGGAACCTCGTGATTATTGTAGGGAGGGGCATCAAAGACCATCCACCATCTATCCCAAAAGTTATTTCTAATATCATCATGTATATACTAGTGGATGGAGAACATTTTAGTTGTATGTTTAACAATGTCTTGTTCTCCTAGGTTTTTAAACAATGAACATATGTTACCTTTTGTTAACAAACAAACACTAGTTTAAAACCTTCAAAATGCATCAAGCATTCGCCAAAATGCAAGGAATAAATATCGACTAATGCTTGCTTTGATTTTGCAACCCTAAGCAGCTAACAAACCCAATCTTCTAGCCACCTCTACAACTCAAAAAACGCACCCATAAGAGGCCTTGTTGGTGTGTTAAGATGGGGGGGTATGTTTGGTGTGCTCTCCCAAATACAACAATAAATGAATCTCTTGAGTGTGTGAGTGCAAGTGTGAATAAAAATATGAATGAAAATGCACTAAGATCTTAAGCTATGTGGGATGAAGAACACTTAGAGAAATGGCTATGGAGAAAACCATTCTTGAAAGCATCCAAGAATGAAGATCATATGCAATAAAAGAAACTAACTAAGAATGTAAGCTATGAAATGGAAATGCAAATGCATGAAGAAAACTAAATGAACAATGCAAGATGAAAACTAAATCAGCTACCAAATGATTAGTATGATGTTAGAAATCTCTATGCAAATCAAGCTACAATGCAAAACCCTAAGCATGAAAACTAAAAACTCAAAATGGCATGGTAACAATGCAATAATGGGAGATGCAAATGCTTGAGACAAGCCCTCTATTTATAGGCTTGAGGGAGGGCTTGGTGAGGTGGCATCCATGTAGATGCCACATAAAGTGACATGCAAGCCATGCAAATGGTCAAGAATATTCACATTTCCTGATAAGAAAGCAATTGCATTTTAAATTTAAAAAAAAAAAATTGAAGCAAAACTAAAAAAAACATACAAAACAATGCTAGAATATACAAAATAATGCAAAAACAAGAATAGAAAACATACTTGATGATCCCGATCTTGATCTTCGGTGAAAAGGTGACATTTTGAGGGGGAGAGAGAGAAAATATTGGACCTTCTACAAAATGTGTGTATGTTGTTGGGGGAAAATAAGGAAACCAAAAAGAAGAAATACAAAAAATGAGATGGGTTATGGGTTGCAACCCATAAATATTAGTTTCAAAAAAGGCGTGTGCGCTATTGCAAATTTGTACCTAAAAAGTTGTGTGTCATCTTTTTGGCACCACAACTTGGTGCATTCACCCTCACTATAGTTATTACAATATAGTTGTTAAAAATGTTTATTTGATCTTTTCTTATTAATTGAATCAATTTTTAAGATGGTATACATAACAATTATAAATTGTCAATTTGATTTCATTATATCTAGATCATTGATTGAAAGAAAAAAGATTTTCTCCATGATGTTGTTCAATAGTAACTATATAGTTATGAAACATCGTATTTTAAGACACAACAAAAATTCCATGAAAAATTTAGGCTACACCAAGCTTACCAAATGAAATTGAATTTCAAAACTTCATCTTTTCACTTTCATAAAAATAAATAAAATTCTTCATTTCTTCATTTTCATTCTCTAGTATGATACCTATAGTATATCTTGTTATTGACTTATCCATTGCACCTCCTTTGGGTGCAAGTACTAGTATTTATATTTTTAAAAAAAAATTGTATGAGCTAAAGAGAGATTCAAATTTAAGAAATGGTCTCTTACTAGTACTTGTAATGAGTTGAAATATTTTTTATTTTAAATATTATAGTTTAGTTGACAATTTTATTAGCATTATCATAGTGGAGTCTAAAAACTCATATTTGAGAATATGAAAAATTACTTCATTGAAACTTTTGTTCTTGAAGCCTGTCACTATTTTCTACAAATCCAAATATCATTGGATACTTAAATGTTAAGATAGATAATCTTAAAGTTGAGTGTATAAAGACTTGGAGAAATAAGAATGGCATAATGCTTAGGAAATGCGTTTTGAAGATTTAAAGGCGAGTGCACAAGGCATTGTAAGATAAAACTTCTAACTTAGAGTTACACTGAGAAGATTATAAGAATGCTTGTAAATCATTTTTTTTCTATATAATAACTTTAAGAAAAATCCACATATGTACTATATATACCTTCCAAATTATAGTTTAAAATGAAAATGTATTTAAATAATATGGATTTTTTTAAATCATATTTATAAATTCTTAAATCTAAACCCAAGACTTGAGTGTTTGATCACACATGTGAATGAGATATTGTAGAGTGCTATAATGTATCGTCTAATACTCAAAATTTGAGCCCTTTTCTTTAAGGCCCCATTTGGTTACAGGAATTGGCCAGTAATAGGAAAAATTGAATACCTGTATTCGCCAATCTGATGTTTATTTGCAAAATACAAAATTAGAACTAGAATTTTTCTATCCTAATTTGACCCCAAAATAAGAATATTGGTATTCCTATAAAAAATATTGGAATAAGAATAGCTTATTCTTATTCCAATTTTTAATAAACCCAATTTGATGGGTTTTCAAATTTGTGACTTTGTCGCTCGATTGTATTTGGCCATTCGAATGCATTTTTTGACTATTTCCTCTTTTCATCATAAGATTTAAACTAGGTCAACATTATTTAAAGTTTTTGATTAGATAAACAGGTTTTACAGGGATCCTGAAACCCAATAGTTAAAACATATAAGGCTAATAATAAGCGTGAAAGCCCAGCCAAAAAAGTATAAGTTCATAGGCTGATAATAAGCATAAAGCCCAGCCAAAAAGTAGAGTTTTGAGAAAAGACCAAGAAAAAAGACAAATAAAACCATGACCTAAAGCTAGACCAAAAGCCAAAAGACAAAGAAAAACAAAAGAATAGGTGAGAGTTATTTCTCGCTCTTTCACTCCAGCTCTTGCATAACCTGAGCAGTCTCAAAGGTTAGTTGGTTCTCCTCTGCTTCTAGCTATTGCACCCTTTGGTCCCCCTAGTCTTGATCAGGAATGGTGTTGTTCTTTGCAGATTCATCCTCCATTCTAGCTTCATCCCTATCTTTTCCTTCCTCGTCATCTTGCATTTTTCTATCTTTGATCCAGCCCATAAGAGAGATGATGTTGTTGTTAATGGAGCTTAACAAAGAGAACATCTGATTCCCAAGGTTGTGATTGTAGTTCTCTAGATTGTGTATCCTTCTTTCTGCTAGACTGAGCCTATCAGTCAAATCCATCCTCCTGTTAGCATCCATCCCATTCCTTATTGCCTCAATATGTCTCACCTATTCTTTGACCTCCTCTAGCTCGTCGAAAAGCTATTTGATTGATCTAAAATTGCCAATCATGCTGTTATGAGCATTGTCCAAGAGGTTCATCCCTGTCTCCCTAGCTCTGTCCGAAATACCCACTATTGCTGGGTCAATGAGTTCTTCCAGCCACTATTCCTCTTAATTTTCCACAAGGATTTGGGGATATATGACCTCCCTGAACATGCCCATCTTTGAAGTCTTGACATTAAAGTTTATCCAAGCTTTCCTCCTATCATTGACCTGCACTTCCCCTTTTGCATACCCTACATTCTCCTCTTTCTATTCCTCAAGTTGGGCTTGGAGGTGGATAGGAGATAGGGGCAGCACAGACGCCTCCTCAAACTGAGAGTGCACTTCCTCCAAAATCTTCCTCTTGCATTTCTTCCTTCCACTTTCATCCTTAATTTCCTCTTGTGTCTCCTTAACCACCTCCTCAGACTTTGGCTCCTCCTCATCATCGCTGACTCCCTCCTCATCCTTCTCAGGAGGCTTCTACCCAAGATCCCTAGGGCTTTTTCTGTTAGGGGTTATGGGGGAGGGCAATTTTTTAGCTTGGTGAGTCACTAATTTCCCCGAAGAAGAGATCCCTCCTTCCTCAGAGCTGGCACTCTGAATTTCATCTGAGTTAGAGGAGCAACTAGAGCTACTAGACTTCACCTTCTTTTCCTGAGGGGGAACAATGCTTATAGTTTGAGCCTTGAAGTGCTAGTGGATAAGTAGCAGTAGCTCCTCGTACAAAGCTGGGTTTGCTGTGGGCTTCTTTTTGAAGTTGTCCACTAGCTTGCTCATTGAGGTTAATAGATAATATGGAAAGGAAATATTAGCATTATGCCAAAAATGATTCAATATAACAAAGTGGTGGGTACGAGCTCTGTCAAACCTAGGGTCCAACGTGATGTACTCGATAACAGCTCTCAAAACATACCTCCACCACTTCTTCATGGAGTCGGGGGCATAGTAGGTGTCAATCTTTCTCAGTGCTTTCAATTCCTTCTCACCCTCCACAAAGTCCCTAACCGCATTGGCCAAGAGCTTCTTATCCCTGATATATATATATATATATATATATATATATATATATATATATATATATATATATATATATATATATATATATATATATATATATATATATATATATATATATATATATATATATATATATATATATAATTTTTAATGACAAAAAAGACTAATATTAGATTTAATATCTTTTATAAACTTTCATAAAATTATCTTTACAAATAGATCTTGTGTTTAGTCTTATAATTAAAACTATGTTGAAAGACCATTTAAACATCATATTAATGACCTTGACTTATTTGTATTTTTTATTTTCTTTAGTATATTTTAAAATAAAATTATTTTAGTTTTGATCTTATACTCATTAAAATAAGTTTATTTGATTTAGAATTATAATTATAATTTACAATATAATATATGTCCTTTGAATTTCAAATAATTTTAAAGAATTTGGTATACCTTTCACTAATAAAGTAAATTTAAAAAATAAAATACAGGCTACTTAAAATAATTTGGCTTTTAAAAAATTCATAAAAAACTAGTTGTTATAAATAGAACATCTTGTTTATTTAAAATATTATCAAACTAAAAAAAAAAATTATTAATTTTTTAAAAAAACTTATTCCAACTCATATTTCAATAGTTGCATCCAAACACAGAATATGCATCTTTTGTCTCCTCTTCTAGGTCAACCACGCAGGTCCAAATGATATTCTAGAACTTATTTTAAGAATGTGTGAAAACTAGAAGAGAGCTTATTCCAGCATAGATGAATATTACATTTGATAATTCTTGCAACCAAATGGACCCTAAATTCATTTTGAATGTCAAAAATTTCAAGGAGTGAATAAATATTTAAAATATATTTTGTTGACTTTGAAATTACTTTCTTTTCAAGATTTAGTCATTGGTAGATTTGTAATTTAGTTGTATATTTTTCTCATGTGTCTATTACATTAACAATATATTACATTATAAGATTATTTTTACTCTTTATATATTTTATTCATTTTTATCAATATATATTATTCTTCTTTATTATATAAAAGAAAATCCCACAAAATTCATATGCACATTGTCACAAATAGTTTTCTTCCTTCCTTTTATTTTTTTTTTCTAATATTTTATTTAGTGCCAAAATTATATTTTTAAAAAATAGTATATAACTAAGATAGACTATATTAGTGTTGGCGAATTTGAATGATTCTTGTTGAGCTCTTCAAATATGTAGTCCTATTAAAAGTAAAATTCCAACATAGTAAAATAAATTAACCAAATTCCCTCCCCTCATCAAATAAATTTATAAGATCTCCCACAATTACTCCCACAAATAAAATTTCAATAAAGATAAAGTTGATAATGTTCTATCCCAATAAAAACATACCCCTTTTAGCTCTTGTGTTCCAAAAGGGCAACCTCTGAATAGTAAACTAAAATGTATATCTCACTAAGGACAAAGCTTTATTTTTTTCAAAACTATCTTATAAGTCTTATGTTTTAGTTTAATGTTTAGCCATTACCCTCCAAATGAGATCAAACAATGGCATTTTCTATCACATTGTTAAATGGTTGACACAAATGGGACATCCAACTAAGGAAAGCTTGGATAACATTATGTGGGGAATAGGGTAAGGAACATGTGAATGTTCCATATCTCATACCAATCAGATGACTAGGAAGATTTATGCACTTCCAAAAATATCATGTTCAATCCAAATCCATCCATCAATTGTATATAAATTTGACACATTTTCCAACATATCATGACATGTGGCAATGACCGTAGCCAATATATTGTATACTTTTATAGGAATGAAAAGCCTTTGAATTAATTTGGTTGTAATGGGAATATAATTAATGGAGATTATTTTTCTTTCGTACCTTCCCACTAATGTCTAAGAATGTTAGAATTTGTCAAAAAGGAATATAGGGAAATGATCCAATAGCTTCCCAAGCTAACTTTTGTGCACCTATAGCTCATAATATATATATTGAAAATTACCAATTTTTTTTGGTGAACCTTTGTAGGCAAGTGAAGAGCTTAAAGCTAACCTTTTATATTTCTTGCATTTATAGAGCTCTCTATAGAACTCATAGAGTGCGAGGTAGTCTAAAAGTGCCATTTTTAAACATTCATAGGGAGCTAGTTATGTTCAACCCCAATAAGTGCTCATGAACAAAATAGTATTTTTTGTACCAATGGATCAATTAGAAACCAAAAAAGCTAAAAATGATGAGCTATTAGTGCATGTGTGATCGGCTATTAGTACATGTGCAATCATTTTTGGTGCTTTTTATGAGCAAGAATCATGGGGATTAATGGTAGGATGTGGTGGTCATTAGAACATGGGTGACAACTGGTTCATTTCCCTTCTATCTATTTTGTGACTTATGAATTTTCAAGGATATCTTCTCTCTACGTTCTTACCCAATAATTACCAATTAACAATACTAAGAATTTACATAAAGTAAATGAACCATGAAAAAGGAATGGAGTTGTTAGCTAAAAAAGACACTATCATTTTTTATTTAAGTGTTTCCCTATAAAATTAAAGAGAAATAGAATTTTTCTATTAATAGTTTTAAAAAAATTGTTGTAGTGATATTCTATGTTGTCTGTGAAGATTATTCTAATAGTTTTTTTTGGTTTATGTTGGTGAAAAAGTTAAATCAACTTTTTTATTAATATATTTGGCAAGGGTGAAGTGAGAATATGTCTAATAATAGAAAAGTGTTGATATGACAATTTAATTTTAAAAGAGATCCAAACCCCTATCTAATAGAATAGGTGTATTTTGTGTAAAAGGGAGGAAGAGACTATTAACTATTTATTCATCTATTTTTATTCACACATTTTTAATTATTAATTATTTTTCTAATGCTTTCCTTATTTTTAATAAGTTGCTTATGGAACACATTTGAGTCTTGAAAACCCTAGACACAATACCCCTTTCATAATAACCCACATAGACAAAATAACCTGTGGTAAAAATAACCAATGGAAAAAATATCCCATAATCATTTTAAATCAAGAAAATAAATTAGAACATTAGAATTTAGATCATGTAAAATGAATTAAGATAAAAGAATGGATTGTGAGGCACTAAAGAGGCTATTTAGATCATTTTTAGACCATATATCCATTATATTTACATTTTCCAGTAGAAAGGAAAAGTTTACTTTTCATGAAAGTAATGATGTGAAATCTTTTTTAGTACTAGGGGACTCTATTGATTAGTTTGAAAACACATGGATTGATGGACTAAGTAGAAGAGACAAGAGACAATCACCCAAGTTTGCAATCACAATGTAGAATTGCTTTTCAGCTATTGAAGATGATCTTCTAACAATTAATAGTAAAATTGAAAGATGATACAACAGATTTAGTAAATTGCCTCAAGCATCACCCATCTTAGTCCAAAAATTTATCAAAGCATTAAAAAAGAATAAGGTTTTCAAGAGAATAAAATAGAGAATTATATGGCTTGGTTTATTAGATCCATAGGTTATTGTAACCACAAGTTATCTTGACTTGGGTTATTGTGGTTAGGGTTGATTTGTCCTACAAAACTCAAGGTGGAAAACCCCATGTTCTCCACCTACTATGGTTGAATGTTTGATTGTTTATTACCAGAAAATCCCCTCGAGTTTAGGAATTTCAATAACTCTAAAACACGTTTAGGTAGAATAACAAAAGGAAGACACCAAGCTTTTCATGACACAAATTAAACTTTGTGCAATTAAAACTAAGTTGAAAGTGGATGGAAAAATTATTAGAAACCACAATGGTTAGCTAACATTCAATTAGGTTGGTAGGCTATTGGATCACACTATCAACCAAGATGAGGTGATGAATCTCTTATGGAGACTTGAATTTTCCTTTGCAATTGGTATGAGAAACATGGAAATCAAGGGAGGCTCTAGATTAATAATTGAAGCAAAATATGGGATGATTTCGATGGGATTTTAGGTTGAGGCTATCCTAAAGGATGTTAGAATTCTCATAGATAGTGTAATACATACCTTTAGAGAATGGAATGCATCCACTAACACTATGGATGCACTTGAGCTACTGCAAGATATATTATAACTCCATAGAAGTGCAAAATTATTGCCAGGTTCTAATAAGGTCATCCTTGATGGGGTGATGAGGATAGATGTCTTCTTAAGACTATCAAATTTTGAATTTAAATTTGGAGCCATTTTTTTCATACCCATATGAGAAGAGGTTGTCCATGTGGTTGATACCTTAAACCAAGTCACCATGTTTATTCCTAAGTCCATATAGATTGGCTAATAAATGAGGTCACTTATTGGGAAAGTACCATACTTGGTACTTGGAGTAATAATTATTTATTCAAGTTGGTAGATTTTCTTAGATTTGATGAATGGTCTAAAGGGTTTTCCAACTTCATTTCCTTATGGGTGGCGAAGAGTTCATACAAGTGAGATATAAATTTGATATGGAGGATTAAAGGTGACATTAATTCCAATACATGGTGATTATTGTCCTCTATTATTCTTGATTTTTGTGTTTATTCATATATACATTTTCTTGATGTAGATTGAATTTGGAGGATTAAAGGTGACATTTCTTGTAATACATGGTGATTATTTCCCTCTATTATTACTAAATTTTGTCTTTATTAATATCGACATTTCCTTTCTAGGTATCTGTTGACTCTGCATTTCCAATACTCAAAGCTATCTATTTTTTTCTACCTCTATAATTCTAGCTTTGGAAATAATGAGAGGTGGTAGGCTTTGTATTGAGTCTAGCAAGCATGATGACTTTAAAATAAATCATATTGTCTAGCTTCTATGCTCAAAAGGAGGTGTTCACAAGCTCATTAAAAACATGACTAGCTATGATGAGAGGTTGTCAAGGAACTATTTTCCATCTTGATCTAATAGGATAGTTACTATTGGTGGTATTACCTTTGAACTAGTTGAGGAAGTTATTGCACAAGTAACTAGCCTCTCAAATGATAGAAGAAAATGGAAGAAAAAGAGTAGAACCCCTAACATAATGATCCTCAACCAATTTCTTCAAGGTGATGAGAAGCATGTCAAGCGAACAAGATGCTTCACTGTGAATTTTTTTTGTTTCCATAGGACTAGGTATGTGCATTGATAATGAAATAATTTATACTTGAAGGATGCTTCAACAATTATTATTGTTATTATCATTTCCCCTTCTCTAATGACCTTAGAAATATGGATCTTATTTCAGGTATGTTTTTCTTGTTGCATTTTATAGATTTTAATGTTAAAGACATAGATGAAGCTAAGAATTAGGGAAACAAGTTAACTATCCTTCACCATGGCTTGATTTATTTCCTTTATATGTTTCATCTTTCTTTATGTCCTTTGTGTACCATTTCAGTGTAGGAAGCCCTGGCCTCACAATCCCCACCTTTTCCTAGTGTTATTCTAATTGAAGGCATGATAAATATTATGGTTAAAGAACCCATCCCTTAAAATTACCTTGGGTCCCTCTCATACCCCTACTATTGAAATGGATGAAAAATCCAAACATAAAAAGAGACCTAGACCCCCCACGGGGTCAAAGTTAAGGAGTCCAAAATGATGAAAGTTAATATTTAGAAGATGGATTCTGATGTAGATATTAATGATGAAGCCACTACCCCTCAATGCTCTATTATATTAGCTACCAAACATATTGATAAAGGGAAGAATACAAAAGAGCCCTCTTTTTATGTTGAGTTACAGGATGTGGAGAAGAGAGAGGTGGAGAAAGAGGCCCCTTCTTCCAATGCTACAAGTTTGTCCCGAATTGCAAGAGCCTTAAAAATGATTTTATTAGTCTATCTCTTGATCCCCAAACTATAGCCAATTCTTCTCGACCTACCTTTTGCACATGGAAAATATTATTGTAGAGGGGGAGTGTAGTGTCAAAGGAGAATATATAGGTGATATGGAAGCAATTAACAAAACCCTTGTTGAATTTTATTAAAAATTGCAATAGGTTATTTGAGATTTGGTAACTATGGATAAGTGATTATAGGAGGTTGCTTCCTTTGCACTGAAATTCATGCATGTCTCTATGCATCCTATATTTGTTTTATGAAATAACTCATAAAGGCAAGATCATTTGAGCCTATGGACTTTAACAAACTATTTAACTTCCTAGTTGAATATTGGGATAGGATGATGTTATTCGAGCCTAGGGACCACAAGAAAAGGTAATGCTACTCTTTGGCTTTTAGTGGTTCTTGATCCCCAACAACCTATATAGCCTTAGATATCCTAAGTTTGTTAATATTTTTATGTTTTATATTAGAGTTTTTATCTATTATAGCCCTATATGGAATTTTTTGAATTTTCATTAAGGCTTATAATGTCTTTGTTAGTTTAGCTTGGACTATTTATAGTAGTATTTTGGTTAGATTCTATTTATTTTTTGATAGAGGAAAGTAATGCTAGTTGTTTCTTGTGTTTTGTTGTTAATGTGTTGAATATAGTTAACTACTGATAATTCTCCTACAATCTATACAATGGGATAACAACCTTGTTTTTTTTTTAACTTCTAATATAAAAAAACATCTAATGTGAAAATAAACTTAATATTACATATTAATTATTTTACTATTGAAAGGGGTAGAATAAAATGCTAGTTAGCATAGACTATGCACACTTCATGTTTTGTAACAAGAACTATCACTACATGGTGGGCTTATATGATCCCACACCAGTGATTATGAATCCAAGATGACCCCAAATACCAACTCATTTAATAGCATATCACAATTGACACTATTTATGAACTATAAATATCAAGTTGGTCATAAATATGTAATAATGAATTCCAATGGGTCTAGAATCAAAATTCTATATATTAAATCTATCATTCCACAATATGCATCCATAAAATCCACCTAAGTTTCATTTAAAACAAAGAATGAAATGGACATTAAACCAATTCAAAGACCATGCCACCTTTAAAGGCCATTAATAAAGCTTAAATTTTTTAACTCCAAGAATAATTTTTTAAAAAAACTTTATTGATCCCACATTGTAAAATATCCTAATAAAACGCCATTAATCCCACATTGAAGAATATTCTAAAAATGCATTAAAATTTTGTGTTTCATCCATCTATAAAATTTGGAAAGCATATCCCCATATAAATCCTCTTTCCACAAAATTCCAAAATACAAATTCATACAACATCAAATAAGCTTCTATTAAAAAAGAAAATGCAACATAATACACCAAATACCATTGATAAACAAAAGAATAGTACTCAAAGGAGAAACAAGGGAGAGTTCAAAGATGTGACCTTAATCTTGTTGAAATCCTTCAAATATGAAAATAAAACCATACACTCCAAGTGAGAAAAATAAATTGAACAATCAATTAGAGTCACTCCAAAAAAATATTTAAATCCAATACCCACAAAAATATTTCAAGAAATATCCATCAATAATTGATTCCAATTCCTAGACATAACCATTTGAACAAAAATGGAATGAAAATAAATTAGCTTACAAAAATGAAATTTAATTCCCTCTTACAGGACATTTTTTGGAGTATAATAGAATAATACCCAAATAAGTTAAATATAACTTAAAGTGTCAAAGACATAATAATTCCAACCAAATATCCCCAACACATTAAACTCAAGAGAGATTTTGATTTTGTTAATGTAGTTATCTATATGGCATTTTTTTGGCAACACAAAAGTTACCACATCAAATAATTTAAATTGACATTTTTAATCAAATATCTTAATTGTGAAAAACAAAAAACTTGACTATGCACTTCTCAAACTTTAACAAAATGAATCTAACCAAGATAATGATATATAATGCAAGTAAATTCAATTTAAGTTCTACCAACTATAATAGTTATGCCCCAAAACTTACTAAAAACACTAAACAATTGTTACACAAGTGGTTATTGTCAAATCCAAAAGATGGACCTATCAATGCTTGATACAACCTTTAAACTTATAGAATCCAAAGGAGGTGGTTAGTCTCTTGTCATGGATCCTAAGGGGAGCACTAACTATTTTGCCAACAATCTCCTCCTCAGTGTCACCCGAGGAGTTTTGAACTAGTGACCAAACTCCAATACCACTTGTTAGAGTGGTTGTTACCATTGCACCAAAATATTGAACTTTCAATGCATGATACAACCATTAGACTTATATAATCTATGCGAGGCAATTAGTATTTGCCACAAATCCTAAGGGGAGTGGTGACCATTTTTCCAAAAATAATATAAGCACAAAATGCATATATAGAATGACTATTGGACCCCACTAAAATATATCATGACCCACCCCAAAATCATCCACACATAATGGTTGAACATTTTCGTGCGACAACCAATAGGCATTTGTAGTATAAGGAAATTGTCACCAAAAAATAGAAAAATGATTTGACTAAGTACAAGGTTGACCATTTGACTATCTCAAATAACTACTATGAGGGCTACTATAGGCATACTTTGACTTTTAAATATAGGTGAAGTTGATGTTTGGTACATGCCCATCTTAGTATCAAAAAGTAACATACAATGAAGGACAATTGGGAGATTGTGTGGTACTCACATCTGAGTAACTAAAAATTCATCATGCTTAAAAAACCCACATCTTGATTAGATCATCACAAGAATGTAGTTGAGCATGTAAATATTTTTAAAAATCTTCAATAACATCATTAATCTTTTATCTACTGAATCAATATTAGTAATTATCATTAAATTTTATGAATGTCTTAAATTTATGTTGAACCATTACCATTACATATACATCTAAACTATATATTAACCATCATTAATATTCTAAGATTAATATTACTAAACATAAAATAAATCACTAGAAGGTAGTATTAGACAAACATAATAAGTTATAGAGTGCACCTTGAATTATCAACACAATATCTCAATAATCAAGAAAATATGGGCAATACAAAAGAAAAAATATCATCTATACAAGTGAATATATCCAGACATTATCATATAATGTCATGATGCATACACATAGAGCCATCATGCATAAATGGTCATCAATGAATTCCAAATATAATTTTCTAGCCATATTAGTAGTAATAAGCACATGCCAAGAAAAATATAATTATAATTAGTGTATCTCATTGTTAGTAACCAAATTATACACCTTACAACTAGGGTGTATCAATTGTGAGTAATAAATATAAAATCCAAACTTCTTAAATTGGTCACCAATCAACAACACATAATAAGAAATCCAACATGATACCAAAAGTATTTGTTTTCTCTAGGAAAACCCTATTAAGGGAAAAGACTCGGTGGGGATGATGCCAAAAAGATCATGTACTAATATATAAATATCCATGCTAAAGGATTTGATCCTATTAGGAGTCTATAAAATGTAGTTAGTAAATTTGTCCTTCTTAAAGGGTATACTACTATTAGAGGATTAAACCCCTAGTAAAACGTTCACAACCCTATTAAGAATTGATGAGAACAAAAGATTCACTAACCAAGCACACTTTTTAAACCAACATTCAAGAGACCCACATTCTAATAGAGTAAAGTTTAAATCTATCTTTTTTGAACTAATTAATTGACAAGTCAATTATCTTTACATTTTCATTGAAGTCCACTAGGACTGATAGCAGATTCCACTCATACCTCTTCTCAAAGAGTTTGGAAATCCTTCACCTTTTCTATGATATCTAGCATCAAGGCCTGTACATGTAATAAGCATTTTGTATTACAAATGAGGAATTTACTTTCCTTTATACAAGTTATAAACATGTAATTAGGTAATCTTATTAAGACTTTTCCAATGCACAAAGAAATGAATGAGCCCATGCTAAGACATGAATGCCTTCTTAAGAAAATATACAAATACTATAATTTAGAAGATACATACAAGATCCATAATTAATGCTCACCATATTTATTTAACATGTTGCATCATCTCGTCACCTACTAGAAAGTTATTCCAAATGTCATACGCTAATAATAAATCTAACATGAACCAAATGACCAATAAATATGAAGATGCATACACATCCAAGTCTTTTACCATCCTCTAAGATTACAAACCTTAAGTTTATCTTGCAATCATGTTATACCCAAAATATTGTAACTACCTCTAGCATAATTGTTTGTCACTCATCTATAAAAAGTCTTCACCAAATCATTAGTAACTCACTCAAATCTATACATAAGAAGTTGTCAACATAGACAGAAGGTCTACAGTCATCTTTTACCATAAACACATGGTCTTATACTCAAGGATCCCATACATTATTTGTATTGATGCAGGAGCATCCTAGGTGTAACAACAATCTTGCATCACCCAAAAATATTTTATTTTCAGTCTTTTCTATTATAATAAGGACTAGTAGAGAAGGTGGTTACTATTTATGGAAACTTGATATTTTTAGTAAGTTTTTCATATGAGCTCAAAATGTTCTCATTTTCTATAGAAAGGTTTATTTTAGAGATATAAGCCTACCACAAAAATCTCACTACTCCAAATTAAGTATCAAAGAGTTTATTGCAAATTTTTGGTGGAAAAATTTGCAGAAAAATCTCCAGGCTCACCATTGGAGGCCTTAGAGTGCCCAAATGAGGTCTGAAAACTCGACGAAAGGGTGCTAGCATAGTGCTAAGCCAATAGATCAAGAGTTGCCATTTTTGAAAAGTGGTTATAATAGCCAATCAGGGCAACGATTCATGAGTTATGGCCTTCAGAAGTTGGGCTACCAAAATTTATAAAATAATTTGTCAAAGATGTATTTGGCTGACTCTATGTGTATTGTTAGGATCTATTGGCCCTAGATATTAAGTTTGAGCATCTAGAACCTTCCCAAGTGGAATAAAAACTGCCTATTTAAGAAAAGCCCAAACATTGTCTAGGATAGCTTTGTGTGATAGTTCGCAGCACTATCTTGCAGATTACTATAATGAAAGCACTCATTTGGGTTAGCATATTGTAATTGAGAATTCTATAATTCTGCATTTGTGGTGATAATAAGAAGTCCATATTTTGTTCTCACATTTGCTATTGTTTCTTTGTGTCTATTATGAGTTTATGGTATTAAGGGGAGTCCCTTGGATAAAGTGGTATCAGAGCTAGAGTTCTTGAGTGTGTGGAAAAATCACTGATTATGAGGCAGTTCGCACTAGGACTATGGTTTGGGTTGAGCTAATAGACAGATCATTGATTGTGAAGTAGTTTGCACTAGGGTTTCAATAGAAGTGCAAAAATACCTCCATGAAGAGAGTGTGATGAAAGAGTTGCAAGTGTTACACCTAAGGGTTTTTGAGCCCTCCAAAGGAAAATGCAAGTGGTGGAAGAACAAATGCAAAGAGGAATAAATCTTCCTATAGGAAATGAAAGTGAGGATGAGGATGAAGTAGAAGAAAATGCCAAAGTAGAGGCAATTCTAAATCCAGAGGAAGAGAGGCTTTTTAGGGCCATCTCCAAGATTGGAAAAAGACCTAGGTTTGAAGTTCCCACATTTTCAAGAAATCGTAACCCAAAAGAGCTGATTGATTGGATCAATGAACTAGAGGAGTACTTTGAGTATGAAGATATTAAGGATCCAAATAGGGTCAAGTTTGTGAAGGCAAAATTGAAAGGACATTCAAAGATCTAGTGGCAAGAGGTTTAGTTGGAGATAAATAGAAAAAGAAAAGACAAAATCACTAGATGGGATCGGATGATAGCTAAAATGAAATGAAAATTCATTCCTATGGATTATGAGATTGATCTATTAAAGAAGATGAAAGGAATGAAGCAAGAAGGAAAATCTATTCAAGAGTATACTGAAGAGTTCTACCAAGTTCTCATTAAAACTAGCCATGCAGAAGCTGATAAGGAGAAAGTTTCCCATTATCTTAATGGGTTAAGGCCAAGCATTCAGGATGAGCTAAGTCTAGTTCAAATGAGAAATATTGAGGAGGCATACCAATTTTCCCTAAGAGTTGAAGAGAAATTAAGCAAGAATTTTGATAATAAGAATAGTGGAAGAGGTCATGGTAGAAGATCTAGCAGACAATCTTATGCAGGCCGTAATGATGATCAAAAGAACAAGGATGAGGCTGGAAGTAGCAAATACAATCAAAGGGGAAACAATTTCAATCATTTCCATGATCAAAACAATAGATATTAGAGAGGAAGAGGTAGAGGACAAGGATCTGGAAGAGGAGGCTTCTTTGGAAAAAAATTTCACTGTAGAGAAGAAGGGCATAGAGCATTTGAATGTACTTAGCACCAAGGAAGGATAGATCAAAGAACAAAAGGTCAAATGAGAGTTGAAAATGTTGATGAAGATGCCATATCCTCACATTCTAAAGATGCTAAAAGAGGAGAATTCCTAGTTAATAGAAGAGTCCTACTGAGTGGTGAGAATGAACTTGATCAAAGAAGGAGTTTGCTTCACACAAGGTGCAGATGTGAAGATAAGTTTCATGATGTGATCATTGATGGTGGAAGTACTGATAATCTAGAGTAAAAAATGATGGTCACCAAGTTGAAGCTGAAGAGACAAAAACACCCACGTCCATACCATATTGCTTGGGTGCAAGATGACCACAAGGTTATGGTCAATGAGCAGTGCTCAGTGAAGTTCAAGATTGGGAGCTACCAAGATGAGGTACTATGTGATATCATACCTATGGACATTTATCATATGTTGTTGGGTAGGTCATGGAAGTTTGACAGGCATGATGTACATGATGGGTGAGAAAATACCTACACTCTAACTAAGGATGGAGTGAAACATAAGTTGAAGCCATTGAAGGATAAAGAAGAAAAGGTATGTAGTGCTACCAGAATATGTTTTGTTGATGGAAAAGAGTTTCTTAAAGGTATGAAACATGAGCACATGTGTTTTGCTATAATTCCTAAAGATAGTAAAGAAGAAGTAGAGGAGGTACCTATAGAAGTTGCAAATGTGTTGAAAGAGTTTTCTAATATTGTATTAGATAATGTACTTGATGGATTGCCCCCAATGAGGAAGATCGATCACCAGATGGATTTGGTTCTAGGAACCAATTTTCCAAACAAGGTAGCACACAAAATGACACCAGCAAAAAGTGAAGATCTGAACAAGAAAGTTCATGAGTTGTTGCAGAAGGGGTTGATTAGAGAGAGTTTGAGTCCATGTGTTGTACTAGTAGTGTTAACACCAAAGAAGAATGGAGAAAGGAGGATGTGTATAGATTCTCATGCTATCAACAAGATCACCATCAAGTAGATTTTTATCAGAGAAGATGATGAGTGGAAGATCGCTTTCAAGACAAGGGGAGGATTGTATGAGTGGTTAGTCATGCCTTTTGAGCTAACCAATGCATTGAGCACTTTCATGAGGCTCATGAATGAGGTACTAAAGGATTTTTTGATTAAGTTTGTCATTATCTTCCTAGATGATATATTGATCTTTAGTAAGACATTGGAGGAGCATTTGATTCATATTCGCAAGGTGTTTGAAAAGTTGAGTGAAGAAAAGTTGTTGATAAACCTGAAGAAGTGCAGTTTTATAAACAAGGAGTTGGTGTACTTGCAATTTTTAGTCTCAGGAGAAGGTCTAAAAATGGACCCAGAGAAAGTGAAGGCTATCCTTGAATGGCCTACTCCAAGGAGCGCGACAAAGGTAAGATCTATTCATGGACTAGCTATATTTTACAAAAAGTTCATAAGAAGTTTTAATAGTATTTGTGGACCCTTGGCTGAAATAATGAGAGGAGATAGGAAAGAGTTTAAGTGGACTGTAGGAGTAGATAAGAGTTTCAATCTGTTGAAATATAAAGTTATTGAGTAGCTTGCTTTATCACTTCCTGATTTTAACAAGGTGTTTCAAGTAGATTATGATGCTAGTGGTACTGCAATAGGAGCTATTTTGAACCAAGAAGGTAGACCAGTTTCTTATTTCAAAGAGAAGTTGAATGATGCAAAAATAAAATATTCTATTTATGATCAAGAATTTTATGCTATTATTCAAGCATTGAAGAAGTGGAGACACTATCTTCTTCCTAAGGAGTTTTTCTTGTATGTTTTGATTATGTAAAAATAGGTTTTAAAGGACCTGAAACCTTACATCAGCAGAGTATTGTGAAATTATCATGAAAAGAGAACAAATAAACAACATGAAACAAACCTCAGAAAATAAAAAGAGGTCACAAACAAAATTTTTTTTGTATGTTGATCATCAAGCTTTGCAATATTTGAATAGTTAGGGAAAATTGAACCAAAGGCATTTAAAGTGGGTTGATTTTTGTAGAGTTATACATTTGTTTTGAAACAAAAAAGTGGGAAGTCTAAAAAATTTGTAGATGCTCTCAGTAGAAGACAAAATTTGCTAACAGGAATGAAGATAGAGATGGTTGGGTTCAAGGAAATTGGTACATTATATCTAGATGATCCTGATTTTGGCAAAGCATGGAAGGCTTGTACCGAACCTATTACACTTTATAGGACAAAGTGGTTGGATTTTATGATCCAAGATAATATGTTGTTCAGAGGAAGCTAGTTGTGCATTCCAAGAAGTTCAATAATAGAGAACCTCATCAAGGAGAAGCATAGTGGAGGATTGGCTAGACATTTTGGCAGAGATAAAACTATAGCTTTGGTTACTAAAAATTATTATTGGCCACATTTACAACAAGATGTGCCAAATTTTGTACAAAGTTGTTGAGTATGTCAAATGACGAAAGGAGTGAAGTAGAATACAGGGTTGTATCAGCAATTACCTATACTAAAGAAGCCATAGGAGGATGTCAACATGGATTTTGTTCTTGGATTACTAAGGACATAGTGTGGGCATGATTCTATTTTTGTGGTGTTTGATAAGTTTTCAAAGATGGCACATTTTATTCCTTGCAAGAAGATTAGTGATATTGTTCATGTAGCATAATTGTTTGAGAAGTGATGAGATTACATGATCTACCAAAGAGTATAGTTGCAGATCAAGATACCAAATTTGTTGGGTATTTCTAGCATAAATTATGGAATAAGTTGAAGATAGATTTGAAATTTAGTTCATCACATCATCCATAGACTAATGGACAGACAAAAGCTATGAATTGCAGTTTGGGAAACTTGCTAAGATGCTTGGTTGGAGATAAACCAAAAGAATGGGATATGATTTTACCATTGGAAAAATTTGCATATAATAATTATGTCAATAGGAGTACTAGTAAATCACCATTCTAGATTGTATATGGGAGTAGTCCCATAAATGTTTTTGAATTGAGGAAGTTGGATAAGGGAGAGATGAGTAATGCTAAAGCAGAAGATTTTGCTAAACATTTGAAGAATATCAATGAGGATGTGAGGAAGCACATCATAAAGACAAATACAGAGTATAAGGCTAAGAAAATGTGAAAAGGAGATATAAAGAATTTTAGATTGGAGATGAAGTCATGGTTCATTTGAGAAAGAAGCATTTTCTAGTAGGTACATATAATAAGTTGAAGATGAAGAAATTTGGACTGTGCAAGATAGTGAAGAGGCATGATTTTGGAAATGTGTATGAAGTGGAGTTGCTTGCTGAATTGAATATTTCACTAGTATTTAATATTTTAGATTTGACTGAGTATTATGGAAGTGATGGAGATGAAGTTACAGAAGTGCAGTGGAGCATTCCAATAGCTAGTTTGGCTACCAAGGAGATTAAGGAGATTCTAGATAGTCGTATTCGAAAAGGTACCAAAAATAGAACTTATGAGGAATATCTGGTCAAATGGAAAAGGACACTAGTTGAGGATTCATCATGGCTAGCAAAGGAGGAGGTCAATAATTTTGGTTTTCCTTTGAACACTTGAGATGTGATGGGGTAACTTCTCAAATTACCCCAGGTGTCTAATATAGGAGCATTCTAGGTGTAAGGGCGATCTTGCATCACCCAAAAATATTTTATTTTTAGTCTTTTCCATTTTAATAAAGACTAGTAGACAGGGTGGTTACTATTTATGGAAATCTACTATTTTTAGTAAGTTTTTCATACGAGCTTAGAATGTTTTCATTTTCTACAGGAAGGTTCATTTTAGAGATATAAGCCTACCACAAAAATATCATTACTTCAGCTTAAGTATCAGAGAAGTTATTGCAGATTTTCTGTGGAAAAATTTGCAAAAAAATCTTCAAGCTCACCATTGGAGGCCTTAGAGTGCTCACATGAGGTCTAAAAACTCAATGGAAGGGCACTAGCACAATTTTGAGCCTATAGATCAAGAGTTACCATTTCTAAAAAGTGGTTGTAATAGCCAATTGGAGCAACGGTTCATGGGTTATGGCCTTCGAAAGTTAGGCTACCAAAATTTCTAAAATAATTTTTCAAAGATGTATTTGGCTGACTCTATGTGTATTATTAGGGTCTATCAACCCTAGGTATTAAGTTTGAGCATCTAGAACCTTCCTTGGTAGCACAAAAACTGTCTATTTAAGAAAGGCTTGAACATTGTCTAGGATAGCTCTGGGTGATTGTTCGTAGTACTATTTTGTAGATTACTGTAATGAAGGCGCCCATTTGGGTTAGCATATTGTAATTGAGAATTCTATAATTTTGCATTTGCAGCAATAATAAGAAGTCCATATTTTGTTCTCACATTTTCTTTTGTTTCTTTTTTTCTATTATGAGTTTATGGTATTAAGGGGAGTAAGTTGCATCATGTACTATATTAATCACTATCATGTAACATATAAAATCTAAGTCTATCTTGCAACTATAGAACATATGTTGAAATTAATGACAAAACCTATGATCATATCATCATATCAAAAAGAATTCTAACTCAATAATATCCCCTAATATAAAAAATCTCCTCCTTTGACATTGATGGAAACATATGGTTGTTTATGGGGGAAATAGAATAAATGAATTTAACAATATAAACTAGATGAGATGAGTTCATTATGTTTTTATAAGAAATTTTTTTTTGAAGGGAATCTAGAACCCTTTACAAATCAAGAAATTTTCAAAGAAGCCCAAACCAACTGAAACTATAGTCCAAAGGAGAGACAGGTCACCCAACAAGACACAGTGACCAGGGTGGCATCATAGATAACATAGTACTCATTAGCCACACAACCAAGTTTTGAATGGGCACCTAAAATCCCAAACAAGTTTTGAAGGGTGCCTAAAACCCTATACAAAACAAAACATGTCACCAAAGAAAGGGTGACCAAGGTGGCAATACAAATAAAATAGAACACTACAGCCACAAAAATAGGTTTTGACCAGGCTCCCTAAACCCCATGGTGAGACACACTACAAAGGACTAAAGTCCAAAAGAGCTAGGGGACAGTATAGAGAACAACAAGCCAAAAGCCAAGAGAGCCAAAAAAGGATACCCACATCAGACTTTCCCTTTTGAACCTTTCTTTTTAGACCACAATGCCATATCAAAAGAGGCATTGGATGGCTTAACCTTTTTTCCTTTTACTATAGTCCATCCATCCTCCACCATACTAGTAGCCTTTTGCCATTGAAAATTAGCACCATCATAACCAGAACTAGAAACCCCTGAAGCCAAGGAAAAGACCACTGAAGAGGAAGTGGTAGTAGAAGCCATAGACAAAACAACAACACCCTACGAAGGAGCCACAGGAGGAACTACCTTGGAAACACTAGAGGCCAATAGTTGATCCACCAACAAGATGCCAAGAGTGGATGGACAAACAAAGATAGTAGTAGAATCCATACCAGAGACTAGGACAAAAAAATCCAAAGAAGGACTAGCTACCACCACAGAAGGAGCCAAAGGAGGGGATGGACCAATAGAGATAGTAGCAAAGCCAGATGCAAGAGCTGAGCCAAAAAAAAGATCTAAAGTTGGCACTAATAAACTAGATGCAAGAGTCGAGTCAAACACAAAAGCCAGAACTTCCAACATAAGGCTAGACATAGAAGCCAAGTTGAACACAGAAGCCGGAGCTATTGCCATAAAGCCAAACATAGGAGCAAAAACTAGACAAGGGTGAGATATCACCATTGAAGGGACAACCATGCCAACTAAATCAGTATTTGAGTCCACCTCCAAAATATCTTGAGAAGAGTCATCATTCCCAATAGAGAAATCTTTCCACACCTTGTAGTGATCATTTGAAACCCCCTTCCACCAAAAAGGAGACTTCTTCGATCTTGATTTTTTAGAACAGAAATAGGAAGCAAGATGACCAGTCTTGTGGCATATCCTACATTAGAAAGGGATTCCCTCATAATCAAGAAGCAAGTTCCAAGAGCCATGTGGAGATTTCAAAATAATCATTTCGGGAAGTCCCTTAGAGATGTCAATCTCAACTACGAACGAGCATACTTCATCCAAAATTCATTAGAAGATGCAGTATCTATCAATAATAATCCCTAAGGGCTTCCCCAACCACCTCCAAGATAGGGTCGAGCCAAAGGTGAAGGGGGAGATTTGGAAACTTGACCCATAGAGGGATCTTATTAAAAGATTTTGTTGATGGGTCAAACTCCTTATACCAAGGTTTAACCATCAAGGATAACTTCTCCCCCCATGAGAAACCATAGCTCAAAATGGAATTTCTATCATCAGTAGATTCAAATTTGACAATGAAAATACCCCTAGAAACTAGGTAAATATGAGTTTCTCTTGTAATGTATGGCTTCCAAATATGAGATATTTAGGCATGCAGCTCTGGAAAAGAGGGAAAAAAACCATTAAAACAAAATATTGTAGCTTTGGATCTCATCAACAATAACTGGCTCTAAATCAATCATTACCAGGTTGCTAACTACAACTAGCAAAGCATATCTTACTCCTGAACACATAGGCTTCCCTCTAATGCCTACCTCATAAGTAGCAACATCAGCGTAAGATATTGCAGATCTGCTAGCCCCCTGAGCTGGAGACACTATAGAGAGAGTACCAATTAGTCATAACCCAACCCCAGTGGAGTTAGGAAGGGAAAAATGGCCCCCAACAAGGGTAGAGCTGAGGAAGTCATCGAAAGCCAGTGCTGCCGCCATAAAGCCAAATGCAAGAACTGAGATAGGTGCAGTAGCCGAAGCTGCCACCAAAAAGCCAAACATAGGAGTCGATCCAGGTGTAGGAGCTGAAGCTACCACCAAAAAGCTAGACACAGGAGTTGATCTAGACATAGAAGCCATAGCCACCACCATAAAGCCAAACATAAGATCGGATCAACATAGATGTACAGATGAGTTCGTTAGTTAAATATATTCACACTAACCATTAAATACAAGATAAATATGGACTTTCAACATAACTCTCAATATAACATAGGGTAGATGATCAAAACCAAAATAGGATTAAGGGATGCCAATACTAAATAAAAATTATACTGAGGAAGTACATAAACAAGTCATCTTTCATGTAATGTTCATTAAGCTTAGATGTGCACTATGAAAGTAAATTTATCTCGTTGATTAATATATCTAGCAACAATATGTATGTAATTAGTCCAAATAGATAGTAGGAAAATATATTTATGATAAGAAATGAAAATAAGGAAGAAATGTGACCTTAAAATATGCAAGGGAAACTACCTTTCTTCTCAAAAAATTGTGAAAATGAATCTACAATAGAAAAATTGACTGTGGATATAGGATTAGAATAAAAAACCCAAAAATCCCTAAAGCAAAAAATTATCCTAATACAAGTTGATCTACTTGATTTATACAAGTATATTTATATCCTAGTGATCATTTTTCCAGAGGGTAGAAACATAATTGAACCCAGATCTCCTAGAAGATTTTTACTATAGGTTTCTGGATCTAAATTTGCAATTTTGATAACCTATTCCTATACACAAGAAAAAAGGATTTTTTTTGTTGGAGGGGGGATTTTTCATTGGTTAAGCCCCATATTAAGGAATCAACCTTTAATTTAAATTATCATTATAAAGGAAATTCTAACATGTAGTATAACTAAACATAACAATTAGGAATACAATTACCTTTGTAAATGTAGCTGAATTAAGTATGTGATCAAACATGTGATTTAATAGCCTTAACTCAACACCAAAAAACCAAAATGAAATAAATTAATCCAAAACCTAATGAATAGGAATGGTTGTGATATTCCTTGATGAAGATATGAAGAATTTGATTGAGCAAATGGAATATATCCTCCTTGGGAACCAAACTCCACTACCACCTTGAAGGAACAAGCTTGACGTGAGAAGAAGTTGCTAGACCTTAACGAATAATTTGTTAGAATAAACTAGGTTTTTCCATTGCATAGAAATATCAACCTTTCAAAGCCTAATAAAACCATTAGCCTTGTAGAACCATAAGAGGTGATTAATCTATGTTGTGAACCTCGCAAGAGATATTGGCCCACTTCCAATAATCCCCCTCCTAGCATCACTCATCATGGCATGTTTGATTTGAACCTATTTAAAATATTTGATACCACTTATTAGAATGGTCAAGGTTGCCATTGCACCAAAAAATCAATATAACAATGCTTAATACAACCAATAACCTTATAGATCTACAAGAGGTGCCAATTAAGCCATGTCACAAACCTTGCAAGGGATATTGTTCCACTACCAACATGCTTGATTTATTCATTGAAGTGATTTATTTATGTCTAATATGTGAATATATGCATGATCTTGAATTCTTTATGTGAAAATGAAATACCCAAGCTCCCTTATATACTAGTTTTTAGGATTTTTAAAAAAGAAATCTTATGAGGGCATAAAATAAAACAATTTGAATATGTGAGATAACATGATCACCAACCTACCTCTAGGTATAAGTTAACTTGGTTAACCCATAGTGGTATAGGTCAACTAGGTCTATGTATATCTATGTATCTTAAGGAAATATGACTCCAAGGTCTTGAGGAAAGTGCAAAAAGAATTAGAAAATGATGAAAACATCAAAAGATATGGCCAAAATAGTGATAAAAGAGCACCTATAAAAGCCATGAATAGAAATAATAGATAACCTAGAAATTTGAGGAAGATCAGAAGAAGAGAAAGGGACCAAAATAATACTAAGTGGGGTTAAAAGGACTTAAATTAAGAGCTTTCATTTTAAGATGATACAATGGTAAAAACCCATCAATCTAAAAGTAGCATCAAAATACAACTTTCTGAATAACCTCAACATAGCTCTCCCAATGACATACTTCCCCTATAAGGAGGTTTCTCACATGAATAAATTCCCTTTTAACTTTTATAGAAAAGGGTGTCATAATAATGTCAAACTTCTATAACAATATCCCTTACTGTGATGATCAAATCCATGGACAATCTCTCTATTAGCACCAAGTGATAATGTTGTGATTGTATGTAAAAGAGCCATAGAGTTTTTATGATTTTCATTTATGTCAAGCCTTAGTTGGTTATACATTATACTAATTCATAAGAGTACCATATCATTTGATTGATGAAGAGCATTTTATTGACAAAGAAGATTTGAAGAAAGTATGATAATGAAAGAGTTGATAAGTGTTGGTATTCAATGGGTACTTGAATGAATTAGACTATGATAATATAATGTTTGTTTGATTTTTTTAAATCATGTAATTTTGCAATGAAGTTCTTGTATTTGCTGAGCTACACAAGTTATACCAATCAACTAGGTGAAAAAGAGACATGATATAAACTGAGTGATTGCAATTTTCATTGAGCACCTGGCAAGGAATAGTTAAAGCTTAGTGTTAAGTGAGTGATGTATTACCCAAGTAAAGTTTCAATGTTCACTGAGAGAAGAACAAAATAAAATATTAATTTGAGGCTGACTTTTGATGAAAATTAAGAATGTTCCAGAAGATCAAAGGATAAAGTCAAATTTATTTACAAGTTCTATGAATGGAGAAATATAATGCAGATCTAGTGAAGGAGATTTAACAAGATGAAGCTAAGCACAAATTTCAAGGAAGTTCTATTTTTTAAGTGACTAAATTCATTGAATCTGAGATCTATGATCGTGATTAAGTGGAAAAATCTAAAAGGATCTAGAATGAAGTTTAATTTATTTAAGGAGATGAACGAGACTAATTTTACTTTTTGATTGTTCACTTATATTTCTAATGATTGTGTGAAGTGAAGAGAGATGATTAAGAACAAGGTGAACTGAGAAGAATAGAAGTCAAAAGATCAAGTAGAGGAAATGCAAAGTGAAATTGAAAGTGTGTGAATCAGCCATACAAAGACCAAAATAAAGAAACTAAGTGAAATAGAGATCTGAATAAGCAAGGTGGTGCTAAAACTAGAAGATCATTTGACTATTACTTTCTTACCATTATAGTAGATAATATATCTTAACCAAGTGCACTTAACAAGCCTTTTAATATGGTAACATCAATTAGTGATATTTTTAAGTATTTTAGAGAAAGCCACTCTTTAGTAATGACAAAGACCAATAAGGTATAGATGATCTTTGGTCAAAATCCTCTAACTAGGTCACACTAAAAATGTGTGTGTAAACCTTTAACAAGGTTGGCTCCTAGAAAAGCTCACTCCAAAAGAGTGAAATTTTTGGGTTGCCAATTCCCAAGTGGTTTTTCCCTTTACAAGGTTTTCATGTTAAATATTTGTGTTAAATGTGTGGATTCTTATGTGTTGCAAAGTTTAGTTTTTATGTTATCATTCCAACCTAGATCTTGGTTTAAAATGACTTCTTACACCATCCGATAGTAGATTTTCAAGTTTTTATTTCATGAGTTATTATCTCTTCCCTAATATTTATATACTTTTCAATTTAGAATACCCTTTTACTCTTTTTATTGAAACCTTCTTAAGGTGGGGTGAGAGGAAAATAAATCCAAGTTCTTCATTCTTTCGTCCATTAGGTTGTGTATTGATACTCCTTCTTGTGTCAATAAAATCTAATCAAAAGGGGTGGATCTTGATCTTGCCCCTTTACAAATGTGTAGGATTGGCTTGCTTCCATTCTCCTAACTTGCACCCATAAATGTTTGAACAAGGATACTAACACAATGATTAAAATTTAAAATGTAAAAATTGATAAGTTTGTAAATAAGAACAATGAAGAAATCATAATGGTGTTGGAAACTATAGTTGGAACAATTGTTGTGTTGTCATTGATGTCAAATCTATTAGTGAGATAGTTTTCTATCTAATGTAAATCACATATCTATTTTATTGATGAAGATGGTTTGAGAAGTTGTTCTTAACAAAAGCATCTAGAGGAAAGATTGAGTTATGAAGAAGAAACTACAAATGGACATTTTATTAGTTACACTTTGACAAGGCAAATTGATTATGTAGACACTCAAAAATGGTTCGCATCTACAACTTCATCACTTCTTCATACTAATTTGTCCCATTTTCTCATTCTACTAACTTTGATCTTTTGGCTAGATTGACCATATTTCGTCATTTGTATCCCCTTTCACATCAATTTCATATCAACTTGAAATCATAACAAATCAACTCAAAATCACCCCAAATCAACTTGGAATCACCCCAAATCAACTCAGAATCATTTGAAATCAGTCCTAATCAACCCAAAACATATCAAACATCCCAAATCAATCATCATTTATCTGCTCCTAGGCATTTTTGTGGCTTTCAGTGCCTTGGACACCTATCAACTTATCACAATCATCATTTATCTGCTCCTAGGCATTGTTGTGTCTTTTAGTGCCTTGGACACCTATCAACTTATCAATCTTATCAACCTGACCTTAGTACTCTCATGGCTCTCAGTGCTAGGTCAAACTATCATTGATGTCATTCAATCTTTGACATTGTTGAGGCTTTCAATGTCAGATCATGGCATCTCAACCATTTTAATACCATTGACAATGTTCGTCGATGTTATTATGATCAAACCGTATCAATCAATTTCAATCCTATAGCATTTACAATGTCGATTAAATGTTACATATCAACCAATTCATGTGTCCTTGGCATGTTATCAACTTTAATCAATCAATCAGATCATGGCTTTGATCTATTGGTCATCATCTTATTCGATCTACATCATCATCACACTTTCATCAAAGGATACGGTTGCATTCATTTAATCAATTTGGCCAGTCATCTGCTAATTTTATCTATAGGATTAAATAACCCATAATTTAATCCTATTCTTTCTGATTATTCTTCCTAATTATAATCCTCAATTAATTAATTTTATTAATTAATTGATTCATTATTTGCAAACCGTGGAAATTCTTAATTTCCTAAAGTTCCATTTTCCATCATTAATTCCATTTTCTACTTATTCTTATTTTGTGGAATAAGAGGATTTTTAATTCAAATATTCCATAAAATATTCCATCATCATGACACTTGGATATGACACCTCGTGGATTCTCCTTTGACACTTGGCTGAGATTTGTCATAATCAAATATTATTACCTCTTACGCATGTCTCTATTTGGCTTCTTTGTCATAGATTCTTGGCTTTAAGTGGGTTGAGGTGTCTTATGATGCATCATAGATTCTCTTCCACATTTAGCCAAGTTTGACTTGCATGTGTCATAGAATCTCACAATTGGCATATTCTGTCATATGCGTCATAGGAATCTCTTGTCACATCACACATCTATGGGTGACAAATCCAATGCCCTCACTTTGATTGTTGATTATAAAATGAACACTCTTTCTCTCATTTTGGGTCCTTGAATCGAAATGCTTAAGTTTTGAAAATCCAAATCTTTGAATCTTTGAGTCTCTACTTCTTTGTATGTTGCATTCTCTCTCTCTCATAAAATCACACTTCAAGTATTCTCATGTCATGATCCACATCATAGGCTTTGGCTTCAACCTTGTGTGCACTATAGGTGAATTGGAGCTACAATCATTTGGAGAAGAAAGAAGAACATGGGAGTTACAAACGAAAAAGGGGGTTTCTATTGCTTTCTCTATTAGTTTGGCTTTCATGGTAGACTAGTGGGTGCTAATATATGATTATTGAGTTTTGTGATTTGCTCATAGTATGTTATGCATTTAACCCATTTTTTTGGTCCTACATTTGGTGAACCCGACGTGAACATGCATATCTAACTTGTGTTTTCTTGTTTTGTGCTTGCAAGTGCAAGGAAGGAGCTCACTTGGAAGGGTATAATGACTATCTTCTCTTCCTTTTTACACCTAGATTAATTAGGGGGTCCAGTAAAATGCTCATATGTTGTTGTTTCATGCATTCTGTTAGCTTTTTGTCCTAGGGCACACTCTGCTCTGTTAGGGCGCACTTGGGACCCCTAGGAGCAATTTTAGGAGCCCAAAAGGACATTAAGACTTGATTTTAGTCACATGATGCAACAACAAGATGCACCTAGAGGGACCCGTGCTCTAGGGATGCCAGACATACCTTCTTTGGAGGAAAATCAACAAAGTACACCTTTGCTTCTAACTTTACCCCGTGCTATGACATCAAACACTATGGAGCCTCTCATAAATAAAACATGTGAAACATCAAGTGCAACAATCCCTATAGATGCACAAAGGAAAAGTCTTATTGACATTATGCCCATTCCTAACAAGGACACATCTCATAGTCAAGTCAATATGATGTCGCAAGCAGGAACATCTAAAACACAAAAGTACCAAAACAACAATACAAACATGACGTTCAATTCTCAAGGACTTATTCAACCCCCATGACAACAACAACCTACAATGGTACAAGGACTCAACACTTCCAAGGAAAAACCAAGTCTACATCTGCTTGACACACATCCCACATATCAACAACAACATCAAACACAACGAAAACAACCACAAGTGGGGAAAACATCAAACATTCCTAACACACAATCCCATATGGACCCACTTGACTTACACAAAATTTATCAACAACAATTTCAATAGCAATTCCAACAACAACAAATGATGTTTGATAAACAACAAGAGCAACTCAAGCAACATTTGGAATACCAAAAATTCCTTGAGCAACAAATCGCATACCAGCAACATTTGTTACAACAACAACATGTGCCACAACAACCTCAACAAATACCTCTAGAACAATAAGCATGCACATGGTCTCACATACAACCAAAAGAGGTATCCCAACAACAACCACAACACATGGCACAACAACAACACATGGTACAAAAATCATAGTCAATCCCACAAAAAGTGCCACATCAAATACCACAACAAGTTCCCAAACAACAGGAACCTTTCTGTCTTCGAGGTGCTAACTTACCTCCACCACCCAGTGACACTTCATCAGACTCATCAGACATAGAAATGTCAGAACCAAGTAGACATAGTTCTCGCCATAGCAAACAGTCTACTCATAGACACAAAAGACTTGAAGGAAAGACCATCATGCAAAACCCCAATGAAGAACTATTACAACAATTCAAACAACTTTCCAAACAAGTCGAGGCATTGGGAGTCCAAAAGAAATAGGCTCTATATACAGAAAGGACCTACGTCCTAACCCATTCAATAAAAGTTTATATATGCCTCCATTCCCAAAACACTTTGAAGCTCCAAGGTTTATAAAATACTGAGGAAAAGGCAACCCTATTGATCACATCTAAGAATTTTGTGCTTCATGTACTGAACTTAGTGATGAACCCACTTACCTTATGAGATTGTTCTCTCATTCTTTAGGTGGGCCTGCACTTGAGTGGTACTCCAAACTTCCTGGTAATATCAAATCTTGGTTAGAGCTAGTAGACAAGTTTATCTCCCACTTTTCCTTCAACATCACAAATGAAGTGACACTTTCTAATTTGTGCTCAACTAAACAAAAGACAGGAGAATCATTCATCACATTCTTACTACATTGGAGAAGCTTAGTTAGTCAATGCTCATTAGACATCCCTGAAGAACAACAAGTACACTTGTGCATTGAAAACTTAGTCCCGAACTTAATGTATGAACTCAAAATCAAGAGTCCAAGCACCATTTCTAAATTAATGAAAAAAGGGGCTAGTATTGAAGATGCTCTTATCCGTAAGGGAGTCCTCAAGATAAACAAAGAAAACACAAACACCAACTCGTCTGATGACAAGGAAAATTTTTTCTCCAAAAACAAGAATGTGACTAATGATGGTATTGTGGATGCTCGTACAATTAGCATAGAACAACATTAATTGACTTTGAAAGGTGTAAACCCTACAAATTCACAAACCTCTAATCAAACATCAGCTCCACAACAGAAAACTAAGACTCCCATGCAAGATAGACCTCAAAGACATCCTAGAACCAAAGACAGGAAATTCACACCATTGGGAATACCACTTGAGACTGCATTACAATAGTTACTGAGTAATAAATTCCTGCAATTACCCACAATCAAAGATGAACCATTGACTAAAGCTGATTGGTGGGATGCGATAAAGTATTGCGATTACCATTGCACCAAAGGACACAAGACTTCATCATGCTTCCAACTGAAACATGCAATACAAGACCTTATTGATGATGGTGTCATCACAGTTGATCCATCACTATTAGCATCCAATTCTGATCATACTATTTTCAAAGATCCTTTGGGTAATCATGACAAAGAGAAACCCTCAAGTTCAAACTCAAACTCACAAGTTAATGTGAATTACACACACAC
Organism: Cupressus sempervirens; assembly: GCA_028749045.1. NCBI lineage: Eukaryota > Viridiplantae > Streptophyta > Pinopsida > Cupressales > Cupressaceae > Cupressus > Cupressus sempervirens. The sequence goes on along the minus strand of CM053786.1, from coordinate 555,661,623 downwards.
TAGCTATGACTACACCATCAATTGCTTTAATGAGTCTGACTTCCGCATATCCACATTCACGTTGAAGGTTGAAGACACTCATTGTGCTATCACTACACGCTATGGAAATATTACCCTACCTAGAGCCCCAGCTAGACCTACTACTTCTACTAGACCTGTACCCCCATCTAGACCTACTGCTCCTACTTCAGCTGATTATAGCCTTGTTGACCTAGGATACCTAGAACTACTCCTAGAGCCCCTATGTTGCACTCTGAAGCCCATAACTTTTTCAGTTTAACATGAAATTGCAATCTGTCAGTTGTGTTAGATTCATATCTTCATTATGCATAACATGAACTATCATTTTCATCATTTTCTTTCTTTCTTGAGTGGTAACGCATGCAATCATTCTCGAGCTCCGAAGTGACCATGTTTTGCACTTTAGACCTCATAACTTTCACATTTTAGCTCTAATTTTCATTTTGTCAGTTGCTATGGTTTTGTCTTCTTGTTGTCAACAAATTGACTTATCATATGCTTATCTTAGTCAATTTATTGAGGGGACACCCATATATATCATCCCAACTGGGGCATGTTGTGGCTTTCTCATCAGTTATTCTTTGATACAACGCTCTAAATCATATTGTATCAAAGAGGGGCAAAATGTAGACGCTCAAAAATGGTTTGCATCTACATCTTCATCACTTCTTCATACTAATTTGTCCCATTTTCTCATTCTACTAACTTTGATCTTTTGGCCAGATTGACCATATTTCATCATTTGTATCCCCTTTCACATCAATTTCATATCAACTCAAAATCATATCAAATCAACTTGAAATCACCCCAAATCAACTTTGAATCATTCAAAATCAGTCCTAATCAACCCAAAACATATCAAACATCCCAAATCAATCATCATTTATCCACTCCTAGGCATTGTTGTGGCTTTCAGTGCCTTGGAAACCTATCAACTTATCAATCTTATCAATCTGACCTTAGTACTGTCATGGCTCTCAATGCTAGGTCAAACTATCATTCATGTCATTCAATCTTTGACATTGTTGAGGCTTTCAATGTTAGATCATGGCATCATCAACCATTTTAATAACATTGACAATGTCCATCGATGTTATTATGATCAAACCATATTAATCAATTTCAATCCTATAGCATTTACAATGTCGGTTAAATGTTACATATCAACCAATTAATGTGTCCTTGGCATGTTATCAACTTCAATCAATCAATCTAATCATGGTTTTGATCTATTGGTCATCATCTTATTTGATCTACATCATCATCACACTTTCATCAAAGGATACGGTCGCATTCATTTAATCAATTTGGCCAATCATCTGCTAATTTTATCTATAGGATTAAATAACCCATAATTTAATCCTATTCTTTCTAATTATTCTTCCTAATTATAATCCTCAATTAATTAATTGATTCATTATTTTCAAACCATGGAAATTCTTAATTTCCTAAAGTTCCATTTTTCATCATTAATTCCATTTTTTACTAATTCTTATTTTGTGGAATAAGAGGATTTTTAATTCAAATATTCCATCATCATGACACTTGGATACCTCGTGGATTCTCTTTTGAAACTTGGCTGAGATTTTTCATAATCAAATATTATTACCTCTTACGCATGTCTCTATTTTTCTTCTTTGTCATAGATTCTTGGCTTTAAGTGGGTTGAGGTGTCTTATGATGCGTCATAGATTCTCTTCCACATTTAGCCAAGTTTGACTTGCATGTGTCATAGAATCTCACAATTGGCATATGATGTCATATGTGTCATAGGAATCTCTTGCCACATCACACATCTATGGGTGACAAATCCAATGCCCTCACTTTGAGTGTTGATTATAAAATGAACACTCTTTCTCTCATTTTGGGTCCTTGAATTGGAATGCTTAAGTTTTTAAAATTCAAATCTTTTAATCTTTGAGTCTCTACTTCTTTGTATGTTGCATTCTCTCTCTCTCATAAAATCACACTTCAAATATTCTCATGGCATGATCCACATCATAGGCTTTGGCTTCAACCTTGTGTGCACTATAGGCAAATTGGAGCTACAATCATTTGGAGAAGAAAGAAGAACATGGGAGCTACAAACGAAAAAGGGGGTTTCTATTGCTTTCTTTATTAGTTTGGCTTTCATGGTAGACTAGTGGGTGCTAATATATGATTATTGAGTTTTGTGATTTGCTCATTATATGTTATGCATTTAACTCATTTTTCTGGTCCTATAGATTATTTAAATCATGTTGATAGAGGAGGAGACAGTAATTTTCAAGTCTTGCAGGTGTGAGAAAAGATAGATCACTTGTGTAGGCTTGACCGAGCAAAAAAGTAAAAGACTAAGGAATTTTGTTGAACATATCAAGTGATGCTAGTGTCAACCAAGCCATAGTAAGTGATGAGAAAATTAAGCATTGACCAAGCATCAATATCAACCGAGCGACAGTGTTGATACGAAGAAAGAAGTTTTATAGCGATTGAGTGTCAGAACTTAGTGTTGGCCGAGGAACATCATTTTAATTGTTTGCGAGGAATCATAATTTCCAACTAACTAAGTTGATTTCTTGGGATATGAAAATTTTTTTGAAGATAAGGATCAATGAGTTAGATCATTTAATTTTGAGAGGGGATTAGGTAAATGATCTAAGAGATGAATTCAAGGAGAAGTTTCAAGAAAAAGAAGAGATATACATAATGACAATTAGATACATTGTATTTGATGGATCGAATTATGAACCCTAACATCGATGATGTTGAACAAGTGGAAAAGATCAGAATTGCCTATTTAAGAAGGTATAGAGGTGAAATTTTAGTATGTGTGCATGGAAGAGAGTGTAAAGTGCAAAGCACTTGTGTGCATGTGAAGGAGTTCCAGAGAGTTGGAGTTGTTACTGATGTTTTTCACTAGCAAAACTAAGCAAAAGGCTTAATTGAGTTGAGAATAAGTAAAGGGTAATTTCTTGAATGGCCACCAAGAGAATCTAAGATTGAGATGACAATGGAGGAGAGATATTGATTTAGTATGAGGAGCTAAACAAAGATTTGAACATACAAAGTGAGTTGTACTTAATAAATCAAACCTGATGTTACTTTCTAACCACTAAGTACAATATTTGAAATCCTTTAATCAAAGTTGACCTAACATTCATAAAGACCTAACAGTCTATATAAATCCTTTAACTGGGTGACATTCTAATGGAATGTTTTAAAGTCCTCTAGAAAGGCCACTCCTAACAAGGTGATTAAATCCTTTAATGAGGTCACATTTAATAGTGTGTATTGTAACCTTTAATAGGGTTGGTTCTTAATAGGGCTCACTTCAAAAGAATGAAAATTGGTGACATGTTGTTGGTGGTTTTTCCAAAATTGGGCTTTCATGTTAAATCCTAATGTCAAACTTGTGTGGATGTTATTATGATGTTGTAATGCCTACCCCTACTTGATTTTTCTAATTTTTTTTGACTAGATTCTTTTAGGCCTATTCTATTATCATATTTTATGATTGGCAGTGCTGGATTACCAGAATTGATTAATTGTATTTCATATTCAGTTGATATGTGTGTGTGTGTGTGTGTGTTTGTGTGTGTGTGTGTGTGTGTGTGTGTGTGTGTGTGTGTGTGTTGAGGTAAGTTTAGTGCCAATTATTTTAGTTATTGAATGATGTTAGTTAGACAAATTATTTTTATGTGGTTTCTAGGGATACTTACCCCATACTTGCATGTGTATGGTGTGGATGTATGTTTTCTTTATGTTTGATTTTCCTAATGTGGTTGACAAGGGAGTCATAGTCACCTACTAGTCGAGATCTACATGATGAACCACTTCCTGTCTATTTAGTGCAAAATATTGTGTTTGTACATGCATGGATTCTATGCAAATTGTAGGTACCAGGTATCAACTTCCCTGAATTACCAGGATGAGCGTACCCTATCACAATATTTCAATGGTATAAGTGGGGAGATAAATTTTGAGTCCAAATCCTAAACCCTAAGCCAATTTTCCTAGAAGTAGGACAAGTATCTAAGTTAATTTACCCATCCAAATTTGTGAAGTGATGTAAATTCATGATTTTGACTTGTTTAGTGCAAAATATTGTGTTTGTACATGCATGGATTCTATGCAAATTGTAGGTACCAGGTATCAACTTCCTTGAATTGCTAGGATGAGCGTACCCTATCACAATATTTCAATGGTATAAGTGGGGAGATAAATCTTGAGTCCAAATCCTAAACCCTAAGCCAATTGTCCTAGAAAATAGGACAAGTATCTAGGTTAGTTTACCCATTCGAATTTGTGAAGTGATGTAAATTTATGATTTTGACCCTAAAGTTTGATTTTGTTCTTTGCCTTTAGTTGAGTTGTCATTTTTGGTTTTGTGGGTATATGGTGATTTTTTGTTATAATTAAATCAAATTAAAAGATAATTTAATGGAAATTTTATTTTAAAAAATGATATTTAATTACATTTAATTAATTGAGAAATTAATTAAATAAAAGAAATAAATTTAAAGATTTTATTAAAGTTCTATTTTTGACATATTTATATTTATTTTATTTAATGATAATTATTTAGGAGTTTTATTTTAATAATAAACTCTAAATATTGTTATTAATTAAGTTAATAAATATATTAGGAAAGAGCCTACAACACAACGATAACTTGTGAGCCTCTCATCGGGGAGGTCTTGGGTTTGAAAATACTCAAGCTTAATGAATGATAATAATTAATCTTCACAAATAATAATAAAAATATGATAAATAATCAAGCCTTTGGTCAATTACCTATAAAAAAAAGTTAATAAATATATTATTAAAAATGTCTTGTGAATTAATTAAATAAAAGAATTGAATTTAAAAGATTATATTAAAGTTCTATTTTTGAAGTATTTATATTTATTTTATTTTATGATAATTATTTAGGAGTTTTTTTAATTAAAAAACTCTAAATAATGTTATTAATTAAGTTAAGAATTCAACTTAAAGATAAGGTTTTAGTTCTAACTTAGGTGTAATTATATTTATTTTAATTAATAATGATTATTTAGGAGTTTTTTTGTTTTTTGGATCGTTAAATAGTCGAAGCTTAGATTATTTATTATTATTTGTTGTTATTAATTATTATTATATGTTAAGTGAAGGTAGATTTGAACCTAAGACGTCCCACATGAGAGGCTCACAAGTTACCATTGCGTTGTAGGCTTTTGCTTATTTAGGAGTTTTATTTTAAATAATAAACTCTAAATAATATTATTAATTGAATTAATAAATATATTATTAAAACATTTCATAACTAACTAGAGAGAGAAAACATAAATTTAATAAAGCTATTTTAATTAAATTGCATAAAGTGTACATGAAAACATAAAAGATAGTTAATATATTAAAAGATTAAAGATTTGATATTGTTTTATTGTGATTATTTAATTAATAATTATTAAATTAGAGTTGCTTTTAAATAATGAGCTTAAATTATTCTTATTAATTTAAATAATAAACTATGCTTTAAATAGTGCTTACACTAATTAATAAGTGGAGGAAAAGAAAATATAAAAGAATATTTTAATTAAAAAGCTCTTTAAATGTGCATGAAAGAATTAAATTTAAAACATTTGATTAAAGTTCTAATTTAGGAGTATTTATATTTATTTAATTTAATAATAGTTTATTCAGGAGTTTTATTTTTAATAAACTCTAAATAATATTATTAGTTAAATTAATAAATATTATATAAAAAATGTCACATGATTTAATAAGGGAGAGAAAGCTTTAATTTAATAAAGTTTATTTTAATTAAATTACATAAAATGTGTGTGAAAATCAAAATATAGTAATTAAAGACAAAGGGTTTTCACATTATTGCATGTTCAAAGCCTTGATTTGGGGGGGAAACTCTTTATTAAGGAAATTAGAGCTCATTTCTAGATACACGGGTTTGGAGGAGCCAATTTTTGGAAAGAGGGTTTTCGAAGGAAAAGGAAGATTCTTGCATGTTTGTGCATTCATTGTTTTAGCATCAAATCTAGGTAGGATCTTGTAGGTTTGTGCAATAGTTGCTCGTTCTTTGAATTTCTGTCTTCTTCGTGTATATTGTGTTTCTATTTTCAGAAGTTCTCTTGGTTGAAACTCTTGTTTGAGAAAATTGATTTCCATTATAGAATTATCTATGATTTAATCTGAAAACTTTTAGTAAATATAGAACTTTAGGGTTTTCAAAACTTAATGAATTATGAAATTCATTTTTGTATGCACTTTATGTAACATGTGATTTACTGGTGTTGGGTTTTTCGAGTTTGACTTAGCTTTGGCCAGTCAGGATGTTTGCCAGAGGCTTGGGAGTTTTGTTTTGTGATGTCATGATGATGTTTTGATCTTGATCTTTTAACCTTTGAGTCTTCAATCAGTTGTATGTGGATTTTTTTCCAGTCCCTTTTATAGGAGTGAGGTGTTTGTATGATTTGTGCTTGGTTATGTCATGTTATAACATGGTTTAGTTTATGTATACTTGATTTTGGGATCAGTGTTATTAGGATGATCGTATTGGTGGAATCTGTGATTATGATCAATGATTTTTGGTACTTGTCAGTTGCTTGTTTAAGAACTGATGTATGGTATGTGGTCTTTTGTGTCTTTTTATTTTACTAAGCTTAAGGTAGGCTATCTATATGTTAAGTTGGGAAGTGGCTTGCAATGGAGGTTGGGGCCCAAAGTGGCTACTAGAGTAACCCATTGTAGGTTATTTAATAAGTGACAACATTTCATTAAATGGGTTTAAAATGAACTAACAAGATATTGGTACCACAAAAAGTCACTAAGGAGCCAAAGGATTAAAAGACTAGTCAAGTAACCTTAGATTTGACTCATTAGTATGCCTTGTCAGTAAAAAAGGATACTATTGCCGCATAGAGTCACTAGGGGGCCAGAGGATTAAAAGACTAGCCAGGTAACCCTAGAGTTGATTCGTGCGATGACACTTGCCCACTTGCATAGTAGATTTCCTACGTATTTGTGTTGCCTCAGGGATTAGTTGATACTTGTGCCTTGATACCTTTTGAGATAGTTTTTTTTTAGGTGATTCCTTAAACCTAGATGTTGGTTTTTGACTTTTGAGTTTGATATCATGTTTAGGACTTGAGACTATCTCCTCAGCGTGATGGGAGTGGGCCAATTAGGTTCCACGAGGTCTGGTGGTAGTTCTTTTTCTTATACCATTGAGATCCAACCGTCAGATACCACTATTGGATGTGTTTGTGCAGGTGTTCCTTCTTATCTATTCTTATATTTCTATGATGGATGGTTATACTTAGTGTATTGTATTTGATTTCGTAGATTTTACAAGATGAATATTATTTCAGCCTTTCATACCCTATGACCTGTACAGTGGATGATTGTGCATTCTATTTATTTCCAAGTGGCATCATATATAATTGTACATTATTTAAATGGATTCATACTAGTATATTGTTATTTGATGTGGATTTATTATTAATTAAACTTAAATGTGATTCAACATCATAGGACCCTTAAGAATTGTAATCTATTTTATGGTATGTGTTTATGTTAATGTTAATTGCTTCTGCTACATTATAATTATTGTTGTTAAGTTATTGTCTATGTTGTTCTTTCTATATATATATATATATATATATATATATATATATATATATATATATATATATATATATATATATATATATATATATATATATATATATATATATATATATATATATATATATATATATATGACAAACTTAGTAAAACTTTAGGTGAACTTCTTTTAGGTCACATGGCGGGGTGTTACAGATGCTTTATTGATTTAAGTTTACATTCTACAAGTCTCTTATTTTAAGAACAATGTACATCTAGTTAATGTTGCAAATGGTACATAGTAAAGGTTGAGCAATGAAATAATAAGCTCTGAAATTGTTTAAGTATTTGTTTGTTCAATTAGTACATCTAGATCTTGGATAAATTATTCACCCTCCCCCCAGTTATTATAAATATTATAAAAAAAGGAACTAGATGATTACAATAATTTTTTCTATATCTATGAAGATGTACCTGATGTAGTCCACAAACAATAGTAGAGAGCCATCGAGTGTCAACCTATAGTGCCTAAGTCACATAGATCAACCTAAGAAAAATGTTGACCCCTAGCCAAGTGAAGATAATGTTGGAAACCAGAGAAAATAAACTATGTTAGAAAAATATGTGAGAAAGAATCATTCACTTGAACAAATCGTTGGAGACAAAAGTGTTGGAGACATGACAAGAAGTAAGTTGAAGCATAATACATTTTTATTTTTGAGTTTGAACCAAGAACTGTGAAAGCTACACTTGACAATGAAGACTATATTAATTCTATGACTGAAGAAATTGATCAGATAGAGAAAAATAACACATGGACACTAGTATTGAGACCAGCTGATAAGAATGTAATTGGTAAAAGGTGAATTTTCATAAATAAATTGAATGAAAATGGTGAAGTTTCGAGCAACAAGCCAAGATTAGCTTGCAAAGGTTATTACCAAGAAGAAGGATTGACTATGGTGAGACTTTTTCCTATGTTGCTAGATTGGAAGGAGTAGTTGGCTTAAGCTACATACATGGAATTCAAGGTATATCAAATGGATTTTAAGTTGACATTTTAAAATGAAATACTTGAAGAGGAAGGCTACATAGAATAAGTTGAAGGATTTTTAAAACCATGTCAAAGGCACCTGATTTTGAAATTGAACTAACCTTTGTATGGATTGAAGAAAGAATCAAGAGCATGGTATGAAAGGTTACATTCATAGTTTATTAAGATTGGATTTGTTAAAACAAGTGAAAAAAGTAATATATATTTGAAGAGTGAAGCTAAAAACATGGTATTGATTGCTGAAATTTTGTGGTAATGATTTGTTCTACAAATGATTTTTTGATCAAATGAGCAAGAAGCTCAAAATGTCTATTAGATTACAAGTTTATCGAACAAAAGATGACATATATGTGACCCAATCGAAGTATGTGAAGGAGATTTTGAAGATATTTGGGATGGGTGAGTCAAGGCCAATTGATACACCAATGGTGCCTGGATACAAATTATTTAAGGATATTACTTCTAAGGGAAATGAGACACATTATAGACTAGTGATTGGAAAATTGTGGTATGTTATGCATAGTAGACCTGATATTACACATGCAATTGAAATAGTAACAAGGTTTTCTTCTAATCCTAAGGAAACACACATGAATTATATTAAAAGGATATTCAAATATCTAAAAGGAATTGAATATTTGGATTATGGTACAAAAAAGATGGCGATGTTACACTTAAAGTCTACACTAATGTTAATTGGGTTGGAAATGTGGATGAGAAAAAGAGTATAAGTAGTGGAGCTTTCTTCTTAGGAGAAAGACTAATTACATGGTTGAGTAAGAAATAGATTTTCATATCACAATCTACTACTAAAGCTGAGTATGTTGATCCTACAATTAATTGTTCAAATATTGTTTGGATTAATTAATTGTTAGAAGGAATGCAAGAAGAAGTTAATGAGCCTATCACTATTTATCGTGATAATACTAGTGCAATAAATATCAAGAATCCAATGATGCATGCACAAACCAAGCATATATCTATCAAGTATCACTACTTGAGAGAGAAAGTAGAAGAGAAGCAAGTGATGCTTGAATATTTGAAATCTGAAGAACAAATTGTAGACATGTTTACTAAAACATTTCCTGAGGATGATTTTGAGTGCCTAAGAGGAAAACTAGGGGTCTTTCCCCTATCCAAGATTCATAAAGTAGAGATACATGTTGCATCAATTCATGGATGATCAGATATATCTCTGTGGAGTTGACACAAGATTTCACTCTTTAGGGATTGTTTCCTAAAGATGTGTAAGTAATTGCAATGAAATTGATGTAAACAGTTCATGTAATGTACAAGGTATTACTACAAGGTTTTATAAGTTTCATATTGTAACTTACATTTACCTTTGGCATTGTTGTCAAAGGAGAGAATCAAAAAAGAAGAAAAGAAGTTACCTAGGCGTAGAAGTGACTAGAGTGATGGGAGAGGATCAAAGAAGATGGAAATTAGAGAGAATGACTTGAGAGGATGAAAAGAATGGGAAGACTAAAGATTTTTGTCAAAGGGGAGACATATTGGTGCTAAAAAAAAGTATACTCAAAGTGGGAGAAATTGTGAAGATAAAGTTTCTAAAGATACAAACCAAGTGAACATAATGTTGAAATATATTGCATAGAATTTGAATAAAGGCAGTGTAATGCCTACCCCTAGTTGACTTGTCTTGTTGCATTGATAGATTCTTATAGGCCAATTTTCTTATTATGTTTTATGATTATTGGTTGCCAAATTAGATTAAATGTATTTCATACTCAGTTTATATATGTGACGAGTTACTAAGTTCTTTTAGGATTTTTTCGATGATGATATATATGTTCATTTAATAACTTTTAGTTATTTCATGATGTTAGTTAGAGAAATGATTTATATGTAGTTTATATGGTTACTTACCCCAGGCTTGCATGTGTATGGTGTATGTGTATGTTTTACTTTAGGATAGACATTCCTAATATGGTTGAGGGAGGGAGTCATAGTCACCTGCTAGTCGGGATGTACATGATGTGTCACTTCCTACCATTGCTTATTTAATTTAGAATATATGAGTATTTACATTCATGGATTTTATACAGATTGTAGGTACTGGATATTGACTTTCCTGAATTGCTATGATAAGTGTACCCTATCGCAGTATCTCAATGGTATAAGTGGGGAGATAAATCTTGAGTCCAAATCCTAAGTCAACTATCCTAGAAAATAGGACAAGTATTTGAGTCAGTTTCACCTTTCCAAATTCATCAAGTGACGTGAATTCGTGATTTTGATCCTAGAGTTTGTTTTGGTATTTGTACTTTAAGATGAATTTTCGTATTTAGTCTTGTGGGTTTATGATGATTTTTTGTTTTAATTAAATCATATTAAAAGATGATTTAATGATTTAATTTAATAAAAATTTTATAAAGAAAATTCAATATTTATTTATATTTAATTAATTAAGAAATTAATTTAAAAAGGAATTAAATTTAAAGATTTTATTAAAATTCTAATTTAGCCATATTTGTATTTATTTTGTTTTATTATTATTATTTAGGAGTTTTATTTTAATAATAAACTCTAAATAATATTATTAGTTGAATTAATAAATATATTATTAAAATGTCTTGTAATTAACTAGAGAGAACATAAATTTAATAAAGCTTATGCATGAAATTAAAATATAATAAATGAATTAATAAGAGAGAGTAAGAAAATAATTTAATAAATTTTATTTTAATTAAAGTGCATAAAGGTTTTGCATGAAAATTAAAATAATAAAAGATAAAGATCAATGAGTCTTCTCGGGTGATTGCACAATCGAGCCTTAAATTTAGGGGAGAACTCTTTATTAGAGATCTAGAGCTCATTTTACAATAACACATGTTTGGAGGAGCTGATTTCCAAGAAGAGAGTTTTTTGAAAGGAAGGAAATTCTTGCGTGTTTTGTGCATTCATTGGTTTAGCATCAGATCCAGGCAAGATCTTGTGGGTTTGTTTAATAGTAGCTCATTCTTGATTTCTTTATCTTCTCCATGTTTACAAACCTATTTTTAGGATTGAGTTGAATTTGAAACCCTTGTATGTGATTTTTATCATTCTTCATTTGAGAAACCTTTATATATGAATTGAATCTAAAACCCTTGTTCATGATATCATTGTTCTTCGTTTTGAGATCATCTTTATGTAAATTGGAAAATTGAAACTGTCGTGTTGAAATTATTGATCTTTGTTCCTTGAAAACATCTATGAATGAATTTAGTTTTGAAACCCTAGTTTGATGAATTGGGGATTCGTATATGAATTTCTTAAAATTAGTATGTGGTTTTGAAAACAAAACCAAGTTTATTTTATCAATTTTGACTATTTGATCTAGGTTTCTATGCCAGGATTATATTGGTAATTTATGGAAATATATATATTTATATAATTACCATAGTAATTTATAATTACTATTATAATTATAAAAATATAATATAAAAAATAAGAATAGAAAAATTAATTAAAAAATGAGGTGAGGGGGCATGTGTTTATTTTTTTTTATCAAACAAATTTTAATATAAAAAATAAAACATTTAATGTCGGGCAAGGGCCACACACCCCACCACCTTCTCCTTTGTCCTAACTCCATTGATGACTATTTGAAGGACTGCCCGCAGCAGTCCTACTATGGCACCAATGCTACTCAAGCCGATAGGCCTTTAAAAACACATCTTTTATTTTGTAGTTTTTTTTAAAATATAGTTTTTAATATGTTTAAAATTATTATATTTTAAATGGTTTTGTTAATATAGTTGTTAATTAATTCAATTAATATGATTTGTTAATTATATTATTATTGTTAATTATTATTTTATTAATAAGATTGGTAATTATTTTATTAATAATTTAATATAAGTTATCTTATTAATAGATGATTATAATCATTAATAATTTAATGATTTTTTATAGAATTTTAATAATATTTGATTAAAGTTTATAATTAATTTATTATTAAAATGTATGTGTACAAGTTTATTTTGAATTGTAAATTGGGAAAATGGTTATCATTAGTAAACTTGGGTTGTGCTTGATGATTCAATTGTATATGAAAATGATTTATATTACTAGCAAAATTTTATGAGTTGAAAACCTTAGTAATTATAATACTTTAAGTAGACAAAAGCGTGAACCCTATTTTGAAATCGAAAACTCTATAAACAGTAATACTTGAAAAGAAAACTGAAACCCTGGTTGTTATTAAATCTTGTGTTTTGAAAACAAATTGAACTATGAAACAATGTTTGAACAACTTTATATGAATTGTTGAATCATTTGGGATTCTAGTGAATTCAAAAATATTATGAACTATAATATTTGGAAATGAAAATGAAAACTTTAAAACCTTTAGTGAAAATTGAATTGTCATGTTTTCAAAATCTAATGAGTTATGAAAGTTACTTTTGTATGTACTCTTTGTGACATGTGGTTTACTATTGTGGGTTTTTGGTTGACTTAGCTTTGGCCAGTTAGGATGTTTATCAAAGGCTTGGGAGTTTTATTCTATGTTGTCGTGGTGATGTTCTAATTATGATATTTTATACCTGACCATAGTAATGTGTCATGTGTGTGCTATGATGAGTTTGATCAGATGTTTTGATGTGCTTTCTAGTTCTTGTGTAGAACTGAGTAGGGTAATGTGTCTTTCCTCATATAATCTTTGATTCTTTGATCAATTATCTTTGGATTGCTTCCTAATTACCAATATAAGATTGGGGTGATTGTGCAATTTTCTCCTGGTGATGTCATGTTATGACATGGATTTGGTTTTTGTGTACTTTATTTTGGATCAGTCCTATTAGGATGATCGTATTGGTGAAATTTGTGACTATGATCAGTAATATTTTAGTACATTCTAGTTTCTTGTTTAAGAACTGATGTGTGGTTTATAGTCATTTAAGATCTTTTTTTTTTGCTAAACTTAGGGTAGGTTATCTATATGTCATGATGGGAAGTGGTTTGCAATGGAGCCCAAGGCCCTAAAGAGGCTAGTGAGTAACCCATTGTAGGTTATTTTAATAAGTGACATTTCATTAAATGGGTTTTAAATGGATTAATAAGCTATTGGTACCACAAAAAGTCACTAGGAGCACATCTGGAGTATTAAAAGACTACTAGGGTAACCTTAAAGCTAACTTGTTAGTATGCCTTGTTTGCACAAAAAGATGTTGATGTTGCATCAAGACACTAGGGAGATCTGGAGTTTGTAGTGAATGCCAGGGTAACCTTAAAGTTGGCTCATATGATCACACTTGCCCAGTTACATAGTAGATTTCCTACATGTCTTTGTTGCCTCTGGGATTAGTTGATATTCATGTCTTGGTACCCTTTGAGATAGTTTTCTTTTAGGTGATTCCTTGAACCTAGATGTTGGTTTTTGACTTATCTTTTGTTATCGTATTTGGGACTTGAGACTATCTCCTCAACACAGTAGGAGTGAGCCATTTAGGTTCCATGAGGTTGGGTGGTAGTGCATTTTCTTATACCATTGAGATCCAACCGTTGGATGTCATTGCTAGATGTGTTTGTACAACTACTCCTTTCTATCTGATCTTGTATTTCTATGATTGATGGTTATATATCTATTGTACTGCATTTTAATTCATTGATTGTAAGACACATTGTATATTATTTTATGATATATATCCTTTCAGCCTTTCATACCCTATGACCTATACAGTGGATGACTGTGCTTTCTATTTATTTCCAAGTGACATCTTATATAATTGTATATAATTTAAATGGATTTGTACTTGTAGTTATTCTTCAATACGGATTTGTCATATATTGGATTTAGTATTAATTAAAACTTAAATTTGATTCAATGTCATGCGACCCTTAAGAATTGTAATCTATTTTATGGTATGTGTTTATGTAAATGTTAATGCTTCTAATATATTATATCTGTTGTTGTTAAGTTATTATATTTCAAAAAAAATGTTTGGAAAACTTAGTAAAACTTTAGGTTAATTTCTTTTGGGTCACCTAGTAGGTCATTATAGTCAAAGAGTTAAAAAGTTTTATTTTTGTTAATGCATACATTTTATTATCTTATGTGTAATGTTTTCTAATGTAAAATATTATATTTATGTGTTTCCACTAATGCCAAAGGGGGAGATTGTTATCCCCAATTGATAATGTTGTTATTGTATTTAAAAATTTATATGAGTTGTTGAGATTGTCATTGATGTTAAGCCTTAGTTGGTTAGACATTATTATAATTTAGAAGAGTACCATAATATTTGGTTTATAAAGAGTATTTGATTGATGAAGATGATTTGAAGACATCTTGATGATGAAAGAGTTAATAAGTGTTGGTATTCAATGGGTACTTGAATGAATTGGACTATGCTAGTATAATATTGGTTTGATTGTTTTGCAATCATGTAATGCTATGATACTCTGTATAAGCTAAGACATTAATTTGATACTTGATATAAGTAAGAACAATGAGATAAAAATTTGAAGTAAACTTTATATAAGTTTGATTTGAGAAGTTGAATGTAAAACTGAGTTATTGTTGTAAAATTTTATGAAGTTTGAATTGGTACTAAATTATTTTACTGGCCTACAGGATAATTGGATATATCTTATTCACCTCACCACCCCTTCGCCCCCCCCCACTCCCCTACCCCTTCTCAATTATCTAACATTCTCCCCCCTCGGATATAAACCTATGTAAAAAATTATAAACCAAAAAGGAAAAATCAAGTGTCACTGAAA
This sequence comes from Cupressus sempervirens, assembly GCA_028749045.1. Taxonomy (NCBI): domain Eukaryota; kingdom Viridiplantae; phylum Streptophyta; class Pinopsida; order Cupressales; family Cupressaceae; genus Cupressus; species Cupressus sempervirens. The sequence continues at coordinate 555,646,238 of CM053786.1, read as the reverse complement.
AGAAAAAGAGAAATTGATCCAAAAATATCTCTCAAGCTTAATTATGCACAAAGAAACTACTCCCCCTAAGAAGTGCCACCGAGCATCATGTCCAAGTGTATGAGTATGATCAAATTATGTTTGGATTAATGCATACCTACACTAATCAATTCTCACAAGATGGTGCAATCACCCCAATCATACATCTAAGGTACTTAAAATTGTCCTTAGGAAAAGGCTTGGAAAAGATATCTAAAATATTTTCATTATTGCTTACATATTCTAATCTCACTTTCTTCTTTTCCACTTTCTCAAGAAATGATACTTTATTGATATTTTTTTAGTACTAGAGTGAAACACTATATTCTTATACATATTGGAAGCTCTTGTATTATCACAATGAATAACAATGGGTCCATAAAAGGTTATACCAATCTCCTTCAAGATTTGCTTCATCCAAACCAACTACGTACAATTATTTGCAGCATAAACATACTTTTCTTCAATATTAAACTACGATATATATTATTTTTTCTTAATCAACCAAGAAACCAATCTCCCACCTAGGAATAACTCTCCTCCACTAGTATTTTTAATGTCATCAAGATTACCTTCCCATTCTATATTAATATAAGCATACAAGATTATATATATATATATATATATATATATATATATATATATATATATATATATATATATATATATATATATATATATATATATATATATATATATATATATATATATATATATATATATATATATATATATATGTGTGTGTGTGTGTGTGTGTGTATATATGTATGTATATATATGTATATATGTATGTATATATATGTATGTATATATATGTATATATGTATGTATATATATGTATATATATAGATATATATATACATATATACATATATATACATACATATATACATATATATACATACATATATACATATATATATACATATATACATATATATATATATACATACATATATATATACATATATACATATATATACATATATATATATATATATACATATATATACATATATATACATATATACATATGTATACATATATATATATATATATATATATGCATATATATGTATATATGTATATGTATATATATAGATATATATATATATATATGTATATGTATATACATACATATATGTATGTATATATATATGTATATGTATATGTATATACATATATATATATGTATATACATATATGTATGTATATATATATGTATATGTATATGTATATACATACATATATATATGTATATATACATATATATATATATGTATATATATATACATATACATATACATATATATATGTGTATATATATATACATACATATATGTATGTATATACATATACATATACATATATGTATATGTATATGTATATACATACATATATGTATGTATCTATATATACATACATATATAGATACATACATATATAGATACATACATATATGTATGTATCTATAGATACATAAATATATGTATGTATATATATATATATCATACCATAATCCATAATCCATACTTCCCTTCAAATATTTGAAAATTTTCTTTACAAGTGCTAAATGTGTTTCCTTAGGTTCTTCAAATCTTGCAAAAATTCCAACTATATTAGATACATTTGTGCTAGTATGAGTTAAATTTTGAAATCCCCTATCATAGATATGTACCTAATCTAATATCTATTAGATGAATCATCAATAGAAGCTAACTTATAATTTGTTAGCATAGGAGTCCCAACTGGTTTATAATTTTTCATTCTAAACTTTATCATTAAGTCCTTACGATACTTAGCTTATGATATGAAAATAACATCTCATTCTGATTTATTTACAAAATCAAGAAAGAGTTTCATCTCTCCTATCATATACATCTCAAATTCATTATTTTTCTCTTTGAAAATTTATTAATCATTGCATCATTCTCACCAAAGATAATATCATCAAGAATGACTTAAGAAGTCATAACACCTTCAAGATTAGTTCTCAAATATAAATTACTATCTATACTATCTTTCCTAAAACCCAAATGTAAAAAAAACCTATCTAACCTTGTATACTATGCTCTTAGTGCTTGCTTTAAGTCATATGGTGATTTCTTCAACCTATAAACCATGTCATCCTGATCTATCAAATGAAACCCATTAGTTTTCTTAGTGTATACTTCTGCTTAAATTTCTCCATTCAAGAAATAATATTTGATACCTATCTAATAAAACTTGAGGTTCTTGTTAGTTGCATATACCAAAACAAATCTTACTACTTTAATTCTAGCCACAAGAGAAAAGCCCTCCTCAAAATGTACACATTCATGTTGTGAATGTCCTTTTTATATGAACATTACTTTTTTTCTCAATAATTCACCTTTCTCATTCATTTTATTCTTGAAGACTGACTTAGTTCCTATAGCATTCTTTGCTTTAGGCCTAGGAACCAATTCCCATGTATTGTTCTTCTCATTTTATTGTAACTCTTCTCTCATTGATTTATTAATCCATGATTAATCTTTACGCACTTCATCAATACTTTTAGGCTCAACTTGTGATACAAAACATAATTCATTCCTCATTATTAGTCCCTACCTTATATAAGGCAAGGAACTAATGTTCCCGATAGACCCCCTATAATTTTTTCATGCCCAAAACTTGTTTAAACCAAAGGTTTTTAAGAAAAGTATTTTTAAATTTATTTTCATCTTTGTAATTTTTGAATTCTCATTGGCTCCCGACCAAATTCCTGGGGGATAAATCATATTTTCTGAAATGAAAATTAGTTAAAAACTCAAAGAAATAAATTCTATCTAGAAGTAAATGCTAAATGGACATTATGTTTGACAGAAAAGTTTTTTAGTTAAATAATCTACCAAAATCACTCACACGTTTTGAAGGAATGAAAATCATGTTCTTGTGAGTTGTTATAAAAATATCTTATTCATTTAATTTTCCTCCTACCTCAGTTTAATGTTTTCTTCGTATAAGTATTAATATTGTTTAAACAAAGTATAAAATAATAATTCCCCTCATTAGGAAAATAGGGAACAAGAGATAAGTGATTATACATGTAAGGCATGGGTTTCTTAAATGGAAAGTTAAATGATTTTGAATAATATTTTTTATTTTGAATTAAGGGATAAGTATCTTATAATTCTAGAATACCAAATCATGATATTGAGGTATGAAATATTATTTTTATTGGTAGGTCACATATTTCTATTGTATGACAAAATTTATTGTAATTAAAATTCCATCATTTGTTTAAGAGTTAAAACTCCTTGAACTAAGTACAATCTTGATCATTCTTATAGAGCATCAAAGCTTTGCACCCAACAAGATAATCAATAATATCATTATGTAAAATTATTTTAAAGATAGAATTTATAATATTTATTATATATAATTTTTTAAAAATGTATTTAGTTTTAAAATTTTACATTTATATATTTATATTTTATCTTTTTCTTAATTTTTAATTTTAATTTTAAAATATATATATCAACTAATTATATTATTCAACATTGAATATCAAACTTTAAATTAAATTAATTGATTTTTGAATATTTTTGTAGTTGTACAATTATAGTTTTACCTTTTTTTCTTAATTATTATTTTAAAATATAAAAGATATTTTAGTGTTCTTCTTAGTACATATTTTATTTATTTTATGTTTCCATGTGTCCATTCCAGGTTTTAATTTAATCTATGCTTTTAAACTTCATTGCCAAAAGGTAGGGACTCTAGCTCATCAAGAGCTCTTGTTTCTCTATTCATCAAACCTTTACTTATATTGTCAATAATCTAATCATTTGAATGACTTAATGAAACATATCTTGGTGTTCTAGGTTATTCAATCTATACCTGTATCTCATTATCTATCTCAAAGAATTTCTCTTGCTCTTGATTTTGATTTTGATTCCAACTTATAGATGTTTGATTTACTTCATTATTTGAGTCATAGTCAAATGTTCTTTCCTGTATATAAAATATTTCATCAACCTTCACATTAGCACTTTCAATTAGTTTCTTCAATCTCATATTATAACACTTGTACACTTTTCTCTTAATAGAACATCCAAAAAAATTCCTTCATTACTTATAGGATCAAACTTTGCTAGATCTCATTATCTCTCCATATATAACATTTTCTACCAAAAATTTTGAAATACTTAACTGGTGGTACATGACTGGAAACAAAATTTCATTTAGTGTTTTACCAATACAATGTTTGATCTGAACTATATTCAATTTGTAAATTATTGTAGTGGCTTCTCCACTGAACATGGGATACCTCACCTCAAGAATCAGAGTCCTCATTATATCAAGTATAGTTATATTCCTTCCTTATGTTACTCCATTTCGTTGTGGTTTCCTAGGAGCTAATGTTTTCCTGAATATACTATACTCTTCACAATAGGCATTATTTTTATCTGACATAAATTTTCTACCTCTATTTGACCTTAAGCATTTGATCTTCAAACCTAATTCATTCTCTATAATAACTTTATAAATTTTGAAACTGTAAAAGGTTTCAGTTTTATCCTTGAAAATGCAACCCGCATCATCCAAGAATAATCATCAACAAATAGAATACAATTTCTCTCACCATAGTATGATCAAGTCTTTGTAGGACCACACATATCTGCATGCACTAGATCCAACTTTGCCTTGGCATAATTTTTCTTTCTTGTAATTCTATTTATTGTTTGTTTACCAAACACACATTCCTTGTACAACATGCTAGTAGGTTTCCTAGTCTTAGGTAAATCTATGATTGCATTTGAATTAATGACCTTTCCATTTTATCAAATTTCACATGACAAAAAAATTTTATGACATAACCAACTATCATTAATCTTAGTAATAAAACAACTTAATCCGAAAGGATTTAACTAAAATATATGACCTTTGATCTTTGTACCAAATGCAATCGAATTACTTGAATGGTCTCTAATTGATCAACTTACATTCTTGAACTACAAATGATAAACCATATCTACAAGTTTTCCAATACTCAATAGGCTACTCTTCAATCCTTCAACAAATAAGACATCATCAGCATTAATTTTTTTATCAAGAGTAATAGATCCCTTTCCTTTAATAAAATAAGGGATGTTATCACCAAATATAACAACTCAACCATAATATTTCTTCAATTCCACAAACTTATCTTTATCACATGTCATATGATATAACCATCCAATATTTATGATACATTCAAACTTCTTTTCAAAATGTAACACTAATGTTTTTTCTTCATTTATAGAACTTTATTTATTTAAAGGGATTCATTCTTTTATAGAAACAAAACCAATTTCATCATCATCACTATCATTGGAATCATTATCTAATTCTCCTCGCCAAAATAATAGTATTCTTTAGAATATCTAGAATGTAAAGCTTAGGCTTATACTTAGACACTCTAGTAGTACATCTATATGTAAAATGAAAAATATTATTACATGGAAAATATATCAAAGGTAACTTTCTTTCATATTTTACTTTGCCTATGTGTTCTCTATTAGCGACTAGTGCTTCAAGTTCTTCAAGCTTCCTTTCTTCCTCCTCTATCTCTACCCATTCCTTGGCATATTCTCCAATATATCCATAGGCTCTACTTGTACACACACTCTTTCTTAGAAACCTCCTATCTTTATTAACAATAACCTTAAAATAAATTTCTACTTTAGGTAAAGCATTCTTTCATTAGAATCGATAAAATCTCATAACTTACCAATCAATATCTCCCTATCAAATCTTGTGATTAGAGGTATCACTTCCTCAATGGCCACAATATTTGTATCATAACTAGTATCAAATATCTTAGAATATTTTTCAAAATCTCCTCTTATGTTATAGTTCCACCAATATTCCTCATCCCTATAAAATCCTCTATTATTCTTTGAACATAATCTGGGTTCACACTTCAACATTCTTGTACTCTCTAGCTTTTCTTTCCAATTTTGCACCTTTTCTTTCTTTGTATACTTATCTCCTTAATAAAATGTATCTAACTTCTTCCAAATTACATGTGTTGAATATAATTCCTTAACCTCTATGAATTCTTCTTTAGATAGGGCACTAATCAGAGCTTCCTTCCTAATCGTGTTACATTAAAAATCTTTATTCTCCTTATCTGTACATGAAGACAACTCAAATTCTGACTTCATAACTAATACCAATTGTTAGTAACTAGAGTCCTTACCTCACAAGGGGAGGGGGGGGGGTGGGGGGGGGGGTGTGTGGACCAATTGTGGGTAATAACTATGAAATTCAAACTTTGTAAACTAGTAAATAATCAACAATTTAACAACACACAATAATTTGTGTACTTGAGGAAAACCCTATTAAGGGAAAGAACATAGTAGGATGATATCTACAAGATCATGTACTAATATATAAATATTATTTTTAAAGGATATGACCCTATTAGAAGTCAATACAATGCATCAGTTACATATGTTCCTATTAAACAAAAAGTCATCATTAAAGCACTAAACCCTTGTTAAAGGGTTCACAACCTTATTAAGAGTTGATGATAATAAAATACTCACTACTTGAGAACACTTCCTAAAGGAGAAGGTTAGCCCACCTTCAAGAGACACACTATCTTATAGAGTAAAGGTAAAATCCACCTTTATTGAATTGGTTGATCAACAATTCAATTATCTTTATAGTTCCATTGAAGCCCATTAGGAATGATAATAGATTCCACTCATACCTCTTACAAAAAGATATAACAATCCCTCAATTCTCTAATATCAAGCATCAAGGCTCACATAGATAAAAATTATTCCCATATATTACAAATGAGGAAATTACTTTCCTTTATACAAGTTATATAAAAGAAATAAGGTTGACATGTTAGGACCTCCCCAATGCACAAATCACTAAATAAACCCATGGTAAGGAATACACACCTTCTCAAGAAATTATATGATAAATCCAATTCATTAGATACATGAAAATATCCATAACTAATGCTTGTCATACTAATTAGCATGCTACAACATCCTATCGACTACTAGAAAGGTATTTCATACACCAAAAACTAGAAATAAATCCATCATAAACCAAATGACCAAAAAATCCAAAGATACATGCACATCCAAGTCTTCCACCATCCTCTAAACTTGAAAAACTAAGTCCAACTAGAAATCATGTTATAACAAAAATACTGCAACTATCTCTAGCATTATAATTTACTACTGGCCTATAGACAACCTTCACCAAATCAAATGTAATTCATTCAAACCAATATATAATAAGTTGTGACCATATAAATAAGGCCTACACTCATTCTTTAACAAAAATCCATGCTCACATACTTAGGACTATCATATGTTGTCTGTACTATACTAATCAATATCATGTAACATACATAATCTGAGTCAATCTTGCAACTATAGAACATATGTTGACATCAATGAAGAAATACTTGATCATATCATCATGTCAAAAATAATTACAACATAAAAAAATCCTCTAATCTCAACACTCACATATGCCAATGTACAAAAATAATATATGAATAGTTATAAATAAATACAATAGAATTTAGTTTAGATCAAAATAAACAATGATATAATTCAATCATGAGAGGAACCACAACCTCATTCATTATCTTCCAAATAACACCTCCCAATAAGAGGGGAAGAACATTGCTCTATATAATACCAAAATGAGATAATATTTTTCTTATTTCAGCTTTATATAAGTCTTATGGGAAGTGATTCCTTTTCTTCATCCACAATTTTTTCCTTTCCATAAATTGCAATAGTTGCCTACGTTACAAATTAACTTGACAGGGACAAAGAAAGATTGTGATTCTTTTGATTGAATGTTTATCTTTACTTTACAAATTAACTTGATAGGGACAAAGAAAGATTGTGATTCTTTTGATTGAATGTTTATCTTTACTTTACAAATTAACTTGATAGGGACAAAGAAAGATTGTGATTCTTTTGATTGAATGTTTATCTAATTAGAATATATTACGTAGAATCTAGTCAACACAAACTTCCTTTTATTTTACAAACTTATTTCATTATGTGTATTTTTAGAGCATGACATCTCATGACATCTTGATAATGTCAAAAAAAAGTAGGAAAATCAAAAAAATTAAAACAATCTTACCCTTATAGATTAAATTTTTAGTTTTCTTCAAAGTGACATATAAAAATTCTATCAAGCATGAGAGAAAAGTTCCTACTTTAGGACACCCTTAGACATCATGCACCAAGGAAAAAATTAAGCTTGAAAAAAGTAAGCCAATTTTCACTATTTAACATTTTTATTCCAAGTGTTAGTCATTTGTGTGCGATGTTTATAGATGGGACCAAACTTGTGTTAGTTTCTGACACATTTTTCATACTTTGAGGTGTATGGTATTTTTAATAGCCCATATTTTTATGCAACATATTATCACTTGGTAATTTATTTTGTTTAAGAATATAGTTTATATGTGTGGTATTAGCATTTTTTCCAAATTATTTTGGAAAGTTAAATGTTACAAAGATTTATTTTAAAAATCTTCAAGTTTTGATACTAAGTTCTTTTTAATATTTATGAGATTTCAAATACATTTATATGAGTCACAGAGAAACTCAAATCTTACAAATAATCTCTTCCTAGTAACAAAGATTTTGTCTTGGCAATGCTAAGTGAATCAATTTTAATTTTTAATTTTAAACATTTTTTAAATTAAAAGAAACCAAATCAAGGGGGTTGACCCATGAAGAACAATTACAAGTAACAACACATCAACAAAAAATTGAAATAAAATATATTCACAATAGATTGTTAGCTTGTCCCTTCTCTTAATTCAAAGACCCCTCCCTTAAAACCTAGTTGACCATAATAGAGTTTTTACTAATAGTAAGAAGAGTGTTCATTGTAAGAAAAAAAAAACCATAATATCTAACTTACTAAGAAAATTAGTAACTAAGCCATGAAATTTTTTAACAAAAAAGTTCCAAAAATTAATAGAGTCTTGTGCCATATAGGGCTAGTATTCAAAGAGTAAATGAGGATAGTGCAAATCCTATAGAAGTTAAATAACTTGAGAAAAATAAAAAACCATTAAATAAAATTATCTCCCTCCTTGGGCTTTGTTAGCAGCAACTAGGTCTAGTCCTTGGCTAGGAAGGAAAACAATTCTCTAGTAGCTTTTCCATTATAACCTTCCTTTGTGTATTTCTTTTTATGTAAAATACTAAAGGTAGTGGTAGAGGAGTACATCACCTTGAGGGCATAAATGGCCAATATGGTGTACTTCACATCCATTTTCTCTATGTTGGCATTGAGTTTGGGAATAGAATTCTCATTAGTCACACATCCACCACAGATTCTAGATATTTTATGGATGCTACCTATAGAAACTTCCTCCAACACATGTTTACCTTTTTTTGGGCCTGAGGAGGTCACACTATTTTTTTTTTAGGAGAGTTCTCAATGTCTTCAATAAGCTTGGAAGAGACGTGGGTGGAAAAACTTATGTGGCACTTTCATCATTTTTAGACCCATCATTATCCTCATCAATGAACTTCTCCCTGTAGAATTTTTCCTTCATTCTAGGTTTATTGTAAATCCTATGGGATCTAAGGGCATTTTCCCCAACCTCGCCTTTAGAGCTAACCATAAAAACATGGGGTTCAAATTTAGGGTTTTTAGTTGTAACAAACACATTGGTAGGGGCCTTTTTAGACCTTTTACCCATTTTGGGTGCAGTAACTAACAAGGTCCTAATAGGAGGGGAGGTTTTGAATTTATGGATATATTTCTTAGTGGTGGTCTCAAAAGAATTCATAGAGGGTTCGGGGGGAGGGGTGAAAACTTCTTCAACCATGATATTTTTTGGCAAGTAGATGGAAAAGTGGGAATTATATGATACAAAATCAACCATTTGTAGAGGATGGTATTTTATTTCCCTAACTATGTCATTCCTTGAAATCATTAATCATAAACTCAAGCACATGCAACATGAATAACATAAAGGAAATCATATCTTGATGATGAAAGTGATTGAGAAAAGGAAAGTGGTAGTAGTAACAATTCCCAAATATACCTTCAAGGGTCAAAAATATCATTATGACCATGCATACTTGGTCCTAGAGTTTGGGAAGAGCTTCTCTTTGAAACCCCCATGTAATTTGACTAGAGTTTCTAAAAGATTTGAGCAATACAAATCCACAAAACCCATAGAACACCTACATGAAAGAACCTATCACAGAGAAGCAAAGACAAAGAGAAGGCAAGGGTTTGGCTGTCAAAATATGAAAGAATATATTATCAGATGGAAAGAATGAACGAAATTTACAATTGATCAATCTTTATAGAAGGAGATCGTAAAATCCTAATAGGGAAACCCTAAAAGGTAAATGACATTTAATAATTAATATTTAATTATTAAATAGAAATACATGTACATAAAGTGAAATCTTAAGAAGGGAGTAAAGGTAATTTAATAAATTAAATTAAATTAACCCTTTACTCTAACACACACCCCCCCCCCCCCCCCCCCCCCCCCTTGCCTTAAGATGAGCAACAATGCAGCTACAAACAATGCAAAAAAGTAAGAAAACTACAATGCTGAAAGTAAGAAATGGGTCATGGCAACATGGCCTGATGAGGTACCCAACACAACCAAATATCTAAAAAATGAAGAAATGGGGAAAACCATGTAGGAAAAACCCTACTTTAAAAAGAAATAGAAGAATCTTAAAAGAAATAAAAGAAGGAAGGAAGGACTGATCACTAAGACCCCCCAAGGACAAATTCCTTCACCCCAAGCATGGAACATAGCTAAAGATACCATTGGGATGCAAAAGGTTTATTAAAGATGTCTACAACCTACTCAATAGTGGGAATGTACTCCAAGCTAAGAGATTCATCATAAATTAGATGCTTGATGAAGTGCATGTGAAGCTCAATGTGCTTTGTCATCTGATACTCAACTGGGTTGTAGGAAATGTGCATAGCACTTTGATTATCACACCAAAGAAAGGTTGAACTATTAGGAGGAAAGATGAACTCTATTATTAATTTTTGAAGCCATAAAACCTCATGACTAGTTAGCATAATTGTCATGTAGTATTTTACCTTTATAGATGATAATGCATGAGCATGCTACTTCTTGCAAGAACATGTGATAGGACTATAACCAAGACAAAAAACAAAACCAAAAGTAGACTTTTGATCATCAATATCACCAGCCCAATCTAAGTCTGTATAACCAAAAATGTGAGGATCCCTTGATGTGTAGTGAATGCCATAACATGTAATACCCTGGATGTACCTCAAGATACATTTGGAAAATTTCCAATGACTCTCATGTGGATCATGTGAGAATCTAGAGACAAGTCTAGTCACAAAGGAAATATCAAGACATGTGTGTGTCAAATACAACAAACTACACATAAGTTGTCTATATAAAGTGGAATGCATGATAGGAATAGTGCAAGTGGTAGTTAAAATAATACCTAACTGAAAAGGTGTGGAAGAAGGCTTGCAATCAAGCATGTTGAATTTTTGAACCATATCAAGAGCATACTTCTACTAGAGTATGGCTATCCCATCCGAAGACTAAACAACTTATAGGCCCAAAGACTAGTGAATAACTCTAAGGTCTATCATCTCAAACTGCTCTCTCAAAGCTCATTGGACACTCTAAACTTGTAATGATGAGATCATCTACATATAGCACAAGTATCAATAACGTAGCCCTATAACACTAAATATATACAATAGGATTAGAATGACATCAAGTGAACTATGAAACAAGCAAGAAGGAATCCATCTTCTCATACCAAGCCCAAGGAGCTTGTTTGAGACCATATAAAGACCTTCAAAACCTACATACCAAAGAAGAGTCTTGCACAAAACCATGAGGCTACTCCACATAGATCTTCTCATGTAGGTCTTCATGCAAAAAGACACTCTTCAAGTCCATCTAAAAACCTATTCATCCTTGAGAAGTTACAAGAAAGACTACAAGGCGAGTAGAATCCATCTTGGAAACAAGAGTAAAGGTTTTAGAGTAATCAGTACCCACAACCTATGAAAATCCCTTCATAATAAGATGTGCCTTGTACCTATCAATAGAACCATCTATAGCATACTTGGTATGGTACACCCACCAGTGTTGAACCAACTTTCTTCCTTTCAGAAGAGGACAAAGATCCCATGCATGGTTCTTCATCAAAGAATAGTACTTCTCATACCTAGCCCTATCCCACTCTAAGTGTCTTGTCACCTATGAAAAAATGTGTTGATCAGCTGAAATCATATGACTCAACAGTCTATTACTAGATGTTTGAGCACTAGTGCAACGAGAATCTAAAGGATCACCTGCCATAGGTCTTGAAGCATCATCAACAGTATCATGAGCCCACTTGGGTAGTCAATGAATATTTTTTGGAGGTGGTGAAGGGGGATCAACATCAATATCTTTCTCAAAGGATACATAATCCTATGGAGGAGAAGAGGAAGTACTAGGTAGTGAAGAGGAAGTTGGTGATGGAGGCTCCATCTGAGAATAACGCTCATCAAACTAGACATCTCACAAAACAAGACATATCTAGAATCAAGATCAAACAACTTGCATGCATTTACTTCCTCAAAGTAACCAATAAAGATGAGTGGTCGGCTCTTCCTCTCCATGGCTTTCTATTGAGCATCTCCAATAAATGCCCAATCCTCACTATCAAAAATGTAGAATGTAGAAACACCAAGCTTGACATGAGTCCAAGCCTCCTCAGGAGTCAAATGTCACAATGCCTTGATGTATTTGATTCTAAATATAGTTGGAACAATTGATAGCCTTAGCCCAAAATGAAAAACTCATAGCTCAAGATTGTATCATACAATTGGCCATCTCCTGTAATGTCTTATTCTTTCTCTTTGCAACCTAATTCTGTCGAGGGGTATGGGGAACTATGAACTGATACTATAAACCATGCTTAGTGTAAAAATCTTTGAAAGACTAATTCACATATTCCCTTCCATTGTTAGTGTGTGTATTTCTTCTCCACAAATGTCTTAAAGATTCAAAATTAATCAAAGACATTAGACTTGTACCTCAAAAAGTACACCCATGTGCATCTAGAGAAGTCATCTATGAAGGTAAGCACATATCGAGCACCTAAAATGGATGGAGTGGGAAATGATAAAAGATTACTATGTATCAACTCTAATGGTGCCTTATCATGTGTAGATATACTTGTTGGAAATGGATCTCTATAATATTTTCCAAGTGCACAACCTTGGCAAGCACCATCAGTATAAGAGATCTAAGATATCCTAATCACTAGCTCCTATGTACTCATTTGTTGTTGATATATGTAGTTGACCTGGCTAAAAAACATATGCTATAGTTTTCTCACTATGTCTACATGAGCAATAAGAGAAATACCTATAGAATCAAAGATCTAAAATCCATGAAACTAATATAAGTAAGACTTGAGATCAACACTCCCAGTAGAAATTCCCAAGTTAGGATCATGGAGGTTTGAAATAAATACATCATGTGCTAAGAACTCAACTATCTTACCAAAGCCAGAATGAAAAATGTGATAGATAGATAGGAGGTTCATAGAAATGGTCAAAACCAAGAGAAAATCCTATAGTAAACCACCCTCAAAAGAGATAGTGCCTAAACCTAAAACTGAAAGTTGTGCAGAGTCATCGATAGCAATCTGTGTAGTAACACTCTGAGAAAATGAGGTAACCAAATCAGGTGAGTTTTTCATACGATGGGAAGCACCTAAATCAAGAATCCAAGTAATTGAAGAAGACAATGCTCATGTAGAAAGATCATGTCCTTTCCCTAAAGGAGGAGGTAGTGGCTTTGAAGAAGCAATACTATATTGTTGCATGACCTCCTCTAAAGCCTCAAGATATTTCCAACACCTAGAAACTATATGTCTTTCCTTGCCACAAAAACTACAAGGATCACCTATGAACTTCTTAGTCTTGGAGGAAGACTCACCAAACTTAGGAGATTTACCCTTCAGAGTGGATTTTTGAGCATCTAATTAGGAGTAGGAATGGAGGAACTCTCACTACCTTTTGAAATTAGCTTGGGCTTCAGTTTTGGATTTGGCTTCCCTATAGATTTCTCAGAAACCAATGTCTAGGTCTTTGATCCTTTGAGAGTATCCAATTGTGAAATCTTGGACTACTCTCTTGTCAATCGATCACAGAAACCTCAAAAGTGGGCAAGGTGAATCTAGGACCCAAAGCATCCATAGAGGAATGGAAGGTAGAAGAAAAAATTTGAAAGTTTCCTTGAAGCTTTGATAGAATTAGATATATGCATTCCTTATCTATCTTCACTTTCCCATACCCATTCAAAAAAGTTCATTTTTATTTGAAGCTCACTAGAAAGTCCTCCATAGAGGGAAAACCATATGGTACAAGTGAAGTAAGATCTACCTCAATCTGAAGTGTTATGAACTCGTTGATGGTACCAATTAAGTTCTTGAACTTGTCCCACATTTCTTGAGGAGCCGTGCAATCATCAATAAGAAAATATAAACTTCCTGAAACACTCAAAGAAATCAAACCCATGGATTTTTCCATCTTATTCCTATGTTGAAAATTTTGATATTGACTCTAAAAAATTGGTTGCACTATATCTAAACAAGACCATAAACCCTTTGAACAGAGAAGTCCTTGCATAACAGATGTCCATGTGTGATAGTTATGTGGGTTTAGAAGAACTAGACAAGAAGAGGTATCGGCTATTATTTTAAGAAAGTGTTTGAATTTCTCTGATATACTAATATTATAACATAAAATAATTAAAAAAATACACCCCCCGCCCCCACAATGCAAAAAAATGAACCCTAGCTACTAGAAGGAAAGTGTAGACAAGAAAGAGAAAAAATTGCCTCCCAAGTCAACGTTGTCCAAATTTGATGAATTGTATATGAAAATAGGGGTTTTGGCATGCTCTAAATCCAATTGTGATAGCCATTTCAACTCAAAGAGCTCCAATTTTTAGATAACACTCTATTTGCCAACAAAAAAAATACTAGATTTGATGCAACAAGCCCTCATTCTTGCTTTCTTCAAAAACTTGAACAAGCTATAGCAAATCTGGCTTTAATACCATGAAGGATTTGAGCAATACAAATCCAAAAAACCCGAAGAACACCTACATGTAAGAACCTATCACATAGAAGAAAACACAAAGAGAAGCCAAGGGTTTGGCTTTGAAAATATGGAAGAATATATTATCAAACTGAAAGAATGAAATGAAATTAACAATTGATTAATCCTTATAGAAGGAGATCACAAAACCCTAATAGACAACCCCTAAAAGGTAAATGATATTTAATAATCAATATATAATTATTAAATAGAAATGCATGTGCATAAAGTAAAATCTTAAGAAGGGAGTAAAGGTTGTTAGGACTATTCTCAGATAGAAATAACAGTTACATGCAAATATAACCAATATCAGAAAATAATAGATCTCATTAAAGAGAACATAAGACACCAAGATTTAATGTGGTTCACCTAATCCCTAGGCTATGTCCACCAACAAAAAGTCCAACATTATTATTATCTAGTGATTATAATCAAAAATTCCTTATAGCTCAATACCACTGCAAGAAGCTACAATATCACCATTACATTATGAAATCCCTAATGCTAAGCCTTTTTATACAAGCTTTTGTCACTTAAAAAATTAGGGATAGAATAATAGAAAAATAGTAGCTAGTTCCTTTTACAATATAAGGGAATTTTTGGCTTCGGGACACTGCCCCGAAAATCCCTATGGGGGTGTTACCCCTTGACCCCACCTTGTACAGTGACAGGAAGCACACTTGGGGCACTATCCTAGGACCTCACAAGGGCGCTACCCATTGACCCCACCTAGGCTCCATATCACAATAATCTCCCACTTGGAGACTGATTAAAATCCACAACAATAACCTCCCACTTAGAGATTGATCATAGCATTACTAAACCTATAGTTTTCGCTGGAATATATCAAACCACCCTAGACTATGTTGTTCATTTATTCTAGTCAGTCAAGAAAACCAACTAAAGTTGAAGAGGAATTTAGCTTCTCCCTTGTCACTACCTTTGTAAACATAACCATTGGATTGTCATTTTTATGTATCTTCTCCAACTTTAACTGTCCATAATCCAAAACTGGTTGAATCAAATGGTACTATAATTGTATGTGTTTTGCCTTTGAATGCAAAGCTAAATTATTTATAAGATGAATGGCACTTTGGCTATTTGTGAAAAAATAATTATCCTTCTAAGGGTTTCCCAATTCTTCTAGGAAGAACTGAAGCCATATCATCTCCTTGGCTACCTTTGTAGTAGCACATACTCTACCTCTATAGGGGATAAAGCATTAACCTTTTGTAACCTAGAAACCTAGCTCACAGCTATCCCACCAATAGTAAATACAAAACCTATAGTTCTCCACCTAGTATCAATATCCCTTGCCAAATCTAAGAGAACATATCCCTCTAAATCAGTAGTAGAGCCCCCAAATTCTAAACACTTACTAGATGTA
The DNA here is from genome assembly GCA_028749045.1 of Cupressus sempervirens. NCBI lineage: Eukaryota > Viridiplantae > Streptophyta > Pinopsida > Cupressales > Cupressaceae > Cupressus > Cupressus sempervirens. The sequence continues at coordinate 555,629,680 of CM053786.1, read as the reverse complement.
CCTATCAAATATATGAGAATCCATTTAACTACATTCTAATGCTCAATTCCTGGATGACTCATATACCTACTAACGAATCCCACTACATGTGCAATATCTAGCCTAGTACATACCATAGCATACATCAAGCTTCCTACAGCTACAGCATAAGGTACCTTGGACAACTTATCCTCCTCTTCTTGTATCTTTGGACACACCTCTTTAGTCAACTTCAAATGGCCAGGTAAAGGTGTGTTGACAGCTTTAACATTCTCCATAGAGAAATGTTGCAATATCTTCTCAATTTAATCAACCTAAGATAATGTCAATTTCCTATTCATTCTATCTCTGCAAATATTAGTACCAAGAATTTTTTTCTACCACCAAATCCTTCATAGTAAATGCATGTGCTAACTAGCATTTCAGCCCCTTAATGTGATCCATGTTAGACTCAATGACAAGCATATCATCAACATATAAACATAAAATAATATAGCTATCATCATCCAACCTCTTAAAATAAACACAATGATCTGAATGACACCTACTATATCCATGCTCGTGCATAAACCTATCAAATTTTGAATACCATTGCTGAGATGCTTGCTTCAAGACTATAAACTTTTCTTCAATCTACACACTAAGTTATCCTTACCTTTGACCTCAAATCCCAGTGGTTGTGCCATATATATCTCTTCATCTAAATCACCATGAAGGAATGTTGTTTTAATATCAAGATGCTCCAAATGCAAATCTTCAGTAGCCACAATACTTAAAACAATGTGAATAGAAGTCATTTTAAAAATAGGAGAGAATATCTCATCAAAATCAATGCCCTTTGTCTATAAAAATTATTTTACAACTAACCTAGCTTTAAATATTTTCTTACCTCCATCCTCTTTTTTTAACCTATAAACCCATTTATTCTATAAAGCCTTTTTACCTATAGGAAACTTGCATAAATCCCATGTCTTATTTTTCAATAAAGAGTCCATTTATTCTTTCATTGTAGACTCCCATTGAATCTTTGTATCCACCTACATAGCTTCATCATAACATTCAGGTTCACCAATATTACTAAGTAAAATAGAATACAAAGAAGGAGAAAATCTTTCTAGAGGTCTACTTAGCCTTGTTTACCATCTAACATTCACTGGGGTGTGTGGTATTTGTTGTTGCGATTGTTGCACATTATGAGGAATTGTTGGAACATCATCTTTTGGAGTATCATCCAGCACTACATAATCATTTTCTTTCTTCTCATGTTGCTGCAATAGATCTTTGTATAACACTTTCTCATTGAATATGGCATCCCTACTTCTTACAATCTTACAATTTTCAAAATTCCAAAGCCTATAACCAAATTCATCAATGCCATGTCCAAAAAATATGCATTTCTTTGACTTAACTTCCAGCTTGGTTCTATTTTCAAAATCTATATGAGCAAATGCTTCACAACCAAAGGTTTTGAGAAAAGAGTAACTCACCTTCCTACAAGTCCATGCTTCCTTTAGAATACCACATCCCAAAAGAGTAGAAGGACCTCTATTAATCAAATATACAATAGTATTGATAGCCTTTGCCCACATGTTTAAGGGAAACCCAACATGCAACCTCATGCTCCTTGCATGCTCCATTATAGTCATGTTCATGCATTTAGTCACTCTAATTTCTTGTAGAGTCCTTAAAATAATTTTCTATCTACAAATACCATTAGTGGAGCAATAATATTCAAATTCATGACTACAATACTCACCACCACTATCAGATCTTAGATATTTTAATTTCTTACCAGTCTCATTTTCAACCAAGCATTTCCATTTCTTAAAAGTTTAAAATGCATCAGATTTTTGTCTAAGGAAATAAATCCATACTTTTCTAGTTGCATCATCAATAAATGTAATATAATAATGAGAGCCACCAAGGGAAGATACTTGAGTTGGTGCCCATACATTTGTATGCACAAGCTCTAATCTCTCACTTTTCTTTTCCTTCCCAATCTTCACAAAACTCACTATCTTTTATTTTCCATACACACAACTTTCACAGAAATCCATATCAGCACATTTTAGACCTAGTAAAACTTTCTTTGATTGAAGTATATTCATACCTTTCTCACTCATGTGCCCAAGTCTATTGTGCCACATTGTTGTATCAGAATCTACAGAAATTATTTGTTTTGCCTACTCAACTACAATAATTTTTCCTAAATATTTATCTTTCTCTAAAACAATCAAAGTAGAAGGAATAATATGACCTGTAAAAAGATATAAGGTGCCTATTTTCATACCTTTTTCTACTAAAAGGGAACCTTTTGAAACCTTACAATTTTTATCATTAAAAGTAACTACACAACCCTCATCACCAAGTTGCCCTACTAAAATCAAATTCCTACTCAGCCTTAGAACATTTCTTACCTCATGTAGTAGCCAATGATTCTCATTCTACAACTTAATCTTAACTTTTTCATTTCCAAAAATCTAGCAGGGTTCATTATCCCCCAAATAAAAAAGCCCAAAATCCCCTTGGACATAATCAATGAAATAACCTCTATGAGGTGTAGCATGAAATGAAGCACCAAAATCTAAAACCCATGAATCATCAAAACTTTCTAAAGATAGAAGCAAAGCATCCTCTTTGGATTTTTTACTTACCACATTTGCCTCCTTGTTCCCTTATGGTTTATCTCCTTCATTGTTCTTTTGAGTCCAACAATCTTTCTTCTTATGCCCCGTTTTACCATAGTACTAGCAATCTCTCAGTCCTCTGGATTGAGACCTCTTCCCTTTTGACTTTCCTCTTGATTTCCCACGATTTTCAAAATTATTTCCTCTCTCATTTATTTTACCTCTACTTTTTATGTTCAAAGAACTTCCTAATGTAGATCCACCTGAGGATTTCCTACAAGTTTTCTCACTCAAAATAACACCGATCACATCATCATATTTTAGGGTAGTAGATCAAGAAATAGAATTACTCACAACCATTACCAAGCCATTCCATCTTTCAAGAAAAGAACATGAAATCAAGACAGCCCTAATTTATTCATCAAAATTAATACCCACAGAAGATAACTGACTAGTAATAGTAACTACAATAGATCCACCTAATGTCATCTTCATATTAAATAAATGCTTCATGAGAAATACCTTATTTGAAGTGGAGGACTTTTCATATACTTTCCCTCGGGTTTCAATCAACTCTTATGTTGTCTTCACTTTTGTAATATTAAATGCCACTGATGGTGCCAAGCATAATCAAATGCTTCCAAGTTTCTTTTTGTCTAAAAGATCCTAGTCGTCATTTGTCATAGATCCTTGATTCTTGGGTTTTCCCACCAGCGACTTCCATAAATTCTTCTAATAAAGATAGTCTTCCATTTGCATCTTCCATAAATGAAAGTTCTACCCATTAAACTTGCCAACCCTCAGCTTACCCTCATTTACCATTGCTCCTACTCAATTGTGAGACCTTCCTACAGAGGATCACTAAAAAAATGACAATAGTCTGGCTGGAAAAAAAATGACAACCATTTGGCTTTGATACCACTTGTTAGGATTAAGATTAGATAGAAATAATAGTTACATGAAAATATAACCAATATTAGAAAATAATAGATCGCATAAAAGAGAACACAAGACACCAAGATTTAACATTGTTCATCCAATCCTTGGGCTACATCCACTAGCAGGAAGTCCAATATTATTATTATCCAATGATTACAATTTGCAATCTATTATAGCTTAATACCACCACAAGAAGCTACAATATCACCATTACATTATGAAACCCCTAACCCTAAGCCTTTTTATACAATCTTTTGCTACTTACAAAATTAGGGCTGTAATAATAGAAAAATAGTAGCTGACGCATTTTACAATATAAGGGTATTTTTGGCTTTGAGGACACTACCCCCAAAAACCCCAACAGGGGTGTTGCCCTTCGACCCCACCCTATACTGTGACAAGGAGCACACCTGGGGCATTGCTCCCAAGACCTCGCAAGGGAACTGCCCCTTGACCCCCTCTTGGGGGCATTATCCCCAAACCCCTATAGAAATAATATGGGGAGAAACCCATGCCGAATAAACCTCCAAGTATAATTAGGCTCCATATCACAACAAAGGTAATTTAATAAATTAAATTAAATGAACCCTTTACTCTAATAGTTTCATTTCTACAAAAGAACTTGTTGAGGTTGGTTTCATCTGGAACCCTACTAGTATTCTTCCATTTTTTACCTTTAGTGGGCAACCTCATCACTTGAGCAATAATATAATTGTTTATCTTGAAGGAAATACTACTCATTGTGACTCTCCTTTCATGCCAATTGTTAATGAGTTATAAATATATGCCCTCGGCATGCCCAATCATGGCCTCCATATAGGGCATAGTGCCACCCTAAGAATGAGCTAGAGCCTAGGGTCATTACACATTTTTTCATCAATCTTGTCTGGCTCCACCTAGACTCTGTCACCACCCATATCTTTTTTTATAATGGTGCCAACCAAAAAAACACATGGATAGTGAATGCATAGAAAAGATTTAGAGCTCAATGAACTATCATGAAGGCAACTCAAAAAATGATGAAGAGTGTAATTATAAATTTTAGTTGCATTATGTGGGGAAAGGACATCCCATTTAGGTGAAACATGTAAACTATTACATTTCACAATCTATACAATATTAAATAATCAATGAAGATGCCTAACATAAATCAATTCATAATAGGTGAAGTAAATAATAGTCAAGTCATCATTAATAAAAATCCATTTTTGCATCACTAGGGATAAGCTAAGTTGGCACCAATGTTGTGTCATAGTTATCATAATGGTGATGACCAACCTACCCCTCCAAGTAAGTTGTGTTGAAATTTGAAAACATCAACATGGAAACACCCACCAAAAGGGTCCTTGATGAGTAAGGCATTATCCTAGGACATAAACCAATAGGTTTGTGCAACATTTAAAATTAACATGGTTTTGCTCCTTCATATGAAGGAGGTGGCGTTATTAGTGAGCAAAGACAAATTTCTCTAGTGCATCATACCAATGATTCCTAGGCCAATCATAGTGAGAGAATTAGCCACTTTGTTGCCTTCTTTAGAAGTGTGTTGTCGTGAGAAATTGTCAAGTTTTAATAGTAGGGTTAGATATATTTTTTTAAAATTCTCACTTGCCTTATGGACTATATATTGCCTTTGCTAGCTTCAATGATTAGTTTAGAATCCCCTTCAATGCAAATGATAGTGGTCCCAATAGTGAGGAAAAATGTAAGACCCCAGAGATTTTAAAAGTTATATTTGAATGGACAATTTTATTAGCATCATAGTAATGGAATCTAAAAGACTTTCACATTTGAAAATATAACATTACCTCATAAAAATTGTTGTCCTTAAAAAGCCATCACAATTTTCCACAAATAAAAATACTTTTGGGTACTTGAATGTCAAGATATGGAATCTTAAAGTTTCACAATATAAAGACTTAGAAAAATGAGAAAGGCATAATGATTCTAAGGGTTCAAAGATGAGTGTACAAAATATTTGAGAACTTCTAATCTAGGGTTGGAGTGAGAAGACTATAAGAACACATGCAAAACACATAGAGTGAGAAGATTATAAGAATAAACTTGCAATTTTTTTCATATAAGAGTTCAATAGAACATTCATACATGCATTATTATGAAATTAAATATTACATTAATAAAAATTTATTATCCCAAAGTTTGAGAGCTTGGTCACACATGTCAATGTGAAACATTTTACAGTGCTATACTTTATCCTTCAACGACATGGAGATTGAATCAAATATTTCAATCCTTTTTTATATTATATAGCCTTTTAAGTACTTGAACTCATTTTGAAGACTAAATTTTCAATGAGCAAATCATTGAATATTCAAATGAAACTACATGTTTAACTAAGAATTGATTGTTTTCAAATTTAGTTTAACTTCTTCAATTTTAGTTTTGAAGCTAATTTTACTTGTACAACTCTTTTAATTTTATTATGTTATTTTTTAACAACTTTTAGTTATTAGTCCCCACTTGTATAGGTGGAGAATACATTTTCACAAAAATCAATTAATTGTGCTTCGGTAACATTGTTAATAAATTTAAAAAGCTTTTATTCTATAGTTTGGATGGACTTTATGTTTCATATCTATTTTACTTGTTTTTCCTTATTTTTGCAATTGATTAATTTCAAATTTTCTGGGGTTTTTAACTTTTTCTATTAAATTTTATAAGAAAAATGTTTCACATCTATTTTCTTGGTTTTCTTTGTTTTTGTGATTGGTTAATTCCAAATTTCTTGGGGTTTTTAACTTTTTTCTATTAAATTTTATAAGAAAAATACTCTTAACATATAAGAATGAGCTCGAGAATATTTGTTTGGGATTGTGTAATCTTTTTTTGAGTAGATATATGAATATGTGTGTGCAGAGAAAAGTACCTACTTGGTGATTTAGATTCATATTTTAAGATGGTAACTTATTGCTCGATGAGTCTGTGTAAGCAAATTAACTTTTTTCATATTTAAATATTTGGAAACATTAAACTTAAGAATTATATAAAATGTATTCATATATTTTTATTAAATTATTATTTAAATAAATTGTATTTTTTTAATAATTTTTTATAATAAAAATTTAGTTATGTAGATTTTAATAATTTAATATTTCATTTATCTTAAATTTCTTTAATATTGAAAAATTATTTTGATTATTAAATATTTTCATTCAATCAAAATATAAGACAAATATAATTTGGATTCATTTAAATTGAAATAGAATTGAAATTACTAATAAAATAATCAAAACTATAAAATATAAAATAAATTATATTTGAGAATTTTAAGTATAGTGTTCAATTCTTTAAATGATCTTAACATTATGGTGAAAAAGGAAATTGTTTACTTGGTAATTATGAGATATCTATTTGTGTATGTTATATCTTACTAATTTTGCACAATTTAACTTTAAAATGGCTAGTCAACCTATAAAATTCATATATAATCTATTCTCACACACATAAATGAATGTAGTGTTGTCTTTCCTCATGACTTGTTGAGTTTACATCATCTAATTTTTCATGTTGGCTAAAATGTGTAATTGTAATTAATAATGCAAATATAATTCCTAACTTTTCAAAAATACTCCTTGTTTGAATTGCAAAACGATCTACCTTAAAGTTCACTTAGATCTTATATAAGCTTCATGCTATGGATTTTCTACCCTTCATTTGTAAAATTTGAATACAAATTCCTAAATAATGATAATAAAAAAATAGAAGAATGCAAGACAACATTTTGAGAGTTGAGTCCCAATGTGTTTGCCATTATTTCATCAATGGCCCTTGATTCACTTTTGTTTCTCCTCATCTTCTTCACAGATCTAATATTTTACTTGAGCATATAATGGATAGTTTTGCCAATATAATTGAATAATATGATTGTCATCAAGAAAATAAAGTTGGATACAATGAAATACAATATTATCATTACTTATGTTAATACTTTATAATTCTAAGCATTATTTCAATATTTGCAAATCTCCTATTTTTGCACAAGGTGGGGATTCTGGCTGTAACACAACTCTTGTTTATTTATTATTTCTATTTTTATATCGTTTTCCAATAATTCATTTTTTATTATAATTAATTTAACTTAAGATAAATTCATTTTTTCTAAGAGAATTCTATAATAAAGTCGATTTGTTCTAAATAGACCTATAAAAATTAAATCTTGTTAAATACAAGACCTCAATACAATAAGCAATGTATTTAGACTCATTGCTCCAAATAAATTTGATAAAAAAACACTCTTCCATAAAAACTCTTAGGAAAAAAAAGTTGGGAAGATATCAAATAAAATCTTCCACATCTACTCCCACATGTAAACTTCAAATAAAGTAGACATCCTTCAGTACCAATAAACTCATACTTCTCAACTTTTGTACTTAGTGATGACATTTTTTGTCACATCCGGCTAAGGAAAGCTTCAACAACATATGGAGTGGGTGGGTGAGAAGACAAGGAATAGTTGAAATTTTATCTCTCTCATACCAATGAGATTATTATGCAAATTTATGCACTTCTAAGAATATCATACTATCAAATAATCTAGCCCGTAATGTAACCCATTTTCCAACATAGCATGGCCCTCTCAACTTTTACAAGAATGAGATATCAAAAAATGCATCTAAAGTTGTATAAAATGGTATGGTCATCAAGCTTATCAAATCAACACACTAACACTTTCTTCTAAACCAACTTAAATCTCTAAAAATAGATTTTCCAAATGTCTTTTACCATACTTTTTCCACAAAAAGTCTAAGATTCTTGAATTGTCTTATCACACTTCTTCCACAAAAAGTCTTGAATTTATCAAGTTGTGGAATATAGAATCCAACTATCTCACAATTTGTGAAAAAAGAGAATGCCAAATGCCAATGGGTGACTTTTAATTTGTCAAAAAAAAAAGGCAATTATGGGCCCTTCATAAAACATGGAAGATAGCACTAATGAGAAACTATATCTAAATAGTGACAACATGACTATGAAAAAGAAATTCAATCATTTGTTGACCATTTGCCAACAAAATAAAATGAAGAATACAATGTGTATGTCAATAATTTTTTAATCTATATTTTCTAAGTAACGTGTAAAGACTTTTTCAATAAATCATTTATGTTGTAAAAATTTGATACCACTTATTAATATATTTTAAGAGTATAAAGTTAGAGGTTTTATCAATATTTATAATTTGTACCATTTGAAACATTATTTTTATTTATGATAATAGTTTATAAGTATTTCATAAATGGTGTACTTTGCAACACATTTCACAAACAATGGATTTATCTTGCATGCTCCATATTATATAATCTTTTAAAATTCTTCCAATTTTTCATATATTCAAATGTAATACTCCAAGTTTGGGGGATCTATGAATTGATAAGGATGTTTTTCATTGTCATATTCTTAAATTTTTTAGTGTCTTTAAATAAAAAAGTAGCAAGAGGGTGTTAGCCCATGGAACAATCAAAGAGCACACTAGACATAGTTAATCAACACATTAATAGCACATTAAGAATGCATTAACAATGACTAGTGTCATGAGACTAGATGAAACAATACTTGAATCCACCTTTGTCAAGAAAAAATACCTAGAAGAGACTAAACCACCAAACATGGTCAACATTCTCAAAGATCACCTTGGGACAACCCCCACAAAAGCTACAAGGTTTAACCAAAAACAAAAATGAGGGACCAAAATGAGCCCTGTAAAACTTCTAGCAATCACTTAGTCATAGGGAAGAAAGAAACTAAAAGATACTATCATTATAGTCAAAAGAGAGGAAACCGACAACACACTACAACTGCCCACAAAAGAAAGCTTAAAAAACCCTTTGGAGAGGGAAGCCTAACAAAAACATTCTTATACACAATAATAATCTAGATGTCATTTGTAGTGCCAATTGCAGTCTCTTTTCTCACCTCAGCAACAAAGGGGTTCACCTTACTAGGAAAAACAAGCCAAATGAACAACCCCATGAAGAATCCATACAACCACCAATCATCAACCTTCTCATAGCAGAGACCCCAAGAAAATCTCCAAGATCTGAAGCCCAAGAGGGCCTACACCTAAAAGCTCCACCTCAATAGGAGAGATGACTTTCTAACTTCACAGTAGTAGTTACCACCTCAATTGGGGATTCATCCACCTCCATAGGAAGTGTAAAAGTAGAAGTCATCCAAATGTACATAACCCACTATAACCATTCCTTATTCTTCCCTATTTGGGTCTAGAGGTACCAAATAGGGGAATCAAGGGGCAACAACCTTTACACCATTCAAAGAATCACCATGCTCATTGCCTATGAGGAGCAAGAACAAACCAAGGAAGAGTCAGCATCATTGAACAACTTCAATCCACCCTTGCTCCAAATTGGCCAAGGCAAAACCATGCAGTAAAAGGAAAGGTCATCTCCAAAAGCCTTTCCATGCCACTATAACAATAAACAAAAACCATGAGATACCAAGCTAAGATAAGGGAAGCAGCCACCTATCTAGCCATTTGAGTTGGTTTCCTACCCCACACACCAATCATTAATAGAAGAACTATCAAGACTAAAAGAGGGGCAAAAAATGCCTCCAAGCATTTGTGCACCATTACTTCTCTAGAAATCAACCACAGAAAAGCAAGAAAACAAACTAGATCTAGAAACAACCCCATAGTAATAAAAAATAGGATACAACAAAAACCCAACAAACCCAACCATAAGGTTGGAAAACACAAAGTAGATAAAAGGTCCCTCCTCTACCAAAACAAGAAGTGGGTAGCTGACATCTTCTTCAAAATCTCCTTCCTCACTAGCGCTCATATGAATCCTAGTTTCACTTCTTCTCTCATTCACTCTCTCCATGTAAGCAATGAGAAAACCATGCCTCCAACCCATAATAATGTTGTCAACAAACAAGACCATAACCCAATCCTCCAAAACTAATCCAAGAGAAAGATCAACCTAAGATTTTCAAGGATATGAGAGAAAACTCCACCACCCAACACAACCTCCAAATAAACCCTCTTCTAGCCACAAAATCCTATTGGGCCACCAAAAGAAAATTGAGAAGAACCGTCACAACTCTCTTCACCATCAACATCATCCTCATACTCGTCATCCACAAATTCTAATGATGGAGGGTCATTGCAAGAACCCTTGGAATTTAAAATTCCTCTGCATGTGCTCTTTCCACTTATCATTATTTTTAAATGATTGAGTGTTTTCGATGAATGGAAAATATTAATATAGTTCTCAAGACATGGCATTTCTAAAATAATTGAAATATATATATAAAATGTGTAGTTGAAATATCTAGTAAATTGAGAAAATGCTATTGTTGTGATGGACGAGAGCTAAAAATTCTTCGTAAATTGATATTTAAGAAGAGAATTTAGTAAAATATTGTCACATTGTCTAACAAAAAACTAAAGCATCTAAGATTAATGAGTTTGATTAAAAGGAAAATCAAATCACTTCAACATTATCAAATTTGTATATATTGATAAGTTGTTGATAAAGAAATGGTTTAAAATAATTTTACTAGTGAAGGATCATTTCTACACATTTCAACATGGATATAAGACCAAGAGTACAAAAATAACTTCAAATCAATGTAGCTAAGAGTATTATAAGAAAATAAAAGCAAACCCAAATTCCCTATAATAAACATTGTCTATGATTTTCTAAAGAAGTTATAATTGCATAAGAAGGTACACACTTTTATGAAGTGTGGTCATACTCCTTGGGGTAACTTTTTTCTATGATACTTCCACTAAAGGTGGACACAAATTCTTTCACTTAATAGTGATAAGTAAATAAGTCAATCCCTAGTTAAAACAAGGGGGCCTCTAATTTATCATTATGGGAAGACTACAACTAGATGAAGTAATCATCAAAACACAACTTTCTTACCGTACAAAAGAATACCAAAATCTCAACATCAAAATTATCTCAAATAAAAATTAGATGATCATGAAGAATGAAATATTCAAGTACCTCAATTTTTAGATTCAAAATAAATTTTCCAATTAAAGGACAATATAGCTATATTATGCAACATCTTCTTTCTTATGAAATGACTAGTACCATGGAGTAGAGCATTACTCTACATATAACATAGAAGATGCAGAGACTAGCACTAATGAGAAAGTATATCTAAATAGTAGTGATGACTATGAAAAAAGAGCCTAATCACAAGCTAAATAATAATATGTCAATTGTTACTTGGCTATTTTCCTATAAAGTTAAATGAAAAAACAATGTGTATATTAATAGTTTTCAATCTATATTTTCAATATTATGTGTAAAGGTATTGTTGTCACAAAAGTTTGCACCCTTGTCCAAAGATTTTACCCAAGGACAACCTTGCGAAACATGGAAACAACCTCCAAGTTGTGGAAATTGAACCATGAGGTTGAGCCTCTAGAGAAGGCCGACTTCCTTTACTATCAGGATTCACCTAACTACTCTTGGAGAGGAAAAGGAAGAAGGAATGCATAGAATCAAACTACCTAATCTATTCTAAGGAGGTGATGCACCAAAATAAAGTGTTTGATCTTATCTCTACCCATAAATGCATAGTTAACTAGCTATAACCTTAAGGAATATAGATTTGGACTTTGTTTAATCCAACAATCACACATATATTAGACAAGAAAAGAAACTATTGGAAGAAACTTCACTAAATATCGTTCAAATGCCAAAATAGATACAATCATGCAAATTTCAGAATATAGACAAGAACATTAACCAGAGGCAAAGGAGTCTTACATAGTGTGTTAATGGTTGAATGAGATACAACAGAGAATTATAATGGCTCAAAGGCATAAGAAATTACAGTAGTATGCCTAGGAAGAAATACTAGAGAGAATCAAAGAAAAATCAACCCTTTGAAAGGGTATAAAACTTGTTTTAATAGTTGAAGCATAACTCAAAAACTTCTATTGGGAAATGAACCACAATTACCACCATTAAGATTGCAGAAAAAATATAAAGATTGAGAAAATTTGATCTTAGAACAGACCCAGATGCAAGAAAATTTGATATTTTTCCAAAAGAATGACTTTGAGAAGACAAAAATGATAGTCATTAATGCACAACTGGGTAGATGGATAACCAATTGATGATTGTGTACTCCTTTTGCACTTACTAGTCATGGGAAATGTCAAAAGAAATCTACAGATAGTTGAAAGTTTTGATCTGCCATTAAAGAGTTGTTTCTTCTTAGCTATCAACATGCCAAGTCAGATGTATCAACAAGTCAATAATATTCAACATTGATCTTATACCCTTCCTACAATTCTATTGGTTGAAGACCCTTTTCTTTTCCAACTTGGACAAGTGAAACACCCGTATCATGGTCAACTCGAGGTTCTACAATCCAACGATCTTCAACCTATCTTAACATCAGCCCCTCCCTTTACCTTCTTTACAGTCCTTTGACACACCATATTTTGTAACATCGGGTATCTATCTTACCCTATGATTCCTAGACTAGAAAATCTCATGACAACACCATGGTGTAGGGTCATAGATCAATCAATCTTTCTTTACGATATTACAGTAGAATTTTCTTGACCTTATAATCTTACGATCGCAGTTCGACATAACATCGGCAGTAGCAACACTTAACCTCTATGATCTTACAAGTGTGGTTAGCTATCCCCTTCACATGACTTAAGCACCTTCATCACTTGTACCTACGGTTATCATAAGATCACGTCCATTTATTTAACCCTTTCACAATCATTCATGGCTAGAATATTACAATAGTCGAATATCATAACATTAACAACTTAATCCTTCCTTCCTGTGATCTTATGACATGGCTTATATCATAATATTGTGTGACTCCTTCACTACCCTGGACACATGTTGAAACCTCATCATGTCGCTATGGGTATCCTTCATGTAGCTTCCATTGGTGACAAAACAACAACCACTTGATTATAATCCATCTGACGGTACCAAAAAGACACTAATTCATGTTAGAACATGGTCAATAGAAAACACTACCTTTTGCCAACTCACCTGTCAACCTATCCACCTTTCTTGTGGCCCACAAGAAAGATAGGACCCACACACCACATGTCAACCTCTTTCTTTATCACCAAGGATAATGACCTCATAGCTTCACATAGTGACAAAGCAACAACCATGGATTATTTCTAATTTGATGGTGGACAAAAACTTGCTAATGACCATGCTGACTAAAGAAGAAAAAAGGCCCCACCTAGATGCAGTTCACACTATCGCTTTGTCACATGAAATAAAGTTCATGTTTTTCTACAAAGTGACAAAGAAATGCTCATCAATTTGGGGAGATTTGACGGTTGGAAAAATTCAAGCCTGCAGAGATATTAAAACATGAACTTAACCTTGGAACTTAAGATATAACGTGTATAACCATAGTATTCTCATGTGCTATAATATTTGAATTTTCAAATATATGAATGTTAGGATATGCTTGGCAAGAAGGCATTTTTGGTTAACAATTCTGGTGACTCAAGGAGATGCAAGCCTACTATGCATAAGACTAGTGACCTGAAGCATCCATTGGGCTATAGAGTCAAAAACATGAAAATCCACCCTGCCAGAAACCATAATTCTGAAAATTGTGACCCTCTATAATCTCAAAATTCAAGAAAATTGCCTCTGCAACAAAACATGTGCTTGACACTTCTTGGATAACAAGAACAAATGAGAAGCAAACTACTCTAACTATGTATAGGAAACATCATTTTCCCTCAGAAACATGGTTTGAGATATACTCCAGTAACTAAAATAGGTAGGATTTCACCATTAGGTCTGCTTAGCTAGAAAGCATTAGCCTGCTTACAACTAATAACCACATAGGGACCACTCGATAATGTATCAAATTTTGAGTTCCTACCTAGTTTTTCCCTACCTACATCCCATTTTAATACAAGATCACCTTCCCTGAAGATTATGACCTTAGCCTTCCTATCAAAGGACTTCTTGACTTGTTGTTGATATGCTTCTAGGGTTTGTATGGCTTGATTTATTTTCTCTTCCAAATCAATCAGTTCTACCATTCTTATAGACATAGCATCATTTTCAATTAGCTCCAACTAATGAGCTAGCTCAAGAGCAAGAAATTCCAATGAAATAGGAAGTCTAGCTTATCTATCATATACCAACATGAAAGGAGAATTTCCCTTGGCTCTCTTTGGTTTATTCTATTAGCCCACAATGCTATTTTCAACTTTTGATGCCAACACCTCTAGTTATCCTCTATAGTCCTTCTCATAATCCCAATTAGGTTATGTTTAGATGACTCAACCAATCCATTGCCCTGAGGATAGTAGTTTGAGGATATGATCAAGTAGATATTATGATCAACCACCCATGCACAAATCTGAGCTCCTATAAAATATTTTGTGTTATTTAAAATAATGGTTGAAGGGGCACCGAACCTAGTAACAATTAAATCAAGGAATTTAACAGCTAAAGATTTTGTGGCATCCTTTAATGCAATTTCCTCTATCCATCTGGTAAAGTAATCTATAATAGCTAGAATCCATTTGTGATGAGATATGGAAGGTGGATTGATAGGGCCTATGAAATCCAATCCCCATTGAGAAAAGGGTTGATCCACCTAAATAGGATGAAGAAGAAGAGCTACAAGTCTCTTCTTACTAGAAAAGAAAGCACATTTTGTCTATGATAATCATGGAATAAGGATGGTGAGTAGTAACCAGCTCTCATAATCTTCATTAGAGTTGTCCTTGTTGAAAAGTGGCCACCATCAAGACCATCGTGCAGCTCCTTGATCACTTTATCAACTTGATTTGTATCAATACATCTTAGCAAAGTTCTACTAAAGTCTCTCCTAAAAAGGATACCATCAACTATATCATAAGGGATTGACTACAATATGAACTGTCTCATTTTAGTCTTATCCAACCCTTGAGGATGTCCATTTCCTGATAAGAAGGCATTCGTGTCATCTATCCAACTTCTTGTATTATCATTTCTTACTTCTTGTTGTTCTATCAATACCATAGCAACTTCCTCATCTAATTCCTAAGATGAGATCATCTATTTGCACAATCCTTTTCCTCTTACCAACTTGGTAATTAGAATGTCCACATCATATTCCATCATCTTAGTGATCTATCTAGCTCTCTTCTCACTAATATATTTTCTCAAAAGAGATTCCTTCACACTAGCATGGGGTACTAACAAATGGATCTTGTTATGACACATAAGGTGTCTGAATTTCTTCAAAACTCCTATGACTACAAGGGCTTTCTTTTCTACATAATTGTACTTCTCTTCATATTACTTGAGCCCTTCACTAAAGAAGGCAATAGATTGTTCTTCATTCTCATCATTTTTTTGAGTCAAGACAACAGAAATACTTGACTCACCACCTAAGGTATAAAGAATGAAATCCTTCTCAAAATTCAGATTGATGAGAGTAGAGGTTGAGGCTATAGTTGCTTTGATCTCTTCAAAACTTATCCTCCCTTCCTTAGTCCATGAAAAGACCATATTCTTCTTAAGCATAGTTCTAAGAGGTTTTAACATAGTAGCTAAATTAGGGATAAATCTCATCAAAAAATTTATCCTACCAAGAAAACTTTACAGCCCTTTCTTGTGGCTAGGAAGGGAGAGAGTGAGTATTACCTTTGTTCTTTCTAGGTCAATAGTTAAACCATCTTTAGATACAATATTACCTAAAAATTTCCCTTGATTAGTAGCAAAGACACACTTGCTTGGGTTCAACGACAATCCGTATTCTCTACATCTTATGAATACTTGCCTAAGATAACCAAAATGATCTGCTATATTCTTTGAATACACTATGATATCATCAAGGTAGACCAACACAAACCTTTCAATCATATTTTTGAAGGCCATATCTATGACCTTTTGAAATATGGAACTTGCATTTTTTAGTCCAAAATGCATTTTACTATAAGCATAGGTGCCCCACTTTATTGTGAATGCAATCTTATATTTGTTAGCCTCTTTGACAAACACTTGGTTATAACCCGAGAATCCATCCAGGAAATAGAATCTCTCTGAACTACTAACCTTAAATAGTATTTGTTTCATGGAAGGGAGAGGATGATGGTCCTTAAGAGAAGCTTGGTTAAGGTCCCTAAAGTCTACACATAGTCTTATTTCTCCATTCTTTTTCCTAACAAATACAAAGTTGGCCACCCATGATGAGTTCTTGATAGGGAAAATTATATTAGCCTTAATTAGATTGGATAGCTCTCTTCTCATTAATGGCTCAATATTGGGATTCACTAGCCTATGTTTCTGCCTTACAAGTTTGGCATTATCAATTAAATCTATGGTATGCTAAAACAAACTAGGGTCAAAACCATTTAAATCATCATAGGTCCAAGAAAATACATCATTAGATTCTTGGCATAGATGAATGAAATTATCTTACTTAGTTTGAGACCATACCTTTCCCATGTTTAAGGACTTTGCATCAACAACCCTAACTAGTGTGTAATCTTCTTTGTTGGTAGCTAGGTTCATGCCTCTATTTCTTTCTTGGTCATCAAGAATGAAGAAACCTTCTAAGATAAGGAGACCCTTAGGCAACCTATTGGAATTGAGATTGATGATATGATCCCCATACTGGTCATGCAAGCTAGACTGATTTATTTCTAATAATTTTGCCTAATCTACAAGAACCTCACAATTTGTGCATCTGATTCAAACACTTGCCAATTGGTGTTGTTGTCAGGAATAGTAGGCCTAACTACCACTTTAATTCATTTCTTCCTTTTAGCCTCAAGGCTCTTTTTTACATCATAAGATGCACCCACTACTGCAAGTCTATCAACATGTACATTCTTTGTTCTAGGGATGCTTTGAATATTAAATGCTTAAAGACTTTCAAGAAAATCCCATACTCTATGTTTATAAGACTTGAGCAAACTATTCTTAGTAACATTTTGATTCCTAACTTGACTGACCACCAACTCACTATCTCCATATAAACTTAATGCTTGGATTCCTCTGTTGAGCAAGTAGAAGACCTTGAATCAAGGATTCATACTTGGCCACATTATTAGTACAACTGAATTGGAGCCTGAAGGAGTAGTACCTTACTAGTACAAGAGATATCAACATCACACTAGCCCCTAATCCATTCTTATTTCTTGATCCATCAAAGTACATATTCCATATGCCATCATATCTCTTTGGTCTTCATAAGGTTAGGAACAAGAGCATCCTTTTCTGATATAAAATATGTACCAAGGCCTGTCTCAAGGGTTTTTGATATAGGATCAAACTGATATGCATTAGCCCTTTCATCTAAGAGGAAATTAGGAGTCTCTACTAGAGAAGTGGTAGGCTCATTTGTTGCATCATTCTCATCTATCTCTAAAATGGTGTAGTTCATATTGATAAGGTTATGGGTGTAGGGCTCAATATGATGGAGGGCTAGAGGCTCTAATCTAATTAAAGCTTTGGTCCCATATCTTGTTCTAAAAAAATTATTTGACCAATTAGAAGATATGTAACCACCTATTTGGGTAGTGAAGTCTCTTGAAAGACAAATGGAAAAATGTGGCTTGACCTCAACAACTATTATATCTTGAGTCACGGTACAACCAAGGCATGCATGTAGGGCCATTTCAACCTTCCTAAGGATCCCTATAGCCTTGACAGTACTACCATCCAACTATAATAAATCCCTAACAATGGGCTCATATTTCATTTCTAAAGCATCAACAACACACTTAAGCATCACTAGACTACTAGCCTTTAAACCAATCATGCAATTATGGACTAGTTTATCACTTATAACTAGAGAAACATTAAATGGAGGATGTCTAACCTTTTTACTTGTCTCTACCTCTATTGATGGTTGTACTAGGCTTGTGGCATTCTCCATGCTAGGTGGCTAATCCTTTGGTTCAATGCTCTCCAATTCTTGCCGCAATAGCCTCTTTTGCATAGGCATAGTGGCAACAACATCCTACATGGAAATATTCACATTTTTCTTCTTCATGTACTCTACCAAACTAAATGAGGTATTAGGTGCTCTAGTAGAAGCCTTGGGAGTTGTATGTGTATGAGGTGGAGATGGAATATCTTGGGGACCATTCACATCTCCTCTACTATTATTCTATCTTTGTTATTGAGGAACATTAGATTGATCATTTGTTTCTTGTATATGAGGTACTACATTTGATGTTGAAACTTGATTAGGAGGAAGAGGGGTAGCATCTTCAACAGCTCTTCTTTTTCTCCTAGTATTGTGAGCAATGGAGTCCTGGTTCACATTCATGAAAGAGCAATCACCCTGCCTTTGCATATATTAGGAATATTTGGGTTGGTTCTCACTATATGACTATCTTGTTGTAGGATCCTGAGTGCTTAGAACCAAATAAGATTCTAAGATTCAACCTTTTGACAAATACAATAGGCATAGGAGTAATTATAAGAGGGGCAAAAATCTTGATCTTGAGCCATATTGTTTTGAGGGACTATGGCCCTATTATGATTTGTACTTGAAGTAGAGGTATGATTTTTCTACCTACTCTGATCAAAAAATGTATTCCCATGATTAATATTTGGAGGCCTACCATTATTTGGAGTTTTATATTATAGTTGAGGAGCCTTATTACCCTAACCTTGTCGTCTCTCCAAAGTGAACACTTTGTTGCTCACTTAGAAGCCATCTTCCAACATCTTCTCTTGACCTTGCAATCTTTTATCTATGTTCAACATCATAGACTACTTCATCTCCTTGATTTCATCCATTTCATTTGAAGATGTGGAATCTTGAGGGGCTATAGCAAGGGGTTGTAATGTGTAAGTTGTGGGAATGGGGGGCCATTGTTGGTTGGTGATTTGGGATATCAAGGAAAAATGGCATAGGAGGCCTTGGAGCTAACTTTCCTCCTTTATCAATATGTTTTCTACCCTTATTGCTATTTCATAAGCATAATGTAAGGTATCTCCTCCCATGGTTTATATTGTAGTGGTAATATCATTGTTAAAAGCTCTAAGGTAATGTAAGAAGGCATTACTAGGGGTAGGCTTCACTGAAGTAGATATTCTGTCCCATGTCTTTTGAAATCTATAGTTGAAATCAATCATACATTCATGGGAAGCTCTTTTGATAGTAGTCAACTATTCTAAAAGTGACAAATAGTCACTTTTATCATCAAAATGTTTACATAGTCTTGCTCTTAACCCATCCCAATCTATTATAGAACCATGTGATAGGCCGCTATACCATTTTAGGGCTTTCCCTTTTAAATATGAAGCTATGAGTCTAATGGCCACATCATCTTCTCTAATACCATGGATATTGCAGACATTTGCAACCTTCGAGATGTGTTCTAAGGGAGGGATGGAAGTTTCATCAGTGAATTCAGGTATGCTTTTAAGTGTAGCTATTGGTATGTCATGTCTTTGGGCTAATAAAAGAGGACTTCCACCATTAAACATGGTAAAATCATGAGCTCTAGCCATATAAGAAAATGGTCTATTGATATAAGCTGATGGTATTCTAGGTTGAGGTCTCATAATAGGAGGAGTGGAGATTGATCTTACAAGGTTATATATTTCTTCTGTACTCCTAACTAGTGATAAAGATACTGTAGTCTTTCTTTTTCTAGAATTGGAAAATGAAAGCTCTTGGTATTGGAAATTACCTCTACAAGATGCCCTTACTTTAGCTTTGGGCATGAATCACTGCAACCTTGGTCTAGAAACTAGATATGAAGGGTGTACAGTCACCAAGTACTTTGTGGAAAAGATCCTCTTGAAGGCCTAGAATACTAAGAGCAGCACTATCTTCTTAGCATCAACTTTAAAATTCTTCTCTTTTGACACCAGTAGGCTTTGAAATCTTTTGAATATTGTCCCACTAGGCATGCCAAAAACTATTTTCAGAAAAGTTTGCACCCTTGTCCAATGTTCTTACCAAAGGACAACCTTTTGAAACATGGAAACAATCTACAAGCTGTGGGACTTGAATCATGAGGTTGAGTCTCCAAAGAAGGCTAACTTCCTTTGCTATCAAGATGCACCGAACTACTCTTGGAGAGGAAAAGGGAGAAGGAATTCATATAAGCAAACTACTTAATCTATTCTAAGGAGGTGATGCACCAAAATAGAGTGGTTGATCTTATATGTGCCCATAAATGCATAGTTAACCAACTATAACCTCAAGAAATACTTATTTAGACTTTGTTTAATCCAACAATCACATGTAGATCAGACAGAAAAAGAATACCATGGGAAGAAACTTCACATAATATCATTCAAATGCCAAAATAGATACAATCATGCAAATTACAAGAATATAGACAAGAACATTAACTAGAGGCAAAGGAGTCTTTCACAATATGTTAATGGCTGAAAGAGATACAACTAATAATTACAATGGTTCAGGGGAATAAGAAATTATAGTAGTATGTCTAGGAAGAAATACTAGAGAATCAGAGAAAAATCAACCTTTTGAAGAGGTACAAAACTTGCTTTTATAGTTGAAGCATAATTGAGAAACTTCTACTGGAAAACAAAGCACAACTACCACCATTAAGATTGCAAAGAAAAACATAAAGATCGAGAAAATCTAATCATGGAACAAACCTAGATGCAAGAAAATCCAATATTTTTCCAAAATAAAAACTCTAAGAAGACAAAAATGGTGGTCATTAATGCACAGTTGGGTAGATGGATAACTAGGCAATGAGTGTGTGCTACTTTTACATTTACTAGGCATGGGAAATGCTGAAAAAAAATCTGTAGAGGGATGAAAGATCTGATTCATCATTAAAGAGTTGTTTCTTCTTTGCTATGAACACACCTAGTAGGTCAATAATATTCAATGTTCATCCTGTACCCTTCCTATGATTCTATTGGTTGAAGCCCCTTTTTTTTTCCATCTTGGACATGTGAAACATCCTTATCATGGTCAACTCAAGGTTCTACAATCCTACGATTGTCAACCTATCTTACATTGGGCCCTCCTTTTACCTTCTTTACAATCCTTCGATACACCATATTTCATAACATTGGGTATCTATCTTACCCTGTGATTCCTCGACTAGACGATCTCATGACAACACCATGAGATCAATCAATCTTTCTTTACGATATTATGAGCACATTTTCTTGACCTTACGATCTTACGTTCGCAATCTGACATAACATCAATAGTAGAAACACTTAACCTCTATGATCTAATTAGCGTAGTTAGCTATCCCCTTGACATGACTTTGGTACCTTCATAACTTGCACCTACAATCTTATGACATGATTATTGTAAGATCGCATCCATTTTTTTAACCCTTTTATGATCATCTATTGTTACAATATTACAATAGTCAAATATTGTAGAATTGGTAGCTTAATCCTTCCTTCCCACAATCTTACAACATGATTTATATCATAAGATTGTGTGACTCCTTCACTAGCCTAGACACATTTCAAAAATTCACCATGTCACTATGGGTATCCTTCATGCAACTTTCATTAGTGACAAAACAACAACCACTTGATCATAATCAAACTGATGACTTTGAAAACATACCAATTTGTGTCAGACCCTAACCAATAGAAAACATTTCCTTTCACCAACTCACCTTTCAACCTATCCACCTTGCCTACAACCCACAAGAAAGATAGGACCCACACACCACACATCAACCTCTTGCTTTGTCACCAAGGATAATGACCTCATAACTTCGCAAAGCAACAAAGTGACAACCATGGATTATTTTAGATCTAATGGTGGACAAAAACTTGTTGACAAATATGCTTACTAAAGAAGAACAAAGGCCTCACCTAGACACATGTCACACTATCACTTTGTCACATGAAATAAAGTTTGTGTTTTTTCTAGAAAGTGACAAAGTGACACTTGTTGATCTGGGAAGATCTAATAGTTAGAAAAATGTGAGCCCGTGGAGATATTAAAATATGAACTTCACCTTGGGACTTAGGATATAACATGTATAACCAAAGTATTCTTATGTGTCCTAATATTTTCATTTTTAAATATATGAATGTTAGGATATGCTTAGGCCTTTGAATTCAATTTTTTGGCAGGAATGCATTTGTGGTTAATAGGTATTTTAATAAAAATATTATGTTGTCATAAAAAATTGATACAAGTTATTGACATTAGCTTGAAACCATGAAAGAATTGTAATCGAAGATGATTGTGTGCTATGAAATAGCATTTTATTGCTTGAGATAATAATAAATAAGGGAAAAATTAAACTTGTGGTACAACAAATGCATGTACTTATAATGCAAACCTTTCAGGTGAGGTCGATTTATGAAGCTGATATTTTAGGAAATAGATCATAAACAATGTGATGGAGGAAACATCTAGAGTAGCACAATATAAATTTTGCTAAACATTTAAAACATGTTCTTTTTTAATTAAGATAGATTATTTTTATCATATAAATGTTATCCTTTCAAATTATAAAAGATATTTCATTATTCCTTAATTTTAAGGTTTAATTTCTATTGTGAGAAAATTAAGGAGTGAAAATAACGTAATACTAATTTATTTATTTATTTTTAATAAGCTCATTATAATCATCACATGACATTACATGTTGTATTTGCTAGTTGAAAAATGTGCCTAAGTAACAAGCTCTTAATAAAGAATTATTTTAAATTTTATTTAATTAATAACTTTAGACAAACAATCTTCCAACTAATACATTGTTAATATTGAAAATAAATATTTTCCATCTATATTTTTAATATTCTTTTAGCAATCTTTGATAGTGATGCCTATTACCTTGAGCATCTAGTCAGCATAAACTTCTTTGTGATCTTTTTTTTTACTTTCAAATTGTTTATTTCCTTTGTATTGGAGATGACTTTGTGTTGATATTATTATTATTATTATTTAACCAAGCAATGAAATTTTTGCTAATAAAAAAACTAGTAGATCATAAAAGTACATTCATTTACAACAACACAATTCTCCCTAGCAAAAATAGAAAAAGAAATAGTGTACTGATATTATTATATCACTTATAGACTAAACAAAAATCATTAATACAATTTCATTAGTTTGATATGCGAATTATTTTTTCTCGTGACATATTGTGTAGCCAAAATTTCACTTTTATCAACATGGACATTAATACCTTTGAAATAAATTATTTAAGTGGGTAACCAAGGAAATAATTTATTGTTCAAAAATAATAAATAAAAGGTTATAATCAAGTTCCCAAATGACTAAAGTCTCCATAAAATTTGAATCCTATCTTAACGCCAAAATTGAACAAACATTAGTAATTGGTTCAATTCTTCTTATTTAAAAAATTGAGGAGTTTGTATAGTACTGGTAATTTCACAAGCCCATTTATTTTCTCGTGAGCCTTCTGATTTTCACATTGATTTAATATTAGGGAGAGGGTGACCTTTAGTTGGATATGTAACCATATCCCTCTAATTATAATTTTCATTCAACTAAACAGATTTTGGTCATTTGAGGAGGCTATATAGACCTTGTTAATCATTGAACAATGGTAATGAAATCAAACGTGATCAATTGCAACCACTTTAACAACATTGGAGGCTTTCAACTCCACTATGTGATAGATGAAATGCATCATCTACCTTCTTAATTTTTAGAAGTTTATGAATTTGAGTAGACATAGGAAAAATAGTCTCCAAGCTTATTTAAATGAGGTAAAAAACTACTAAGTTAGTCCTAAAATGAACCAACATCATTGGGCAGTTGCAAATAGAAGAATACATTAATTAGAAAAGAGTTGCATAACTCTTGCTAAAAAATACATGAAAGTGGCACTAGGAAAAGGTAGAAGTTCATAGCTATAAAGATTTCCTTGTCCACTATAGACTATGTAGACTAGACAAGTACATTTAGAGTGCAAAACAAAGAGACCAAAAAAAATGAATGTACTTGACAATAGCATTTCTCAGATGAAAACCGAGTAATTAAATAAATAAATTGTACACAAACATATAATTTAAGGGAATCATAATCTACTTTGCAAGCTAGGAACTATATATTAAGTATTCAAGTATAAAGGTATCTAAACTTCCTTTTTATGTCTGCATAAAAAGTATATCTATTGATTATTGGGAAACTCCAAGTTTTTATTGGTAAATCAAAATACACTTGGTAAAGTAGAACATATTGGTAGGCATAAAGATGTGTGAGAAAAACTAGCTATATCTTCAAGGTTCATTACATAAGTGATGTAAACTAGATTATATCTAATGAGTGCATTTTTTTGAGTGTTGGCAAAAATAGTAGAGGATGTATATGTTGAACTATGCATGCATGCTACCACATTGATTTATTATTATGTTTTTCTTTGGTACATTAGTTTGAAAAATATCCATACATTAAGCATTAAGATTTTTTGAAAGAATGAGTTAGCATTATTATAAATTATAGGAAGTGAACAATACAATGGATCAACAATCAACGAAAAATGTGGGCCTGCCAAGTACAAGTGCTAGTAATAAAAATAATACTAAGAGGTATCAGTGATCAAATTAATTTGAACCCTAATGTGGTCACAGTTTTCCTAGTAATTTCCCATGTCATAAGAGGTATTCCCTCACCACAAAATAAGCAAATATAGAAGGAGAGGCCAAAGATTAGTTGGGGAATAACAAAGGAGTGGGGGGACCGTCGATGAATTGGGTTGACTGGGAAACTAGGGGTTTTGATATATGTAGTCTCATCATTCATACCAAAGAGGATTATTATGATACGTAGCTATTGTTGGGGAATAGAGCACCAGACAAGATATGGTCTAACAATAATCAAGATTAGGAAAAATAATGTCTTTCTAATCCAATCCATTTACGCTTTATTGATTGTGCCAATTCAACCCCTTGGGCTTTGTAAATCTTCCAATTTGCAAATAGAGCAATCTTAATTCTTCAAATTAGAATTTGGAATAGGGCTAAATTTGATAGTTGATTATGCCTTTTCAGTTGCTAGCATACTCTCAACCTATGAAAAAATCATAAATTTGGAATAGTGTATCGAAATCAATCAAAGAAAAATAGAAAATGGAATCATTCAGATATTGTAATTGCCAAAACCCCATGAAATATGTATGAAAAATGTGGAAAGATACATAATGTGCATCAATTGTTTCCCAAAGTGATATACAAAAAATATGGTTTCATGGCATGCAATGACTTTAGGGCACACACAAAATAATTTTAGTGTTAAAGCTTTGAGACTTTCTAGAAGTGATCCTACACTAGACGTCATCTAATGGAATATTGTGATAGATGTGTCTACAAACTATGGAAGGATATAGGGGGCATGTGAATGATTTCATAAAATACCTCAAAGAGATGGGGTTTCATGGAATATGATGCTTGCAAGAAATGTTGAAGGAAATGCAAGTCATGGCTATAAAGCCAAATTCCATGACATTTTTAGCATCCTTCCAGCTTGTGCAAAAATGGGAACTTTAGAAGAAGGCATGGACATTCATCAGAGCATAATTGAAAGAGGATTTTTGTCACATAATACAAAATGTGGAAGCATAAAATGTTTCAAAAAATGTTCAAAGAGATGTAATATTGTGAAATGCAATGATTTTTTTTAAAAATTGCAATCCTTTGGAAATATTTATATGCAAAATGTGGAATCAAATAGAGGGCAAGTAAACTATTTGACAAATTATCCTAGATAGATGTTATCTCCTAGAACACCATGATTGAATGATATGCATTAAATGGATTTTGCAAACATGCTTTCATATATAATTCTTCAGTATAAAACTAATTCACACCAATCCTATTGAAAATAATAAATTTATGTACTCATGATTTAGACTTAAGATTTAGGCATATAAACTATTGCAGAAGATTCCCAACTTTATGGCTTATTTCTATAGCAAACCAAAAATAATTAAATAGAATTTTTTTTTGAATAACACTAAAACAATAGCTCCATAGACCTTATCAAAGAAGTGGATTCTGAGGAATCCCCAAGCCTAAGTCAAGCATACATATAAATTAAAAAACAATAGACATACCCTTAAGATGTGTATATCCATATCAATAAATGTGACAAATACAAATGCCAGATTTAATGTATTATGCGTTGAGCCTTCTATGTTCCACCATCAAAATCTCCTATTGTAATTCTATATCCCTTTACATAAAGTTTGATTCACCAATTTTGGTTAAACAAAATATAGTATTATGTTAGAAGGTGTAACAAAATTATTTTATGAAGATATTTTAGTAGGAAAAAGGAAAGTACAAAGTAAAATATACAATGGATCAATCCTTATAGAAGGAGATCATAAAACCTAAAATGGAAACCCTAAGGGGTAAATGACATTTAATAATTTATATATGATTATTAAATGGAAATTCATGTGCATATAGTAAAATCTTAAGTAGAGAGTAAAGGCAATTTAATAAATGTAATTAAATTAATCATTTACTCTAACACCCCCCTTAAGATGAACAACAATGCAGCTACAGATAATGTATGAAAAAACAAGAAAACTACCATGCTAAAAAAAAAAAAGGGTCTTAATAACATGGCTTGATAAGGTACCCAACACAACCAAATCTTTGAAAAATGGAGAAATAGGGAAAAATATTAGAAAGGTGAATCTTCCCTTGGATGTATTTAATTGAGATATTCCAAGGATCCCTAAATGTAGTTTTTCCTATTGTACACATGTGGAGGACATGTCATTATTTGTCCTTTATTCCACATGTGAGGAAAACTCATTTTTATAATTCCTTTATTAAAAAATTTAGTTTATCCTCCTTAAGAGGATCTTGACACTTTGTACACACCTATTATGAATGTGGCATTCATAGAAATGGGAGTTACACATGTGAACACATGCAACTCCTTTCTCATCTCTTTAAAAGAGATGCTCCTCTTTCTTTCTTCTCTACACATCACTTTGATGTTATTATATTGAGCTATTTTGCTCCAACACACTCTCTCTCTCTCTCTCTTCTCTAGGCATTTGCCTTCATTCATAATACTCACAGGGGGTTTTCATTATTGTCCCCTTATAAATCTATGTCTCCATTGTTGAACTATCTTGATGTATGCTCTTGGGTTTTGCTTATCTCATGGTAACATTGTTTCACACTTAACTTACTTGGATTGTTTCTCGTTCCTTGCTCTATCATATCATTTCTTTCATGGTATCAGAGCTTGGTTACTAATCCTTGTTTTTTAAGTTTTTGTGTTGAAGGTTGCCATTCATTGGAGCACACCTTATTTGAAGACATTATTGAGAGAAGAAATTTGTGTTGTGGTTGTTTGGTCATTCTAACATCTTTTGTGTGTAGGTTTTATTTTATCATCTTTTATCATT
This sequence comes from Cupressus sempervirens, assembly GCA_028749045.1. Lineage (NCBI taxonomy): Eukaryota > Viridiplantae > Streptophyta > Pinopsida > Cupressales > Cupressaceae > Cupressus > Cupressus sempervirens. The sequence continues at coordinate 555,601,798 of CM053786.1, read as the reverse complement.
ATTTTTACTAACCCTCTTTGGAAGGCTTGTCGCCAAAGGGTTTTCCTATAAAAATTTCAAAAAAAAAATTTCTCTTGTTTTGGAAGGCGTGTCGCCAAAACAAGGAGCATTTCTCACATAACTCTCATTTATTTTGCAATTTTTAATTTTAAATATTTTAAGCATTAATTCTAGTGTTTGTGGTGCAGTAGCATTTAATTGTGCAATTTTTTGTACATTAATTATTATCATTTAATTAAAATTATTTTTCTTCAATGATATTAAGGAAATAATTTTCCTATGTGAGATTATTAAAAAAAACTTAGTAATCACAATAGATTAGTTTTTTTTTTAAATTGAAATTAAAAATTTTCCTATTCTTTTTTTGAAATTCAAAACATATCCTATTCATATTTTTAAAAAAATTTAAAATATTTCCTAATCTTTATTTTAAATATCTTTTTTTGAATTCAATCTTTCTAAATCTATGAGATTGTAATTTTTTTTGCATCTCCTTTTTTCCAAATCTATCTTACCCTTTTTTGTTTTTCTTCCAGTTTTTTTAGCATTTCCATTTTTTAGCATCTTTCTTTTTTTCTATTTTACCTCTCTCTATCATCTTGTTATATCTGAAACCTTGTGCAATCTTCATTCTTTAAATTTCTTTCTCGTTTTTCCTTCTTACTGCATCTGTTCGTTTGAATCCAAACCCTAGACCCGTGTTTATGTTTTGGTCCAATCTATCAGATTCGAACCAGCGTTTCTATTTGCTCCTACGCAAGCCCTCTTGTTTTAACCTTGCTTCCACCATACCTTGCCTCCACCATTCAATAACCTCAAAAAACCCCCAAATCGAAAACAAATGAAACAGCATGACCAGAAAACCCTTGGCTTAAAAACCCTTTTGCTGTTATTTTTAACCCTCGACCTCCTCCATTGTCGATGCCTCCTCACAAATGCAGTGGTTTGAGCCATTGAGCGCCATAACCCAGAAACCCTTCAACAAATCCAATTAACAAAATCATCCAAGCAAGAAAATAATTTGAAGAAAAACCCCGCGACCAATCAAAAAGTTTTCCCCACATCTTTGGCGATGCTGAGGTTATTGAGTTGCAGTTGATTTAACCCCAAATCCTCTATAAATCATTTGATTTGTGAATAGCGTTTTCCTTCCAGGCTTATTAAGTCATTTTTTTTGCATTAGTGTATTACATTTTTAAATAAGAGTGTATTAAATTTTTAAATAAGTTTGTATTACGTTTTTTTTTTTTTAAAGTATTACATTTTTTTTTAAAAAAAAATTTACTTCTCTTTTGCATTTAGTGCATTGACTTTTTTTTTTTAAAGTTTTGTTTAATCAAACTTTGTATGTATTCTTAATTTCATTCAATCATATTACATATTATCGATTCCTTATAAGGATATTTTTCGTTTCAATCATTAACTTTAATATTATAAGTATTCAATCTTTCATTATAATTCCTTCTTTAAGGAATTCGTTGTTTTATCCTTTATTATTTATAATTTATTATTCTGGTCATAATAGAGAGTTATAAAATTAATTTATAACATCAAAATTTGACCAGGTATAAGTTTTTTTTCATCATTCTGTATCATTAGGAATCCTAATTATAGCTACTTAGATTCATTTTTTTTACGTAATTATCATTTAATCCTTCAAACACCTCTGCATTATTCTTTTCTTACAGAGTAATAATTATTTCTAACATCTTCTTGCAGGGTTCTATCATTCTGTTTCAGATTAATAATTATTAATCATTAGTCTACCGTTTCTTTGGAGGGTTGTATCATTTTTTTTCAGAAACTTAATCATTGTTTCCTCAACAAGTTTTTTAATTCATTCTAGTTAATTTTTTAATTCATATTTCTATAAGGGGGACTTTTTTTCCTATAAAAATGTCAACCTTGATTCCAGAAATAAAACTTAATCATACTAATTATCATTCCTGGAAAACACACATTTCATTTATTTTTTGTTTTAAACACCTGTTCGAGATAGCCACTGATCCTTCTATTGAACCTAGTTTAGCGGCTACCCAAGATGAAAAAGATACTTGGAAACTTAAAAATGAATAATCTTTAGGGTTAATTGGTATTTCCATTATTCCAAATTTATATGTTTTAATTGCACATTTTTCTAAAGCCCATGATGCCTGGTCAATTTTACAAACCAAATATGACAGTGTAGATGAATCCTACAAAACGCAATTGCAAGATCAACTTGAAGATCTTAGGTATACAGATTTTAAGATCATGGATGAATTTTTGTTAAAATTTGATTCTATTAAAAGTCAACTTGTTGTTTTAGGTGTTCAGTTAGATGACATTCGCCTAATTTATATTATTCTTAAAAAGTGTCTTCCTAGACAGTTTCAACAGTTTATAACTAGTATTCATGCACAGCTTGCTATTCCTACATTATCTACTCAGTTAACTTATGTTATTTTTCAAAATTTATTAAGACAAGAAGAAGCTAAGCTAATTCAATTTGGTACTCTTAAATCAACTGAACATGCATTTATGTCTCAAAATTCAAATAATAATAATTTTCATTCAAATAATAATAATAAACATAATAACAAACACTATAATAATAATTCTACTAATTTCAATAATAAATCTCATGCCAAATATAACAATAATAACAATAACCATAAAAATCATCATAATAACAATCATAATAGTAATAATCAAAGGAATCATTCAAATTCCAAACCTCATTGTTCTTATTGTGGCAAAGATGGTCATGTTTTTGATAAGATAAATAGCTTTTAAGGGATCCTGAAACCCATAAGTTTTACAAAAACAAGGCTGATAATAAGCAAAAGAAGCCCAGCCAAAATAGAGGTCCAACAGCTGAAAAAAAGCCCAAAGGCCCAGCCCAAAACAAAGGGCCACAGAAAGGCTAGAAAACAAACAAACCCAGATGGTCATGTTGTCAATAACTATTTTTTTAAGAAAAATGATAAAAAACCTATGAACAACAGTAATCATAATCAAAAATCAAATCATAAAAAAGGTAACTCTAATGGTTCCAATTCTCATCATGCTTTTACTTGTAGTTTTAATGTTTGTAGACCTTTAGAGTGGATTGTTGACAGTGGTGCCTCACAACATGTAACTTCTCATAAAGAAATTTTTGATTCTCTACAACCTGATGTTGCTAACATTCCTATTCAGTTAGCTAATAATCAGACTTGTAAAGTTGAAGGTTTAGCTGATGTCACTATTCCTAATGGTAAATTTCATGATGTATTGTATGTACCTGATCTGAAAACTAATTTTCTTTTTGTTTCACAGTTATCTCAGGACTATAAAGTTGAATTCTATAAAGATACGTGTTATGTGATGGATCCTCAAACTAAACAAGTGATTGCTCATGCTAAAATGGATAATGACAACTTATTTAAATTCCATGAATTTTCTAGTTCACGATATTATTTACATATTTCCATTGATTTCAATATATGGCATGAAAGACTTGGCCATTTAAATTCGGACTATATTACTTTAATGCACAAAAGAAATATAGTTGATGGCTTGCCTCACATTATTCCTTCTAAGATTGCTTGTACTAGTTGTATGAGTGGTAAGATGCATAGGGATCCCTTTCCAAGTGGTAAATCATGGCGGGCAACTCATAAGTTGCACCTTGTCTACAGTGACCTTTTGGACCCCATAGAGAATAACTCCATCCATGTTTCTCGGTATGCACTTGTCTTTGTTGATGATTTTTCTAAATGAACTCGGATCTATTTTTTTCATAGCAAGGATCAAGTTCTTGATATATTCATTGAATTTCAGTTATATGTTGAAAGGCAATCTGGTTTTAAACTTAAAATTCTCAGAACTGATAATGGAAAGGAATATGTGAATAATGATTTTCATTCTTATCTAAAATCATGTGGAATTAAACAAGAGCTTACTATTCCTTATACACCATAGCAAAATGGTGTGGCGGAAAGAAAGCATCGGACCATTTTTGAAAAGGCTTGATGCATGTTACATGCTAAGAATTTGCATTATAAATTCTGGGCTGAAGCCATGTTTTGTGCAACTTATATTCTTAATAGGACTCCTACCAAAGCTCTCAAGGATATAACTCTAGAAGAGGCTTGGTCTGGTAGGAAACCTGATTTACATGATTTCCAAATTTTTGGATCTGTTGCTTATGTTCATACTCCTAAATAGAAACAACATAAATTAGATGCTAAATCTTCTCCTTATATTTTTGTTGGTTATAATGAAAACACTAAGGGTTATCGTGTTTATGATTCTACTACTAACAAAGTTCATGTTGCTAGAGATGTTTGCATTGCATAAAATGGTGTACATGACTATTCTACTATACATGATGCAAAATTCAGTGGCACTAAAATTGTGCTAGTGGAGGACCAACCTCCTTCTCTTAACCCTACTCCTCCTCTTAACCCTAAAACTCAAGCACCACCTATTATTTCTACTTCTACTAGTAATGATATTCAAGTAGCTACTAATGATGCTTTTATTGATAATGATTCTTCCTCTAGTGATGATTCTATTACAATTAAATGTAAACCTAAATGGTCTCAAAACTTAATCAATGAAAGCGATGACTACATTTCTAGATTTGGTGGAATTAAACATAGAAGGATTAATTATTGTAATTATGCTTTGATGACTACTATTATCAATTCTAATGATCCTAAGTCTTTTGATCAAGCTAACTCTCAACCTCATTGGAAAAAGGCCATGCAAGAGGAATATGACTCTTTAATTGCTAATCAAACTTGGGACTTAGTCAAGTTACCTCATGGCAAGAATATAGTTTCATGTAAATGGGTATACAAAAAAAATTGAATGCTAATAATGAAATTAGTAAATTTAAGGTTAGATTAGTTGCTAGAGGTTTTTCACAAATAGAAGGATTAGATTATAATGAAACTTTTGCTCTTGTTGCTAAAATTCCTTATATTAAATTAGTTCTTGCTTTAGCATCTAAAATGAATTGGCCTATTCACCAAATGGATGTTAAAAGTGGCTTCTTAAATGGTGATTTACATGAAGAAATCTATATGTCTCAACCTCCTAGATTTGTTAAGGAAGGTAGTGAAAATCTGGTTTGCAAATTAAAAAAATCTATTTATGGTCTCAAACAATCACCTAGAGAATGGTATTCTAAAATTAATTCATTCTTTATTTCTCAAGGTTTTTCTAGAAGTAAGAATAATCCTAATTTGTATATTAAACATATTGAAGATGATATTATCATTGTTATTGTTTATGTAGATGATCTAAGTCTCACTTCTAGTTCAGATGCTTTGATTTCTGATATTAAGTTTCAACTTAAATAGAAATTTTAGATGACTGATTTAAGTATTTTACATTACTTCTTAGGTATTCAAATTTGGAAAACTCCTAAGGGTATCTTTCTTTCTCAAATCAAGTATGCCATGACCTTTTAGAAAAATTTAACATGAATGATTCTAACCATGTTTCAATTCCATGTGAATTAGGAACTAAATTAATGGCTAATATGAATACTCCTTTTATTGATGAAATTTTGTATAGGAAATTGTTAGGAAATTTAAATTATGTAACTCTTACTAGACTTGATATTGCTTATAGTGTTGGTTTAGTTTCTAGATTAATGTCTAAACCTCAACAAACTCATTTTAAAGTTGCTAAAAGAATCTTAAGGTACATTAAAGGAACTATTTGTATATGAGAAATATGTTAGCAAGTAATACTAATCTATCAAGCAAACAAAGAATTAACTAGCATAAAAGACATAACATATATGAGAGACAAAGTGAAACCCTCAAATGAGAATTTGAGCCATGGAATGGCTCTCCCAATGAGGATAGTCACTTGATTTAGGGATGAGTCTATTTGATAGGATTTGGGACGTATGCTCAAGCTTCAAATTAGCTTCAATGGAGATTTTTGGGATTTTTGGTGTGGATGCATGCAAAAGTATGGATTTGGCTTCAAAATGGCATTATAACTTTACTTGATGGATTGTGATTGAAATGGCTTGGGAGGGGATTCAATTTATAGGCTAAGGGCTTGAGGGATGGATGGCTGAGATGGACGAAAAGATGAAAGCTTAAGGAGGGCTAGGATGCACTCAAAAGGGAGCACATGGATTGTGCTTGTTTAGCACCAATCAGGGAGTGACACATGTCACAAGGTGAGTGGATGGAGGAAAGGGGAAGGATGAGTCAACAAAGGAGGCTCAAAGGATAATATCTTCATAAAGACCCTTCATTATGGCTTGTAAGAGCTTGTAAGAGTCTTTATGACTTTTGTAAGAGCATTCATTGTTGGGTGGTTGGGATATTTTGGAGGGAGTTGAGATTGTTGACTTTCTTTGGCTTAAGAAAGTCTTAAGCTTGTTTAGGGAATGTGACAACTTTAGGGGATGGATTAGGCTTGGGTTTAGGATTAGATTAGGGATGTTAGAGATTTGCAAGTGGATGGCATTCATGAGGGTGGGTGAGTTAGTGAGTAAGCTTAGTTAGTATGGGTGGATGGGGTGGATTAGGCTTTAAAAGGGGATTTAGGATAGGTTAGGGGTTATTAGATTTGAGGGTTTTATTTATCAAATAGGTTTATTTAATAAATGAGGATTTTGGATTTAGATAGAAGAATAGGATTTAATTGATAAATAATAGGTTATTTGATTTATCAATTAGGACTATAGATGATGAATTAAATTAATCAGCTAGGGGATGGCAAAGGATTAATTAAATAGGAATTTAATTAATGATGCCTTTAGAGATAACTAAATAGGATTACCTAAGCGATGTAATCAAATTTAAGTGTCTACATTTTGCCCCTCTTTGACATAGTGTTGAGACAACACTATTTCAAAGAAGTTCGAATGAAGATGACACGAGGAAGATGTTTTAGCAACAAGGTTGCCCCAATCTCGGATAAGAAGAGGAGAGACTAGACTTAGATGATGCCCCCTCGAGAAGGCGGCGGGGAGCAAAATGAGGCTCGACGACTTCTTGAAAAGTACAAGAAATTCAGATGAGCTAAGACACAGGTTGGCAAAGAGAAGGGGTTGAATTAGCTCAAACTCTCACTACGAGAGGATGATAAAGGGAAAGCAAGGGCACAAGAGGAAACAAGCTTAAGACTTTTGGGATTGGGGGGAGGATAAAGGAGCAGAGCACTATAAAAGGAATCCAGGATGGAGAGATGGATGAGGGGATTAAAAAGCTAATGCAACAAGATTTCAAAGAGTCAGATTGGTAGAAGATGAGTTTTCGGAGATCCCTAGGACTAGGATTGTGGATCTCAAAAGATGAGGCTTGTTGGATTGATTTGATTGGTAGATCCCTAAGACTAGGATTGTGGATCCCTAAAGCTAAGTGTGAGGAGTGATCCAAATAGATACTGATGCATAAGCTGGGGTAGGAGCGACAGATGCAGGATATGGATGGGGGATAATGGAGATGAAGGGATTCCATTGAAGCTTTTTGAGTGGGGGGATACTTCAAAGAGATGTACCACCATATAGTTGAGCACTAGATTTTCTATAGGACTATTGGTTAATTGCCAAGGTTACCAAGAACATCAAGGCCTTTTTACCAACTGTCCAGAGGACTGACAAGCTGACTCAAAAAAAACATGCAAGGATTGCCCCAGTATCACACATGAATCCTAGTGGAAGCAGTGTGGAAACGACACTGGGTAACCCACAAGTAGAAAAGAAAAATAAATGAAAGACTTGATCAAGACCTTACACTCTAATTGCCCCATTCGCAGGATACCATGATATGGAAGATCATGGCAACCTTGAGGAGGGAACAAGGAGATTTCTTGGAAAAGATACTTCAAGACCCAAAAGGGAAGATCCCAAATCGAAAAAAAGTGAAAATCCAAAAGAGAGTCGTTTGCCAACGAGATGGGTAGGACGAGGTACTAACGGACCAAGATCAGACATGAGGAAAGCTATATCCTACAAGGACCTATCAGAGAGCACCTAAGCTGGTGGATTTGGATGAGTGATGCATCTGGCAAGCTGAACTAAGAAAGATAACACTTTGGTGACAGGAAATCTAGCTAAAGGATGCATTGGAATAGCTAACCAAGATGTGCGATGGGTGCAAGATGCTGATCAAGGACAAACTGACACAAATGCTAGATAGATACAATGGTACTAAGCTAAAGAGGATGTACAAGCTGACATACCAAGCTATTTACAAGTGGGCTAATCAAGATATGGAACAAGCTAACGGACTAATGATAGGTATGATACAGATGGATAAAAAGCTCAGGATGAGAGGATAGCGGGATGGTTCGATGCTGTGCAAGATGCGAAAACTAAGGGCGGGGTGATAGCGAAAGATATGGATTTGGTAGGATGCATCCAATGATGATGAGAGATTTTGTGACCAAGGATAGCTAGAGGAGCAGGATGAGATGGCTGGATAGGATGGTAGATAGCTAGGATTATGATGGATATAAAGAGATGACATTGGGTTTGTATGAGGATAGCCTAGAGCTAGATACCAATGACAAGGGAGGATGGACAAGACAAGATCTCCAAGGAATACAATGCCCTCAGTCGAAAGATGACATGCGGAAGGATGTCTTACGATGGATGTGATAGGATTGAAGCTCGGATGGAAAAAGCTGAAGGGGCTAGGGAGATGGATGATAGCTATGATAGTTGGCTGAAGCTGCAGGAGATAAGTGGATGGTGTGAGATGGAAGATGGAGGGTGGAGGATAGGTGGATAGATTGGAAGCTGGAGTTGGATGTCAAGAGATGACCAAAAGCATGAGGGTTATAGGCTAAGCTGGGGATGGCGAGATTACGCATGACGCTTGTTTGCCAAGTTTTCATCATGGTACTTGTCCAAGGCGCTTGAATTGCCAAGTTTTCACCAGTGGACGCTTTCTTTTTCTTTTTCTTTTTTGACTTTTTGACTTTGGACTTAGCTGGAATGATTTTGGCTTTCTTCAACTATTTTTGGCTTTTTCCTTGGGATTTTTTTTTTAGCTATTGGAATGTTCAATTTTGTTGCTAGTTGTTGGTACACCGGATGTGTGATTTATGCAATAGATTGGATTAGATGGGATTGATGGTAGGAGATGGAGGGATGAAAAGGCTGGAAAGGAGCATGAGATGGGGATGCTTGCAGGATCAACATTGGCACATGTTGGGACAGGTGTGAAAAGAGCATATGGGGGATAGATGGTAGATGTGGGCTTGATGGTGGATTTTTGGGAGCGCGCTTGGGGATATAGGCACCCAAGATGGAGTTAGGAGATGGGGGACATAAAGCACTAGATGGGGGATTAGCAATGGTGGGTGCCATTATGCATTGGGTTTCAACTTTTTTTTTTGGGATCCACATGGTTTTGGATTTTCTTTTCATAGGCTTTTGTATTGTTTTGCATTCTTTGATTGGATTTTGCCTTTTTGGAGTATGTCTTTTAGAATGGACATATGATTGCCTATGATGTGGATTTTAAGCTTTATGCATTTTGAATTTGGCATTTACATTGCTGTGGTAAGCTTTGGGAAGATGGTTAGGAGAAGCTTTGTGAGATGGAGAGGATATGGGAGAGTGTGTAGGGGGATGATGGATGATGTGCCCTGATATGTGCCTTTGTTGATTTTGCATAGGAATGGAGGGAATAGGATTTGAATAATGGCTGATAGGAGGATGGAGGATGGTAGATTTTGGGACATAGGGACCCAAAATGGATTTAGCGGATGAAGGGGGGATATGGTAGGTTGTTTTCGGTTGCAAAGATGGTGGAGGGGGGATGACATAAGATTTCTTGAAGGAGTGATGGGAGGCTGGCATGGGGGGTTTGGAGATAGGATTGGTTTGGGGGTGTGGTGTACCAACACCTTTAGATGGTGAGCCTTTGGATACATATCCAAGACCATGAAATCCTGGATTCTTTTGTGCAATAATAGGCTTTTTGATTCCTTGCTCTTGTGGTCCTAAACCTTGACCTTGATAATGCAATCGATTGAGCATTTGAACTAGCTGAGGATACTTTTTGTTTGCAGAAAGTGGTGGAAGTGTTTTATTAGATGTACTGCAATGGGGAGATACTATTCTTAATTCTTCTGCTGAGAGGAGGCCACCATGGATGAATGTAAGTGAACCAAGAGGGTAGATTATAGATGGTGGAATAGCTTGGATAGGTGGTAGGATGGAAGCATGGAGTGGAGGAGATGGTAGGATAGGATCTTGATTTAGCTGATGGGATGAAAAGATATCCTTCAGTAGAGGAGGTATGGCTTGAGATTTTGGAGATGGAGGGGATGGTGAATGCACAATGGATGGAAGACATGATACGATGATATCTTCATTTATGCTTTGGGGGATGTCAACATGCTTTTGGGCAGGATCTTGATAGGATTGTTTTGGAGTGGATGGTGCGATAGGAGGTGAAGGGATGGACTCTTCAAAGGCAGTGGATGGATAGATGGGAGATTCAGTAGTGGAGATGGGTGAGTAGAAGATGGATGCATAAGGGTCATTACAGGAGATTTGGGAAATGCTTGGAGGTGATGTGGATAGGATTTTGAGGGATTTGATAGGTGTTGGGATTTTGGTGTTTGTAGGAAGTGGAAGGATTTTAAGAAATTTGATGGATGGTATGGGGATGATAGTTATGGGAGATGGAGACGACATTATGGATGGGGAAGCTTCATCACTGACTACTTCACATGGTTGGATTGGATGACATGGCTTATCAACTGCTGGAGGCTGCTTTTCTTGTATTTTCTATAGGAGATTCCTTGGAGACTTGTGTGTCAGAGGTGGAGGTGAATTGACAGGAATAGCTAGTGTGATGGGGGTGGAAGATTGGAAGCTTGGTGGATTGGGTGATGGAGGAGAAGCTGGGATATCAAATGGCATGACTAGATAGTTTGGAATAACTCTTGGATTTTGGGGGATGGTTGGTGGAATGTTTCTAAGGCTCTCAAGATACCCTTAATAGTCAACAAGATTTTCATCATCATTGGAATAGGAGGTGGCAAGAGCAAGGACAATACGACCAAGCACATCATGATAGGATTGGTACTTCATGCTTTGACGATGAGTTTGATGGGGATGGGGTCTTGCATATGGATGAACACGAAAACTCATGGTCAGATTTGGATTAAGCTCAGATTTTGGATTGGCTGATGAAGGATTTCCTAGGGAGAGTCAAAGTTGTATGATAGACCTAAGGAGGATTGGCTAGAGATTTTTGGCTTTCCTGTGGATGGAAGATTTCAAGGGCATGCTATCAAAAAGTGAGAATTTTTCTTTCCTATGTGCAGGATTGGTGGAGATTGTGTCAACTTAAGGGTAGACTAATGATCCTTTAGGAAGAACATGAGATTGACCACTTGTGGATCCCAACCTTTAGCTCAAGGTGATGAGGGATACAAGTAACAAAGCTAGATTACCCTAGACAAAGCTCTGTCAAAGGGATAACCTTGGTGAGGCTAGTGGATTGGTCAAATTGATTAGATAGCAAATTCCAGCAGAGTGACAACAACTCTTTAAAGGCTTGGGTGAGATTTTGGATTGGGTTGCTAGTTGGCTGGGGGGGATGATTTGGATGGAATTTGGATTTGGGATTGTTCTAAAGAAAGGAACTAGATAGATTCGATTGCAGCGGGGGAGCTTGGATGATTTTCTGATGATGCAGTGACTACGCTAAGTATGCCTTGAGCTGGGAGATTTCTGCTTTTCTATGATTTTGACCAAAGTTGGCAAACATTCATTCAAAGGCTATGAACAAACAAGAAGACAAAATTTTGGAGCAAACATGTCAAACACACCAACATCCTAGGAAGCTTTCTACAAGGATGAAATTTGGTTTAGCTAGGGAGTCCTCGATATACATAAGGTACGTGAGGCCCATATCCGTAGATGAAACCAAAAAGATGTCACACAGCTGAGAGGAGTGGTAACCCACTTCTCCTCTTTCACTTCTCAAGGGTATAAAGTTCCTTGAGGCTTAGCCTGAGTGACAAAATCTTGATTCCAAGAGAGGTGTCTTTCAATTCACCTCTCAATTTTTATACTGCGCCAGAACGCTGGAGTTGAGGTCATCCCAAGGGGTGATGAAATCCCCAAGCAGGCCTCCTAAAAAGAGAAACAAGGTTTTGGATCCTAATCTTATGCACCCAAGATGGCCTCAAAAGATGACAATGGGAGAGAAGATTCAGATGACCTTGGGCTAAAAAGCAGAGTTCTTTTCCAATTGATGATTTAGATTTTGTAAGCTATGATTGAAGACACTAGTGATTATTGCATACAATGTTCATTCCAACTTGACAGCGTCATCAACATAATGGAAATTGAGAATTCGTCAACATAAGAAAAGCAAGCGTCATTGAGATGCATCAAAACCATGCAATTTTCATTGATTTTTAGGCATTCAAGATTGTGTTAGAGTGTTTTAAGCCCAAATTGGAAGTGTGAGATATTGCAATGGTTAATTGATCCTTGGCGTTCAAGATTGTGTTCATTGTTTTAAGCATGCATTCCAATAAAAGGTTGATTTTAAACCATTGCATTCAAGATTGTGTTTGAGCAACATTCATTCAATGAAAGATGTGTTTAAACATGTAAGTTCATTCTAAAAAAAAACTTGCAAAAAACATGATTAGGTTAGTAGGATGCTCCAACCTGCAATAAGACAAAAAAAAGAAAATTGATTAGTCACCCAAAATCTTCCAAAAGGAAAGTTTAACTATGGGCAAAAAAATTTTAACTTTTTTTGCTGTTTTTTCTAGGTGTAGAAATGCTTAAAATGCTATTTTTTTATTTTTTTAAACTACAAAGTGCGGAAATAAAGATTTTAAAACAAAAGTGCAACAGTGACAAGTGAAGACGACAGTTCATCAGGCACAGGCACTGATCAGCGGAGACACTAATCTATGGAGATGGCAGATGAAGATGTGGAGACGGTAGATTAAGTTGGCGATGATGGAGACAACAGTCTAGGTTGCAGAGACGACAGTTTGTTTGCTGGTGGCGGCGGAGACGACAGTTTGACTGATGGCAGCAGTGGAGATGATAGAGTGGATTTTGAATGAGAAAATTGCTAGGTGGAAATGATGGTTAGAGGAGGAGATGATGATTAAAGCCCTGCGAAGACGCTGAAATGTGGAGACACTGATTTGTGTAGATGACATAATTCACTTCAGAGACGACAGTCGACCAGTTGGAGACGCCGATCTGCAGAGACGACACTGCGCAGAATTTGGTTCAAAACACGCGGATTTTCTTCAGAAAAATTTTGAAATTTGATTTTTGAAGCTTCATTTTTTCTCCCTAATACTTCTTTTAACCTGCAAGAACAAGATTAAACCCTACAACTCACTCAAATGACAAGAAACATTAGATTATTAGCAAAAAACAATATATAGATAGAAATAGAGGATTAAATGACCCATAGTGGGGTCCCACCGGGCGTGCCAAAATGTATATGAGAAATATGTTAGCAAGTAATACTAATCTATCAAGAAAACAAAGCATTACCTAGCATAAAAGACATAAAATATATGAGAGACAAAGTGAAACCCTCAAATAAGAATATTAGTCTTGGAATGGCTCTCCCAATGAGGATAGTCACTTGATTTAGGGATGAGTCTATTTGATAGGATTTGGGATATATGCTCAAGCTTCAAATTAGCTTCAATGAAGATTTTTGGGATTTTTGGTGTGAATGCATGCAAAAGTATGGATTTGGCTTCAAAAATGGCATTATAACTTTACTTGATGGATTGTGATTGAAATGGCTTGGGAGGGGATTCAATTTATAGGCTAAGGGCTTGAGGGATGGATGGTTGAGATGAAAGGAAAGATGAAAGCTTAAGGAGGGGTAGGATGCACTCAAATGGGAGCAGATAGATTATGCTTGTTTAGTACCAATCAGGGAGTGACACATGTCACAAGGTGAGTGGATGGAGGAAAGGGGAAGGATGAGTCAACAAAGGAGGCTCAAAGGATAATATCTTCATAAAGACCCTTCATTATGGCTTGTAAGAGCTTGTAAGAGTCTTTATGGCTTTTGTAAGAGCATTCATTGTTGGGTGGTTGGGATATTTTGGAGGGAGTTGAGATTGTTGACTTTCTTTGGCTTAAGAAAGTCTTAAGCTTGTTTAGGGAATGTGACAACATTAGGGGGTGGATTAGGCTTGGGTTTAGGATTAGATTAGGGATGTTAGAGATTTGCAACTGGATGGCATTCATGAGGGTGGGTGAGTTAGTGACTAAGCTTAGTTAGTATGGGTGGATGGAGTGGATTAGGCTTTAAAAGGGGATTTAGGATAGGTTAGGGGTTATTAGATTTGAGGGTTTTATTTATCAAATAGGTTTATTTAATAAATGGGGATTTTGGATTTAGATAGAAGAATAGGATTTAATTAATAAATAATAGGTTATTTGATTTATCAATTAGGACTATAGATGATTAATTAAATTAATCAGCTAGGGGATGGCAAAGGATTAATTAAATAGGAATTTAATTAATGATGCCTTTAGAGATAACTAAATAGGATTACCGAAGTGATGTAATCAAATTTAGGTGTCTACACTATTAATATGGGATTATTTTATGATGCCAATTCTAAATTTATTTTACATGGCTATACTGATTCCGATCTAGGTGGAGATCCCAATGATGGGAAATCCACTTGTGGCTATTGTTTCTTTGTTGATTCAGGTGCAATTTCTTTGAAAATTAAAAAAGAACACTCTATTTCCCTTTACTCAACTGAAGCTGAATACAAAGGTTGTACCAATGCAGCTAAGGAAGCTTTATGGCTTAAAAGACTTCTAAAGATTTAGGTCTACCTCAACAAGAACCTACCCCTCTACATTGTGACAATTAAAGTGCTATTGCCTTGGCAAAGAATCCAATTTTTCATGCAAGGACCAAACATATTTCACTTAAACATCACTTCATTCAAGAACAAGTTGAAGACAAGAAAGTTGCTCTTCTTTATTGTAAAGGTGAACATCAAGTGGCTGATATTTTGACAAAACCACTTTCTAAAGAGAATTTCAATTTCATTGTAAAAATTTGGGTTTACAACCCTTTGATGTAAGCTCCCAAAGTAAAGATTAAGGGGGGGTGTTAGAAATGTTAATCTTCCCTTGGATGTATTTAATTGGGATATTCCAAGGATCCCTAAATGCAATTTGTCCTATTGTACACATGTGGAGGACATGTCATTATTTGTCCTTTATTCCACATGTGAGGACAACTCATTTTTATAATTCTTTTATTAAGGAATTTAGTTTATCCTCCTTAAGAGGATCTTGACACTTTGCACACACCTATTATGAATGTGGCATTCATATAAATGGGAGTTACACATGTGAACACATGGAACTCCTTTCTCATCTCTTTAAAAGAGATGCTCCTCTTTCTTTCTTCTCTACACATCACTTTGATGTTATTGTATTGAGCTATTTTGCTCCAACACTCTCTCTCTCTCTTCTCTAGGCATTTTCCTTCATTCATAATGCTCACAAGGGGTTTTCTTTGTTTTCCCCTTATAAATCCTTGTCTCCATTGTTGAACTATCTTGGTGTATGCTCTTGGATTTTGCTTATCTCATGGTAACATTGTTTCACACTTAACTTACTTGGATTGTTTCTCATTCCTTGCCCTATCATATCATTTCTTTTAAAAATCATGTGAGAAAAACCCTACTCCAAAAAGAAATAGAAGAATGCCAAAACAAAAAGGAAGGAAGGACTCATCACTGAGACCCCCAAGGAGAACTTTCTTCACCCCAAACATAGAATGTAGTTGAAGATACCACTGGGATGCAAAAGGTTTAGTAAAGGTGCCAACAACCTACTTAGCAGTGGAAATATACTCCAAGCTAAGAGAGCCATCTTGAATCAAATGCATGATGAAGTGCATATGAAGCTCAATGTGCTTGGTCTCCTAATGCTCAACTGGGTTATGGGAAATGTGTATACTACTCTGATTGTCACACCAAATAAAGGTGGAGCTATTAGGGGGGAATCCAAACCTCTTGACTATCTAGCACAAGTGCACTATATTCTGCCCATGTACATGATAATGTGTGAGCATGCTAATTTTTGCAAGACCATGTAATAGGACCAGAACCATGATAGAAAAAAATCCAGAAGTAGACCTTCGATCATCAATATCACTAACCCAATCTGAGTCTATACAACCAACAATATGATTATCCCCTAATGTATAGTGAATTTCATAACATGTAGTACTCCAAATGTACCTTAAAATACATTTGGCAGCTTGCCAATGACTCTCATGAGGATCATGTGAGAATATAGATACAAGTTAAAATATAAAGGAAAGATCGGGACATGTGTGCATTAGGTACAACAAATTGTTAGATTGTGGCAACTAATCAAGGAAGTATTGTACATACTCCATAATTCCTCTGTTGGGTTTGAGGTTGGGTCAAGCCCCAAGAAGGGAATTTGGGGTTGATATTCCCAAATATAACTAGGGTCTCTAGGCCACAGTTGTTGAGGGTTCAAGGGTGGAGCCCCCAAGAAAAAAAAATTGGGGCTATTTTATCGGCATTTTATGGCTGACATGTTGTAACTAATTTTAACCCTAAAGCAAAAAACATACTTGTATAAAAGGGATTAGGGTTATGGATTGTTTCATAATGTGTGATGCAAAAATTGCTTCTTATGGCAGCATTGATCCATAAGGGATTACAAATTGTAATCAGGTTGTAATCACTGGATCATAATAATATTAGACTTGTTATTTGTTGGATGTAGCCTAGGGTTTGGGTGAACCACGTTAAATCTTGGTGTCTCGTGTTCTCTTCTGTGTGATTTATTATTTCTTGATATTGTTTGTATTTACATATAATTGTTATTTCTGTCTGAGGTTAATCCTAACACAAACTACCCACAGGTTCACTATATAAATTGGAATCCAATGTAGGAGTAGAGAAAGTGGTAGATCAACAACATATAGAACAAGTATCAATAGATCAGCCCCATGATGATGAATGTACACTGTAGGATTGGAATGACAATGTGTGAAGTGTGATGCAAGCAAGAAAGAATCCATCTTCTCATACCAAACCTAAGGGGCTTGTTTGAGAGCATACAATAACCTCCAAAGTGTGCACATCATAGAAGAGTCCTAAACAAAATCCTGAGGCCACTCCATATAGATCTCCTCATGTATGTATCCATCCAAAAAAGAACTCTTCACATCCATCTGAAATATTGTCCATCCTTGAGAAGCTACAAGATAGAGGACACTATGAATAGAATTCATCTTGGGGACAAGAGCAAAGGTCTCAAAGTAATCAATACCCTCCACTTGTGAAAAGAAATTTGCAACAAGACGTCCCTTGTACCTATAAATAGAACCATCTGTAGCATACTTGGTATGAAACACCCACCTACACTGAACTAACTTTCTTCCTTTTGGAAGAGGAAAAAAATCCCAAATGTGGTTCTTTCTCAAAGAAGAGTACTCCCCATCCATAGCCATATCCCAATCTGAGTGTCTCATTGCCTACCAAAAATCTATGGATCATTTGAAATAGCATAACTTAATAGTCTAGTACCAAATGTTTGAGCATGAATACAATGAGAATCTAAAGGACTTCTTGTCATTGGTCCAACTACAACAATAGTATCATGAGCCCATTTGGACACTCATAGAACATCTAGGGAAGGAAGGGAAGGTGGATCGTTATCAAGATCTCCCTAGAGGATAAAGAATTTTTTAAAAAAGAAAAGAAAATACTAGGCAGTCAACGAGAATTTGGTGATGGAGGCTCCATTGGAGGATAACACTCATCAAACTGGACATCCCGTCAAAACAAGACCTCTCTAGAATCATGACTAAACAACTTCTATGCCTTCACATTACCAAAAATAAAGAATGTACAAACATTAGACTTGACATGATTCCAGGCCTCCTAAGGAGTCAAATGTTGCAATGCCTTGTGAGGAATTTGATTTTGCATATAGTTGGCACAATTGATAGCCTTAGCCCTAAATGAAGGACTCATATCTTGAGACTATATCGTACAATTAACCATCTGATGTAATGTTTTGTTCTTTCTCTTAGCAACCCCATTCTATTCAAGGGTATCCGCAACTATATAGTGATGATGTAACCCATACTCAGTGAAAAAATAGCTCAAATATTGATTTTCATATTCCTTGCCATTGTTAGTGCATATATGCCTAATTGAAAGACCAAACTACTTCACAAATATCTTAAAGATTCAAAATAAATCAAAGACATCAAAATTGTACTTTGAAAAGTACACTCATGTGCATCTAGAGAAGTCATCTATGAAGGTAAGCACATATCGAACACTAACAAAGATGGAATGAGGAATGACATAAGATCACTATGTATCAACTCCAATGGTTTCTTAGAATGTGTGGATCTACCTATTGAAAAAGGATCTTTGTGATATTTTTCAAGTGCACAACCTCAACAAACATCATTAGTATAAGAGATATGTGGTATCCCAATCACTAGCTCTTGTGTACTCATCTTTTATAGATATATGTCATTAACATGGCCAAAATGCTCACGCAAAATTTTTCTTGATGTGTCTACATGAGCAATAAGAGAAACACCTCTAGAGTCAAAGCTCTTGAAGCCATTAAAATAATATAAGTGATATTGTGATGTAGGAGAATCCTAGGGTAGTTGGCAATCATGCATGTTGGAGGTATTTTGGCTTTGGAGTTGAAAACTTAGTCACCAAAGGAGTGGTGTTTGGTCATTACTGTGTGTAGTGTTGGTCGAGATGCTTGGCCATTAATGGGGCTGAGTCACTAAAGGAGCTCAAAATATATTGTTGCTCAGCATATACAATTTTTTGGCATGTACAATATTACTCAAAAATGGTTGAGGGAGCTCAATAATGCTTGGCCAGTGGTTGTTGATGCTTGGTAGTGTGGCTTGTGAGATGGATTTCTCATGGATTTTCTTGGCTACTTTGGTACATTTATTATGTGAGGATTGAGATCATAAAATGGATCAATCATGAGAATTTGTGTGGACCTATTTGGGGTCTTGGTTATTTTTTCTAAGGGTATCTAATGAGTTTTGTAAGCATTCTAAGGAATTAGGTATTTGAAATCTATTATAGGTTGACTTGTGGCTCAACATGTATTTAATGTAAGGGTTTATTTAATTTGTAACTGGCTAGGCTGACTTGTGGCTTATTTGGGTATAAGTAAGGGGTCTTGTGTAGTCTTAAGTCATAATCATCTAGTTTGGAGAGGGGGATGTGGAAGAGGATTGAACTTTGAAGAGCTAGTAGTTACGACTTCGAGAAACAAGGAGATTGCTTTGTGGGCTTGCGAGCACAAATTTAGATCTTCCTTGGAGGTTTCTACAAGAGTGTGGTTTTGGACTAGCTAAGGGGTTTGGGGTCAAGGATCTTGAGGGATTTTGTAGAGCTATTACTATAATTGCTTTTGTATTTGGCTATAACCTAGAAGGCCTTATAATTGGACACATTGTATTTAATTAGTTATTTTATATAAAGTGTTGTGGATTGGTATAAGATCTTATATCTTGTGTTGTGTTTCCATTCTGTGGTTCTTTGATGGGGGATAGGATGTCTCCTTTAGGGATTCTTCTTCCCTATACAACATCAAATGGTATTAGAGAGAAGATTTTTCTGAGTGTGTAGAGCCAAAGTTGAGGTAGTTCGCACTAGGGTCTATGGTAAAGATCATCGGAGCAAGGATTTGGTTGATCTTGTGGATTTGTTTCTAGAGGGTTTGTGAAAATCTTGGAAGATGCCTCTAAGATAATTAGAGCCTAAGGAAATTGAAGATCTCTATGATGTTGTGGAAGTGAGGATCTCAGAGAAGATTAAAGAAAAATTTAGATCTAAGATGGTGTTGATGAAGAGTGATATGATCATTAAAATTATAAGTGCTATAAGTGGTGTACCTCAGAATGTGGGTACTAAAGATGCTTATGAGGAAGTTATTGAAGACTTTAAGGTTGCTGGATTGAGTGGTGAGGACAAAACTAATCATATGGAGAGACCTATGGGAAATAGGATTGGTTAGTTTAATATATCTAGATCTTAGTTGAAGTTGAAGCATAAGATGGAGGTTTCTAATTTTCAAGTACTTTGAATCCTAAAGACCTAATTGATTGGATTTTTGATTGGAAGACTACTTTGAGTTAGAGGATATTGGAGATCGACTTAGAGTGAGATTGACACAAACTAAGTTGAAAGGACATGCTATTCTTTAATGGAAAGAATTCCAAATAGATAGAAAAGAGGAAGGTGAAATGAAGATCACTCATTAGAGATTGATGGTGACAAAATTGAAGGGTAAGTTCATACTTTTTGATTATGAACTTGAGTTGTTTAAGAGATTGCAGAATCTGAAGCAAAAGGATTTGTCTGTGAAGGATTATACTGAGGAGTTCTACAAGCTGACTAGTTGGGTTGGACATAGGGAATTGTCTAAGAAGAAGGTAGCTTAGTACATTAATGGTTTGAGATTCAATATTCAATATGAGGTTGGTATGCTAAACATTCATTCAGTTAAGGATGCTTATTAGTATGCTCTAAAAATAGAAGATAAGTTGAAGAGTAGAAATCAAGGAAATTCTCGTGGGAAAGAGAAGCAAGATCACTGAACAAAGGATAAACTGAGTGTAGAAGATGAACCAAAGCCTATTGAGCTAAGGAAGAGGATGGGTAAGGTTACCTTTAAAGGTAATTGTTTCCATTGTGGTGATCAAGAAGGACATAGAGCTTATGATTTTCACCGAAGGATAGTGATAGGAGAGTTGTTATTATGAATGAGGTTGAAGACCATATCAGTGAACCTAAGGAGGGAGAGTGATTGTTGGATCAGAAAGTATTGTTTAGTAAAGGGCACTAGAACCTTGTCAAAAGAGTAATTTATTCATGACTTTTTGTAACTCTATTGGTGAAATATGCAATGTGATTATGGATGGTGTTAGTATTGATAACCTTGTTGCTAAGGAGATGGTTCAAACACTTGGTTTAAAGAGAATGAAACATTCTTGTCCTTATAGGATTTTTTGGTTACAAGTTGATCATGCTTTGGAAGTGAGGGAGCAATGTCTTATTGATTTTTAGATTGGGTAGTATAAGGATCAAGTGTTGTCTAATATTGTGGACATGAGTAGTTGCCACATATTACTTGGTACACATTGGCAATATGATTGTAGGGATATGCATGATTGTGTCAAGAATGTTATTACTATTGAGAAAGGTGGTAGGAAGCAATCCTTGATTCCTTTGCATAATGAAGAACTTGGTAGAAAGAACTTGAGTATTGGTAGTTGAGTTGAGTTGAAGGATTCTAAGAGGGTTAGAGATTAGCATGGAAAGAAAACATGTGATGCACTGAGGATGGATGTAAAGAAGAAAAAGTTGAACAAGGGAAAGTGTGAGCAATTTGAAGACTTAGAGGACATGTATGTGAGGAACTAGTTTGGAATTTATGTGTTGAATCCTAGAAGATGTTATTCTAGCTACTAAAAACATCATTTTCACCTCAGGTATCTAATGCAGGAGTATCCTGGGTTAGTTGTCAATCCTACATGTTGGAGGGATTCTATCTTTGGATGTAAGGACTCAGTCACCAAAGGAAAGGTGCTCAGTCATTATTGGGTGTATTGTTGGTCGAGGTGCTCGGTCACTGAAGGGGCTCAGTCACTGAAGCAATTGGGCACATATTTTTTCTTGGCATATACTATTTCTTGACATGTACTATGTTACTTGGCAATGCTTGAGGGAGCTCAGTAGTGCTTGGTTAGTGGTTTTTGATGCATGAGAGTGTGGCTTGCAAGATGGATTTCTCGTGGATTTTCTTAGTTGGCTAAGCTGCATTTACTATGTGAGGATTGGGTGAACCCACAATAGTGGGTTACACTTTTTCAGAGGAAGAAATTCCTCCAAAAAAGTGCGGACTCAAAAAATTATCCGTAAAGTTTCGATCAAAACTTATCATGAAAGTTTCGATCGAAATTTTTTACTTTCTATCGAAATTAACTTGCAATTGAAACTATCTGACGGTCAAAGTTTTGATTGAAACTTAAGTCAAGTTTCCATCGAAACAATGAAAGTGGGTTTGCGCGCAGGTTTTAAAGTTTTGATCGAAACTTGAATCAAGTTTCAATCGAAACCCTAAGCCGCTAGCATATATATATGGGCGAAGCCAGTTCTCTCCTCATTATTTCGATCGAAAGTTGGAGAGAGACCGGCATCCGCCTTATCAACCATCAAAAAGGGTATGAAACATTTGTTTTTTTCCTTTGTCTATTGTTTTAGTTAAAAAATTTATGTTTTTAGTATTTAAATATATGTTTTTTTGTATATTTTATTTTACTATTCATGCTTAAGCCTCCAATGTCACTATGAATCTCTAAATACACAAATAAGATATTTTTTAAAGATAATTTTTCATCCATATTAGATCTAAATATATAATATTATCGTTTAATTTAAAGTTTATTTATGTTTATTTAGATGTTTTGAAATGTGTTTAATTTATGTATTTATTACAATGTTGAATGATTAGATTAGATGTAAATTCATTGTTTAAACATGTAATTTTAAAAATAAATATAACTTTGACCTAGAACCATATAATCTTGACCTAAATTCATTATTTAAACTATAATCTCAACCTAACCATATAGTTATGTACAATAAAACTCTAAACATATATAACTAAGTACTTAATCACATAACAACTCGCCAAGGGATCCAAACAAAAGACTTCTAGTATTTAAAATGATTTTACTTAAATTGTATTGTACTTTGTTTCATGGATTGAAAATGGATGATGTAAACTATTTTATAAATGTATATTCTTTCAGCCTTTCATACCCTGTGACATGTACAATGGATGATTGTGCATTCTGAATTAATTTGCCAAGTGGCATTCGGAACAAATGTATATAAATTATTTAAATGGATTGAATTGAAGTAGTAATATTCTTTCATGTGGATGTGTTATTTATTTTACTTTTAGTACTTATAATTATTTTAAAATGAAATGTAAATGTGCTCATTAAGGAATGCAATCACTTATGTTTTTTATAAATGTAAGTTAAATTGTATGTATGTTATTGCTTGCTTAGTAGAACTTTTGATTAGTTCTTTGGATCCCTTGGCTGAGCATCATTTAGGATTAACTATAATGTCAATTTGTATTGAATTTAACTCTAATTATAACCCTTACTATCATCTTAACCTTAATCTTAATTTGTTAAAACCTACACCAGGTAATATATAAATAATTAAATAACTTTCCTATCTTACCTTGAGTACTAATTTTATAAATGTCAAACCCTAAAATTGTAACCTTATTTATGATTTAAACTAAATTATCCTAGAGGAGCATCATATCTACATCTACATGTCATGTACATGTGAATCTAAAAACATTTGTACATATCTAATTACATCATTTATTACATAGGAAGGATTTAAAATTTTCATTATATATATATATATATATATATATATATATATATATATATATATATATATATATATATATATATATATATATATATATATATATATATCAAAAGAATCATATAGAAATGTCATTTATGACATGTCCATCATATCAAAAAATCAAAAAATGAGTGATATCAAAGCATTATATCTTAATATTTAACACTAAAATAAACTAACCCCTGGGTTAACCCTAAACCAAATTGAATATATCAAACTAGATTGAAAGGTAACCCTAGCCCTTAACTAATTAATATTATACTTATAAACCAAATTGAATTAAACCATGATCATAAACCTAATTATATATCCCAACGTAATAGTAGAAACCTTGAATTTAACCTTAAATTCTTTCCCCAACCATTAACCAAATTGAACCGTTACCCTAAGATTTAACCAAGTTAAACATTGACCTTAAGACTAAACCAAATCACCTAGGTAAACTAGAACTCAATAATATATCCAACACTTTATTAAAAAAAAATTCAAACTTAACTTTTTTGAATTAATCTAAAAGCTCTAACTATAATTCTATATCTAAAACCAAATTTAGCACTTTAAAACTTTAAAACTTAATTCAATTTATTAACTCTTGTCCTAATTGAAACCTAAGCATGTAAACCTAATCAAACAGTACAAACCAAATTGAACCCTAATCCTAAAAATAATTAAACATTGATATCAAGGTCTCAAAATGATACAGTGTACATTATATATATATATATATATATATATATATATATATATATATATATATATATATATATATATATATATATATATATATATATATATATATATATATATATATACATAAATAGATCTATATACATGCATATGTGTCATGATATGTATATTTTCACATATCATGTGCATGTGTGTGTATATATATGCACATGTATGCACATATATACACACATGCATGATAGATATATGTGCAAATATATATATCATGCACATATATGCATATATAGATATATATACATATATATGCACACATATTTACTTTGTGGACATAAATTGTACACTTGACAAGTTTATGTGCACACATGTATGTCTAAAACCTTTGAACATTCAATCTAACTTAGATAGAAATATAACTTGCACACATGTAGTTCTTAAAAGGTCCTTGAGTTACAAACATTATATATAACAACATGTGTGTTTTAAAATTTAGTTTTCTTTTAAGGTATATGTTCATTTATGTTTTAGGACTTTCATATATATGTAGACATGTACGTGCATGTTTAATTTTATTAAAACAATTTAGATATGTAAGTTTTTTAATTTTGTCAAATTGTACATACATATGTTAATATAAATTTCAAGTTTATTAAATGTCATACATTTTAATTTTAATTTTCAAGTTTACACATTATACACGCACCTACATACATTGACATGGTTGATCAACAGCCTTCTATCCCCCTCGAGCAGCTTGTCCCCCTCGAGCAGCCTATACCCGAGCCCCAATAGCCTATCCCAAGCCCTGAGCAACAGCCTATACCCAGGCCCGAGCAGCCTATCCCAGGCCCTGAGTTGCAGCATGTCCCCCATGATTAGCTACCTATCTCACCCGAGGAGCTCTATGATCACACTAACTAGGAGATTCATAGACTTCGGGAATCCTGACTAGTGGCACATGCTCCAGTGTTTATAGTGGTACATGCCAGAGTATCTTACGCAGCTTGACATTTATTCGAGATGAGATTCATGGTGTTGCCCCATATTCTTCACATACTATATAGACTATCCTTAACAGTAAGAGACGAGAGGTCTCCTTTGGTCTTTCACTCTAGGAGGTGCAGGGCTTGGTGCCCAAAGATGTCCTGAAGAGGGAATGTTTCCCTCATTATCTTTCACAAAAGTATGTGAAGGGGTATTCTCCCCTTAAGTGTACAGATCCACAGATGGCCGCATTGATATACCCATGCTTCCTTGTTGCCCATGGTCGTTATCCAAATAACAACCAAATTCCACTCTATTTTTCCCGACAACTTTATGCAGAGGTTTGCTTACACAGGGCGGTGAACTACACAGATTTACTAGGAAATTTAGGATAGGGGCATGGTAGATTGGCTGATAGGTAGCCAGTTCATCCCCACTGGCACATAGATCGATTGTCAAAGAGAGGGTACCTACTATTTCCCCTATGTTAGGTCCATCAACTGATGAGGCCATGTGTAGTACTTAGTTACATGGGGTCCTTCAGGGAGTTGGAGAGATTGCACCAACTGTCAGATCTATTTCAAGTGATGAGGTTGGTCAGTATTTGATGTCTCGTCAACGTTCTAGATCATCATCCTATGCTTCATCTTTAGGAGACTTGTACAGTGTAGTAGGAATCCCTTCAGTGGCTAGCTTAGAGGGTCTCACTGGAGTGTTGGCATGAGATACTATGATTGGTCTGGCTGAGGATCTATTAGATACATATAGATTTGTATCAGAGCATCTTAGCATACCCATATCAAATGTTCAAGGTCATGTCCATGGTAGTACTAGGACACATCCTCAGCCATATTCCTTTCATTGATCAGGTAGTGGTCATGGTGGTAGTGCACGTGATGATCCATCTACTGACCACTTTTTTTCTCCAGAGAGACATATACATACCACAGACCCTTCAGGCAATATTACAGTGTAGGCTCAGAGTTCAGGTGTGGGCCTTGATGATGTTGATTTGAGCTTGTCGACCACAAGATGGATGGACTTGTTGACACGTGATGAGTCTACTTCTATGCCATCTCATCTACATAGTCCACTTGGCTCATCATTATTAGGACATGTGCCAGTCACCAGTCATGGGGCCCACGTAGATCTAGAGATTGACCTTGATGCGACGCAGCGAAATTTGGATGCATTAGTGGACACAATCGATGCTAGGTAGTCCGAGTATTATCAGATGCCACCATCTACACAGGTAAATTTGTTTTTGTTCATGTTAAAATTTCAATCATTTCAAACTAATTTAATTTAGACATGTGCATGTGTGCACATATATGTATATCATGCACGTAGATTCAAATGTAATCATGTAGACAAATTTTAATTTGATGTGTTGCACGTGCACATGTACAATGTAGGGGGGCATGCCTCTTTTTACTCCAGCTTTGATGCCAGATCGTGTATGTTGTCAAGACTCATTGGATGATGTCAATAGTGGACAAGTAATGTTTATTTATGTTTTGATTATGTGTACATGTAAATTTCAATATCACTTTCTCTTGATTAAATGTATGTATGTATTGATATCACTTTCTCTTGAATTTATATATAGGGGTTAGCACATCCTAGTGAGCACCTTGATACTAGTCAGTCTTCAGAGTGCGTTGTGAGGAGGCATGGCGATGATAGTCCTGCACCTGATGATCTATAGTTTTTTTTATCTAGATAATTTTTTGTAGACTTTCATCCAGAGAGACATTCATATATATTAGATAGACACTTTATATACACACATGATGCATGTTATATTTATATTTGATTTGATATAGATGTACCTGGATTTACATGTCTACATGTGTGCACACTATTTATATTTGATATTATCTTCTAATAGATCTCTAGATAGATACATGTTTTTGTTATTTGTTCTCGAGATTATTGATACATGTTACATTATGTTGTGGAATCTAATGTACATACATACTAGATCTAGATCTAGTATATTATAAATTTTTTCTATCTAAGATATGTAAGTAATTTATTTAGATATGTACGTGCATGTTTAATATATTGATTAAATTTAGATATATATATAAATAGTTCATGTAATTTAAATGTCTGGTAATATAT
The DNA here is from genome assembly GCA_028749045.1 of Cupressus sempervirens. Classification (NCBI taxonomy): domain Eukaryota; kingdom Viridiplantae; phylum Streptophyta; class Pinopsida; order Cupressales; family Cupressaceae; genus Cupressus; species Cupressus sempervirens. Next base: position 555,574,498 of record CM053786.1, on the reverse strand, counting down.
CACATGTATTAAATGTTCAAGTATCAGGTAATTAGTTGTACATAATTCCTAACTCGAGTAAATCTATAGAACTCGTTCCTTTTATTTTTAGACATATCCTAGAATTTTATCCCCTTAAGCCCAATGTTCTAAAATTCAAGTCCAACTTAAAACATGTGTACATGTTCAAAATTTAGTTTAAACAAATTGCAATTTGAACTTGAAATCTCACATGTCAAGTAATTAGTTAAATTGAAAGCTCACATGTCCTAATTTAATTGAAAGCACATGTCCTAATTAGTTAAATTGAAAGTGTACATGTGTTCTAAAATTGACAAGTTAAATGAAATAGAAAGTTCAAAATGAAATAGTAAAAGTTCAATTTAGAAAATTAGTTATTCCACCAAATTTTAAATTGATCAAATGATTGTTCAACCAAAATTCAAATAGTTTGAACCAAATTTCAAATTGTTCTTGAGTTACATTTCAAATTTTAACCATAGTGAAATTTTAATTCAAGTACACATGTATCCTAGAATTTTATCCCCTTAAGCCCAATGTTCTAATTCAAGTCCAACTTAAAACATGTACATGTTCAAAATTTAGTTAAACAAATCACAATTTGAACTTGAAAACTCACATGTCCTAAAATTGAAAGCTCACATGTCCTGAAATTGAAAGCACATGTCCTAATTAGTTAAATTGAAAGCGCACATGTGTCCTAAAATTGACAAGTTAAGTGAAATAGAAAGTTCAATATAATATAATTAATTTTACAAACTCCTAATTTCATCCCCTTAAGACAAGTGGTGTTCGAATTTCTTTCCCTCAAGGTGCATGTCAGGTAATTAGTGTACACACATACATATAAGTTCATAATTTCTATAAGTAGTTACTTTAGAAAATTCAAAATGAAAGAGTAAAAGTTCAATTTAGAAAATTAGTTATTCCACCAAATTTCAAATTGATCAAATGATTGTTCAACCAAATTTCAAATTGTTCTTGAGTTACATTTCAAATTAGGAGTTGTTTATATCTCATATCAAGTGGATCAGCTCATTCTTGGATAACATTTAATATTTTCTCATGATCATCAATATGGAGCCTCCACTTACGTATTCCAGGTCCTTTGACTGGATGAAGAGTTAGACCAGTGGCAATAACATGGTTACTATATTGATATACCTTATTGTTAGGTTGATAATCGGTGAAATGAATCCCATTTTTAAGTACTTTTATTTGCTTCAAATATGTTCCTTGTACAACAACAGAACTTGCACATGTACACATTTAAAAAATACATCAATCTTAAATTTAACTCAAAGAATTTGAATTCATTAAAAGCATGTAGATACTTGACATACATATATACATAATTCAACTATATACTAACCTATGGGAAAAATAATTTCATCACTTATTTTAGTCTTTGTTAGCTTCTCTCTTTCCATGGTGCAATGTAATAAATAATAGCTAACACTTTCTACATTTTCCAATTATGCCATGACTACAAAAACATTTCCTACACAAACTTATATATGTCAAAATTCTGGATACACATCATTTACATAAGTACATATATATAATAAAAATTAACCAAAATTATGAAAAATGTATACATGTACATGATCCAGGTATATATATAGTTCATACATACCAACTTTGATCAATCCTAAAATATGGTTATAATCACTAGAAATCAATGGAATATCATCATAGTTTTGGTCCTCAAACTCATTCATATTAATAACATCTAGTGGCACCAAAGTCCATTTACCCACATATCCACGTTCTTGATTAATGCAACCACCATAGTCTTCATCAATACAATTAGGACAAAAACATGAGTATTCTCTTGTGTACAATGACCACACATTACTATTTGTACTCATAACTAAATGCAAAGATCATGTCTTCTCTACCCTCTTGCATGCATGCATTGATCTTCTATCAACACCTGAATGTACACAAGGTCCATAATTTAGTTAGAGATCATCTAAGGTAACATATTAAATATAAATTTAAGATTCAATTTAAAAATATGAAAAAATTAATTTATATATACCTGATACCTCCCAAAACACTCTAAATGGTATGACTCGATCTGCTTGTGATGATGTGTTATCTATATTTGTTGGCACCAAAAAATGTGTTTTGCACCACTCAACCACATCATGAGTATTATTAATTTGATATCCTTTATAGTCCATTTGATACTTTCTTAAAGCATGTTTGATACAAGCCCCTACACCATCATGCTCACCCTTTCCATGTCCACTCTCAAAAAAACTCCAAATGTGTGGTATATTAAGGTATCGATGATATCTACATAATGCATAAAATGGTCTAGCTGATTTAAATTGTGTTGCACATCCATCTGACCATACAAAATGTTTTTCTATTTTAATGTTTTTGTTTTTCAAATATTCAAAAAATGTCTTAAAACAATGTTCCACAAAATGTGTGTCATGTTCTTTGTCATCACTAATATAAAAGTGATACTCTTTTTTAATGACTCATGCTTGATCTGTACTTTCTACACCATCTAGATCAATTTGTGCATGTCGATAAGACACTTGAACCATAATAGTAACCTACTCTGTATAGTAGTATTCTACTTGAAGTTGTTTTTGAGATACGAAAGAGTAATTCTCTGCAAAGTCAACAACAGATAGAATTGCTCTGAGTGGGAAAGTTTCTCTTAGTGTTTGAAATTGTTCTTCTTGCCACTTAGCAAAAAATGCATGGCATATATATGGTTGAATCAATTTACGAAAATTTCACATAAATTCTCCAGCCGATATCTCATCCTCTACATATTCTAACCTTGTTGATTCTTTTCCAGTTTTTGTTTCTGACTTTATGTACTTATATCTCTTACATTTTACCATCCTTGTCATATTAGTATCTTCTTCTCTCAAAGGAAATTTAGTCAAGTTACCACATGTTTCACAAGTTCCTATTATGCAATCTATTTCACCTATTCCACAATCATTTGGTTTGTCACATAAGATTGATGTTATGAATTGACTCGGTCGTTTGGGAAAAGTATTTTGAGAAGTTCCACCACTTTCTTCTATCATCTTTTGAAACCCTTCATAGTACAAATCAAATTCAACATGATATCAACAACAACATGTTTCAAAAGATTTATTTATCTTCACAAAATAGGGCTTCAATCTTTCAAACATTGTTTGTCCAATCTTTATGTTAGGATTTAAATTACAAAATGAGAGATACAATTCATGTTGAGTGACATCCAACCAATGTTTTGCGTGTTGAATATATTCCTTAGGCCCAATCCTCTACTTGATGATATCTCTTCTATTTGGTGAAGGACAAGTATTATCAATCCAAAATTGAATAACTAAGTTCTTAACTATTTCCCCAATCATGTCAAATCAAGGAGCTCTACACATTAGTGCCCAATTGCCTTCTAATGTACTATCATTCAAATTGTTTCTCCTTTTCAAATAATGTAGTACTGTCTTTCGACTATACCCGAAATGAGATGATAATGAAGAGATTTGTCTATTTTGGGATGTTTTCTTATTTAAAATAGATGTCAGTATCACTCTTCATGCAATGGATTTATCTACAGATCTAGTTTTTTTCCCAATGGAATGTAACCCTTCCTTAACACTTTCAACAATATCTTTTTCTAGTTTAGAAGTCCTCCTCTTTTTAATACTTTTATCTTTACCCAATAGTCTCAGTGGCTCTTTTAATTGATCTTTAAGAAGTGAAATTGATAATAGTTGAGTTTTCTCCATTGTTGATAGATTCTCAAATTGTGCAATTATGTCTTTAGACTTTTTATTCAATTTCCTCTTCGTAGTATGTGTAGGTTGATTAGCATATTCTCGCAATTTTTCCACATCCATTTCAATTAAATGATCTATGTTTCTATGATTAATTTTTCTCTTCAATCTTTGAGCTAAACTAACATTCTCATTTGTTGTTTGATCTCGAGTTGCACAAGAAAAAATGAAACAAAGTCTCAAGATACAATCTCTTTAGGGGACATATATGTACATACATATACTTGCAAGAGATGCACATGTACCTGTTTGAACTTGGGATGAACCTTCTCCAATGTTGGTAGGTTGTCCTGGTTGACTTCGTCCTAAATAAATTCATTTATTTAAATTTAATAATAATCTAATAAACCTTAATGGACTATAAATTATTAACATAATTGAATAAACGAGGTAATTCCCATGTACTAAATAAATTCATAATTTAAATTTATTCATAATGTAATATTTACCCTAAGGACTAATATGGACATAATTGAATAAACCCTAATGGCCTAAATATGAACATAATTTCAACTAAACTCTTAATATTAAGTTAATCTAGTAATGCTAATTTAAGATAAATATCATATTCCTAATTGGATTTAAACCCTAATCCTAACTAAATAAACTAATTAAATACATTGGAAAAAAGATTGTGCATGTGTACCTGATCTAAGATAGTATCTTGCTAGTGTTTTTTGACGATTTTCATCTTCTTGTTCCTTAGTTCTTCTTTGTGCATATTTACTTGCTCTTTTATCTTTATTGCCCATGTTGTAAATTCTTCCTCCAAAATTCAAAAATAGGTTGAAGTTTGTCAAATATTTCTTTCTTTCCAATTCAAAAGCCAATAACTTGATTTCACATAAATGCAAATTGTAAAAAATGAAACTCATATTTATATACAAAATTTTTTTTTTAAAAAAACCTCCTTACTAGCTGACTAGGGAAAAACCCTAAGGAGCCAACTAGAGAAACACCCCTATGGTCTGAAATCTTCATCTTCATCTTGAGATCATGACGTAGATTGATCGTGGGAGTTTGTGTGGACCTATTTGGGGTCTAGATTTTTGTTCAAGGTGTATTTTAAGAGTGTTGTAAGCCTTCTAAGGCATTTTATATTTAATATCTTTTGTAGGAAGACTTGTGGCTCAACATGTATTTAATGTAATGGTTTATTTAATTTGTAACTTGCTAGGTCAACTTTTGGCTTAGTTGGGTAAGTAAGGGGTCTTGTGAAGTCTTAAGTTATAATCAACCAGCTTGGAGAAGAGGATGTGGAAGAGGAGAAAACTTTGAAGAGCTAGTAGTTATGGCTTTGAGAAACAAGGAGATTGCTTGGTGGGCTTGTGAGCACAAGTTTAGATCTTCCTTAGAGGTTTCTACCAGAGTGTGGTATTGGACTAGCTAAGGGGTTTGGGGTTGGATCTTGAGGGATCTTGCAAAACTGTTATTGTAATTTCTTTTGTATTTGGTCATAATTTTTTATTGATGGAGGTATAAATAGGATATTAGATATTGGGGGTAGAGGGGGGGGGGGGGGGGTGAATCAAAATCTTAACCACTTTTACTTTTCACCAATTCATTCACACATTCACTAGGTAACTTGTGCATGTAAAAATTGTTGAAACATGTAAATCTGATCTATCACATGCATGAAAATAAACACATAAAACAATATTTTTTACCCAAAAACCCTCCAAGGTGAAGGTAAAAATGGGGTGGGGATGACACCCACAAATCTTCACTAATACAATAATAAAGTTAACCTATTAGGATTGTAATGTTTTACCATAATATATGATCTACTCTATGAGGGCTATGTCCTATTAAAAGCTTATGAGACTACTAGGTCTCACCTTGTTAGAGTATTTAACACTTACAATAAAGTAAGAGCTCTATTTGGAGATTCACAAAGATCTGTTAAGACCTCTCTATTAAGAGATTTACCCTAATTTAAGCTAGTTAGAACTAATTCAGTACTTGACTCTTGATATGCTGTGTAGGACGATTTTGAGTCTTCTCCTTTCTAGCTAATCCTCTCCTCTTATATAATAAAGCTTTTCTTCCCCTTCATTGCTCTGATTAGGTCACTTGCTATGTTAAGAGATAACATAACACTTTCCTTGACTTATGATCTAATCTCAATTTTTCACTTCACTATTCACATATTACTCCTTGTTTTCATAAACACTCCCCTTCTCATCTCCATGCCATATGATATAGGATAAGATCTTCTCTATTTAAGGGGTTTTGTAAAGATTTTTCTAGATGCCTCCATAATTGACCTCTCCATCTGAATCATTGATCACAAAACATAGGGATCTATAATCCACACCATTAACACATAAACTCTCTATAATAACCTCTAAAAATATTAAATTTTCCTTCCATGTTGGCTTGAAAGAGATTTACCTCAAAATCTATTCCATTCATAACTTTCATGTAAACTCTACATTTCTTGGCCTTTACCATTTTCTAAACTCAGCATTGTTATTGCTCGGTTTGTATTGTGCTCAGCACACACTATATAACTCAGCACTTGTATGCTAGAAATGACTTGATCAATGTTGAGCTTGGCTCATATATAAAATACTCAGTGACCATACACTTAATCAGCTCTTATAGATCTTGATACATACTTCTGTCATGACTTGGTGTATATAGAGTAGCTTGGTCACAGTGATGACTGTCTAACCCTGCCTTGTAAATGACTAGGTGTTTGACACTAGTAGACAACAATAGTTAGAGACACCAAAAATTTCCCCCTTTGACATTAGTTAAAAAAAACTTTGTCATATTTACATCATTACAGATACAATATGATATTGAGCTCTCCCCCTTAGTCTTATGAATTATGCCAAAAATGAATAATTAATAATGAATAAACAATGTAAAATGAATATAAGAAAAAATTTACTTCCCTCTTTATTTCCCCTTTAAAAAATCCATTTCCTACTTGTTTTTTAACACTTATGTCATGACTATTGGGGTTGAATGGGTGGAAGTAAACCATATTTTTCAATGAATGTCTTATGGACTTTGGTGATAAGATCCTAGGTTGATTGCAACTCCCTTTCCAAGAGCTCCAAATGAGGTATCAATATTGCTTGAATAGAGATCAATTTGGATCTCATGTTTTTATCAGATGTCTAAAGCTTGGCCAATGTGCCTTGAGCATTCAGAAAATTATTGTAATGCTCAATGCCAGATCTTGCTGATTGTGAAATAATATTGCTAGATCTCTTCATCTCAACTTGAATTTGGTTTATTTGTTCTTGAAGATCACTTGTGAATCTTGGCACCTCTGACAAGAGGTTGTACCTTCTATAGTAGCTTTTTCATAACCTATACATTCTCTTGCAATTGCACTTCTTGCTTGGCAATGGTTATGAAAACTTTGTCCACAACCTTATTCTCAAATCTTCTAGCTAACCAATCCATCAAATTTTCATTTGATTCCATATTACCAGCATTGACTTTTTCAACAATATTTACAAGCTCAGTAATGATTAGGGCCTCTTCATCAAAATTTTGAATGTCAAAAGCATCAACAAAATGTTTTTCACATCATACAATACCTATTTTTTCTTAAGCTCTCTCCTCAATTCTTCTTGTCATTTCTTCTTTTCCAAAATCTCTCGTAACAAAATTGTTTGTTCCAAGGTGAGATTTTCCAAGTCTAATAGTGGCATCTCAATTATTTCATCTAGACTGACTTCAATATCTGGTGAAGTATCCTTTGTTGATTTTCCTCTTCTACTCAATGAAGGGGTGTTTCTCTTTAGCACTATTTTTGGAGTTTCTGAGGCATTTTCACCACTCAATCATGCTAGAAATTTAGTTCTCAAGACAAAAATGGTTTCACTTGGTTTAGCTCTACTTATTTCTTTATTTTCCTCAATGTGAGGTGCTAAAATAATCTTATTGTCTATACTTGTATCTTTTACCTCAGTTCCAATCTCTGTATCTGTGAGCCTTAATTTATCGACCTCTAGAGTGTCAGGGGTATCAAAATGTACTAATGACACTCTCCCATGTGGACTCAGCACACCTTAACTTTCTCCACTACTATAATCATCTTTGATGTTTATAGTTTTAGTCTCTTTCTCTATCTCTGATGCCTTGGTTGATAACCCAAAAATGCTTTTCCAAAGCAATTCATCTTGTTGTGTTACAACTTCCATTTTATTTTGTAAGATAAAAAAAATTCTATATTTAAGAACAAATCTGCTCTTGTACTTTACCAAAAATGTTTATTGTCAATCCTCGTATAGATTAGGCATGACTCTGGCTAATGTGCCAGTCCTTATCTTTTTCTCTTCTTCTTCTTCTTCTTGTCATCTTCTTTCTAATCTTCCATATAAGTCCTTAGGTATCTTCTTCTCAATTTCACTAGGAGCTAGCTTATGATTAGCAATCATGTCCACCATAGCCTCCTCAATTTTGGTTCGGTCAACATTATCCAATGTATCATACTTTACAAATCTAAAGCTGGAATATCCTAAAGATCTTTGTATATCTACACATACCTCTTCAATAGACTTAGATAGCCTTTGGGTGTTCCTTTGACCAATCACCTTCTCTTAGGTTTAGGGGTAGTGGACTCTATAGTCTCTACTACTCTCTATATTTTTAGTCTGCTAGGCACTAGAAACTACCCTAGTTCTTAGTTTATTTGGTGGTGGAGGAGAGATGAGTATCACTGGCTTCTTCTTGGTTCCTTGAGCCTTCTTTCTCGGTGGAGTAACAACAAGGGATGTACCCTTGTCTCCTTCTTCCTCTTCCTCATCACCACTGTCTTTTTCTTCATCCTCTCGAATGCCTTGTATTAACTGTAATGGTTCCTTTCCCTTTCCTAGGGTGCCCAGTTTTGCTTCTAGGTCTTCAATCATTCTTTTCCTTTTCTTCTCCTTAAAAACTATCATGATATTTATAGTTCTTAGCTTTCTCATATTTCCCAAAAGATTTAGCCTCAATTTCCATTTCTTCTTTCAATAGTGTAACAATTTTTGCACTCACTAAATCTCTATCAATTTCATAGTCAAAACTTTGTAAGAAATCCTTCCTTAGCTTCATTGCCTACACAAATGTGTTTTCTATATCTACGAGAAAATATATATATATATATCATTGCAAAACCCTGTGACCAATTTTTTAGGTATCCTCATCTTCATCTTCATTCTTTTCTTAAATTCCTCAAAGTAAGCATCCATAGCATTCTCAAAATTTTCTTCTAACTGAGTAATATTTTCATTTATCTATCTTGTCACTTGTTTGTCTTGTTCCCAAAAAACATCACCAAAACTAGGAGAATACTTATGGATATAAAAGAAAATATGTACAATATGGGATCCAAACTTACACATTCGATTCTTTTCTTTTCTTATAGATGATAGATTCTCTAGTATTTGTAATTTTTGTAGCTCAACAAGATCATATTCATGATCTTTCATCAATATTTTCCATTCTTGATCCACTACCATACATGTCACACTATTCAATCTACTTGACTGATAAAATTTGTGAGCTATAACCCTCACTACAAATTTGATTAGTGGATCAAAAATTTTTGTAATGGAAAGACCTCATCCATTCTACTTAGCAACTATGTTTGCCTCAACTTCTTCATGAATCAAGCATTACATGGTTTCTTCCAATCTAGGGTTGGATAGCCTGTTACTCTATGAATTATTTTCTTCATGATCTCCATAGGTCCATTCTATAACTAATACTTCATATTAGGATTCTACTCAAAACAATTTTAATTCATTCAATATTGAAATCCTTCAAAAATTCTAGGGCACAAGTTAACCCTTTTCCTTTCAACAACTTTAATTTCATCCTTCAAGATTCCTCCATTGCGTAACTTCTCATGTGCTTCTCTGATCTCATAATATCCTACTTCTCTGATCTTATACATATAACAACTCCTAACATCATGGATCATAATAATCTTGGGTGGTATTGAGGATAGCACACCCATTGAATCTCCTTTCATTGCAATTTCTGGAATAGCGCAAAACTTCGGTGGAGGACAAGTGTCACTCTTCAAAAATTGAAATTTACTAAACTCTTGGCTCATTCTAGTGGTAGATAAAGCTTTCATATTCAATATTAGGGTTTGAAGTCTCTTCTTTCTCCTTTGAATTACTTGACATAGTTCAACTTCACTTGTTCAAGCTTCTCATCGAAATCGCTCTTGAAGTTCTTTGCTAGTTTGCTCAAATCGCCAAATTGCTCTATGCTCTTGAAATTTGTATGCAATGTATGAGATAATGTCTTCAAATTTTTATATATAACTTCTTTTGATTGATTTAGGGTTTCCATTAATCCTATGTATTAAGGTAGGTGGAAGCCAATTGTCTCAGTCAACATTGGTGCCTTTTAAACTAGATCTTTGCTTTACAGCTTGGGCTCTTCCATATCACTCAGTCTCTATCATTTCACTTCTAAAGTGGTTAGTCTATGTTGCAATGCTCGGTCAACATAAAAAAATTTACTAATGTTCAAAAATCTTCCATAAATATGTTCTTATGCATGTTAGAGTAATAAGATATTGCATTATTAATTAAATCATTTTGATTTAATTATTAAGTCGCTTATTATCTCTATTTTACTTAAGCTAAACTTTAGGCATATAATAATTAACTCTTTTATTAATTATTATCATGCAATCTAGGTTTTACCTATTAGAGTTTTGATCTTCTTTTATAAGGATTTATCTCTTTGTAATTTACTCATTCACTTTTGATAATAGAAATTTCTCTTTTTTCTCATCAAGAATGTCTCATCTATGGATTTAAAAATTCTAGCCTCCAGTGCTTTTTGCTTCTCTCTTCTATGATAGGTGTTTGCATGCAGAGGGAGCTATGGGGTTGATCTTTCATCAACTTCAATATCTTTATATATGCAAATATGAACTTTGGCACATTTCATGTAAGGAACCGATGTATGATATGTCAATTAAATATATAGTTCCATACATACCTCTCTTTCTTAGTTTTAGATGACATGATCACCTTCTCCATTAGATTGGGTGACCTCAGCTCCATTTGCTCCACTATTTCCATATTTTGCTCTCTTTTTCTATTTTTTATTTATTTCCTTCTTAATTTTCTCAATGTATACTTTACCTTTACCTTTGTCTTTTTGTTAATTTGTTGAATGTACTTGAGTCGTACAATTCTTGATTAGATGTTCAAACTTGTGACATTTGGAACATGCATTGTTAGGTGCATAACTCTTTATTTGATTTGTCCAATAAGGTTTTGTCTAATATTTGCATTCATATTCTCTATACCCATACTTTTTATAGTTATAGCAATATCCCTCAAATCTAGGCGTAGCAAATGCATTCCCCATTCTTGACCTACACTCATGTATTTGATGTCCTTATTTCTTGCAGTAAAAATAGTAACTAGTAAACTTAGGTTTAAGATTTTACATATCATGTTTACTTTGACAAATGTTTGCAGTATGATGAAGTTTTCCATAGTGATAGCATGTTGGTTTTTCCTTTGGCTTTGCGTTCCTCATCTCTCTATTTCTGGATGATTCTCCCTGCTCAATGTCCTAATCCATTAGAATAACTAGATGACTTCATAAGTTCTTCAAAGTATTTCATTGCCTCTTTACTTTTGTTGAATCTCTCCATTGATTCTTTCTCAGTTTTCAATTCATTCTTTAGTATGTCCTTTTCTGATTTGAGATTTGAAATTTCCACATCCTTGTGATTCAATTCTTGATTTACAAGCATTACTTGATTCATCATGTCCATATTTGTTTTTGTGAGCTTCTGCACATCTAATATCCTTTCTTCAAGTCTAGCAACCATTACTCTTTTGTCTTTTTTATCCATAGCCCCATCTTCTTCAACTTTATTCTTTTATTCAGTCACTTCACATAATCTTATTCATTGGATTTCATGTTATATATGTAGTCCTCTTATTTCTTCATTTAGGAGTTTGTTCTTTTCAAGTAGATCTATAGATAATTTGTCATTTGGATTGATTGATTCAAATAGTCCTTTAGTGTCAACTTCTTCATAGGAAAATTGTTTTTTCTGGATAGCTAATTCCTTTCTCCTTTTTAGGGAATCCTTCAAACCTTTTCATGCTTTCTCAAGTTTCCAAAATATGATTTGGATGCCAATCACCTAATTGTCAATAATCTTGTTCATTTTAAAAGCCTCCATCTCCAAGATCTAATCTCCAAGTATTTTAAGATTCTCTCAGAGAACAAATGCTCTAATTACCAATTGTTGATTGATGGAGCTATAAACAAGATAACAAGATACTAAGTGGGGTGGGGAGGTGTGAATTAGACTCTTAAGCACTTTTACTTTTTACCAATTTATTCACAAATTCACCAGTTAACTTTTGCATGTAAAACTTGTAATAATTAACTTTTTGTAACATGTAAATATGATCTATCACATGCATGAAAATAAACACATAACACAATATTTGTTACCCAGAAACGCTCCAAGGTGAAGGTAAAACTGGGGTGCGGATGACACCCACAAATCTTCGCTACTGTAGTAATAAAGCTAACCTATTAGGGTTATAATGTTTGACCATAATATATGATCTACCCTATGAGTGGTCTTCCTTGTTAAAAGCTTAAGAGACTACTAGATCTCACCTTATTAGAGGATTGAATACTTGCAATAAAGTAAGGACTCTATTAGGAGATTTACAAAGATTTTTTAAGATCACTCTATTAAGAGATTTACCCTATTCAAGTCGATTAGAATTGGTTTAGTGCTTGACTCTAGGTATGTTCTGTAAGTTTATTGAGTCTTCTCCTTGCTAACTGATCCTCTCCTATGATCCAATAATGCTTTTCCTCCCCTTTACTACTCTGATTAGGTCACTTTCTCTATTAAGAGATAATATAACACTTTCATTGACTTCTGATCTGATCTCAATCTTTCACTTTTCTATTCACATATAACTCCTTGTTTGCATACACATTTCCCTTCTCATCTCTATGCCATATGATCTAGGTTAAGACTTCTCCATTTAAGGAGTTATGTAAAGAGTTCTCTAGATGCTTCCATAATTAGCCTCTCTATATGAATAGTTGATCACAAAACATAGGGATTTGTAATCCATGTCATAAATGCATAAAACTCTTTATAAAAACCTCTACAAATACTAAATGTTTCTTCCATGTTAGCTTGCGAATGATTTACTTCAAAATCTATTCCATTCCTAACTTTAATGTAAACTTTTCATTGCTTAGCCTTTGCTATTTTTTGATATTTGACATTATTTTTGCTCGGTTTGTATTGTGTTTGGCACATACTAGTTAACTCAACACTTCTATGCTTGAAACCACTCTGTCGATGTTGAGCTTGACTCGTATAGAAAATACCTGATGATCATACACTTACTCGGCTCCTATAGAGCTTGGTATATACTTGTGTACATGACTTGACCCATATAGAATAGCTCGATCGTAGTGATGATTGTTTGGCTCTACCTTGTAAATGACTCTATTTGACACTAATAGAAAATAATAGTTGGAGATGCCAAAAAATAATCCAGAAGGCCTTGTCGCTAGGGAAATTGCATGTAATTAGTTATTTTATATAAATTTTTGTGGATTAGTATTGGATCTTATATCTTGTTTTGGGATTCTGTTATGTGGTTGTTTATTGGGGGCTAAGAATTGTCCTTTGGGAATTCTCCTTCCCTACACTGCATCAAACTACAAATCAACACTCCTAGTAGAAACAACTAAATCAAGATCATGGAGGTCTAAAATAACCACATCATGTGGTGAGAACTCAACTGTCTTACCAGAGATAGAATGAAAAATTTGATAAACAAACTAGAGGTTCATAGAAATAGTCAGAACCAATATAACATCCTATAAGGAACCACCCTCCAAAGAGATAGTGCTAGAATTTGAAACTAAAAGTTGTATAGAGTCACCAATTGCAATTTGTGTAGTAACACTCTAAGAAAGTGAAGTAACCAAATTAGGTGAGAATGTCATATGGTGTGAAGAACTTGAATCAATGCTCCAAATAGTAGGAGAAGACAAAGATTGTGTAGAAAGAGCATATCCTTTCTCTAAAGGAGGTGGTAGTGGCTTCAAAGAAGAAATACTATGTTGTTGCATGGCCTCCTCTAAAGTCTCAAGATGTTTCCAACACCTAGAAACTAAATGCCCTTCCTTACCACAAAAACTACAAGGATCACCAATAAACTTCTTAGTCTTGGAGGAAAACTCATCAAACTTTGAAGGTTTATCCTTCAAAGTGAATTTCTATGTATATGATCTAGGAGATGGCTTGGAGGGACTCCCATTGCCAACTGAATCTAATTTGAGCTTCATTTTTTTCTTTGGTTTCCCTAAAGATTTCTAAGAAACCAATGTCTATTTCTTTAATCCTATTAGAGAGTCCAACTATGTAAGCTTGACCTACTCTCTAACCAAATGATCACATAATACCTCAAATGTGGGCATGGTAAATATAGGACCCAAAGCATCTATAGTGGAATGGAAGCTAGAAAAGAAAATCTGAAAGTTTTCTCGAATCTTTAACAGAATCATGTTAATGCACTCTGTATCAGTTGTGTTCTTCCCACAACCTTTTAAGAAAGATCTATGTTGTTTAAACATCATTAGAAAGTCCTCAATAGAGTGAAAAGAATAAAGTACAAGTGATGTAAGATCTGCCTAAATTGGAAGTGCTCTAAACTCATTGATGGTTTAGTACCTAGAAAATGGGCTAATATCTAACATACTATGAGCAAATCACAGACTCAATGATCATATGTTAACACCCTCTAGTCTACCATGAAAGAAAAACTAATAAAGAAAGCAACACAAGGTTAGAAACCCCCTCTCTCATTTGTAGCTCCCTTGTCCTTCTTACTTCTCCAAATTATGTAGCTCAAAAATTGCCTATAGTGCACACAAAGTTGAAGCAAAAGTATATGATGATGATAATGCTATGAGAATACTTGAAGTTGTGATTTGAATGTGAGAGAAAGAGTGCAAAAGATGAGAAAACTAGGGACCCAAGAACTCAAGAATTAGGACCAAAAATGAGAGAAAGAATGTTCATTTTATAATCAACACATAAAGTGAAAGCATTGGATTTGTCACCCTTAGATATGCGACATGGCAAGAGATTCCTTTGAGAATCCATGATGCATATGACACAAGATGCCAAGTGTAGGATTCTATGATGCTAGGAAGTCAAACTTGGCTAAAGAGGGAAGAGAATCTATGACACGTCATATGACACCTCAACCCACTTAAAGTCAAGAATCCATGACAAAAGAAGCCAAATAAAGACATGCATAAGGGAATAAGAATATTGAACTATGACATATCTTAGCCAAATTTCAAAGGAGAATCCATGAGGTGTCATACCCAAGTGTCATGATGATGTCAATATTTCATGGAATATTTGAATTAAAAATCCTTTATTCCCCAAAATAAAAATTAGTAAAAATGGAATTAATGGAGGAAAATGTGAGTTAGGAAATTAAGAATTTCCATGGTTTGCGAATTATGAATCAATTAATTAATTGAGGATTAAAATTAGGAAGAATAATTAGTAAGAATGATAGGATTAAATAATGGGTTATTTAATCCTATAGAGAAAATTAGTAAATGATTGGCCAAAATTGATTAAATAAGTGCGACAGTATCCTTTGATGAAATGTGATGATGATATGGATTGAATAGGATAATGATAGGTAGACCAAATCCATGGTCAAATTGATTGATTGATTTAGATTGACAACATGCCAAGGACACATGACATGAACTAAATATATGTAACATTTAACTGACATTGTAAATGCTGCCAGATCGAGATTGATTGATATGGTTGATCATAATAACATCGATAGACACTGTCAATATTATTAAAGTGGTTTGATGATATCATGATCTGACACTAAGAGCCCTGACAATGTCAAAGATTAGATGACATGAATGATAGCTTGACCTAGCACTGAGAGCCATGACAATACTAAGGTCAGATTGATAAGATTTGATAGATTGATAGGTTTCTAAGGCACTGAAAGCCACAATGATACCTAGGATTGGATAGATGATGATAGATTTTGGATGTCTGATATGTTTTTAGTTGATTAGGATTAATTTTGGGTGATTATGAATTGATTTGGGGTGATTCCTAGTTTATTTAGAATGATTTTGAGTTGATATGATATGATTCTAAGTTGATCCCAAATGGTTTTAAGTTGATTTGAAATGGTTTCTAATGATGAGGAAATGGTTCCAAAATAATGTGAAATTGATTTGAAAGAGTATATGAATGATGATAGACACTGTTGAGATACAATCAGGTTGGCCAAAAGATAAGAGTTAGTGGAATGAGAAAATGGGATGAATTAGTATGGAAAGTTAGGATGATTCAAGGGTCTGAGAGTATTTTCAAGGGTTACCACTCAAGATAGTGACCAAATAATTAAAATGATAGCTCAATTTTTTCACAAAATGGATATGAATCCAATGCAACTAATGGGTTGAAAATTGAAGTTGAAATGCAAAAGTTATGGCCTCCAGAGTGCAACATAGGTGCTATGGGAGCAGTTCTAGGCATCCTACTTCCCCAAGTGTGTCCAATGTGCACTTGGTAAGCCCAAGTGTGCCATGATAGTACCAAGTGTGCCCATGGCACACTTGGGAAGCCCAAGTGTGCTCAAAAAGTGTAGAATGTGCCTTAAAAGGCTCTAGGGGCCAGAATCAACCCGATTGGACTCTAAATGACCTAAAACATTGTGTGAGTGTCCAAAATGGTGGAAAGAGGTTAGAAAATGAGTGAAATTAGTTAAACATGGTCACATTTGGTCAAAATTGGTCAAAAAAAGGTTAGACCAAGGCTGGACTAGGTGGAAAGCCCTAGAAGGTTTGGCAGACAGTGTAGGATGATGCAAGAATGTAGGAATGAGAGATGAAGATGATTTGGTGCATTGGAACACATGATAATGGTGATGAATGAAGACATGAATGAAAGAAGACTAAAAGGATGAGATGAGGACCAATTAGAATGAGGCGAAGACTTTTTCTTTCAAAGAGGTGTGCTATATGTCAAATGGAGCTTCATTTTGATCAAACTATAGACACGAACCATTTTTGAGTGTCTACATTTTGCCCCTCTTTGATACAATGTGATTTAGAGCATTATGTCAAAGAATAATGATGAGAAGTCCATAACAACATGCCCCAGTAGGAGTGATATATATGGGTGCCCCCTTGAGAAATTGACTGAGATATGCATATGGTAGGTCAATTTGTCAATAATGGGATGCAAGGTAGCTAATGAAGAAGACATAGAAGATGGAGGAAATGAGATGAGGAATTGTTAGTATGATGAGAAGAATTTTGCTTTTGTAAAGTGCACTACAAATCAAATGGAGCTTTATTTTGATATGGCAAATGGAATGTGATGCATAGTGGCATAAAGGGCCAGAGTGCTAATACAAACCTTTTGCATAAACAAGCACAATACTGACAGAAAATGACCTTGTTCTTCCTAAGACATATATACATGCCCCAAACTCTCAAAGGTACATTGTAACAAATAGAAAATAATAGATGACCATGAACCATCCTGACCACTCTCATAGATTAGTTTATATCATCAAGTGGCATAGGAACATGATCAAAGAAAAAAAAAGAAAAAAATAAATCGCTCACTAAACAACAAGAGCCAACAGCTATTCTTGTCCATTATTACTTGTTTTTTAGTGTTTGAGGTCTTTAGATAGCATTTGATAGGTTGATCATGTGATAGTTTGGTTGTGATGGTGGATTTAGTTGATAGGTTCATAGTGATATGTTGGATTTATTGTTGGTTCGCGTTGCTCAGATAAGTGTGATTTTTGTTGAAGTGCAATGCTTTGAGTTTCAGTCTACAAAGGTGCAAATGTGTATGCAAAATGGGTGGTTATCCACAATGAATATTTACAAGGTTTATTGCAGATTTTTGATGGGTTTTGTGTTTTTTAGGGTTTTTTGAGGATATTTGTTGTTTTTGTGTGACTAGTTTCTTCAGGACATTTTACAATTTTTAAGGTTTTTTTTAGGACATTTTCTGATTTTTAGTGATATTTTCAGGATATTTTATGATTTTATGTGATTTTTTTAGGATATTTTCTGATTTTTAGTGATATTTTCAGGACATTTTATGATTTTATGTGATTTTTTAAGAACATTTTATGATTTTTAGTGCTTTTTTTAAGGACATTTTATGATTTTTAGTATTTTTTTCAAGATTGTATTTGAATTTTTAGGATTTTTTCAAGATCATATTTAAATTTTTAGGATTTTTTAGGATCATATAAGCATATACAAGTGTTAGCTCCAATTTGTTATGCGATAAGTCTAATGGATAAAAAATTCTTAGGGATATGTCCCTAGTTCAAGCTCAAACTCATGCACTATGTAGGTAATATGCCCCCAAACAAGACGCAAACTATGTACAAAGGCCAATGATAGAGTGTGTGCAGACTGGTGATGCTTAGGTAAGATAACAAAGGATATTAACCAATTCATGAGCCATGATAAGGGACCAAGGATGTCTTGCAATATGAAGGATATGATCAAGGAATGACAAAGGGGGGAAAAACCAGATGGAATCCCAATAGATGGAGAAGCAATAACCGATTACACATGGTTCCTGTTTGCCAGGTTTTCACCATGGCACTTGCCCAAAGTGCTTGTTTGCTAGGTTTTCACTTTTGGATAGAATTTTTCTCTTGACTCAAATTTTCATGCCAAGACACCTATTTGCTAGGTTTTCATTAAGGCATCCATTTTTTCATGACTTTTTTTCTTTTTTTTTCATGACTTTTTGGTTTTTTTTTTGGATTTCTTTTCAGGACTTTTTTTTCTTTTTTTTTTAGGACTTTTTGCCATTTAAAAAAAAAAAAATTTAGGACTTTTACACAGAATCACAAATATTGCTGATAAATGCTAAGAAGAAATTTGTTGTTGGTGCTACTAGTTGATAATCTCTGGACCCACAACTAACCATAACTATGCAAGAGTCATTCTGAGTCTGTAGCTAAGATCAAACCACTAGAAATACCTTGATATATACCATTGTGTACCATATGGAAGAAAGTGTCTACCTCTCACAAATCAAGGCATCTAAGGATAACTAGGTCAAAGGACCCTTTGTATGGGATGTCACTAATGATGACATGCTCAAAGACTTGCTGGATAGAGCTTGTATTTTGGTTATCAAATAAGTTAGGTAGTAATATTGGGGGATAAACAACTAGATATAAGGAAGGATTGGGAGGATTGAGACCAACGTCTTCCCACATGAATGCTGATCGAGAATGCTCAAAAAGACTTCGTGGCATGTTGAACACTAGAACACTTATATTCATGGCATCAACTTGCTCATTTTGTGTCCTTGGGAATTGCTTCTCTTTTGATTTTTCATGGTTTAATGGCAACTTTAGGTTTTCACCAAGAGACCTACTTTTGTCATTTTTTTCTCTTTTTGCCTTGCAACTAGAAGGTGGAGTTGCCTCCCCAAAATGTGCCAATGTGTTAACTTTGGGGGAAATTGCTTCTATATGATCACCAATTTTAATGCCTTCATCAATCTCAAAGTCTATTACAAGAGCGTCATCATTATCGAATTGATCAAAAATTGGTGGTCCACGTTGGTCCCAATCTAATAGTTTCGGATAACTTGAGGGGATGTAATCATCAGTATTGAATGGGCTTTGGTTAAAGGTATGGATATGGGCATTAGATTTAGTTATATCATTAGGGTCATGCTTAGAAGCTAGAGGATTGTTGGTTCCAGGTGGGATATCCTCAGATGCCTTTTCATTGTTCAAAATATCCATAGTCTTACATGTAGGTATTGTAGTAATTGAAGGACCTATTCATAATGGTTTGAATCCAAGCTCCAAACTAGGAGGTTGTCCTTTTGTAGTGATAGGTTCAATTATACCTTGTTTCTGAGATCCAAGACCACTACATCCATCATAGCCTTATTTTTGCATGATAGTAAACCCATGTCTATACTTGCTACGAGATATCAAAGTGGGTTTTTGCTCTGCTTATGCTTTCTCCACACATACAGATGTATTCTCATTGATAGAAATGGCATTTTGTATACTAATCTCAGAGTGTTTGTCTTGTAATAGTTGTGATTTACCATAAGATTAGGGAGAAATTGATGACCCCCTAATGTGGGATACTTAGGACATAAAGAACTCTCTACACCCATTGTCTTCAATCTTCATCTTTTCCTTGGCCTTACTAGGGAGTATATCAACATCCACATACGTAGAGGAATCTGTGGATTGTGCTTCATTATTTGTTGGGACTTGGTATGCAGTAGCATCTCTTAGATTGGCACAAAACTAGAAAGGATTTGGATTGCCAAGGATGGTAACCTTCACGTTGTCGTAGGAAAACTTTAGACATTGATGATATGTAGAAGGGACTGCTTTCATAGCATGAAGCCAAAGGCGTCCTAGTCTCATGTTGCAGTTCATTTCTATATCTATGACATGGAACAATGTATTTTCAGTAGCTAGACCAACTCTAATAGGTAATATGATGATGCTCTTGGAGAAGTGTTCACCATCATAATAAGATTTTATTGTGATTCTTCGAGAGGGATCCACATTATCTTCAGAATAACCCAAATCTTTGACAACCTTAAGAGTATAGATGTTCAGTCCTACTCCATCTATTAAGACACATTTGACTTTGGCATTATGGATGAAGACTTCAAGATGAAGGGGATCATTGTGGTTAGGTTTGTCCTTCGGAATATCTCGAGGGGAAAAGGTGGTATGTTGTGAGGCAGATAGGTTCCCAACCATGGCCTAGAATTGGGCAACATCCATGTTATCTGGGACTATTGACTCTTTAAGGGATTGCTCCAAGATCTTCTAGTGTTGGGGAGATGCATGTAGTAGGTCCAAGATGGATATTTGCACTGGGGTCTTTTTGAGTTGTTCAACAAGGCTATAATCAGATGAAGTAGGAGTAGTAGGTCTACTAGGGGGTGCAAGTCTAGTAGAAGTAGTAGGTCTACATGGGGCTCCAAGTAGAGTGATCTTGGTATGGCGTGTAGTGATAGTGCAATGAGGGTCTTCAACCTTTAAGGTGAATGTGGATATGCAAGAATCAAACTCATTGAAGCAATTGATGGTGTAGTCATATCTAGTGCATGTGTAATTCACATTACCTTGTGAGTTTGAGTTTGAACTTGAGGGTTTCTCTTTGTCATGATTACCCAAAGGATCTTTGAAGATAGTGTGATCAGAGTTGGATGCTAGCAATGATAGATCGACTTTGATTATACCATCATCAATAAGGTCTTGTATTGCATGTTTCAATTGGAAGCATGATGAAGTCTTATGTCCTTTGGTGTGATGGTAATCACAATACTTTTTTTCATCCCACCAATCGGCTTTAGTCAATGGTTCATCTTTGATTGGGGGTAGTTGTAGGAAGTTATTACTTAGTAACTATTGTAGTGCAGTCTAAAGTGGTATCCCCAATGGTGTGAATTTCTTGTCCTTGGTTCTAGGGTGCCTTTGAGATTTGTCCTACATGGAAGTCTCAATCTTCTCTTGTTGAGGTGTTGTTTGATTGGGAGTTTGTGAATTCCTAGGGTTTGCATCTTTCAAAGTTAGTTGAGGTTGTTTTGTGCTAATTGTTCGTGCATCCACGATACCATCATTGGTCAGATTCTTATTTTTGGAGAAAAAATTTTCCTTGTCATTAGAGGAACTGGTGTTTGTGTTTTCCTTGTTTATCTTGAGGATTCCCTTATAGAAAAGAGCATCTTCAATACTAGCCCCTTTTTTCATCAATTTAGAAATGGTGCTTGGACTCTTGATTTCTAATTCATACATTAAGTCTAGGACTAAGTTTTCAATGCATAGGTTAACTTTTTGTTCTTCAGGAATGTCTAGTGAGCATTGACTGACTAAGCCTCTCCAACAAAGTAAGAATGTGATAAATGGTTTTGCCATCTTTTGTTTAGTTGAGCACAAATCAAAAAGTGTCACCTCATTCATGATGTTAAAGGCAAAGTGGGAGATAAACTTGTTTGCTAGCTCTAACCAAGATTTGATAGTGCTAGGAAGTTTGGAGTACCATTCAAGTGCAAGCCCACCTAGAGAATGAGGGAACAATCTCATGAGGTAAGTGGGCTCATCACTGAGTTCGGTACAAGAGACACAAAATTCTTGGATGTGATCAACAAAGTTTCCATTTCCTTGGTATTTTTCAAATCTTGGAGCCTCAAAGTGTTCTGGGAATGGAGGCACATAGAGACTTTTGTCAAATGGATTAGGATGAAGGTCCCTTTCTTTATATAGAGCCTATTTCTTCTAGACTCCCAATGCCTCGACTTGTTTGGAAAGTTGTTTGAATTGTTGCAATAGCTCTTCATTAGGGTTTTGCGCTATAGTCTTTCCTTCAAGTCCTTTGTGCCTATGAGTAGACCATTTGCTATGGTGGGAGCTATGTCTACTTGGTTTTGACATTTCTGTGTCCGATGAGTCTCGTGATGTGTCACTAGGTGGTGGAGGTATGTTGGCACCTCAAAGACAAAAGGGGCCCTATTGTGACACATGTTGGGGTACTTGTTGTGGTATTTCATGTGGCACTTGTTATGGTATCGACTATGATTGATGAACAATGTGTTGTTGTTGTGTCATTTGTTGTGGTTGTTGTTGGGATACTTCTATTGGTTTTATGTGAGACCATGTATCTAACTGTTGTTGTGGAGGTATCTATTGAGGTTGTTGTGGAACATGTTGTTGTTGTAAAAAATCTTGTTGGTATGCAATTTGTTGCTCAAGGCACCTTTGATATTCCAGTTGTTGTTTGAGTTTCTCTTGTTGTTTAGCAAACATGACTTGTTGTTGTTGATACATTTCATAGAAGTCAACTAGATTTACGTTGGGTAGTGTGTTAGGGAAATTGGATGCTTGTACCACTTGAGGTTGTTGTTGTTGTGGGTGTTGTTGCTATTGATATGTGGAATGTGTGTTAAGTGGATGTATACTTGGTTGTGGGTTGAAAGTGTTAATTCCTTGTACCACTATAGGTTGATGTTGTTGTGGGAGTTGACTAAGTCCTTGCGAATTGACCATCATGTTGGTATTGTTGCTTTGGCACCTTTGCATGTTAGAGGTTTCTGCTTGGGACATCATATTGACTTGACAATGAGGTGCATTCCTTTTGGGAATAGGTGTAATATCAATAAGACTTTTCCTTTGTGCATCAATAGGGATTGTTGTAGTTGATGTTTCACATAGTGTACTCATGGGAGGTTCCATAAAATTTGATGTCATAAAACTCGGTAGAGTTAAGAGTAAAGGTGCACTTTGTTGATTTGTCTTCAAAGGAGGTATGTCTGGCATCTCTAGAGCACCAGTCCCTTTAGGTGAATCTTATTGTTGCATCATGTGACTAAAATCAAGCCTTAACGTCCTTTTGGGATATTTAGGGAGAGTCTTGTTTCCCTTCGTTGGTTGTGGTTCATCAAACAAGGGATTAATGTTGATGTGTTCAAACATACTTTGGAGGATTTTGATTGTTGGTTCTTGATGGGACCTTATAGGTGCCACTATCATGTTTAAAAACTCCAAAGGTTGTTTTCCCTTATCTAAGTCCAAATTGATTATGGGTTGTATGTTTTCAATGGTTGTGTTGGTTTGATGTTTGAACTTAGGTCCCTCCACATTTAGGTTGAACTTGACAATTTCTTGGGTTGCCAAATGTTTGAAGTTCTTGCAAAAAAATTTGTCTTGACATGCCCTAGCCATATCTTCATCAGTGATGCCATAATCAGTGTTAGAGTCATCACTGAGGTGGATAGTACCTTGTTGTATGTTTGATGTGTTAGGGTTGAAGGTACTTGTGTTAGGTTGGTTGAATTTGAAGGAGTTTGATTGTTCATCTTCGGGTGTGATTGGCACACTTCCTCCTCTGGGTGGTATCGGAACGAATATTGGTTCAAAGTCAAGACTCCATTGAACCATCCCATGTGTAGGGGAAGTGTTTGAAGGAAACGTCATGGTAGCTGCATTGTTTAGGGTTTGTTGCATTGTTTCTTGGTTATAGTGATCTTATCGATACATGTTCAAGGGGTCTACAAGTAACAGTTGTGATGCCTCGATTTGGTCTTCATCAAAAGTTTGTTGGGCTTTTTTGCTCTTATTTTTTCTTGGATGAGGTTTTGGTTGTGTTGGTGCCTCAGAAAACAAGGGTTGATAAGTTCTTCAGGCCTTTGAGCTGATTGTGTCGTAGTAAGTGTTGGTATGATACCTAAGGATGCAGATGAAGTGGAGGAAAGGCTAAATGGAATTTCTACCTCCCAAGTGTGCACCTAAGCTACCAACTACACTTAGAAAGTACCAAGTGCACCCTTGGTTCACTTGGGGGCTTGAAGGTAAGCAATTGGTAAGTAAGAGGTATGCAATGGGAAAACAGAGGTGCTAGGGTGCCTAAAATGCAAATTTTGAGTGTCTCAAGTGTTTTAGAGTGTTTCTTAAGGTTTTGGGATGCAATGCAAGGTGTGGAAGTGAAGTTTAGGGTTTTGGAACCTAGAATGAAGTTCTTATTTATCAAGTGTGCTCTGAAACTACCAACTATGCACTTGAAGTGTGTAGTTGGTAAAACAAGGGTGCAGTTCGTAAAATAGGTCAAAACTTGATAATTAAGATGTGGGTATGCAAGATATGAATGTTTTTAGGATTTTTAAGTATTTAGAGATGATATGAAACCTAGGAAAATACCAAATGAATTGGGGCTTTGATATGCAAAGTACAAATGTCCTAGGGATGTTATGCAAATGCAAAGTGATGTTTTGAAGGTATGGAAAATGAAGATTATGGATTGCAAAATGAAGGTTAGGGTTATGTTTTGGACTTGGTAAGGATGATAAAGGTTGATGTATGCAAGGTAGACTATGCAAGGGATGGTATTCAAGATTTGATAATGACATTTGGGATATGCAAAATGAGGGTGAATGATCAAGAAGACACTTTGACTGATGGACAATTTGGTAGGGTTTGATAGTAAAAATGATGCTAGGATTCGAACAATGAAAAATGAAAAGGATATGCCACTAGGGTAAGTCAAAATGACATTTAGGGCACTAGGAATATGATAATGTGATGACAAGGGTATATGGAAAGTCTTTTGAACTTAGGTGAAATATTTACAAGGTATTAACCTAAGAGTTTAACGTTATGACAATAGACTTTAGATCTTGACCAAAAAAAAGGCAAAAAGTGATGAAATCAAAATGATAAAGCCAAATCTACCTTGACATAGGTAGCATTTGACCAAAGAAAATGATAAAATGACCATGGTCAAGATCCATTATCCATTGACACAATGTAATAATCTAGGGTTCATATTTTTGTTTAGTTTAATGATGTTTAGGAGACTCAAAATGGTGATGATGTTGAGTGGATATGTGATATGCAAAGGTCCTAAGATGCAAAATGAGATTTTGGGTACTAGATTTTGTTTTGGGTCAAATGCAGAATGAGGATATACAGAGGCTTCTAGATGCAGTTTTAGGGTCCCAAAATGTAGTTTGGAGGCCCAAAATGGTCATGCAAGTGCCCAAGTGTGCCCTAACAGAACCAAGTGCACTCCAATAGTACCAACTATGCCTATGGTGCAATTGGGGCCAGTTTGGGTGCAATTGGTAGTTTATGGGCATAGTTGGGAAGATATGTTAGAGGTTTGCTGATTCTAAGTAGTGTGCTTGCCAAATTGATATGCCAAGAAGCTAAGATGTTGGGATTGATGTTATGATGGGTTAAGAGGTGTAGAACGGGGGTTATGACCTAAGAAATGATGTTCTAAGTGGAGGAAATGAAGACTAGGAGATGTAGAATGCAAATCAAGGCATGTTGAGATAGGGGGACTTATCCAGGTACCTAAGGACACTGTTGAAGCCACAAAATATTATCTGAAATCCCAAACTGCGTCCTTAGACCACCAAGTGAACTCAAATAGTACCAACTATACCTATGGTGTATTCAAGGCCATTTTGGGCATAGTTGGTAGTTTTAGGGAACAGTTGGTAAATTGGGCTAAAACTAAGGCAATTCTAGGTGCTATGTTTTCCAGATTGTTGTCATAGTGAGCTAGATAGCAAAGGGCAAGGCTAAGACTATAATGAAGGTTCAAAATGATGTCTATGACACTTGGAATGAAGGTAAAAGTGGCCAAGATGAGGGTTGGGCATGCAAAGGTGCAAGATGGGAGATGCGAAGTGCTGATTTTGAGATGGGCATGCAAAAACTAAGGGAGGCAAACTAAACCCCTATGGATGCAATATGAAAGGTAAGGGATACTAAATGAGGGCTAAAAGATGCAAGATAAAGCCTATATGATTCACGTATGAGGCCTAGACTAGGGTGAATGCAAGTGGGTTCTATGCAAGGATAAAATCTATGTTTTGCCAAGCACGTTTAGGATCACAAGTTGCCATGTTTTCCAAGATTTGTATTTGTTGAACCAAAGTTTGTAAAGTTTTGACAAGGTTTTGACAATGTTTGATGTTTTGACAAGGTTTTGCAAGTTCCAAGATGTAAATTTGTAAATTGACTTTTATCTTAATTAATTTTTTACACTCACGCAACACACATTAAGACAAGAATAGTTGTTGTTAAAAGTGAACAGTCACACCAAAACCTAGACTTTAGGACTGTATCCACTAAATTCCTACTTGAGCCAAAGTTCAGCTTCACTTATCCAAAGCAGACAACTTAGGACCTTGGCAGCACACACTCCCCCTTATAGTGCACTCACTTCTTGAGGATACCAAGATCTGCTTCCCCAGGGGCATGACTTCCCAAGGGACTGTTATCTCTACTAAGGATTGTGAGAATGTATGATATCTTCACAGGCATGGATGACCCCTTGAGCTAGTGGATAGAAAGGATTTTGGCCACTACAACATGGTTTTTAGTAAGGGCATTTCATTCAACAAGTGAATGATAAATTTCCTCAGAAGGTCTTCCAACCCCAAGAACTGAGGTTTGACACACCATAAGGGTACTAGAGGAGAGCTATCACTTAGCAATATCTCCAACATGGCTTTCACCATAATCGAGTTTTATATAGCGGTTAGAACATTGACCTGGCTTTTGGCCCATTATCACTTTGAGTCGTCCCCTGGCATACCCAATATCAAGTATCTTGGTCCAAGGCAGGCCTCCTATAGAAGTTACACGGATTTCTCTTACACCCAAGATCCACGAATGGCAAGGGGAGAGAATATGTCCATGCAACTCCTAAGGATTTAAACACCATAGACACACCAAGTAGAAAAGAAAAAGTTCATTTTAAGCACCAAATGAAGTGTTATCTAATCTAGGAAATCTACACACATGGTTTTGACAAACACACAATGGTCTTCAACAACGTCCTACAAGCAAACTTTAGTAGTTTTTCAATGCTTAGTCTTCATCCAATGATCACCACATGCTGCAAACAAGCCATCAATAACACC
This sequence comes from Cupressus sempervirens, assembly GCA_028749045.1. NCBI lineage: Eukaryota > Viridiplantae > Streptophyta > Pinopsida > Cupressales > Cupressaceae > Cupressus > Cupressus sempervirens. Next base: position 555,547,189 of record CM053786.1, on the reverse strand, counting down.
AAAAACCTCTAATCTAGGTCATAGAAGCAAAGAGAAGTCCTAAATGCATATTCTGAGTCTACCATGAAACCCTCTAGTCTACCATGAAATCCAAACTAATAAATAAAGCAACACAAGGTTAGAAACCCCCTCTTTCATTTGTAGCTCCCTTGTCCTTCTTTCTTCTCCAAATGATGTAGCTCAAAAATTGCCTATAATGCACACAAAGTTGAAGCAAAAGTATATGATCATGATAATGCTATGAGAATACTTGAAGTTGTGATTTGAATGTAAGAGCAAGAGTGCAAAAGATGAGAAAACTAGGGTCCCAAGAACTCAATAATTAGGACAAAAAATGAGAGAAAGAATGCTCATTTTATAATCAACACATAAAGTGAAAGCATCAGATTTGTCACCCTTAGATATGCAACATGGCAAGAGATTCCTTTAAGAATCCATGATGCATATGATACAAGATGCCAAGTGTAGGATTCTATGATGCTAGGAAGTAAAACTTGGCTAAAGAGGGAAGAGAATCTATGACGTGTCATATGAGACCTCAACCCACTTAAAGTCAAGAATCCATGACAAAGGAAGCCAAATATAGACACGTGTAAGGGAATAAGAATATTGGATTATGACATATCTTGTCCAAATGTCAAAGGAGAATCCATGAGGTTTCATACCCAAGTGTCATGATGATGTCAATATTTCATGGAATATTTGAATTAAAAATCCTTTATTCCACAAAATAGAAATTAGTAAAAATGGAATTAATGGAGGAAAATGTGACTTTTGAAGTTAAGAATTTCCATGGTTTGTGAATGATGAATCAATTAATTAATAAAATTAATTAATTGAGGATGATAATTAGGAAGAATAATTAGTAAGAATGATAGGATTAAATTATGGGTTATTTAATCCTATAGAGAAAATTAGTAAATGATTGGCCAAAATTGATTACATAAGTGCGACAGTATCCTTTGACAAAATGTGATGATGATATAGATTGAATAGGATAATGATAGGTAGACCAAATCCATGGTCAAATTGATTAATTGATTGAGATTGATAACATTCCAAGGACACATGACATGAACTAAAGATATGTAACATTTAACTAACATTGTAAATGCTAGCGGATCGAGATTGATTGATATGGTTGATCATAATAACAATGACAAACATAGTCAATATTATTAAAGTGGTTTGATGATGTCATGATCTGATACTGAGAGCCTCGACAATGTCAAAGATCAGATGACATGAATGATAGTTTGACCTAGCACTGAGAGCCATGACAATACTAAGGTTAGATTGAAAAGATTTGATAGATTGAGAGGTTTCCAAGGCATTGAAAGCCACAATGATGCCTAGGATTGGATAGATGATGATAGATTTTGGATGTTTGATATGTTTTGATTTGATTAGGATTGATTCTGGGTGATTATGAGTTGATTTGGGGTGATTTTGAGTTGATTTGAAATGGTTTCTAATGATGTTGAAATGGTTGCAAAATGATGTGAAATTGATGTGAAAGAGTATATGAATGATGATAGAAAATGTTGAGATACAATCAAGTTGGCCAAAGATCAGAGTTAGTGGAATGAGTAAATGGGATGAATTAGTATGGAAAGTTAGGATGATTCAGGGGCCCGAGAGTATTTTCAAGGTTTACCACTCAAGATAGTGACCAAATAATTAAAATTATAGCTCAATTTTTTCACAATGAAGATATGAGTCCAATGCAACTAATGGTTCAAAAATCAGAGTTGAAACACAAAAGTTATGGCCTCCGGAGTGCAACATAAGTGCTCCGAGAGCAGTTCTAGGCATCCTACTACCCCAACTGTGCCCAAAACTCACCCAAGTGTGCCCAGTGTGCACTTGGTAAGCCCAAGTGCACCATGACAATACCAAGTGCATCCATGGTGCACTTAGGAAGCCCAAGTGTGCTTAGAAAGTGTAGAATGTGCCCTAGAAGGCTCTGGGGGCTAGAATCAACCCAATTGGACTCGAAATGACCTGAAACTTTGTATGAGTGTCCAAAATGGTGGAAAGAGGTTAGAACATGAGTGAAATTAGTTAAACGTGGTCATATTTGGTCATATTTGGTCAAACAAAGGTTAGACCGAGGCTAGACTAGGTGGAAAGCCCTAGAAGGTTGACAGACAGTGTAGGATGATGCAAGAATGTAGGAATGTGAGATGAAGATGATTTGGTGCATTGGAACACATGATAATGGTGATGAATGAAGACATGAATGAAAGAAGACTGAAGGGATGAGATGAGGACCAATTAGAATGAGGTGAAAATTTCTACTTTCAAAGAGGTGTGCTATATGTCAAATGGAGCTTCATTTTGATCAAACCATAGACATGAACCATTTTTGAGTGTCTACAGATGGTACCAAACAAGTTCTTGAACTTGGCCCACATCTCTCAAGGAGTATCACACCCATCAAGATGAAACTACAAGTTGTCTGAAACACTCAAAGAAATCAAACCCATGGCCTCATCCATCTTATTCCTGTGCTTCAAGGTCTGATAGGTATTCTGAAATACCAATTGCACTTCATTTAAACAAGAGCACAAACCCTTTGAATGGAGAAGTCATGTCATGGTAGTTGTCAATGTGCTATAGTTGTGTGGGCTTAGAGGAACTAGACAAGAAGAGGTCTTGACCATTTTCTAGAAGGTTCTTGTTTTGATATAGTTATAGTTTACTAATGTAAATGACAAAAATGAGAGTTAAAAAAATCATTCCCGCAATGAAACAAACCGAACCCCAGAAGCTAGAAAAGATTGCTTATAATGAGCAAGCAAAAAAATGCTTCAGTTGAGTATTATGTGTACCTTTGAAAAATTTCAATGATAATAACAAAGAATCTAAAGAGAGCTCAAAGAGACATTTTTGGTCCTTCTTGTGAGTAAAAAGAAGAGCAAAATTGAGCAAGTTATGCTCCCCCCCTCCCCGGAATGCAACAAGGATCATTTTTCTTCAACATAAAAATAGGTACCATACTTGGAAAAAACTAGAAACAACCTGCACCAATGTGTCCATATCGGAATCAACTTTCCAACAGTATCTTGTTTGCCATAAATGATACCGTATGCTCTAGATATCGCCAAAAAATTGACAAGTACTCTAAAGGCAGAAAGAGGCCTAAAAACACCCCTTTAGGATTAAAAATGACCCCCTTGGTCAACCATGTGATCGTAGGTGGGCAGGGAGGCTAGTGGCTCATGAGTGGCGCAGTGATGATGTTGAGGGTGGTGGAAACAATAAGAGGGAAGCATGGTTGGAGATGGGGCCACCAATGAGGTGGCTGGAGCGACATTTGATGATGTTGGGAAATTGTTGCAGTCACCAGAAAACATGGAGCGACGACAATTGTTAAAACAAGCCCTACTTTTTAATAACCGTGATTCTTAAAGCATTCTTTAAAAAATAAAAAATAAATGCACTCTACATTTTTTTAATTAATTTTTTATTAAAAAATCAAAATCTCATCTTGGGACTTGTGACAAGGTCATACAGGTCCTGGTAGAAAACATGTTTTCTCTCTCTAGCCAACATTGTCCAAAATGAATGTGTTTTATATCAAAATAGGTGGTTTGATGCCTTCTAAATCCAACCATGATATTCATTTGAACTTAAAGTTCTCTAAATTTTAGAGACCCCCCATATTTCTACGAAAAATACCCAAAATAAGTCAGATCTGATCCAACAAACCCTTGTTCCTATTTTTTTCAATAAACCCGAACAAACTACAACAGATCCAGCTTTGATACCATGAAGAATTTGATAAGAACAAATTCATAAATTTGTAAAACACCTGCATGTAAGAACCTGCCACAAAGAAGCAAAAGACAAGAGAAGGCAAGGGTTTGGTTCTGAAATATGCAAGAATATATTATCAGACAAAAAGAATGAGTAAAATATACAATAGATCAATCCTTATGGAAGGAGATTGTAAAACCTAAAAGGGAAACCCTAAGAGATGTACATGACATTTAATAATTAATATTTAATTATTAAATGAAAATGCATGTGTATAAAGTAAAATCTCAAGTAGGGAGTAAATGTAATTTAATAAATGTAATTAAATTAATTCTTTACTCTAACAACAAATGATTTAGAATTTATTGATAACAATTTTGTTTCATTTTTTTCTATAAATGTATTTACTCTATTGGCATATTTTAAGTCTAAGATTATAGGTATTTTTTCTTGATAGTATATAATATAACTATTCATATGTTACTTCTTAAGGAGTGATTAAATTGACATCTTGACACTACTATTTCAATTATAATATCTATCAATTTTCAATGATAAGGTGATGTGATTGTCAATTTGTTGTCATGATCTTAACATGTCACAGTTTCAAACCACAACAATTTATTTTGTTGAAATTCTTTAGATCTAAAACATATTATCAAGGTATATCTAGCTATTAGCTAAATCATTGCACATCCATCCTATGCAAATGCTAGTTTATTTTTTATGGAGTTTTGATTCACAAAGTCTATTTATCTATATAGGACAATGACTCTTTAATTAAGAACCAAAGACCTAAGAGTGTCCATTTAACCAAACTTTTTTGGAGTACTATCCCAATCCCAACCTCATCCAGATTGGTTGCTTGAGTATGATTTGGGAATTAGAATTTGGAATTCTAGAACTCGAAATCCAGATAACTAGTTTCATGATTTGGTTCGAGATGTTTGGTTTGCCAATAATTCATTGAATATACACATTTCCTTCGCTTGGTTGCACATTTTTGGAATTGGAATACCAACTAGAATAAGCATATTGTATCATCGCCAAAATTTTCAAATCTTTAACAATGGTAAATAAAAGTATAATGATAGGGGATGTTTTAAAAATTGTTCCCCCAATATTTATTGCAATGATGGCCTTCGAAGCAAAGGAATGTAGGGTGCAGAATGAGATCACGGTGCTCTAGTACTGAGACACAAATGGAGGCATCTTTGGACCAAATATCAAGTTAAAATTACTAGGTGCAAATATCAAGCCTATGTGAGAAAAATAATCTAGAAAAGAATGATTTATTTATGCTCTATTTGATTTTACAAAATACTAGACTAAAAACAACAATTACATTTGAAGTCCAAAACAAAACAAGTCATCCACTTTTGACATTGAAGAATCAATATGCCCAATAATAAATTCTTTAAAATCTAGTATTATTTGTAAACTCAACCAATTTATCCAGATTAGTTACATATAATTACTTTAATTAATTATCCTAGACAATTGAAAGGAGCCCTTTTATTTGCTTCACAAATCGTCGATGCCAAAATGCATTAAACTTATTAGATTCACGAGGAGGGCAAACAACTATTTGCACAAGACAGTCACAACTACATCATGTTTTGTGGCTATTACAGAAGAAAACCTCTATGAAACTAAACCCTCATAAATGGATCAATTGTATTTCCTTCTTTAAATTTTAATTTTTAGAAATAGAGAATAAAAATTTCCTAGACGGGTATTTATAGCGAAAGTCCAGAATCCTCATCCTTTGCCACACCCTTGTAAGATATGAGGTAAAAGGTCTAGATGAGCCCAAAAATTCCAATAAAATTCTATCCAAGGAGGGGATTGCTCAAATCCAACCTAAATCTAATGCCCTCTATTGACATCCTTTCATCAACTAAAGCAAACACATTGTTGTTGGAAACTGAAAAAGGTTGCAACCACCATTAATGGAGAAGCCAAGCTCAACAAGCAATTATTTTCCTTGCTCTCACTTTTCTGTGCCCTACACACTATCCCATTCTTCTAATAGGCAAGCACGACTGCAATAAATTTTGACACATATTTCATATAGGCATGTGGAAGAATTAGAAAAGCCTTATAAAACATTGATGGCATATAAGTGGTAAAGAGAATGAATAGAGGCGTAATGAAACCAAGACTTACCAAGAACAAAGAACAATGGAGGTCTAGAGGGGTTGTTGCTCACTGATATGTTGACTAGAAAGGAAGAAAGTTGGGTAACATTGAAACATAGAGAAGCCATTTCTTGAAATCGAGCATTGCAGATTGTTGTGCTCCTCTCATATTCACATAATTCAACTCCCTCATCCTTAATGAAAGGACAACCCACGATGGTTGTATAACTAGAGATGATGGGTATGAGAAAAGGCAACGTCTATACAGCCACGAAAATGCACTTTCTTACGAAGGAGAGGATTTAGAATTTTTTTTGAAAAGTTAAAAAAAACAATGTAAAAGAAGTGCATTTTCGTGGCTGTATAGCCACGGGCGAAACCTTGTGCTCAAAAAAACTTTGAGATCATTTAATTTCACCAAGTAGACCAGAAAAATCAGATTTCTTTATACTACTTGACCGTTTGTCGTTTCCAGGAATTCCAATGGCGGCGGGATAAAAAATAAATGGCAAGAAGCTCGTGGCTCATGTGATTGGATGGCTAATTTAATACCAATATATTGTGTGGAAACAGATTAATACGAATTTCCTTTGTTTTCCACACTTTTCCATTATGCGTACGTGTAAAGCAGGGCATACCCTGACATTCTTGAAAAGCAGTCACATCGATCAGGTAACTTGGTTTTTCTTTCTAATTATTTACCAGAGCTTGGAGAATGATCGTACCAGAAGGAATTAACGACATGACCAATATGAATAGTAGAATCAATAAACTACGGCCAGCAACTTCAATACAGAATAAAAACTTCAAAGACCATCTTAGTGGGGCACCAAGCGTGAATCCCATTTACGCTTTCACTAAGACGGACTTCGTGTAGAATTAAGTGTGATGGGCAGTTGCAGAATTTCTTTTATGCAGCATTGAGTTTACTTAAAAGGCATAGTTAGCGTATTGAATCTGCAGATTCGAACAATGGCAGTGAATCTCTATCAGGATCGTTGCTTCGGGCCATTGATGGGCATGCTCAAGAAACTGTTTGGATTTTCCGAACCAGTGGAGGAGGACACAATCAAAGGCTTTGTTGTTCTCCAAAAGAAAAATGTCTTAGATTTGAATGATTTCCGTGCAGGTGTGGTGGACAGCTTCACAGAGCTGCTTGGAAAAAGAGTGTCTCTACAACTTGTCAGCACCACTTCTACTGATCCAGGTCAGGCCAATTTCTTTCCTTTTTTCCTTTCACCTTCTAGTTTGATTATTTGGTACAACATTTGCTGAAAGTTTGACATATAGTAAGTTAAATGGACTTGTAAAAGAATTTCAGAGTTAAGTGCTCTTAATTAATGTATATTAGAATGGGCGGTCTCCTCCAAAAAGTCGTATGCTTCATCTCTGGGAGCATCATCTAGAGTTCATTAAACCACTACTTATGAAATGTAGATTAATGAGCTGATTCTAAATCAATACAGCTGAATTCTCTGATAGTAAGTGTAATGTCAGCTCTCTTTTAAATTGGCTTGTCACAGGCAATGGAAGTGGAAAACTCGGAGAGCCAGCATTTATACAAAAATGGATATCTACTGGGAATCTCATCATGAGCGGGGAGAGCAAGTACCAAGTTGATTTCAAGTGGGACTCCAACTTCGGAACTCCTGGAGCCTTCCTCATTAGGAATTTACATCACCATGAGTTTTTTCTCAAGTCTTTGACGATTCAAATTCCTCAACAGGGCAATGTTCATTTCGTCTGCAACTCTTGGATTTACCCCGTTTCTAAGTATAAGGCAGATCGGATATTCTTCTCAAATAAGGTACACCGAAAACGTTTGAGTTTATATTCAGTTGTCATAATGGTAATACTGGTAAACATTTAGAGTGAAAGACCATTTCTGATTTTCATTGTTGAGGAAATGACAGTAAAAATGGTCCATTTATCTGCTTATTTATTAATTTTCTGCTTAAGCCTTAACTTACAATACGTTTTCCATATCTTTGAATACATTTCCTGCTATTGCTATACTCCTTCAGAATACACTACTTCAGAATACACAGTAGATTGCTTTGCTCAAGGCTGTCGCTGTCGTGTGGAGGATTGAAGCCAGATTCGCCACTAGACTTACAGTAAATAGGGAGCATAAAGTTTTTCAGAGCCAGCATTCAGATGGGTTGAATCCTGTAAAGTGAAGCTGATCAGTCCTGAAATTTGGTCCAACCGATCAGGACCCTAGAATGTGCCACGTGGGCATTGCCTGTTGGAGATCTGCTGAAGCCTAAGTTTTGGGCTTGACTAGATTTAGATTATGATATTGCTGTTGAATCATATTGCTATTGGGATTCAACTATGTAGTTTGGACTCGAACTCATAGCTCTCAATCATAATTAGTGGTTCATAAGAATCAATCTCTCATGGGAATGAATGATATACTTAGCATTCATTGCATCTAGGTGATGCTCACAGAAGTCGAGCATTGGGCCTTCCCAATAGATCAGCCATCACCCATCCTAGTAACACTTCAACTCAAACGTGCTTGATCATAGAGTTCCCCAAAGATTAAGCCTGCTTAATTTACTACCCAATTTGTATAAACTTCAACAAGTCTTGTGTCTTATGAACCATTCATTCTTCGGCAAGTGGTGTGTCTTACGGTATTTTAGATTTTCACAATTCATGCTGCTGATCATTGTTACTTTTAGATTAGAATATGAAATTTTTTTGTTTATATTTCGTATTACATTCCATAAACTATATTATTGAACACAGATAATAAATCATAGAATGTGATCTGAAATGTTGATGCAAAATATTCTCACACAATCCATTCTAGAACCAGCAATGACTCCTAATTACAGCTTATCTTTCGCGTTACCAGCCCAAAAAAAAACATATCTTCCATGCGGCAAGATTGGATTCTATAATGCTTGTCATCATTCTTGTTGTATGGTTCTTGATCTTCACTCTGTTAGCCTACTGGAATTTTCAATTTTGGTTTATGATCCAATTGGGGCATGCACCCTCTGAACACTGTAATAAGCCAACTTAGTCCAAGAATGGACTCTGTTTTCTTCTAATTGGAAGGAAAACCAATTTTATATGTAGCCCTTGCCTTCATCTTTTAATGTCTTCCGTTGCCATCTCTGGAATCTGAGATATCCAAGAACTTCTATAATAGAAATATCGGTGTCTCAGTAGTTTATAATCAGATTTAGGGAAGATTTTAAATTTTTATTAAATTAAAATAATTAATGGAAACCAAGAAGTACAAATTTCTATCGCTCACTCTGGTATTGCAATCACAGAGCTATCTACCGGCAGATACACCTCGAACCCTCATTCAGTTGAGAAACGAAGAGCTTCAAAACCTAAGAGGAAATGGAACAGGGAAGAGGGAATACTGGGACAGAATTTACGATTACGATGTCTATAATGATCTCGGAGATCCAGAAAAAGGCAACGACTATAAACGCCCGGTATTGGGAGGATCTGAATTCCCATACCCACGAAGGGGAAGAACCGGCCGTCTTCACAATAAAAATGGTTCGTACTCGGCTCTAAATTTTACAAATTACCTGGTTTATATAACTTTATTTAAGTTATAACTTTAATTAGTTAACCCTAACTAATGGCAGAATCTGATACTATTGACGGTGATGAATGACAGATCCTGATACGGAAAGTAGATTATGTTTACTGAACCTACACATATATGTCCCTCGAGATGAACGGTTTAGGCGCCTCAAAATGTCTGATTTCTTAGCCAATGGACTAAAGACTCTGATCCAGATCTCCATGGCTGAATTCCAAGCAATGTTAAACTCCACTCTAGATGAGTTCGACTCTTTTGAAAAAGTCAAGAAACTGTACACAGATGGGAAACCATTGCCTGCGAAATATCATCAGGAGCCTACAAACAATGACAATTCTCTGCAGCTATTCAAAGCATTTTTCAAAGCAGATGGCGGGAGTTTGCTCTGGTATCCTAAGCCACAGGTCATAGCAGGTGAGCCACATTTTGTCGCTTATCCCAATTTGTATTAAGAAGACTAGAAGGTATAATTTACAGGAAAGTTTTTGTGAATGAAGCTGACGAATTCGCATGGAGAAAAGATGAAGAATTTGCTCGGCAGATGCTTTCTGGTGTCAATCCTCTGCACATTAGGCGTCTCCAAGTAAATAGCTTCCTCTTCATGGCATTCCTTAATTGGTACGAGTTACGATTCACGAATGTGACAATTCATTTGTCTATATCAATGCTCACAATTTTTGAATTTACAGAGTTTTCCCCCAAGGAGTGAATTGGACCCAGGATTATATGGTCCACAAGAAAGCTCTATAACTGCTGCACATATACAACACAACCTTGATGGCCTTTCCGTGGAGGAGGTATACCATTCCTCTGTTCAAATGTGCAGATGATTGGTTAGCTTGACATTCTTTTTAAAATGTCATGTAACTGTATTTTGTGTGTGTGCTTAAAATTAATTAGGCCATTGAAGAAAAGAAACTGTTCATTTTGGATCATCACGACACCTTCATGCCATATCTCAACCGGATAAATGCTCTGTCTACGAAGGCCTATGCTTCTCGCACTATTCTGTTCCTCTGCAAGGATGACACTTTGAAGCCAGTTGCCATTGAATTGAGTCTGCCATCAGGGTTGAGAAGGGTGTTTACTCCTGCTGAGGAAGGGGTTTCTGGAGCACTCTGGCAGCTCGCTAAAGCTCATGTCACTGTTAACGATTCTGGATACCACGAATTGATCAGCCACTGGTAAGCACGTTCATCCAATTGTGGGTTTTCCTGAGATCTCAAGGAATATAAAAAGATATATCAAAACTACTAAAGGATTAGTTAGGAGGTCTCTAGGCCCTTGGCAGATTCAACATCTTTGTTAATGGTAAATACTCCTGGATTCTTGTTGTGTTTTTGGTGATCTCATTCATTGAAGCATAGATCCAAAATCTTGATTTGGGGGTGGTATGTTGTTTGGGGTTTTCAGGCTGAGGACACACGCAGTCATAGAACCATTTATAATCTCCACAAATAGAAATCTAAGCATCCTGCATCCCCTTCATAAGCTACTAGCCCCGCATTTTCGTGACACAATGAACATCAATGCTTTGGCTCGCCATACTCTCATAAATGCGGGAGGAATACTTGAAAGAACGGTGTTTCCACAGAAATATGCCCTGGAAATGTCTGCTGTAGTTTACAAAAACTGGAGATTTGACGATGAGAGCTTGCCTGCTGATCTTCTTAAAAGGTACCCGAGTTATGTGTTTCTAAGTTCCCCCCACAAAAAATTTGTTTGAATATACTGACCCGCATAATTTGGGATGAAACAGGGGAATGGCAGAGGAGGATAAATCAATGCCCCATGGGCTGAGGCTGATGATCCAAGACTACCCTTATGCTGTGGATGGATTGGATATATGGTGTGCAATACAGAAATGGGTTCAGAAATATGTGTCCATCTACTACAACGATAATGATGAACTTGTAAGAGGTGACACGGAGCTTCAGGCATGGTGGTATGAAATACGAAATGTTGGTCATGCAGACAAAAAAGATGAGACATGGTGGTACAAGATGGATAGTGTTGCAGAGCTTGAAAAGGCATTAACAACAATAATATGGGTTGCTTCGGCTCTTCATGCAGCCACTAATTTTGGGCAATATGCATACTCTGGGTATATGCCCAATAGGCCTGCTGTCAGCAGAAGGCTTATCCCAGAGGAAGGATCACAAGAATTTTCAGAGCTTGCAAAGAATCCAGAAGCATTTTTCTTGAAAACCGTCTCCAATCAAATTCAAACCACTCTGGGCATTGGGCTGATAGAGATTTTGTCCAGGTATTCTACAGAAGAAGTGTATTTGGGGCAGAGAGAAACAGGGGATTGGACTGATGATAAACAGGTAGTGGAAGCGTTTGAGAGCTTTACTAAGGAGTTGAAGGAGATAGAGGTGACGATAAACGAGAGGAATGCAGATGAAAGGCTGAAGAATAGATCAGGGCCTGCAAAGGTTCCATACACATTGTTGTTTCCAAGCACTTCAGATTTTAGCAAGCAGGGAGGATTAAATGGCCGAGGAATTCCGAATAGCATCTCTATTTAGCAATTAGCACAGCATCTCGCCGGATAAAAGAAAATTATGATTTCCGAAGAAGAATGCAACTAGATGATTTTCACTTGGTTGATTATGTTTCAGGGCCATCAAACTTTGTCTTCTATTGCATTGAGTAGATTGGCATACAAACTCTTCTGCATTTCACTTTCTCCAAATAATGTTATCAGAGCGTTTCAGTTTATAATGTGAGATCGATCCTTCGCAAATGCCTACCTATTTAAGTTTTTGGGAGGGGAAAAGTTTTTTAAAAAGAATGAGCTTTTTCCTACTTAATCATGTGCTAGAAATATGATTTAAAATATTGTTTTTGAGAAGCTTTTTCGAGATTAAATTTATTTTTAAAAAATTGGTTTGTTTACAGTAGATTAGGGAAATATAATATTTAAGATGAGTGGAATTATTATAGTTAACTTCATGTGTCTATAGAGTCTAAATTATATTTCAGATTTCGTAGATTTTATCTTGACTTTCCTCAATATGCGAGTTGGTAACTTGACACTTTTTTTTTGGCCCTTGGTATTAATTGAGTTCTTTATAAAAATCTGTAAAAATTGAGGGGTTAAAAAGTGACTATTTCAAGTGCCACTCAATACCCACTAAAAAATACTCCAATAATCATGCACTACAAGTTTCGGTACTTATGGACAAACCTCCTAATAGTCGTGCACAAGTGTCTCAATAGTGGTGCACAAATGCATCAATTATCAACCCAAAAAACAAAAAAATGATCAGCTCTAGGTACACATATTATCATTTTTTGGGATCCTTTGATATTAGTAATTGGGAGTTTAGTGTGCTTGAAGTATACGATTAATATTATGTGTTCAATGATTAGTGCTCTTCTAATAGTTAGGGAAACAGACCCAATACTTGCACACCTATAGATTGTAAATGGTATTTCAATTTTTTTAAAGTTTTCTTCATAGCGAGTTGACTACTAAAAGATAAGGTTTCAACTTTTGCTATTCACAAATCTTTCTATAGATATTGTCAAACATTGAATGGTTAAAAAGCTTTCATTTTAAAGTGTCACCTAGAAACATACCCCTAATTTACCAATACATGCCAATCACATACCCCCCTTCCCCCACCAATTAATGAATATAATAAGATATAAATATAACATGTTTAGTGAGTGGCCCAACTCACCATGTATACATTATTGCTAGGAATTTGTTTTAATAAAATTCTTCAACACCTTGCATTATTGGTTAAAGATACATCCAAATTCAACAAACACTATGTTATAAACATTTTGACACCCTAACAAATGAAACAATGTCCAATACATAAACATTAATAACACGTATAAGTCACCGTGACTTGCCACGTAGTCATCCAAATTGAGGCCATTACTTGCATGCCCTGGAGCCTTAAAAGCAAATTTTTTTCCTACATTTTAACATTCTTGTTAATTCTTCTCTCAATTTGTTCCCGTGAAGGCTTCCCATTGACATTCTTTCTTTGCATTTTGACATTCCAACACTCACAGGTAGTGCCTCTACTGACATTTATTGTTACAATTTGTTTGCAACTATGGTTCTATTCATTCCCTTTTACGGGTTTTTGTTTGTTTAAACCAGTTCTCTATTTTGAATCGAGGTTTGAGTCAATCGAATCATTTTTTTAATCATACTTTCAAATTATTACATGGAATGTCAAAACAAATTAAGGAACATTATCAATAATATGTTAAAATTCACTACTTCAATCATGGAATGGTAGTATTTACCATATTTAATCTTTTGTTCATGTGTCGTCTGCATTTTGACTAGGTGTGAAGTATTATTTCTCTATATTGAATCGACAGCTCGAGTTGGACCATCTATTTTATTTTCGTATTATGAAGTTATTACATGAAATGTCAAATAAATATGGTACATTGTCAATAATATGATAAAATCTGCTAACTTATCATGAAATTCTCTTTTTTCGTATATAGTCTTACTTGTGATATTTCTATTCATGAGATATTTGGGTATTTTCTAACTATCAAGTACTATTAGAATTGTTGACTTAAGATTAATAGTTGATGCAAATTCGTGGTGTTCATTGGGCATTATAACTATTTATATATAGATCATATTACCAACATATGGCTACAACTATTGGTAACGTTAAATCATTACACGAAATGTGAAAGAAATATGGCACATTGTCAATGATATGATGAAATTTGCTAGTCTAATCATGAAATGTTATTGTTTTTCTTATGTAATCTTACATGTGATATTTTTATTCATGAGGCATTCAGTTTTTTTTGGGTATCAAGTATCTTTTGAATTGCCATTTCAGGATCAATAGTCAATGCACCTTTGTGGTGTTCTTTAGGTGGCATAACCATTATATATACAAACCATTGGTAGCATATGTGCATTTATATGTATAGTAAATGGTTCTATTGTTCAATACTACATTAAAATCTTCAATTTTATTTAAATGAGTGTGCATTTTTGTGGTTGTTAAGATCTTAAATTTTGATTGTTTGAATTTAAAGTAGCCTAGATAGATATTTTTAACATTATTTAAACCAGTGCAATACTTAGAATTAGAAGTAAGATTTCATAACAAACATGTAAGAAATATGAAGTTTTGTGGTTGTTAAGATATTGAATTTGAATTGTTTGACTCAAAATCAACATGTTACACTAAGTCCATTTCATTTTTATGGAGAGACTTTTATTTCATGGTGTAGGTTGTTAGTGGCATTAGACATACAAGATTCTCAATGGCTAAAAAAAATCAAACACATTTATGCTTTTTGAAAATAAAATGCTTGTCCTTATTTGAAGTTTAGTATTTGAAACTAAGCATTGTAGCGAGGAAATTAAGAATGTTTGGTTAACAAGATTATCCCACATTTTTGTGGGCTTTCTATAATTGTCTACATAAGGGATACTTGTTTGTTCATATATGCAAACTTTTAAGAGGTGATCTCTGATAAGCTACATGATAAAAATATTTATGTATAAATAGTTGATGGTACATTTGAGGGTAATCACCCCTACAAGAGTTATTTTCTTCTTGGACACTGACACCTGAGGGGTCACTTCCTCTTCTTTGGGTTGTTCCTCTTGAATTGAAGTATTTCTTTTCTTTTCTTAACCTGATATTTCTTCAAGCTTATGCTCATTTTCCACTAGCTTCTCATGTCCTTACAATGTTCCTGACTTCAAAGATGCAGTCGACCCCCAAGTAGGAATGGTTACCTTCTTACACTTCCCTTTGTCTAGTTGGTTAATGAACTCTATGGGATAGGATCCATAGGGAATGGCTTAATGATCCAATTCCATGTGATAGTATTTATGTGCCTAGCCTTTTTCTCTATATCATCATTCTTTGACTTGGCTACTTCTGTGTTAGTGATCACCCTCTTGTATATCTAATCTTTATTGTAGAGAGGACCAGGGATATCCAAGGAATTGTTCTT
This sequence comes from Cupressus sempervirens, assembly GCA_028749045.1. NCBI lineage: Eukaryota > Viridiplantae > Streptophyta > Pinopsida > Cupressales > Cupressaceae > Cupressus > Cupressus sempervirens. The sequence continues at coordinate 555,531,733 of CM053786.1, read as the reverse complement.
ACAAGCAGCCTTTGGAGGAATATCTACATTGAACACACACTCTACCAAAGTTAGATATAGTCTGTAATAGTCCTAGATTCTGACTTCATAGTCGTCAATGCAATTTATCTAGTTGTCATCTAATTGTGGCTCATGGAAGAAACCCCTACCTATTATCTTCTTAAAGTGTCACATGTGACTGAAGGATGACTAGGCTTGTGGACACTCCTCTAAGGGGTAATTTCCCACTCCACATGAAAAATCCTAATAGCTTTCATGTTGATAATAGTGCAAGCTCCTTGCGAGTTAGGGAAATCCCAATAGTGTATATTCTTATTCTTTCACTCCTCATAGGAAATGTCTATTTGTCTTCCAATCTCTGGGAGAATCAACATATCAGAGGGATACCTCAACAACTTCTTTAGCTTGATGATAAAATTTTAAACTTTGATGTATGTGAAAGTATGGAACTAGATGTAGTAGACCCCTAGCTATGTGACCTTAGGAGAAGCTCTATGGAAGCCTCTTGGAATAATCCCCTTTTATATATATGATCACAACGAACAAAAAAACATCAATTACAATGGAGAAGTCAAGACTATTGTCATTCAACCTCTTCTTCACCAATTGGGAATAGACCCTATGTGGTCAGTCCTTCTCTTCCTTTAGAGCTCCTTTCTTTTCAAATCCAAGATAATCAACTCTCTCCACCAATAGATACAATATGTAGGAGGTCATATAAATTTTTGTATCCTAAGAGATTGTGATCAATTGTTATCCAGGGAATCATTGATGATAGTGGCCCAATTAGTGTGGTTCCTTCTACTCTTGATCTTCACTATAAAGTGGACCATCTAGATCTTTAGGTGACTTGATGCAAATAATCTTGTTACTTTTCTCCACATGATAATCCAATAGCCAATGTGCAATCATGCATCTACTAGAAATAGGGAATTTTTGAGAGGGGGGGAGTGGGTGAATTAGTATTCTAGCTCTTTTTACCCAATTTTGGATACCAAGAATTAACCATAACCATGCATAAATAAATAAATTGGATAATGATAAAGAGCTTGCTACATAGAAACTTATAACACCATATTTTGTTTACTAGGGAAACCCTAGCCAAGGAAAAACCCCAATGGGGATGGTATCCACAAAACAGTGCAATAATAAATAAATAAACTTTGTAAGGAGTTTTGACTATGTTAGGAGTCTATTAAATTACATTTATCCTTGTTCAAGGACTTGACCTTGTTATATGCCTCAACCCTATTAAGATTTGTATTAAAAAAATGTGCTCACTACTCATACAACAATATACAATCTGTACAATCATTACAAGTGATATAGATAGTCAACCAAAATTGACTATATTGATATCTTTAATATCTCATTAGCACTCATGTGTTCCTTGCATATGTTCATGCCTATATAACCTCTAATTTTATATGACCATCAAATCATAGATATCCCAACATGAACAAATCTTGCATGACATAACCATACAATAGCATAATCTTACCCACCATTACTCCACAATCTAAGGTCACCAAACACTCTACCCCACCACTTTCTAGTCAAGATCTTCTCGCGACCCCATATCCAAGACTTCTAGACAAGTTTCTTGCTTTGTACAATCAACCAAACACTAAATCTACCCTTAGTTATATTTCTTGCCTTGTATCTTCATACTTGCACTATAAGTTATTGTCAATCTAGCTAGCCACATAGAGATTTCTAGCCTTTAAATCTCAACCAAAGGCTCCATGACACACACCAACTAACCCAACGTCACCATGGATATTATTATTACAAAGAAACTCTTTATTTCACTAGCAATTGGATTTTTCTAGTAGCGGAATGAAAAGTTACACATTATTTTATGTCAATGCCTTAGTTGATTCGGGGTTTAGACCTTCTTTCAAAGATCAAGTGCTTTTTTTTTTGCTTCACCAAATCTAACAAAACCACAAGAAAAATAAAGTTAGTTTGTCCTACTCTCATACACCATAAGCTATAGAAATAAAAGGATGCAAATACAAATGCTGAAATACAAAATTTTCACAGGAAAAACCATGAATTAGATGCTCATTTCATATAAATTATCCAACTCCTTCATCATACAACTTGAAGTGACCATATATGTCCTCTCATATCTATCTAACTAATTTCCAACAAACCATACCATAATTTTGTATAAAATAACCTTTGAGTCACCATATTTTGTTGTGATATCATAACTTGTATGTTTTAGTATTTGTGAAACTGTAAGATTTTCACAGTCTCACAACTTGTAATTTAGCAAAGAAAAATAGAAAATATTTTGATATTTTACAAGTTTCCTACATCCAACCTTGTGAAATGGAAATTACATAATATTTGGACATTAGGACACCTTATTATAACTCATATGACTCATACAGCTCATGGTCTTAGGAGAGCTTGTTACATTGCTAGGAAAACAAAAGGAAAATATGATCATATAAAAAAAAATCATTCTTTTGAGTGCGCGTGCACCAATCTATTAAAAAAATTAAGTATCAAGACAATAGTCATAGACAAGAAAACTCCTTCTTGCCCAAGTATAATCCAAATTTTGGGCATATGTTAAGGTCCAAGAATATTCATGATCCCACCAAATTTATGATGTTGTGGAGACATAGTCTAGGAATGGATCCTTTCACATGCACCCATCTTCTTTGAATTTCCTATGGCAGGATATGAAGCACTCAATCTTCACCAATCCCCCTTGTGTTTTCCAATCATCTACATTCAAAACACTTGATATTGGGGAATCTAGTACTACTACTATTTATAATTTCTCTCAATAGAACAAAATCTATTAGACAATAAACACAACATACACAAATAAAATGGAATGAAGCTGAATTTTAATGGATTTTATTAGGGAATGGAATCCTTGTGTCAGACCTTTAATTTCAATGGATTCTACTAAGGAATGAAATCATTTTATCAAATGTCTCAAAACTAATAGAATTTTGAGGTTTCAACATATAATATTAACATTTTTCTTACGTTGTATGCAAGATTGCCTATATACTTACACAATATAATGATTATTCTATAGTATAGAATATTTTGGTAATCCATAGTGGGATCAAAACAAAGAATGTGTATGTGTTCTCTATTTTTTCTACCACTGACACATTTATTGATTTGTAGAATATATGGTTGCCTACTTGTGTTCCTCAAGAACTCAAAGTCCAGCTCAACTATTGTGAGAAAGTTCTTGGAAACCATTTGTAGGTCACAAACAATACAAACACCATAACTTGACAAACATTAACAATCACATATACTACTAATATGAATAGCCTACATGTAAATAATTTTTTAAAGAACCCACAAAATATCATATGTTGTAGGCATCTTAGAGTTTTGAAAGGTGCATTATTTTCCTCTACGCTAGCATTTCAGATCCACTTCTTAATCATCACTTATTGAAATTCAAAGACCTAATTATAGACAATCTTCAAGTGAGTTGTTTTCTTTCTTAAATATTATTTTCAAATATCGACCCCGTTATATTAAATACCATGGCTTTTTTGTTTGACTGATTTATCTGATACTAGTTGTCACTCTTTCTTTTGCCGATCTTTGAGTCTAAATCATTTTTTTTCTATACCAACTTTTAGAAGTTTGATAAATTCTACCCAAAATTTTAGGAAAAATATATCATTTCTAGAAATGATGTATGATAAAAGTTCTATATTCAGATATATGGAAATTGGATACCTATCAATAGATTCTTGATATGTAAGTGGAGTTGAATGATTCAAGATAAGCCTACATAAAGAAATTCTTGTTAAGTACAAGACTCTAGTATATTGTAGATAAGCCTACAATATCCAAAAGAACAACAAACTAAACTATTGATACTATAGAGAAAATCTTCACCTCACTAATCACACCAAGCAATCAAATTGTGTCCTTACAAAAGAAATATTCATATCTCTTCCTCTCATTTTTTTCTATAGTTCTCAATTGATGTCACTTCACCTAATACTAGAAGAATAAATGTTTGAGTGGAGCATGTATGGAGTAGTCTTTTCAAGTTCCAACTAAAAATGTGATCTTTCACATATTCTTCAAGTTCTACATTCTTATGAATTTTGCAAGCACCAAGCAAACACATTCAAACTATGACAACATGTCTAAATCAAATTTTAGTAATGATGTCCTTTGGTTCATCTAGACACCCATGACCAAGAAGGTCAACAATGCATACATAGTGTTATATTCTAGAATTAAAGTTATATTATTTTCTCATGCAATTGAATCGTTGATAGCTTGCACGTAAACAAAACACAAACTAACATGATATAATACAGGACCATACAAGAATATTTCATCTCTTTCATATGGTTTGGCATCATATTAGCCTAATATTATAAGATCTGTGAACATAAAATTACAAGTCATATGAAAATATAAGAGTGAAAAAAAAAAGAATTATAAATAAAGGTAATTAAACAATTCATGTAGATTTAATATGAGATTTAATTATTGATTGCACAAGCCTTGAAAAATCACAAATCATTAAATCAGTGGTGTAGTTCTTGCTGGGAGGCCTTGTTGACCATGGAATTCATCATCATCCTCCATCATTTAAAAGGTAAAACTTACTCTCACAAGGAAAATGGTACAATGATTCCACCCTCCTATTAGGATTAAACCACAGATAGAAATAACAATTACATGCAAATATAACCAATAACAGAAAATAATAGATCACACAGAAAAGAACACAAGGCACCAAGATTTAATGTGGTTCACCCAATCCCTGGGCTACGTCCACCAAATAGCAAGTCTAATATTATTACAATCCAGTGATTATAGCCTAATTACAATCTATAATCCCTTACAACTCAATACCATCGCAAAAACTAATTTTTGCATCACAATTTAATGAAAATACCTAACCCTAAGCCTTTTTATACAAGAAATTTTATGTCACTTTAGGGTTAAAACATGTTAGCCATAACTTCAGCCATGGCCCCAAATTTTTTTTAGGGTGATGCCCCAACCCCAAAGAATTTATGAAGTAGGTACTATACTTTCCTGATCAGTCACCACAAACTAACACCTCTGCCATCAATCAAACCCAGCCTATGGGAAAAGTACATCAATAACATTCATATTAACTATTAGCAATCACACTCTAGTATGTAGTAGGTACATCAAAGATATGTATAAGGTCATTCAGAATATTTAAACAATGTTTTTTTCATATACTATTGTCTTACACTTACTAATTAATGTTGCTAGTACAACAAAAAATGAATGTTGAAGTGATTTTTTTAAAGCTTCAACACTAGAGTTTGCAAAGAAAACCTTGTTACAAAATGATGATTCAACAAGAAGTTTTACAAGATTTAGTTTGTACAAGTTTATCACCAAGAAAACATGATCCAAAATAGAAATAAATAAAGATTGAGATTCCTACATTATCATCATTCTCTAAGATGTACATTCAATGTACATCAATTGAATTACACAATTTTTTTGATGTTGTATAAAAATTCATTTTTATTTTTTTGGATGGTAATAATATTTTATTTATCCATATAAAAACTTACATAGATACATATATAAGCCAAAGAAATTAACCTTCCACACCTATTACAACTTCTGCCATCTTCATCTACACACCTATCCTTCTATCCTATTCACATATTGCACCTGTAATCGGGCTATACATATTACACATTACAGAATCAACCTTGACTGGATTATATATGAGACCCTTAAAAAATCATGTCATCATCCCTTCTTTGGCTTTGTCCAAAAGCTACAACAATTTTTACTTTCTCTACTTGCTTGACCACTTTATAATTGGAAAATTCTTCCATTGATAGTCATTTACAACTTATCCTTCTGCAAATCACCATCAAAATCTAGCCCATAGCTTTTATAACAATAATTTTGTAGGTTGCCCATCTTCTGCTAAAAGAATTGGCATCCTTTGACATTCTATTACCAAGGCTTATCCTTCAAATCCACCATGTAAACTCAAAATTCAAAAAACCTTGCTCTAGTTTTTATTAGTGAAAAAAGAAAAAAGAAAAGGAAAAATGTAGTCCCCCCTCAAATTATTCTTCTACCTTTACTTGGAATAGAACCTTCACCACCCTTTTTTCTTCCTGTTTCCTATAGTTCTCCAGCATTTTGGATGGGAGACCAAAAACCCTATCACCTTTCATCACCCCTCTCTTTGAAAATGTGTATCTCCTTCAACAAACAATGCCATTCCACTCTAATCTTTAGCTTGTAAGCTTCCTTTACCACCCTAGTTGGCCACCATATGAAGCTGAATTTTCCTCATGCTTTCCCTTCCTTTTCATTTTCAAAGCACTCACTGTAATTGAAACCCTACCCTACTCATGCCCATTCTAGGAAAGAGTCAATCCCAACAATTAGATCTTTGGGGAATAACAACTTCATCACCCATTCCACTTCTTCTTCTAAAAATGCCAATTCAAATACCCATGTCATCACCATTGTTGCTATATCCACATTGATTTTCCAATGGTGGGTTGAATTTTGGAAAAATTCCCCCATCGTTCCCTTCACCGCATCCAAGAATCCTTGTGATGGGCATTGAAGTAGCAACCACAACCTCTAATTTGCTATCTAGTAGTCTTGAAAGTGAAAGTAGCTTCCATCTTCTTTCTTTAAATTTCCTATCCTATCACTTTCACCAAATCTGCAATTTACTATTCAAAGTTGTAAAAAAATTCCTTTTCAGCTACTATATTTATAGCATTTCGATTAGCTCCCTTTTTTGCATTGTTTTCCATTCACCAAGTTACTTCATCATTCCATTTCATTATGTGAGCATTTATTACAAATCACCCAAATCTTACATCCTTACCTTATTCTGACAGTCCTTTTAATCCCCATCCTCCACTTGATCATTTACACCACTATTTAAACTTAATTTCTATGTTCCTTCAATCATCATCCAGCATACCCTCCCAATGGTTGCACCATTCAAAACACTCTGATCCTACTGCCAAACAATTTGCTGCCCACTTTGAAAGTTGATATGCTTCCCTATTAGCCTCTCAATAAACATGACACCCTTTAAAGTCCTCTAGCGATTTTAGCTCCTCATTAACATTTATCAAAAAAAATTCTAAGTGCTAAGTAGAAATCATGTTACTTCTTATTGCTTGCACTACCACCATGGAATCTCCTTCCATAATAAATTTAGCCCCCTCACCTTCCTAGCACATTGAATTTCCAAGAGTGCTGCTTGGAATTCAACTTCATTAGTAGTGCCATCTAGTAATCTATTTTCCTCTATTTCCAATGTCTCTCCTTAATGATCTCTCACTATGCAACAAACCCCTAGTTTGTTTGGATTACTCCTTAGAGCTCCATCAAAATTTACTTTTATCCATCCTTCCTCTAGAGCTTCTCACCTTGCCTTTTCTCTCTATTTCAACTTTGAAATGCTCCTATTTTCTCAAGCCTATCTAATTTTGATCCCATGCCATTCCTTTTGAATATCTCTATCATTTCTCATAAAAAAAAATCTTTAACAAATCTTTCTTAAAAACCACCACACTTACCACTTATTCAATAGAGTGGTCAATCCTTCTCAAGAGTTGTTCGACCAATTTAGTCACCTTCTGAAAGATTCTCCTATTTCTCTCCTTCCACACCTCCCATATTACAATTGAAGGGCTTATCCTCCACACACATTCAAACATATTTCTGTTACTCATTCATGGCCATAAAATGTGTTAGCATGAATATTGATGATACTACATTAGGGGAGTATCCTAAGCATTGGAGAGTATTGATACCATACCCACCAAGGTTTTCCCTTTGATAAAGGGATTCCCTAGTTAACATATCTGGTGTTAATTGTGTATAAGTATCTTGTTGTTGTTTCAGTTTATATTGATCACATGGTTAAGTTTGTTTAAAGTTAATGTTTGTGATGATAGTTGGATAACTGATTCACCTCCCTCCCCCTCTCAATTATATCAGTGGACTATATATTCTAACAATTGGTATCAAAGCATCAAGTCCTTGAAGATATGGCTTAACAACTTTGGGAGATCAATGGCGAATATGTACAGGAAGCATATTCTAAGATTCAATGGGGCCAACTATGATAGTTGAAAGGAAAAGATGAAGACTCCTCTATTGTGCATAGGTCCAAGTTATTAGATCTTGACAAAGAGCATGAAGATAATTATGGAAGAAGGAAAGCTTGAAGAAAGTATTGAAGTAGAGAGAAATCTATTCATGTGTGACATGAGAGCTAGAAAAGCCCTACTATCAGCTCTTCCAGAGAATGAATACAATCAAGTAAAGACATTTCAAACTTCTCATGAAGTTTGAAAAGCATTAGAAGTTACTTTTGAAGGTGATGCTCATGCAAAAAGAATGAGATTGAAAAATTGGATTCGCTCATTTCAAGATGCTAAAATGATGGAAGATGAATCTATTAGAAGTTATATTGGTAGAATATCAAACATTGTTGTAGGTATTCAATCTCTTGGTGGAACTAAGCAAGATGATGAGTGTAATGCCTACCCCTACTTGACTTTTCTGTTGTAGTGTCAGATTCTTTTAGGTTAGTTTTTTTATTATGTTTTATGATTAGTGGTACTTGATTACTAGATTTGATTAGTTGTTGTTTTATACTAAGTTATATATATATATATATATATATATAGAGAGAGAGAGAGAGAGAGAGAGAGAGAGAGAGAGAGAGAGTTATTTCAATTATCTCATGATTGTTTGATGATGATATATGTATGTTCATGTAGTAACTTTCAGTTATTTAATGATGTTAGTTAGATGAATGAATTTTATGCAATTTCTATGGATACTTATCCCATACTTGCATGTGTATGGTGTGCATGTATATTTTCGTTATTTTTGACATTTTTGATGTGGTTGAGCGAGGGATTTGTAGTCACCTACTAGTTGTGATCTACATGATGTACCACTTCTTGCCATTGCCTGTTTAGTTTAAAATATATATGTTTGTACATGCGCAAATTTTTTGTGGGTCTGTTGTTATTTTTTATTTTAATTAAATCAAATTAAAAGATAATTCAATGATTTGATTTTATGGAAATTTTATAAAGAAAGTTTGATATTTAATTATATTTAATTAATTAAGAAATTAATTAAATTAAATAATTAAATTTACAGATTTTATTAAAGTTCTAATTCAAGCATATTTATATTTATTTAATTTAATGATAATTATTTAGGAGTTTTATGTTAATAATCAACTATAAATAATGATATTAATTAAGTTAATAAATGTATTATTAAAAACTTCCTGTGAATTAATTAAATAAAAGAATGAAATTTAAAGATAAAGTTATAGTTCTAATTGTGGTGTAGTTATATTTATTTAATTTAATGATAATTATTTAGGAGTTTTATTTTAATAATAAACTCTAAATAATGTTATTAATTGAATTAATAAATCTATTATTAAAAATGCTTTGAAAATTAATTAAAGAGAGAAAGAAAATTATTTAAATTAAGATATTTTGTAATTAAATATGTAAAAGAGTTGTGCATGAAAAGGTAAAAGGTAATAAAGTAATAAACATCAATTGATCAATGAGTTCCTTCTCAAGATTGCACAATCAGAGCCCCAAATTAGGGGAGAACTCTTTATCAGAGATCTAGAGCTCATTTTGCAATTACACAGGTTTTGGAGGAGCAATTTTGGAGAAGAGGAATTTCAGAGAAAGAGGATTGTTTGCGTGCTTCATGTGATTGTTGCTTTAGCACTAGATCCAAGCAGGATCTTGTGGTCTATTTGTGCAATAGTTGCTCGTTCTTGATTTCTCTGTCTTCTCCGTGTTTGCAAACCTATTTTTAGAATTGAATTGAATTTGAAATCCTTGTTCGTGATATTATTGTTCTACATTTTGAAATTAGCTTTATGTAAATTTGTGTTCGAAATTTCTAGAATTGGGTTAAAACCCTCATGTTAAAATTTATTGTTCTCTACTCTTGAATACACTTGAGAAAGAGTTGAATTAAAACCCTTCTTTGATTATTTTAGTATTTCGTAATTGGATGTTGAAATTGGGATTCTAGTTTTGAAAAGAAAACAAATTTTGTTTTATAGAATTTGATTGGTTGGTTTGGATTTCTATATCAGATTTCTCTTGGAAAATTTATGAAAAAAATAAATTAAATAATGTTATTACATAGTAATTTGTAATTATTATGTAATTACATTATTGAATATTAAAAAAGGGGAATGCAAAATTTCTTTGTAGGGGGCATTGCATGTTTTTATGTCTTTATTAATAAAAAACATATTAAAAAAATGTAAAATATATATATAATTAAGGGCAGGCAGGGGCCACAACCTCCCCACCCCCCATCTGCTCCCATACATCCTTTGTCGATGCTATTATGGCTACTAATGGTGGGCCTGCTACCAATGTAGTAGGGACTGTTGATGCATATCTGCTATGGTGACAGTAGGGCTACACACGGTAGTGGCCTGCGAACCTTTTGTTTGTTAGCTGACATGCTTTAATTTTTTTTTAAAGGTAAGTTTTTAATTAAATTTAATTAATATTTTTATTATTATGTTAATTAAAATTATTAAATGTTTTAAATATATAAAACTCTATTATTATTAAATATTAAATATATTTTTACCAGTAAATAGCTAAAGCCATGTATTATATTGAATAAATTAAAATTGAATTTATAGAATTCTCCGTTCAAACGGGTACTGGTAGGAAAGAATGGAGCAAGAAAACCTCCAGTCTTGCCTAGGACCAAAATCCTATATTATACAATTTAAAAGGGGCATACCCCAGTTTATATGAAACTTCATACATGGTTATACAAAATTTGATGAAGCAATTAATAACAAATAAACTTCTTTTGAAAAGGGGACATAATCTAAAGAGAGGCAAGGTTCCAAACAAAATTCAGCAAGGATCCTGCCATGAAGAATTGATCCACCAACCATCTGCATGACATAATACAACTATCTTCTAATATGGGATTAGTACCAAATTAATGTGATCATAAAAAATGGGAGGAGTAAACAAACCAATCAACATACTAAGAGACTCTTCATACAATAAGAATCCTAGATTGTACCAATGGAGTTAATCAGAAGAGTTTTATAATATACTTTATGTGAATCTTTATCTAGAATCTCATCCTATTACCTATTCAGTTTATAGTTTATACCTAAAGCGGATTAGATTTTTAGGGTCCTTATCTAGCTTGAATGAATAGATCAATCTAGATTATATTAACTAAATTCAATAATTTTAGATGTTCATTGACTCTACTTATTCTTATCATATACTTATGAGTTTAAGAGGAGAAGTCGAAATCAATAGCCAACTTGAATTCATTCATATTTCCTAACTAAGATTGTAAATAATCAGTAGCAGGGAAATCAATAAACACTTTGCTTAGCTTAAAGCTTTAATCTTAGTATTCTACTTAACTTAATTATGTTCTGCTAAATATATAATGTTGTCTCCCTCCACTCCTTTATTTGCCAATTTATCAGCTTCTAAATTCCCTTCACGATAAATATGTTGTATTCTAATCTCCTCAAATTGGTCTATTAGATTAAGTACACTTTCTATTTTAGCATTAAATATCTAATTCGGTGCTTGTCACTTTCTAATTGCATTTAGGATAATTTGTGAATCACCTTCAATAATTAAATTTTTAATTTTTTTTTTAATGCTTAATTTTAATCCTTCTTTTAATGCTTCCAATTTAGCTATATTATTAGTTACATTACCTAATGGTTTAGCTCGTTTTAATATCCAATCTTTGTTTTCTAATCTAACTATACAGCCCAATCCTGCTTTCTCAGGATTCCCTCTAGAGGCTCCATCAAAGTTTTATTTCTTCTATCATATCGGAGGTGCAATCCATTTACATTCTTTCCTAGCTATAGTATCCTTTTTAGGATAAACTAAAGGAGGATTAATCAAATTTAGTCATTTTCTCCTCATATTCTCATCCCATGCTGAGAATGTACCTTTTGTCTTGGGTGTGTTCCTGAGATGACAATTCATAACTTTTGTGATGGATGCCTCAATTTTATTGAAAAAAGTTATCTTACTAAGTTCTAAATTTTGAAATATTCATCTATTTCTTTCCTTCCATATTTCTCACATAATGATTGCGGGTGTAATATTCCATAATTTCTCATAGGTGCTAATCCTATTCTTAACTGGCCAACCCCTAAGAAATCCCTAGATATCTTGAGGTATAGGGGATGTCCAATTCAATTTATTCTTAACCCAATAAAAAAAATATTGCATGAAGGGGAACTTAAACAAAATATGCTCCATATTTTCAAATTCATTTTTGCATAGACTGCATCCGAATGGTCCTTCAAATCCCATTTTAGAGAATCTATTAGCTATAAGAATCTAATTTTGAATTGCCGCCCAAAGAAAGATACCAGCCTTAGGTAGGCATGTTGAATCCCAACATAGATCCAAGGGTATATCAATATTATCCCATCTTTGTGAGTTAATTATAAAATCACATCCTAGCTTAACTTTGTATATTCCATAATTAGATGCTCCCCAGATGAGTTTATCTACTCGATTATTGTGATTCACAAATCTACCCTTAAGGATATTTTCAAGGATAGTTTTATCTATACTTGGAATATTAATATTATCCAAAGATTTCCATACCCAAGTCTCAGTCTCATCAATCCTGATAAGTCTTTTGCCATTTGAAACCTTGGGTCCCCAATTATTAGTAATGACATTGATGTTGTTTTTGGATATTCCAAAATTAATAATCAGGGGTTGACCATCCCATGAATCATCCTAGAATAATGCCTCATCACCTCTCCCTAAATCCTAAGTAAGATATTTGCTGACCAGAGGGCTACACTCATCATAAAATTCCATTTTTCTAAACTACTTGGTGGATCTCTGATTCTGAAGAGAGAGGAAGGATCTAATGGATTAAGATATTTATTATAAAGTATTTTTGCCCATTTTTGTATCTTTTTTCTTATATAAATGCCATACTAGCTTTGCTCCTAATGCCTCATTTTGCCAACTGAGATTTTTTATGCCCAATCCTCCTTTATTCTTAGGACGACATAGCTTATCCTATTTTGTTAGTGCTTATTTCTTTTTCTCTTCTATTTCTCTCCAGAAAAAATTTCGAAGTTTTCCTTCCAGTTTTTTATTAACATTATTTGATAGCAGAAGACAAGATAGAGGATAAGTAGGAATAGCTGATAGGACAGATTTGATTTTTGTTACTCTCACAGCTTTAGTTAACCATTTTCCTTTCCATGATTCTGCTTGTTTTTCTACTCTTTCTAAGATATTGTCCCAACCTTTTTTACTCCTAACTCCTTTTTCTAAGTATATCCCTAAATATTTGCATGGAAAGTTACTCTTTTTGTATACCATATAATTTCATATATATTCCTCCATGTTCCTTGGTGTGTTTAAAAAGTAAATTTTTTATTTTTCTTCATTAACCTTTTGTCATGATGCTGCTGACTAGTCCAATATAATTTGTTTAAAAGCTTTGATTTCTTCCTTTGTACTACTTCTTGGAAGAATGGTATCATCAGCAAACTTTTGATCGGTAATGTTTGGAACATTCTCAGTTACAGTAATTCCTTTAATTAATCCTACACCTTGTGCCTTTTGAATAGCTCTACCAAATGCTTCTTCCATAATTATAAAAAGAAAGGGTGACATAGGGTCTCCTTGTCGTATACCCCTTGAAATCTTGAAGAAACCTTTAGGAGTACCATTAATAAGCAGTGAGATTTTTGGAGTGGATATATAGTTAAAAATTATATTTATCCATTGTTTGGAAAATCCAAACTTTTCTAGGCATTTACATAAAAACCTCCAATCTACTGTGTCATATGCTTTTTGTATATCTAACTTCATAAACATATAGGCTTCTTTGTTTCTAACTGCTGAATGTTAGTTTCCTGAATGATGGATATTCCATCGAGTATTGATCTACTAGGTACAAACCTAGTTTGTTCTTCTGAGATAATTTTTGGAAGAAAAGTTTTAATCCTATTTGCTATTGCTTTAGAATAAATTTTGTATATTGTATTGCATAATCCTATGGGACAAAAATTTGAGGGTGACTCTATTGTAGCTTTTCTTGGTCTTAATTCTAAAAAGGTATGATTAATTTCAGTTAAGATTGATCTCCCATGTGTTGCTGCCTCTATTGCTTTCCATAATTCTTCCCCTAAAATTTCCTAGAATTTTTGGAAGAAAAATGCTTGAAAACCGTCAGGCCCTAGAGATTTATCTGGGCTAATTTGATTTCTTCTTTTGTAAAAGGTTTATTGAGCTCCATGTTGTCAAATTTTGTGATAACTTTAGGTATATTATTAAGCATTATTTTTTGTTTGATTAAATTGGATGAGTCATAATTGTTTAATAGGTTCTTATAGTATGTGATGAAGGTTTGAGCAATTTCTGTTGGATTATCAATAGTACTACAATTATTATCTTTAAATTGAGTAATAGTTTTAAGAGATCTGTTGTGTATTGTACTATTGTGAAAGAATTTGTGTTTCTATTTCCTTCTACTAACCATTTTTCCCTAGACTCTTGTCTCCAAAAGACTTCTTCTTTTGCTAAAATGTCTTCTTGTATTATTAATAGTTCTTTTTCTTTAATGAATTTTTCATTGTCCATACCATTTTTAATGATTTCTTTATTTAACTTTTTAAGATCTTCTTCATTATTTAGTTTGACTTGGAATATATTATTGAAATGTGTTTTAATCTATTTTTGTATGTTTTCTTTGAACATTTTAAGTTTTGATACAAAACAATACATCTTTGGTCCTATAAACTTGCCTTTATCCCACCATTGTTTAATGTTCTGCATGCATGTTTTATTTAAGAACCACATCTTTTCACATTTGAAAAGATTCCTATTAGGTTTCATAGGTTCTGTTAACTCAATTTTGATAGGATAATGATCTAATCCTGCAATAGGCTGAATGGAGGCCATGATTGTGAAATCCAATTCTGCTAGTTCTCCTTTGAAAAGGAATTTGTCCAATTTTTCTACAATATAATTGAAATCTTTTCTTTTATTATTCCATGTGAATACTCTGTTACTGGTTGATATTTCTATCAATTTATTAACTTTGATCCATTCTCTGAATTCTACTATGTTCCTTGTTAAAATTAAGAGTCTCCAAATTTTTCTTTAAGCTTAAGTATGGCATTGAAGTCACCACCCATGATCATGTTTGTCTTAGGATATAACTCCATAATGGCAGATATATCATCCCAAACTTTCCATTTGTTTGAGGTTTGTGTTCGACCATAAACATTAATTAGAATGAATTGTAGATTATGCTTATTACTTGAAATCGTACTCCCCATCCAGTTGATATTTGATATTATAATTTTAATGTTTGTTGTCTTGGCATTCCAAATGATTCCCATGCCATATGATGTTCCATTTGATTCCTTCATTTATGCATTCCATCTACCTAGTATTTTTCTTATTTTTTCCCCTTCTTTGTTAAGCCTAGTTTCTTGTATCATAATTATATATGATTCAAAGAGTGTTAGGTTATGTTTTAACACTCTTTGTTTACTAGGAGCATTCAGACCCCTAGTATTCCATATTATGATCCTCATTGCTCTTCGGGAAGGCACTTCCCCTTCCCGGAGTTAAGAACCTCAAAAATCATTTTTTGCTCCTTGGCTTGACCATCTGTTTCTCTTAATTCCTTAAGTAATTTTCTTCCTCTTTTTAATTTTGATTTATCACATTTTGGGGTTCTAAATCCTTTATGGTTGATTAAGATACCCAAATTATCTATACTTGTATGGTTATTGTTTTCTTTTGTAGTTCCTTCTTTATCTTCTTCCTCATTTATTAAATCTTCTAATATATGTTCTAATATTTCATTTTCTTCTACATTTGTATCTAAATTTTCCTTTTTCGATATTTTTGGGGTTTCTTTTAGTACCCCAAATTCCTCCCAGTTCTATGACATTTCAATAAGTTCAATCTCTGTGATAGAATCTTCCTCATTATACATTTCAGACTCCTTTAAGAAAGATTCAACTTTTGCAAGGATACTATATTATTAAATATTAAATGTTATTTAATAACAATAATAATAATAATCATTATTATTAGATTAATAATTATTTTATTAATAAATTAGTATAAGTTATTTTACTGATAAATCAATAATTATTATTTATTAATAATGTTATGATTATCGAGTTAATTTTTAATAATATTTAATTAAAGGCTTTTAATTAATTAATTATTAAAATTTATGTGAGCAAGTTTATTGTGAATTATAAATTGGGAAAAATGGTTATCTTTAGTAAACTTGGGTTGTGCTTGATTATGAAAATGTTTTCTAATATTAGAAGAATTTATTATATCATTTGACATTTGAAAACTTTAGTAGTTATCCTACTCTATAAAGACAAAAATTTGTTAACTGGTTGTTTATTGAATGTTGTGTTTTGATATTAGATTGAACTATGAAAATTATGTTTAAACAACTTGTTATGTTTTTTTGAGTATTGCAACTCATGTGGATTTGAAAACTTTAGCGAATCTATAATTTTATGGAAATGGAAACATGAACCATGTTTGAGATTGAAAACTCTAGAAATAGTAATACTTGGAAATGAAAACTAAAAGCCTAGTTTTGAACATCAAATCTTGGGTTTGAAAATGAAAATGAGAATCTGAAAACCTTTAGTAAATATTGAACTTTAGGCTTTTTAAAACCTAATGAATTATGAAAATGACTTTTGTATGTCCTCTTTGTGACGTGTGATTTACTGGTATTGGGTTTCAGGGTTGACTTAGTACTTGACCAAATTAGGATGTTTACCAGAGGCTCAAGAGTTATGTTTTGTGATGTAATGATAATGTTTTGATCATGATCTTTTATGCTTAACTATGGTAATGTATCTTGTATGCTCTATGAGGTGTTTTGATCCATTGATTATTATTGCTTTCTAGTGTTCTTGTGTGAAACTGAGGTGAATGGTGTGATCTATTTGATATAACCTTTGAGTCTTTGATCAATTGTATTTGGATTGCTTTACAGTCACTTGTATAGGAGTGAGATGTTTCTATGATTTGTTATTGGTGATATGGATTGGTTTATGTGTACTTTCTTGGATCAGTCCTATTAGGATGATCATTTTAGTGATGCTTGTATTTTGACCAATGATTTCGGTACTTATCATTTTCTTATTTAAGAATTGATGTGTGGTTTATGGTAGTATGAGACCTTTTGATTTTACTGAGCTTAAGGTAGGCTATTTGTATGTCATGTTGAGAAGTGGCTTGCAATGGAGGTTGAGGCCCTAAAGAGGCTGATAGGTCACCCATTGTAGGTTATTTAATAAGTGATAACATTTCATTAAATGGGTTTAAAATAAATTTACAAGATATTAGTACTACAGGAAGTCACTAGGGGCACAAAGGATTAAAAAACTAGCCAAGTAACCTTAGAGATGACTTGTCAGTATGTCTTGTTAGTACAAAAGGACACTAGTGTTGCATAGGGTTACTAGGGGTCCAAAGGATTAAAAGACTAGCCAGGTAACCTTAAACTTGGGTCGGGCGATGACACTTCCCCACATGCATAGTAGATTTCCTACTTGTTTGTGTTGCATTTAGGTAAGTTGATTCTTTTGTCTCTATACCCTTTGAGATAGTTTTCTTTCAGGTGATTCCTTGAACCTAGATGTTCGTTTTGACTTTTGATTTTGTTATCATGTTTGGGACTTGAGACTATCTCCTCAGCATGGTGGGAGTGGGCCTTTTTGGGTTCCATAAGGTCGAGTGGTAGTGCTTTTTCTTATACCATTGAGATCCGACTGTCAAATGTCGTTGTTGGATGTGTTTTTTTAGATGTTCCTTTCTATCTATTCATGTATTCCTACGATGGATGGTTATACCTTTTGTAATGTATTTGATTTCATGAATCTTATGAGATGTTTTTGTAATCTATTTTTATGTTGTATATTCTTTTAGCCCTTCATACCCTGCAACCTATATAGTAGATGATGGTGCATTATGATTATTGCCAAGTGGCATTTGAGATGACTATATATTATTTAAATGAATTCATACTTGTACATTATTATTTGATGTGGATTTATTCCATATTGGGTTTTGTGTTAATTAAAATTAAATGTGATTCAACGCCACAAAACCCTAAGAATTGTAATCTGCATTATGTTTATGTTAATTGCTTTCGCTATTCTATAATCGTTGTTGTATCTTTACCTTAAAAAAATAATGTTTGTCAGACATAGTAAAAATTTGGGTTAACTTCTTTTGGGTTCCCTGGTAGGGCATTACAATGAGGTTATATAGAAGATCTTGAAAACTCTATCGCCACCATTCAAGCAAACAACTCAAATGATTCGACTAGTAATGCCCTGCACCAAAGATTTCACAAAGGAAACATTGCTTGGAAGATTAGAATCTGTAGAAGTAGCAATGAGTCAGTTTGGAGAATTAGCCAGAGTTGAGACAACTTTTAGTGCTATGAACATCTAACCTTATATGTCTTGAAGTACAAGCACAAGAGGAGACTTTGACATTAGTAGAAAATTTGAAGAAGATAAGAAGATTGAAGGAATAGCCCTTCTGGCAAGAAGAGAGAAAGATGGTAAGAAAATCTTTTAAGTGTTGGACTTGTGACAAATATGGTCATTATGAATCTAAATATCCTAAAAGAGAGAAAAAGTTTAGAGAAAAATTTAAGCCTAGAAGAGATAAAGATGGAAATTGTTTATATGCTAATGAGGATGAAGAATCTAATGAAAAATAAAAAAGTGAAAGTGATGATGAATTAGGATTTGTGACTATCAAGGAAGATGATCTTGATAGAGAAATTAGAGAAGAGAGAGCTCTAGTTACCCAAGTTGAGAAGAAATCATATTGGATAATTGATAGTGGATGTTCACATCACATGACTGGTGATACGAACAAATTTGTCAAGTTCAAAATTTGTGATGGAGGTATTGTTAGAGTTGGTGACAATTTAGCCTGTCATATTATAGGGATTGGATCTATTACTCTTCATGGTAAAACTAACACTAATGATGTTTACTTTGTGGATGGCTTGAAACATAATTTGTTAAGTGTTGGATAGTTTTTAGACAAAGGATATCTATTGCAATTCATAGAGAAGACTTGCATTATCAAAGGCAAAGATGGTAAGCTGATTGATATTGGAACCAAATCTAGAGGTAATGTATTTTAGTTGAATCCTACTAAAATAACCTGTTTGGTTGTAAAGGTTCATAATAATTGGTTATGGCATATAAGGTTTTGTCATGTAAACTTTGATAATATTGTGAAAGTTAGCGGTACATTTGCAGTAAGAGTTTTGCCTAAGATTATTAAACCTACTAATGTTGTCTTTAAGAAATGTATTTTGGCTAAGTGGAGGAAAGTGTCTTTTCGTAGCAAGAAATTTTCTACTACGGAGAAATTGGAGATTGTCCACACAAATCTAAGTGGTCCTGCAAGAACCAAAGGATTCTATGGCGAAAGACACTTTATGATTTTTGTTGATGATTTCACTAGGATGATGTGGGTAGCATTTCTTAAAGAGAAGTTTGAAGCTTTTGAGATATTCAAGATATTTAAGAATAGAGTTGAAAATGAATCTAGTGTCAAGATTAAATGTTTAAGATCAGATAGAGGAACAAGTTAACCTCTAGAGAGTTCAACATGTTCTTTGAAGAGGATGGGATCAAAAGACAATTATCTTCACCTAGAACACCTAAACATAATGGGAGTGCTAAGAAAAGGAACAAGTTAGTAGTAGAAGCAATGAGAGCGATGCTATTTGAGAATGATGTCTCAAAGACATTTTGGAGAGAAGTAGTTAACACTGCAATATATACTCTGAACATAGTACATACCAGAAAAGGTATGAGCAAGACATCCTATGAGTTATGGTTTGGTCATTCACCATCAGTCAAGTATTTCATAATATTTGGAAGTGTTACATAAAGAGAGATGATGATATTGGTAAGTTTGATCCTAGAAGCAATGAAGGTATGTTTCTTGCTTACTCATTGAACAGAAAAGCATACCGATGTTTCAACTATAGAACTAAGACAATAGTTGAGTGTGAAACTATAAGGATTGATGAAAAGTTTGGTACTAAAGAGAAGATGGTAGATTATAATTATGATGAAGAAGAGGATAATTTTGGATTTGTTAGACAAAAGGTTGAAATTCTTTTTTAAACTAATAATGGTTTTCATAATGATGTATTTGTTGAGCATAGAGAAGATTAGAGATTTGAACTTGGAGAAGAGATTAGAGTTGAGATGTCAACTCCTACTTCCAACATAAACATGACAAAGAATCACCCTCCAAAGTAGATAATTGGGAGCAAGGATAAAGGTGTAATGACAAGGAATAGAGTGAATGAGGAATTGTGCCTAAGAGTACAAATGAGGTATGTAAGGATGATCACTGGATGCAACCTATGAAAGAAGAAATAGATTAGATTATGAAGAATGAGACATGGGAATTAATTCCTAGATCTAAAGACAAGAATGTGATAGTAACCAAAAGGGTATTCAAAAATAAGATGAATGAACAAGAAGTTGTGAGAAATAAGGCCAAACTTGTTTGCAAAGGTTACTCACAAAAAGAAGGCATAGATTATGAAGAAACATATGCACCTTTGGCAAGAATGGAAGTAGTAAGGATGTTCTTGGCTTATGTAGCAAGCAAGAATTTCAAGGTTTATCAAATGGATGTAGAGTCAACTTTTTTGAATGGAGAACTTGAAGAAGTCTACATTGAGAAACTTGATGGATTCCCTCTCATAGAAGATAAAGATTTTGTATATAGGCTAAAGAAAGCACTGTATGGTCTGAAGCAAGCACCTATAACCTAGCATGCAAGGTTGGACAAGTATTTATCAAAGCTTGGATTTATCAAAGGTACAATGGATGGTAATTTGTATTTGAGAAAAACTGATGATGGTCTATTTATCATTGTAATATTTGTAGATGACATAATATTTGGAGAAAATGATGAAGAGAGTGACGAGTTTGTTGAAGAGATGAAAATTGAATTTTAAATGAGCATGATAGGAGAAATGAAGTTTTTCCTAGGATTACAGATTGTGCATAACAAAGATGGGATATTTATTTCACAAGAAAAGTATCTAAAAGATTTGTTGAAAAGATTTGATTTGGAAAGTTGCAAACCTATTGGTACACCCATGATATATGATTAGAGGATTGCAATATCTAACTCACACCAGACTAGATATAGAAAATGTTTTTGGGATTGTGGTAAGATTCCAAGATGATCCAAAAGAGTATCATTATACAACAGTAAAAAGGAAATTCATATATTTGAAGGGTGCATCTGATTATGGAATATGGTATGACAAATCAAGTGATTTTCCTTTATGCACATATACTGATGTAGATTGGGTATACAATATGGATTATAGAAAGAGTACCAGTGGTGGATCATTCTTTCTTGGAGGAAGATTGGTTTCTTGGTTTAGCAAGAAACAAGACTGTATATCTCAGAGTATAGTTGAGGCAAAGAATGTTGCAGTAGAAAATAATTGTAATTAAGTTATGTGGATGAAATTTTTTTTGAAGGACATTGGGATTGAGTTTACAGAACTTTTTTTCATATACTGTGATAACATGAGTACATTAAGTATGTCTAAGAATCCAATATTACATTCTAAGATAAAGTACATATCCATAAAGTATCATGTTTTGAGAGAAAAGGTAGCAAAGAAGGAAATAAGATTGGAGTATGTACGTACTAAAGATCAAATTGTAGATATCTTTATGAAGCCTTTTCCTAAAGATACTTTTTAGTACCCAAGAGGTATGCTAGGAGTTATGCCCCTACCTACTTCAAAGTAGTTGATGCAAGGAGTGCGTCAGTCTAGTGGTAAAAAGCACTATGGTTGGACTAGACTGAATGTTGATGCTTCTTGTATGGGGAGTATTTGATATGTACTAAGTCATGAAGGAATCTTGGTAATTGGTATTTGGTATTAAACAATGTCTTTGGTCACTTGAGTTGGATGATGATTTGAGCACCTAATTAGTAATTGGTATGTAACAATTGGTATTTTGATTGACACCTTTGACATTGATGTCAATGGGGGAGAGAATGTACATGAAAACCATATTGAGAGAATGGACATAAGAAATGGAAAGAGAAGCACATGTTGAGATGGCAATAGGGGAGAGTTATCTCTTTAGGAAGATTTAGAAAGATTTGTGTAAGTGTGCAGAAGAATATGTAAGTGCATATAAGGATGTGTAAGTGTGCAAATGTAGCCATAAAGTATAAGAAGTTTTTTATTGTGAACAAATGTCGCCGATCCTAAAAAAAGAAGAAGAACAATACAGTGTTCTAGAAGATTTGACTAATGAAGACGATTTGAGAAGATGACAATAGTAGAGTACAATTTGGTATTCTTAGAACTTGGATGTTTTTCATATATGTTTCAATCAATGTCAAAAGGGGAGATTGTTAGCATGAATGTTGACATACTACATTGGGGGAGTATCCTAAGAATTGGAGAGCACTGATATGTTGCATTCATGACTGTATTTGTCATTGATGTCAACATAACATTAATTATGTGAAGACTAGAAGAATAGCAGTCAGTAATATTAAGATGCGCAGATGTTGATGAAGTTTCAGATGATGTGCAGTGGAAGACATGTTCTTGAGGTTATCTTGATGATGTGGTTAAGAGGTCTAAGTTTGATTCGATGTTGTACGGAAGATACACTTGTTTTACTAGAAGCAATGCAGAAACAGAGCATTGGAAAATAGAGTTTTGATGATCCATCACTATCTTTCATCTAAGATGTAAAAAAGAGATGCATAGTCACAAAGTGATAGATGATAGTTGTATGGTGACACTAGTGTGTGCACAAGACATGGTTTCACATGTGTGAAGTTTTGTATAGACTATGAGCTGATAGTGTTATTGCAATTATGAATTGATTAATTATCTTATTTTAATTTATTGGGAAAGCCCCAAGGTCGACTCAAGGAATTATTATGAATATAATGTATAAAGGAAATTTGTTTTCCTTATTTGTAATGAGTCTTAATTTTAGAGGATCAAGTGGAATGCAAAGCAGCTGAATGCTTGTTGAATGCATGTAAGTGATCCAAGGGATCATTGGATGCGTAGTATGAGATATGGTTACAAGATCTAAAGGAATGAAAGTTTGGTTGACAAGAAAAAGATACAAGAAGAAGTACATTTCAATTTTGTTAATTGTGTATGAGCATCTTGTTGTGGTTTCAATTTATATTACTCACATGGTTAAGTTTGTTTAAGGTTAATGTTTGTGATGATAGTTGGATAATTGATTCACACCCACCCCCCGCTAGTTATGTCAGTGTACTATATATTCTAATAGAAATGAAGAAGTCCATTAGAGAGGGACTCCATGGTCCTATCCATCCCAACTTACCTTGGAAATAACTCCAACATTTTGTTGTTATCTCACAATTTAACAATAGACAATCTACATTTTCTTCCTCTTTACTACACATTACACATTTAGTTGGACCTTGAAATCCTAATTTCTTCCTTCTTTCCCCAGTCAAAATTCTGCCTTGAATAACTAACCATGAAAAGGTTTCTACCTTTGGGAAAATCTCTTTATCCCAACATAAACCACCTGCTTCAAAACTGACATCCTCTCTATTTGCTATTAACTCATAACCTAGTTTTACAAAAAATGTACCTGAAGCTGCAACACACCAATTAATATTATCCCTTCTTGCAATTATATAGACTTTCCTTCGAGTGAAAATATCTTTAAGAGATTGTTGCTTCCTTTGAGATAGGCCCTCAACCCTCCAATCCTCCCATTCCCAAACCTTACCTAGGACTCCTTCCTTCTCAACTAAGTAATCTCTAACTTTCCCTACAAACAGACCACAAATTTTTTATTCTAAATCACCATGGTGACATTATTCATCTAGAATTATATAGCCATTCCATGAATCCTCCCAAAAATTTGCTTGGTTACCATCACCAATCACCCAAGAAATGTGGTCTGTTATAACATGTCGATATGAAATAATAAAGTTCTAATTGTTGACCCTCTTAAGGGGCTTTGGACTATTAAAATCCTTGTTCCTGTAGTGCCTGCCCCTAGTTTACATTTTTCGAGCTACATTTATGATATGTTTGCCAAACTCTTTTAGGCCAATTTATGTTTGATGAGTAGTATCATTATTTTAGAGATTATCAGAGGATGTTTACACTCAGTTTATTATATGATGAGATTACTTGGTACTCTATATTTCGTGCATGTATGATGATTATTCAATGGTTTCAGTTATCGATGATAATTAGTTAAATGGTTCATTATTCCATGTGTTTCTTATGGATACTTACCCCATGCTGCATGTGTATGGTGTGCGTGTTGTTTTATTTATGTATGGTGTTTCTGATATGGTTAAGGAAGGGAGTCGTAGTCACCTGCTAGTCGGGATCTACACGATGCACCACTTCCTGCCATTGCCTGTTTAGCTTAGAATATTGTGTTTGTACATGCGTGGATTTTATGCAGGTTGCAGGTACCAGGTATCGACTTCCCTGAATTGTCAGGATGAGCGTACCCTATCGCACTGTCTCAATGGTAAGAGAGGGGAGATAAACTCTTAAGTCCAAATCCTAAACCCTTTAGCCAATTGTCCTAATTGATAATTAGGACAAGTATCTGAGTTAAGTACCCTCTGAATGCATCAAATGATGTAATTTGGTGATTATAACCCTTCTGTTTGATTTGGTATGTATTTTTCTATGATGGGTTTTCGTATGTTGCTTTTTGAGTCCTTGGTGTATTTTCTATTAATTAAGTCTAATTAAAAAAAAGACTAATTAATGATTTAATTTAATAAGGAATTATTATGATATCTTTATATTTAATTAATTAATTAATTAATTAAATAAAAGAATTAAAGTTGGAAATTAAAGTTCAAGATATATTTAGAACAGAATAATATTTATTTAATTTAATAATAATATATTTGGAGTTCATTTTTAAATAAATGCTAAATATTATTGTTATTTAAATTAATTAAATATGTTATCAATTAAGTTCTAAAATAAATTAAAAAGTTGAAAGATATAAATTTATTAAGAATTCTAGATCGCATGATCTAATCATGAGTTAAATATAAGAATTAAATTAAAAGATTAAATTATAAAAATTAATAATGTTATTTTAATTTCTTAAAAGTGCACATAAGATTTAAAATAATAAATTAATTAAGAATTGAAGTCAAGTGAAATTTTAAATAGAGTTATTTAATAATTCAACTTATTGTGCATGAAAGTTGAATGTAAAAGAATTAGAAAAGATAATAAAAGTTAATTTGAGTTAACTGAGTTGTGAAAAGAGTCTTCTCGGGTAAACGCACAATTAGTGCCCCGAATTGAGGAGAATTTGCTTATCACAACTTTGGGGGTTCATTTTCGGAGGATACGAATTTGGATGAGAACGAGGAGGAAGACAATTTTTGGAAGCAAATTTCAGAAGGCTGACACGAAGAAAGTCTCGAAGGGAAAGGTTATTGAGAGGAGCGAATTCGCATACAGTTTTCTGGAGGTTGCATAATAGCATCAGGATCAGGTAGGGTCTTGTGTTTTTTATCCATTAAATATGCAATTATCCCTTCCTGCCTTCTTCGTGTCTGGGGTTTGAAGATCTGAATTCTCTGTGATAAAAGTTTTAAGCTTTCAATCTTGTGAAGCTATTAATTATTCGTCAATAATTTCTGTATCCATGGAGACTGGATGAATTAATTAGAACCCTTGTTTTCTTGATTTAGAAATTAAGATCTAATTTGATAAGGGTTTTGTTTTAATGAAATTAAAAAGTTCTAGATAAATAAATAAATAAATAAATAAATATATATATATATATTTATATTTTTCATATCTACCCTTTTGAAGAAATTGCTTTATATAAAAAAAATAAAAAAATAAAAAAAAGAATTTAACAAAATTATTTTTGTTAAAATAAAATTTATTTTATTGTTATTAGAATTAAATAAAAATCATATATATAAAAAAAAATATTTAAAAAAAAAAAAAGTATATATATTAATGTTAGTGGGGGGGAGGGAATTACCCCGTACCCGCCCCCACTGTCGGCGCAGGCCGACAGTACCTGCGTCGTAGGTACTGCGACGGCAGGTACAGAGTACCTGCCGCCGCAGGCCCTGCGACCAAAGCCGACGGGCTATAAACGTTTTGAAGATTTCGTTTTTTAAAATTTTTTTTATATAATTTTTTTAAATTATTAAAAAAAATGAATTTTATTTAATTAAAAATTTTAAATAATAAAAATTATAATATATTTAATTTTTATAATATATTAAACTTTTTAAATATTTAATAAATAAATATTAATTGTATAAAAATAGTTGTAGATTTTAATTTTGTTTAAATATTAATAAATTAACATTTAGTAGTGGGATTAAAATAAATAATTAGATCTAATAAATATTGATTAATTTAATTAAAATTAGTTTAATTAAGTTAATTAATAATGAATGTTATTTGACTAAATTATAAATTTGGATATTGATTTAATGTAAATTATTATAGAACTGGGTTATTCGAAAAAGGGTAGTTGTGAAAACTTTGTTACTTGAATTCGACATTAAACTAAATCACAAACCTTACCTTAACTTAAATAATATACTTTCAGATCCAATCTCTGAGACTTTGATGTTGTCTTTATACTTTGAATGTTTTGGGGTTGGTTTAGCGTTGACCAGTTCAGGTTGTTACCAGAGGCTCGAGGTTTGTGAATGTGATGTCTTGATGATTTGGTCTCGATCTTTCTTAAACCTGACCATGGTAATGTGATGAAGTGCTCTATGACATGATTGTGTTTACTGTTTGTGATTGCTTTCCAGTTCCTTGTGTGAAGTTGAGATGTATGTATTTGAGAATACCTAACTTAACCATTTTTGAGTCTCGATCAGTTATATTTGATAACCATTTCTGAGTCTCGATCAGTTATACTTGTATTACTTTTTGGTTGCTCATTAGAGAACCATTGGATTTTGTGACTTATCATTGATGCCTTCAGTTGCTGATAGAGAACTGTCGTGATTACTTGATTACTATTTAATGTTATCTGTTGCTCATGAAGAACTGATATATTTTGTGGATTATCTTTTTATGATATTTTCAGTTGCTCGCATAGGACTGAGATGGTTTTATTATGATTCTTTGATTTATGAGTTCATGAGCTAGGGTAGGTTATCTATGTGTAGAGTCGGGAAGTGGCTTGCAATGGGGGTCGGAGCCCTAAGAGGCTGCCTTGAGAAACCCATTGTAAGTCATTTTTAATAAGTGAAAACATTTACACTAAATGAGAGAAAATGAACCTAACAAGATAATTGTATGTTCTCTCCCATGCCATGAGTGCTAGTACATACTAGGATGGGGTAGAGAGGACGCTTGGTTATGACCTTGCATTCCATAGTATGCCTCGTCAGTACGAGAGGATACTAGTGGCCGCAAGATCAGTAGGGACCCGAGATTCCTAAGGGATTGCTCGGGTAACTTCTACATGACTTTTGCGATGACACTTTCCCGCTTGCATATTAGGTTTCCTACGTGTCTTGTGGTACCTCTGGGATATAGATGTCGATCTTTTTAGGAACCCTTGAGTTAGCATACTTATAGGATTTCCTGGACTTAGAGAGTATTTATGATTATAGGTTTTGTTATCCTATTTTGGGACTTGAGACTATCTCCTCAGCGTGGTGGGAGTGGACCATTTAGGTTCGACGCGGTCGGGTGGTAGTGCTTTTACTCTTACCATTGAGATCCGTTCCGTGGTCACCGTGGCTGGAGTTTTCGTGATTGGCATTTACCTTCACTATGTTCTTGGATTATTATGATGGATGGTTAGATTTTATGATAGATGTTTTATCATTATGGATGTATGGATGTATCATGTATGGTGAATAGTTTCATATATTTTTACTATACCTTGTATCATGGATTTGAGGATGTTATATCTTGATCTTTACATATGTATATTCTTTTAAGCCTTTCATACCTTGTGACATGTACAGTGGATGAATGAGCATTCCGAATTAATTTGCCAAGGAGCATTCGGAACAAATGTATATTATGGACATTGGAGTTTTTGATTATTCTTTTATATGTATGTGTTAGTTGTTAGACTTAGAATTAATTAAACTTAAACGTGACTCAATGTCTTGGGATCTTTAAGAAATGTAACTTGCAATGTATGTTGTCGATGATTACATGTTATTGCTTCCGCTACTATTTGTTTGATGTGTATGTCATACTTTCTTACTTTAAAAAAAAAATGTTTAGCAAACTTAGTGAAACTTTAGGTTAATTCTTTTGGATCCCTTGGCGGGGCGTTACATCTGGTATCAGAGCCCAAGTTTCTACATTGGGAGCTCTGGGTATATTGGAACGCCACTAGTGTTAACTAGTTGAATAAAAATGCAAACCTTAAACTAAAACTTGAAGCTAGTTGAACTGAAACTGTATATAAACTATTAGTTACCTATTTTATTCATACTTCAACACTCAAAACTTCAAAACTGAAATTATACTTAAACTGAAATTATAGGTAAACTGAAAATTGAAAATATCTTGTTTGCAAAACATGTGTCTTTTATCTATGTATTTCAGTAGTATGTTTCATGGTTATTTTAGCATCTTGTGTCTTGGATATTATTGTAGGATGGTATCTGAGACGAGATCTTCCGTTAGGGGCCGTAGCCTTGGCCGTGGCAGAGGTTGTGGACAAGGCAGAGATGTTAGTGTTCATGAGTCTATCCATGAGAGCCCCATTCAGGAAGAGAATAGGGAAGAGCATGTCAGTGAGCATCAGGAAGAGAACCACGATGAGGGACATGCCGACTCTGAGGAGGTTGATCTGAGGCAAATGATGCGAACCCTTATTGATCGCTTACCTCCTGTTCTTGAGCAGGATAGAGCACACCAGGTTGGACATGAGCATAGACGCAGATCTAGGAGTCCTCAGAAGGATCGACATAGATTCATAGTATCTTCTCAGATGAAGGATCTTCAGAGGTCCAAGATCAAGCCCTTTAATGGGCAAGGTTCTGGGTATGTAGCTGAGCAGTGGCTTATTGCCCTTGACAGGATTTTTGCTATGCAGGACTTTGACAGTAATGTCAAAGCGAGATTTGCCATTACCAATCTAGAGTTATTTGGAGCCACCTGGTGGACTATTGAGGAGAAGAAGTTGGGCATTGACATGGGTAGTGTCACTTGGGAGATTTTCTTGGAGAGTTTTCATGAGTGATTCCTACCAGAGGAATGGAAGCAGCATAGAGCAGATGAGTTCCATAACCTGAGACAGTTCACTATGACCGTTGTAGAGTATGAGCGCAAGTTCTATGAGCTCATGCCTTTTTCGGGATTCAGTGACAACCCAGCACAGTTGGCACAACATTTCATTCGAGGCTTGAACAACCGTTTTATTGGGGGTGTTAAGGTATTTGAGCCTAAGACCCTCAAGGATGCGGTACATCGAGCTATCCTGGTAGAGCAGAGTGTCAACTTTGGGCAAGGAGGATTTGTGGGAGCGCCTATGATAGTAGGATCTAAGGGCAACCACAATTCCGGTGGAATCAGGAAGCCTCCCTTCCCTAGGAGGAATCAGTATTCTCAGCCGCATTCTCAGCAGCATTCTCAGCAGCAGCCTCAGCAGCATAAGGGATTTTACCCTCAGGCACAGAGTGGTGGCGGTGGATCCAACCCTAGGATCAATCGCAATGCTCAACGTAATAGACAGAATCAGCAATCTCGACCTGCACAGAGCAACCAGTCTTTTGCTAGCAGGGGTAGCCAACAGCGGTCGAATGCACCACCTATAGGGAGAGGATCTGGCAGAGGCACGGGATGTTATTCGTGTGGATAGATTGGTCATATTGCAGCATACTGCCCACAGCAAGCATCTCAGTATTCAGGACCTAGGCCAGCGGCATCTGAGCCTACAGTCGGAAATACAGGTGGATCTCATAGAGTATTTGCAGCGGTGGATCACCGTCAGGCAGACCATCAGGGGACAGTAGTTGAAACTACAGGAGCTATCCGAGGTACACCTCTCTCTGTATTATTTGATTCAGGTGCTACAGATTCTTTCATTTCTCCATCTCTAGTTGATAAGTGTAAGCTAGAGTCGGTTAAGCAAGACCATGGTTGGCAAGTGGAACTAGCCTCAGGTGCTAAAGTTTCCACAGATTCGGTAGTTCACAAGTGTGGACTTAGCATAGGAGGGTTTGAGACTTCAGTCAATTTTCGAGTTATTCCTCTTGGCTCCTACGATGTGGTCTTAGGTATGGATTGGCTCGGCTCTCATAGGGCTAGTATTGACTGCAGAAAGAAGACCATTATGTGTCAGGATGACCAAGGGAAGGATGTTGAGATTGTGGGGATACCGAGACCTATATCCCTACGAATGATCTCTGCTATGCAACTTAAGTGAAGCTTTCGTAAGGGGTGTCAGGTATTTTCCGTTTCGGTAAATGAGCTTGATGAGGAAGAATCTACGAGGAAGACCCTATATCACCCTATTTTACAGGAGTATGTTGATGTCTTTCCGAGTGAGATTCCAAGCATGCCTCCGAAGAGAGACATTGATTTTAGCATTGAGCTCACTCCAGGAGCGGAACCTATTTCTAGAGCTCCTTACCGTATGACCACTCAGGAGCTAAGTGAGTTGCGTTTGCAGTTAGAGGAACTTTTGGCCAAGGGTAGTATTCGACCTAGTGTATCACCATGGGGAGCTCCAGTACTCTTTGTGAAGAAGAAGGATGGTTCTTTGCGCCTTTGCATTGATTACAGACAGCTGAATAAGGTGACAATAAAGAACAGGTACCCTTTACCTAGGATTGATGATTTATTTGATCAGATCAAGGGAGCTACAGTGTTCTCTAAGATTGATCTTAAGTCAGGATACCACCAACTTCGCATCAAGGAGGCTGATATTCATAAGACCGCCTTCCGAACTCACTACGGGCATTATGAGTTCACAGTGGTACCCTTTGGGTTGACGAACGCTCCATCAGTTTTCATGTGCTTAATGAATGGGGTGTTCCGTTCCTATCTTGATAGATTTGTTCTTGTGTTCCTCGATGATATTCTGATATATTCTAAGTCCCAAAAGGAACATGAGGAACATTTGAGTTTAGTTTTGCAGTGCTTGAGAGATAATCAACTTTATGCCAATGCGGCAAAGTGTGATTTCTTTCAATCAGAGATATAGTATTTGGGACACGTTATTTCAGGCGAAGGTATCTCTGTAGACCCTGCGAAGATCCAGGCAATAGTAGATTGGCCTGCACCCACTACTGTGTCGGAGATTCGTAGTTTCATGTGTCTAGCTGGGTATTATCGCAGATTTGTTCAAAACTTCTCCAGAATAGCACACCCTATTACCTCCCTTCAGAGGAAAGGAAAGAAGTTTCTTTGGATAGAAAAGTGTGTAGAAGCATTTCAGAAACTCAAAGAGCTTCTGACCAGTGCACCGATCTTAGCTGTACCTGATCCAGAAGGTGAGTTCATGGTGTGTACAGATGCTTCCCTCGAGGGTATTGGAGCAGTTCTAATGCAGAATGGTCGAGTGATTGCATATGAGTCACGCAAACTCAAGGATCATGAGTTGAATTATCCTACACATGATCTTGAGTTAGCAGCAGTAGTTCATGCCTTAGTGAGATGGAGACATTTCTTGTTGGGACACAGATTTGAACTACATAGCGATCATCGTAGTCTTCAGTACATATTCACGCAGCCTAATCTGAATGCTAGGCAAAGGCGTTGGATGGAGTTTTTGTGCGAGTATGACTTTGAGGTAAAGTATATCCAGGGGAAGGAGAATGTCGTAGCTGATGCTTTGAGTCGCAGGAAACATGTGATATCATCTATGACTCTTAGTGTCGATTTGAGATGTCAGATACTTCAGGCACTCCCCACTGATTCATGTTATCTGGAGGTGTGCAGTGAGATCAATTCAGGGAGACCCTTGGAGGGTAAGTTTTCAGGCTATGTCCTAGAGTCAGATGGCCTTTTGAGACTTTCAGGAAGGATCTATGTGCCGCTACTGGATGAGCTTCGCATATTGATCCTATCAGAGGCCCATCGTGCACCTTACTCGGCACATCCAGGTGTCAAGAAGATGCATGCAGATTTGCGACATTTATTCTATTGGCCCGGGATGAAGCGCAACATTGCTGATTTTGTGGCTAGATGTCTTGAGTGTCAGAGAGTCAAGGCAGAACACCAGCATCCGGCAGGACTTTTGCAACCAAATCTCATTCCTTCATGGAAGTGGGACATCATCTCTATGGATTTCATAGTAGGATTACCTATGACTCTTCGTCGTCATGATGCTATCATGGTCACCGTTGATCAGTTGACCAAGGTGGCACATTTTGCACCAATCAGGTCTTCCTACACTGCAGCTTCAGTAACTAATGTCTTCATGCGTGACATTGTGAGACTACATGGTATTCCCCAAAAGATCATTTCAGATAGGGATCATGTTTTCACTTCCGCATTTTGGACATCACTATAGCATGATCTGGGAGCGCAGTTGAACTTCAGTTCAGCATATCACCCAGAGACAGATGGGCAGACAGAGAGAGTGAATCAGGTTCTCGAGGATATGTTGAGGATGTACGTGATGGATAGGCAGACTCATTGGGAGGACTATCTCTACCTAGTGGAGTTTGCTTACAACAACGGGTATCACAGTTCTATTGGCATGGCACCTTTCCAAGCCTTATATGGACGCCCTTGTCGTACACCTTTGAGTTGGGATAGCCTTGAGGATCGCATCCTGTTGGGCCCAGAGATGCTTCGTGACATGGAGCAACAGGTGGTGCGTATCCGAGAGCACTTGACAATGGCACAGGATAGGCAGAAGAAGTATGCTGATGCTCATAGGTCAGATAAGCAGTTTGCTATGGGAGAGAAGGTTTTCTTGAGAGTGCGTCCGCGGAAGAGTCTGATCCGTTATGGAAAGGGCTCGAAGCTAGCACCTCGCTTTGTGGGACCATTTGATATTCTTGAGAGGATTGGTCCAGTTGCCTATCGTCTTGCTTTACCGCCCAGCCTTGCTCGCATTCACGATGTTTTTCATGTATCAGTACTTAGACAGTATATTCCTGATGTTGTACATATTCTTGATTGGAATGCTTTACAGGTAGAGGACGGGCAGCTGGCTTTGGAGCCAATACGTATTCTGGAGCAGCAGGAGTTGACCCTCAGGGGTCGAACCATAGAGCAGGTAAGGGTCCAATGGGACCCTACTGATGACTCTTCAGCGACATGGGAGGATGCATCTAGATTACGAGATTTATATCCCTATTTGTTTATAGGCTTCCAGGAGTAAGCCTAAGTCTAGGGGGGGTGGATGTAGTGCCTGCCCCTAGTTTACATTTTTCGAGCTACATTTATGATATGTTTGCCAAACTCTTTTAGGCCAATTTATGTTTGATGAGTAGTATCATTATTTTAGAGATTATCAGAGGATGTTTACACTCAGTTTATTATATGATGAGATTACTTGGTACTCTATATTTCGTGCATGTATGATGATTATTCAATGGTTTCAGTTATCGATGATAATTAGTTAAATGGTTCATTATTCCATGTGTTTCTTATGGATACTTACCCCATACTACATGTGTATGGTGTGCGTGTTGTTTTATTTATGTATGGTGTTTCTGATATGGTTAAGGAAGGGAGTCGTAGTCACCTGCTAGTCGGGATCTACACGATGCACCACTTCCTGCCATTGCCTGTTTAGCTTAGAATATTGTGTTTGTACATGCGTGGATTTTATGCAGGTTGCAGGTACCGGGTATCGACTTCCCTGAATTGTCAGGATGAGTGTACCCTATCGCACTGTCTCAATGGTAAGAGAGGGGAGATAAACTCTTAAGTCCAAATCCTAAACCCTTTAGCCAATTGTCCTAATTGATAATTAGGACAAGTATCTGAGTTAAGTACCCTCCGAATGCATCAAATGATGTAATTTGGTGATTATAACCCTTCTGTTTGATTTGGTATGTATTTTTCTATGATGGGTTTTCGTATGTTGCTTTTTGAGTCCTTGGTGTATTTTCTATTAATTAAGTCTAATTAAAAAAAAGACTAATTAATGATTTAATTTAATAAGGAATTATTATGATATCTTTATATTTAATTAATTAATTAATTAATTAAATAAAAGAATTAAAGTTGGAAATTAAAGTTCAAGATATATTTAGAACAGAATAATATTTATTTAATTTAATAATAATATATTTGGAGTTCATTTTTAAATAAATGCTAAATATTATTGTTATTTAAATTAATTAAATATGTTATCAATTAAGTTCTAAAATAAATTAAAAAGTTGAAAGATATAAATTTATTAAGAATTCTAGATCACATGATCTAATCATGAGTTAAATATAAGAATTAAATTAAAAGATTAAATTATAAAAATTAATAATGTTATTTTAATTTCTTAAAAGTGCAGATAAGATTTAAAATAATAAATTAATTAAGAATTGAAGTCAAGTGAAATTTTAAATAGAGTTATTTAATAATTCAACTTATTGTGCATGAAAGTTGAATGCAAAAGAATTAGAAAAGATAATAAAAGTTAATTTGAGTTAACTGAGTTGTGAAAAGAGTCTTCTCGGGTAAATGCACAATTAGTGCCCCGAATTGAGGAGAATTTGCTTATCACAACTTTGGGGGTTCATTTTCGGAGGATACGAATTTGGATGAGAACGAGGAGGAAGACAATTTTTGGAAGCAAATTTCAGAAGGCTGACACGAAGAAAGTCTCGAAGGGAAAGGTTATTGAGAGGAGCGAATTCGCATACAGTTTTCTGGAGGTTGCATAATAGCATCAGGATCAGGTAGGGTCTTGTGTTTTTTATCCATTAAATATGCAATTATCCCTTCCTCCCTTCTTCGTGTCTGGGGTTTGAAGATCTGAATTCTCTGTGATAAAAGTTTTAAGCTTTCAATCTTGTGAAGCTATTAATTATTCGTCAATAATTTCTGTATCCATGGAGACTGGATGAATTAATTAGAACCCTTGTTTTCTTGATTTAGAAATTAAGATCTAATTTGATAAGGGTTTTGTTTTAATGAAATTGAAAAGTTCTAGATAAATAAATAAAAAAATAAATAAATATATATATATAAATATATATATATATATTTATATTTTTCATATCTACCCTTTTGAAGAAATTGCTTTATATAAAAAAAATAAAAAAATAAAAAAATGAATTTAACAAAATTATTTTTGTTAAAATAAAATTTATTTTATTGTTATTAGAATTAAATAAAAATCATATATATAAAAAAATATATTTAAAAAAAAAAAAGTATATATATTAATGTTAGTGGGGGGGAGGGAATTACCCCGTACCCGCCCCCACTGTCGGCGCAGGCCGACAGTACCTGCGTCGCAGGTACAGAGTACCTGCCGCCGCAGGCCCTGCGACCGCAGGCCTGCGACCAAAGCCGACGGGCTATAAACATTTTGAAGATTTCGTTTTTTAAAATTTTTTTTATATAATTTTTTTAAATTATTAAAAAAAATGAATTTTATTTAATTAAAAATTTTAAATAATAAAAATTATAATATATTTAATTTTTATAATATATTAAACTTTTTAAATATTTAATAAATAAATATTAATTGTATAAAAATAGTTGTAGATTTTAATTTTATTTAAATATTAATAAATTAACATTTAGTAGTGGGATTAAAATAAATAATTAGATCTAATAAATATTGATTAATTTAATTAAAATTAGTTTAATGAAGTTAATTAATAATGAATGTTATTTGACTAAATTATAAATTTGGATATTGATTTAATGTAAATTATTATAGAACTGGGTTATTCGAAAAAAGGGTAGTTGTGAAAACTTTGTTACTTGAATTCGACATTAAACTAAATCACAAACCTTACCTTAACTTAAATAATATACTTTCAGATCCAATCTCTGAGACTTTGATGTTGTCTTTATACTTTGAATGTTTTGGGGTTGGTTTAGCGTTGACCAGTTCAGGTTGTTACCAGAGGCTCGGGGTTTGTGAATGTGATGTCTTGATGATTTGGTCTCGATCTTTCTTAAACCTGACCATGGTAATGTGATGAAGTGCTCTATGACATGATTGTGTTTACTGTTTGTGATTGCTTTCCAGTTCCTTGTGTGAAGCTGAGATGTATGTATTTGAGAATACCTAACTTAACCATTTTTGAGTCTCGATCAGTTATATTTGATAACCATTTCTGAGTCTCGATCAGTTATACTTGTATTACTTTTTGGTTGCTCATTAGAGAACCATTGGATTTTGTGACTTATCATTGATGCCTTTAGTTGCTGATAGAGAACTGTTGTGATTACTTGATTACTATTTAATGTTATCTGTTGCTCATGAAGAACTGATATATTTTGTGGATTATCTTTTTATGATATTTTCAGTTGCTCGCATAGGACTGAGATGGTTTTATTATGATTCTTTGATTTATGAGTTCATGAGCTAGGGTAGGTTATCTATGTGTAGAGTCGGGAAGTGGCTTGCAATGGGGGTCGGAGCCCTAAGAGGCTGCCTTGAGAAACCCATTGTAAGTCGTTTTTAATAAGTGAAAACATTTACACTAAATGAGAGAAAATGAACCTAACAAGATAATTGTATGTTCTCTCCCATGCCATGAGTGCTAGTACAGACTAGGATGGGGTAGAGAGGACGCTTGGTTACAACCTTGCATTCCATAGTATGCCTCGTCAGTACGAGAGGATACTAGTGGCCGCAGGATCAGTAGGGACCCGGGATTCCTAAGGGATTACTCGGGTAACTTCTACATGACTTTTGCGATGACACTTTCCCGCTTGCATATTAGGTTTCCTACGTGTCTTGTGGTACCTCTGGGATATAGATGTCGATCTTTTTAGGAACCCTTGAGTTAGCATACTTATAGGATTTCCTGGACTTAGAGAGTATTCATGATTATAGGTTTTGTTATCCTATTTTGGGACTTGAGACTATCTCCTCAGCGCGGTGGGAGTGGACCATTTAGGTTCCACGCGGTCAGGTGGTAGTGCTTTTACTCTTACCATTGAGATCCGTTCCGTGGTCACCGTGGCTGGAGTTTTCGTGATTGGCATTTACCTTCACTATGTTCTTGGATTATTATGATGGATGGTTAGATTTTATGATAGATGTTTTATCATTATGGATGTATGGATGTATCATGTATGGTGAATAGTTTCATATATTTTTACTGTACCTTGTATCATGGATTTGAGGATGTTATATCTTGATCTTTACATATGTATATTCTTTTAAGCCTTTCATACCCTGTGACATGTACAGTGGATGAATGAGCATTCCGAATTAATTTGCCAAGGAGCATTCGGAACAAATGTATATTATGGACATTGGAGTTTCTGATTATTCTTTTATATGTATGTGTTAGTTGTTAGACTTAGAATTAATTAAACTTAAACGTGACTCAACGTCTTGGGATCTTTAAGAAATGTAACTTGCAATGTATGTTGTCGATGATTACATGTTATTGCTTCCGCTACTATTTGTTTGATGTGTATGTCATACTTTCTTACTTTAAAAAAAAATGTTTAGCAAACTTAGTGAAACTTTAGGTTAATTCTTTTGGATCCCTTGGCGGGGCGTTATAGTTCCTTCATTTGAATCCAAGTATTTTTCCCTTAGAATTTTTTGCCATATCTGATCAGCATCTGTTACCATTTTCCATACTACTTTAGCTCCTAAAGCTATATTCATAAGATTCCAATCTCTTATTCTAGCTCCCTCATTCTTTTTTGGTCTGCATATTTTCTCCCATTTTAACAAAGGTATTTTCTTACATTCCCCTACACCACTCCAAAAGAACCTACACATTTGTTTTTCCACACTATTAATTACCTTTTTTGGTATTTTAAGACACATCATTGAGAAGATTGGGACTGCATACACTACTGATTTTAGCATTAAACTTCTCCCTGCCAATGATAGCCACTTACCTTTCCATCTTTCCATTTTTTTAAACCACTTTTCTGCTAAACACTTCCACACATCACTTTTATTTCTACCCTGGAACAATGGGATCCCCAAATATCTACTTGGAAGTAACCCTATCTTTATATTAAGGATTCTACAAATTGCCACTTTTTTACTAATAGGGGTATTAAAGAAGAAAATTTACAATTTTGCCTAGTTAATCTTATGTCCTAACACTTTCACATATGTCTCCAAAGTCTTCTTCATCATTCTAGCTTCTTTCTCTAAGGCTTCACCTATTAAAAAGGTGTCATCCACAAATTGGAGATGAGAAATAACATCCACACCATAGCCACTTTCACACCTTCCCAAAAGCCTCTAGTTCTCTTAACACTAATCAATCTCCCCAATACTTCTACTAAAAAGATAAAGAGAAAGGGGGACAATGGATCCCCTTGTCTTTTTTCCTTTTTATAACTCAAAGAAACCACTGCCATTAACCAAAATTGAGAATCTAACAGAACTCAGACAACGTTTGACCCATCTTATCCAACTTCATTGAAACCAAACTTATTCAAAACTTTGAATAGAAAACCCCTATTCACCTCATCATAAGCTCTCTTTATATCTAATTTCACCATCATTTTACTTAGTTTCTTTATTCTAATAGAATGAATCATTTTCATAGGCTATTATAAAACCTTCAAACATATATCTCCCCAATGAAAACACACTCTGTTCCTTTGAGATCACTTCACTTAGAACCAGCTTTAGCCAATTTGCAATAACTTTGGATATGCTTTGATAAAAAGTATTACATAAAGAGATAGGCTTGAAATCTTCAAAATTCCTACAAGCTTCCTTCTTTGGCACTAGAGCTATGAAGGTATTATTTATATCTTTTAAAAAAAATCCTCCTTGTCTAGATTCTTTGACCATCTCCCATACTTCATCTCCCAAGCAATCCCACAAAAATCTAAAAAAACTTCCTATAAAACCATATGGCCCTGGGCTTTTATCCTTTCCTAAACCCCATAGAGCACTTTTTACCTCTTCTTTAGTTACTTATGCACATAACATTTTGTTCTGCATCTCTGAAACATAATTTAGAATACATTCCAAGACTTACCCTTCTATTTCCCCACCTTTTTCCTCTAGCCTTCCTCTATCTTTGAAAAAGGTTATAGTCTCCTTCTTTATCACGTTCGGGTCATTTACCATCATCACTTCCAAATTTTCTATTGAGAAAATCGTATTATGTGCTCTTCTCACTTTGACTAAATTATGGAAAAAACTGGTGTTTCTGTCTCCTTCCTTTAGCCATGTCTCCCTTGATTTCTACCTCCAATACACCTCTTCTCTTGATAGGATTTCCTCATATTCCTTTTTTAACTTCATTTCTTCTAGGAAATACTGCTCCCTCATTTGCTACATAAGTATTCTTTCATTTAAATCTTTTAAAGATAGTTCCAACTCTTCTTTTTGCTTAAAAATATTTTGGAAGGATCCCTATTCTAGACCTTCAAATTCCCTTTGATATATTGTAACATTTTAAACATTATGAAAGCTTTATTCCCTTCATAAATAGGGGCATTTTTCCACCATTGTTCAACCAACTTCTTAAAGCCATCCACTCTTAGCCACATTGCTTCAAATTTGAAAGGGTGTCTATCTAGGGAACAATCTTCTCGAATTCTTAGACTTATTGGAAAATGATCTAATCCATGGATAGGTAATATTTTAGCTTCCACTATCCATTCAACCTATGTCGAGTCTTGCCCCTAAGAAAATTCTATCCATCTTTTCTGCAATATTCACAAACTTCGATCTTCTATTATTCCATGTGAATTACCCTTGCTTAAAGGGGATATTCACTAACCCATTATTAGTCACAAAGGCTAAGAAGTCTTCCTGCTTAGCTGATCTCCAACCACTCCCCCCTTTTTTCTCCCCCGGATAGAGAATAACATTGTAATCACCACCCAATACTCTAATTTCATCTTGTAGAACTTGTAAAACCTTTATCCAAGATTTCCATAACACTCTTTTCTCCCTACATTGAACTAGCCCATACACATTGATCACATTAAATTTTGTCCCCAATTGTTTTGAGCTTACCTTGAGCCATTGCCAATATCTCTCCTTCTACATTACCACAACACTCATCAAATCTTCCTTCCATAAAATGCATATTCCACCTGAAGCTCCTTCTACACCTACCCATTCACTTTGCCACTTCCCAAATTTCCTTTTAGCACCTACTACATCATCTACTTTTATCTTCGTTTTCTAAAAAGGAACCACATCTGGTTTCTCTTGATCTAGGCCTCTCTTGATCAAGTGATACTTGTCAGGGGCATTACAACCCTTGACATTCTGTGAGAGAATCTTCATCCCTTTCGAGAAGGCTTTTTCCCCCTTCTTGTCTTCAACTTACTTTGGCCTCTTGCACTTCCTACAATTTGAATCAAAGCATTGAGTGTTCTCCTTCCTCTCTTTTGACTTTCCCCAACTTGAACTTTGTGACTCTTTCTTTCTGATTTTGCTAAAATCCTTTTTTCTTTAAGAGCCATCTTCTCCTCCAAACCTAGGTAATCTTCCTCTAGCATATCCTCCCTATCCATTACTTCCTCATTCGGGCTCTTATCAAAACTTGATGCTCCAGAGCACCCCTTTAAGTTTATGATTTGGGAGATTTCAATATCTTTAAAAACCTCAACCTCACATCTATCCTTGTCCTGTTCTATAACATACCTATAGTCTTCTTCTTCCTCATTACTCCTATGCACTTCCATAACCATTATAACCCCATAATCTTCACAACAGATGTCTCTTCTAATATTTTGAGGTTCCTCTCTAGTAACTATTACTAGCAGATCTTCCCTCAAACTAAAGTCTTCCCCCTGTTCTCAGTCCCCCCAACCATTGCACATCAACACTACCCACTATTCCTTCTAGAAATTTAGTTTGAACTACAACTTCACCTCCCTTCTCTTCCTAGTTTGCTTGCTCTGTATTCTTAAACAATTTCTCACAAAACAACACCCCTTGCTCATTCACCATTTTTTCACCTCCTTCATTTTCACTATCTCTACAATTGTTTTCTTTGGTTTTCCAAATCATAATACTTTCCATTTTTTCCCTAACCCCCCTTGAGCTCTTCTCTCTCCTTTCCTGCACCCCTACTTTTTCTTTAGCCAACACTACCACCCTATTTAGTAACCTTTCATCCTCCTTCCCCTTTTGTTGTCCCTCTTTCTTACATTTTTATGATTCATGGTCCTCAAATAGGCAATGCTTACTCACCATTAGATCTTCTTCCATTAACAAAGGTTGCCTCCAGATCTCCCCTTTAGAAAAAATCTCAATCATTTCTGGTATAGGATGACAATCATTCCACATTATGCATATTCTTGGAAACATTTGTAGAGTTTCCTTATCAACCATTTCTACAACCTTTACAAATGTCCCCAGTTTATTTCCTATCTTCCTATAACAATGTTCATTCCAGTATTCTTGAGGTAGGGTTCTCAAGCCCACCCATATAGGAAATTGCTTTATTATTTCCTTTGTCGGGTCAAAGTTTGGAACCCATGCTTTCATATAAAAACCAAACTCTTTTAGGAAATATGGTTCCCCATTTAAAATCCAACCCCTATCTTGTGCTAGCTCCACCATTACTGGATACATAACCCATTCCCCAAAGTTTTGAAGTCTTTCACCTTTCCCCACTTTTCATCACACCAGTTTTTTAGTTTCCCTATTGCAAGTCATGATACTCCCCACTTAAAAAAGAAAACATTCTTTTCCAATAAATTCCTCTTCTCTTTCATAGGGCCTTGTTCTAAAACAACCCTTTCCACTGTGCATCTTATCATTTGTTGGCCCTCAATCAATTGTTTCTCTTGGTTCTCCACTACTTGTGGTTTCCTCATTCGCTTTGCAATCTCTTCAAAATCCACTTTTCGCCCCATATTAAAGGATGTGAATCTTTGCATTGGATGGCTCCTTTGTCCATAGAAACAATTCCTTTCTCCTTCATTTTTGTCAACTTCCCCCCTTTTGCTATTCCACTTTTTTTCCACTAAGCCTTCTTTTGAAACTTTCTTCCTACCCTCTGTCATCTCCCATTTCTGTTACCCCAGTAGTTCAGACCTTCATGCCTTCTAAGCGGTTCAAACCTTCCAAGATGTTGGAAACTTATGCCTTGTTTACTGTAACCACCCTCATTTCTGCTCAAGAAACCTACTCTCTACCACTCAACCATATCTTATCCATTTTTTTAATATTAAACCCAAGCTATAAAAATTCATTTTTAGTATTATGTAAAACTTAAATATTAAATTATAAAAAAAACTTAATTTTTTTATACTATAAAAATATTATATAATACTAATTGAATCTATATTGTATATAATTTAATGTATATTATCTCATAATATATTAATTATATATTACTATTCTATTTTAATTAAATAATAATATCTGTTATAAAATTTGATTCATAAAATTAAATGCAACTATAATATTTGCATTCTAAAATTGTTCAGTATTTCAACATAATGTGAATTCTATTAATGTCATGATCATTCATGCATGTTTATTTTTTATCGATATTAACCATATTGTAGGT
This sequence comes from Cupressus sempervirens, assembly GCA_028749045.1. NCBI lineage: Eukaryota > Viridiplantae > Streptophyta > Pinopsida > Cupressales > Cupressaceae > Cupressus > Cupressus sempervirens. Next base: position 555,488,960 of record CM053786.1, on the reverse strand, counting down.
TTTTGAAAGCTCCCATGCACTCCAAAAGTTTGACGCTCTATAACTGTAAATAACTAATAAATTGTCTGAGGATCTCACATTGAGAATAGAAATTTAAAAATGTCATGACCATGGAGTTGGCATCTTTGTATTGAAGCCTATTTATTTGTATCATGCAAGTAACAATATATAAATCATGCATGTTGAATCTCAACTATATCTACATGTCAAGTTCACATCACCATTTAGATATGTTCTAAGAGTAATATTCTTCTCTTGGCTCATCGGAAGTTGACATTGATAGGTAGAAGAAACAAGTAATGAAGTTTCTTGAAATTGAATCATGAAATAAGTCGTTGGTGGCTATGGTCATTTATGTTGAATGTGCAAGAGACAAATTGAGGAAATTGGGAGGGGAGCTTGAGAAGTGTATTAATGGTTCAAAGGAGTGGAATAGGTAATTGTAGGGGCTAAAGGAGTGCAACATCTAAACTAGAACTAAAACATATATCTTATCAATGGGGACACTTAGTTTATTTTCCAAATGTCTTTGTATATATTTAGGTTTCAGTTGGCTATGTGGAAAATGCTCTAAAGGAAGCTTTGGTTGTCAAAATTGTAATTCCGAGGAAACAATTGGGGGGATTTGAGAGGGCTCTGTAGTGTTTGGGATTTTATTTGAGCAATTTTGTATAGGATAATGATAATTTTGATTGTTGTGCTAAGGAGAGGCTTGTTTCTCGTGTTGGGAAATGGCTAGACATGGTCGGTGGGAATATTAAATTCTTTCATTTCCATATTGAAAGAACATTTTCTATTCACTCCACTCAAATTTTTATACGTGGATAGCACAAAATAGGATGTTGAGATGACAAACTAAGAACAAGAAAGCCTCACGTCTACCCTCAACCTATAATTTTTCTTACACAATTATTTTTTGTTCCTCTTTTTACATAGATTGACAAAGATGACATCATGTTCATCCATCGAATCTTTCAGTGACTCATGCTTTCAACAAATTGTTGCACTTCTTGCAAATTCAATAATCCAAATTTTAAGACGCTTTCTAAATAGATGTTGATCCATCACAATTGTTAATGTTTATTTATTTATTTAAGTTCAAGATCTTCTCCATTTCTTTCTCATCTGAAATGTATCATTGACTTGCACATTTAATACTATAGTACTTTAAAAACACATATAATCAAGAACTGTCCTTCTTAAAACTAGCTCTACTCTTATGTTGTTGAGTGTTTCACTATTGATATGCACATGTCTTATCTCTCCCCCTCTCATCAGAGAAACTTGGTTGGATTCTCATGCATATTCCTAGATGCTAATATTAAATATTTAATACCTGCAAGCAACAAACAACATATGTAATATACCACTAATAAATGGTTATGTACAAAGCTCCTAAACATATTGAGAAGCAACACTCCCTGAGCCTTACAATTCCAAATTTTCGTAGACTTTAAACTAGAGCACCAATTTGAAGTCCCCTGCCCGAAGAGAGGAGGCTCAAGATTCTCCCGATGCAACTCATGTAATGTCATGTCATGATCTATATGTTTTTTGGCTGACCAGATAATTGCTCTCCCCGAAAATGGAATGTCCAGATGAATGGGAGATAACTATCCTTCCAACAACGGAATGGAATGTCCAGATGAGCTGCCGTCCAGGCAATCAACGGCAAAACAGTTAGACGGGAAGCGGAGAGAGAAGGCAATCTGTAAAATCGTAGCCGTTTAATGAACAGACAAGAGAGGGGCGAGGTGGGCTAAGTAGGTTCTTTGTTGCAGACTGTTTTCGTTGCAACTTTTATCTTTATCAATTGTCATGATTCACGCCAGCTGTACACCCTTCTGTTAACGTTCGAGTGAATGGAATGGAAGCCTCAACCACATTGTGTTGGTTTGGTCTCAGCATTCATAGGGGAGCTCTCACTAATGGTGTTATTTATTCTGTTTCACAACTAATTCATTATACATGTGTGATTGATTATGAGCAGTAATTGGAGGGTGGGGTAGGTAAACAGTAGAAGGTAGGGTCATAGGAACATGGTGATTGACTATTACTACCTATCATTTTTAGAGACATTATTTTAGATATGACAATTAAATTAGTGGTAGTAGGGGAAACAATCTAGTAGGCGCCCAAGGCTAACTTTGTGCACCTACAATTCCTAACTCATAGAGTGCGAGGTGGTCTAAACGTCTAAAAGTTCCATTTAAAACTGTTTGCCCAGTACCCGACACTAAGACCCCCAATGATTTGTTCAAGCATATTTATGTGCAGGTACCGATGTCTTTTTGGGCGGTAATTAGAGGGGAAAGGTAACAAGTTAACGTGGGTATATGAGTGACAACTAACTCGTTTTTCCTAATTAGGAAATAATGGATGACAACTTCTTTAATATGGTATTGACATTTTTAGACTAACTTATGATTATTGATTTTTGATTTTTACTATGTAATATGTATGATAATTTAAACTTTTAATTATAATGATGTATCCATTATTTTATTAAGAGCAATTGCCAATATTTACAACAATAAATAGAATTAGGAAAAAATAGTAAACATTACATCGCTAAAGAATACTAATTGTTTGTTAACTCAAAAGAAGAAACTTAAACCCATTGTCTCTTCTTATTTTCAAATAATATAGTCTTCAATTTTAGAGTTTGGTTTCCCTCAATACCAATTGTCGTAGGATATCCATGTGGCATTTGGTAGTGGGATTCTCAACCGCTTTTCACACTCGGTAATTTCGACTCTGGTAAGTTAAAGTTACGATCGTGGGTTCGAATTCAGCCGCGAGGAAGGCAAAGGAGCATAAAAGGCGGTACTCTCTAGTACCAGTGCAACAAAGTCAAATTTTCAGTATCTTACGTACAGTTTTGAATTTGTTTAGAGAGCCGCTATTAACATACTGAACCAGTAGCAGCTTCCAACAATGGCGGCCAATCTCTACTGCTTGGGCCCATTCGCAAGCCTTTTCAAGCAACTGTTTGAATCTCCCGAAGAGGAAACAATTACAGGCTTTGCTCTTCTTCAAAAGAAACATGTCTGGGATCAGCTCCAAAATAACGTCTCCTTACAACTTATCAGCATTTCTTCGATCGACCCAAGTGAGACCCAATTCTTCTCCTCCTTTCTTACATTCTTCAATTTTGATTAATCACGATTTAAAATCTTCGTAATTCAATTCATACTGAATGTTACAGGCACTGGAAGTGGAGAACTTGGGGAAGCAGCATTAATACGGAAATGGAAATCTGCAGAGGAACAAAAAGTCAGCGGGGAGAGCAAGTACCGGGTTGATTTCAAATGGGACTTGAGCTTTGGGACTCCTGGAGCATTCCTCATAAGAAATTTGCATTGCCATGAGTTTTTTCTCAAGTCTCTGACAATAGAAATTCCTGGTCAGGGGAATGTTCATTTTGCCTGCAATTCTTGGGTTTACCCTGCCAGTAAATACAAGACAGATCGGATTTTCTTCTCCAATAAGGTTTTCCAAAAGCTTTTTTGCCTCAATTCTGTTTTCATTACATTTCAATTGGTTGAAATCAGGAACTGTGCTCAAATTTTCGTTTCTGGTTACTGCAACTGCAGAGCTATCTACCCGCTGATACACCGCTGGCCCTGGCGGAGCTGAGAAATAAAGAACTTGAGAGCTTAAGAGGAGATGGAACAGGAAAGAGGGAAGAATGGGACAGAATATATGATTACGATGTTTATAATGACCTTGGAAATCCAGACAAAGGCGAGGAATATAAACGCCCAGTATTAGGAAGATCTAAAGAATTCCCGTACCCGCGAAGGGGAAGAACAGGGCGTCATCGCAACAAAAGTGGTTTGTACTTTGCCCTAAATTTTGTAAATTATCTGGTTTGTAATTAGCCTTCATTAATGGAAGAAGCTGATGGTATTGATGGTGATGAGTGACAGATCCTGCCACGGAAAGCAGATTATGTTTACCGAAGCTGAATTATGTTCCTCGAGATGAACAGTTTGGGGCAGTCAAAATGTGTGATATGTTAAGCAATGGACTAAAGAGTGCGCTCCAAGCTGCATGGCCTCTGCTCAAGGATCCGTTTCACCCCTGTAAAGATTTCCACTCATTTGAAGATGTTAAGAAGCTTTACAATGTCAATGGCGAGAGTTGGTTCAAGTATCCTACGCCGCAGGTCATAGCCGGTGAGTTACATTTTCTCAATTGGCATACTTCAAATTTTGTTTCAAAAATCTAGAAGACATGATTTGGAGGGAAATTTGTTTGATACAGCTGACGAATTGGCATGGAGAAGGGATGAAGAATTTGCTCGGGAGATGCTCTCTGGTGTCAATCCTCTGCACATCACGCGTCTCCAAGTAATTAAATTTATTCAAATTGTATGAAGCAAGTTTGAAAAAAATACCCAGTCTCTCCCTTGGAAAGATATACGTTTAAGTTCGCTGTTGAGACGTTGCCATTTGAGTTACCTTTCTCACAAGATATCAAGGATGGATCCAAAATATCGATGTCAAATTATTTGTACAGTTTTAACCAGATGAAATAAATTACTTGTACAGTTTTAACCAGATAAATTTGTTGTACAGTTTTAACGAGATGAATCTCTTGTACAGTTTTAACCAGATGAATTAGTTGTACAGTTTTATCCAGATGAATTTCTTGTACAGTTTTAACAATTTGTAAATTCTTTTCAAATGGTCTTTCTCCCTAATGTTGTGCTTTTTTATTATCGATCATAATGAAGAAACTGACAGTATTGTGAGATTTGTTTAGCAGTGCAGGACAGATGGAATCATTCTCTCAGAGCACTGAAATTTCATTGTTTAGACAAAATTTGAATTCGACATCATTTAAGTTTTTACATGCGAATTCGCTCATTTTTTAACTTGATAATTTGCCCAAGTCGGGGATTAGTATTTTGTGTTTTTCTGTATGTGATTAGGTAGATACTGTAAAAGTTTTACGATTTGGTAGCTGTATCTTTACATTTGAGAGTCAGCCTCATTAGTGTTCATTTATTTGAGCTCTGATGAATGAATCAATTCGTTGTACTTTTTTCATTTATTTGAGCTTAACTTCGTAAATTGTAACTTATCAGGCTTGAATTTTACAGAAATTTCCCCCAAGAAGTGAATTAGATCCAGGATTATATGGCCCACAAGAAAGCTGCATCACTGCTGCACATATACAACACAACCTCGATTACCTTTCCGTGGAGGAGGTATGCCATTCCTCTGTTTAAATATGCAGATGATTGGTTTGTTTGATATTCTGCAAGTTGTTATATAACAATAGTACGTTCTCTATGTCCTTGTAAATACTTAGGCCATTGGAGAAAACAAGCTGTTCATATTGGATCATCACGATAGCTTAATGCCATATCTCGACCGGATAAATGCTCTGTCTACAAAAGTCTATGCTTCTCGCACTATTCTGTTCCTCCGCAAGGATGACACTTTGAAGCCAGTTGCCATTGAATTGAGTCTGCCATCAGGGTTGAGAAGGGTGTTTACTCCTGCTGAGAAAGGGGTTTCTCGAGTACTCTGGCAGCTCGCTAAAATACACGTCGCAGTTAACGATTCTGGCCACCATGAATTGATCAGCCACTGGTAAGCACTTCCACTAAATTTCTGGTGTTTTCTGAAATTTCAAGGAATTAAGAAGTTCTATACCAACATTACACAAGTATAAATTAGGAAGTCTCTTGGTCTTTGGAAAGAGCCATTGATTCAACACTCTTGGTCTTTGGAAAGAGCCATTGATTCAACATCTTTATTATTAACAGAAAATGCCTTCAGTATTTGTTGACAACCTCATCGATTGAAGAAGACATTTAAAATCATGACATTGGGGTGTTGTTGTTTTGGGCTTGCAGGCTGAGGACCCACGCAGTCATGGAACCATTTGTAATCGCCACAAACAGAAACCTGAGCGCCTTGCATCCCCTTCATAAGCTGTTAAGCCCTCATTTTCGGGATACAATGAGCATCAATGCCCTGGGTCGTCAGCTTCTCATAAGTGCGGAAGGATTCACTGAAAGATCAGTGTTCCCACAGAAGTATGCCATGGAAATGTCTGCTGTAGTTTACAAAAACTGGAGATTTGACGAGCAAGGCTTACCAGCTGATCTTCTCAAAAGGTACTAAATTACTTGAGCTTGCATATTTGGGTTCCCCTGAAATTTGATCAATTGAAGATGGCTTACTGACCCCCAGAATTTGGGACGAAACAGGGGAATGGCAGAGAAGGATGAATCGAAACCCCATGGGCTGAGGCTGATGATCCCAGACTACCCTTATGCTGTGGATGGATTACATATATGGTCTGCAATACAGAAATGGGTTGAGAAATATGTGTACGTTTACTACAACGATAATGATGAACTTGTAAGAGGTGACACAGAGCTTCAGGAATGGTGGGATGAAATACGAAATGTTGGCCATGGAGACAAAAAGGATGAATCATGGTGGTACAAGATGAAGAGTGTGGAAGAGCTTGAAAAGGCATTAACAACAATCATATGGGTTGCTTCAGCTCTTCATGCTGCAACCAATTTTGGGCAGTATGCATACTCTGGCTACATGCCCAACAGGCCGGCTGTCAGCAGAAGGCTCATCCCCGAGGAAAGATCCAAAGAATTTTCAGAGCTTTTAATGAATCCAGAAGCATTTTTCTTCAAAACTGTCTCCAATCAGTTTCAAACCACTCTGGGCATCGGGCTGATCGAGGTGTTGTCTAGACATTCAAGAGACGAAGTGTATCTGGGGCAGAGAGAAACAGGGGACTGGACTGACGATGAGCGGGTAATGGAAGCATTTCAGAGCTTTAGCAACGAATTGAAGGAAATAGAGGAGAAGATAAACGAGAGGAATGGAGACGAAAGGCTGAAGAACAGATCAGGGCCTGCAAAGGTGGCATACACGTTGCTGTTTCCGAGCACTTCGGACTTGAGCAAGAAAGGGGGATTAACTGGCCGAGGAATTCCAAACAGCGTCTCCATTTAACGCAGTACCTGTTTGCAGAATAAAATAATTGTCCTTGCATTGATTAGGTAGGCTATAGGAACAGTTTCTTCTTCATTCATTTCATTTTCTGCAAAACAATGTTGGCGGAGTGTTTCACTTTACAATTTGAAACAGCTTGTGCTAATTCAAACGTAGTTAGTTTAATTTCAAATTCATGAAGCAACGCATTTCAACTTTTAAATTCTAAGTCAATTTTTCATGCTATATTTGCTTTTATCTGATATCTTGCCGAGGGCTGCGATAGGGTTTCCTCTTCAGGCAGGCCAATCTTTCCAATGTCATTTCAATGCTCGTTGAATGCAGCAAGCATCAAGCTCCTATTTTGTGAAAAAAACGTAGAAGCAACAAATGTGTTATCAACTGCACAACTTACTTTTTTTTACTCGTAAATGAATGGATGGATTTTTCCTATTTTGTGAAAAAAACGTAGAAGCAACAAATGTGTTATCAACTGCACAACTTACTTTTTTTTACTCGTAAATGAATGGATGGATTTTTTTGATGGAGGGTTCAAATCTAATAGATGAATTTTTAATTAATGTCTGTTGAGCAATTTCATGACATCCATTTTTAAATTTAGCACCACTTATTATCCTGTGATATTGGAATTGAGATTTTTTTTTGTTTAAGTTGTTATGGAAGAATTTAATTGTAACATTTATGTATGTTTCCTTGTGGGAGATAAGTCATGTTAAAAATGGAAGTTAACTAGATTATATATACTTATATGTGCTTATTTTCATTTATTCTAAAGTTATTTTAATCATAGTTGGGAATTATGACTAGCATTTGCACCCAAAGGAGCATGCCAAGAGGCACGCTGATAGGTATTTGATTTGAGAGCATAAATAGAACTTGTAGTCTTGTACATTGTAGCATCTATATTGGATGAAATAAAGTTATAAAAATATTCTAATTGTATTTGGTAATGTCAGATTTTTAACAATATTGTATAGAAGATGAGATTGAAGGAAAAGTGACAATTTAGACAACTGAAGTCTTTGGTCTAAGCAGATTTGTAAATTTTAATCAATAAAAATCTCAATTAGCAAACTTTATCAATAAACTCATGAGTGTGAAGTGATTCTTTTGGCTAACTTATTAGAAGAAAATCATCCATAGTTAATAATAGTACAGAGATGTTTGGAGTTTGCAGCAGACTTTAAGAATAGCTAGCAGCAATCAGACCCACAAAAATATGTGCTATTTAATAGGAAAATCAATCTAGTTGGATGAGAACTTTTCACATGTATGCACTTTGTTATTACACTTCAAAAAGGTTTAAAAACTCATACAACTTTATTTGTCACCGTTTATGTAGAGGTTTAAATATAGGAAACCCATTTTTGAGGGCTTTAATTCATAATGCTTGACTTATGACACCTCTATCATAGTTGAACTCTATTGTAAGAGTTGTTATCACCAATTTTATTAACACCCATATACATACTCGTGCTCTTTACCTATTATTTCATATATTTTCAAGACAACTTTCTCACGGGTGTCAAATTTTCAGTAAAAAGTTGTAGGCCTACTTTTTCCTCAAGTGGGTGTATTACAGGGGATTATGGAAGTGGCCCCCATTTTTAAAGGTCCCCTCCTTTATATTTTAAATTATTATTATTGTTTTTTAACAATATATTAATATCAAAGTATGGATTGAAGTTGTAAGGTATATTTTTGTTTCTTTAAGATAAGATTTTAGTCTTTTTTGTAATATCAAAGATCGAAAGAAGATAGTACGGTAATGATGAAATAAATTTCATAATTTAGTTCTTATTTACATCATTCTTATATATTTATTATTTACTTATCATGTCCATCTATGCTTACTTTCATTCATATATTCTTATTTCTTAATTATCATTATAGACTTATGGTTCATTTTTCAGTGACATCAAATTATACATGTTCCTAAGGACAAATGAATCTAAAATTTAAATTATCTAATTCCATATTTGTATTCTCCATTTTTATTAACAATTATTAACCAACCTAATCTAGATGAATGCAACCTACTATTATTTGAAAGAAATTTTTTAAAAATATATAATCAAATGAAGTATATAAAATTGACATTATATGAATATGTTATTTTATTGAAGTGAGTCATATACATAGTAGTAACTTTTAATATGAGGAATGGAAAATGTATTATTAGAATATTGTATTTAATATATGCCATCTTAATTCAGTTGTTGGTTTGAAATATACCACAAGACAAAAAATAGTTGCATATGTAAACATACAAATAGTGTGGACAAATGTAAATTATACAACTTAAATATTTTACTATGAATATGAAAAGTCATAAATGTGTTAAAAATGGACTAAAAACTCATGCTATTGAAACAATCCATAGTGGTTAAACATATGTGTTCTATCTTTTGAATGCAAATTATACAAATATATTTGTGACCTCTTTTTAAAAACATAGACATGTAGGGATGAAGCTAGAAGAAAAATGTGGAAGCATTGGAAAGATAGATAATGCACATTCTATTTAAAATAAAATTGATTTTTTACAATTTAATTTTGGATCAAAATTTGGTGTAACATAAGAACAAGTACAATGACAATTTGTTGATTATGAGAACAAAAAATCTTCAAAAACCTCTATTCTTTCGAGAGTAGCACAAGAGGGGTCATTGATAAACAAAAGTAGAAGACCACACAAGTGGAGCATGTACTATGTATGATTTAGGTAAGCTTGGAATGCATGATGCATAGCATGTGCATTTCCTTCTCCATAACATTAATTGGCATACATCTCTCTTAGGAAAATACAAAAGTCAGAAAATTTGATATAGAATTCATGGTTTCATACAAAGATTCTTTCATTCCAATGATTTCAAAATCTTTAACATCACATATATACACTTGTCACTTTCAATTGTTCAAAATGTTGAATGTACAATTAAGAGAAACACAAATTGCAACCTTTTGGATTTCTATTTCACAAAAGCCAATCCAATAGTTTGTTGGATATAAAGAAGAAAACTACGAACATTATTTGAAGTTTGAAGTCCTAATTTGTAAATAATTTTTTCACAATTCTTAATGATTTGATATTATGATTTTTAATAAAATTTAAAGCCAGACCATGGGAGTGTGTCGATTAAGCCAGGTTCTTAGATCATTTACAAAGTTTATATGACAAACCATCAAATTTGATAATCAATGCTCTTTTATTTATGAAAATAATATTGCAAAATATTTCTACTTATAAATAATTCTCTCTTAAAAAATAATCTATAATATTTCTTGAAGATAAGACCATAAACATTTGTACCTATCAACGATTCAAAATTGAATTATATATTAGCAAAGTGGTAGAGCAATTTAGCCTGCCAAAATGTGTGGAAAATAATATGTGTTCTAATTTTGTTAGTAAAAAATGATTAAATGGTCATGTGGTTATAATTTATATTTTATTTTATTTAAAAAGAATTTAGTTAATGCAATTGCTGTTTTCAATTATTAAAATTGTATATAGTTTAAGTTATTTCATTTAATTTTTTATTTTATTAAAAATAAATTGATTTTTTAATTCTTTAAAATAAAATATTAATAGTAAATTAATACTTCAAAATTTCTTTGGAATTTTTTCTAATCTTCAGTTATTTAATTTTATCTTTTCAAAATGTAAGAAAATAAATTACTTTAAATACAATTATTATTTTATAATTGCTATAAAAAATCATCCAATGACATATATTTGTAAGATAAAATTGTCATGAGAATAGAGATGATGGATGAATTTCTTTGTGACAATTGCTCAACTTATTTCCATACCTTACAAAACCATTATTATTAATATAATACAAACTAGATATATAAATGCAATATTGTTTTGATATTATGAATCAATATTCTTGCTGCAATAAAGTAATAGTAATATCAAATATCAACATATCATTGTAATAAAGTTTGATAATTAACTATCTAATGATTTCAACATCAATACTAATACAGAGAAGCACAATCCAAGTTAAAGAAGGCATGCCTTTTTAAAATTTATAAATACAGTTTAAATGTTTTACTTTTTAATTATTAGTTTTGCAACATTATTTTGGCAATGTTCAACTATACTAAAAGCGATTTGAAAGTTGTTTCTCTTGTTCTCTAGCTTTTAATAAAAGACGTGTTATGGTAGTGTTGTTCACAGACTCATAATTTGAGCATAATATATTAAATGATGATGTGTGCGTCCAAATTAAGTGGATTCCTTCTTAATGTTTTGTGATGCATATTGCAAAGAATATGGCTTCAAATATGTGGAAAATATGACAAAGTTATGATGAGTCAACTGGTTTCTCAACTGATGAGAAGCTTTGTGAAATAAATGGGAAGCCAACGCAGTTTAGTTTGATCGACTACATCTCAAGTAAAGGCTAAAAAGATAGTTATTTAAGTACATGCTGGAATTATGGACACATAATGGATCCCTGCAACTTATTAAAAAAGTAAATGCTAAAAGAATGGAGGTTCTCTCATCTTCATATTTCGCCAAAACCTTTTAAGTTTTTTAAATAACACGCTTTGGTATTTTGATGATTTAGTTGTAATTTTGAATAAAGAATTTCGTCTTGATGGACCTTTAACCATTATTCAAAATTTATGTGATCATTTTCTGGTTTGTTTTGTTCTTCTCTTGTTTTTCTGCCTCTGTATTTAGAAAACTTTTGTGGCTTCTCATTTGCATCTGAACATGGTGTTTGTAATCTAGGGCAGTGAAAATGGTAGTCGTGGACTGGGGCTCATTCACGAAGTGTTACCCAGAGTGAAGCTCAACGGGGGATCCGTCTTGCACGCCATGAGAGAAAGTGCTTCTATGGTCGGTGGATTTAATAACAATAATGAGTCCTCTGCAAGAAAAGAGGATGCTTAGGGAAAAATAAGGAGTAGGTTGAGCTGAATATCAACTCGACCAGTCCCAACTTAGACATGCCCTCTTTCAATGGATTCTCAACTAATCTTCTAACAAAAACCCTGATTATTTAGACCCTCTACCATACAAAAAGCCCTTTAATCCATTAAATACTTACTTACCAAACATCTAATGATAATAAATGTAGAGTTCTTGTCACAATTTACTACAATTACAATATGCATCGTATTAATCACTTTATCTTATGATATTTGTTCAATCTTCTCTGTTTCTTTGAAACCTAAGGCTTTTTCATTTGGAACATATATATTGGATGTCAGTTTACAGGGTTGTCCATGGGTACAAAGGAAAACCACTCATGGGGAATGATGGCTTCTTGTTTTCCAGTATTAATGACCAATCTAATTTGATTGTATTTAGTCCAAAGACTATTTTTTAGGATACATAGAAGTAGAGGGTAGGAATTCCTTGGTTTGGTCCAGATTCATTTCGTAGTCAATGTCTATCCAGTATTTGATTTAACTACCCCTGAAAATACAATGTCTCTCAACTAACTACTTTTTTTGTTTGATTCAACTGGCATTATATTGTAATCAATTTTGCTCACCTTTCCTAAAATAGATCAAAATTGTGTTAGTTACTAATCATGGCCAAGCAAATGAAATCTTTGCTAACCCCAATAGCATAATTCTCCAAAGGGAGCTCCATGTGTGCATCGACCTTGAAATGCAATTCAATCTAGGGAAATAAATCTTCTGTAAATAAGACATGCTATAACACAACCCCAGACAATTATGCTTGCCCTACTATATTGAGTTTGAGAAACAAAAGGTGTTGTTATTTTCTCATGTATTCTCTCATCAAGAATAATGAAAGTGGTCCTTGAATCTATAATTGTTCCTGGGTAAGTACACCAAGTTGTGGTGCCAAAAACATGACACATAATTTTTTTTAAAAATTACCAAAGCATGTGCGTGCTATAGCACGTAGGCATTTTGGAAAATTAATTTTTTTTAATATATGGGCTGCAAATCCGCGGCACATTTTATTGGTTTTGGTTTTTACATTGTTTCTCCTCAATAGTGCACACACGGATTGGAAACATTGAAGAATTTTGTCACCCGCCTCCTCAAAATGCCTCCTCGTCACCGAAGATCAAGATCAGGATCATGTAGTATGTTTTCTACTCTTGTTTTTGTATTGTTTTATATGTTTTTGCATTGTTTTGTAAGTGTTTACATTGTTTTGTAGGTTTTTTCAATTTTGCTTTAAACTTGTTTGTTTATTTAGATTGCAATTGGTTTCTTATCAGGAAATGTGAATAATGAACCGCCAAATCCCTAGCTGAATCAACAAAATAAAAATAAAAACTCTCCACAAGATCCAAATCAAAACCCTCTACAAGATGAAAATCAAAACCCTCCACAAGAAGAACAAGAAATTCCACAACCTCTGCTGATTGGAAGACCTCCTCCTGGCACCTAAGACAACATAATGAATGAAATAGAAAGAGGAAAAAATGAATTAGAAGAACTCATTGGTAGGTTGAAAGCTTGTGGATAAACCAATCCGATGAGAGCACAATTGGCATCCTATCTTGAGTCCATTATGACCCAAGTAGCTTCGGTTAGTGGGCAGTTGGATATTTGATGTGTTAAGAGGGACAAACAAAGAAGATATTATGTAAACAAATTATCATATCAAGATGTAAAAAAAGAAAATAGCAAAAGGTAGCATTTGTGCATTATTTAAAAATCTTGGAGAACAAGACACTATTAAACATACAACTAAAAGGTTCCCCATCCATTGGTGCATACATGATGGTATTAGAAATAACTTTTGGAATAGATGGTGGATGGTCTTTGATTCTCCTCCCTGCAATAATCATGAGGTTCCAATGTATTTCTTAAAGAAATTGTATTATGAATTTGTTCGTGGGGAGATCCCTAATTATTTATATATATTAGAATCTCAAGGTAGAGGTGGGGGGTCATCATTTGAGAGGTTAGGGGTACATTGTGACCCTAATGTAGTTAGGGCACTTGTTGTCAAGCCATAGGGTGAGCATGTGATTATTCCTTCAGTTGTGAAGAAATATGTAGAGACTAGTACTCTAGGGACTATCAATGCTTTGACGCAAACTCTCATTCATTGCACCAATCCATTAGTTGAGGATGAGCCTTCTATGCATCGTGGTCATATGTGCACATCATGTGGATCCTTATGCACATTTGGCAATCGCACTAGAGATAGTATGGATGATGGTCTAGTCATTGATGAGTTCTTGAGTGACACATTTGGCATTGAAACACAGGTAAATTACAATTATAATAAACTAATTTGATCACATTTCATATGTATAGTGAATGACTAATTAATTAAGATGTATTGACATTGTTCAAAATTCAAGGCAAGAGTGTTGCTGGCCCTAGTACAGATTTCTTGACCCCATTTTTCATCCCGTCGACGAGTCGAGAGGTATGTATCAATTTAATCATTTAAATTAATACATATATTTATTAAGTAATCATATGAAAGATTGACAAAAAAATTTTATGCATGCACATTAGTTCTATACTAGACCATCAACATTCACAAGGGATTGTGAGCCTAGGCATGATACAAGCTTCGTAGAGGTGCATTTATCTCATGTTAATTTAATTCATTTGATTATATTTGTTTCATGTTATATGCAAATTGTATTATATGACATGCAGTTGTTGACGTCTGAGACTCCTCATCTTCGCCAGTCCATCGATCATGGAGTTGCTACAACGATGGTTAGTTCAAAGCCATTGAATGAGGTATGAAAGAATTTTCTTGGTTTTAGTTGTTGTTTATAATAGTTAGTATTGAAATTTAAAATGTTATTTATAAGTGATTATATTGATTGAATTGTTGTAGGCCATATTACACTCGATTGTCTATGAACCTTTGAGGTGGACGTACAGAGTGACTATTTGATGATAGTAAGAAAATAATTAATTTTGTGTATACATATATTTGATTTCAACATATAATAATTATTGATTCAAATCTACTTTGTTTGTATTAGCTTGAGTTAGAGAAGAGCCTAAACAAGAGGACAAACGAGCATGTGAGGAAGACCCCATCATCCCCATTATCTCCCTCTGCATGACGACTGAAGACCTCTAGGGATTTTTTCCTTCTCCTCATAGGAAGGAGAAGATATAGTTGATAGACACACATGTATAGGCATTAGTGGACATATATGTTGGATTTTATGTTAGTGGACATATTCGATATACATTTGATGTATATATGACATTTTATATTTGATGTATGACATATATTTGATGCATGGCATTATTAGAAATTATTAGTTAATATATGATATATTTGTTCATGTATGACATTATTGGTTATCATAATATATTATATGTTTGTTAATGTATGACATTATTGGTTATCATAATATATTATATGTTTGTTCATGTATGACATTATTGGTTATCATAATATATATTTTATTTTTCTTGTTTACATTTTAAGTACATTGAACATGTATTTTATTTTAATATAATTTGCGTCCAAAATGATGTAGAGTGCTCACACCAAAAGCTGGTGGGTTTCCAACAAGAACACTTTTAAGGAAAACTACCTTTCCCACCTTCCTAAGTGTCTTCAAAGACTCTTTTTAACTTGATTAAAACATTGAACAAACTTCTACCCAACTTCATAAAACTATGTGATCACTTTCCCTATTCAAGACTTGGGAAACATTAATAAGGAAAAAATGAGCAAATTTGAGAAATGGATCATAATCAACTTCTTGCTTCAAACTAACACGTTAGGCACTTCAAGTAACACCTAACAACTATCTCACAAACTTTAATCTATCATCTATTCCATCCTTCCAAGAGATTCTTCAAAATCCTATGAGTGAAAACTATCTTCCAACATCCTATGACTATATTTTCTTTGCAACAACATGTAATTTGCTGATTTTCAGACAACTCTTCATAAAGGTAAGTGATTATGTTTCAAACTCATGAAATCACTATTAAGACAAACAAGAAGATCCTTAACATTTTCCACTAACTCCATTAAATGATAACATGTAGATAAAGTGACGTTTCATTATGATAAAGTATGAGTTTTCTATTCCAAACAGGAAGTAATGATATTTGACAATAACTCAATGATCTTATATACAAATTTAACATCGGCAGTGATTCCTTGCCATATAAAAAAAAACTTAATAATCACCAACATATTATGCCTCCTCTAAATTCATAGAGGGTATTTTCATCATTTGACATCCATTCTAACCAATTACCAGTTGGTTTGATTGGTTACAAGGCTAATTTCAACGTTTTCCAAAAAATTGCTAAAATTGCCAAAAAGTTGTTAGCAACTTTTATTGCAAAATGCAATTTTTACACCAACTATTCCTAGAACTTAACCAAGTGATTTTTGGTAACACATAGAACATATATAACGTGTAATGACTCTCAAAACACTTATTGAGTCAACTAATTAACAAAAACAACAAAAAAAGGAAAATTGTTAGGATTAAGGCAACTTGGGTTTATAGGCGATTTCAAGTTCCTTGACCTTACAAACAAGGATTAGCTTATTACCATAAAAAAATAACATGTTCAAAATGAGGTGTATGATTACCCCTTTACCTTCTATCATGAGTCTCCATCATTAGATGAGATGACATATCCAGTTGCCACCATCAAATTTCGTTGCCCTATGGCATTTAGTGATTCTTAGGGATGATTCGGTTTGGTGTGGTCGAGAATGTTTGAGCACTCAACGGGATGGGAGAATCTTGGGGCTAGTTTTTTCCTAGCCACCCAGAGCTAACTGAAATAGACAGTTCAACCCTCGGACGAATGGTGAGGGAGATTTGATAGTTGACAAGTTTATACTGGCCAACATTACAAGTTTCAACATCACCAGAGATAGAGTCACAAAATTAAAAATAGAATAAGATCTCCAAAAAGTGAAAGAGGTTATTGTAGGTCTCTACAACATAGTCCTATAGCACCTAGAATCGCATCCATACCTCACGTGAGATCTAAGATATGCCCTGTCAAAGATCGTTGTCCTATGGCATTTAGTGATCCTTAGGGATGATTAGGTTCAGCGTGCTCGAGAAAGTTTGAGCACTCAATAGGATAGGAGGATCTTGGGGATAGGGTTTACCTGACCACCCAGAGCTAATGGAAAAAATAATTTGATCCCATGAGGAATGATGAGGGAGATTCGGTAGTTGACAACTTTGTAGTGGGCAACAATATAAGTTTCAGTATCACCCAAGATGGGGTCACAAAATCAAAATGGAATAAGATCTGTAAAAAGTGAGAGAGGTTATTCTAGGTCTCTACAACATGGTCTTATAACACTTGTAATCACATCCATACTTCACATGAGCTCTGAGATATACCCTATCAAAGATCCTTGCCCTATGACATTTAGTGATTGTTAGGGACGATTCAATTTGACATGCCCGAGAATGTTCGAGTGCTCAATAGGACAAGAGGAGGTTGGGCTAGGGTTTACCTATGCACTTGAAGCTAATGGAATAGAAAGTTTGATCCCATGAAAAAAGGTGAGAGAGATTCAATAGTTGGCAACTTTGTATTGGCTGACACTACAAGTTTCAACATCACCCAAGATGGGGTCGCAAAATTAAAATGAAATAAGATCTCCAAAAAATGAGAGAGGTTATTTTAGGTCTCCACAACATAGTCCTATAGAACCTAGAATCACATCCATACCTCACATGAGCTCTGAGATATGCCCCATCAAAGATCCCTTCCCTATGACATTTAGTGACTCTTAGGGACGATTTGGTTCGGCATGCCAAAGAACGTTCAAGCACTCAATGGGATAGGAGGAGCTTGGGGTTAGGGTTTACCTAGCCACCCAAAGCTAATAGAATAGATAGTTTGATCCCACGATGAAAGGTGAGGGAGATTCAGTAGTTGACAACTTTGTATTAGCCAACATTACAAGTTTTAGCATCACCCAAGATGAGGTCACAAAATCAAAATGGAACAAGATCTCCAAAAAGTGAGAGAAGTTATTGTAGGTCTCTACAACGTAGTCCTATAGCACCTAGAATCACATCCATACCTCACATGAGCTCAAGATATGCCCTGTCAAAAATTGCTATCTTATGGCATTTAGTGAGTCTTAGGGATGATTCGGTTCGGCGTGCTCAAGAATGTTCAAGCGCTCAATGAGATGTGAGGAGTTTGGGGCTAGGGTTTACCCAGCCACCCAAAGCTAACAAAATATATAGTTCAATCCCACTAGGAACGGTGACCTGGAGATTTGACAGTTGGCAACTTTGTACTAGCCAACACTATGAGTTTTAGCATCACTTGAGATGGGGTCACAAAATTAAAATGGAATAAGATATCCAAAAAGTGAGAGATTTTATTGTAGGTCTCTACAACATGGTTCTATAGCACCTAGAATCACATTCATACCTTGCACGAGCTCTAAGATATTCCTTGTCAAAGATCGTTGTCCTATGGCATTTAGTGACTCTTAGGGATGATTCAGTTCAACATGCCTGAGAAGGTTCGAGTGCTCAACAGGACATGAGAAGCTTGGTGCTAGGATTTATCTAGCTATCCAAAGATAACAAAATAGACAATTCAATCCCACAATGAAAGGTGAGAGATATTCGACAGTTGACAACTTTGTACTGGCCAACACTACAAGTTTCAACATCACCCGAGATGGGGTCACAAAATTAAAATGAAATAAGATCTTCAAAAAGAGAGAGAGGTTATTGTAGGTCTCTACAACACGGTCCTAGAGCACCTAGAATCATATCCATACCTCACATGAACTCTGAGATATGCCCTATCAAAGATTGTTTTCCTATGACATTTAGTGAGTCTTAGGGATGATTCAGTTTTTCATGCTTGAGAATGTTCAAGTACTCAATGGGATAAGATGAGCTTGGGGCTAAGGTTT
Source organism: Cupressus sempervirens (assembly GCA_028749045.1). Taxonomy (NCBI): domain Eukaryota; kingdom Viridiplantae; phylum Streptophyta; class Pinopsida; order Cupressales; family Cupressaceae; genus Cupressus; species Cupressus sempervirens. The sequence continues at coordinate 555,470,081 of CM053786.1, read as the reverse complement.
ACCTAGCTACCAAGAGCTAATGGAATAGATAGTTCAATCCCACGATGAAAGGTGAGAGATATTTGATAGTTGGTAACTTTGTACTGGCCAACAATACAAGTTTTAGCATCACCCGAGATGGGGTCGCAAAATCAAAATGAAATAAGATCTCCAAAAAGTGAAAGAGGTTATTGTAGGTCTTCACAACATGGTCCTATAGCACATAGAATTGCATCCATACCTTTCACGAGCTCTGAGATATGTCTCATTAAAGAATTTTTCCCTATGGAATTTAGTGACTCTTAGGGACGATTCAGTTTGGTATGTCCAAGAACGTTCGAGTGCTCAACAAGATAGGAGGAGCTTGGGGCTAGGGTTTACCTAGCCACCTAGAGCTAATGGAACAGACAGTTTGATCCCATGACAAAAGGTGAGAGAAATTTGATAGTTGACAACTTTGTACTGGCTAACACTACAAGTTTTAATATCACCCGAGATGAGGTTGCAAAATCAAAATGGAATAATATCTCCAAAAAATGAGAGGTAATTGTAGGTCTTTGCAATGCAGTCCTATAGCACCTAAAATCACATCCATACCTCGGACGAGCTCGAGATATACCCCATCAATGATCACTGCCCTATGGTATTTAGTGACTCTTAGGGACAATTTGGTTTGGCATGCCTGAGAATGTTTGAATGCTCAACAAGATGGGAGGAGTTTGGGGCTAGGGTTTACCTAGCCATCCAGAGCTAACAAAATAGACAATTTGATCCCATGAGGAATGATGAGGGAGATTCGATAGTTGGCAACTTTGTACTAACCAACATTACAAGTTTTAGTATCACCTGAGATGGGGTCACAAAATCAAAATGGAATAAGATCTCCAAAGAGAGAGAGAGGTTATTGTAGGTCTCCACAACATAGTCTTATAGCACCTTGAATTGCATCCATACCTTGCATGAGCTCTAAGATATGTCCTATCAAAGATCGCTGCCCTATGGCATTTAGTGACTCTTAGGGACAATTCAGTTTAGTGTGGCCAAGAATGTTTGAGTGCTCAAAAGGAAAAGAGGAGCTTGGGGTAAGGGTTTACCTAGCCACTCGGAGCTAAGAGAATAGATAGTTCGATCCCATGAGGAATGGTGAGGGAGATGTGACAGTTGGAAACTTTGTACTCGCCAACACTACAAGTCTCAGCATCACCCGAGATTGGGTTGCAAAATCAAAATAGAATAAGATCTCAAAAAAGTGAGAGAGGTTATTGTAGGTCTCCACAACATGGTCCTATAACACCTAGAATCACATCCATACCTCGCACGAGCTCCAAGATATGCCCTGTCAAAGATCATTACCCTATGAAATTTAGTGACTCTTAGGGATGATTCAATTTGGGGTGCCTGAGAACATTCAAGCACTCAATAGGATGGGAGGATCTTGGGGCTAGGGTTTACCCAGCCACTCAAAGCTAACAGAATAGACAGATCGATCCCATGAGGAATAGTGAGGGAGATTTGATAGTTGGCAACTTTATACTAGCAAACACTACAAGTTTCAACATCACCTGAGATGGGGTCACAAAATCAAAATAGAATAAGATCTCCAAAAAGAGAGAGATATTATTGTAGGTCTCTACAACATAGTCCTATAGCACCTAGAATCACATCCATACCTCACATGAGCCTTGAGATATGCCCTATCAAAGATCAATGTCTTATGGCATTTAGTGATTCTTAGGGATGATTCGGTTCAGCGTTCCTGAGAATGTTCAAGCACTCAACAGGATAGGAGGAGCTTGGGGCTAGGGTTTACTCAACCACTTGGAGCTAATATAATAGACAGTTTGATCCCACAAAAAAAGGTGAGAGAGATTTGGCAATTCACAACTTTGTACTGGCCAACATTACAAGTATCAACATCACTCGAGATGGGGTCACAAAATCAAAATGGAATAAGATCTCCAAAAAGTGAGAGAGGTTATTTTAGGTCTCTACAACATGGTCTTATAGCACTTAGAATTGTATCCATACCTCACATGACCTCTGAGATATGCCCCATCAAAGATTGTTGTCTTACAAATGGCATTTAGTGACTCTTAGGGATGATTCGGTTTGGTGTGCCCGAGAACATTCGAGCTCTCAACGAGACAAGAGGAGCTTGGGGCTAGGGTTTGCCTAGCCACCCAGAGCTAATGGAATAGATAGTTCAATCCCACGATGAAAGGTGAGAGAGATTCGACAATTGAAAACTTTGTATTGGCCAACACTACAAGTTTCAACATCACCCGAGATGGGGTTGCACAATAAAAAAAAAAAAAGATCTCCAAAAAGTGAGAGAGGTTATTTTAGGTCTTTGCAAAACAATCCTATAGCACCTAGAATTGCATCCATACCTTGCATGAGCTTCGAAATATGCCCCGTCAAAGATCACTGCCCTATGACATTTAGTGACTCTTAGGGATGATTTGGTTTGACATGCCAGAGAATGTTCAAGCACTCAACGGGATAGGAGGACAACTTAATATATAGAAGAATATATATAGAGGAATTGCAGCCACATCTATTAAATATATAGAGGAAGATATAGAAAACTTGCTTAATAGAGAGATTAATCTGAGAGAAAAGGGTGTTTCAGAAGAAAATGGTTATCTTGGTGCCATCCAGGGTATGCCAATTACTTAGGATGAAGAGAAAAAACCTACAACTATTGGGAAAGAGTGCACATGTACATAGACACAAAATTTTTAGATAGAGAAGTAACAAGTGCTAGAGAATTATCCATGGAGCAATGTTGTGAAGCCTCAAATTGGCTCATTAGTAGGCACTTCATTCTAGCACCACAGATGTATCAATTAGAAATGCCTATTCATCAATGACCTTGCATATATAGGACTTGGGAAGCCAGAATACTCAAGTTGGGTATGTGATGGGGACACTTGGGATAGACTAGCTTGTCTATGCTCCTGATCCTCAACTGGATCTAAGTTTTCTTCTGACACCTCTAATGGTCTCTAGGATTCCTTCACAGTCAAGGATCCCCCAACCTACCAAAACCTACCCACCAAGTCAAGAACTCAAACTCCTTAGCATTGCAAGTTTGCACTCTAGCAACCAACTCTCTACAGGCTTATCAGGGTCATTTATAGTTTTCCACCAACACAAGATCTAACAATGATTGTGAGGAGTTTTACAAAGCTTTTACAACCTATTCCATATGATTGAAGTGATAGTCAAGTTGGTTTGATACTCGATTGGATAGTTCCTTCATAAACAAGGCTACTAGAGGAGCCCCAATTAGGCCCCCTTGTGGATTTCTAGGGCTTTTACCAAATTTTCCTTAAGGTTTCATAAAATTTGGTAATAAGAGAAATTTTTTCCAATGACCAATCCTAAAGGATTTTTAGGGTCTTGAGCCACCAAAAAGCCGTACAACAATTATGCTAAAATTAAAGGTTTTTGAGGGTTCCCTATTGTCCTTAGTTTTCAAAAATCTTATCAAAACTTCCCCTTCACAAAATAACACCTTTTAATACTCCTCTTGAATCCCTCCAAAGGGCTTAGCTTAGAACCCACTCCTTTGCATTCTAGAGCCAATTTGCTATTGTCCACTCCTAGCTGGATATTGTTGTATTCACCTAGGAAAAGCTAAAATAAATGTTGCACATGCATCTAAGGGCCCTGAACTTTTGTACAAACAAAATGGGGTCTACACTTCAAGATGCCAAGGTTCCATGGTTTTCCCATAGTGGAAACCAAAGGTACATCCCCTAATTTACATGGTATGCCAAAACTGGCAGCACATTGTATAGTTTGAAAATAATTTTGTAAAACACTACCGAAACTATAAGAATCTAAAATAATGCAAAAAAATAAAGCCTAAGACACTCTTAAACAATAATGCATTGAAAATTTACACAAAACTCCACTCTATTCACATGAAATCAGCCATGAAAATGACTGTTCCTCAAAGATTGTGCATACAGTCTGTTGTTCTGAACTTTAGTTGTACAATGACTTTCACCAACTCTTGGGTTAGGGTTTCTCATCACCTTTATATTCTTACCATTGGTATTTTTGTTTGGTTAGGGATTTTAAGCCTCTTAGTAAAGTTGGAAAAACAAAAAAAATAAGAGAAGTTGCTAAGTAACTTTTAAAAAATTGCTAGCAATTTTTTAGCAACTTTTTGTTGCTTGAGAAACTTTTGCTCATACATTGCCAATGACCATTATAGGTCCCCATAAAGCACAAATGTGCTTAAAATCAAACCAAACACCTATCCTTAAGCTTCTAACCAATCAATTAACTCCTTATGCATTCATCGAAATATATTAATGATCTTAACAAAACAAAAAAAAGCTCATTGCCACCTTTAAATGGAGACTTGAGTTTAAATAGAGATTGTTAGCTCCCAAACATGTCCCAGTCAAGTAGATGACCAAGATGTTGCTTGATTAAAGGGGATACTAGTTTATTAAGGTATCTTTATGATCCCACTTACATTCAGTTACTATTCTTTGAGTGGCTAGCTAGTTGCTTTAGTGTGGGATTTCTGTAATATATAATGTCCTCATACAAGTACATGCCATTTTTTGTAAAAAGTTTCTATTGTAAAGGATTAGTGCACGATATTTGTAATGTTCATTTTCAGGACTAAAGAACATAACTATTAAAATCACAAAGCTTCGATGAGTTGTTGTAATGGAGATTATGTGCAATATCATTTTACTAATTTTGATTTGGTTAGTAATACTATATACATATGTAAGAATAGTTAGGTTCATATATCTATCTAGTTCTTAATTGTCTGACTATTATGAATGACTTATTGCCTTTGGTTTGGAAAAATCTTTGTTGTATATAATACTCAATATATGTATTCCTTTATATTTTTTATTGGTTAATGGTCATATATGCATATAGATCCTTCAATGATGTTCCTTTTCTTTATTGGATGCACTTACTTTAGATTCTCAAAATTACTATTTATTACCTATTGGAGGGTTCTCTCTCTCTCTCTCTCTCTCTCTCTCTCTCTCTCTCTCTCTCTCTCTCTCTCTCTCTCTCTCTCTCTCTCTCCTCCCTCCCTCCCTATTCAATCTAATGAACCAATTGGATCTACTCTACATTTTAATGTCTCAAGTATTGCCTCATGGTTTGACTCATGCACTTTCCAAAGAGTCTTATTATGTGGTTTTCAACCATATTTTATTAAGTGGACATTTGATGTGACAAAAATGTTCAAATAATGAAGAATCTTCTTCTCTATTTTCCAATCCTCAAATAACCACAAGTTAGGGTTCTTCATAGAATATTGTCTAAGCCATGTGCCACTTACAACCACCACATGGATATGGTATTCTAAACCTTCACCATCTATAACAGAGTGATCCAATTTTTGTTTGGCGTGGACACAATGACACAAATAATAATCTATCCCTTCTTCATTGTCTTTAGGTGCAATAACAAAAAAAACATGGTCTACAATGATAAATGTACAAAATGCAGTCATTAATTCAGAAAATACTTAGGTAAAAGTTATAAAGTTACATATTGAAATTACAAAGATATATATATGTGTGTGTGTGTGTGTGTGTGTGTGTGTGTGTGTGTGTGTGTATGTATTCAGGTTGCACTAGATCAGAAAAGCAGTTAAAGTCAATGGATGAATCTATCTCTACTATTTCTAGTGCATGTGGGGGACAATAGGTATCAATTGGGTCAAAAACTCATATATCCCACTTGTCCACCTATTCAGTTGACTCACACTCATCCCAATTTTCCTTTACACATGATGGACACTAGAATGTCATTTTTCTTGTGTGGATATTCCATGAACCTACATCAGAGCTTCTAAAAGAGCACAACTCACTTTATCCTATTACTATGCAACAATCCTCATATGGTGGAATGTTAGTATTATCTATCAACCAAAAAAATCTATGAACCATAGAATCACCTTCCTTACCTAGACCCATTGTAGCATTACACCACTGGATGCTTGATTTTGCATATGTCAATATTTCTCCATCTTTGTACTTTAGTTCTTCACAAGCTAAGGCTCTTTTGATGCATGTACTTGCACCGTCATGCTCTCCCTTTCCATGATTAGCCTCTATGGAATTCCATATATATTGAATTCTAGAAAACCTATGCATCCTGCTCAACCAATAGAACATCTATGAATTGAGATGTGCAATCTATCTCCCTCTCGCACTAACTACTCTCTCTCTCCCATCCCCTAATATCTCTCACTCTTTCTCTCCCACTCCCTCTCCCACTGCCTACACTCTCTCACTTGCTCTCCCTCTCCCACTACCTCTCCCACCAACTACTCTCTCTCACTCTCTCTCTCCCATCCCCTACTCTCTCTCTCTCACTCTCTCCCTCTCTACTTTCTCTCTCCCATCCCCTACTCTCTCTCTCTCTCTCTCTCTCTCTCTCTCTCTCCCATCTTGCACTCTCTCTCTGCCACCCCCTACTCTTTCTCACACTCTCTCCCATCTCCTACTCTCTCTCTCTCCTCTGCCATCCCCTACTCTCTCTCTCCCCCTCTCTCTCTCATCTCCCATCCCCTACTCTCTCTCTCTTGGGCTACTCTCTCTCTATTTATCTCCCTCTCCCACTCCCTCTCCCACCACCTACTCTCTCACTTTCTCTCCCATCCCCTACTCTCTCTCTCTCTCTTGCTCTCTTCTCCCATCTCCTACTCTCTCTCCTCTCCCATCCCCTACTCTCTCTTTGGCTATTCTCTCTCTATCTATCTCCCACTCCCACTCCCTCTCCCACTACCTACTCTCTCTTTCTCACTCTCTCTCTCCCATCCCCTACTCTCTCTCTCTCTCTCCCTCTCCCACTCCTTCCCCACTGCCTACTATATCTCTCACTTGCTCTACCTCTCCCACTCCCTCTCCCACCATATACTCTCTCACTCACTCTCTATCCCATCCCCTACTCTCTCCCTCTCTCTCTCTCACTCACTCTCTCCCATCCCCTACCCTCTCTCTCTCTCTCTCCCATCCCCTACTCTCTCTCTCTCTCTATGTGTGTGTGTGTGTGTCTCTCCCATCTCATACTCTCTCTGCCACCCCCTACTCTCTTTCTCACACTCTCACACTCTCTCCCATCCCCTATGCTCTCTCTATTACACACACTCCCATCCCTCCTACTCTCTCTCACACACTCTCTCCCCCATCCCCTACTCTCTCTCCCTTAGGCTACTCTCTCTCTCTCTCTCCCCTCTCCCATCCCCTACTCTCTCCCTTTCACACACACACACACACACACACACACACACACTCCCATCACCCCCTCTCTCTTCTCCCATCCTCTACTCTCTCTCTCTCTCTCTCTCACTCCCATCCCCCCCTCTCTTTCTCTCCCTTTCTCTCTTGCTCTCCCTCTCCCATTGCCTACTCTCTCTCTCTCTCTCTCTCTCTCTCTCTCTCTCTCCCTCCCCCCCTCCCTCCATCCCTCCATCCCTCCCTCTCTATGCTCTCTATCTCTCTCCCATCCCCTACTCTCTCTCTACCACCCCCTACTCTCTCTCTCTCTCTCTCACTCCCTCTCTCTCCCATGCCCTACTCTCTCTCTTGCTCTCTCTCCCCTCTCCCATCCCCTACTTACTCTCTCTCTCTCTCTCTATCTCTCTCTCTCTCTCACACACACACATTCCCATCCCCCTTCTCCTCTCTCTCTCATGCTCTTGCTCTCTCACTCCCTCTCCCACAACCTACTCTCTCTCTCACTCTCTCTTCCCCATCCCATACTCTCTCTCTCATTCTCCCACCCCCTACTCTCTCTCTCTCTCTCTGTCTCTCTGTCTCTCTCCCTCTCTCCTACTCCCTACTCTCTCTCTCTCTCTCTCTCTCTCTCTCTCTCTCTCTCTCTCTCTCCCATCTCCTACTCTCTCTTTCTCTCTCTCTGTCCTTCTCTCCCTATCCCACCTTCTTCGATCCCCTACTCTATCTATTTATCCCTCCCTCCCTCTCTCCCTATCCCACCTCCTACTCTCTTCCCATATTCTAATCTCTCTCATTCTGTACCTTCTCTACCTCTCTCCTTCCCTCTCTATTGAAAGTTAGGTCTTAATAGTGCATGCGCACTAAAGTGCATACTCATTATTAAGACCCAAATTTTAAAAAGCTTTAAATAGCATGCACACACTATTCAAAACTTTGCATTTTACCAAGCCTAAGGCTTGGTTTTGCCTTGGGGATCCAACCCAAAGGTTTGGAGTCTCTAAACTGGTCCGAGACATATTTTTCTATAAACATACAAAAAATGATTGATTTTTCTTGTGTGCTCTCCTTCAAGTTTTCTCGTGGTTGAGCATCGATAAAATCAAGTTACATGACATTGTAGGTTTTTGTGTTAGCTATATAACCATATAATTTATTTTTTATTTGAACTATCTCAAGCCTTTCAACTATAATTTCTTTTGAATGTGTGTCCATTTTTTGTCAAAAACCAACATGTACTAATTGGGTTGTAGAGTTTAGCTCGTTCATCGAATTTTGCAATAGCTTAGTTTTTTAGAAACTAGACTCCATTCTACACACTTTGACAAAAAGAAGTTTTGATTTTAGATTAGTTTTCAATCATTTCTAAGGGGAGCACATAGATATTTCATATTTTTGGGATGTGTCCAATTAAAAAATTTATAAAAAAATACAAATTATAAAAATACCGAAAAAATCTGGGATAAACTACACAGTGTTAGGTAACTTTTGACTAGAGTGATTAAAGAATTTCAAAAAAAGGTTAATATTTTAGGGGGCCCACACTTTGTACTGTATTATGTTTTTCTGAATAAATAGTACCACTTTATGTGGCTCCCTCTTTTGAGAATCTAAAACTAAACCATTTTGAAAAAAAATTAGTAGTTTAGAAAGTAGATTCAAAGGACTACTAGTTTTGTTTTTGTCATATCTTAAAATTTTGAGCGCAACTATCTTCAAGTCCTTGTTGAAGTTCAAAAATTGATGATTTCAGAAAAAAAGGTGTCCACTTATACCCCCCTTTTGGTACCACAATTTTGTGCACTTACCCTCCCATGTTGCTTGTCTCATTGATATTCATGATCCTAGAAGTCAACTTCAAGTGTTTTCCATCATAGTTTATATGGCTCTTAGACTGAGGTACATTATAACTAGTTGATATATTCTGTAGCATCCTACTTTGCATATAACACTTTAGACAACTTTGAACATTCAAGGGCATGTTCAAGACAAACAAAACAAGGTACATATTTTATTGCAATTCACTAGCTTAAAAACAACCATTTAGTTCAAGGTTTATTCATATAAAAAGCATAATGTGTGCACCTAAACATAATTTTTTATCAAACATCAAAGGGGCTTTCTCTCAGATTGTGCAAAAAAGACGTGTCATAAAAATGTAGCAGAGAATAAATCTTACCCAAATGAAGTTGGCTACTAATCTCTTCCTCATCAAATTTGTGGCTCATAGACAATTAGCAAAATTGCTAATTCATTTTCCCATTTGCAATGGAAAATTCTATTTACAATTGGCATGATTTCTTTTCAATGGGTTTCCATTTGAGGAGAGAGTTGACTATGAAATTGGGTACACAAATGTTTGCACAAAAGTTTGCAATCACCCAGAGAACATGTGAACCAGAGACATAAATGTAGGGGAGGAATTGATTGAAAGGAACCAACATAAAAAATGTGTATAAACAAGAAAGGTGCCTTCAACAAATGTACATGAACTATAAGGAAATGATGCATGGAGGAGCATAGAAATAACATGTGGATGAAGATTGTAGTGAATAGTGACATATAATAAATGTAGATTGAATGAAATTCTTATCAAGTTTCATGTCATTTCTTGCAAGACATCTCAGTAGCTAGTGAGCTTGTTATCAAAACACTTGGTGACTTCCTTGCATGTCGTCATCCCCTGCATTTATGTCTCTAGTTTCTTCTCGTTCCTTAGGGATTGCGTACCTGGTAACTCATGAAATCAACACCACCACTAGGTTTCTTCTCAAGGAATTCTTTTAATGGAATCAAAACATGTCCTACTTCTTTATCTCTAAATGTCCCCTCTATGCGGATAGTGAAGGACTAATCAACCTTGCTGAGGCATCGCTTTGTCTAGTGAAGGACATGAGCTATTTCCAAGTTTATATGAAGAAGATAAAAGTCATTACCGAAGAAACTACAACAAGATGTTCCTTTTAAATCAAAGCCAAAAAATAATCTTCCAAAACGAAAAACCCCATTACTTGAAAATCATCATGCTGTGATTATGAATGAGAAATGTTAGAGGTGTTCAGTACATGCAATAACAAATGCACGATAGGACAAACCATTTATTGGAAATCTATCAGAGAGGTGCTCGGTACATGCACATGCTAGTGGCGGTGCAACATGAAAAGTATTTTTAAATTTTTCTCATTTTGATAAGGTTAGTATCAAATTATTTATTTATTTTTAAATATAGTTGTATAAAGTTATTATAAATTTGTAGTTCTGTATAAATTTAATATAAAATTAATCTTCAATATTATTTTTTAAAATTCTATATATGGTGTTTAATTTAAATGACTTCAATTTATTTTTATTTTAAGGATATTGTTATGTAAAATGTTACATTTAGGAGTAGAGTTATGGTTAGGGTTAGTGTTAAGATTAGGGTTAGGGTTAAAGTTAGAGTTAGGATTACCATTAGGATTAAAATTAGGGTTAGGGATAAGCTTAGGATTAAGGTTAGGGTTAGATTTAAGGTTATTGTTAGGGTCAAGGTTACAATTAGAGCTAGAGTTAGGGTAAGGGTTAGAGTTACAGTTATAGTTAGAGTTGAGGTTAGGGTTAGGGTTAGGTTTAGAATTAGAGTTAGAATTAGGCTTGGGGTTAGAAATAGGGTTAGACTTAGACTTAGGGTTAGGGTAAGAGTAAGAATTAGGGTTACAAATATAATTAGGGTTAGGGTTAGGGTTAGAATAAGAGTTAGGGTTAGAGTTAGAGTTAGAATTATAGTTAGAATATGGGTTAGAGTTAGAGTTAGAGTTAGGGATAAAATTAGGGTTAGATTTTGGGTTTATATTAGGGTTACAATTAAGATTAGGGTGAGCATTAGGGTTAGGGCTACAATTAGAATTGGAGTTAAAATTAGAGATAGCGTTAGTGTTAGAGTTAGAGTTAGGGTTAGAATTGGGGTTAGAGTTAGGTTTAAGATTAGAGTTAGACTTAGGGTTCAAGTTAGAGTTAGAGTTAGAGTTAGAGGTAGAGTTTAGGTTAGGGTTAGAGTAAGAGTAAGGGTTAGAATTAGGATTAGGGTTAGTATTAGAATAAAAAATAAATCTCTCTCTCTCTCTCTCTCTCTCTCTCTCTCTCTCTCTCTCTCCACACACACACACACATATTTATTCCCACTTATAAAAAATATAATATTATTTCTAGTTAGTAGTACATATAGGATTAGGTTAAGGTATATAATTTACTAAATAATTAGCACAATCACATATAGAGTAAGAGTTAGAGTTAGGATCCAAGGTTTACAATTTCATTTATATGAAACTTAGTGTTATAGTTAGGATTAATACATGGTGAAATTTTACACTAAAATAAGGGACATGGTTAAGGGAAGTATGAGATTTAGGTGTAGTGTTGGGTGCAAATATGATCAAATTTGGGATATATATTTTAAATATGTCTTGACTAGTGGAAAAAAATTAATTGTGTCTTGTTTATGAAAGGGAAATTATAAGTCCCAACACAACTATTTAGATGATGTAAAAAATGTGAAATAATAGATTCTTATCAAATTTATGGAAATCATTTCTCCATGATGATGTGAGAAAATTATATACTATTGAATTTTTAATAATGCTAATGCAAGTTGTATTACAGTGATTAAGAAATGTAATCAATAAATATGTCGATCGTTAAGGACATCTATTTAGACTTGTGATTTTCTTTCTTAAGTAACATATTTAGTAACCACATCCATTGAAGAAATATTTTGTACAAAAATAAATTTATTTTTTCTTGTTCTCTTCTTCATGAAAGTTACATAGAATAATGGAGAAATAAAACTCCCTATACAACTAATTAGAAGTAAAATTTTGAAACCAGAGACAAGAATGAACTATATACAAAACAATTCTCTGTAATGGTGTAAATACGTGTCATGTTCTTCAATGACTATGATTCCTTTGCAACCTTTATTTGAACAATGTTTGTAAAAAACTTCTTTCATCATTGAGGGAAACCCATCCAATTTTGTAGATGTGTCACGAATAAATTTTTCTGCATCTTTCATCTGCATTACTTCCATTTCCTCAACATAGCCAATTGACAATATTGTGTTCTCCACAACATTAATTATAGTTGTGCATGAATCTTTAATTATTTGTAGGCATTTGTCAAACTTAGTCTCAAAGAAATCATTTGAGGTCATTCAAGTAGTTAGGCTAGTATCAATAATGTTTGATTCTCTGTTCGAGACATCCATAACTCAAATAATAACCTCCAAACTTATAAACAAACATCATTATATAGAAATAATCAGAATAAAAAAGTATTAATAATTAACATAAATTCTTTCAAATGAATAACATTCCAAATAAGATAAATAAAAATCAAAACTATTTCAAATGAAACATTTAGATTTTAATGTTTGAAATATGGTGGCATTGCCTTCCACTTTTCAAAATCACAAACATAAATATTAAAAATAATCTATATATACTATGAAAAATATTTAAATAAAACACATACATAATATAATTAAATAATGAAAAAATACAAGCTAAATATATGATTCATCTATTTTAAATTAATTATTAACTTTAGTAAATACAAGTTTTATTGATATGACGACCTTGCCATCCACATTAATGATAAAATTTAATTATGAAACATGAAAATGTAATATTTTGAAACATGCAAATATAAAACCATTATGAAACATACAAATCTAAAACATGCAAACTGAAAGCATTTTGAAATATGCAAATCTAAAACTAACATGGAACATGCAAATCTAAAACTAAATTGAAAGATGAACAATAAAAACGTGCACATGAAAAGTATTATCAAATATATAAATCAAATAGATTTTGAATACAGTTCAAATTCTAAATTTAAATCAAACATGCAAGGCTAAACTGTTACATGCAAATCTAAACAATTTTGAATGCAATTCTAAATATGAGATGAAACTATTTAACCTAAGTCAAAGTAGAATATTATAACTAATTTTGAAACTAAATCAACATCTAAATCTAAATACATAACTAAATCTAAATCTAAATACAAAATAAAATAAAAAATAAAATATAAAAAATAGACATCTCACCTGCAAAAAAATTACTCTAGAACTTTAATATACTATTCAAAAACTCCAATCTACTCCAATAATCTCCACCTCTTCCTCCTTAAAGAATACAAAATGAAAATGAAATGAGGAGCATTTGTTTTATAACCTTTAATAGGCCCCTCATATCCCTCAATAGATGTTTCTTGACATTCCACAAATTTGTTTCAAATTCCCCCACCCCCCAACAAAATATAAGAATTAAATTGCGTGAAAACATATATTTAACAAAAAGAATATGTTTCATATTTAAAATTTTAAAGAAATTATTTCAACCCTATTTGTTGGGCCCCTATTTTTTTGGGCCCTAGTATTTCGGCCTACATTTGGCTTCCTATTATTTTGGCCAACTCTTATTTTAGGAATATTTTTTTAATTTTTTAATTTAATAATTTTATATTTAATTTAATACTTTGTAATTGCTCCCAGTTGATAAGTAGGAGATGGTTTCCACAATAATTCAAATTGTGATATTGCTATCAGTATTTAACTATTCCTAATTCTTTTTTTAATTAATGGAAAACATTTTTGGCATATTCGTGTGCTTGGATTTCCATTTGTGCTCTCATTGTATAGAATGCCTCTCAGATTAACCAGTATAGACACAATATTTATGTATGCCTTCAAAAAGATTGCTAAGATTTTGTGGGGATTAATTGAATGTTGTTTCATTTGTTTAATATGTTAATTTATGTGTAGTTTTTGTATTGAAAGTAGATGTGCTTATAAATTTTTATTGAGGTTGATGTTTTAAAATTTTTTTTGCCACAATCTTATATTATTACTTACATTTATGTGCAATTTGATACAATATCTATGTCATTTGTAAAGCTTTTTTAGTTAGATTTCTTAAAAGTTGATTATATAGGACATTTATATCTTTCAAAATATCATTTAATTTTTATTTGGTGGAACAAACAAATTACCTTACATTGTACATATTCTCTTGATATATATTGAAATAAATTCCTCTTCATTCATATGATTTTTTTCTCAATCATTTCACTTCCCCTACCTCCTAGATCTTATTCCTCCCACCCTAGTGTGGACTTATATTAACTCAACTCAAATTTGTTTATCTGACTCTTAGCATTGTAAAGATGTTTCAATTTACATCATAGGTACAATATTCATTGTCCTATTTTCATGATGCTTCTACCATAACCATTAGTGAGTAATCGTCACCCAAATAATGCATTTTTTCTCAATGCTGCTACCACAAGCATCTTTGAGTAATTATCAACTAAATAATGTAATTTATTACCCATTTGAACATAGATATAAAAATATTGAGCTTCTAAAACTTAGCATTTTTCTTGAAACCCTTGCATTTATTTTTGGAAGATATCTTTGAGTTTCCAAGATGTTTCACTTTAAGGATTATTTGTTTTATAACTTTAACAATATTTTTAGTTGAGTACATTAGTTCAAACACAGTGTATGGAATACTTGTACATTAAATTAGAATTAAGATGGATTTAAATATATTTATTATAATTTAAATATCATTTATTAATATATTTTACATTTTTATTAGTCTATAAGTTAAATAAATTAGAATTTTGCATTCTTATGTTTTCCAATTTTATTACAATAATCAAAAGTTTAGATAATTTTTTTGTCCTTGTAAAATATATTGTTAAATCAGATTTTTTTTTTTTTTTAACAAACTAATTTAAATCTCATGACTTTCTATGTTCTTGGAAATGGAATAATGCTAAATTTTGTAACTTAGTAATCATACAGAGAGGTCAAGACAAAAAATATTGTTATTACATTTGTCTTGAAATATAATTAGTGGTCATGTGTAAAAAGAATGGCCATCTTCACCACAAAAGTCTATACCAATGTACACCAACCACAAACACAAAAGCTAGAGCATATGAGAAATGCTCTAGCTTTTTATGTTTGCAACTTCCCTTAAAATTGTTTATGTTTAAGATGATATTATCTTACTTACCTCAGGTACAATGCACAATGTGCAGTGATGCATTTAAATACAATTCTCTAGCACCTTGTATATCTACAATATTAAAAGTATGATATACTACAATTATTTGTCAACTTTATTACTTCAACAATGGAAGTCATTTCGAACAAACATTTACCAAGAAACAATGCTTATGTACATGAAATGTAACACCCAAACATGTTAGCAATGTTGTGCTTGTGCCTTCAATTTTATGTTTCCAATTTCCTACATATGCCTTATGCTTCCTTACTTGCATATAATATATTTTTTATTGCTCCCCATATTATCCTTTTGTTGTTATTTGTAGCCCTTCATAAGGGAGATATTTAAGCTTGACAAAAGCCCTTGTGAAATTTTGAAAAGAAGAGCCTCTTGAATATATATTCAAAAGGTATGGCACTAAAATACATAGATTTAAAATTTATTTCTATTCATTTACATTTTAATGTCAATGTAAGATTATGAGGTTGTAATCACTCATAGAACTACAAAACATCGTGGGAGACATAACCCAATCCACAATATAATATAATTGCAATACTTGAATTTAGTTTGATCTTAAAAATTTTACAAGATAAATTTTGTTCTTTTTGATGATGGATCTAGTGTGATCTTAAATTTGAATTGAAAAATGTACACAATTTAATTTAAAACACTATTGTAATAAATAATACATTTATAATTAAGAGAAACCTAATTTTGTAATTACATTGAAATTTAATATTTAAATTGAAATAAATGTGTTAATTGAACCAAATTGAATATAGTTATTAAATAATATAGTTATATTTGTTATAGAATAATACTAAAGCGAATCTTTATAACACCTTGAAAAATGATTTTTTAGATACAAAAAATTAATATTGAATTCAATAAAAACAATTAAAATTATGGGTCAAATAGAGGCCTTTTTCTCCCTGGGAAAAATAACACTCATTTCAATACTTAAATCCTTCAAAACTACTTTAACTTTCACAAAGGCATGTCTTGTAGCTTGGATTTTCTTTTGACCCAACACCAAAGATTGGAGTAGTGACAACCATCCCAAATGGTTGTACCTCATTTGGAAGCACATTTTATTTTCTCAATTCCTTTTCCATCAAAAAAATGACACTTATCTCTATACCTACATCCTCTAGAGTTGTTATATAACTAATACAAACACATGTCTTGTAGCCTATCTTATTTGATAGTGAAAGATAAGGGATGAATCATGTTGCTTCTCTTGAGATTCCTAAAGTATTTACCACTTTTGATAGCTCAAATACAATAGTTAGTCACCATGAACAAAATCAAGGTAATGCCTATTGTCATCATATGGGCATCCAGATGTACTAAATAACTTGACGCAAGGATTTGATTCACTTTCTAAATTAATAGATATTGATTCATTTTTATTACTTTCAAGAATAATAGTTCCATTGGACCTAAGCTTCTTTCTTTGAGGCTCCAGTTTATCTGTAAAATTTTGACATAGTCAAGGAGAGAGAATCCTAAAAGGAGATGTCCAAACTTGTAGCTAGATTAAACCACAGTAGAAACACCTAAATAAACTCATAAGAAATAACCCATAATGGAAGAAAGATCATTGAACTATGATCAAGTTGTCCCACTAATGCATCTACTATATCACCATTACCAATATACTAATGGAATAAGATAAATAAATCAACCGCCTCTTCCACAACTGATCATCTCTTAAATTATGAAACTACAAACATAGGCTAGTTATCCTAGTTGCTTCTCTGAATCTATTGTAATCTCCTAATCATATAGTAGTCTTGCTACATTTGGAACTAATTTAAAAAGAAATTTTTTCCTATATATATAAGATTTCTAGCCACAATTCATCTTATTTGATCATTCATTTCCAAGATTAAAAAAACAACTTATAATTACAAAAAGATACATTAGGACTCAAATCATCAGAACAAATCCCAATAAATACATAATGTCATATGTGTCAGACCTAACTAATGATGTAACTGAGAATTCTATGAATGTATATAAAAGAGTCATATCAATTGTTAAATTGTCATTGATTTCAAGTCTTTGTTGGTTAGATATTATGCTAATTCAATAGAGTGCCATAATAATTTGATTGATGGAGATGATTTAAAGAAAGTATGTTGATGACAAAGTTGGTAAGTATGGTATTCAATGGGAACATGAATAATTTGGACAATAATACTGTAATGGTGGTTTGATTATTTTACAATAATGTAATTATCTATACAAGCTACACTGAGTGACAAGGTGAAAGAAGGAAGATAATGTTCATTCAGTGACTATAACATACACTGAGTGTTTGACTAAGAAAAATGAAATTTTAGTGTTACCTAAGCAAGTTTAGTATTGACCAAGTGATATATTACCTGAGTGAAATGATATATTCACCAAGTAACAATAAGAAGAACAAGTTTGCAAAGATGGAATATGAGGTAAAGATAGAATGTGAGGTAAAGATAGAATATGAGGTTGAATTTCGGTGGAAATACATAATGTTCAAGAAGTTCAAATGCATGAGTCAAATTTTGTTACAAGATCCATGGTTGGAAAAATACAAGGAAGATCCAATGATGGAGATTGAATAAGGATAAGGATGATAAAATAGTTATGTGAAAGTTTTATTTTCTAAGTGACTAAAAGTGATGAATCTAAGACCAACGATTGTGATTAATCAATAATAATTGGAAGAATCTAGAAGCACAAAGACTACTATTTAAGGAGTAGTTGAGAAAGGTTTTGGTTGATGGTTGGATGCTAATTGTTATTGTTAAATTAGTGATTGTGAAAGTTGTTGAAGCTGAAAGAATTAAGCAAAAGAAAGAGGAAAAGAGAAAAGGTAAAAGTAGAGTTAAGGAACAAAGTGGAAGCGATAGGATTTGTACCCACCATTTCATTATCCTAAACCACTTTAGGGATGAAACAAAAATATTCATCCTCTTCTATCTATTTTTCTCTACAAATAAGAGTATCAAAGGTTTTAAGAAGAAAGCATATGCTAATCTTGCCTTCCATGAGGGTTTGTTATTACTCATATATGAGCATTTTAAAGCTCAAACCCACAGAAGTGTTGTGTCCCATAAGGCAGAATCCTCAAAGGAAAGAAAGAGCTCTTACTTCCCTTCGGATATAGAGGATAGTGTAGGTCTAAATTCAGACGATGAAGAGGACGTGGCTAAAATCATGAAGGACATGGGCATGAAGAAGAAAAAGAAGTTTGGGAAAGGAACAGAGAGAAGGATAAAGAAAGAGGAAAAATTAGAGGAGGATTACAATAATGAGGAAGAGGGGATGGAAATGGGTAAGGAGGGTAATGTGAAAGAGGTGGGCTTCAGTAAGGCTCAAGCAAGAAGGAAGGATGACAACCCTGTCAAAAAGAAGGAGGAGTAGGGAGAAGGAAGAAGAGAAGGCACTACGTAAGGGTAAGGAGATCAATCTTGAAGCTTAGGAAGAGAGTAAAGAGGAAGATGGTTTGGCCAAAACCATTGTTACTTTTCACACTAAGGGGAGCAAAATTGCATGAAGGAACTCTCATTCTAGCACTACAAAAATGGATTTGGTTAGAGAGCATATCCACCTGGAGGTTTTGGAGGGAAGGGATGGAAAAATTTAGTTGGAGGAGCTCCTAAACTTGACTTTGGTGATTCTAAGCAATAATGTGAGGGAAATTGGGATAAACCTCCTAAACAATACCCGCAATAGTATGGTGAATAATTTTCAGTCCATTAATTGGATTTTTCATGAAATCAAATAGATTAAGTATTAAAGTGGGGTTGTCATTGCACCAAAAGACTGATCTATCAATGCTCAATACAACCACTCAACTTATAGTACATAGGAGGTGGTTAAGTCCTTGTTACGAATCCCAAGGGGAGCATTTACCAAATTTCCAACAATCTCCCCTCAGCGTTACCCGAGGGTCTGAGGATTCAAACCTATGACCAAGCTCTGATACCACTTGTTAGAGTGAGGTTGCCATTGCACCAAAAGATTGACTTGTCAATGCTCAATACAACCACTCAACTTATAGTACATAAGAGGTGATTAAGCCCTTGTCACAAATCTTGAGGGGAGCATTGACCAAATTTCCAACATTAATTTCAAGATGCAGGGGTAGGAAAGGATAGAAGGGAGGATAGGAAAGTTAGAATTAGCAAGTTGGATGTGAGGGTTTTTGAGATTGAAAAAAGGGTGGAAAGGATAGAGAGCTCTCTCCATAGCTCAGCTAACCAGAGCCTCAACATTATAAAAGGTCTTAATGATAATATCATTTAACTACACTCAATGATGGAGGAAAGTGAAAAGCTAAAGGAGGAAAAGGACAAAGAGGAAACCAGGGCTAATGATGAAGATGATTCTTTGCAAGATGAGAGCCCAAGAAAAAGGAGGTCAAAAAAGAGGAAGGGGGAAGAGGAGGAATCTCTAGATAATATTCAATTGAATAATAATGAGGCTGAGGCCAATGGAGAGTTGGAGCTCAATAATATGGAGTTGGTTAAAGAAATGGTGACTAATCGATGCTCCTAGTTTTTGCCTGTACCCTAGCTTTTGGTTGTTTGTATTTTGTCTACTTATAATGGTCATGTATGACCTATTGTTTTTGTGTTGCTTTGTTTCTAGACTTGAACTTTAAGTAGTATTTTGTTGTTAACTGGTGGGTTTTAAGAACCCCTATTAAAACTTGTTTTACTTAATCAAAAAATAAAGTAGAAGTGAGAAGGAATGATTTAACCAGAAAAGAGATCAAAAAGAGACTGAGCATAAAAGAGATATGAACAAGCAATGTAGTACTAAACCTAACACATTAATTTATAATGTTACTTTCTTACCATTATAGTAGAAAATATTTTAACCAAGTGGACCTAACATGTCTATGAAATCTTGTATGGTATAATCAATTAGTGTTATTTATAAGTCCTTTAGATCAAGTCACTCTTTAGATAGGATCAAGGAGTGATAAGGTCTAGATGATCTTTTGGTGTAAATACTCTAACAAGGTCACATTAACAATGTGTCTGTAAACCTTAAATAAGGTTGGCTCATAGTAGAAGTCACTTTAGAAGAATAAAAATTTAGGGTTGCTGGTCCCAAGTGGTTTTCCCCTTTATAGGGTTTCCACATTAAAAATCTTGTTGTTAAATGTGTGAATGTTGTTATTTTGGAAGTTAATTTTCATGATGTTTAATTTTTTTTACTAAAAATCAATAATAACTAGAGAACATTATAGTTATATTATGATATTTGGTTATAAAAAAAGCAATGAATGAACAATTTGGAGTAATTTGATTAAGTGGGTTATTAAGTAGATGAATGAGATTACTGAGTGATTTATTTTTATGTTTATGGAGTTTTTTTGGTACTGAAGTATTTTAAGGGACTATAGAACAAATGGACATAATAGTTTAATCCCCTCCCTCCTTGGGGCCTTCTCAGTTATCTAAAATTGGTATCAAAGCATAGTGCTTGGAGAAATAAGTTTAAAAGAACTTGAGTTAAAGATCTAAAGATGTATATGACAAATATACCAAAATTGACAAAGGAGAATTTATCATCATGGAAAGATAGAATGAGGTTACATTTATTTGGAATTGGAAATAATATATTGCACCTCCCACTCCTTTGATAGTGGAAAAAATGACCGAAAAGAGGAATCAAAATAGCTTGATGATTGAGATTGAATCTATACTTAATGATATTGAGTTTGATGATATGAAGAACTACACCAATGCTAAACAAATGTGGGACAAATTGGCATTGTACACGGTGGAGATCTAAATGTGCTGACAACGAAAGTTGAAGTCTCAGAGGCAAGTATGATGAAATGTAAATGAAAGAAGGTGAAAATGTTTCATAGTATGGGAATCAAATCAAAGATGTTGTAAGTGAAATCAGAGTCGATGGAGTAATTATCAATGACAATGAAATTGTAAGTAAACTTCTTAGAACTCTTTTGCATGTTTATGATATTAAAGTTTCTACAATTCAAGAAATGAGAGCCATGCATTGTAATGTTTTGATACTTGACCTTTTAGTTGGTCGGTTGACTGCATTTGAATTAAACAATTATGATAATAGTATGATTGCACTTGGAAATGCTTTTACATCTTCACTAACTATTGAAAGTTTAAAGAAAGAAACTAAATTTAAGGAAAAAAATGAGATTGAATCTACGGATGATTTGGATGAAATTTGAACATTGCTTGCAAGAAGGTTATCAACAGGTAAATGAAAATTTAAAGGTAATTTGATGTAGGAGCATCCTCGGTTGGCTTGCAATCCTGCATGTTTGGAGAGATTTTGGCTTAGAGTTGGGAACTTGGTAAAGGAAGGAAGTGTAACTCAATTAATGAAGGCATTTGAAAAATCTTGGGGCATTCGATTGTAGTGTTGCTTGTGTTAGCCCAGTCGATGAATGATATCAATTACTTTTGGAAGACTCAACACATATTGTTGCTCAACATATACTATGGATCTCGACATACACTGTGAAGCTTGGTTATGCTTGGGAGCTTGACAAGGTCTAGGAGCTCAATAATGTCTATAGTGCTCAACATGCACTAGGAGCTCAATAGTGCTTGTGAATTTGTTGATTCTCAGCTTGGTCTTTGTTCTTGTTGGTGCCGAGTTGCTTGTGAGCTAAATGTTAGTATTTAATTTATATACAAGTATTTAATTTGTGTTGTAGCCAACTTGTGGCTTAGTTGGGCATAAGTAGGGGGTCTTGTAGAGTCTTTAGGTATGAGGAAGAGGATCCATCTTGGAGAAGAGGATGTCAATTTTGAAGAGCTAGTAGTTGTAGCTTGAGAAATAAAAGATTTCTTGGTGGACCTAAGGGTATAAGTGTGGATTCTTCTTGGCATTCATATCCAGTTATGGATTTGGACTAGCTAAGATTGAAATTGTAAGTTGGATCTTGCAAAACTTATATTGTAATTGCTATTTGTATTTGGCCCTAACCTGAAAGGCCTTACAACTGGACATATTGCATGCAATTAGTTATTTATGAATAAAGATTTGTGATTTGGTATCAGATCTTGGATGATTGTTTCTTTTCTATTGTGTTTCTACTATGTAGTTATTTTTTGGGGGTAGGACATCTCCCTTTGGGATTCTCCTACCTTGCACTTCATTAGGTGGTATTAGAGATAGGTTGTTACTGAGTGTGTAGAAAGTTTGCACTAGGATATTGGGTTGGAGAAGGTTGATCTTGTGGAAGTTGATTGATCTTCTAGATTGGTGGATCTATTTCTTAGGGTTTGTGAAATTTTGGAAGATGCCTCTAAGAAGATTGGACCCTAGGGAAATTGATGATCTTAATGTTGCTGTGGAAGAAAGATCTTAGAAATGATTAGAGCATAATTTAGATCTAACATTTCATTGAGGAAGAGTGACATGATTACTGAAATAGTGAGTGCTTTAGGTGGTGTACCTAGGAATGTGGGTATTGAAGGTAGTTGATGAAGTTGCTGAAGACTTTTAAGTTACTAGATCTAGTGGCAAGGATAGAACTAATTGGGTGGAGAGACCTATAGGAATTAGGGCTAGTCAATTAGCTATATCTAGATCTCAATTGAAGCTGAAGCATAAAATAGGGGTTTCTAATTTCTCAGGTATTTTGACTCCTAAAGAATTGATTAATTGGTTTGGTGAATTGGAAGACTACTTTGAGATTAAGGATATTGAGGATCCACTCAGAGTAAGTTCTCACAAACTAAGATGAAGGAGCATGTTGCTCTTTGGTAGAAAGAATTGCAAAGAGAAAAAGAGGAGGAAGGTGAAATGAAGATCACTAGATGGAGGTTGATGGTGACTAAGTTGAAGGCTAAGTTCATTCTTGTAGATTATTCTCTTGAGTTGTTTAAGAGGTTGTAGAATCTAAACTAGAAAGATATGACTATGAAGGATTACTGAGGAGTTCTACAAGTTGACTATTTGGTTTGGTCATAGAGAATTGTCAAAGGAAAAAGTAGCTCAGTACATTAATGGTTTGAGATTCAATATTCAAGATGACATTGGTATGCTGGATATTTTTTTAGTTGGGGATGCTTATCAATATGCTATGAAGGAAAAAGATAAGTTGAAGAGCAAAATTCAAGGTAATGCTAGAGGGAAGGAGAAGCAAGATAACTTGATACAAGCTAAACCAAGTGCAGAAGGTGAACCAAAACCTATGGATTAGAAGAGGAGGATAGGTGGAGGTGGGTTTAGAGGTACTTGCTATAGATGTGGTGAAGTAGGGCATAAATAATTTGAATGTCCACATGGTAGGAAAGTTACTATGATGAATGAGGTTGTAGTCCAAGAAAATCAACCTGGGCAAGGAGAGAATTTATTGGCTTGACGAATACTCATTAGTTAGAGGACACTAGATTCTTGTCAGAGGACTAGTTTATTTAGAACTTGTTGTAAGTTTGGTGGTAAAGTCTACAAGGTGACTATGGATAGTGGTGTTGAAAATATAAGATGAGTAATTGAGAGGGGAAAAGTGAATCAGTTATTGCTAAAATAAATCCTAGATCCCTTAGATGTTAGTACAAAAATGCAAACTGCAAAACTGAATACTACTGAAGCTCGGTAATAACTAAATTGGCTTAGTAAATTCTTAACATATAAATATCTAGATGTTGTTTGTGATTGACATTGAACTAAGCTACAAACACATAATAGAAAATAGCATGAACACATATGACACCAAGATTTAATGTGGAAACCCAAATTAGGGAAAACCACCAATTGCAACTAGTTACTATTTTTCACTCTTCTAAAGTAAGCCATGTTAGGAGCCAACCCTATTAAAGGTTACAAAACACACTGTTAAGTGTGACCCAGTTAAAATTTTTAATCACCTTGTTAGGAGTGCCCTTGTTAGAGGTCTTGAGATAATTCAATAGAACTACCACCTTCTTAGAGGATTTGCAAATAGCTGTCAAGCCAATTTTGTTAAGAGATTTAGATCACTGCTACAATGGTTAGAGAGTAACAATGAGATGACTTGATTTAAATATAACTAATTTTCTGATTACAGATCTCTGTTCTAGCTTGTACTTGATCCTTCCTAATTGAATATAGCTTTGTTTCTCCATAAGGATATTATGCTTATCCTTCACATTCAATTCCTCTTCTCATTATTAAATGTTCAATAACATCTTCTTTGCCTTGCACTTTCATTCCCACTTTGTAATCACAACTTGACCTTATATTATATCTTCCTCTTTGTCAAGTCAGCTCAAATACAACTTAGAATAATTAATATTCATCACCTTAGTCGGCTCTAATCAATAGATAAATCAATTAACCTTAATATGCCAAAATAAGAAAATCCTTTGTTAGCTAACCCAGCTCGGTAGAAGCTAACTCAGAAATGATTTCCTTTGTTAACCAATAGAAACTCGGTTAACACTACACACTCATGAAAATCCTTTGGCAACTGAGTGAGCTTGGTTAGCAATGGTTCCATCCAACTTTCCTTCATTAATCGAGCGAGCTTGGTTAACACTCACTTTTTGCAACTTTTCCTTTGACACTCAAGTGAACTCAGTAAACACTGCCTTTTGAACTAGGAAAGCAAAAGAATGCTCAATAGACACTGAGAACTATCTTCACTACTTGAGTGAGCTTGACATATATTGACTAATAATGATATGAAATTTGTGTAACATCAAAGACAACACATAATTAATTAATTGTATCCAACAGATGGTAGTACTGATAACCTTGTTGCTAAGGAGATGGTTTAGAAACTTGGTTTGAGAAGAGTGAGACATCCTTATCCTTGTAGAATTGGTTGGTTGCAAGGTGAGCATGCTTTGAAAGTGAGGGATCAATGCCTTGTTGATTTCCAGATTGGGTAGTATAAGGATCAAGTGTTGTGTGAAATTTTGGACTTGAACAGTTGTCATGTGTTGCTTGGTAGATGTTGGCAATATGATTGAAGGGTTGTGCATGATTGTGTTAAGAATGTGTTTACTATTGAGAAATGTGGTATTCCTTGATTCCTTTATAGAATGTATAACTCGGTAGGAGGAACCTGAGTAGTGGTAGCCAAGTTGAGTTGTCAGATTTTGAGAAGGTTGGAGATCAATATGGAAAGTAGACCTATAGCACATTGAGGATGTATATGAAGAGGGAGAAGAAGAATAAGGGAAAGAGTGTACAAGTTGAAGACTTGAAGGATATGTATATTAAGAATCATTTTGAGATTTATGTGTTGAATCCCAGAAGATGTTCTTCTAGCTATTGAGAACATCTTTTTGAACCTGGGGTGTCTAATGCATGAGCATCCTTGGTTGGCTTGGATTTGGGAACTTTGTAAAGGAAGTGTAACTTAGTCAATGAAGGTGTTCGACAAAGCTTGGAGCACTCAATTGTAATGTTGCCTGAGTAAGCTTAGTTGATGAAGGAGCTTGGTTTCTTCTAGAGGACTTGACACATATTTTGCTCAACATATATTATGGAGCTTGGCATACATTGTGAAGCTTGATAATGCTTGGGAGCTCAATAAGGTCTAGGAGCTCAACAATGCCTATGGTGCTCAACATGTAATGGGATCTCGGTAGTGCTTGTAAATTTTTTGATGCTTGGCTTGGTCTTTCTGGCACTCAACTTGGCCTTGATTCCTGTTGGTGTCAAGATGTTTATGAACCAACTGTTAGTATTTAATTTATGTATGGATATTTAATTGATGTTGTAGCCGATTGTGGCTCAACATATATTTAATGTGAGGGATTTAAATTAGTTTGTAATGAACTATGTTGACTTGTGGCTTAGTTGGGTATAAGTAGGGGCTCTTGTAGAGTCTTTAGGTATAAGGAGGAGGATCCATCTTGGAGAAGAGGTTGCAAATTTTGTAGAGCTTGTAGCTACGACTTGAGAACCAGGGGATTTATTGGTGAACTTGAGGGTAAAAGTGTAGATTATTCTTAGTATTCTTATCTAGTTGTGGATCTAGACTAACTGGGATTGAGATTGTAAGTTGGATCTTTTGGGATCTCACATAAATGATATTGTAATTTCTATTTGTATTTGGCCCTAACCTAGAAGGCCTTACAACTAGGAATATTGCATGTAATCTATTATTTATGAATAAAGAGTTGTGATTTCGGTGCAAGAGCATCCTTGGTTGACGTATTATCATGCTTACTTGTGTTCATTCTTCCAATTGTTGCTGAGTTGCAGCAATTGCCGAGTGCCAATAATTTTGCAGAATCCATCAAGTTGAAGTTATCCCACACATGTTAAAACTCAAGTTAGTATGTTATCACATCTCACTCTATAGTGTGTGTCGAGTTATCCAATGTGTGTCAAGTGTTCCTTCATGTGCCGAGTGAAACTGTTGATGCCGAGTGTCAACATTTTGGATGAGTTTTATGTGTTTTGGTTCTTAATGGGATCTGACTTGCATGATTAATTTTCATTGTGACTTTAATGATAAGTTCTTTTCTTCAAATGTGTGCAAACCATTTTTGGGTTGGCCTTTCTAATTTGTAATGTTCTATAATCTTCTGTAAGTTGTTTTGGCAAAGTATAAATAGGGTGTTTAGGCTTAGAGTTATAATAGATTTTTGGGAGTAGAACTTAGATATTTGAAGGGTTTTGGAAAGTTGGTTGCACATGTGTATAGAAGTGCAAATTTGAAGTTGGATCTTAGATCTTGAATGTATATTGTATCTAGCCGTAATCGAAAAGGCCTTACAGTTGAGCATGTATGCTAATTATTTGATGAATCAATAAAACTATCTTCTTCTCTCTTTGTGATGATGTTATCTTTATGTGTTTACTTCTATTGAGTTAACTTTGCAAGGTTGGTTTAGATTGTTAGGAAATCCTTTGGCCCTAATTATTTATTTCCCTCCTTGCATCAAGTGGTATCAGAGCCCAAGGTTCATCCTTGTGGTAATTGGATCATATAGAACCCTAATTTGATTTTGGTTGTAGGGTTGCAAATCTGTGGATTTGACCTATAAGTTGTAGAGTATCACAATCTTGTAGGAACCTAATTTGTAAAGATGGTTCAAGATAGAGAATATGCTAATAATGTTGTGTTAGATTCATTGAGACAAATTATAGCTAGATTAGATGTTGTAGAGACAACCCAGAGGAGAGGAGCACATCTTGATGATGTGAGTGATAATGAAGAAGTAGCACCAAACCCTAATCCAAAACTTGGAGAAGATCAAGATGAAGACATATTGTTGAGAGTATTGGCTAGGGCACATTCAAAGCCTACTATAGAAGTTATTCCTTGTGATGGGAAATTGGACACCAATGCTATTTTGGATTGGATCTCTAACATGGAGAAGTTCTTTGAGTATGAAAACACTCCTAATAATAGGAAGGTGAAAATTATAGTTACTAGGCTGAAAGGTAATGCTTCACTATGGTGGGAGCATTTGCAAATTGATAGACAAAGGAGATGAAAGGAAAATATCAGAACTTGGGTGAAAATGGTGAACAAGGTAAAGAACAATTTCCTTCTTGCTGATTACCAAGTTAGCTTGTTGAGAAAGATGCAAAATTTGAGACAAAGAGACATGAGGTTGAAAGAGTACACTGAGGAATTCTATAGATTGGACATCGGATCTGGACATGTGGATGATGATGCTCAAAAAATTGCAAGATATCTAAATGGATTGAGATCTGGAATTCAGGATGAGATAAGTTTTGTGAAATTGGAAAGTGTACAGGAAGCATATCAACATGCCTTGAAAGCTAAGGATATCTTGAAAAAGAAGCACAAAAAAAGACAAAGAGGTAGAGGTGGTAGATTCCATAGAGGCAGAGGTAGATCTTATGGTGAAGGTGGTAGATCTAACAGTTTTGTGTAGGATAAAGGAAAATTTTGAATGGAAGAATGATGAAAAAGACAAGACCAAATGGAAAGGTGGTAGGTCATACCAAGGAGGTACTAGTTCTTACTGAGTAAGAAGTAATTCTCATCCTAGAGGTGGTTTTTGTGGTAAATGTTTTAGATGTGTTGAAGAAAGTCATAGATCTTTTGAATGTAGATCCTCTAAAATTGGGCAAGATAATAGAAATGTTGTGATTCAAGAAGAAAATAAGGGTTCACTAAGTGGACCTACCTAAGGTTGGAGAAAATCTTATGGTTAGAAGAACCTTATGTAATAAGGGAAGTGACAAGGAACCAACTGTAAGGAGAAGTCTTTTCAAGACCAAATGTAAGATGGCTAAAAAATGTTGCAAGGTGATCATTGATAGTGGAAGTTCAACTAATCTAGCATCAAAAGAACTGGTTACAAAGTTGTAGTTACAAAGGCTGAAGCATCCTAAACCCTATCATGTTTCATTGATCAAAGATGAGCATAAAATATTGGTAAGTGAACAATGTTTTGTGAAGTTCAATATTGGACATTATTTTGATGAAGTTCGATGTCATATTATGCCTATGGATTGTTGTCATATTTTTTTGGAAAGACCTTGGGAATATGATAGATATGTTGTACATGATGGAAGATTGAATCAATATACTCTTTGGGTGAATGAGGGAAAGAAAATATTGTTGCCTTTGATTGAAGGTTTAGATGAGGTTAAGTGTACTTGTAAGAATTTTCCATAGGGAAAAATTCACCCAAGACCAAGGAACTCAAGCACAAGCACAATAGTAGACCAAAAGAGTATGATCAAAATGATGATATGATATTCATTCAATGTATGAAAGTAAACTATTAGTGACTATATATAAAGGCCTGTAGAATGCTTCTAGAATGCATAGGAATCAACAACATGATAAGTCATACAACCAGGCACATGTCCACTAGGTGCGGGTTATCCTCCATTAAGCACAACAGTAAGTGCGTTGATGAGAGGATAAGCCTACAAAGGTGTAGCACACAAAATTATGTTGTAGACACTGTGTGCTAAATTAGGAGTATGAATAACTATGTTTTCTACATGACAACCTAGTTAATTATGCAAACTCTAGTGTTGTAGACACCATGTGCTGAATTAGAGTTGGTTACTCCAGTGTTGTCAACATGACAACTCATAAGAGTTTGAAAACTCCTAAGTATCTCACCTAAGAAATAATAAAATAATGCATTAACCTAAGTAAACTTAAGTAAAGTGTAATAAGTAAATACTTATTTACACCAATAGTACTACTATGAGAATTTGCATGATTAATGGAAAGCAATTTGAAAAAGAAGTAAAGAAGAATCAAGCCTATTTTTCCATAATTCTTAGAGGATCGAGTGTTGGTAATAATGATCGAGTGACAATAGAAGCTAGTAATGACTGAGTAATAGATAGTGGTAGCAAAGTACTAGAATAAATTAAAGAATTGTTGAATGAGTATAAAGAGATTGTTGCAGAGGATATTCCTAATGATTTACCTCCAGTGAGATGTATAAGTCATTGTATGGATCTAATTATTGGAGCTAGTTTTATGAACAAAGCACCATATAGATTGACACCTATAAAGAATGAAGAACTTAACAGACAAGTGCATGAGTTGTTATAGAAGGGATTAATCAGAGAATGTTTAAGTCCATGTGTTGTACCTACTATATTAACATGTAAAAGAATGGAGAATGGAGGGTGTGTACTGATTCTAGAGCTATTAACAAGATCACAATGAAATAAAGTTTTGCTATGCCAAGGGTGGATGACATAATGGATTATTTGAGTGGGGAAAAGTATTTTACCAAGATTAATTTTAAGAGTGGCTATCATCAAATCAGAATTAGAGAAGGTGATGAATGGAAGACTGCTTTCAAGACAAAACATGGTTTGTATGAATGGTTGATTATGCCTTTTGGTTTAACTAATGCACCTAGTAATTTCATGAGGTTGATGAATGAAGTTCTGAAAAGATTCTTGGGTAAGTTTGTGATTGTTTATTTGAATGAAACTCTGATATTCAATAAGACTAAGGAAGAACATCTTGAGCATGTTAGACAACTACTACAGAGACTGAAAGAGGAGAAGTTGATGATTAATTAAAAAAGTGTTCTTTTATGCAAGAGGAGATTGTGTATTTGGGATTTGTGATTTCAGCTAATGGTTTGAGAATAGATCCTAAGAACGTTAAATCAAATTTGGAATGGCCTACACCTAATAATGTGGGTGAGGTAAGATCATTTCATGGTTTGGCTAGTTCTTACAAGAAGTTTATAAAGAATTTAGTGTTGTTTGTAATGCTATGACCGAGACAATGAGAGGAGATAAAAATGAATTCAAGTGGACACATGGAGGTGATAAGAGTTTTGAGAATTTGAAACAAAAGGTTGCTAAGTTACCTGTATTGGCTTTGCCTGATTTTAATAAGGTATTTCAAGTTGAATGTGATGCAAGTGGTAGTGCCATATGAGCTATATTGAGTCAAGAAAGTAAACCTATTTCTTTCTTTAGTGAGAAGTTGAATGATGCTAAAAGGAAGCATTCTATCTATGATCAAGAGTTTTAAGCTATTATTCAAGTTTTGAAGAAGTGGAGACATTATCTAATTCCTAAGGAGTTTGTGTTGTATACTAATCATAAAGCTTTATAGTACTTGGGAAGTCAACATAAATTGAATAAGAGGCATATGAAGTGGGTTGAGTATTTGTAGAGTTTTACATTTGTGATTAAGCATAAGAGTGGAGTTAATAACAAAGTTGTTGATGCATTGAGTAGAAGACATTCTTTATTGACTAAGATGAAGGTTGAAGTTGTTGATTTTGATAAGATGAAAGAGTTGTATGATATTGACCTTGATTTTTCTAAGGTGTGGAGAGTGCAGAGCACCAAATCAAATAGATGACATTAGTAAGTATAATGAATATTTTATTCAAGAATGTATGTTGTTCAAAGGTATTTAGTTGTGTATTCCTAGAAGTTCTATGAGGTTGAATTTGAGTAAGGAAAAGCATAGGGGTGGATTGGCTAGACATTTTGGAATTGATAAGACATTGAATTTGCTAAAGGAGAAGTGTTGTTGGTCACAGATGTATAAGAATATTTAGAAATTTGTGAAGAGTTGTGGAGTTTGTCAAGTTAAAAAAGGAGTAAGTTAGAATACTAGATTGTATGCACCTATTTTTATTCCTGAGAAACCTTTGAGTGACATTAGTATGGATTTTGATCTTGAATTTCCTAAAATAGAAAAGGGGTATGATTCTATATTTGTTGCTATGGGTCGATTTTATAGAATGCCTCATTTTAGACCATGTAAGAAGACATTAGACACTGAGCATGTTGTTGAACTATTCTTCAAAGAGATTGTTATATTGCATGGATTGCCAAGAAGTATTATTTCTAATAGAGAGAGTAAGTTTGTTGGTTATTTTTGGAGGACTTTGTGGAAGAATATGGGTACTAAATTGAAATTTAGTTCTACATTCCATCTGTAGACTAATAGATAGAGAGGTGTTGTGAATAGAAGCTTGGGTAATTTGCTAAGATACATTAGTTGGTGATGAAACATATAATTGGAAGATGGTATTGGCACAAGCTGAGTTTGCATATAATAATTATGTGAATAGAAGTACAAGGAAAACACCTTTTAAAACTATTATTGGAATGAAGCCTAGAGGAGTATCAGATTTAAGGGATGTTACTAGCAAAGAGAAGTGCCACAAGAGAAGAATTTGTTGATTTTATGAAGTCTTTGCATAAGGATGTGAAGCTAAAGTTGGAACAAAGTAATCAAAATTACAAGGAGAATGTTGATAAGTCTAGAAGACATTATGTTTTTGAAGTTGGGGATGAAGCAATGGTACATTTGTATAAAGGAAGATTTCCTATTGGAACATACAATAATTTGAAGATGAAGAAGTTAGGACCTTGTAAGATCTTGAAGAAGTTTGACAATGGTAATGCTTATGAAGTTGAGTTACCTAATGACATGGATATATCTCCTATACTCAATATTGCTAATCTATATAAGTATCATGAGTCAGATGATGAAGTTTTTTTTTACTTGATGATTATGCTAAGAAGTAGATTGAAGAGGTTGAACAGCTATTGGATCAAAGATTTGGTAAAAGTCCAAGAGGAAAAGGCTGCTATGAATATTTGGTAAAGTGAAAGAATAGACCAATTGAAGACACTACATGGATTTCTTAATTTGAGTTGGATTAAGCTTAGGTTGTGACACTTGCATGATTTAGGAGAATAATTTCTTTATACACTAGTTGTCTAATGCAAAAGCATCCTAGATTGACGTGTTATCCTGCTTATTTGTTCTCATTCTGCCATTTTTTGCCAAGTTGTAGTCATTTCCAAGTTGTAGCAATTGCCAAGTGCCAATAATTTTGCAGTATCTACTGAGTTGAAGTTATCCCATGTCATGTTAACACTCAAGTTAGCATATTATCCCATCTTATTCTATAGTGTGTAACAAGTTCCATAGTGTGTGCCGAGTTATCTAGTGCATGACAAACGTTCCTTCATGTGTCAAGTGAACCTATTGATGTCAAGTGTTAGCATTTTGGATGAGTTTTCTATGTTTTGGATCCTAATGGGAGCTGACTTGCATGATTAATTTTGATTGTGTCTTTTATGATAAGATCTTGTCTTGGGATGTGTGTACACTATTTTTGGGTCAGCCTTTGTAATTTGTAATGTTCTAGATCTTTTATAAGTCATTTTGGCAAGTATAAATAGGGTGTTTAAGCTTAGAGTTAGAACAAAATTATGGGAGTAGACCTTAGAGATTTGAAGGGTTTTGGAAAGTTGGTTGCATATGTGTCTGAAAGTGCAAATTTGAAGCTAAATCTTAGACCTTGAATGTATATTGTATCTAGTCATAACCCATAAGGCCTTACAGTTAGGCATGTATACTGATTATTTCATGAATCAATAAAAGTATCTTCTTCTCTCTATGGTGTTGTTCTCTTTATGTGTTTGCTTCCATTATGCTAACTCTACAAGGTTGGTTTGGCTTATTGGTTCAGCCTTTGGCCCTACTTATTTCTTGACCTCCTTGCATTAGATTTGGTATCAGATCTTGAATTATTGTTTCTTTGTTGTTGTGTTTCTGCTATGTAGTTATTTACTAGGGGCTAAGACATCTCCTTTGGGGATTCTCCTACCTTGCACTACATCATAATATACCTTTGATTTGTTTCAAGTGTAATGAATTTGGTCATTTTGTTGCTAAATATCATAGCAAAAGTAAGAGTGAAAAAATGATAAGAAATATTACAAGTACAAGAAGAACGAGAAAAGCCAGTGTCATCAATATGTGCAGCTTTGGCCTAGCCTTCAATTCTTCTATCAGTACTTCCTGGGTGCTAAGGACACTCGAATTCATGATTCCCTTCTTCTCCATAGTGAAAACAAGTTCCATAGAAAACCTCCTATACTAGATTCTTTCCCTCTTTCTCTTCCTCTCTTATTGTTGAGCTGTCATTTTACATGATGCTTAACGACAAGAATCCTTTCAAACTTCTCTCTTGAGAAGCTAATTTGAGATCTAATCCAAGGTTCTGAGTGATCTTGTGACCTACTAGAATCTACTCAATTGAATATAAATGTGTTTTTTCATGAGGAGGCCTTTGCTAGTTTGAACCAATTTTGGATCAAATTATTAATCTGCTTGCTGTTTCAAAATTAACAACAAAAGAGATATTTTTTTTGGTATTTTCTATTTTTTGATGAATGCAATCTAACAATGCAAATATATGAATTCCTACTCTAACAAGGGGGTTATTAAAGAAAATAATGAAGATAAGGTAACAAGAAGTTTAAGAAAATAACATGAAAGTAAAATCCTAATGGACATAAACCACGAAAACAACGCGTCTATGAGTTAAGCCTTTGAAAAGATTGGTGGGTAACCAATGAAATAGGAGCAGTGCTTCCTTAATTCCATAGATGTAATCTTCAATGGGAATTTAGTAACCATAAGATGTTTCACTTTTCATCAAATTGCAAGGCCACAAAAAGTGCACTAATGCGAGACGAAAAGCTATGCAGGAACAATATGGTGATCTCTTCTCGAACTAAGTATGTTAGTAGAATTTGTAAGACCATAGAAAACACCAAAAGATCACACAACCAGAATAATGCATTAAAACTATTGGCTCATTTACACTTCATGAACATACATTCACAAAATATAACACATTTAGGCAAGAATCAGTACACTACAAATGCGAGCACCAATAACATATATTATTGCATCAAAATAATGGCAGCCTGGAATACATATTACATTCTTAAATTTATAAGAAATCTTCTCCTAAATTTGTGTTGAGAGTGAGAGATATCTTTATGCAATCATATTCTCCTAAAATAATAAAACAAATCTAATTATGTACAAAATGACTCTCTAACTAGTGCTTAGTAGGAATGAATCCATATTTATGTCATTGATTGGATGCATGAGACTTTACATGTCTTAAAACAAAGAAAACTTTAGAAAAAAAGAAGAAGAGACATCAATTGATGTAGGAGTCTCTGGAGATGACAAAAATAGAAGCTCAACCTTCTCTAGATGTTTGTAGGAGTTAAACTACTATTGGAATACATTTTCAATGCATGGAAAGCTCTAATTTTGGAACTGGTAGTTAACTGTCGACGCACCTCTAAATTCCTCAAAATCTTCTAGAACACCACTAAGAAAGAACACATGCACACTTGGCATAGTAGTACACCAACACACCTAGCACAATAGTGTACTAGTGTAGCAGTGCACTAGCACACCATCATGAAATTTGTGCAAGGTGCTCAATTTGCCAAAAAATCCAAGTTCTCAATTTTGAAAATAGTTTCTAGGTTTTTCTCAAATGAGGTCTGGGAGCAGTCTAGTGTGCTTATTTTCCCATTTTGATGATGTATACCCTCTTTATAGCCAAATACTTTCATACATTTGAACTCCTTTTACTTCTTCTATCATAAATCCCAAGGCACTTGTGTTGAATCTTTTCATTAATAGTTGCATAAGATGAGGAACCTATTCTAGTTCATGTGTCCAACCTTTATATCTTTAATCTTTTTCTTCTCTCCAACTACTCTATCCTTCTTGTTGATAGACCAGGCAATCCAAATTATCCAAAATGATCAAATGTTTAAAACTTTTTCACAAGATTTTTTAGGTGTTTTTAACTAGCTTTTTCAGAGGTCTTTTGCTGAAAATTTCAAATTGAAACTTTTATTCATCCATAAAACTAGGCAGTTGAAGGTTTACTATTGTAGGGATTAAAATTATATTTTTAGTTCTTCTTTCCAACAATGTAAACAATTTTGAATTCTTAGCTCTAGGTCCAAAGTTATGACCCCAACAAGTTAAGGATGTCCTTTTTATCTACACAAAGAAGCAAACATTAGTCCAGAGAGATGAAAATCAAACCTTAAACAAACCCTAATTATGAAAAAAAAAGACTAAGAGTGCAAAAACATGAAAAACCTCATTTTAGCCTCTAATAAGTAAAATAGAGTGCACCTATGCACCTTTGTGGTGTGCCTGGTGTGCATCATTCTTTGTTTATGTTTTCATGCATGGGGTGTGCAACAATGCACCCTTTGACACACTTAGCACAGAAAAGGGATTTTTCATTTAAGGGTGCACATCATGCACACCTATTTAGCTATGCTAGTGCAATGTAAAGGTCGAGGAAGAAGAAATAATCTTTGACACACTAGCAATCCTAGTGAGGTGCACTAATGCACCATTTTTTGTAACAAAAATGACTTATTCTCTCTAATGATGAATTTTAGACTCTAGGATTTTGAACTGAGACTTGGATCTAACCAAAGGCACTAAAAAAAGACTCAAACCCAATACTAGGGTTCCAAAAAGCCAAAAAATAAAGTAGGGGTTCCCCATTTCTAGGAAAAATATGGTGTGCATTATGAAACCACAAAAAATAGCCTCGACAAAAGGAAGAAATGACGAAGGCATTTCTTCATCAGCAAATATTCCTTTGATATGTACCAAACAGCTACTAAATCCTAAACATTCCAATAAAATTTCGAGTCACTTTATAGTCAAAACCTCAAAGTCTTGAATGTCCAAGTTCAATGTAACCATTTCATTTGACATCTTCGAATGCAATCTATCAAAAATTTCTAACAACTTGGAAACAATCTTCCACCCTTTCAGTCCATTCATTGGGAATCCTCATGAAAGTTGCTTATCAATCACTTGTCTAACTAGATGTTTAGAATCAGTCCTAAGGGCTTTTAATGGGTTATCACTTTTATTTGAAGCCTTGGGCAATCTTCTGAATACTTGCTTCACATAGCTTGCCATGTTGCTATTTGATTCTTTGATGAAGCAATTATTTTGATATTGGATAGCTTATTTAGAATGCATATCCCTATAATCA
The DNA here is from genome assembly GCA_028749045.1 of Cupressus sempervirens. NCBI lineage: Eukaryota > Viridiplantae > Streptophyta > Pinopsida > Cupressales > Cupressaceae > Cupressus > Cupressus sempervirens. The sequence goes on along the minus strand of CM053786.1, from coordinate 555,433,514 downwards.
GATTACCTTTCTCAAATTTTGTAGAATCTTTCATTCTTAACACCTTTTTTCCTTTTTAATTTTCTTTCTATACCCTGACCATGCTTAGACTATGTGGCCAAGACATTGGTGTCATTTCTAAGATTCAATCTTTAGTATATATTCCTTGTGTTCCTGTTTAAAAAACTTTTAAAAACTCTCAAGCCAAACAACAATATTAGCAATTCCTTTGAGAAGACCCTTCTATTTGAATAGGTAGGGTTTAAACTATCCATTGTTGTCATCAACCTTGGTTCAAAAACACCTAAGATAATTGATCCTTAATTTTGAAAAGTGTTGAAAACTTGTCAATTAACAATTCTGAATTCAAGACTAAAAGTCCCCTACTACTACAAGTAACATCCATTCCTCAGTTGGTATAAGAAACAAAATCATTAAAATGTTTTGACAAAGAAATACCTCTTCCCAAAAGTTGAAACCAAAAAGTGGTTTAATGAGATACATCAAGACAAAATCTTGGGTACACCTGACCCTTAAAGTAACACGACTTTGTAAAAAGAAACAAAGAGAAATGAAATCCAAACAAAAAGACTCAACTCAAAGCAAACTAACACCTAACTAGAAAGACTTAAAATTACTAAGTAAAACAAAAACAAAAACAAAAACAAAAACTTATGTATAGAAAACCTTGAATAATGAGAATGTGGGGTGGTTGTCAGTAGATTTCTCATGAGGTGAAATACTAATGAACCACCCCAAATAGTCCTAAGAAAAGGTTATTGTCTTTGTGCTCAAAAAAATAAAATTTGAACAACCTTGGTTCAAATTCTGAGAACAAGTCACATGAAATCAGAAGTTGTGGTAACTCTCCATAACCATGATTAATCTACAAACAAGTTCTCTTACATTTAGCATCAAATTCAAATTGAAAATCATCAAACTAAGAGGGATAATGGGAAAATATCACCTGATCTAGCCAGTCTCCCACCATAGGGGTACACGCACACATTATAATCTCTCCTTCTGGTGATCTTTTCTCATGGTACACAACTCCATGCACACATGGAAACACTTTAGGTTCCTTTAGACTAGAAAAATCAATCATCAACCCTCCTTTCAAATTATAGGATTCATTACTATCATCGATCAAGATGGTTTTTGCATCATGTCCCAAAGAAGCCTATTGAGAAACAAGCCTATTGAGAAACATACTTTCCCTTCATTGCGATCTCCCAAGCTAACAAGAGATTAAGAAAACTTTCTTCTGAATGGAACCCAAAAGGATGGATTCTACATGATTGAGTTATTGCATGGTTTGATATATGTGTAGAATACTCACAAATAAACATTTCCTTTGTCAAGCTTGAGACCAAATTGAGCATTCTATCCATCTCTTCTAATGACAAATCTTGTTTTAAGGGAGGTATCTTGTCAGTATCCAATGGGAAATCAATATCATAGTAGGAAGAATTGGTATCTTCTTCTTGATGACTTTCTAATTCAAAAATCTCACCAACCTCAAGATCTTTTGGATTTCCATCACTTTTTGCAACTTCATGGAGTTTTGGAACTTCAAATTTTTTTGCATCCTCACAATTCATTGGCATATCGACACTTATTGAAACATCAACACTTGGAAGAATTTCTTCATCGAGTGGGAACACAAACTCCTCTTGATCATCTTCATCATTTTATCCTCCTTTAGATTTATCACATGATTCAAACACCATTGCACTAAACTATAAAGGTTGTTCCTCCATGATTTGGGGAGGCTAATCTAAAATATTATTGTACCCATATTCATTTTCACTTGGACTCATACATGTAATACCATTATTCTTATTTTTGATGTTACTATAAAGGCCAAAAAAATTGTTCTGATTTTGAGAACAACTGTCTTGGACAAGTTGTCTTGGATGATTGCCTTGGTTTCTTGAAGAATTCAACTCTATTTTGATGAGTTCATTGGATAAAAGATACATCATATCCTTCATGGCCTTAAACTCTCTAGACATATTATTTTTGATTTTAGTAGGTGGAGAAGTCTTTTGCTCAAAGAATACAATCTTTTGGGGCTCATAACCTGAATATGTAATTATTGGCATTGGAGCAACAATAACTTGCTTTGGGAATGTAACAACCTCTTTGAACACCTTTTCAATGGTATCAATGTCTATGGGTGGGAGCCTTCTTAGAGAAATAGAAGTTAATGAATTCATTGTCACAAAATAGATTTGGATGGCAGCCTCTTGTGGTACAATGTATGGAAACTCCATTATTTGATACGTCCTATAGAAGTGATGATTAAACCTTGAAATAGTCTCATGGGGATCCCTCTTAATTGAGATGAACTGATGATGTAGGATAGCTAGATCAATATAGATCTTGAATTTCTCTAGAAAATTTCTCTCAAAAGAGTTCCAAGCCCTTATTGATGTCAGTGGTAGATTGAGGTACCAATTGAATACCATTTCCCCCAAAGTGTAAGGAAAAAGGTGGCATACCATGTCCATATGCTGAATCTGGTTTCAATTAGAGATCTCCTTGAAGATTTTAATATGATCTTCTACTATTCGTGATTCTCTATAGATGAATTGTGGGAACTTTTTTAGGATTTTTGGACAAGGCATGTAATGGACTAGTTAGATTCAAAGGTAAACTTTGGGCATTGAAGAAAGACATGGTGCATAATGATGGGAATGTGTGAATTAGAATGTAAAGTGAATGATGATGATGGAATGTGTAATGTGAATGGATGGAGTTCTTAGTATCTCTTTATCACTATGATACTTGTGAAAGTGACTAAGTTCTAGGAACTTGTGTTTAATCTGGAAAAACATAGCTTTGAAGAAGTACACCTTCTCAAAATAGTGCACCTATGCACTTGATGAAAATTCATAGACTTAGATTGTTTTCTCTAAAAATTGTAGAATTTTCAAACAACAACTTAGGTTTTTTGAGCCAAATGGTTTTTAGGCCCTCCTTCTAGCACCACTTCGGTTGAGCTATCATTTTGCACAATGCTTAATAGCATGAATCCTTTTGAACTCCTCTCTTGAAAAGCTGATCTATGATCAATTCCAAGGTTTCAGCCAATCTTGCAACCCACTAGAATCTACTCAGTTGAAGATAAATGTGTTTGTTCAAGAGGAGGGCTTTGCTAGTTTGAACTAATTTCAGATCAAATGACCAATCTGCTTGCTGTTTCAAAATTAACCACAAAAGAGATATGATTTTTGGTATTTTCTTTTTTTTGATGAATGTAATCTAAAAATGCAACTATATGAATTCCTACTCTAACAAAGGGGTTAGTAAAGCAAATAACAAAGGTAAGGTAACACGAAGTTTAAGAAAACAACATGAAAGTAAAATCCTAATAGACATAAACCATAGAAACAATGCATATATGAGTTAAGCCTTTAAAAATATCAGTTGGTAACCAATGAAAATAGGAGTAGCACTTCCTTGATCCCATTGATGCATTTGTCGATGGGAATTTAGTAATCGTTAGATGTTTCACTTTTCATCAAATCGCAAGGCCATAGAAAGTGTACTCATGTGAGACAGAAAGCTATGTAGGAACAATATGGTGATCTCTTCTTGAGTTAAGTATGTCAGTGGAATTCATAAAACTATAGCAAACACTAGAATTAAAAGATCACACAACTAGAACAATGCAATAAAACTATTGGCTTAATTACACTTCATGAACATACATTCACAAAATATAACACACTTAGGCTAGAATCACTACACTCCAAATGTGAGCACCAAAAACATGTATTATTGCATCAAAATAATGATGGCCTAGAATACATATTACATTGCTGAATTTATAAGAAATATTCTCCTCAATTTGTGTTGAGAGTGAGAGATATCTTTATGCAATCATATGCTTCTAAACTAATAAAACAAATCTAATTATTTACAAATTGACTCTTTAACTAGTGATTAGTAGGACTCCATCCATATTTATATTATTAATTGGATGCATGAGCCTTTACATGTCTTAAAACAACATAAACGTGAGAAAATAAAAAAGAGTGAGACATCAGTTGATGTAGGAGTCTCTAGAGATGCCAAAAATAGAAGCTCAACCTTCTTTAGATGTTTGTAGGAGTTAAATTGCCATCAAAATGCATTTTCAATGCATGGAAAGCTCTAAATTTGGAACTGGCAGTTAACTATCAGTGCACCTCTGAATTCTTCAAAATCTTCTAGAACACCATTAAAAAAGTGCACCTGTACACCTGGCACAACAACACACTAGTGTACCTAGCACAATAGTGCACCAGCACACCAACATGAAATTTGTGTAAGGTGCTGAATTTGCCAAAAAATCAAAGTTCTCAATTTTGAAAATGGTTTCTGAGTTTTTCTCAGATGAGGTCTGAGAGCACTCTAGTGTACTTGTTTTTCCCATTTTGATCATTTATACCCTCTTTATAGCAAAACACTTTCATACATTTGAATTCCTTCTGCTTCTTCTATCTAAAATCCCAAAGCACCCGTGTTTAATCTTGTCATTAATAGTTGCATAAGATGAGGAACTTGTTCTGGTTCATGCGTCAAGCCTTTTTATCTTTAATCTTTTTCTTCTCTCCAACTACCCTATCCTTCTCAGTGAGAGACTAGGTGATCCAAATTATCCAAAATGATCGAATGTTTAAAACTTTATCACAAGATTTTCTAAGCTTTTTTAACTGGCTTTCTCAAAGGTCTTCTGCTCAAAATTTTAAGTTGAAACTTTCATTGGTCCCTAAAAATGGGCAACCAAAAGATTGTTGTTTTAGGGACTAAAATTAGATTTTTAGTTTTTCTTTCCAACAATCTAAACAATTCTGAATTTTGAGCTTTAGGTCAAAAGTTATGACCCCAACAAGTTAAGGATGCCCTTTTTATTTGCACAAAGAAGCAAACATTAGTCCAGAGAGATGAAAATCAAACCTTAAACAAACCTTAATTATGAAAAAAATATTGAGAGTGCAAAAACATTGCAAAACATACAAAAATCTCATTTTAGCCTTTGATAAGCAAAAAAAGTGCACCTGGTGCACCTCTGTGATGCGCCTGGTGTGCATCATTCTTTATTTAAGTTTTAATGCATGGGTTGCACAACAATGCACCTCATGGGGTATGCTCACTAGTAAATTTTAACTCAATTTTCAACAAATTTTGTTCAAAATTTTTACCTAGGTTGGTCAAAATTTTGACCAAGCAGTTCGTTGTAAATTTTGTTGTCAAAATTTTGACTGACCTGTAGGTGGGTCAAAATTTTGAGCAATACATTGGTCAAAATTTTTTATTTTTTGCTAGCTCCAATTTTTCATTGTTGAACAATCTAATTATAAAACATCCATTCCATTATCTATTGAACAAGATTGTTCAACAGATAATGGAAGAGACGCTTTACAATTAGAGGACACCTTTGAGAAGAAAAATTCTCTCACTCGAACTTTATCTTTGTAGAGATTTAAAAGGTTGCAAATTAAATGGCTTGGATAAGAAACAATTTCTTGATACAACATGGAACAATTGGACATTTATGCATAGGGCACCATCAATTATGTGAGTGATGTAGATGCAACTGAATTTTTAGGGGTCAAAGGCATCGATTAATATAAGGTTTCTAATCTCCATGAGTTCAACATTGTGGTTGTAAGGGCTATGGAGAGGGAACTTCTTCATTGTCTACTTCACCACTGATTAACTTGCACCATAGATTGATGGTCTTCATCTTTTTTGTGGGCTCCTATCCCCTATGTGAGTGTTGATGTAGAAGCCAAAGAAAAAGAAGAAGAAGTGAAAGCATCTTGAATAAGGTTTCTAATATCAACTTGTTCAACATTGTTGATTTAAGGGCTATGGACTAGGAAATTCTTCAATATCAAATTAGGGGTAGCATTGCATCCTCTTTAACTATTAAATGTACAACCCTAGGAGAAAATAGGTTGTTGGCTACTTCTTTTGGCCTTGCACTTTCTTCTTTGTAGGTTTTTCTTAAACACAACTCTACATCCATCCCTAGTTTCAAGCAATTTGATAATGCAACTATTTGCTACACAAAATAATACCCATTTCTTATTTTAGTTTCTGATAGGTCTTGCTTAACTCTTTCATTTAGAGAGAAGGTTTTTGTCATGGAAGCATTGCATAAAACATCTCAAGGTAAAACTAAAGATGAAAATGAGTACAAACATATGGTTGACTTACCTCAGACAAGCTTCAACCTTAGAGAAATTCAAGAGCACGTGAACCAGAAATATAGAAGCTGTGGGATGAGAAACAGATTAAATAGTGTAAGAAGACATGGCAACTATGCATAACAAGTTATATGAAAGGTAAATAAGCAAACTTGGCAACTATGCACAAAAAGTTATATGAAAGGTGAATATGCATAGCCTAATGATTAGTAATCATCCATATGAAAGCCTAATACTTAGAATATTGGTAGTGATACTAAACCTGATCCCTGATTAGTATGTTGGGCTATAGCATATGTCTTCAATTTGGTATGAATTAGTAGATAATACAAAAGAGATTCTCAACAGACTTGTATGCATATCTATATATTTGTGTACCACTTATATATTTAATTTGATATATATCAAGCTTCCAATTAATACATAGGTTAGGATGAGTTCAATTGATCATTGGACAATCGAGGGATCAATAGTCTACAATTGGATGGATTGAGTAGAATGATAAAAGTGGCTAGCTGACTTATCAAGATGATATACTGAATATGATAATAATGGCAAATATTGTGTAAGGATAAAAGACAATCCATAGTTGTGATTTGTTTATAACAAACAAAAATAGTTCATAAATTAAGGAAAGCATGCATGATTGTCACTGAAGATAATATAATTAGTTGACCAAATTAGCAAGTTTGATTAAGTTACATGAAGAAGTGTCATTTGTTGCATGAGACAAAATAGTTTGATGTGACTTCTACCATTATGCCTCCTCAAAACATATTAAAGAAAACCAAATTACTTCTCAAAGGATATCAATCACATCTATTCATATTTAGACACCATAATAAAGCCCTTAAGGAGACTTGTTGTAGCCAAGAAGGGTCGTATTGATCCACAATTATCAAGATAAAGAAATGCATGTGCATCTAGACTCAAATAGAGATAACATCATAACAAGATCATCACGTAAACAAGATGGACAATAATAAGAGATGGTGATAATCATATTTGCCTCTTAAATGTAACTAAATTTTCATACTTAAAATCAGACCTAAATTATCAGAGTGCTTATGATTAAAATTCTTAAGGGTTGATTGTTCGAGATTCAATGATATAATGAACATTAGACACAAAATCTCGTTATCTCATCAAAGTAGACATATCATACTTCTTCAATCTTTGTATGAATACTTATATGTAAAGTATATACTTCACCATTTACATAATACTCTAAGATCTAAAAGATTATAAAGGTATGGTCACACACTATGATTTATATGATTTAATGGGAAACTTTCAAGGAAAAAGAAAACTAAATATATATTCTTGTAAAGCATACTCACTTTTGATGATTCTCCATATGTGCTAGAAATATCTACACTAGATTGTTTTTCTCTTGTGCTAGGAAAGGGGATTAGCATCAAAGATGGTGAAGGAGCTTCCTAAAGTAGCTATATAGTTTTTGAGACTTCTATACTCTTTGGCAAATATAAAAATTGACCCTTTGGACCATTAGGTAGTATAGATAGACTATGAGTTGCAAGACTAGGAGGAGGTGGAGGCAATGTAGATGTAGGCTTTGGGATTATTGATCCAGGCTTTTGTATGATTGAATTCTCTTGACTCTTCTTACCCAACAATAGTGTTGAATGAGTTATATTAGATATGTTAGAAGACTTTAAGGGCTTCGTTGAATCAATAGGTGGCTTAGGAAGCTCATATAGTGTGGTTTTGTGGGGTGGAGATAGATTAGGAGGTGAGACATTAGGAGTTGACCACCATGATGAGATATTGAGGAATGAAGGATAGGTCTAGATTTGAATGAAGACTCTATACGCTTAGATGTCAATGGGCCACTGCCATGTATACTTGGTTGATTAGATGAAAACTTGCCTGTCAATGGACCTGAAACAACATGTTGTTTGATTCTCTTAGAATCGAAAGCATCTAGAATATCAAACCTTACCATAGGTATCCTTTCAACTAAAGCTGGCATAGGCAATTTGTTTTCTCAAATGCCTATATTTGATTCTTTCAAAAGTGGTTGACCTCTTGATATGCCATTTTGACTCAATATGTAAGTAGTACAAAGGTTTTCTACTTATTTAACAAGATTGAACTCATTCTTTTCTGATCTTGTATATTGATTATTGGATTGTGATAATGGAGATGTATGCCACAAAGAGAAAACAATCTCAGTTCCACTTGCTATCCCTGATCCCATTGAAAATTTACTTCCTCTACCAGTTTTATTCCCACCACCACCACCAACTAGAATTGGCAGAGCATAAGTGTGCAGATTTCTCTGTGTTAATGTTCTTGTATCTTGTATCTTGTCAACATTGTTAGACTTCTTATGCATGGATGGTGCCAAGGGTGCTGATTTACTACCAACCATTAGACACCTGATAGTACTAAGTCTATACTCAACCTCTTTGGGACTTGCTTGTGCACACAAACATATTCATGTTACAACTCACTCGAAAAATTTAATCATCTTAAATTTGTTACTTACTCTAACAAACAAAATATAACAAGGATTCAATAATAATAGAGTAGATAGTAAAGAACAAATTAAGATCCTCATGGAAAATTGGAATTGAACTAAAATTTATAGTATACCCCTTTTTCAAAATTTGATTGTTTCATACATGTGAATTATACATGTATTCAAAATCTACTTATTTATACTATGAAAATTGGAATTGAATTTAGTGTAGTAAATTCATCTATAAATTAGGAGATGGGGAGACCAGTACCTTCTCTAACATGTAATCAAGTATTTGATGCAAGTAACACTAAGACCAAAAATACAACTACAAATCTCAAAGAATAAAAAAAATCTCCCTATTCCAAGCACTACAAAATTTTTACTAACAAGAGGAAAACATCCAATTGCTTAATTAAAATATCATGAATCTAATTATTAAATGTTGCAGGAATATTCTCCCCCAACACTGTTTGATATTTCAAAGAGTAGGCTTGATTCCTTCCTATATGAAATGATTCCAAAAACACTTAATAGGTTCTGACTAACCTGAGTCAATAATTGACCAAAACTAATATTATGGAATTATCTCATGTCTTGGATCACATACCTAGGACTAAGGAATATAAATTGTAGATTATAATTAATACATCTGACACCATCAAATACAATTTTAGTCAAAGATATGACAAAACCAATACAAAAAAAAGTGGATACATACTGTCAGTTCAAATTCTTTTGAATCTTTGAAGTACACAACCAATTTATTAAAATCAATATAATCATCTTTTACACAATCTGTATAAAAATCAATGCCCAATTTTATGGCATGATAAACCCTCTTGAGTTAGCTATTATAGTTCTTCCCATTGTTCTTCACCCACAAATTTGAATTGATTTCCAAACAAAGTCCAATTTTTCTTCAAGCCAAATTCAAACCGATAGCAAGTAGACTTCAATGCATATAAATAGGTCAATAATATCTACCATTTGTATTTTAACTAAAAAAAAAAAATCTTGCCAAAATAAGTATAGAAATTTTTGAATCAAAAAACTTTAATTTGCTATGCCTTATATCCTTAAGCAAAATCTATTCTCACACAACTGATTCACATGTATGAAATAATCAAATTTTGAAAATTGGAATTGAATTCAGTGTGAGGATTTGTACTAGACCCCTTTTTTATGTTAAAAAAAGAGAGAAATACAATGTACCTCCATGGAATTATCAAAACTGGTGGTAGATTCATCATATTCTGGATAAAATTCAAAACTCACTTTTCCATCATCTTCCTCTAGCTCATTAAGTTGATATTCAATATGTTGCTCCTCAACAATCTTCTTTACATGAGGTTCAAGTCCCTCAAGAGTAGAAAGCCCCTTTCTATATAAATACAACTGTTCCATCAAGAAAAGGAAAGAATTGGTGAGAAAGGTACTAGAGATTGATTTCTTTAAACTTAAAAAGATAGAGTGAGGGAAGAGTGAAAGCATTGTAGTTATAAACTTGAGTGGTATAGTGACAAGTAGCTTGAGTTAAAGATTGCGAGATTGCTCTTGCTTCAAAAACTTCAATCGAAAAACAAGGAGTGTCACCTCATTCTCATAGTCCTCTTTAGTTGACTGCAAATGTTCAAATGTAGATATCTGCCCTTTACCAGTCTTAGATTTTCCTTTTGCTCTATCTACTCACATATGCTTGTATTCTTGTCTGAAATTGATAATATACTCATAAAAATATATTTCTCTAATAGTAACACTTAACATAAAAGGGGGGGAATAAAGAATAAATAAACTACTATCTACCTTTTTGCATCACACTACTCTTTTAGTTCCTATAACTAGACACAAAAATGTGAGGAGTGAGGACATAAGTCAACTATACTTATGTAGTATCATAGATTCAGAAGATACTTTGACAAAACAATAATATTAGATTTGTCATTTTATGTTTTGTATATGTTCTGTAAGGAAAGCTTCATCCTTAAAAGAAATTTTTCTGGCAAAACAATGATCAAGTATCTAAGATCATTAGTTCAAACTTTCAGGTCCACAATGCCAATGTTGTAGTATTGTTCTCACTTCACTAAATTTGCAAAAAGCTATGTCATTAAGTCCAACACTTGCCCCCTCACTTGATTTTTTTTTTGTGTAGAGAGATCAGGCAACAAGTGGGAAAGATGGAGGTCGGGTGAAAGGGGAAACAAACATGAAAATGTTAAAATAGCATTCCTTGAAACCCTAGATCCATATTTCATTAGGAGAATAGCATGGGAATGGGAAGAACAAAGATTAAGGGATGGTGAAGCATCCTTATGGAACATAGCTTTCAACTACAACATGAAGCATGATTACTTGTTAGTTTAGTACCAACCTTTAAGTAAAAGCAATAGATTGGATCCTATAGACCATTTTTCTTAAAAGAATGTATCTACTTCAAATACTCAAAAGTTTTTCCTAACAAAACCTCTTTAGATAAGGATAAATCTCTCATTTGAAAATAAATTGTTCAATTATTATAAATGAATTATGATTAGTTAGGGTACATGGACACCAATTAATATCCAGTGTCTATCTAATTATGTGTGGCTACCAACTTTAGATTACCAACTAAGACCTTTTCCTAATGAAAACTATTAAATGGGTATCAACCTCTCATTTGGAAAGATATTGTGAAATCATAAAATCAATTTGCATTTATGAATTTCATTTAGTTAGGGTACCTAAACAAAAATTAATATAATTGTGTCCATCTAATTTATGTGTAACTCTCACATTTCAATTGCTATTGTTATTTTAGTTCTAACATCATTCTCAAGTATGAAAATCTATCTTAAAATGCCCTAACAAGAATTTATTTATGTTTTAATGCACACACACACCCCCACACACACCCATGTCAGCAAAACAAGTCAATGAGAGTAGAAATAGATTATCAGAAATGTTAATAATAGAAAATGCACTACCATAAGAGACTCTTACCTCTAAACAAGAGAATTTAACAAAGGAGAAATCTTGAGAAGGAAAATAACACACATAAATTGCACACTAGCTTGGAGAATCAAAGTAATAAATAACTTCTACTAATTAGATATTGGAGATTTTCTAGGTATGCATTAATATCTTATGTCTGCATCCAACTGTGTTAAGTATTTTACTACAATGTTGCAACTCTTGTTTGAAACTCCTCCTTAAGGACATAAATAATCAAATATAAGATAATTAATGGCTTTCATTATTCTTTAAGGCCATAATGTAATAGGTTGACTAGGTAAATATGAGGGGAGGTTTCCCTAGGATTCATCACTACCAAAAAGATTATTTAGATAATCTAATATTATGAATTAAATACAATGGTACCTCAGTACACAATCCTCCTAGTTTTTTGCCACTCATGCAAACTAGAATGTGTTATGGTGAAGCCCTAAATTTTGTAAATTATAGTTTCCACTTGTGCTCTACCTTTAGCCCTCTTTCTTTTGATTATTATTTCTATATTTTTAAATAAATTGACATATTTAAATTAGACATGTGGTGTACCTTGAAAATAAGTATCAAAGGCCTTAAAGTACAATTTAGACAACCTCATTAGGACAATCCAAACCTAGAAGTTTTATCTCTATAATTCATTTTACCTAACTTAGGATGACATTTGGTCCCTATTTGAGTTGGCTAACCCTTTGATTCTTGAGAATTGTGAAGGATTAGTGATATGTTTTGGCATAATTAGAGAAGTTGTTGAGGATAAAAATGATCATTCAAGAGATTTAGATGTTAGAAAAGGATCTCATGCATTATTCCAAGATCATGCTAGGCCTATTTATGTAGTGAACCTCAGTCTTAGAGAGTAATACAAATTACTTGCACTAGCAGATAATACAGTTTGATGCAAAACTTATTCCCTAGAAAACACATGATTGATGTTGTATGGAATTTTCAAACCAATTGTAGGTGTTCAAGAATGGGAGCCTAAAATAGCACACAAAATATAGATGTTTGGTGACCTTGTGATCATTATTCTAGTAGGTAATCATTAGGTCAAGCAACATCCCAATCAATTAGGAAATATATAAGCAAACTGTTTGAAGGAGGATTTAAAAATTGGAATAATTAAATAGGACATACATTATGCTACCTAGATTTCTTAAAAGGGCTTCATTTGTAGAGATAAAACATCTACCATTTCGTTTCAATGCTATTCAAGGGTTTATTGTCTATAAGATATCTCATACATTTTTTGGGATTCAAACTCAGCAATAAAGGATTAGAAAGCTTTCCAAATTTTGAGTTTATTTTGTAGATGGTGAGGATCACCAAAATAAATTCCACTATTGTATTATGAAGACAAAAGAGTTAATTTATCTTCTTGAATATGTCTTGTATAAAATTTTTAGATATGACGGATAGACCAGTATCATCACTCCATATATATCAAATAGGTCACCCTTGTAGTTTTCTTATTGCATGTTGGAAAACCTTGTGTTGGAAGATTCTACAAATGATTGGTATCACAAATAACATATTTTTGGAGTCGCCAACAAATATATAATTATTAGAGAACTTCCTTGATATTCTCCTCATCCATCATTTTCACACAATGTCTATGGTTATAAGCAAGATAGTAGGTTCCAGATCATTAATCAGTAGCACTAAAATGTACTTGCTCTTTAAGAAATCACATGAGAACTACTTTCATCAACTAAATCATATTGTAATTAATTCATTATGTATGGAAAAGCAAACTAAATAGGATAAGGTCTATTGCTTGATAGTGGTTGGAAACATATAGAGGTCCTACAATAATTTGCAACTTTTGAAGATTCAAAGTGGGAAGAAAGAAGAGGATGGTATTAGTTCCAGTGATGTAAAAACTAATTCAATCATACAAGCTCTAGTAATTGCAACATCTACAAATTTATTCTCCCCATTCTACCTATTCCATGAAAAGAATTACAAACTTTTTCCAATTCAAACTAAAAATTAAGCACATAAACATTAAGGAAATCATTATAAGTACTATAAAGCGATAGATAAAGCATATATTCATTTGATTATGAAGGTACCCAATAATGCTACCCTTAATAGAACTCGAGAAAAATCATGTGTTACCAAATTTTAGGTCATTCTTGTCCTATCAATGTCAACAATGCTATCCTTCTTGTCAAATCAATTAAGTCCTTGATGTTGGTATGCCTTGGTGTAGGAGACCACCCCTGTTGCTACAGAATTTTTTGCACCTATCAGATGTGATTTTCAAATGATTTACTATTTAGAAGTTTAGACACTAAGTCAAGTAATTTGAATTCTCACTGATTGTTCTCCATCATATGTATTCTTCACTATGAACAATCAACATACTATGTTTGAGTTTGAAGATATGTGTTGTATTTTTTGAATTTATTTGAAGAAATGCTTTGCCAAATTTCTATGCAAACTTTGGTTATTATTGTAAGTTTGTTGCAAGTTTCAGTGTAATTTGCAAGTGCAATAATCTTTAACCATAAAAACATAAACATTTATTTTCATGATGGAATACTGCTATAAATAATAGTAAGTAGGTTTAAAAGCTCTGAACACTGAATTTCTAATATACAATTGAGTTTATAGACCTTCAAATAAGAGTAGCTGATGCAGCAGAAGGTAGAAGAGTCTCCAAAGGGGATGTCCTAGCCTCCAGCTATAAAACTACACAACAGAAACATAAAAAAAAGAAGCAATACTATAATATCTGATACCAATTACAATAACATATTCATAAAATATAACTGATTACATGCAATGTGTCAGGCTGTAAGGCCTTCTTGGTTATAACTGATTCCAAACACTAGCTAGTCCAGATCCACACTCTGGTAGAAAACCCCAAGGAAGATCTCAACTTGTGCTCGCAAGCTCACTAAGCAATCTCCTTGTTTTCCAAGCCGCAGTTACTAGCTCTTCTCCAAATTCTCTCTTCTAGCTCTTCCTATTCTCCACAATGGATCATTAATGACTAAATACTTCCCCCCAAACCCTACTTATACCAATATAAGCCACAAGTCAGCCAATAACACAAATTAAATACAAATACATAAATGAAATGCCACAAGTCAGCCAACAACAACAATAAAATGCCCAAAACTGATGTCTAAGTAAAATTGTGATATCTCCTAGATCCAAATGAATTAGAACTCATGCTTTCAGCCGGAGGTAGAAATCTAGGCCCTCTTCAATCCATACAATTTTCATCCTATAATTCATTTTTAAAAATTACTTACATAGCCTACAATAAGCACAAAATTCCTAAACAAGACCAAGCTCCACAGATCATGCCGAGCAAACAAAGACCATGCCAAGCAACCAAGACCATGCCAAGCTCCAAGACCATTTTAACCTCCAAAGACCATGCCAAGCTCTAAGACCATGCTAAGCTCTAAAGACCATGCTGAGCTCCAAAGAACATGCCAAGCTCCAAGACCATGCTGAGCTCCATAGAACATGTTGAGCTCCTAGAGCATGCCAAGCACTAGTCCTTCTTTGACCGAATACTAGTCCAAGAACCCGCAAAAGAAACTATTGGGCCTCCTCCTATAAACTCCAAAGTAGTCACTAACCAAACCCAAGATGCTCCTGCATCAAACTCCCCAGGTAATTAGAAAAGTGTCCCACACTTTGATGCCTAAGGAAAGATCAACAACCAACTTCATCTTCACTAAAGGCTTCCACTCCAATAGGGACAAGAAAAAAAATCTACACATCATCCACATCTACATCATTCTATCAAACACCATAACCTTAACCACCCAATCAACATGCTCACTCCTAGGAACAAACTGATCATAATGCTTCATCAACAACTCCTCATCCACATCAACAACTAGTGAATCCAAACTAGTAGCAACAAACTCCATATTAGCAGCAATATGTAGATCTTCATCAAAACATGCCAAAATATCAACACTAGCAAACTCATTGCTCACAACAAGATTCTTTGTAATGCACAACTCATCACCCACAACAACTAGATCATCCACGACCAAGTTCTCTACAATTTCCATGTTAGACTCAACCAACTGATCATGAAATTCAACCTCTATCCCAACATCAACAAGGTTAGGAATATCTTTAGCAACAACCTCTAGCTACTCTGTAGGTTCTTTATCAAGCTCCACAAACTGATCGACAAAACCAACCTCAAACTCGCTATGTCATCTTCTCTCATGAACAACTTTCTTAACTAGCCAAACAACTCTCTTTCGAATCGATAGACTCTAGCTCCATAAAAATTTACAAAATTCCTTCCTCACCTCATCCTTAACTCGATCAACCAAGATAGCTTCAAACTAAACAACCACCTTCTTAGTTTGATTAGCCAAACTAGCTTCAAACCGAGTAGACATCTCAGAAAACCTCCTCTCCACCACATCATAGAGATTCACAATCATCTCAGGGTATAATCCTCTCCTTGCCATCTCCTACGATCTTCATAAACCCTCTAAAACAAATCCTTCCCATGCTCCTTGTGACAACCTCAAATTATTTGCAAGTCAGATCGCAACCCGCCACCTTGCATGAATAATCAAGAACCACATCACAAGTCTAGGACCACATATTTGCAATTCAAAAAATCTCTATGATCATGTCTCAACAAGATCAGTCATCCATCTTTGCATCCATCAATCCATCTATAAGCCCTCTATAATTGCAAGCTATCTAACCATGATCTACCACCTCACAACCAAGAGATCTAAGACTCTAGCAGGAAAATTCACCACCAGATCAAGACCAACTCAAATCTACTTCTCTAATCCAAGTCCTAGTGCAAATTGCCTTAGCTTTAGCAATCTGTCTACACACTCAGGAACAACCTTCGCTCTAATACCACCTGACACAGTGCAAGGTAGGAGTATCCCCAAAGGAGATGTCCTAGCCTCCATCTATAAAACCACACAGTAGAAACACAAAAATAAGAATAAATACTGCAAGATCTAATACCAATTACAATAACATATTCATAAAATATAACCAATTACATGCAATGTACCGGGCTGTAAGGCCTTCCTGGTTACGGTCAAATATAAAGAAAGTAATAGTTCTGCAAGATCCCTCAAGATCCAATCCAAACACTAGCTAGTTTAGATCCACACTCTAGTAGAAAACCCCAAGGAAGATCTCAACTTGTGTTTGCAAGCTCACCAAGCAAGCTCCTTGTTTTCCAAGCCACAACTACAAGCTCTTCTCCAAATTCTCTCTTCAAGATCTTCCTCTTCTCCATGATGGATCAATAATGACTAAATACTTCCCCCCAACCAATACTTATAGCAATCTAAGCCACAAGTTGGCCAAGAACACAAATTAAATACAAATACATAAATTAAATGCCACAATTTGGCTAACAATAGCAATTAAATGTCCAAAATTGATGTTTGAGTAAAATTGTGATATCTCCTAGCTGTGAATAAATAAGAACTTGTACTTTGAATCATAGTTAGAAATCTAGGCCCTCTTCAATCCCTAAAATTTGTAACCTTTAATTCATTTTGGAAAATTACTTACATGACTTGAAATAGGCACCAAATTCCTAAGCAAGAACAAGCTCCATAGACCATGCCGAGCAACCAAGACCATGCTGAGCTCCAAGACCATGCCAACCTCCAAAGACCATGCTAAGCTCCAAGACCATGCCAAGCTCCAAAGACCATGCTGACCTCCAACGAACATTTTGAGCTCCAAGACCATGCTGAGTTCCATAGAACATGCTAAGCTCCCAGAGCATGTTGATCTCCCAAAGCATGGTGAGCACCAGTCCTTCTTTGACCGAATACTAGTCCAAGAACTCTCAAAAGCAACTACTGAGCCTTCTTCAATGAGCTCCAAAGTAGTCACTAACCAAACCCAAGATGCTCCTAGATCAGCAATGCAACATACATTAACTTTTGACTTGTAAATATGATTCTTCAATGAAAAAAGGGTATCAATGAACTAGCAAGCCTCATCAAGCCTCATCACCTAAAAATGAAATTCAATAACATTAAAGGCAATAAGAACATGAATTTTTATCGAGCTCAATGTTTGAAAATGAAAAATGAAACAAATAAGTTGAAAGTTTTGAGTCAGTCATTCAAACACTTCTTCAAATTGGTGTTAACTAAAAATTCAACTTGGCATTAAATGATCAATATATCCACTTGAACTTCCACCTAGTGCCAAGTTTGATGATTTTCTTTTTCTAGCAGTGTAATATCATGAAATAAGAACTGCAATGAGCATACTAGAGCATATATTCCAGCCAAAAGTAGATTATTCCTAAATATAAGTTTTTCCAAGGACTAAGGGAGGTGAAATTCAATTGGGTTTGTGCTCTAGAAAAAATTAAATTAAATCAAAGAAGGTACAACTTGATCCAACACACAAATCTTAGGGCTATGGTAGAAAATTCAAAGCATCCAAGAGTTGATATTTTGTACATGAAGACATAGTGGAAAGAACATGCATGATGATTTCCAATGAAGAGCTTCATGTTACAAAGTCATCACATCAAGTAGCGGAATCAAGAGAACAAAAAAGAGAAATTTGTACCCCACAATTTGATGGAAGTTGTTCATCCAATGGAATAGGTGCCAAAATGCTATTGATATGTCCAAAAGGAGTCATGTGATCTAATGTCTTTTGCCAAATTACAAAGTTTTTCTTTTCAACAATCTTTTGCCAACATAAACTATAGGAAAAATCCTAAATTCCATCTTGTTCTTTCTTCAAGTCCTCAGATGACTATTTTCAGCACTTAAATGTTGCTTCTAGTGTATTGGAGGTCCAGATAAAACCCAGTAACCACTAGGCCTTAATATCTGGTCAATTGCAAACAAGTAGATACCTGCTGGTAATAGAAACATATGTAAATCAAGAACATGGGAAATATTCACTTGTAATGGATTTAAACTACAAACCAAGATCACATTTAGTGTATTTTCTAGACATCCATGAAGGATCAAATATCATACCATACTTATTACATAGAATCAGAAAACATGAACAATGAGCCATATCAAAAGCTCTTGCAAGATATGGAAGGCTATTGGATACCATGAAACCAATTATAACCATAATTCCACACTCTAAAGAGAATTTGACCTATTCTTTATGCGAGTCTCTTGGTGAAGCCTAGCTAAGTCTATCACTTAGTTGGAACTAAATGTTTGGCCTTCTAAACCATTCTTCGACTCATTTCTCTACCAATTCTACCTGAGCTAAGAACCTTGTCCAAATTAACCTCCTCTAACCATTTCTCTATAGTCAAGCCTAAGCTTTAAAACTTGTTCCAATGTACATCTCATGATTTATTTAATTCCTTGCATGCTCAAATTCAGTATTCTAATTCTAGTTCTACATATTATTTGTATTAAAAAAAAAAAAATCAAACCTTAAAAAATGAATAAGAATAAATCTTAATTTTTTTCATAAATTAGCAATTTTCAACACATAACACTGAGTATAAATAAGCAAGAAGCATTAAATACCTATAATCCACAATAATGTGATTAAAAAAAGTTTTCGTAGATGATGAAAAATTACACGTTGGTGATAAGATTAATAAAATCTCAAGCCCTTTATCAGGAAAGGGAACAAGTACAATCATAGCTACCCATAGGGTGAAAAAACAAGCAATCTACTTCTCTTAGGATTAGCCAAAATATTTGGTTACCATTGATCTTGATTACCTATAGGAAAAAAAAGGAAAGTTATAATATCATATCCCCAATTATAACTCTTATTAGTATTCTCCTTGGACTTTTGAATCTTCAAAAATTTCTTGACAATCTTCTATTCTTCAACAAGGAACACCAAGATGATCTTACAATATAATTTGAAATGGGTGACTACTATTACAATATTCTGGCTTTAGGAGCGAAGGCATTGCCAGTAGGAACAAGCAATGTTGAAAAATTTGCTTAATGAATGGCAAAGAAACTAGGTGGAAAGAAAATTTATCTAATTGAAGACTTACAGATTGTAATAATGGATGAATTTAGGGTAATATGGAGACTTAAAAAAAGTATGTTAGAATGATTCAGTGGCTTTTAGAGGGATTTGAGGATTTTCAAGTTAGTCACACTAGGCAGGAAGGGAATGTGCTTGGGGTCAAGATGGCTAATGTTGGAGTTGATCTGCAAGAAAATATAAAGATGGTGGAGGGAAATATATCAATTAACTTCTCATCCCCCTAAAATATAGTTTTGTTATTGATCTACAATTCCTTTATTGGAAGTGACAGAGCAATTAGGAGGAGGAGAGATTGGCAACTTGGGTGTAGTTGTTGTGGTACATGGGCATGCACTAGTGATTTCTAGTTGTGGGAAGAGGTTTTAGTGATAGATTGGCATCATTCTTTGTGATGAAAGGAAATGGAGAGAACTTTCTAGATTTAAGAGAGAATTTAGTAGCTCTCCAAGTAGGAGTCAATGCCAAAAAGTAGAGAGGAGAACAACAATAACAATAAGAATGGAAGTGAGTTTTTATTAGATGATGCCAAAGAAAAAATAGACTCCAAGCCTCCGTGGTGAAATCACACCAAGGAGGTTGGGAGAGGTGTTTTTTGTTAATGAGTACTTTCTCAAAATTCTATGTCAATTATTCAAGGAGTTTATTGGAGGGGATTTTCATCCAAGGACAAATGTAGGCATTTTGTCTCTATCATGTGCATGGGCTTTTCTGCTAACACAAGACAAAACAGAGTGGCAAGAGTGATAGAACTCTAAGTGGACCCAGAAGGGCATTTGAATTTCCAAAAGTGGTAGGATTAAGCTAAGGTGAGGGTTAGTTTTTGCATGACAGATTCACTAGAGGTGCATTGAAGGACCAATAGAGGGGGTGCAACTGTTCATGGTTTTCAGCTCTGAGGAGCCAATTTGCATGTTGTGATAATGTCACTATGAATGAGGACCACATGATGATGGATGATGATAATGAGGCTGTGATGGAGGAGGATCCAATTGTTAGGATTAAACCACAAATAAAAATATCAATTACATGCAAATATAACCAATATCAAAAAATAATTGATCACACAGAAAAGAACACAAGACACCAAGATTTAATGTGGTTCACCCAATCCCTGGGCTATGTCCACCAAACAGTAAGTCCAATATTATTATGATCTAGTGGTTATAACCTGATTACAATTGGTAATCACTTATAGCTCAATACCATTGCAAGAACCAATTTTGCATCACCTTATGAAATAGGCCCTAACCCTAAGCCCTTTTTATACAAGTATTAAACTACTTTAGAGTTATAATTAATAATTACATATTGGCCCAAAATCTCAATAAGATAGGGCCAATTTTTTTTTAAGTATAGTACTTTCTTGATTAGTCACCATAATCTAACAATCTCCCACTTGGGGATTGATTAGGCTCCACACTAAACAACAATCTCCCACTTAGAGATTGATCCTATAGTGATACCGCTACCACATGGGGCTCCCACTAGATCAAACCACCCTAGATTATGTTGTTCATTGATTGCTAGTTAGTCTAGAAGACCAACCGAAGCTGAAGATGAGTTCAACTTCTCCTTTGGTACTACCTTTGTAAACATATCTACTAGATTTTCATCTATGCGTATCTTGTGTAGCTTTAATAGTCCATCCTCCAAAACTAATCGAATGGAATGGTACTGTAATTGTATGTGTTTGGTCTTTGAATGTAGAGCTGAATTCTTTGCAAGATGAATGGCACTTTGACTATCTATAAACAAATAATTATCCTTTTGAGGATGTCCCAATTTTTCCAAGAAGAATTGAAGCCATATCATCTCCTTGGCTACCTCTCTAGCAACAACATACTCTACCTTTGTAGTGGATAATACATTAACCTTTTGTAACTGAGAAACCTAGCTCACAGCTGCCCCACCAATAGTAAAGACATAACCTATAGTACTCCACCTAGTATCAATATCCCCTACCAAATTTGAGTCAACATAGCCCTATAAAGTAGTACTAGAGCCCCCAAAGTGTAAACACTTATTGGATGTTCCTCTGAAATATCTGAGAATCCATTTGACTACATTCCAATGCTCAATTCCTAGATGACTCATACCTGCTAACAAATCCCACTACATGTGAAATATCTAGCCTGGTATATACCATAGTATACATCAAGCTTCCTATAGCTGAAGCATAGGGTACCTTGGACATCTTATCCTCCTCTGCTTGTGTCTTGGGACACATCTCCTTAGTCAACTTCAAATGACCAAGTAAAGGTGTGTTGACAACTTTAGCATTCTCCATAGAGAAACATTGCAACACCTTCTCAACATAATCAGCCTGAGATAGCGTCAATTTTTTGTTTTTTCTATCTCTACAAATCTTCATACCAAGGATTTTTTTTTCTGCCCCCAAATCCTTCATAGAAAATGCATGTGCTAACTGGCATTTCAACCCCTTAATATGATCCATGTTAGACCTAGCTACAAGCATATCATCAACATATAAACATACAATAATGTAGCTATCATCATCCAACCTCTTAAAATAAACATAATGATCTGAATGAAACCTATTACATCCATGCTCATGCATAAAACTATCAAATTTTAGATACCATTGCTGAGGTGCTTGCTTCAAGCCATATAAACTTTTCTTCAATTTGCACACTAAGTTCTCCTTACCTTTGACCTCAAATCCCCATGGCTAAGCCATATATATCTCTTCATCCAAATCACCATGAAGGAAGGTTGTTTTAACATCAAGCTACTCCAAATGAAAATCTTTAGTAGCCACAATACTTAAAATAGTATGGATAGAAGTCATTTTAACAATAGGAGAAAATATCTCATCAAAATCAATACTCTTTTTCTATGCAAATCCTTTTACAACGAACTTGGCTTTAAATCTTTTCTTACCACCTTCCTCTTCTTTTAACCTATAAACCCACTTATTCTATAAAATATTTTTACCTGCAGGCAACTTGCATAAATCCCAAGTCTTATTTTTTCAGTAAAGAGTCCATTTCATCTTTCATGGTAGACTCCTATTGAATCTTAGTATTCACCTACATAGCTTCATCATAACATTCAGGTTCACCAACATCAGTAAGCAAAATAGAATACAAAGAGGAAGAATTTTTTTCTAAAGGTCTAATTTTCCTTGTTGATCATCTAACATTCACTAGTGTGTGTGGTATTTATTGTTGTGGTTGTTGTACATCATGAGGAATGGCTAGAACATCATCTTTTGGAGTATCATGTAGCACTACATAATCATCTTCTTTTTTCTCGTGTTGCTGCAATAGGTCTTTGCACAACACTTTCTCATTGAATATGACATCCCTGCTTCTTACAATTTTATGATTTTCAAAATCCAAAAGCCTATAACCAAATTCATTAATGCCATATCCATAAAATACACATTTCTTTGACTTAGCTTCTAGCTTGGTTCTATTTTTAGAATCTATGTGAGAAAAAGCTTCACAACTGAAGGTTTTGAGAAAAGAATAACTAACCTTCTTACCAATCCATGCTTCCTCTAGAATACTACAATCCAAAAGAGTAGAGGGACCTCTATTAATCAAATATACATTGGTATTGACAGCCTCCACCCACATGTGTAAGGGCAACCCAACATGCAACCTCATGCTCCTTGCACAATCCATTATAGTCCTATTCATGTGTTGAACTACTCCATTTTCCTATGGAGTCCTTGGAATAGTTTTTGTCTATGAATACCATTAGTGGAGCAATAATCTTCAAATTCATGACTACAATACTCACTACCATTATCAGATCCGAGACATTTTAATTTCTTACCAATCTCATTTTCAACTAAGCATTTCCATTTCTTAAAAGTTTTAAATACATCAAATTTCTATCTAAGGAAATAAATCCACACCTTTCTATTTGCATAATCAATAAATGTAACATAATAGTGAGAGACTCCAAGGGAAGATACCTGAGTCAGTCCCCATACATCAGTATGCACAAGCTCTAATTTCTCCTTTTTGTTTTCCTTCCTAGTCTTTACAAAACTCACTCTCTTTTGTTTTCCATATGTACAACTTTCACAAAAATCCATATTAACACATTTTAGACTTGGTAAAACATTCTTTGAATGAAGTACTTTCATACCTTTCTCACTGATGTGCCCAAGTCTATTGTGCCACAATGTTGTATCAGAATCTATAGTAGCTTTTTGTTCTCCTTGCTCAACTGTAGTAACTATTCTTGAACATTCATTTTTCTCTGAAAAAATTAAAGTAAAAGGAACAATATGACCTATACAAATATATAAGGTGCCTACTTTCACACCTTTTGCTACTACAAGGGAACTTTTTGAAACCTTCCAATTTTTATCATTAAAAGTAGCTACACAACCCTCATCACCGAGTTGTCCTATTGAAATTAAATTCCTACTCAGCCTTGGAACATGTCTTACCTCATGTAGTAGTCAATGATTCCAATTTTGCAAATTAATTGTAACTTTTCCCTTTCCAACAATCTGACAGGGTTCATTATCCCCCAAATAAACAAGCCCAAAATCCCCTTGGACATAATCAATGAAATAACCTCTATGAAGTGTAGCATGAAATGAAGCACCAAAATCTAAAACCCAGGAATCATCAACACTTTCTAAAGATAGAAGCAAAGGATACTCTTTGAATTTGTTACCACATTTTCTTCCTTGTCTCCATCTGGTTTATCTCCTTCATTTTTGTTTTGATTCCAACAATCTTTCTTTTTATGACCTGGTTTCCCACAGTACCAATAGTTGTTTGGTCCTCTTGATTGAGACCATCTCCCCTTTGACTTTCCTCTTGATTTCCCATGATTTCCAGAATTACTTCCTCTTTCAGTCATTTTTCCTCTACTTTGTGCATTCAAAGCACTTCCTAATGTAGATCCACCAAAGGATTTCCTATGAATTTCCTCACTCAAAACAACACTGATCACATCATCATATTTTAGGGTACTAGATCCAGGAACAAAATTACTGACAACCATTACCAAGCCATTCCAACTTTCAAAAAAAGAACACAAGATCAAGAGAGCCCCAATTTCTTCAACAAAATTGATATCCATAGATGATAACTAACTAGTAATAGTATTAAACTCATTTAAATGATCCACAATAGATCTACCTTCTACCATTTTCATATTAAATAAACACTTCATGAGAAATACCTTGTTTGAAGTGGAGGGCTTTTCATACAATGTCGCTAGGGTTTTCTTCAACTCTTATGTTTTCTTTGCTTTTGTAATATTAAATGCCACCAATGGTGCCAAACATAATCAAATGCTTCCAAGTTCCTTTCTATCCAAAAGATCCCATTGCTCATTTGACATAGATCCCTAATTCTTGGTTTTGCCTTCCAATGACTTCCATAAATCCTTCTAATAAAGATAGTCCTCCATTTGCATTTTTCATAACTAAAAGTTTTGTCCATTAAACCTATCAACCCTTAGCTTACCCTCGTCTACCATTTCTCCCACTTAACCATGACACTTTCCTATAGAAGATAACTGAAAAAACAACCTCACTCTAATACCACTTGTTAGGATAAACCATAGACAAAAATAACAATTACATGCAAATATAACCAGTATCAAAAAATAATAGATCACATAGAAAAAAAACACAAGACACCAAGATTTAACATGGTTCACCTAATCCCTAGGCTATGTCCACCAAACAACAAGTCCAATATTATTATGATCTAGTGATTACAACCTAATTACAATCTGTAATCCCTTACAACTCAATACCACCACAAGAACCAATTTTGCATCACCTTATGAAATAGCCCATAATCCTAAGCCCTTTTTATACAATTATTAAACCACTTTAGGGTTATAATTAAGATTTACATGTTGGCCCAAAATCCTAATAAAATAGGGCCCAATTTTTTTTCCAGGGCGATGCCTTGAGCCCCAAAGAATTTATAAAGTATCTAATCAGTCACAACAATCTACCACCAATCTCACCACCACAAGAAATCACTACTTGTAATAATGTAGCAAATAAAATTGGTACTGATGGATTGTAGTAGTAGCATTGCATGACCCCTCAGTCCCCACTCAACACACAAGTCATGTGGTCATATTAATGACTTTTTGAGCTTGAAGCCTCTTTCCATGATAAAAGGTATGATACATGTAATATATTGAAAGGTATGATATGTGTACTATATTTTTGCTATTTTTATAAATGTGGAAGGACTACAAAAAATAACAAAAGAATTATAAATTGATGTCTAAAGATGTAGATAGATCTGTTAAGTGTAATATATAAGGAAGAAAATCCTAGGGCAATTTTTTCTTAAGTCTCTGCATTGAAAGGAAACAAACATTACCACTCCAAGATATCAACAAATCTTTTTAAGACAACAACTCTCAAAATAGATGTCAATTATGTATTAAGTGATGCATCATAGAGGTAGTTTTAACAGTAGTTTTTGGAGTTGAAAGACTGATCAAAGTGTGCATTTCTCAAGGTTTCTACATTTTGTTCTCAAATTTGTACATTTAAGAGAATTGGTTCCTTGAAAGTATTTTAGGATCAATATATAATAGTATGAGTTTGGAATTAAATTTTGAATTGCCTTGAACATAGAGTCCCTCACTAGACTGTGAGGAATACCACAGAAGGTTGATATGAGAAACTAAAAAAGCAATTGAACTAGACAAGCTTTGTCTTGTAGGCACCATACAAGATTGTGAACCAATCATCCCAACATATGTTAACCATTTTAGTTTGTAGTTTGAAAAAAAATCCAATGTAACTCATCAAAGAAAGAATATGGTGATTGTGTGGTCATTCCTATGGCTATCAATTTGGATGGAAGGATCATGAGAATGGTAAGGTCAGAGGGGTTTTATTACTGACTAGCCTTTTTTGACTTCTTAAATATCTACTCAAATGAATTCCATTGTCTATCATAAACCAATCTATAAGCAATCTTATTAACAAGTACTTGTCATACCATTTTAGTTTTAACCCTTTTGGATATGTTGAAAGTTGAAAACTATAATAAGGTTTGGATTAGTGTCTCTCTTAACAAGATAATTTTGGATGTTTCATGAATGATTGATGAGGCCCTAAAAAAGTGCTCAGATGTTGTTTAGCTATAGTTGAATCTTTTTCTGACAACTGGAAGGATCTTTCTATGCAACAGACACTTTAGGTTCCGCATCCAATATAGGTATTCATAAAATTATTTCATCATTTTATGAATAAACCAAATTGACACTTCCATGTATAAAATCAAGCTCAAATAGAGCAAAATTTTGTTTACCTTTCTTCCAATTCCACATCCTTCATATCTCTAATGGTGTTTCTATATAGACTTTGAATCAATACCATGAAGTGGCTCACAAATAATGATATTTACAGTTAAAAACAACATAAACATCAATGTTGTTGTTAAGTATCATCTTTTCCATCAGTAGGATCATCACTAATACATTTAAAATCATCTATTTTGATTTGAATTCTTTTTATACATAAGATATGATTTTCATTTTTCATATAGCAAAATCATTTCTGATTTGAATATAGCAATATCTAGATTAATCTAAATGTAGCAAACTCTTGGTTCAAAATTTAATTGTAGGAATTTCCCTTCTCAAATTTAAATATTGAAATATTACAATTATGTTTATCCTTTTCTAGAGATTTACAGAAATAGAAATAATTATTGCAATTTTGTTTAATCCTTGTCCAGTGGTTCAAGCAAATAGTTAACTCATTTCATAATTGAAGCAATATTTATTTTTTGATTAATATTTTTCTATAAAAAAATTGTTGCTTGTTTAAACAAGCTATTGATATTAATACACTAGCTACATGTGATGAGCCTACCTATCCATGGGTTTTAAAAGATCCATTTACTTGATGATCTATGTGCCATGTCACAATGTCACAATGGTATATCTATTATTGCACTAGAATAGTCATAGCACCACATATTAAACAAGATAAATTAGAATATAAATCATACCCACATGCCCATATAACTTGAATACTACATATATGTATGCAATAAATCTTTTGTTTTTATAGAATTGTTTCATTATCTATGTTACTTGGTATAGTTTTAGTATCAATAAAGTGTCTTGAATGCGCTAATTTGAAAGTTTCTTGTGGTGTGGGCTTTGTTTTCAATTATAACTCATATGCACATATTTTTCTTTTTGATAAGTGATATGTTTTTAATATTTTATTACTTAAAAGGAACTATTTCATAGAGCTTCTACATTTTTAACAACAAAGGCCTAAATGCCTTAGTTTTGCCTATTCCTTCATATGTTGTAGCTTATTCATGGTGATCCTAGCAACTAAGCATAGCCTCCCTAGACTCATTGAACATTACACCTCCCACTATTTCTTCCTTATTCTTCCTTTTTCCTAAAATAGGAGGTAGCACTGCATTGAGGATTAGCCCTTTCTGCAACGTTGCTTGGCATCACTTTTAGCTTTATCCTTCATTATTCCTCCATCCTTTGCTGGTCCTCCTCCTACTGAGTGATGAAATGTAGTAGCCCATCCATTTTTCCCTTCCCTCCCCAACAAGCTTCTTGTAACCTACCTTCTAATTTGATGAAAATTCCTGCACACATGTGGAAAATTGGGAAGGCATCCATGGAACCACTACAAGGTAATTATCTATAGGTTTTCTTGCTAATACCTTCATGTTTGATGTAGGATCAAATTGTCTTGCAAGATGAAATAGGTCAGGCAAGTTTCCCCTCCCTTGAATCTCTGACATTGCTAGCAACACATAAAATTTTAGTGCCACCTCATACAATTAAAGCTACATTTTATTTTGAGATTTTTATAGCTAAAACAACTGAATCCAATTTAGAATAGAAGATAACTACAAACCACTATAAGGTGTTTATCATATACAACCATTAGTAAGAATTCCCCTTAACAAAAAAACCTAGAACATACAATGCATAATGAATTGATTAGTTCTTAACCTTATGGTTTGAAAAGTAATTCGTGTTGAATTTGATTGGAAGATCAGGTGAGCCAACTGTTGGAAGACTTGGAAAAATTGGAGGATTGATTGACTTGTAGAGCACAAGTGCGTTTTCATCATTGGGGACATAGTAGGGAAAGGGTGTTCTTCAGTACTTATTACCATTCCATAGCCTGTTAATAAAGTCATCAAATGGTAATAATAGGCTAGGTGGCAGAGGCATTGACAACATCACTAGCTACACCTTAGTAATAGATAAAGATGGAGAGTCACCAGCCTACCTAATAGAATTTCTAGGTTGATAACCAGTAGTGTTACAACTCTAGTTTCCCTTTCCCTTATACTAGTAGGGCTTTGGCCAAGGTGGTACATTCCTTATGGTTCATCTCGTAGTAGGGGAATTTCTTGGCATGCCTATATTAGAATGGCTCTAAAAAACAAAACTCAACCATCTTTCCTGCCCACTTTCCTTTACTGACCTAGCTTAGATACTTGACCCTGCCTTGTTTATTAGACTTGGTCCCCCCATTGCTTGCTTCAAGATCCCATGCCAATTGAAGGATTGCAACTTAGAACTTGATTTCCACTCTACTCCTTCTGATCCACTTCATTCACCAACCAATTTGAGTGGTAAAGGTTTTGTAGCTCAAACTCCTTTGCATGCTCTGTCTAATTCAATGAAATTTTGGTAGAAAAATGAGGTCAAATATAGTAGTTGTTGATGCACACCCTTTGACACACTTAGCACACAAAAGGGAGTTTTCATTTTAAGGTGCGCAAGAGCACACCTTAAAGTGATGTTTAATTTATATTTTCTAAAGTTTTCTTAAAGAAAAAATAAGGTGCGTAGCTATGCACCTATACATATTTTTTCAGTGTTGTTTTGCTTTGTGAGTGTATGTAAAGTGGAGGAGGAGGCACATCATGCACACATGTTTAGCAACACTGGTGTTATGTGAAGGTTGTGGAAGAAGAAATAATCTTTGGTGCACTAGTGCACCTGGTGAGGTGCACTGGTGTGCCATTTTTTGTAACCAAAATGACTTATTCTCTTTGACGATGAATTCCAAACTCTAGGTTTTTGATCTGAGACCCAAATTTGACCAAAGGCACTAAAAAAGAACTTGCACTTTGGACTAGGGTTCCCAAAAGCTAAAAAATGTAGTGGGTGTCCCCATTTCTATTCAAAATGGGGTGTGCATTGTAAAACTACAACAAATAGCCCTAACAAAAGGAAGAAATGATGAAGGCATTTCTTCATTAGCAAACTTTCCTTTGATATTTGTCAAACACCAATTGAATCCCAAAAATTCCAAGGATATTTTGAGTCACTTTATAGTCAAAAACTCAAAATATCGAATCTCTAAGTTTAGTGTATCCATTTCCTTTGACATCTCAGAATGCAATCTATCAAAAATTTCTAACAACTTGGAAACAATCTTCCACCCTTTTGGTCCATTCATTGGGAGTCCCCATGAAAGTTTCTTATCAATCACTTGTCTGCCTAGATGGAATAATTAGTCCTAAGGGCTCTTAATGGGTTATCACGTTTATTTGAAGTCGTGGGAAATCTTCTAAATACTTGCTTCACATAGCTCACAATGTCACTATTTGATTCTTCGATGAAGAAATTATTTTGATATTGAATAGCTTATTTAGAATACATATCCCTACAATCAGATCACCTTTCTCAAGTTTTATAGAATCTTTCATTCTTAACACTTTTTTTGCTTTTTCTTTTTCTTTCTATACCCTTACCATGCTTAGACTGTGTGGCCAAGACATTGGTGTCATTTCTCAGATTCAATCTTTAGTGAATATCCTGTGTGTTCCTCTTTTAAGAACTTTAAGAAACTCTCATGCCAAAAAATGATCTTAGCAATTCCTTCAAGAAGACCCTTCTATTTGAACCAGTAGGGTTTGAACTATCCCTTGCTATCATCAACCTTGGTTCAAAAATAGCTAAGATAATCAATCTTTAAATATGAAAAGAATTGAAAACTTGTCAATTTTTAATTCTTGATTCAAGACTAAAAGTCCCCTATTACTGCAAGTAACATCCATTCCTCAGTTGGTATAAGAAATAAAATCATTAGAATGTTTTGACAAAGAAATACCTCTTCCCACAAGTCAAAACCAAAAAGTGGTTTAATGAGATACGTAAAGATAAAATTTGGGGTGCACCTAACCCCTAGATTGACACATCTTTGAAAAAAGAAACAAAAAGAAATGAAACCCAAACAAAAAGACTTGACTCAAAGAAAAATAAAACCTATCTAGAAAGACTAAAAAGGACTGAGAAAAACAAAAGCAAAAACAAAAACTTATCTATAGAAAACCTTAAATAATGAGAATATGGGGTGGTTGTTAGTAGACTTATCATGATGTGCAATAGTAATGAACCACCCCATATAGTCCTAAGAAAAGTTGATATGTCTTTGCCCTTAGAAAAATAATATTTGAACAATCTTGGTTCAAATTCTAAGCACAAGTTACACAAAATTCGAAGTTGTGGTAACTCTCCATGACCATTATTAATCTAGAAACAAGTTGTCTTACCTTTAGCATCATATTCAAATTGAAAATCATCAAACTGTGAGGGATAATGGGAAAATATCACCTAATCTAGTGAGTCTCCCACCATAGGGGTACACTCCAACATTGTAACCTCTCCTTCTAGTGGTCTTTTCTCATGGTACACAATTCCATTTGCACATGGAAACACTTTAGGTTCCTTTGGACTAGAAAAAACAATCATCGGCCTTCCTTTCAAATTATTGGAGTCATTACTATCATCCATCAAGATGTTTTTTGCCTCATGTCCTAAAGAAGCCTATTTAGAAACATAATTTTCCCTCCATTGTTATCTAACAAGCTAACAAGAAATAAGGAAAACTTTCTTCTAAATGGAACCCAAAAGGATGGATTCTACATGACTCAATTATTGCATGGTTTGATATATGTATAGAATACCTACTAATAGACATTTCCTCCTTCAAGCTTGAGACCAAATTGAGCATTCTATCCATCTCTTCTAATGACAAATATTGTTTTGAGGGAAGTATCTTATCATTATCCAATATGGAATCAATATCATAGTAGGAAGAATTAGTATCTTCTTCTTGATGACTTTCTGATTCAAAAATCTCACCAACCTCGGGATCTTCTGCATTTCAATCACTTTTTGCAACTTCATGCAATTTTGGAACATCAAAATTTTCTACATCCTCACAATTTATTGCCATATCCACACTTATTGAAGCATCAAAATAGAAGAGTTTCTTCATTAAATGGGAACACAAAATCCTCTTGATCATCTTCATCATTTTGTTCTCCTGCAGATTTATCACATGATTCAAACACCATTGCACTAAATAGTAAAGGTTGTTCCTACATGATTTGGGGAGGCTAATCCAAAATATCATTGTACCCATATCCATTTTAAATTGGACTCTTACCTATAATACCATTATTCTCACTGTTGATGTTACTATAAAAGTGAAAATTTTTGTTCTGATTTTCAGAACAATTGTTTTGGGCAGCAAGTTGTCTTGGATGATTGCCTTGGTTTCTTGAAGAATTGAACTTTATTTTGATGAGTTCATTGGATAAAAGAGACATCATCTCCTTCATGGACTTAAACTCTCTAGACATATTGTTTACGATTTTAGCAGTTGGAGAAGTCTTTTGCTCAAAGAATATAGTCTTTTGGGGCTCATACCTTGAATATGTAATTATTGGCATTAGAGTAAAAATAACTTGCTTCATGAATGTAACCAACTCTTTGAAGGCCTTTTCGATGGTATCAATGTCTCTAGGTGGGAGCCTTCTTACAAAAATATAAGTTAATGAATCCATTGTCCTGAAATAGATATGGATGGTAGCCTCTTATGGTACAGTGTATGGAAACTCCATTCTTTGATACATCCTATAGAAGTGATGATTAAACTATGAAATAGTCTCATGTGAATCCCTCTTAATTGAGATGAACTAATGGTGTAGGATAGTTAGATCAATATAGATCTTGAATTGTTCTAGAAACTTGCTCTCAAAAGAGTTCTAATCCCTTATTGATGTTGGTGGTAGATTGAGGTACCAATTGAATGCCATTTCCCCCAAAGTGTAAGGAAAAAGGCAACATAAGACATCCATATGATGAATCTAGTTTTGATTATAGATCTCTTTGAAAATTTTAATATTATCTTCTATTTTTCTTGATTCTTCATAGATTAACCATGGGAAAAACTTTTCAGGATTTTTAGGCAAGTCATGTAATGGACTAGTTAGATTCAAAAGTGAACTTTGGGCATTGAAGAAAGACATGGTGCATAATGATGGGAATGTGTGAAGTATAATTTAAAGAAAACAATGATGATGGAATGTGTAATGTGAATGGGTGGAGTTCTTGGTATCTCTTTATCATTGTGATGCTTGTGAAAGTGACTAAGTTCTAGGAACTTGTGTTTATCTGGAAAAGTGTAGCTTTGAAGAAGTACACCTCAAAATAGTGCACCTACACACCTGGTGCACCTATGCACCATATGAATATTCAAAAATTTAAATTTTTTCTCTAAAAATTATAGAATTTTCAAACAACAAATTAAGTTTTTTGAGTCGAATGATTTTCAGTCCCTCCTTCTAGCACCACTTCTATTGACCTATTTCTTTGCACGATGCTTAATGATAGGAATCCTTTCAAACTCCTCTTTTAAAAAGCTAATATAGGATCAACTCCAAGGTTACAAGTGATCTTGTGACTTACTAGAATCTGCTCAGTTGAAGATAAATGTGTTTGTTCAGAGGAGGCCTTTGCTAGTGCAAACCAATTTTGGATCAAATGAACAATCTACTTGCTATTTCAAAATTAACCACAAAAGAGATATGTTTTTGGGTATTTTCTATTTTTTGATGAATGAAATCTAAGAATGTAACTATATGATTTCATACTCTAACAAAGGGGTTAGTAAAAAAAATAACAAAGATAAGGTAACAAGAAGTTTAAGAAAATAATGTGAAAAGATTAGTGAGTAACCAATGGAAATAGTATTAGCACTTTCTTAATTATACTGATGCAATCATCGATGGGAATTCAATAACCATAAGATGTTTCACTTTTCATCAAATTGAAATGCCATGGAAAGTGCATTCATGTGGGATGAAAAGCTATGTAGGAACAATATGATGATCTCTTCTCGAACTAAGTATGTCCGTGGAATTCTTAAAATAGTAGCAAACACTAGAATTAAAAGATCACACAACCAGAACAACACAATAAAACTATTGGCTCAATTACACATCATGAACATACATTCACAAAATATAACACACTTAGGAAAGAATCACTACAGTCCAAATGTGAGCACCAACAACATGTATTATTGCATCAAAATAATGGTAGCCTAGAATACATATTACATTCTTGAATTTATAAGAAATTTTCTCCTCAAATTGTGTTGAGAGTGAGAGATATCTTTATGCAATCATATGCTTCTAAACTAATAAAACAAATCTAATTATGTACAAACTGACTCTTGAAATGGTGCTTAGTAGGACTCCATCTATATTTATATCATTAATTGGATGCATGAGCTTTTACATGTCTTAAAACAAAGAAAACATGAGAAAATAAAAAAGAGAGAGACAATAGTTGATGTAGGAGTCTCTGGAGATGCCAAAAATAGAAGCTCAACTTCCTCTAGATGTTTGTAGGAGTTAAACAACTATTATAATGCATTTTCGATGCATGGAAAGCTCTAAATTTAGAACTGATAGTTAACTATTGGTGCACCTCTAAATTCTTTAAAATATTCCAGAACACCATTGAAAAAGTGCACCTACGCACTTGGTGTAGCAGTGCACCAGCGCACTAGCATGAAATTTGTGCAAGGTGCTCAATTCACCAAAAAGTCAAAATTATCAATTTTTAAAATGGTTTCTGAGTTTTTCTTAGACAAGGTTTGGGAGCATTCTAGTGTACTTGTTTTTCCCATTTTTTGATACCCTCTTTATAGCCAAACACTTTCATACATTTGAACTCCTTCTATTTCTTCTATCTAAAATCCCAAGGCAACCATGTTGAATCTTGTCATTAATAGTTGCATAAGATGCAAAACTTTTTCTGGTTCATGTGTCCAACATTTTTATCTTTAATACTTTGTTCTCCCCAACTGCCCTATCCCTCTCAATAAGAGACCAGGCAATCCAAATTATCCAAAATGATCAAATGTTAAAAAAATTTTCACAAGATTTTCTAAGTGTTTTAAACTAGCTTTTTCAGAGGTCTTCTGCTCAAAATTTTAAGTTGAAACTTTCATTAGTCCCTAAAATTGGGTAGCTCAAGGGTCACTATTTTAGGGATTAAAATTAGATTTTTAGTTCTTCTTTCCAACAATGTAAATGGTTCTGTATTTTGAGCTCTAGGTCCAAAGTTATGACCCTGACAAGTTAAGGATGCTCTATTTATCTACATAAAGAAGCTAACATTAGTCTGGAGAGATGAAAATCAAACCTTAAACAAACTCTAATTACTACAAAAATTATTGAGAGTGCAAAAACATCACAAAACATGCAAAAACCTCATTTTAGCCTTTGATAAGCAAAAAAGAGCACACCTGGCACACGTCTGGGGTACACTTAGTGCACATCATTATTTGTTAAAGTTGTAATGCATGGGGTACGCAGTAGTGCACCTCATGGGGTGCACTGATGCACACCTTTGACACACTTAGTACACAAAAGGGAGTTTTCATTTAAGGGTGCATTATTGTGGACCTAATTAGGTGCACTACTGCACACCTTAAAGTGATGTTTAATTTATGTTTTTCAAAGTTTTCTTAAAGCAAAAATAGGGTGCATAGCTATGCACCTATACTTAGTTTTTCAATGTTGTTTTGCTTCATGAGTGTAGGTAAAGTGGAGGAGGAGGTGCATCATGCACACCTATTTAGTTGCACTGGTGTGATGTGAAGGCTAAGGAAGAAAAAATAATCTTTATTGCAATAGCGCACTGTTGGTGCACCATTTTTTGTAACAAAAATGATTTCTTCTATCTAACGATGAATTTTGGACTCTTGGTTTTTAAACTAGGACCTAGATTTGACCAAAGACACTAAAAAAAGACCCAGACCCCGAACTAGGGTTTTGAAAAGACAAAAAATAAAGTAGGGGCTCCCCATTACTAGCCGAAATGGGGTGTGCATTGTGAAATCACAAAACTTATTGTTGGTGTAAATAAGTATTTACTATTTACACTTTCTTTAGTTTACCTAGGTTAATGCATATTTTTTATTATTTATTTATTTATTAGGCACCTAGGAGTATGTGCACTCTTGTGAGTTGTCATGTTGACAACATAGGAGTTAGCACACTAATAAAGCACATGGTGTCTACAACTTGTCATCCTTATCCACTCATCTAGAATGATGGATAAGGCATGTGCTTAGTTGTCATGATGCTTATCTTATCTCTTGGTTCTTTCTAGAGACATTCTAGGTGCTTTCTGAGAGGCCTTTATATACAGGCACTCTTAGTGTGTACAAACATCATATACTGAATAGAGCAATGTATTAGGATATACTCTGATTAATTAATCATATCCATTTTTGGTCTACAGTTGTGCTTGTATTTGTGTTCTTGGTTCTTGTGTGAATTTTTCCCTAAGGAAAATTCTTACATGGTATCAGAGCTTGGAGATTTTCTCATCACATAGTCATTTGAGACCATTGTTTCTTCAACACCTTAGCCCAAATTTGGAGTACTGTAGAAATTGGGAGCATCTAGAGCTAGATCTGACCTCACCATTGCGCCTAGAATGCTGATTTGGTGAAAATCATTTATAAAGCCACCTACCCTAGGAAAAAGTCAATTGTGAGGTAAATTTTTTGCAAACTCACACTTGAAGGACCAATTTGTAGAATTGGTATGATCATTTCAAATTTTTACATCTAATTTTCAAATCTACCTTTTTTATCATTTGCATCTCTACTATTTTTTTTAGATTTGCATTATTTTTTAGAAATTTTTTGGCCATCGAGCCATATGAGAGATTTTTTGCAGGTGAAGATTGGTGCTTGTTAGTGTAAATCAGATATTTGCATCACATTCAAAAGGTCAAAAAACCATCAAATTGACTTTTGTTTCACCAAAATTAGACATCTGAGGTGAAATCTAGAGTCATTTTATTCTTGGAGGTGCGGCGGAAATTTAGAAAAAATAACAACAACAATTTTCAAACAGTGATATCTCCCTCATACAAAATCCTTTTTGCAAGCAATTTTTTTTGTTTTAGGGTAGAATTTTATGATTTACACATTGGTGTAGGTTGTTTGAGATCTCTATTCTTGAATTTTTTTGCAACTCGCAAATCTTGATTTTTGCCACTTAAAATGCTTAGTACAAGCTCATCTGGTCACCTTTCCAGGTTCTATTTTTTTTGAAAGTGCATATTTTTTGCCTACTTTCCATATCTATAATCATATTATAGGTTCTATGGATAGAAATATTTCTTTTAGAAATAACCCCTAAATTGGAAAGTGGCTACCAAGTGCCAAAGCATCTTTTTTGGGGGGGTTCTTTGATTCTCTTTTCCATTTTGGGGGTTCATTGATTGATCTCATGGAGGAGTTTTGTTTCACATTTCGGCATGGAGTTAGACCTAGGTTGACAAAAAGAAACTATCACAAATGGAGTGATGCACTCCTTGATCATCTAAGAAGAGAGCATAAGGAAGTATTTCCTTATTTATGTTCCAAGGAATTGATCTTTAACACTAAAGAATAGCCACCTATTCCCAAAATGTTGGTTATCATTTGTACTAGTCTCTCTTCTTTTGATTATTATAAGGTAGTTTCCAAGTTATGGTATTCATATGATATTTGGATCTATCTTTGGGAGTTGTATGGAGAACCAAACATTCCTCCATTCCCAAAAGATCTTTCACCTCCAGTTGTAGCTGACTCCTCTTCAGATGAGATCACACCTCTAGCTCCTTTTGCTCCAACTGATCTTGTTCCATCCATAGATGCTTTAGATTTAGTGCAATAGGAACCTTTATGTCTTCCTACTCTACCTTCATGTGATGACTTCCTTTCTGACCTTGTAGGCTTGTTCATGGAGTCATACATTGAAGATGTGGGAGACACTCTTGAGGATATTTGTCTTCTCTTGGAGGCGAATTCTTCATTCATTGCCATAGTGACAGATTCATGTAGTTTAGCATAGTAGGGTACACATGGTCTTTCAAGTGATGACTTCTTGACTAAAATTTTAGGTTTGTTCATGGAGTCACACATAGCAAATTTGGAGGACTTCTTTGATGATTTATCGCTTCTCTTTGCTAAGGATGATCCTTCTATTGTTGCAAGGGACCACTCTAACCCTCATGTCCATTTCCTACATGATCAATCTTCATAGGTTGGTGTGATTATGGATACTTATGTACAACATCTATAGGAGGTTTCTTTGTCATTTGAGAAGACTTTTGGTTCCTTGAAATAGATTCTACATCACTCCTTGTTTGATCTGCACTTCTTCTTAGCAATTTTGGAGGAATCCATCATCAGCATCAACACAGGGACACTTGAACAAGTTTCAGAGACACCTTTCATCATAGAGATTCCTTCTCCATATAGGGGAAACATCTCCTTTGTACCCTTGCCTTTGTTTCTTCCAAAGGGGAGGAACATCATTTAAAGGTCGTGTATCAGCTTCTACGTCAAAGTATTTCGCACTGATCGACACACTACTTTTAGGACGGGGGGGGGGGGGGTGGGGGGGAATTTTTCCTCTTAGGGGGTTTTGTCCTCCTCCATTTTTCTTTTGTATATACTTGATGTATGTCGTAATGGGGTGGTCTTGATTACTGCATCCATCCAGACATCCCTTTGCATCTCTCTTTTTGGGGGAGGGTTTTTCCCATGAGGTTTTCCTTCTTTCCCCACTTTATGAGAGATTTTCATTTTCATTATGTACATGGGTACCTAACATGGCCTAGTAGCCAGGACCCATCATGCATTTCATCCTAGTTCTTGTGAACTTAAGTGCATTCCCCTAAGTTGCACTTAAGGAGGGGTGTTGATGCAAATAAGTATTTACTATTTACACTTACTTAAGTTTACTAGGTTAATGCATATTTATTATTATTTATTGATTAGCCATCTACGAGTATGTGCACTCTCATGAGTTTTCATGTTGACACCATAGAAGTTCACACCTCTGTTATGTACATGGTGTGTGCAAGATAGGAGTTAGCACACTAATATAGCACATGGTGTCTACAACCTTGTCATTCTTATCCACTCATCTAGAATGATGCATAAGTCATGTGCTTGGTTGTCATCATGCTTATCTTATCTTTTGGTTCTTTCTAGAGACATTCTAGGTGCTTCCTAAGAGGCCTTTATATATAGGCACTCCTAGTATGTACAAACATCATATACTGAACAAAGCGATGTATTAGGACATACTCTGATTAATTGATCATATCCATTTTTGGTCTACAATTGTGCTTGTGTTTGAGTTCTTAGTTCCTAGGTGAATTTTTCCCTAAGGAAAATTCTTACATGGTATCAGAGCTATACCAAATTCTTAAACTTATCTCTATTATTCTAATCATGGAAATGATTGGAATTGTTCTTTGAAACTGCAATAGAAATAATTGTTGTGTTGTCATTGATGTCAAATCTATTGATGAAACATGTTTCTATCTAATCTAAATGTCATATGTCTATTTGATTGATGAAGATGATTTGAGAAATTTCTCATAATAAGAGCACCTAGAGGAAAGGTTGAGTTATGAAAAGAAAACTATAATAGACATTTTATTAGTTAGACTTTGACAAGATAATTTGATTGTTTATATTATGAATACATGTGAAGAAACTAATAGATCACATAATCTTGACTGAGCAATAGAGTAAAAGATGAAGAAATTTTGGAGTCTATGTCAAGTGATGCTAGTGTTGGATAAGCTACTATAAGTGTCGATAAAATTTAGTATTGATCAAGCATTAATATTGACCAAGTGATATTATTGATGTCAAGCTAGAAATTCTATAGCAATTGAGAGGTTCAACAATGACTAAGTGTTTGAATTTAGTGTTGGCTGAGGAACAACATTTTTTTTTTGCGAGAAATTGTGATTTCCAACTAACTCAGTTGATTTCTTGGGATATGGAAAGAATTTTGGAGATAAGGATTGACACATTAGATCATTTAATTGAAGAAGATGATTAGGTACGATACCTAATGAATGTATTTTGTGAGAAGGTTTTAGAAAATAGATGGAGATAAATAGATACAATGGATATGTTGGATCAAATCGTAAACCCTAAGATCTATGGTGATTATGCAAAATGAAAAAGGACCATAATTATCTATTAAATGAGGCACAAAGACAAAATTTATAGTGTATGAGACATGAAGAAGAGAAGAAAGAAGATAAGTTGTGTGTGTTCAAAAGATTTCTAGTGAGATGGAAAAAAGTTGCTAAGGTTGGTAAGAGAATCTAACTAGGAGGCTTAAGTTTGTTGTGAAGAGAAGGGTGAATGCTTGAATGGTTTCCAAGAAAATCAAAGACATAGGTGACAAGGAAGGATTATCAAGGATTCAACACATAAGCTGAATAGAGATCTAAAACTTCAAAGTGTTTTTTAATCATATAGATCAAACCCCATTGTTTTCTTTCTAATCATTATGAACAATTTGTATTGAAATCCTTTTAATGAAAGGTTGATGTAAAAGCCATTAAGGACTTACCAATCTATGTAAATCCTTTAACTGGGTGACATTCTAATGGAATGTTCTAAAGTCCTCTAACAAGGCCACTCCTAACAAGGTGATTAAATCCTTTAACTTGGACACATTTAATAGTGTGTATTGTAACCTCTAATAGAGTTGGCTCCTAGTAGGGCTAACTTCAGAAGATTAAAAAGTGATGACATGTTGCTGGTAGTTTTCCCCAAATTGGGTTTCCAAGTTAAATCCTAGTGTCAAACATATGATGAATGTTTTATGGTGTTTTACATTTCAAATGTTTACATTTAGCAATTCTATTATATTAGGACAAAAAAATACTAGTTAATATTGTTATTCAAATTATAGTAGAGGCTGAGCTGTAGGATAACATTGATCAAAAAATGTTTAAATGTTTGATTTTTCAATTGTTACTAATGGAATTTGAATAATTAATTCAGCATCCCTCCTCTTAGTTATTCTAAACACTAACAATTGGTGTCAAAGTGTTGGTGCTTGAAAAATAAGTTTGAAGGTACTCAAAGCTAAAAATCATGACTCACAAAAGGGAGGTACCAAAGTTGAACAAGGATAACATTCCTACATG
Source organism: Cupressus sempervirens (assembly GCA_028749045.1). Taxonomy (NCBI): domain Eukaryota; kingdom Viridiplantae; phylum Streptophyta; class Pinopsida; order Cupressales; family Cupressaceae; genus Cupressus; species Cupressus sempervirens. The sequence goes on along the minus strand of CM053786.1, from coordinate 555,392,558 downwards.
GTAAATGTTGACAAGGCTACACATATCCAATATTATTGATACTTTAATAAACTTTATGGACAATGAATATGTGAAGATAACGACTGTTCCTCTGATTGCTCAATAATTGAAAGAAAAGAAAGAACACAATCAAACTGGAGATTACTTCATCCCTAAGCTATACCAAGTTTGATGACATAAGAGATTGTGATAGTGTAAAACAAATGTGGGAAAAAATAAAGACCATATATGAGGAGATGAAAATGTCTTAAGAGCCAAATTAGAGAGCCTAAGAAGAAAATTTGATGAAATGAGAATAAAAGAAGATTGGAACATAGTATAATATTGTACAAGAATCAAGGAAGTTCTCATGCTTGTTGAGGTGAAAATGGAAATATTGAAGATGAGATAGTAATAAGGAAGATATTGAGAACTCTACTTCTTGCATATGTCATTAAGTTTCTTCAATACAAGAGCTGAGATGCACTCCAGGTAACAAATTGACTTTGGAAGGTGTCATTGGTAGACTTAGTACTTTTGAGATATCTAATTTTGACAATTACACCCCAAGTACCATTGAGTATGCTTTTAAGTCACAAATGGTTGTTAGCAAAAGAAAAGGTAAATATGTGAAGAGTGATAGTGACACCTCTGATGATGAAATTGAAGCACTTATTGCAAAAATATTTGGAAGAGTTAGAGGTAAATACAAAGGAAAACTACCTATAGTTTATTTTTCATGTAACAAGGTTGGTCATATGTTGCAAGATGTCCTATTGAGAATATAAGGATGAGAGAAAGGAAAGAAAATACAAAAGAAGGAGAGATGACCGAGTCTACAAGAAGAACAAGGATGGAAAAGGTAAGAAATCCCGTTACATTGCTGAAGAAGAAAATAACACTAAATCTAAAAGTAATGATGATGAAGTTGTCTATGTTGCTATGAAAGAAGATTCTAATGAAGATGAGAAAATTGGTTTAATTTCATATGTGAACAAAAGTAACAAATGGGTAATTGATAGTGGTTTCTCTAATCATATGACTAGTGATAGAAATAAAATTTGAGGACATTGGACCATACAAGGGTGGTTGTGTTAAATTTGGTAATGATATTCTATATTCTGTGAAAGTTAAAGGAATTATTCAATTAACTAAAAAAATCAAGTGTGACAATGTTTACTAGGTGGAAGGACTTACCTATGATATGTTGAGTATTTCAAATCTAAACAAATTAGGACACCAAGTTGAATTCCATCACAGGAAGGATAAGATATATGGTGCTAATGATAAGCTGATTGGAAGTAGTGATTAGACAAGAGGTAACTTTTTCTATCTAGATTAATCTAACAAGACATTTTATTACTCAACAAGAAGATGTTTTTTTATGGCACAAAAGGTTATTTCATGTAAATTTTGACAATTTGGTGAAAATTAGTAAAATGAAGAAAGTAAGATGGTTGCCAAAACTAAAGAAGCCTGACAATGCTATGTGTTGGTGTTTCAAACTACTAGGCAACAAAATACCCGATACTAGGGTTGAAAAGACAAAGACAAGCCCAAGGGATAGCTACTTCCTATGAACAGAATGCATTTCTTCATATCTAGACCCAACATGAAAAGAAACTTAGTAATTCTCTACTCTTGAAGCTCTACAAGGCTTAGGCAGGTACACCTTAGGGATAAAAGGGCTGTGACACTTGATATTCTCTTCACACTTCACTCATTCACTAATATTCTTTCATCATGCTTATCCCCTATAAAAAATATTGGTCAAAACTCTTCTTGGTTTTATAGATAATACTTGGTTACAATAACTAACCATAACACATAGAGATTTATTGCAAAGAAGTGCTAACTAGCAGTTAAATTCTTCATACATTAAAGTAAAAATTGATTTGATTTTAAAAATTGTGCTTCATGCAACCCTATAATTTCTTTAACATGCAACTAAATAAATGATTAGTTCCCTATCCATTGGTATTTAGAATCTACCCAAAAAAATTTACCTAATTGATCAAGCTTTACAATCAATTGTATCAACAATTAACCCTATACCCCATGCTTATGAATATCCCTGCTATATGATTAGAAATCCTACCAATTTAATGAAGCATTTACTTGATTCCTTGAATTTAAAGAAAAAAAAAATCATATACAACCCATCCTAGTTGCATTAAAGTACATAAACCTTGCTCATACAGTCTCAACATAACCAACACATAACAATGGAGACATAATTTAGAGAAAAAAGACATGGCAGAACACTTTTTTTGTATTAATTCTTCATGAAAATCATAAAAAATTTATGTGAACTTAGAAATACTTCAAAAAAATGACAAATTCTCATTTAGTGTGCACTTGTATTCTTAGATATGTAGATGAATGCATCACAAAATTATCACAAACACTAACTAGACCTAATGCAACTAGCATAACACACTAAAATTTACATGGATTTCAGACCCTTCCTCTAGCCTTGGGATATCATTTATATAGCATGAGATGCAACAAGCTATGGGATGAGAGGGAAAAGGATAGCTATCCTTAGAACAAAAATATTTACAAAAGTGGACAAAGATGTCACTGTCACAAAAAGATAGAACTTTAGTGTTTCTTGCACTTTACAACAAAAAATTCTTTGTTACCGATCTTATGGTGGTGGGACCATTTTTGTTGTAACCTTTTTCTATTGAGAGGCTTCATTTGATGATTGGCCTATTTGTTCTTTTTTTCCTTCTAACTATGGGACCATCTAATTTTCACATGATGTACTTGGTTTAGATATTTAAAAATTGATTGTAACTCATTGCTCTCCCTCTAGGTCATCAGGTTCAATTGTCATGTCCACAATTACAATTGGCACTTGTTTTGTCAAGTCACCCATTTGCATAACCATGTCTATTTTTTCAATTAGTTTCTCCTCTTTTCTTTCCTTTATTTGAATATGCACATTAATTATTTGTACTTCATCTTGGTCTATATCACTTTCTTCAGCTTCTTCTAGTAACTATTGACTCTTTTGAGCACACTCTTCCATCCACTTGTTGAAATGTGTATCATTTGGCTAGTTGAAATTCAATATTTCATGTTTCTTTTGCAAGATGTCCTCTACTATATCCATCTCATTAAAATCCTTTTAAAAAGAATCAAAGAATATTTTTACTTGCACAATTTCCTCAGTTGTTTTGGAAAACCATATGTGATCCTTTTCTATTATGACCTTATTGAGTCTAATGCTCATCAACTCATCTAATTCTTTTGCCCATTCTTCTTTATCTTTTAATTTGCCTATGCCTTTGAGTGCATGAGGAAAAAGACCAAAAATTTAACAAGGTACTTTGAAAAATAATTATTGATTCTCCTTTGTAGCATACTCCTCTTATTGTCAAAAATATAGAGGCTATTAGTCAAATGAAATGTTTTCTCTACTAGCTCACAAGAAAGACTAATAACTTAACAACGTAAGATATTGATATCACTGTCCTTACTAATCCATTTATTCATAATTGGCCTCAAAGTTGCCTCATTATTTGTTAGTTCATTATGTACATCTATCAATTTTGACAATTGCAAATAAAATGTAGGGCAACCTAGCTTTTCTACTAGATACATAATTGTATCTCTTAGCTTTTCTCATATTGAACATGTAATTCCATGTGCATTGACCATAATTTAGTGTTCTCTTCTTCAAGCTCCTCAGTTGTATACAATTGGGGTTCTTGTGTGGTATTTGGCATTTCTATAATAGGAGTTGTGTTGAAAGGTGCAACTAGAGGACGAGGAGGATAAGTAATCCTTGGCTGACTAGATTCTTCTCCTACCTTTCTTTTCCCCATTTGTCTCCCCATTTGAGCAATCATTCCTTCCATCTGGTGTATTCTCCTTCCTCTTTCTTCATATGCTTCTAACGCCCTCTCAAATTTATTATTCAATTCTAAGAATTTTTTCTTATCTTTGGTAGTAACTACTACTCTAAAATCTTCTATTTCTTTGGTCATACTGGCAACTTTGTCACTGTTTACCTCATCTACCCTGTAGACTATAAGTCTTCCTATATGCTTCGAATTTGAAACCTCTTGCATTCTCACTTTATCTATTTTTTGAATGGGCCATATTACCAAGGATTGATGGTCATCACTATATTTTAACCCCTTATGTGCTTGTAAGACTTCTTCCTTATTCCTAAACTAGGTATCTTTTTCCTTCCTAACAGTGTTGAAAATTATTGCATTGGCAATATCCCATTCAAGTAATATCATAACCCCTGAATCTTTTAGCAACTATCTACCCCCTGTAATACCCCAAAATTGGTTCATTGCCATTATACCAATTCTGGTCTATTTCTGATAATTTCTAAGTCCTATTCTAATAGGCAATTCTCATTTTGCTATTCGCTACTTGACTCAAATTAAATCTGTTAACTCCCTTTAATTTGGGAATCTCCCTTTATGACTGAACTTCACATTTAATCTTGACCATTGATTGAAATCAATCTCAACCGTTAATGGATTCCAGGAAAGTCTATTTAAGAGACCCTCATCTCTTCATTTTGAGAGGATGAATTTGGAGAATTTGCATCAAATTGCTGCTGAAATTCATACTCACATATGCTCACATTTTTACATATATCTTGCATTCTTAGTTTAAATTCATCTAGCTTAATAATGCATACATTTTTAGTTTAATGTCTTTTATTTCTTAGATTAATTGCTTGTACTTCATCTATATTACTTGCACATTCATATAGATTAATTTTATTTCAAATCCTTTGTTCTTACAGGGTCTGGTTGCTTAAACACCTCGGATCTGAGGATATCTGACAAGCAATTCCCTTTAGATAGAAGGCAACAGGTCACTTTGCAGGCTGATTTTCAGATGAACAATCCAATGTTCATTCCGGGATGAATCCGCATACAATGACCGTGTTGAAGTGTGTGTGTTAGCATAGGCCACATATTCACGCATACATTTCTGGCGCCCACCGTGGGGCCCAAAAATTAGTTTTTCTAGCCTCTTTTTGTATTTTTTAAAATCATTTTTTTGTTCTCTGTCTGTATTGTTCCGTATAGATTTAGGAATCTTTGCACGAGACTATTTATTTTTGTGTGAGGATCCAAAATCTTTGCGCGAAGATTCTTTCTGCATCGCACGAGAAAGTTCTTGGGCGCGCGAAACTTCTAGCAGAACCTGTTTCTTCGCGCGAGCTGAATATAATTTCATGCGGGTTGTAAAACTTCTTAACACGGACTGTCAAGAATTTTTTGTGAGATTCTGCTAACAGATCCTGTCTTTGCATTGATTTTCATTTTTTCTGGTTTTTCTGCTAAATGCTCACTATTTCTAGTTTTTTTTTGTGTTTTCTAATTTTTTTTGGAATAGCATAATAGTGATTTGCAGGACAATTTGAAAAGCATGATAAATTTGCCAGAAATAGGTAAAACATCTACTAAGCGCGTTGCGAGGATTACCAGGTAATTCTCTGAGACTGATAACACTTCATTTGGGCCTAAAATGAACATCTCTTGTGGCAAACTTGTGTGTATTTCCTTCCATGTTCTCATTTTACAACACATGCATAGTTTGATACTAGGTTGTGATCTCTATTAGTTTCATCTAGCAGGCTTAGTTATTATTGATAGATCTAATTAGCTATCTTGGGTTATTGGACTCGCTAATCCACCAGCCCCTCGTTCTATCATGTGGTTGCAAGATCAGCACCACGTTAAAGGGGAGGGGTCTACAGGATAGAAGCATTAAAGGCTCCACTAGGCAACCCTTTTCTGCTTTCTAGAACTCACTAGTTTCTAAGTTGTGGACTCGTCTTAGCTTGTGTGAGCCATTAAATGTTCCACATCTTTGGACTCACCTCACATTAGTTAAAGTGTTAAGTGTACCACCTTGTGCTCTTTGATTACTTTTGGATAGATTTTCTTTCAGGAATTAACATTCTGTACACACATAGTAATTAAGCCCCCATGAAAACTATTCGTGGATCTTGAGGGAGTGGGTTCCTAGTGAAACTCCTTTCTAAGACGGATTCCTTGTAGGTGGGGAGGATACTTTGAGCATCTCGCAGATAGATGAATCTTCAACTTGTTGATTAAGGCATCCTTTCTCTAGAGAGGTTGATAGATAACTGGAAGTTGATATCATAGATCTTTAAAAGATAATCTTAGTTTAGTGTATCGGATTAATCTGTCTGCTTTGATTGGGCTAAAGGTGAAAATGTGTCAAAACCTTGAATCTGGAAGCTAAGACCCCTTGTGGTACACTGTTGTGAGTCGGTCACCTTTAGAGAGGGTTAACCGTAGCAGACAATCCCTCTACAGGGGAAACTATGATGACAAAACCTCGAGTGTAAATAGCCATTTTTGCCATGGTAGTGACAACTGCTATATAAACATCCTTGTGGAAGAAATCTCCACGGGTGTGGTTCATTGTGGGTTGTCAGATCTCCCTAGCAGCTCTTGAAGATTAAGTTCTTGGACTGTGTCAAAACCTCAGTGCGCTGGGATTGGAGGTCACCCCTATGAGTCATAAAAGTTGTAGAGTCAAACCATTACTAAAAACCTTAGAGAGGCCAACTTTTATTTTCTAGGGATGTATGCATGATTGCAAAACTATTTGAAAATGTACAAAAATAGCTCTCTTAGGGATTAGCACAAACTAAGTCACTTGATTGTTCATGTGCAAGGTTACTTTTTCCCTTGCTCATTATTTTTAGACGTTATTGAAATCACTTGCTTGCTGTTCTACATGCCTGTTTATTTGCCTGGTTATTGGAACGATAAATTTTTTGTCAAAATCAGTCGTTGTTGTGAAACTGTTCTGCCCTTTCGCACGAAATCATTTGGGTCTTGCATAAAATCATCTGACACTCGCACGAAGCCATTTTGTCCTAATGCGAAATTAAATTGCTATTGTGCATCTTCGCACAATCTTGTGAACATTTTTGCGCAAAATTAAACCACTGTTACTGACCTTCACGCGAGATAGAAACTTCTTCGTGCGACTTGTAAAAATTCTTCGTGCGACCTATAAAGGTTTTTTGCGTGTGACTTTGTATCAACATTACCAATTTGGGTCTGTTCTAGCTATCTGTGACCTACACGATATCCTTTTCTGCATCAATTTATCGCTCTCTATTTGCAAATAGTCCTGAAACAACGACACTTTTCTTAGCTAAAGACTTGTGTCTTATACCTTGACTAGTCTCATCTCATTAGTAATTTTGGTCCTCATCTTAATGCTTGTCATACTTTGTGTCGGAGTGGTCATAATCTCTTGCTATTCTAGCCTTTAAACTAGACCATTTGTGCCTTAGTGAACAACATTCTTGCTATTATCTTGTCCTTTTTGAGATGCAGTCTTAGTGTAGTCCTTGTCCAGGTTCTAGCTTCTTGTCCTTTCCTATGACTGTCACAACCAGAAGTGGCAACATGTTTTATCCTGATAACCTTAGATGTGGTCATGCTAGGGGTCATAATCATGACAGAGGTAGCTTACCTTTCGCTACATAATCTGTATCTAGTTTGGCTAGTGAGGCATCTTCACGGTCTTCCTCACTTGCAAGGTCATCTCAAGTTCAACGAACATTTTCCAATTTGCAACAAATTAGAAATCCTTTTTACCAAGAGGATACTAAAACAAGTAGAGGTCCTACATTCCCAAATACAATGTATGATCCTTTCTCCACAGACCCTTTTGAAAAACAACATATAGAAACTAAACACATTCCTATAATGACTAATTGTGAACCTGAACAGGGTAGTCATAGTTGATATCAAGAACAACCTAGGGATGACAAGGAGAAAGAGAAAGAATATGACACTGATGAGGAACAGGAAGAGGTGGAAATCCTTCCTGAACACATAGCAAAATGTCAAAGAGACAAAAATTTTTAGAAGGTCATGGGAATCCTACTCAACAAAGAGAAATAAAAGTACTTTCTCAAACTTGCCCAAGAGGGAGCCAAACTACCCACACATTTCAATGTGGAGACCATTATCACATGTGAAGAAGAAACTGAGACTGCTAAACTCCAAAAACAACTAAAAATTATGCAAGACCAATTGGCTCAGATGATGCATGAGAAAGAGAAACCCACAAATACATACACATTGGATGCTCTTTGTTCATTCCCATTTGACAAAAGTATAAACATGCCGCCTTTCCCACGAGGTGTAAAACTACCCAGATATGACAAGTACTTTGGTACTACTGATCCCTAAGATCACTTGCAGGAATTTGGTGCTTTGTCTATGGAGTTTATACACAATCAAACGTACCTCATGCATTTATTCCCTAGAAGCCTAGGTGGTCAAGCTTTGGAGTGGTTCTCACATTTACCTCCTGGTATCAAGACGTTTGACGAAATTGCTAATTCATTTGTTCAGCAATATTCTCATAACATTCAACATCTTTTAAATAATCGAGATCTATGCAACCTTAAACAGAAGGTTGATGAGCCTTTTCTCACTTTCCTCCAATGGTGGAGACAACTTTACGCTAAGTATTCCCGTAAAATCTCAGAAATGGAGAAGCTCGACATTTTCACTGATAACCTCTTACCTGATTTTGGGTATAGAGTCCAACTACAAGGTCCACGTACCTTTGAAGACATGATTACATAGGCTATCCATATCAAAGAATTTATGGTCAAGAAAGGTGAGCTCACTCTTCAGAGAGACACAAAACAAGGTTCCACTTCCAACAGGGATAAAACCAAACATGTCAACAAGAATCGAGAAATTGTAGATGATGGGGTTGTTGATAATGTCACACCAAAACCTGCTAAAGCAGCATTTAATCTCATAGACTACCTCAAAGCATCCAAAAATGCTGAGAAGCCTCCCCCTAACAATAAGACATCTGGAAACAAATTGAGAAACTCATGGGCAACACAACCCAAGCGAGAGTATATGCCTTTGGGAGAACCTTTGGATGTGGTTTACAAAACATTGCTACAACACAAGCTTATCTCACCAATGGATAACCCTCGTCACTATGATCCACAACCACGTCCACCATGGTGGAATGAGACCTCATTTTGTGAGTATCACCAAAACAAGGGACACAAAACTAGCAACTGTATAAACTTGCATCATAAAGTCTAGGACATGATTGATGCTGGTGAACTTGTGGTAGATGGACATAACAAAAACTTGGACCACAAGGCATTCAAAGAGCCTTTTCCAACTTATGAAAAAGGAGAGACTTCAAAACTAGAACCCTACAATAAGGTCAACTATATGTATTACAATGATGACAATGTCATTCACATGGTTGAACCTGTAGATTTTGAATACTGTGACGTTATTACCATAAAGGGGAAGCAAGATAATGACAAACCCAAGACACCATTTGTCTTAAGAGGCCCTACTTCCAATCACATGGATAATGCATCTTCACAACATTGTGCTAACATTGTTACTCACTCTCATGCAAAGTTGGTGCTCAAAGGCCCTACACCTCCTATTTCAAACTTGAACAACACAAGGACAAAGCCCTTGCTGGTCAATCCGATAAACATGCAAAACACACAACGAACTTGACTGCAACCAGTTATAGTGTTCTAGATTAGTTGAAACAAACCAATGCTCACATTTCCATATTTGAGCTACTTAAAATCTCACTTGCCCATAGGCAAATTATGGACAAAGCCCTCACTGAGGAAAACATTCCTTAAGATCTTAATCTTGAGTGATTTCAATCCATGGTAGGTCACCTGACCTCACCTCATCTTATGACCTTCTCCAAGGAGGATGACAACTCACTGAATCACCCACACAATCAGCCTCTACACATTGAGGTTATGATTCACCAGAAACGTGTTTGTCGAGTACTCATTGACAATGGTGCTAGCCTAAATATTGTTTCTACTGCTCTGCTTAGACAATTGGATTATTCTAAGGACTTTGTCGATCCTTGACGAAAGATCACTATTAAAGCGTACGATGAATAGAATGAAAGTCACTAGGTCTTATGACTTTACCAATTTGCGTCATTCCTGTCGAAAGGGATGTCAATTGTCAGGTGCTTGACATTCCCTTAGCCTACAACATTCTATTGGGATGACCATGGATACATGAGATGTGCATTGTGCCATGCACATACCACCAATGCATTAAATTCCCATTTCATGGCTCCAAAGTTACTATTCATGCCACTACTAGCTACACTTGCAATATGCTTAAAGCTGCTGATTCTTTCATCCCTGCTAACCATGAGTCTACTGATTGTCACAAAAATAATCTGAAACAAATTGAGTAGTCATTTAAATTAAAAGAAATAGGTATGGGAGAGTACCACATGGAACCAGTGCTATCATTAACATCTATTCTAGAGTCCCCTCGACATTTTGGGAGACGCTCAGAAGCAAAGAAGCCATTTGTGCTGACACCTCAGACCAAGTTTAATGGCTCTTTTGTCAAAGCTATAGTTCCCTTAGAAGATGAAAGTAAAAATAGAGCCATTGCTGCATGGCTTTACAAAGAAGAAGCTCCAATGGACCTAATAGAACAAGCTTGAGAAGTCAATCCTAAGAAATATGGACCTGGTCTTAAGCTTATGAAGCATTTTGGTTACAAGGGAACTGGCTCTATTGGGTGCAATAACAATGGTCTAATAGATCCTATCAAAGCAACAACTCGAAGAAAAAATGACACAACTAGCCCAGGGTTTAAGAAGGTCCCTTTCCATTTGGGATCCAATAAATTCATACCTATACCTAAGAGTTCATCTGAAAATGAGTGACAATCTGAGTCAGGCACTCGAGAGGAAGAATCTGATGATGAGGATTCCTACCCTCATCCTATTCCTTATGATCTCGCTAAATTCTTTGTTGAGCCAGATGACTTTGTGCCACATGTTAGCAATGTGGATGATACTAGTAATTCTTCTGAGGACAATGCTGAGCAGCTCAAATATCATTCAGAAAAGGGAGAATCTAGTCAGTCATGCCGTATTGAGTATTTGTGTAAGAATCCAAAGGCTGAAGGAGAGTATGTCCCTATCACTGTTGGGGATTTCTATAGTCTCTCACCTTGTAGCACCAATTCTCATGAATATGAATTTGATAATATTTTAGAAGCGACTACTGATAAAGACATTGACCAAGTGCATGTCTATGAAAATCAAATCGAAGTGAGTGAAACGTCTAGGGTTAGGTCACGGGGGTCTGATCCAACTAGTGTCCTAGAGTCATCAATTACTAATATTCATACTCTAAGGAATTTCAATACACCTATGGATGAGGTCACTGTAGGTCTCGAATTGCTGGTCCACGCACTTAATGACTATACTATGAATGCAATTGAACCAACCACTACTCTCTCACTCGCACATCCCAAGCTTATAGACTGGAACCCCAATGCATCTAACGAATTCCCCACATTCCAGAATGACTATGCTCTTGCCTGTTAACTAAACACTATCGAACCTGTAACATCTTCTACCAATGAGTAGAGCATCAACATGATTGAGGCCAACATCAAACATCTCAGTCACATAATTAAAAAGTAAAAATGCAAGAGGTCTGATGGTGAAAACCACATTGTGGTAGTGTCAGATCTCAAAAAAGTAAAAACAAAAGATGTATCCAAGGGTGAAAACATCTCTGAGGCACCTGTGGATGAGATATTTGATGTCCTTCCCAGTCACTTTTAAGAGAGATCATCAGTGTTAATCAATTAACTTGGGCATAGAAGAACATCCTCATGTGCTACATCTGGCGCAGTCATTGTCACCTGAAGAGAAGGAACAATTCATTGCCTTTTTCAAGGGAAAGAAAATAAATTTTGCCTGGACATATTCTAACATGCTAGGATTGGATCCTGATCTTATCATGCATCACTTGTCCATAGCACCAGGCATCAAACCAGTTAAGCAGAAGCTTGAAAAAATGCATCCTCATGTTGCATTGCTTGTCAAAGCTGAATCAGAGAAACTTTTGAAGGCTAGTTTCATTTGTGCAATTGATTATGCTGAATGGATATCTAATATTGCCCCTGTGTCCAAGCATGCTAAATCTATCAGAGTTTGTATAGACTTCCATGATCTTAACTTGGCATGTCCTAAAGATGACTTTCTGCTCCCTAATATTGATATGATCATGGACATGACGACTAGCTATGAGATGTACTCACTTATGGATGGCTTTTCTAGATATAATCAGATAAAAATTGTGCCAGAAGATCAAGAGAAAATGGCTTTCACATGTGCATGGGGAACCTTTTGTTAGAATGTGATAACATTTGGTTTAAAGAATGCTAGAGCTACATATCAATGGACTGTTACTACAATTTTCCATGACATGATGCATAGAACCATGGAGGATTACGTTGATGATACCTTGGTCAAAAGCACTAAACACAATACTCATCTACAAGATTTGGGTCCCATCCTAGATCGTATGGACAAATTTAGTCTTCAGCTTAATCCTAAGAAATGCGCATTTGGTGTCACATCAGGAAAATTGTTAGGATATATTGTTTCTACAAAGGGAATTGAAGTAGATCCAAAAAAATTACAAGCAATAATGGACATGCCAACACCTTAGAACATCAGTCAGATGAGAGGACTATAGGGAAGGCTTCAATCTATTCGCAGGTTTATTTCATAATTGGCAGATAAATCACAACCCTTCACAAAGACCTTACATAAGGATGTGAAATTCAATTGGAGCCAAGATTGTGAGCAAAGCTTAACATAGATCAAACAATATCTTGTCAATCCACCAATCCTGATACCTCCTATGCATGGGAAGCCTTTGCTTTTATACATTTCAGCCACTGAAACATCTTTGGGAATCCTGTTGGCTCAGGAAGACAATGACAACAAAGAAAGAGCTATTTATTACTTGAGTCGAACATTTGTCTCTTATGAGAAAAACTACAGCATTATTGAGAAAGCTTTCTTGGCAGTTGTCTTTTCTTCTCAAAAGTTGAGACACTAAATGCTTGCCCACACTACATGACTTGTGGCTAAAATAGATCCATTAAAGTACTTGCTCAGTAAGGCAGCTCTCATAGGAAGATTGGTTAAATGGGTCATGATACTAAGTGAGTTTGACATCCAATATGTTGAATGCAAAGCTATAAAGGGACAGGCAATTGCAGACCAGCTGGCTGAGGCACCCATACAGAGTCTTCTACCAATAAACATTAATTTTCTAGATGAGTCAATTCTAACACTCACTCACCATACATGGGTTATGTTCTTTGATGGGTCCTTCACACAACAAGGATCAGGTGCTGGATTACTTTTCATTACACCACAGAGATACTCATTACCCAAAGCGTACAAGATTCTATTTCCTTGTAAAAATAACATTGCTGAATATGAAGCTTTGATCAATGGGATGAAAATTGCAGCTGAATGGAGAGTAGATCAGTTGGATATCTTTGGTGACTCTCAGCTTGTTATCAATCAGGTAAATGATGTGTATCAAACAAAGGATGAGAAACTAATTCCTTACAAATGCATTGTTGATGACTTGACAAATTATTTTGCACACATCACCTTCCAACAAGTTCCACGTGCAGATAATAAAGTGGCTGACACCATGGCCACTCTGGCCTCCCTTCTACAAATGCCAAAAAATGATCTCCGACACGAGTTCTTGGTGGAAGCATTAGACTACCCAGCCTATGACACACCTGATTCCAGGATGATCTATTCTATTATAGGACAAGAATCATCCCGCTACTATCACATCTATTCCTACCTTCATAATCAAACCATTCTGAAAGGTCTAACCCGGAATGAGAAATGTTACCTAATCTGTAATGCTTCACATTATGTCATTATTGTTGACGATCTGTATAGGAGAGGTCTCGACAAAACACTCCTTAGGTGTTTAGAACCCAACGAGTCCAAATGTGCACTAATTGATGTTCATGAAGGCATTTGCAGATCTCATTCCAATGGCTTGAAACTAGCTCGCAAACTCCTTCGTGCTAGTTACTACTGGCCTAAAATAGAGCAAGAAGCTGTTAAATATGCTAGGTCCTGCAAGCAATGTCAGCTACATGGGAATCTCATTCATGCTCCAGCTAGAGAGCTAATTCCCTCTACTACAACATGGCCATTTCAACAATGGGCCTTTGACTTGGTGGGGTAGATTCATCCAACCTCTTCCAATGGACATAAGTTCATTATCACCACTACAGATTATTTCATGAAATGGGTAGAGGCAGTCCCTCTCACAATTGCTGATGGCAAAGCTGTAGTGCTTTTTAACACAAACTACATCATCTATAGATATGGTATATCATCCTCAATCATTACTGACAATGGAGGATAGTTCAAAAATAAAGACCTCAAGGAGCTGTGCAAGAAATTCAAGATTACACAACATTGGTATTCCATTTATTACCCCCAGGGTAATGGCCAAGCTGAGGCATCCAATAAGGTGATCCTCAAAATTCTTCATCACACAGTTAGTAAGTCAGGGAGAGACTAGCATCTCCAGATCAATCCAGCCCTATGGGCATATAGGACAAGCATTAGAACTCCAACAGGCACGACTCCTTTTGCGTTGGTATATGGGGCGGATGCTGTGCTTCCAATAGAGGTTGAGATTCCTACCTTGAGAATCTCCATGAAAGGCCTTATCACCGATGATGACTATAGGATAGCTCGGCTTCAAGAGCTTGTGTTACTAGATGAACGACGACAAGTGGCCTGTGATCATCTACAAGCATATCAACAAAGAATGGCACGAAGCTACAATAGGAGAATTAGGCCATGTGACTTGCAACTGGGTGATCTTGTCTTGAGAGCGAATCCTAAGAATCAACAACAACGAATGCAAAAGGAAAAGTTTGAACCAAGCTGGCTAGGTCCTTACATCATTACTACAGTATATGGATCTAGCACCTATCAAATTTCCACAACTAAAGGAGAAGTTCTTAAAGAGCCTATGAACACTCTCCACCTGAAGCGGTTTTATAGTTGATTTAATCTCAGCAAGCTCTCTATACATATCTAAATGTCCTGAAAAAAATCTAAAAATTAGAAAAATTCTTGAAAAAAAAAAAGAAAAAGAAAAAAAAGAGAGAAAACTTGCCAAGAAGGTGAAAACCTGGTAAATAGGTGCCTCTTGTTCCCAATGCCTCACCTTGTAGCATATCTTCTGGCTATTCTATACAGTCGCTTTCGCTTTCCTGCTTCCTACTCATGTATCCATGGATTGAGTCATGTCACAACTCGGGGGCATTCCCCCTCAGTGTCACTTTTTTTTGAGATTCTCCTCATAGAATCTCCTTCATGACAGTCACCAGTGGTTCTCACTGCATCTACTTACTGTCGCTAGTGTCACTCTTTTCGAGATTCTCCTCATAGAATCTCTTTTGCGACAATCACTAGTGATTCTCACTTCATCTACCTACTGTCGCTAGTGTCACTCTTTTTAAGATTCTCCTCATAGAATCTCCTTCGTGACAGTCACCAGTCATTCTGACTGTGTCTGCCTACTGTTGCTAGTGTCACTCTTTTCGAGATTCTCCTCATAAAATCTCTTTTGCAATGGTCACCAGTTGTTTCAGCTGTGTCTTCCTACCATTGCTCGGGTCATGTCTCAAAATTCCTTTATGGAAGATCTCTTTTGTGTCAGTCACCAGTCATCCTGGCTGTGTTTGTCTACTATCGCTTAGTCCTTCTTAGGTTCTTCATTGTGAAGATTCCTCTTTGACCTCAATCACCAGTTGTTCTGACTGTGTTTGCCTACTGTTGTCACCCTACTGAAGAGATTTCTTTAGAATGTATTCTGGACATTAGCACTTGACATCAATCCCAAAACATTGAACTCAAAAATGATATACTTTTTTAGATATGCTGAGCATTTTCTTTGTTTTCTTTGTTTTTCTTTATCATATCCCTTCGAGCAACTCGATGATGTCATCTTTAACTAGAGAAGTAATGACTGGGGGCATGATCTTTTTCTTTGCTTTCTGTTTGCAATTTAGTTATAATAAATTGATCTATTCCTATAAGAGTGGTGTCCACTATAAGAGTCTCCATCTTGTATTGGATGGCCATGTGTACCTCGACTCCTTTTATATGAATATGCCAATAACGTTGGTTCTTCTCCTTGTTTGTTGGAGTGAAATCTTCATGCTATAGTACATACTGATGCTTGTCCTATTAAGTGAATGTAAGGGTCACTGCGAGTATATCTAGCGCACTTCTGTCTCAGGTTACGAATGCAAGGGTCATTGTAGACAGAATGAATACTAAGTACTTAGCATAAGAGAGATCTCCCATGTGTTTGGTGCGCCTTTCATGCAAGCAACATTCAGGTCATCCTAGCATCTATGCTTCGATGCTTATGTTAACTTGCTACATTAAAAGGGAAAAATGTTTTGGTCATTCTGGCTTCTTGTGCCTCGAATGCTTACATTTAATCACAACAACCCAATAACGTATGTTATATTCATATTTTCATGATTGCAATGTCAATGAGAATTGTATAACATATGAGCTTTAGTTTATATCTAGTGATGATTAAGTATCGAGGCTTGGTAACCAGACCTAGGGTTGCATTTAACATAGTCTTGCATTACATACTCCATTTGCATTAGCACGCAATTCGATGGTAATTTTGTTCATACTCCACATGCATCAGATTCCTCCATGGCTACACAAGCATTTGGTTCATCGATTCACACTCCTCAATGGAATACCTATGACTGTCAAACAAAAACACGCAACACTACGTAAGATGTCAGTTCATAAATATGCGTTCTATCTAAGTACAACATACATCTCATGTATATCAAAGAAAAAAAAAATAGACAATGACATGTACATAGGAATACTCAAAATCTCGTATATATATATCAAAAGAATGGGGCAATACAAAAATAGGCACTACTTGAGTGCAATCGATCAAAAATGATACATGTGGTGCTAGCACACCAATTGATACATAGCTAGGGATCAAAATCAAAAATTAGGCACAGAGCATCTAACTCTGTCCTGAACCCTCACCTCTAGGAGGAGCAGGAGGAGCAAGGGCAACAGGTGGCAAAGGTGGTGGTGGCATATCTAGCCTAATAGGAGGTCATGCTCCTCTAGACTCTCATGTGTACTGAGAGAATCACTGAACCTGGAATGTCTCATCTGGCACAACATTGGTGTATGTAACATAGTAATACGCAACCCGAGTAGATTGGAAGTGGATCTCATCTTGCGCCAGCTCCAGCCTCTGCTCTGTAGTCTCTGTATGCTCCCTTTGATGATCTATCTCTTGCTGTCTCTCCACTAGTTGTGCATCCTAGACTGCTACTACAATCTGCAACTCTCCCAACTGTCGAAAGGTCACAAAAACCTGCTCCTAGCACCTCCGTACCACATCCTGCACCCCACCTGCTGGCTGATCCGGCATATCCTCATCTAACATCTTAGGCGCCTGCTACTGTGGTGGTGCTTGTGGCTCTGGTGGCACCTGCTGCTATGGAGCCTCCTACTGAGGGGCCTCCTCCTCTGTCCTCTACCTACAGCATCAGCTCTATCCACTCCCACTACCCCGAGCACCTGGCTCTGATCCCATCTGACGTGGGGGAATTTGCATCTGCTGAACCTGGTGCCAGACTCGTGACTGTTGTTGTGCTGAACTGGAGGCTATGGCTACTGGAGTGCCTGTCTCTCTATCTGTACTACCTACCCTGCCATCCCCACTGGATCTGTAAAATGTGGGAATGGATGGATAATCAAAAATGCCTGATATGCAGGCGTCATCTTGGCATCTGCTATCGCTAGCAGGTAATCCCACTGAACTATAGCTAGGCTACAAATGTCTATCATGGATCATCTTGGATCCATCCATGCTGGCCACCGCTGCTCGATGTCCTTTTGCAACCTGGCATAGGCACAAAACTCAGGCAAAATATCTTGTGGTCGGCCATACTCCCGCCACACTCGAGAGATCACAAATCTCTCCATAACAGATGTCATCCTGCCCACCAGTGGTCGAGAACTAAACATCCACAATAACTCTCTGGGAGCATCATCCCAGTCCTTTGTCTCTTGCCAGGGTCTCCATACAACAAACACCAAGTCATCAAGACGTATCCTCCACTGCTCTATCTTACCTAGGTGGGCCTGGGTAATATGCCCTCAATATCTACAAATATAGGGCTCCATGGGCTCTCGGGCATCCTCAAAAATTGGCCTACATATAGGGAGATGCTCCTAGGCCCAGATCTGTAACACATATACTCTTGCTGCCATGGTCTTCTTCTTGTGGAAGATGACCTCATGCATCTCATGAAAAAGATGGGCCAACATGTACTGACCCCACCCAAAGATCTCGGGTGCCTCAACCATCCTACGGAGCATGACCCCCCACCCACACTCCAAACCATGCTGTCCTCTGTTAGGACATAAGAAATAGCTCAAGAATATAGTTAGCACAGATGCCAGCTTGTGTGTTGGTCCATAGGTATGCATGAGCTCATCCCAGTTGATGGCCCTCCCCCTCGGTAGCTCTCTCCTGAACACAACTGATAATGCCTTTGTCCCTATTCGAGGCACTGTATCATAGATGACCCGAGTGCCATGGAAAAGAATCCTCAAAATCCTCTAGATGTCCTCTAGAGTGATGGTCATCTCGCCCATCAGCAAGTAGAAGGTATTCGTCTCTGAATGGAAATGCTCCACCAAAGCTGTTAGTAAGCCGTGATTCACCATCACGACTGGAATCTGGCAAAGAGAAGACAAACCCAATCGGGCAATGTGTGCCTGATTTGTGTCATCCAAACTCTGCAATAACTCTCCATATGGTAGATAGTGTAACCTAAATGCAACGTCTCCAAAGACCTCCTGCATGCACAACAAAAAATGACAAACAAACGATCAATATCAAGTCGAAATGATGCATCAAAATGAAATAAAATGCAATTTTTAAGTGTGAAAGTCAAAACTATCATGGAATTTTGGGTGAAATTCATGAAATCTCTCACAAAATTATATAGTTTCGTGCGAAGACATTCTTTTTTGCATGAAGAATCATGCATTCGTGTGAAAAAAGAGTTGCTCGCACGAAGAAATCAATGTCCACGCAAGAAAAGAAGATTTTGCGCAAAAACTGAATCGACTTGCGTGAAGAATTTCTTTCTTCGCGCGAAACCAAATGCCTCCCGTGCGAAGATTCTCACTGCCATGAGTGAAGAAACAGACAACCCTAAATCTTAGCATGAAGAAAGAAAATCTTAGCATGAGAAGAGATCAGTCTCACGCGAAGAAAGATTTGACCGCTAAAAAACATGCAATAAATAACCTCAAAATGCGTGAAAACAAAAGTACGAAGATGGAAAATTGATGACTCACTGATGGTTTGTAATCTGCTGGCCGACTACGTCATATGGAGTGCTCAAAACAATGATATCTCACGTTCACTACCATGTCTCTACCAGAGCTCAAAATCACTACAGGACAAAAGCACAAATGAATTGAAAATGACCCTTCGAGCCCTTATATACGTGTTGACCAAGTTTTTTAAAGTGCTTGGATTTGCGCAAAAATCACACCCTTAGCTAATTGGACCATTCTGGATCCATTTTTGGGATCAAATTCAAAAGCTAACACACCTAAGAGCCTCAAAAATACGTTTAAAAATTTTAGGGACCGACGCGATCGAATGCTTGTGCAGCCCAAATCTTTCTGATACTTTGTGATTCTTGGAATCCTTTCAACTTTACATTCTCCATATTTTCACAATTCATTTTGAAAATAGTCAACTTAAGTCAACTATGGCTAAATCTGGTCAACTTTTGGTCAAACTTGGTCTTTGCGACTTCGCAATCATTTCAAATCAACCCTAAATCTTCTTTAGATTGTTATGATCTCTTTTAGATTCTGCTAAATCTCAAATTTCTTCTATATCTCATGATATACGGCTTCAAATCATATTCCTGGTGTGTCATCTTTCGATTTCGCTCCCGAGGGTCCAGGATGATTACATCATTAAAAACTTATTGCTCGGGGCATCTAGTTCCCATCTTATGTTCTCATCACTTGGGGCATCTCATCGCTCAGGGCATCTTGTTCCCTTCTATCTGGCATCTTTGCCATCTATCTTATATTTTCATCAATTGATCAACCTTATAACAACTCTCCTCAGAGTTCGATGGACAGGTATTGGGACAGTCTAAACCCCGACTCCTTAGAATCAAACCTTGTTCTGGGGATGATTCTAAGACTCATGATTGGACCTTGTTATCTTGTATCAATCTTAGGTATCTAGGTGTTCTATCTGGATCCTTGAAGGTTAAGCACTATTCTGGAGATAGTCTTCTAAATGCTTTCAATCTTAGGTATCTAGGTGTTCTATCTAGATCCTTGAAGATTAAACTCTGTTTTGGAGATAATCTTCTAAATGCTATCGATTTCAAGTATCTAGACGTTCTGTCTAGATCCTTAAAGATTACGCTCCATTCTGGAGACAATCTTTTAAATGCTATCAATCTTAGGTATCTAAGTGCTCTGCTTGGATCCCTTAGGATTAAGTTCTATTCTAGAGATAATCCTTAAAAGCTTATCAATTGGTCTCCGTGTCATCACCTTCGGAACCAATCTCATGTTCGCATCATGCTTTCTGATTATCTTTGAATTGAACGTGTTGCTCGCACATTCATTCAAAGAGGGGCAAAATGTAATACCCCAAAATTGGCTCATCGCCATTATACCAATTCTGGTCTATTTCTGATAATTTCTAAGTCCTATTCTAATAGGCAATTCTCATTTTGCTATTCACTACTTGACTTAATTGTCAGATGCAAAAAACTCTAATTTGCATTCATCATATTTCTTATTTAATTCCTATAGTACGTACTCATATTAGTCGCATTAAACCTACTTGATTTAATTATAATTTCATTATTAAGTATTTATACTTTAATTAAATTAAATTATATCCTAAGGCTAATGTACTATGGAATTAAATTTATTTAATTTAATAAATACACCTATCTTGATTAATTAAATGTAATTATTTAATTAAATGGGAAAGGTATTTCTAATTAATTAAACAACGTTATTTAATTAAATGGGAAGCCATTCCTAATTAATTAAATGAAGTTATTTAATTAAATAAGAAAAGTATCTCTAATTAATTAATAGATTATTTAATTAAATAGAAAAGGTAATTATGAGAGCATATCTCATTTTATTAAATTAAATATTTCACCAAAATCTCTCTTCAGTTCAAAAAAGGGAAATTTCTAGTTCACTATTGATCAAAAATGAGTTAAATCCGTTAACTCCTTTTTCTACTCAAATTGAATCAGTTAACTCCTTATTTTACTCAAATTAAATCTGTTAACTCCCTTTAATTTGGGAATCTCCCTTTATGACTGAACTTCACCTTTAATCCTGACCGTTGATTGAAATCGATCTCAACCATTGATGGATTCTATGAAAGTCTATTTAAGAGACCCTCATCTCTTCATTTTGAGAGGATGAATTTGGAGAATTTGCATCAAATTGTTGCTGGAATTCATACTCACATATGCTCATATTTTTACATACATCTTGCATTCTTAGTTTAAATTCATCTAGCTTAATAATGCATACATTTTTAGTTTAATGTCTTTTATTTCTTAGATTAATTGCTTGTACTTCATCTAGATTACTTGCACATTCATATAGATTCATTTCATTTCAAATCCTTCGTTCTTACAGGGTCTGGTTGCTTAAACACCTCAGATTCGAGGATATTTGACAAGCAATTCTCTTTAGATAGAAGGCAACAGGTCGCTTTGTAGGCTAATTTTTAGATGAACAATTCAATGTTCATTTTGGGATGAATCCGCATGCAATGACCATGTTGAAGTGTGTGTGTTAGCATAGGCCACATATTCACGAATACACTCCCTTTAGGAGTTATCTGTGCAAGTTATTCAATGAGGTCAGCTTTGACCTATTCCTCAATTTTAGAGTCCTTCCTATAAGGTTCCTATATTTTAATCCTTTTGCATTGAGTCTCAAAATTGCTAATATTTTTTATCCATAAAAATGAGTAAAAGCTCTTGACTTTATAAAGCTTTCATCATTTAAGAATTTCTTGGATTCCTATTCTACCATAGGATCAATTTCTTTACCTTCATAGTCTCCTATAGTTAGGGCTAATGTTGGCATAGGAGGCTCTTCAGGGAATCCTTTTATATCTACTATGGTTATTACAATATCCTTCTCTCCTCCCATCTACTTTAGTTGCTCCATTAAGGAGTCTTAATTATCTATACAAATTGCAATTTGTGAGGGAGAATATTCTTCAACCCTAGAAGAATAACCTTGTTCTAATTTTTCCTTTCTAGTAGTAGGTATAGAAGGTGGGCTTTTAGACAATTGTCTCTTATAAAGAGGTACATGTTGTACACTCTTTTCCACCACGTATCTAGGTTCTTTTTGTAATATATATCAGCCTGGTGATATGATTACTCTATTAGCTAATCTAGTTTCTATCTCAGTTGGCTTGTCTAGATAAGTTTGTGTTAGGATTGCTTTCTTTTCATTCAAAGTTTTCTTAAAAATAGCAAAATTGTTCAAGAAAATCCATTTTGGCACCCCAATGTTTCTTATCAGTAATGGGATTATATTTTGGCTCAAAAACATTTACAAATTCAAGCACCTTACTATATACTTTCCACTTTTCCTTACTAACCTCTTGTTCTTGTAATGAAAATTAATTTCTAATTTCATTTTTTGGGAAGTAGATAATATGTTCATTGGATTTGGCTCTTGTTCTCTCTTTGAACAAATCATAAAGACCCACAACCCTTTTTTAACAATAACAAAATTATGCATAATCATAATTTAGGGGAAAAAGGTAACTTTGATCTATCAATCAGATCCTTTTCTTCTAATACTCCTATCTACCATAAGAGTTCTACAATTCCCACCTTTAAAGGTACTTGATATGGTAGTACATGTGGTTTTCCAAGGAAACCATATACTCTGAACATAGTAGAGGCTACAAATGGCATAATATCTCCCCAATTATGGCTCACCTTTAGTCCTTTAGCACAATCCTTTGGTCTAATTATTTCCAAGAGAGACTGAGGTATACTAGGATTGTCTCCTATTAATAAAATTTTGATCTTGGAGGCAAAGTACCTATCAAATCTGATGAAGCTAGCATCAGTGACCTCCCATGTCATGTCTACACTCCACAACTAGATATGAAGCTTTTCTTCGTCTTTCTCTAACTCTAGTTTCATTTCTTTGGGGAAGAAAGTGACACCCTTGTACAAACATATGCATATCAACATGAAATACCAACAAAATAGTTTTTCAATGTTGCCATTTCTTATGCCTATTAGTCCATTATGAATTTCTTCTACCAAGTATGTGGACAAATCCAATATTGAGCTCATACCATATTGTGATGTCTAAGCAATGATAAACACAATAGATCCTTGGATATGCTCCTACTCATCCATCCCAGATATCTTGTAAAGGAAAAAAATAGAGTGCCTAAGCCCTAGGATTAAAATATTTCTTCAACAACAACTCTAGGGTATTTGCAGTTAGCAATGACCATTGACCTATCTTAATAAAATGCTCTTGCAATGGCCCTCTTCTCAAGTATACCCACTATGCATCATATCTAGTGTATAAATCCTCTAGGTCAATATGCTCATGCACTACATGATTAGGGCTTAATTTGAAAACTTCCCTAATTAACTCTGGCAAAACCCTAAAGAGATTATCCCTAGCATTATTTTTTATCTATCCTTGATGGGGTTTTATTTCTTCACCCTCATCATGAGTAAATCATCATCAAAGAAAATTCCTGGGACAATTAACCTACCAATGTCAAATTCCCATACATTATTTAAGGGAATGTCATGTTTTCTTTCTGTGAACCACTTACAAAATAGCTCTAAATCCCTAGCAAATGTCTCAACATCCCCCAACCAATTTTCTTTGTTGTAGAAGCCCTCACTAACCAATGGCCTAGATTTTTTTGGTATCAATTCTTTTCCCTTAGAGAATTCACTAGTAGATTGTGGCATTTATTCTAAAAAATCATCATGTACAACCCTTTGTTGGTAGTCTACTTTTCCTGAGAAGTACTTTTGTGGAGGCATCTTGTTTATATTAACTAAATATGACTATGATTTCTCAATTAACTAAAAGTTTTGATACTTACCCAATTTTCTTGCTTGCTTCACTGTAAAAAAATTGTTTGTAGCCATTCACAACTCTTGGAAAATGCACTTTGAACTCTAAATATTTCTTCTCTTTGAGAATTTTGTAACCTTAATGAGAAAAGTAAAAAATCTTATACTAAATTTGATCTCACACGAAGTCACATTGATTAGAATTAATGCTTCTAACCGTTATATTCTAGGTTGTGCCATGAGATTTGAAACCTAGCCATTGATCTATATCAAATCAGATGATTAAGCTTTAAAACAAAAAGGCTACATCACCCTTTTTTGAAATAAGGGACATGTCAAAACCTCGCTTCCCCACTTGGCTTAAAATTTGATCAATTCCATAATGTGGGGAAGTAGTGATCGTTGATCTCTAGATGATCGATGATCATGAAAGATTCCTATTATTAATGTATTTTCCTTAAGATTTTGGGCCGAATGAGCCAATTCAACATCCACCTCTGCATACACATAATACACCATAGCAAACCAAGATAAGACATTTGGTATGTAATCCATCTCAGCATTACTTGACAACCTTCGAAAGAATTCACCCCACATTCCCACATGTCGCAATGTTACTTCCCCTCTTTCTTTAAAACTTGATCACATTTATAATGTGGGGAAGCAATAACTATCACTTTCCAATTGATTAATGATCACAAATGATTTACTTTATTTTAATCCAGTCATCAACTGTATCCAATGGGGTAACACCAATTTTCCAACTTGTTCTGACAACTTTCCAGCTGCTCTAACATGTTTCTTTTTTGCAGCCCAAAAAAGAAATGGCCTCACGAACTCCACATGGCATCACTATGCTTCCCTTCTTTGGTTAAAAAGTACTTACATCTTCAGAATCTAGGAAAGTGCCAATCATTAATTTTCCCAAGATCTGACAGGTAGGAAATTTTCTTGATCTTATACTGTTTCAAAAAGGTTGAACGAGACCCACAGGGACAAGTGTGATGACTGCACTTCTTTGCATTGCTTAAAGGTTTGACAATTCAAAGATGTGGGGATATGCCCATTGTTGATATTCTTTTTGATCAATTGTTGGGAAAAAAACCACATAAAGGTTAAGCCTCTAGGAAATAACATCATACTAGTTAATTCAAAGTACAACCTATGGTTATGTAATGCCCCACCAAGGGATCCAAAGAATTAACCTAGAATTTCACTAAGTTTGGTAGCATTTTTTTTAAAAATATACTTCAACACTTAGTTTTTAAACCGAAATCTTACTTAAACCTAAACATAGACAAAACTGGATTGGAATTAGTTTTTTTTGCAAACATGTTTTTTCTTGGTTGTAATAGTAATTTGTACTATTGTAGGCTGGTATCTAGGACTAGGTCTTCTGTTGGAGGCCGTGGTAGAGGTCATGGTCGTGGTAGAGCCATTAGTGTACATGAGTCTTCCCATGGGGAATCTTCTCATGAAGAGAGTAGAGGAGAGCATGCTAGTAAGTAGTAGGAAGAGAGCCGTAGAGAGGACCAAGCTGAGTCTGAAGAGGTTGATTTGAGATAGATGATGCAGACTATTCTTGACCATCTACTTCCTGTTCAAGATCAACCCAAAGCACATCAGACAGAACAAGAGCATAAACCCAGGTCTAGGAGTCCTTGAAAGGATTGTCAGAGGTCCATTGTGTCCACTCAGATGAAGGATCTTTCGAGATCCAAGGTCAAGCCTTTCAATGGGCAAGGTTCTGGTTATGTGGCCAAACAGTGGCTTATTTCCCTCGACAGGATTTTTTCCATACGGGATTTTGACAGAAATGTTAAGGATGTATGTGATGGATAGGCAAACGCATTGGGAGGACTATCTCTACCTAGTGGAGTTTGCTTACAACAACGACTATCACAGTTCTATATGCATGGCACCATTTTAAGCATTATATGGATGTCCTTGTTGTACACCATTGAGTTGGGACAATCTTGAGGATCGCATCCTGTTGGGTCCTGAGATGCTTTGTGATATGGAGCAATAGGTAGTGCGTATATGTGAGCACTTGACTACAACACAGGATAGGCAAAAAAATTATGCTAATGCTCATAGGAGAGATAAGCAGTTTGCTGTGGGAGATAAGGTTTTCTTGAGAGTGCGTTCGCAAAAGAGACTGATCCGATACAAAAAGGGTTCTAAGCTAGCACCTTGCTTTGTGGGACGATTTGAGATTCTAGAAAGGATTGGCCCAGTTTCTTACCGCCTTGCTCTACTGCCAACCTAGCTCGCATTCATGATGTTTTCCATGCTTCAGTACTTAGGCAGTATATTCCTAATGTTGTACATGTTCTTGATTGGAATGTGTTGTAGGTAGAGGACAGGCAGCTGGCTTTGGAGCCGGTTCATATTTTGGAGCAACGGGAGTTGACCCTCAGGGGTCGAACCATCAAGTAGGTAAGGGTCCAATGGGACCCTACTGATGATTCTTCAGCTACATGGGAGGATGCAGTGAGATTGTAGGAGTTATATCCCTACTTGTTTGTAGGCTTCTAGGAGTAAGCCTAACCCAAGGGGGGGGGGGGGGGGTGGATGTAGTGCCTACCCTCGTTCACATCTTTCTGAACACATTGTTGTTATTATTATCAGACTATGCTAGACTAGTTTTATGTTGATGGATTAGTGGTATTGTTTTGAGATTATCAGACATTATGTTATGGATTCAGTTGATATATGATGAGATCATTTGGACTTTACATTTCATGTATGCATGATGATCATTACATTGCTTTCAGTTATTGATGATGATTAGTTAGATGGTTTATTATCTCATGTGTTTTATTATGGATACTTACCCCATACTTGCATGTGTATGGTGTGCATGTTTGCTCTTATTGTGTGGCATTTCTGACATGGTTAAGGAAGGGAGTCGTAGTCACCTGCTAGTTGGGATCTACATGATGCACCACTTCCTACCATTGCATGTTTAGCATAGCATTGTATATATTGTATGTACATGCATGGTTTTTATACAAGTTGCAGGTACCGGGTATCAACTTCCCTGAATTGCCAAGATGAGCATACCCTGTTACACTATCTCAATGATAAGAGAAGGGAGATAAATTATCAAGTCCAAATCCCAAACCCTTAAACCATTTGTCCTAGTGAGGTAGGAAAAGTATCTGGATATTTTACCCACCGAATGTGTCGAATAACATAATTCATGATTTTTAACCCTTTAGACTGATTTTGTGTGAATTGTTCTATGATGGGTTTTTATATTTTATCTTGGAGGTCTATGGTGAATTTTCTATTGACTAAGTCTTAATAAATAGATTTAATTAATAAATTAATTATTTGGAGAAAATTAATATAATATCATGATCTTTGATATTTTGATTAATTAAATGAGAATTAATTGAGAAAAAGAATTAAATAAAAGAAAATTAGAAATTAAAAATTAATAATAATTATAAAATAATAATAAAGTAATAAATAAATAATAATAATAAAAGTTATAAAATTTAAATAGAAGTTATTAAAATTAAATAAGGAGTTATAAGCTTGCCTAGGAGTTAACTCACCTTTCTATTTCTCATATGTCAACAACACGGGGGTTAGTGCACCAATTAACCACATGGTGTCTACAACCTAATGACTCATCTAGAAGGTTGGAATAGACTCATGCTTAGTTTTTTGCACCTTCTAGTTGTTTCTAGAGACATTCTAGGTGCTTCCTGAGAAGCCTTTATATTCAGGCATTCCTAGAACCTTAGACACGACATTTGGAGAGTGTTTTGGAGCATTGGAGGACTCAGGAACTTTGGAGAAGGGAGGAGCTTGCTCTGCGAGTTTTCTGAGGAAGAGCGAATTAGCATCAGAATTCGGGTAGACTCTTGTGATTTTGCTTATGCTATTTTCGCATCTTGCACTTCCTATCTTCTTTGTGTCTTCCATATGTTTTCTGAAGAATTCCATATTTTGGTTGTTTGCATTCTCAATATGGGTAGTTAAAATTTATTTGAAAAAACACCTTATATGCATAGATCTGAAGAGAACACAGGGTTAGGGTTTAAATTATAGTCAAATCTATTAGCAAACTTATTGAGTAAATTTGGAGAGAAAAATATTTCATGGTTTCATTTAAATTGAAAACCTTTAGAAAATTGTATTGATATGAACATGCTAATTCAGATCTGCAAATATATATATATATATATATATATATATATATATATATATATATATATATATATATATAATGCTTAATCTCTGCATATTTATATAAATATATACACACACATATATATACATAAAAACATACATATGTATATATATATATGTATACATACATATGTATATATATATATATATATATATGTATACATACATATGTATATATATATACATATATATTTTATTGGAGGACCGAATGTCTAATCGCATTGCGATTTACATTTTTGAAAAAAATGTTATAAATTTTTATATAAAAAAAAAAAGATTTGCATATAATAGGTGGGCGGGGAGGGTCGAGCTCGTACCCCCACCTCTGCACTATGGCAGTGGCTAGTGGCACTGCTGCCGCAGGCTCTGCGACCACTGTTGCAGGCCTGCGACAATAGGCCCGCACGGTACCTCTATTTGCAGTGGTGTTTTTAACATATGCAATATCGACTTTGATAATACGCGTTTTGTGATTCATTTTCGATTTTTATAAATGTTATTACTATTAATATATATGTATGTATGTATGTATGTATGTATGTATGTATGTATATATATATATATATATATATATATATATATATATATATATATATATATATATATATGTATATAAGTATATATGTATATATAGTTATGAATAATTATTATTATATTTAAAAGGTTAAATTAATGGGTCATTCTTTTAAAAGATAAATGATTTAAAATATTTTGTCAAATATTATTTAAAAAAGAAAGATATTAATAAGTTACCTTAATTAAACTTAGTTTAATTAAGGTTAAATCAAAGTTTTAATTATGCAATTTATTGAATTAATTATTGGAACTCGATAGGAGTCAATTCTGAACAATGTTTATATAAACAATATAATTAGAAAAATTGAGTCTAATGGTTTTGGGAGAGAAACTCTTTAAACAAATACATGGGTTGGGAAAAATGTACAAATGTTTCTCCATTCATTATCTAAAAATCGTAACAAAAATTGAAACCTCTACACTCTATTCAAGTATGTAATTTTAGCAAAACCAAAACATGTACTTGCATTGTGTTTTTTATATGCTATTTGTTTTGGGTTTTGGGTTGACTAGTGTTGACTAGTTATAGGACATCTACCAGAGGCTTGGCGGGGGGGGGTTATGATTGTGATGTCGTGATGATGTCTTATTTTCGATCTTTATAAACCCAACCATGGTTATGTGATGGAATGCTCTATGTAATGTTTGTAATTATTGATTGTATAGTTGAGATTCTTATGTATGAGACACTTGACCTAATCATTTTTGATCAGTTATCCTTGGGATATTTACCAGTCACCATAATGGGACTAAAATGTTATTTTATGATGTCATGTTGTGACATGTTTTGACTCAACCATTTTGGAGTCTTCGATCAGTATGATTTGAGATATATTTTGGTTATTGGGAACCAATGGATACTTTTGATTATCAATGATGCTTTAGTTGCCAATAAAGAGCTGTTGTGGTCATGATTTTCTATGGATTCTTGCTCATGGATATTTGATGCTTTTATTGTGCATATTTGATGTTCTTATTATGGATTATCTTTTATGATTTTGAGATTTATGATTCCGTGAGCTTAGGGTAGGTTATCTGCTTGTAGTGTCAGGAAGTGGCTTGCAATGGGGGCTGGGGCCCTAAGAGGCTGCCAAGGTAACTCATTGTAAGTTGTTTAATAAGTGAAAACATTCACACCTAATACTAACTAAATGAACCTAAAAAGATTTTTTTTTTGTTCTCGCCCATGCCTCGAGTGCTTGTATAGACTAGGATGGGAGTAGAGAGAATGCATGGTTGCGACCTTGCATTCCATAGTATGCCTTGTCAGTATGAGAGGATACTAGTGGCCACATGAGGATTAGTAGGGACCCATGGAGTTTACTTAACTTCCAGGGTAACTTCTACATGATATATGCGATGACACGTTCCCGCTTGCATAGTAGGTTTCCTACATGTCTTTGTGTGCCTCTAGGAATTAGATGTCAATTTTGTGTGATGGAACCTTGAGTTAGTATACTTTTAGGGTTCCTGGACTTAGAGAGTATTTTTATGCTATGTGATTTTGATAGCTTGTTTGGGACTTGAGATTATCTCCTTAGCATGGTGGGAGTGGACCACTTAGGTACCACGCGATCGGGTGGTAGTGTTTTTCCACTCTTATCATTTGAGACATCGTGGCTGATGCGTCCTTCATGATGGTGGATATGTATCCTTTCACTGATGATTAGCATATGTTAGATGATGTTATCTTATGCTTATATTTGCATGTTAGATTACTTTATGCATATGATATAGTATATGTTAGGAGTGACATTCCTACTATGTTAACACCAATGATCTCCTCGGTGATTTGGAATGTTACAAATGGAGGGATGGCTAGGACCCACGATGGTCTAATGATGCTATTTATGGTTGGGAGGAATCGTGCACTTAGTTTATTATGTTTGATCTTTATGATGGATGTATTTATCTTCTATGATGATGTATCATGTGATTATCTTTACTTTGATGTATCATGGATTAGAATAGGATGATGTACCTTGTTTCACATATGTATATTCTTTTAAGCTTTTCATACCCTGTGACATGTACAGTGGATGATTGAGCATTTAGAAATGTAATGTATAAACATTGAACTTATCATTATTATTTCATGTGGTTGTTGTATTAGATGGATTCAATAATGTTAGTTGATTTAGATGTAATTCAACGTTAAGGGATCCTTAAAGAATGTAATATGTTGTGTATGTTATGTTTACTTTTAGATGGGCATTGCTATTGCTTCTATTATTGTGTATAAGTTATATGTGGTATTTACTTTCATGTTTAAAAAAAAAAAAATGCTACCAAACTTAGTGAAATTCTAGGTTAATTCTTTGGATCCCTTGGCGGAGCATTACAGGTTAAAAGGAAAAATGTGCTAAGGTAAAAATATTTTCAAGTAAAAGGTAAAAGACTTTGTGAGAAAATAAGAAATATAGCTTTTTCAAGGGCATTTAGGGCTCACAAAAAATTCCCACTCATTTTTTAAAAATTTGAACAAATGTAACCCTATTTTTGAAGACTTAGGGCACAAAAAACATTATGATAACATAAAATTAGAGATTTTTATCTAGGGAAAATAAAATTTAAAACACACAACCCCTAATTTCAATAAGTCAACTAGATTTTCATTGTAAAAGGAAGAAATTTTTTGAATGTGAAAAACTAGGGCAACACTATGTGTAAACAATGTCAATTGGGAAAAATGGAAAGTCTAGTTTCAAGAGAAAAAAGTACACATCTAGTGATATTTTAGAATTGGTTCATATTGACCTATATGGACCTATTGATGTTTAAAGCTATTAAGGTGATAATTTTTTCATTCAGTTTGTTAATGATTACTCTAGGGTGATGACTGTGATGTTTCTCAATGCTAAATTTGATGATTTTCAGTTATTTATGTGGTGTTTGGCTAGAGTTTAAAAATTAACAAGCAAGAGTCTGAAGTGTGTGAGATCTGACAAAGGTGGTAAATTCATTTCCAATGAGTTCAATACAATCTATAATGATAGAGGAATCAATAGACATATGTCATCACCAAGGACCCCTCAGAATGAGATAATTTAAAGAAGAAATAGATCAATCATGGATTGTTCTAGAACACTAATGTTTGAGAATAATGTATCACAAAAAAATTGGAGTTAATCTGTTAGTGCTGCTATATATATCTTGAACATAGTGCAAGTCAAGAAAGGTACAAATGTTAAACCTAATTTTGAACTATAATATGGTTATGCTACTAATGTGAAACATTTCAAAATATTTGGAAGAAAATGCTACATATTTAAAGATAATAGGAATGGAAAACCTGATTTCAAGAGTGATGAAGGTATATTCCTAGAATATTCCACCAAGAGTAAAGCTTACGAATGTTTAAACTCTAACACTAACAAAGTTGTGGAAAGCGAAAATGTAAAAGTTGATGAATTTGTAGAAAGAAATGATGTGGAATGTAAGAAATAACTTGAAGATTATATTACATTTATATATGTGGATGATGGTGCTCCAAGCACTCCTACTGAACAACAAAACAAAAATGCAGTTCCCCAATAGATAGGGAATGTCGAGTCACAAAAAATGATTTTTGAGAAGTAGATAGTGGGTGTCAAGCAATAGGAAGAAGCTATTGAGTCATAGGAAAATAATATCGACCATCATGTAGATAATGTCAAGCTTGCACAACCAAAACCAAACTTGAACAAGAAAGAGATAATGAGCCTGGGATTATTTTTCAAGATGAACCTATTGAAGAATGGAGAAGGAAACTGCATGTGCTAGATAAGTATGTAAGAAGACATCATAAACTTGAACAAATTATTGGAGATGCAAAATCTAGAGTTATGAGAAGAAAGAGACTTAGAACTAATGCATGATTACTTTATGAATTTGATCCCAAATTAGTGAAAGATGCAATAGATAAAGAAGATTGGATCCATGCAATGAATGAAGAAATTGAACAAATTGAGAAGAAAAATACTTGGACCCTAGTACCTAGACCAAAGGAAAAAAATGGTTGTTGGAGCAAAGTGGGTTTTTAGGAAGAAGCTAAATGAAATAGGTGATTTTACAATGAACAAGGCAAGATTGATGTGCTAAAAATATGCTCAAGAAGGAGTTGACTATGGAGAAACATTTTCTCCTATAGAAAGATTAGAAGGAATTAGAACTCTACTTGTATATTTAGCCTACAAAAACTTAAAGGTATATCAAATGGATGTCAAATCTTTGTTTTTGAATGGTATAGTTGAGGAAGAAGTATACATAGAACAACTAGAAGGATTTTTGGACATAGAAAAGAAGAATATGGTATAGAAACTGCACAAAGCTCTATATGTATTGGAACAAGCTCCAAGAACATGGTATGAAAGACTTCACAGTTTCTTGGTTAAGATTGGTAATGATAACAATAATCTATACTTGAAGACTGGTAAGAACAATGAGGTACTCCTATCTCAAATCTTTTTTGATGATAATGTATTTGGAGGTAAAGAAGCATTATGAAAATCATTTGCTAATGAAATGAAGAAGGAATTTGAAATGTCAATGTTTGGTGAAATCAAATTCTTTGCTAGTTTGCAAGAATATCAAATGAAATATGGTGTTTTTATTACTCAGTCCAAATATATAAAAGATATACTAAAACTTTTTGAAATGGAAGAATCAAGACCAGTGAATACATCTATGTCTATAGGACATATGTTATCTAAAAATGATGAATCTACTAATTTGAACCAAACACTATACAGATCAATGATTGGAAGACTACAATATGTTGTTCATAGTAGACCTAATATTGCATTCATTGTTGGAATAGTTGCTAGATTTTCAAAAAATCCTAAGGAGAAGCATATGATTGCAATGAAAAGGCATTGAGATATCTAAAAGGTATAACAGACTATGGATTGTATTATAAGAGGAGTGATAGATTTGAACTAAAGGTATTAAATATCTCTGATTGGGTAGGAAATATTGATGACAAAAAAATAACTAGTGGAGGTGCATTCTTTCTAGGAAAGAGATTAGTTTCATGGACAAGAAAGAAACATAACTATATTTCCCAATCAACAACTAAAGCCAAGTATGTGGCAGCTATAGTGAACTATATAAACATTATGTGGATCAAGTAGTTATTGAATGAAATGAAAGAAGAATCTCAAATCAAGTGGTTATCTATTGCAATAACACAAGTGTTATCAACATATCGAAGAATCTTGTGATGTACACAAAAAAAAAAACACATTGCTATCAAATATCACTACTTGAGAGAACTAGTTCAAAATAAAGAAGTAAAGTTAGAATATGTACAAATCAAAGAATCTCAAATCAAGTGGTTATCTATTGCAATAACACAAGTGTTATCAACATATCAAAGAATCTTGTGATGTACACAAAAAAAAACAACACATTGCTATCAAATATCACTACTTGAGAGAACTAGTTCAAAATAAAGAAGTAAAGTTAGAATATGTACAAAGCAAAGAACAAATTGTTGACATATTCACTAAAGCCCTACCTAAAGATTCTCGTGAATATCTCAAAGGTAAATTGGGGGTAATTCTCCTAAGAAAAGAAACTTAAAGAAAGATGGTGGTATGCATCAAATGTGCTAATTAGAATACCTTATACATTAATGTAGACAATTCTACTTTAGGAGCTACCTAAGGTAGTCAAGAAAAATAAAGACGTAGAAGAACAATGCAATAGATCAGTCATATATAGATGAAATAATTCATCCCTGACATGTACTTATCTACATAATCAAAATATATGGAAAAAATGAAGCCAAGAGAGATAGTGTCTTTGGTATTGTTGTCAAAGAGGGAGGGTATGTATATAGGATGTACTAAAGAGGGAGAGTGTGCAAGGGAGAATATGTGTACAAGATTAAAAGATGGATGAGAAAGATATAAAAGAGATTGTATCCAAGATTTAAGAAAAAAAAATTATAGAACAAGACTGGCATAAATATCTATGATAGAGGGAGTTTGAACTCAAAACTTAGAGGGAGTTTCTACAATTGCATAGATGAGAACTAGAATGAAACTAAGGATATTGGTTACTCATGGAAGTGAGCTCTTTTGGATTGCATGATAATAAAGAGGGAGACTATATTCATAAAGTAATATATTTGAGGTATTTTGAGGTGTTTCCATCAATGCCAAAGAGGGAGACTTTTGTAAACTACAATTAAAACAATTGGTGTATTGGCATTGATGTCAAATCTACTGATGAAACATGTTGCTATATAATGCCCCACTAGGGAACCAAAAATAAATTAACCTAAAATTCCACTAAGTTTGTTAAACATTTTTTTTTAAAAAGATAACAACTTAACAACAATAGATAAAATATAGTGAAAGCATTAATCACATACATAAACAAAATACATAAAACAAATTAAATCTCTTAAGGGTTCCATGATGTTGAATCACATTTAAGTTAAAATCAATACTAAATTTGATACAAAAAATACCACATCAAAGAATAATCATAAGTACAAGTCCATTTAAATAATATACAATTATAGGATGCCATATGGCAATAATCAGAATGCATAATCATCTGTTGTACAAGTCAAAGGGTATGAAAAACTCAAAGAATACACATCATAAATAAAATACATCATCTCATAAGATCTTTGATAAACAAATAGATAATAACAAGGTATAACCATCCAAAAAAAAGAAGCCCAGATAGAAAGGAACAACTACATAAGCACCTTAGCAATGACATCTAGTTGTTGGATCTCAATGGTCTAAGAAAATGCTCTACCACCCAACCTCATGGAACCTAAATGGTCCAGTGCCACCATGCTAAAGAAATGACCTCAAGGCCTAAAAGAATATCAAAACATAAGTCATAACCAACATCTAGGTCATGGAAACATTGAAAGCAAATATCTCAAAGGTACAAAGACACAAGTATCATCTAATCCTATAGGCAACAAAGATATATAGGAAATCTACTGTGCAAGTGGACAAGTGTCATCACATGAGCCAACTCTAAGGCTACCCTGGCAGCCTTTCTAGACTCTGGCCCCCTATTGTCTCTATGTGGCACCAATATTGTTTCGTACTAACAAGGCATACTAACGAAGCAAGGTTGCAACCAAGCACCCTCTCTACTTCCATCCTAGCCTATACTAGCACTCAAGGCATGGGAAAGGAAAAGAACTAACTCTTATTAGCTCATTTTAAACTCATTTAATGAAATATTATCACTTATTAAAACAACTTACAATGGGTTACCCAGGTAGCCACTTAGGGCTCTAGCCTCCATTGCAAGCCACTTCCCAACATACACATAAATTACCTACCCTAGGCTCATAAAAGTAAAAATCATAAAATCACAATTTTCACCCTAATCCTTTACCAGCAATTGGAAAAAAATTATAGATAAAACATACATATTCACCTCACTCTTTTACAATCAATTGGAAAGCACCTAAAGACCAATCACAATATCAGCTTGGTCCTATACAAGCAACTAGAAAGAACCAAAAGATAAAACATAATAATCACATAAGTCCTATACAAAAAAATGGAAAGCATCAAAAGATAATTGATCGAAGACTCAAAGGTTACACTAGAAAGGTCACAATAATCACCTCAGTTCTATATGAGAAACTAGAAATCATTAACAAGTACTGATCAAAATTCATCATAGAAAATGCATGACACATAACCATGGTTGGGTACAAAAGATCATATACACAACATCATCATAGAAAAAAAACCCACAAGCCTCTAATAAATATCCTGATTGGTCAAAGTACTAAGTCAACTTTGAACCCAATACAAAAGAAGACATACATCATAGCAGTGTAGTTTCATAAATTTGTTTGGTTTTGAAAACATAATATTTTTCTTAAACATTAGGATTCAAGTTTTCATTTTCCAAGTGTCATAAATACAAAGTTTTTGAGTTATCAAAGTAATAAAATTTCCCTTGTTATTAGAAATCATTTTCATACAAAATTGACTTGTCTAAGAAAAACCCAAGTTTGTTAAAAATAAATCAATTCCCCAATTAACAATTATCCATTCACTTCAATGATATATTGTAATAATAAATTAATTAAAACTTCAATTAATTATATTTACGACAACCTCATAATCAAATAATTTTTATTAAAATTTTATTAGCTATCTTTAAATTATTAATACTAATAATTATTTAATTAATAATTAAATAATATATATAATATATTGTTTATTAATAATAAAAATTATTAAATTAACTAATATAATAATAATAATGATTTTATTAATAACAAAATTACTAATTAATAATGTTATCAATATAAAAAAATTATATTAAAAAAAATGTGAAATGTCCAGTGCGATTGCATCGCATAACCCAAATATGGGAAGCCACTCAGTGGCTTGGCTACCAAAGGCAATCCCTACCTTAGCAGTGTCCGCTGCCTTAGCAACATCTACTATTGCTTTTGTAGTGGGTGGGGGAGTTCACAACCCCTCTTTCCATTTTATTTAATATTTTTTAATATAAAATTATTAAAAAACACAGTGCCCCCCCCCCCCCCCCTCCCCCCCCCTTTCTATGAAGTTTTCACAGTTTGATTTTGAGTGGGAAATTTCAACAACACGTTATTTTAATATATGTATATACGAGTATCATAGTAAATTTATTTACAGTGGTAATTTTATATTTATCTATATTTTTAAAAGAATTTACATACTAGATCTGATAGTGCAACTAAAAAGAAACAATCAAATTTAACGATTCCATTTCTTGTATTCTCTCGCAAACCCCATCCTAAATCCCAAGAAATCAATTACGAATCCCCAAATTAATCAAACAAGGGTTTTCCAATCTCAAATTGGATACATACATTTTCCAAATGAAAAACAATAGATTCACAATAAGGGTTCTAGATTAAATCATAGACAATTCAATAATGGAAATCAAATTTTCTCAAACAAGGGTTTCAACCCAAATGAATTTTGAAACAAATCCATCAATCACAAAGAAGATAGAATGATTTTATAAAACAAGATCCTACCTGGATTTGATGCTAAACAATGAATGCACTGAGCTCACAAACAATTTCCCCTTCTCTCAACCCTCTTCTCGAAAATTGGCTCCTCCAAATCCTTATATGGAGAAATGATCTCTGATTTCCTAATAAAGAGCTTTTCTCTAGATTACGGCTTCAATTTTGCAATCATGCAAAATCTTTCCCTTAATTATTTTATTATATTTTAATTTTCATGTGCAACCTTTTGCATTTCAATTAAAATAATATTTATTAAATCAATTCCTTTCTCTCTCTTATTAAACACAAGACATTTTTAATCAAATATTTATTAATTTAACTAATCGCATTATTTAGAATTTATTATTAAAATAAAACTCCTAAATAATAATTATTAAATTAAATAAATATAATTATGCAAAAATTAGACTTTAATTAAATCTTTTAAATTTAATTCTTTTATTTAATTAATTTCTCAATTAATTAAATATAATTAAATATTGATTTTTCTTAATAAAAAATTTCATTAAATTAACTCATTAAACTCTCTTTTAATTTGATTTAATTATAACTAAAAATCACAACATACCCATAAAACTAAATTAAAAAACACATCATAAAGTACATAATACTAGATCAAACTCAAGGGTCAAAATCACGAATTGCATCACTTGATGAATTCAGAAGGGTAAAGCTTAGATACTTCTCCTACTTTCTAGGACAATTGGCTTAGGGTTATGATTTGGACTTAAGAATTATCTCCCTCTTTTACCATTGAGATACAACGATAGGACACTCTTATCTTAGTAATTTAGCAAAGTTTATGCTCGATACCTACAATTTGCATAATCTCTAAGCATACACATTCACATAAAATCTAAACTAAATAGGCAATGGGGGAAGTGGTGTATCATGTAGATCCTGACTAGTAGTTGACTATGACTCTCTCCCTTAACCACATTAGAAACATAAAACTTAAAGTAAAATATACAAGTACACCATACACATGCAAGTATGAGGTAAGTAACCATGGGAACTACATATAAATCATTCCTCTAACTAACATCAAGAAATAATTGAAATAACTAAATAACTCAACACATATATCAACTGAATAAGAAATACATCTAATCAAATTTGGTAACCAAGTAACACTAATCATAAAACATAATCATAAAGTGGCCTAAAATAATATGACAAAACAACTTGAAAAGTAAACTAGGGGTAGGCATTAAACCCACTCCCCCTAGACTTAGGCTTACTCCTAGAAGCCTACACGGAAGATAAAACCAAAGCACTCATTGTGAAAGTCCTATTGAACCCTTTCCCCCTATAGGAGGACAAGACTTCACTACAAACACCTAAGCAAGAACAACAAA
Source organism: Cupressus sempervirens (assembly GCA_028749045.1). Taxonomy (NCBI): domain Eukaryota; kingdom Viridiplantae; phylum Streptophyta; class Pinopsida; order Cupressales; family Cupressaceae; genus Cupressus; species Cupressus sempervirens. Next base: position 555,353,307 of record CM053786.1, on the reverse strand, counting down.
GATTCTCACAAATTCAATCAAAGCCATACCACCTTAAAGCACAATCATATGAAAACATGTCTAAAATCAAACTCAATAGTTATACAAGTTTTTCCTTTTTCTACATTTCAAGAAATCAAGTATGAAGTTTTCAAGGTGCTCAAGCTGTAATAGATACATTTAGTAGTTCAAGTTTCATTTTAGTTCAACTAGTTGACAACTAGTAGCGTTCTAATATACCGAGAGCTCCCAATGTAGAAACTCAGGCTCTGATACCATATGTAACACCCACTAGGGAACCCAAAATAAATCAACCTAAAGTTTCACTGAGTTGGTCAAACATTTTTTCTAAAGATAATAATTTAACAACACATACAATATAGTAGAAGCATTAATCACATACATAAACACAATCCATAAAACAAATTAAATCTCTTAAGGGTTTTGTGATGTTGAATCACATTTAAGTTTAAATTAATACTAAATCTGATACAAACAAAACCACATCAAAGAATAATCATAAGTAAAAGTCCATTTAAATAATATACAATTACAAGATACCATATGGAATAATCAGAATGCATAATCATCCATTGTACAAGTCACAGGGTATGAAAAACTCAAATAATATACATCATAAATAAAATACATCATCTCATAAGATCTCTGATAAACAAATACATAATAACAAGGTATAACCATCCAACAAAATACAAGACCAAATAGAAAGGAACAATTGTATAAGCACCTTAGTAACAACATCTAGTTGTTGGATCTCAATGGTATAAGAAAATGCTCTACCACCCAACCTCGTGGAACTTAAATGGTCCACTCCCATCGTGCTAAGGAGATGACCTCAAGTTCCAAACAAATATCAAAACATAAGTCATAACCAACATTTAGATCAAGGAAACACTTGAAAGAAACTATCTCAAAGGTACCAAGACACAAGTATCATCTAATCCTAGAGGCAACAAAGATACATAGGAAATCTACTATGCAAGTGGGAAAGTATCATCACATGAGCCAACTCTAAGGTTACCCTGGTAGCCTCTCTAGACTCTGGTCTCCTAGTATCTCTATGCGACAACAATATCCTTTCATACAAAGAAGGCATACTAATGAAGCAAGGTCATAACCAAGCATCCTCTCTACTCCCATCACATCTTGTACTAGCACTTAAGGAATGGGTGAGGAAAAAAATTGGCTCTTATTAGTTTATTTTAAACCCATTTAATGAAATGTTATCACTTATTATTAAAAAAACATACAATGGTTTACCCAAGCAGCCACTTAGGGCTCCAACCTCCATTGAAGGCCACTTCCCAGCATACACATAGATTACCTACCATAGGCTCATAAAAGTACAAATCATAAAATCACAATTTTTACCTTAGTCCTTTACAAGCAACTGGAAAGAACCTAAAGACCAATAATAATATCACCTCAGCCCTATACAAGCAACTAGAAAGAACCAAAAGATAAAATACAATAATCACCTCAGTCCTATACAAGCAACTTGAAAGTATCAAAAGATAACTGATCAAAGACTCAAAGCTTACACTAGAAAGGTCACAACAATCACCTCAATTCTATACCAACAACTGGAAAGCATTAACAAGCACTGATCAAAACTCATCATAGAAAATATGCAACACATCACCATGGTTGGGTATAAAAGATCATATACATAACATCATCATAGAACAAAAACCCCCAAGCCTCCAGTAAACATCCTGATTGGTCAAAGTACTAAGTCAACCCTAAACCCAACACAAAAGAAGACATACATCATAGCAGTGTAGTTTCATAAATTTATTTGGTTTTGAAAATATAAGACTTTGCTTAAACATTAAGGTTCAAGTTTCATTTTCCAAGTGTCATAAATACCAAGGTTTTCAAGTTATCAAATTAATGAAATTTCGTAGTATTAGAAATTATTTTCATACAAAATTGGCCTGTATAAGCAAACCCTGAGTTTGTTAAATAAAATAATTAATTTTCCAATTAATAATTATTGATTTACTTCACCGATATATTGTCATAAAAAATTAATTAAAACTTCAATTAATTATAGTTAAAACAACCTCATAATTAAAAAGTTGTATAATTAAATTATTAATACTAATAATTATTCAATTAATGATAAAATAATATATATAATATTAATAAATTAATTATATTAATATTAATAATGTTATTCATATAAAACAATTTATATAAAAAAATGTGAAATGTCCAATGTGATTGCATCGCATAACCCAAATTGGACAACCACTCAATGACTTGGCTATCAAAGGAATCCATCCCCTGTCTTAGCAATGTTCATTGCCTTGGTAGGATGCACTGCTATGACATCTGTTGCTTTTGCACTATGAGGAGGGGCGAGTTTGCAACCCCTCTTTCTATTTTATTTTATATTTTATTATTATATAAAAACATTAAAACATACAACACCCGCTTCTATGAAGTTTTCACAATCTGATTTTGCATGGGAAATTTCAACATGTTATTTTAATATATGTATATAAAATTATCACAGTAAATTTATTTATTCACTATGCTAATTATATATATGTTATATATTTTTAGATCAATTTACATACTAGATTTGATAGGGCATTTAAAAAGAAATAATCAAATTTAACAATTCCATTTCTTGTATTCTCTCTCAAACCCTATCATGAATCCCAAGAAATCAATTACAAATCCCCAAATTAATCAAACAAGGGTTTCCCAATCTCAAATAGTATACAGACATTTTCGAAATGAAAAATAATAGATTCACAAGAGTTCTAGATTATGTCAAAGACAATTCAATAATAGAAATCAATTTTTATCAAACAAGGGTTTCAACCCAAATAAATTTTGAAACAAATCCATCAATCATGAACAAGACAGAATGATTTCACAGAGGAAACTACTCCGCAAAACTCATGAGATCCTACCTGGACCTAATGCTAAACAATGAATGCACATAGCTCGCAAGCAATTTCCCCTTCTCTTGAAAACCCTCTTCTTGGGAATTGGCTCCTCCAAATCCCTGTATGGAGAAATAAACTCTGATTTTCTAATAAATAGCTTTTCCTCAAATTAGGGTTTTGATTATGCAATCGCATGAAAACTTTCCCTTAATTATTTTTTTATATTTTAATTTTCATGTGCAACCTTTTGCATTTTAATTAAAATAATCTTTATTAAATCAATTCCTTTCTCTCCCTCTTATTAACCACAAGACATTTTTTATCAAATATTTATTAATTTAACTAACATCATTATTTAGAGTTTATTATTAAAATAAAACTCCTGAATAATAATTATTAAATTAAATAAATATAATTATGCCAAAATTAGACTTTAATTAAATCTTTTAAATTTAATTCTTTTATTTAATTGATTAAATATAATTAAATATTGAATTTTCTTTTAAAAATCATTAAATTAAATCATTAAACTCTCTTTTAAATTGATTTAATTATAATTGAAAATTACAATAGATCCACAAAACTAAATATGAAAACCCATCATAAAGTATAGAAAACTAGATCAAACTCAAGGGACAAAATCACGAATTCACATCGCTTGATGAATTTGGAAGGGTAAAACTTAGATACTTGTCATACTTTCTAGGACAATCAGCTTAGGGTTAGGATTTGGACTCAAGAATTATCTCCCCTCTTTTACCATTGAGATATTGTGATAGGGCACGCTCATCCTGGCAATTTAGGAAAGTTGATGCTCGATACCTACAATCTGCATAAAATCTGAGCATGTACATACAGACAAAATCTAAACTCAATAGGCAATGGTAGGAAGTGGTGCATCATGTAGATCCTGACTAGCAGGTGACTATGACTCCTACTCTCAACCACATCGGGAATTTCAAACATAAAGTAAAACAAACAAGTACACAATATACATGCAAGTATGGGGTAGGTAATAGTGGAAACTGCATATAAATCATTCTTGTAACCAACATCATCATATAACTAAAATCACTATATGAACATACATGTATCATCATTGAAAGCATAATCATGAACACATGAATTAACTAACTCAACACACATACCAACTAAATATAAAATATATATAATCAAATCTTGTAACCAAGTACCGCTAATCATAAAACATAATCATAAACTAGCCAAAAAGAATCTAGCAAAACAACATGAAAAGTAAAGTAGGGGTAGGCATTAAATGTTATCTGATCTAAATATCATATCTATTTGATTGATGAAGATGATTTGAAAAATTGCTCATAACAAAAGCACCTAGAGGAAAGGTTGAGTTATGAAAAGAAAGATACAATGGACATTTGAATAGTTAGACTTTGACAAGATAATTTGATTGTTTATATTATGAAGACATATGAAGAAACTAACAAGTTACATAAGCTTGACCAAGCAACAGAGTAAAAGATCAAGGCATTTTGGAGCCTATGTCAACTGATGCTAGTATCAATTAAGCTCTTGTAAGTACCAAGAAAATTCAGTGTTGACCAAGCATCAATATCAATCGAGTATAATATTGATGTCAAGCTAGAAGCTCAATAGTGAACGAGAAATTTAGTGATGACTGAGTGTCAGAACTTAGTGTCAAACAAGGAACAAAATTTTAATTGTTTGGAAGAAATTGTGATTTCCAACTGACTCAGTTGATTTATTAGGATATGGAAAGTGTGTTGAAGATAAAGATTGATGTGTTGGATCATTTAATTTAAGAAGAGGATTATGTAAGATAACTAATGAATGGATTTTGTGAGAATGTTCTAGAAAAGAGATAGAGATGAATAGATACAATGAATCTATTAGATTAAGCCATAAATCCTAAGATCTATGGTGATTATGGAAAATGACAAAGGACTAGAATTATCTATTTAAGGAGGCATAGAGGCAAACTTTATAGTGTGTGAGATATAAAGAAGAGAAGAGAGCAGAGAAGATGCGTGTGTTCACAAGATTTCTAGTGAGATGGAACAAAGTTGCTAAGGTTGATCAAAAAATCTAAGAAAAAGGCTTAAGTTTTTTGTAAATAGAAGATTAAATGCTTGAAGGGTTGCCAAGAAAATCAAGGATAGAGATGACAAGGAAGTTTTATCAAGGATTCAACACATGAATTGAATAGAGATCGATAACTGCAAAGTGAGTTGTAATCATACAGATCAAATCGTACTAATTTATTTCTAATTATTGTAAACATTTGAATTGAAATCTTTTTAATCAAAGTTTGACCTAAAAGTCATTAAGGACATAAGGGTCTATGTAAATCACTTAACTAGGTGACTTTTTAATGGAATATTCTAAAGTCCTCTGATAAGGCCACTCCTACTGGGGCGATTAAATCCTTTGACTAGGTCACATTTAATAGTATGTATTCTAACTTTTAAAAGGTTTGGCTCCTAATAGGGCTCACTCCAAAAGAGTGAAAAAGTAGTGACATGTTTCTGGTGGTTTTTCCCAAATTGGGTTTCCATGTTAAATCCTAGTATCAAACTTTTGTTGAATGTATTATGGTGTTTTACATTTCAAATATTTACATTCAAATTTTTTGTTATATTAGGATAGAAAACTACTTGTTAATATTGTTATTTAGACTATAGTAGAGACTGAGTTGTAGGATAATGTTTTTCAAAAAATGTTTAAATGTTTGATTGTTGAATTGGTACTAATGGACTTTGAATAACTGATTCACCCCCTGTCTTAGTTTTTCTAAACATTCTAACAATTGTTTCCTCTCTAGTTCTAACTACTATTGCTAGCTTAATCTTTCTTATTTGGGCCATTATTTTGACCTCCATAAGATTGTCTGTCATAACTTCCACCATGACCACTTATGCAATTCTTGTTGTCAAAATTCTTGTTCAACTTTTCATCAACTCTTAGGGAAGTAGGTATGCCTATTCAATATTTTTCTTTCAAACTAGACTCACCTCCTCCTAAATTTTTGGCCTCAATCCATCAGGCCTTGTTTGGTTATGGGAAGAAGCAGCGCGGAATAGGGTTTCAAGGGCCAAAACCTGGTTATGGAGGAAAAAAGTGGCGTTTGGATCATCAAACATAGAACCCAGTTTCTTCTTTCTTCTATCAATTTTGCTCCAAAAATGGAAGAAACATCTTCCAAGAAATAGGTGGAAGTTGAAATGAAAACCCAAATTTGGGTTTTTATGAATGGGTTTGAATAAACCGTCGAGTCTGCAAAATTTGCCTTAGATTTTTGGAAGAGAAAAAGTGCATTTGTCATTTTTTTGTTGTGTTGTTGTGAGAAGACAAGGGTTTGTGGTGTTTTCTATGGCTGTGGAATTTTTTGGGTTTTCTCTGCTTTGGACGACAATGGCGGTGGTGGCGGCTTTGAACAGTTCTCTTCTTCCACCCACCTTTGCATATTGGGTTTTTTTTGGGTTTTTTGTGTTCATTCAAACGGTAATAGTTTGTTGTAGGTATACTTAGAAAAATAGTTAATATATGCTCAAGAATGAGTTCCAGTATGTGCTCACGCCATTAACTTTGATTACATGTATATATCATAGTTAAAGTTTTGATTATCTGTACCCATAGCAATGAAATTTATAGCATATCAATAGCTTTTATCTATACATAGCTGACCTATACATAGTTTATCATGGTTCTATTTCTATCTGCTATCTGCTTAGCAATTTAGTCAATATATGTGGTAAGTGTTTGTTTCAAATCTATTTAGCAAAATAGTCAATATGTGCTCACTAATAAATTCTAGTATAGTGTTGTGAGAGATCAATACCAGTGAAATGAACAACTAAACTTTGTAACAATTTTTGGTTGTTTGTTTCAAATATGTTTAGCAAAATAGTCAATATGTGCTCACTAATAAATTCAAGTATAGTGCTGTGAGAGATCAATACTAGTGAAATGAACAACTAAACTTTCTAACAATTTCTTGTCGGTAATGAGTTCTAGTATAGTGCTATGAGAGATTAATGCAATACCATTAAATAGAGCCAAGTCATAAACTATGTATGGATCAACTATGTATAGATCAATGGCAATCATGGCTTTTATCTATACATAATCAATATGTGCTCAATAATGAATTCTAGTATGTGCTCATTTGATTACCTATATATATCGTAGTGCCAATCATAATAGCCATAGCATGGTTCTATTTCTATCTACTATCTGCTTAGAAAAATAGTCAATATATGCTGTAACTATTTGTTTTGAATCTGTTTAGCAAAATAGTCAATATATGTTGTAACAATTTTTTTAGAATCCATTTAGCAAAATGGTCAATATGTGCTCACTAATGAGTTCTAGTATAGTGTTGTGAAAGATCAATGCAATACCATTAATTAAAGTGAATCATGCCAATGAAATGAACAACTAAACTATGGATATATCAAGTATGTATTGATCCATGCAAAATCATTCAACATACTTATGAGGTCATAAACTATGTAGAGATCAATGCAATACCATTAAATGTAGCCAACTCATAAACTATGTATGGATGTCCATCCTATATTTATGTAGTATACATGGAAGATCAATGACAATTATGGCTTTTATCTATACATAGTTGACCTATACATAGTTTATCATGGTTCAAATATGTTTGGCAAAATAGTCCAATACATGTTGTAACAGTTTGTTTTGAATCTGCTTAGGAAAATAGTAAATATGTGCTCAGTAATGAGATCAATGCAAATCATGCCAATGAAATGAGCAACTAAACTATGTATACATCAACTATACATAGTTTATGAGGTCATAAACTATGTATAGATCAATGTAGAAAGAAACTCTATTCTCACTGCCCACAATGCTCCTTTTCATCTTCTAAAATATGAGCCTCAGTTTCAGCGGACCCAATGATTTATTAAAACACATTCATAAAAACCCAAATTCAGGTTATAGTTTGTACATGTGTATGTGTACATACATACATACATTCATGTGTGTGTATGTACATACATACATACATGTGTGTGTGTACGTACCTACACACATACATACATGTTTGTGTGTACGTATATACACACATACATACATGTGTGTGTACGTACATACATACATACATACATACATACATGTGTGTGTACATACATACATGTGTGTGTATGTACATACATGCATGCATGTATGTGTGTATGTACATACATGCATGCATGCATGTGTGTACGTACATGCATGCACATATGTGTGTGCACATGCATATACACATACATGTGTGTATCCATATAGACAAATGGAATCGGTATTATACTTTCATCAGTATAGATAGATTATATGGAGTAGAATGACACATTATTGTAATTTGTTCATTATAGGCTTATGATCCTTAGTAGTTGGTACTCCTTGCTATATTTGAATAAATAATTGACTTCTTAATGCAATGAGGCTAGCAAATAATCATGTTGTATCTCGATAGATGATAGTTGATATCTCATAATTGATAGTGTTTAAATTGTCCATGTTTTAGGTCACTAATGGATCCTATGGAGAGTATAGAGATTCAAGGAAGCACAGTTAGGAAGACGACATACACCCACATTCTCATAATTCTTTTTGCTTTTATTGGCATAGCTAAAGTATTGGTAGCTTGAGAAGGCAATCAAATGGGTAAATGAATAAGAAAAGGAAATTTCTTTTGTAGAGACATTATTCATTTGAATGAGGTGGATTTTCATGATCAAATTCAGATGAGTAGGGCGGCCTTCTTTTCTCTAACTCATATTCTCAGGCTGAAAGGAAGCTTGAGAGGTACAATCCACTTGAAGTTAGAGGAACAACTAGTGATGTTCCTCCACAACCTTTGGCACAATCTAAGGAACCACAAGATTGCTCATAACTTTGGGCACTCAGGAGAGACAGTCAGTCAGTACTTCCACAAGGTTTTGACAGTTGTCTTAGCCCTTCATAGAGATTACTTCATACCACTTGGTCTAGGCGCTCCTCTCAAAATTAGTGGGAAGGATCATTTTGAACCGTTCTTCAATGTAAATCACACATTGTTTCAAGTTTATTGTCTAGAATGTTTGTTAGAGTAAGTCATTTATTACTCTAGTTGCTTTAGCTCTCTTAGGTGTATATAATTAATATTTTATATTAATTATAATGCGAAAACCTAGTTTTCTTTCTTTTAGGGTTTTTTCCACCTTAAAAGGTTGAACTTTTGTATTTTGTTTTCATAACTTAGAATACATTTTTGCTCTCACATGTTTGAGAACTTCTAAGCTCTGCTTTTTCAATTTTCTAGCTTCTCTTCATTGCAGGATATTTGCATGCAGGTGTTCTTGAGGATCTGTGAAGTTGGATTTCTCAACTTCTACAATGTTGTCCTTATCTTATTATTACTTGAGCATACATTTGATTAGTGTATCATTTCCCATAAGATTGCATTGGAGCCATCGACAGAACCCATATTCCAGTGCAAGTTGATGTCGACATACAAGGTAAATATCATGATAGAAAAGGGAACCTATCGCAAAATGTTATGGGTGTTTGCTCCTTTGGTTGTAAGTTTTAGTACTACCTTGCTGGTTGGGAAGGCTCTACTGCAGATAGCCGTGTTCTAGCCTCAACTCTATCTAGATCAAATCCACTTGTAGTTCCCCCTGGTAAGCCGAATCACATTTTAATATACTCAAGATTATGCTAAATGGTTCAAGTATTGACAATATACTTTCTTTATGTAGGAAAATATTATCTAGTGGATGTTGGATATCCAAATGCACCTAGATTTCTCACTCCTTATTGGTGTACATGCTACTACTTGAAAGAGTGGTCAACAGAGAACCCAATAAACTCTACACATGAGTTGTTCAACCATTGACACTCCTCTCTTAGAAATGCAATAGAATGTATGTTTGGTATTCTAAAGTAGCGTTTTCCAATATTAAGACATGCAACATCTTATGATATGATGACAGAATCCTATATTGTTTTAGCATATTGCATACTTCATAATTTCATTACGATAGAGGATGGCCTTCCATTGGGAGTAGCTATTGAAGAGGAAGATGATCATGATGGGATAGAGGTACCACTACTTGAGACATATGGGTTGTCTCAGGAGGATAGAAATGAGTGGGCCAAATTTTGAGAAGATATAGCAAGTAGGATGTGAGAAGATTATAGATCCTAAGAATAAATGATTTATTAGAAGGCAATGTGCTTTATATGATTAAATTGATGTATGCATATACAATGATGGTGTGTGATTTTGTTATTCTGATATCAATCCTTGCTACATTCTAATTAAATAAAAAGAGCATTAACTTTCAATTTTAGACCTACTTTATGTGCAAAAACTATTGATCATATCTGCAATACACAATCCAACTTGAAATGTAGACTACATTGTTTTAAATGTAAGAAAGCACAATTAATATACAGCTTTGCATTGAGAAAGTACAATAACATGCTTCATAATGGGGCTCACAACTATTTACCTTCCATTGATATCACCATTTTGACTTGCTGGTAGCTTTTTTTATGCTGATGTGTTATCATCAATTATTGCTTAAAATGTGTATTGTCTGATAGGAGTAGCTTAAATGTCTCCCAACTATTCCTCCTATCTACTGCCTCAAAACCACTCAAACTATCACATGTTGTAGTTGACTAATGTTTATACTCTTCAGTTAAATGCTTTCAAGTTTATTAAATGTTAGCCTCATTGCATTAGGCTATATTAAAATATGATATTTAAAGTTTATCGTCTTCAATTTTAAATGAAATACAACAAGGAGTACCAAATGATGAAGATCATAAGCCCACTAGTAACAAGAGAATAGAGAATTTGCTGAAAATCTTATTTTTCTGATGTTACTCCTTGCTGCATTCCATTTAAATTTAAAGAGTAGTAACTTTCAATTTTAGTTGTATCATTACTTTAAATCATAATGTGTTTACCTATTCAATATGTTAGCTTCGTTCCATCATGATTTATTACAAATTGATATTTAAAGTTTATCACCTTCAAATTTAAATACAGGAAGGAGTACACAATGGCATGTACCGAGCTCATGATGAGTATGGATGGATTTGATCATGTGAACAGATGTGTTCTCCCATTACTTTGAGTGATATAGATGGATCCCTCACTACAAGCAACAAATCTTCTTCACAGAAGAAAATGTGGACAAAACCGATGGAAAGCAATTTTCTAGACTTGCCCCTTGAACAAGTTCATCTTGGATGAAAAAGTGAAGGTGGTTTTAAAAAAGAGGCATGGATTGTGATAGAGAGGACATTCAATGTAGGGATGAACTTGAATCTATCACGAGATCATTTTAAGAATAAGCTGAAAACATGGAAAGTAGGATATAGAGTAATGAAGGACTTGAAAAATACAAGTGGGTTAGCTTGGAATGAAGAAACTCAAACTGTGGATGCTAAGGATTCAGTGTGGGATGAGCTTTTGAAGGTAGGATGATCTTTGTACTCTTTTTATTGAAGAAATTTTCCCTTCTTATTTTAATAATGAAAAACATACAACCTAATCCATCTATTAATGCTTACATGTAGAAGAGAGAATTCAAAAATGCAAAAATGTATAAGAGGTCACCTTTCCAATATTTCAATGACCTGGCTATAATTGTCAGCAATGACATTGCTGAAGGGTTCATAGCTACAATGCCCCTTGATGTTGAAGAAGGGAACCCTATGAACAATGCATTTAATGTGCTTGATGAGGACGATACCAATTGTGGTACACCTCTTGATAGCCAACCAGATTTTGATGAAGAGTTATATCATTCCAATTAGTTGAGTGCAAGTGCTAGAGGGACTCCTCCATGATCATCATCAAGGAGGAGAAAGAGGAAGAAGACATCTTTGTCTACATCATTGGATGTGATATGCGAAACTATGAAGGAATTGAAAGATGGCCTCGATAAGCCTCAGATTGTAAAAGTGGATAAATTTGAAGAGGATAATGTTTTGAGTGCCACATATACTACTCTCAAAGTTGTCCTTGAACTGAGTTGAGCAGTTTTTGTGAAAGCACATGATACCTTCGTGCTTCAATGTGAAAGAGCCAAAGGGTTCTTGATGATGGATGAGGTGGAAAGAGTGGACTAGATTGCAATGAAATTTGGTACAATTTAGTTATTTCAGCTACTGACTAGATTGCAATGACATATGCTACATGATTACTCTGTTTAATGGTTTTGCATTAATCTCTAATAGCACTAAACTGAAACTATATTGATCTCACATCACTATATTGGAACTCATTATTGAGTACATTTTGACTATTTAATTGGCATATGAAGTAATTCTCATTTATGAGTTGCCTCTATTTAATTGTTTTGCATGGATCAGTTTATGAGTTGTCTCTGTTTAATGTTTGGCATTGATCAATACGTAGTTTAGTTGTTCATTTAATTAGCATGATTGGCATTGATCACTACATAGTTTTGTTGCTCATTTCACTGGCATGATTCTCTTTGATTAATGGTATTGCATTGATCTCTCACAACACAATACTATAACTCATTAATGAGCACATATTGACTATTTTTCTATATAGATTCTAAACAAACCGTTACAGCATATATTGGACTATTTTGCTAAATAGATTTGAAAAAAATAGTTACAACATATATTGACTGTTTTGCTAAGTAGATAGCATATAGAAATAGAACCACAATAAACTATGTATATGTCAACTATGTATAGATAAAAGCCATGATTGCCAGTGATCTGCCATGTATACTACATAAATATAGGATAGACATCCATACATAGTTTATGAGTTGGCTATATTTAATGGTATTGCATTGATCTCTACATAGTTTATGACCTTATAAGTATGTTGAATGGTTTTGCATGGATCTATACATACTTGATATATCCATAGTTTAGTTGTTCATTTCATTGGCATGATTCACTTTGATTAATGGTATTGCATTGGTCTCTCATAGCACTGTACTATAACTCATTAGTGAGCATATATTGACTATTTTGTTGAACAGATTCTAAACAAACTATTACAACATATATTGGACTATTTTGCTAAATAGATTTGAACCATGATAAACTATGTATAGATAAAAGCAATGATTTTCATTGATCTTCCATGTATACTACATAAATATAGGATGGACATCCATACATAGTTTATGAGTTGGTTGCATTTAATGGTATTGCATTGATCTCTATATTGGACTATTTTGCTAAAAAAATTTGAACCATGATAAACTATGTATAGGTCAACTATGTATAGATAAAATCCATGATTTCCATTGATCTTCCATGTATACTATATAAATATAGGATGGACATCCATACATGGTTTATGAGTTGGCTGTGTTTAATGGTATTGTATTGATCTTTATATTTGAGTATTTTGCTAAATAGATTTGAACCATGATAAATTATGTATAGGTCAACTATGTATAGATAAAATCCATGATTTCCATTGATCTTCCATGTATACTACATAAATATAGGATAGACATCCATACACATTTTATGAGTTGGCTATGTTTAATGGTATTGCATTGATCTCTACATAGTTTATGACCTCATAAGTATGTTGAATGATTTTGCATGGATCAATACATACTTGATATATCCATAGGTTAGTTGTTCATTTCATTGGCATGATTCACTTTGATTAATGATATTGCATTGATCTTTCACAACACTATATTGGAACTCATTAGTGAGCACATATTGACTATTTTGCTAAATAGATTCTAAACAAACTATTACACCATATATTGACTATTTTGCTAAACAGATTCAAAACAAATAGTTACAACATATATTGACTGTTTTGCTAAGCAGATAGTAGATAGAAATAGAACCATGATATGGCTATTATCATTGGCGCTATAATATATACAAGTAATCACATAAGCATATACTATAATTCATTATTGAGCACATATTGATTATGTATAGATAAAAGCCATGATTGCCATTGATCTATACATAGTTGATCCATACATAGTTTATGACTTGGCTCTATTTAATGGTATTGCATTCATCTCTCATAGCACTACACTAGAACTCATTACTGGCAAGAAATTATTAAAAAGTTTAGTTGTTCATTTCACTAGTATTGATATCTCATAGCACTATACTAGAATTCATTAGTGAGTACATGTTGACTATTTTTCTAAACAGATTTGAAACAAATTGTATGTATGTATGTATGTATGTGCGTATGTATGTACACACATGTATGTACATATGTATGTATGTATGTATGTATGTATGTGCATATGTATGTACACACATGTATGTACATATGTATACATACTTGATCTATGCATTGCATTGATCTCTCGCAACACTATATTGGAACTCATTACTGAGCATATTTTTACTATTTTGCTAAGCATGTATGTATGTATGTACGTATGTGCGTATGTATGTACACACATGTATGTACATATGTATACATACTTGATCTATGCATAGTTTATTCATCCATTTCATTAGCATGATTGGCATTGGTCAATACATAGTTTAGTTGTTCATTTCATTAGCATTCACATGATTGGCATGTGAAGTAATTCCAGATGGTTAGTTGGCTTTGTTTAATGGTATTGCATTGATCTCTCACAACACTAGACTAGAACTCATTACTAAGCACATTTTTACTATTTTTCTGAGCATGTATGTATGTAAACACATGTATGTATGTATGTATGTATGTATGTGTGTATGTATGTACACACATGTATGTATGTATGTATACATAATTGATCTATGCATAGTTCAGTCATCTATTTCATTGGCATGATTGGCATTGGTCAATACATAGTTTAGTTGTTCATTTCATTGGTATTCACATGATTGGCATGTGAAGTAATTCCAGATGGTTAGTTGGATTTGTTTAATGGTATTGTATTGATCTCATGGTATTGTATTGATCTCTCACAACACTATACTGGAACTCATTACTGAGCACATTTTTACTATTTTGTTAAGCATACTTGATGTATACATACCTAATCTATACGTAGTTTATGATCTCATAAACGTTTGGTATAGTTGTTCATTGCATTGTTAATTAGATTTATATTTGAACCATAAATATGTGGAATACACGAGGAGTGGCAAATGGTGAATGCTCAATTGCAGAACTTGAGAGCATATGCTAATAGAAATGTGATTTGCTAGATGATTGTATAGTTCATGATTCTATTCTATGTTATATCTATAGTCCTAATTTTCTTGCATATGTTTTTTTTTCTTGTCTTTTTGTCCCTATTTGATTTCCTATGTATGTTCTCGTTGACAAGATTATCAAAAGTATTGAGGATTTTTGGTAGATGATTGTATAGTTCCTGATTCTGTCCCATGTTATATGTATATTCCTAATTTTCTTGCATATTTTTTTAAATTCTTGTCTTTTTTCCACAATTTAGTTTCCTATGTATGTGCTTCTTGACAAGATTGTCAATGGTATTGACAAAGTGTCTTTCTTTTGTATTTTTTTATTGCTTCTGATTTGCTGATATTGCAAGACCACACATGTTGATAAAAAATGAGCTAACTGATGATTTTTTATTGTGCATGTTTCTAAATGGTCAATATTTCTAATGCCATTCCTTAGTGTATTCCATTAAAAAAAATCAGGTTTTAATTTTTCAAACATGTTCAGTTCATATATGCAGGATCGACCATCTAACAATATAGACAGTAATGGGAAGATTAAGCAAAATGAGAGGGTTGCTCGTTGAATGTGGGGCATAAGGGCATACATCATGGATTTCCTAGTATTTTTGTATTTAACGATGTGTTTTCACACCACCATTCAGATCATGGATATTGTTTTTCTATCTTCTATCTTTTTCTACATATGTAACATTGAATTATTGATCACATACCTAATTTAAACATATTTGGATCACATTCAAAATTTGAACATATTTTGATGACATTGTTATTTGAATGTTGGTATCTGTTTGATCTATACATAGTTATGCTAAAGGAATTTCCTATATGAAGTGTGAGTGTTGATTATGATGATCAATGATTTAGAAAGTCTGGAAGGGCTTAGATGACCATTATTGAAAAGGATTATTTATTGATTATTTTCAAATTTATTAATCTTTTTTAAATGATGGGTAAAATTTTCTAATGGTTGAATAATGTGATCTAGTTAGCAAGTTTTCATATTGTAGTAATTATGTGAAATTCATTATTAGAATTTCATGATGTTAAAATATGATTTATATGATCATAGAGGGAAGTTTATTTTTATTTTCATAATATTGTATGTCAATTGTATAATAATAAAAATTTATTAGTACATGATCTTTGAAAGAACCTAAGTGTCTATTTATTCTCAAAGTTGATTGAGGTAACTTGTATAGATGTGTGTAAATTTGGTCGTGGATTTCATATGTATTTTAACACTTGAGACAAAAGTCTATGGACACTAACAGAGAGAGTATTTCCATGGGGTTGGTACAACAACCTATAGAAAGTGATTAATCAGTTGAAAAATTAATGAATAAATTATGGATAACACTAATAAAGATAAAATGTGTCTCACCCTTGTCTTGTATGCTAATTTAGGCTCATAAAGGGAGTGAGAGAAGATGCTTTCAATGTAATGCATAACTAAGCATCTTCATCAACATGAGGAGGTGGCTTGAATCCACATCAATTGTTCCTTCTTGGGGGTTTGTGCCCTAAGTGGCTAAACTTGGGTAATGTAAGGATAGAACCACATGATGAGACTCTTCCCTTGTGAGTCCTAGTGTCAAAGTCCTTATTGGTAATGATGTGATTTTAAATGCCAAATATGACCGTAAAATTGAAATGCATGCATCACCAATAGTTTTAATTACATAAACTAACACTTAGCAATGTGAACCAAGTAGAACTAGAAGCATACCCTATGTTTAGTATATCTAAATGCACACTATACTCTTTTCTAAAGACAAAGGGGATGATACCATAGAGAAGTATTTCCTATATTATGGCTTTACAATAAAGCACACCTTTGAGTCCAATTGTGAGGGATGATAGTGTTCTTATAGTTGGCACACTCAAAAACTTCACAACCATTGTAAATTTTGTAATTGAGTTTTCACAAGCTATAATTTTGAGTTCTAGAGCCATGAAAAACCCTGTGCAACAACAAAACCACCTTTTCATCATATTCAATCAAGAAAGATTACATGAACAAAATATTTGTTGATAGATAATGTGTTTCTAAGCTTAATGGAATGATCATGTTTATCTAAACCAAACATGGCTATGTCAAGACCCAAATTAGATGATATTATTTTAGATGGTTTGAAGATGGATATAGTGTACATCATCATGGATTAACTCAAGTCAAACACATATCCTTGCCGTAATTCATAGTAACATGTCAAATAGTGTAAAAATACACAAGCCTAATCACTCTAGATTTATTATAAGTGAAATATTTAAAAACTTACTATATGTTTTTTTGATGTCCCTAACTTTGAAAGCTACAAAATTTCTTTGAGAATTTTTATTAAACATAGTGTAATAGATAGGCTTTTTTACTCCATTATCAATAGATTGTTATATTTTTCTAGGAAGAAAGTATCTTGATAGAAAGTGTTATACACACACACACACACACACACACACACAAAGAGTGGGAGAGAGAGGGAGGGAGGGAGGGAGGGAGGGAGAGAGAGAGAGAGAGAGAGAGAGAGAGAGAGAGAGAGAGAGAGAGAGAGAGAGAGAGAGAGAGAGAGAGGTGGATAATGTTAACAGTTCCCTTTAACAATAAAATAACATTAAAAAAATAGTCAATGAGATTTTGATATTTAAGTATTTAAGAAATAAAACTATGGTTTTTTTATGTGTAATTATTATTATAGATGTAATGGTTCTACAAAAATAACCTGGTCAATTGGCTTTTATCTGGGTTGGAACTTTTTTTGATGGGAAATGATGTAAAGTCTATTTGCACATGCACCAAAGTGGATTGAACATTAGACATGCTAAAGTGTGATTTGAGTGGATAGATATGGCTGAAGATTTGGGTAGACATTTATATAGACAAATTTTATTTTTATTTAAATTGCATGTAAAATCTATGTAGCCAAAATTCCACATTTTTTAAGAACAATTATTGACAAAGCATCATTTTTCTTGTTAAAGTTATCATCAAATGTTTAATGTGTGTGAATGTAAAATAGTATATTTTTTCCTATATAATATTTCATGTAAAATTTTAGTTGCATATTTTTTTGAATAATTAACTAACTTAATAAATTTATTGAAAGGGAGAGATACATAGAGGGGTAGAGAGTGCAGGATAGGAAGGGGGGAGAGAGGGAGAGAGTGAGGGAGAGAGTGAGAGAGTGGGAGAGAGGAGCTTGTGTGTTCTTGCATCTATAGAAAGATGTCCTCGAGAGATATATACATAGAGGGGGGAGAGAAGAGTGGGCTAGGTTGAGAGAGGGATAGAGGGGGGACACAAACACACACATATACAAAGGAAGGCAGGGAGAGAGGGATAGAGGAATCAAGAGAGACATAAGGGCATAGAAAGATGGAGATCTCAAACATGAAGCTATTTTTAATCGAGTGAGGAGCCTAATTATCTTCAAGTTATTTTGAGGTTTGGTTTAAGAAATTTTTGGATCCTTTTAGGTGGATGCATAGTTGATCACATGCAACACAAATGTATACATAAATACAAATTTTTTTAATAATTTATCTCCAAAATAAAGTTGGCATACCCATTGCACACCAAGGTGAGATTGCTAGTTTATATATGCAGGATTGACCATCTAACAATACTGATAGTAATGGGAAGAATGAGCAGCATGAGAGGGTTTCTCTCGAATGTGGAGCATAATGGTATAGAGCATGGATTTCTTGGTGTTCTCATATTTAGCGGCTAAGTCACAAGGTTCGAGTTTGAGTTCGATAGTTATGAAGTTCGGATGAATTCGACAATAAATTCAATTCTACAATAAATTTGTCTTATATAATTTTTCAAAAATATATAATATGTATGATCACAATTTCCAACTATGGGACAAAAAATAACTTTGTACAAATGATTGCAAGTATGATTTTTTTTACTTTTCTTTGCTAATAAATTTTTTAAAAATAAAAAATAATAATCATTTTATTTATTCTTGACTAACAAAATAAAACTGTGAATATTCAAGAATTAAAAATAATAATAATGTAGTCTAATTATAAATGAATTAGTAATCATAAATATTAAATTAAATATTAATACTTTACTCATTATAATACTTGTGTTTCACTAATAAAATAAGACTAAAAAAATTAACATCAAATTCTAATTCCAATTCGAAAATGAACAACCAAACGCAAGAAAAAGATATTCCCAGTCATATTTTGTTCCAATTCCAATTTCTAAATTGGCAACCAAATGCAGAATATGGATTTGTATATTCATCTTCCGTGTTAACCAAATGGTCCAACTATCTTCCTAAAACACATAACCGGATTTTTGAAAACCTGGTTATGAGATAACCTAGTTATGAGAGAAATTCATCTTCCCCAACCAAACGGGGCCTTAAGATAATAAGCAACTTTCTCCTTGTCATCTTCTAAATGACTGATTCTAATGAGAACTCAGTAGAACTCTTCAGTTTACTCTTGAATAGATATTCCCAATTGTTTCAACTCTTGCATTCTATTTAGTAGATCAAGCTCATAATTAATGGGAATGAATTGTCATTTAAAATTTTCTATGATCCGATCTCATCTGGTGATTTTATATTTTCCTCTATTTTTTCATTCCAATTGAATCTCTTGCCACCAAATCTTTGTAGAACCCTTCATTTTGGCCCTAAAAAGCTTGCCTTCTTTTGGGTTCAAAAATTCCTCGTCTTTTTAATCAATGTGTCATTCACCTTCTCTTTCATCTTTACTCTCATCTCTTACAAAAAAGTTCACCCCTCTACACATATGTTCTTGCAATGGTTTCATTTAACTCTAGAGGGCTCTAACCTCAGGTGTGTTGAGTGGTCATTTTGCACGATGCTTAACGAAAAAAATCCTTACGAATCTCTCTCTTGAAAAATTGATAAATGACCAACTCCAAGGTTTTGGATGACTATTTTTTAACCTGCTGGATAACTTAATTGAAGATAAATGCGAATGTTCACAAGAAGGTCTTTGTTGGTACCTACCAATCTACACAACTTTCTTAAACTGTAACCACAAAAAGGTATTTTTTGTATTTTCTATTTTATAATGAATGCAATTTATTAATGCAACTATATGATTTCCTATTTTAACCAAATATTTTGAAAATAAAATAACAAAGATAACTAATGGGAGATTAAAGAAAATTACTAAAGGAGAAATTCCTAATGGGCATAAGCCAAATTAACAAATGTCTACGAATTAAATTATTAAGAGGATCTGGTAGCAAACCAATGAAATTAGAAGCAACACTTCCTCAACTCCACTAATGCAATCATCCATGGGAACTTTAATAAAAATAAAAATATGTTTCATGTTCATCAAATAGTGAGGATACAAAAAGTGCACTCACATGAGACAAAAGAATGTGTAAGAATAATAGTGATCCTTTCTCCAATTCCTCACAAGAACAAAAATTTTTAACATAAAAAAAACACCAGAATTAAGAGATTGGTCAGTTATAACAATAGAATAAACTATTAGCTCCATTATTATTCATGAAAATGCATTTACAAAAATAATACACACTATCAAGATTTACTACAATCAGAATGAGAGCACCAATGGCATTTATTATTGCATCAAAATATTGGTTTGGAGTACATATAACATCCATGTATTTAAAAGAAATCCTCTCCTCCTTTTGTGTTAGGAGTGAGAGATCTTCTAATGCAACTCATGCTTAGAAAACTAATTAAAAAAACTATTTATATACCAATTGACTTTCTAAATGGTGCTAAGTATGTCTCCACCCTTGTTTATATCAATTAATGAGTGCATGAGCCTTTACATGACTTAAAGCAATAAAAGAAGAAGAAGAAGATAAGAAGATAGAAGCCATGAGATGATTTGGGAGTCACTGAGAGCTCTAGAAAAGGAGGCTTGACCTTCTTTAGGTGTCTCTTGGAGTTGAACTAATGTCAAAATGCATTTCTGATGCATGAAGTTCTCTAAAATAGAAACTAGTAGTTAACTGTCAACACACTGTTTCTTCTTCAAAAAATTTAGCACACCTATTATTTTGGTGCACCTTGGAAAAGTGCACCTTGGTGACAGGACCCAAAAACAAAAAAAATCTTCCAAGTGTCAAAATTTAATTTTGAGCATCTACGTTTTCTTTCCCTTTATACCAAAATGATGTCTATATTCTTTCTTTTGAATTTCTCAATCATCTTCACTACTTCCTTAGCCTCCGCTAAATCTAGCAACACTTATTTATTTTGAACTACTTGGTGGTAGTTACTTTTATCCTTGTATCAACAAAATTCTCTAGCTTAGAATATAGTTCCAACAATGCTTCTTCTATTTTGAACACTTGTCTGACATCATCTTTAGACAAAGCTATTTCAAATAAAGCCCTAAATTTTTGAACTACTATCTGCACTACGAAAAGTTTATTCCTTGACTCATCTCCAAAAATCGCAAGGCTAGTGGCATTGTAGTATTTTTCCACTTCCAAAAAATTCACTTGAGCTTTATTCTTTATTTGTTGAATATCCTCATATAGTCTTTCCATGACTTTATTACTTGAAGATATCTTCTCTATCCAATCATCTAGCTTATCTAACTCCTCTACTAAATAAATTTCCATTAATATCTAGTACCTTTTCCCTTTTATAGATTTCAATGCTTGCAAATCAGTAGCCCATGTATGTACCTCATCCATTAGCCCAAAATCTTGGTTTACAATGGTAACTAATTTGGATGTGGTGAAGAAGGTTCAAATTACCTTCAATTATTTGTGCCCCTCTTTCCTCAAAACTATGATGCCATCTTTGGAAAGCATCTAAAAATGAATCCATTGGTTGCCCTATCTCCTTTATATCCAATGTGGCTCCTAGAGAAATTTTGGGATTATTAGGGTCTAGTGGACCTACTATTTCATTCAAGTATCCCTTTAATAATTGATTATATTTCCTTAACATTAAAAGCTCTGACTCATCTTCTTCGAGGTGTGAAAACACTTGCTTGAGGCATATAGTAATCAAAACATTTTTAGTATCCACTATGGGCTTACCCAGTATTATCTCCTTCATTTGATAATCATTAGGAGCTAATTCTTTTGTATCTATGTGAGGGGGTGGAATGGAAATATGTGCCAAAAGGCCCCAATCCTAATTATTCATTATGAAGGCCAATGTTTTCACATTAACCTTGGGTGGCTAAGGATTTTTGATTACTTTTATCAACTCATCCATGTCTTCCTCTGTTGTCAACTTTAACTATCTTTTTTGTCTCAACAATACCTCCCTCTTTAGCTAGGATTGTGTTGTTCCTATAGGTGATATGTATTGGGCTGGTTCTATTGCTAGTCCCTTTCCCTTATCACTACTCTCCAGAGTCTTTTCCTATCTAGGAAGAAATTTTGAGTGAGATTTTGTGTCAACTTGGACTGGGGACTTAGCCTATGTATTGGGATTAGTTGGCTTCATTTCTTTCATAATCTGCCCTTCCTCTAGATTCTTCATTGACATGTAATTGAACATATTTGACTTCCTCTAATTTTTGACTCTCAATTTTTTCCATTAGACAAGGAAGGGAAATTGATCCTTGATCTATTTGAGGAGGCATTAAAGGAACATCCGATGATGGTGGAGGAGGAATACCAAGAGGCCCTCATGGTAAAGGAGGTAGTTGATTCCAATCTTTTCTCAATGGCTCATTCCGAGGAGTATCTTGTATCTTCTCTCCTAACATCTCAGTTCCCACATGCATAAAATAAAAATTTGAGATGTCAAAAACATCTACTCCCTTACCTTTCATTTCTTTAATCCACTTTTTTTTCCCTCTTTCAAGGTCTCAACACGGATAGGCTCTTGGGGCACAAAATGCATCATTTGAGTTATACTCCTTATTCTCTCTTCTTCTATGGTTATAGCCAAGTGAGTCCTCTTGTTCAAGGGACACATTCTATTTTCTCCCCATACTTCTCATCTTCCACCTCAGGGATGGTTTCTAGAACTTGAGGTGATGGAGTGCTCTTTTTCTTCAATCTCCTCCTCTTCAGACCTACCACTATCATCTTTGTTCTAGTTCTTTTTTATACTAACATGGAGGCTTCTATTGTAAGGTCTTGAGGTGTTGGAGCTCCTTCCTATGTTGGCAAGCTTGTTCTTTCTCAGGTTTGGGCTCCTTCTTCTTGAGTATTTGGCTTTTCTTAAGCCTCTTCCACTTTTTCCCTTACTTGAGGCATTTTTTTTCTCTTCTTTTTCTTACCCCTTTCTATCTCAAATTACTCAACCTCCTACTCATTTTGGTGTACCATTTCCAACCTCACTAGTGATTTAGTGAGGTAGGTTGGTACAGTGACTTTTACTCCTTTACTTCTCTTAGTTTGAGCTATAGCTTGAAGAGCTTGGGCTTAAGGAACTAGATCCACACAACAAGGCTTTTTGATCCATTCTCTTGTTCAATTGACTACATGTCAAGCCCAATGATTGATATCATCATTCTCTTCCCACCAAATCTCTGCATTCATTATGGGCCTCTTGTAAATCTTATCCCTATTGTATAAGGGATCTAATACCTTAGGGACATCCTTGTCCTATTCTTTAAGAGGTATCTCCATGTTGAGAACCTTCTCCACAAGCTATAGACTCATTCTTCAATGATCCCTAATGTAGATCTCGTAGTCATCTAAGGCATGCATCTAGTGATCTTCTAGTGCCTCTTTGGCCACAAACTTCTTTCCCACCAAATAATGTACTATCCCGATATTATCAAAATAAGGGTGAGGTAATTGGTAATCTTCTATAGGATATTGATCCCTCTCAAAATATAATGTGGCAATATCTTGCTTCTATTTTACCTCCAAGGCCCCAATGGTGATTTTCCACACCCAAGTTCTCTTATGTTGCTTCCTTACCCTATCATATACAGAGGATAGTTTACTTTCTTTCTCTAATAATATCAATCTATTTGATGGATATCATGGGATCTTCTTTGGGCACAAGAGGGTACCAACTACCCATTTATAGGTCAATATCTAGAACTAGATGCAATATGCACCAACTTGTATTATTTGTGTTGCAACTTCCACTGACATTCTCTTGACATAGTCTCCCTTAATGAACTTGAGATGGAAAATATAAATCCATCATTGACCACCCTATATTCAATACTCTATAGTGGGAGCTTCTTCTTCACCAGTTGTGGATAAACTACATAGGGCCAAGCATTCACATCCTGCATGCTTCCTTTTTTGTACAATCCTGGATAGTCTATGGGTCTTTTCTCCAAAAGTTATACCATATAGGAGGTCATGTAGATGTGGGGTCTTTCTTCACTAAAATCAGCCACTCTTCCAAATTATCACTGAGTATTGTAGCCCAATCAATATAGATCTTGTCTATTCTGATGGTTTCTATGAAATGTACCATCTATGTTTCGAGATGAACTGGCTCAGGAAGAATAATTCAGTAGCCAATATCATCTACCATAGAACCTATGGTCATGATGACCCTTCCACTTCTCCTCCCCAAAGGTGTCCTCTCAATCAGGTACTTCCCTTGCACCAATTCTTTGGCCTCTGCCTCATTCTCCATGCACCATATGTTTGCATTGTCGTAAGTGATCTGAACGTACTGATCCACCCATGGAAGATAGAAGACCTTCTTAGTGTTTTGAGGCCTGAGATCCAAGACTATTTCTCTAGTAACACTCATGACTACCTTCTCTTCTAGTACATAATGAGATGCCAAGGCCATGATCAATTCAATTAATTGAATTGACATTAGGTGAGAAGTAATGTTTACCAACCCACTTTAGATTAGAGCTGACACCATGATAGACCTTTCTTTGAGTTTTTTACATAATGTCTAAAAAACATTCCAATCAATATGCCCTAATTAAGTGTCTAAGATCTCATCATGTTTATCTTGAAATCAGGATTTCTTCAATGCTCCTTGAGACTTGAAAGCGACTCGTTTTAGTGCTATCTTTGCTACCATAAAGCATGAAAAGGATGTCATTGTATCTATACAAAATAGAGAAAAATAGAAGTACCATTGATGTTGGAAACCTACAATGGACCTAAAGTATAACTCAAATAGATGAAAACTAGACCAAAAATAAACAAAAGTAACTAAAACCCCTAATGTTCCTAACATGTACACCTTGTGCACCTAGCACAAGTGCACATGTGTGCAACTGTGCACATGAACTAGGAAAATAACTCTTTTTTGGGGGGAGGGGGGACTTTAGTTTTGTGCAAACCTATTGAAGGTTTGGTTGTGTGAACCTTTGGAGGGGTAGAGATCTATAATTGTTGAAGGTGTAGAGGTGCAGTGAAGATATGAGCAAAAGATGCAAAGTGAGAATGAAGAGGGGTGAGGTTGTATTTATAGCCTGGGGGATATTAGTACACACCTCTAAGAGTGCACTATTGTTCTCATGTGCATGTGCACATCCTTAATAAGAGGTGAGTGTGTCAGTGTGCACACAGTGCACATACACATGTGCACAAGTGTGCATATGCACAGTTCTTCCACTATGAGGCCAAAAAATTTGGTTTTTTGCTTTTTGATGTTGCTCGATCCTACCTAACCAAGGATAGGAGACTGACCTAGACCTAGAGGAGGGTCCTAATCAACTGAGGTACCTAACTTGGTGCCTCAAGAGGTTTTTTCAAATAAGAGGTCCCTATTTTGTAACTCAAAATGAGGTGTATGTTGTGAGACCACAACAAGGTGTAACACCTCTAACACTATTCTTTCTTCATGAAGGCATTTTTGCACTTCCATTGAAACCCTAGTGCAAAATTCCTCACAATGGGTGATTTGTCTACACATTTAGCCCAAACCAAAGTTTTAGTGCAAATTGCCTCATAGTCATTGATCTATTTACACTCCTTGAAACTTTGCTTTGATACCACTTGATGAAGGGTGCTCTCCTTAATACCAAAACACACAACAAAAATAGAGAAACAACACAAATTGAGAGAATAAACTATTAGCTTCTTATTATCATTGCAAATACAAAATTATAGAATTATAATATGCAAACCCACATGGATGCCTTCCTTACAACAATCTACAAGAAAAAGTTACAACTATGACCCAGAGCTTCCCTATACGACCTATGGGTGTTCCTTATATAAACACTTTTTGACCACTTGAGAAGGTACTAGACACTAAACCCTAACCCTTGAGGTTGACCAACCTCGTATTATATTATTTTATTTCACTTTATTACATAGTATTGGCTCAAGATTAATTAAAAATTACATTTTTGGATGGGTCCACTTTTGGAGACCATAACTAGAAAACCATTGACCTAATGAGCTATTATAATCCCATTCCAGAGTCCTTGGCTAAAGTTCTACTGTGGTTGATTGTGCAAGTGTCCATCAATTAAGGTTTTATCTCATTTCAGAGATATTTAGGCCTTCATCATTTGACTTAGAGTTTGGATAGCCAAAAATCATACCTAAATCTACAATAATTGCACTAATACATATAATATGAAATGAAACTCATTTGGAAGGATAATGTGTCTAAGATGAACCTCCATGTATGAGATTAGAAAAATTTGAGTATATAATACCAACTTACTAAAATTAGCAAGATCCCACAAATAAAAATTTAACACGAGAATAACCCTTGCTAAAATACAAAATTGGAAATAGAAATATTTTTGGGTAATGCAATATTTCCCTTACATCTAGGATGTTCCTACATCATGGTCCTTACTCCTCAATCCTCCAATATTGTCCTACCAACACTTGGTAGGAACAATGTTGCACTACAACTCTTGTTACAATTTATGAAGAGTTTACTCTTGCCTCTTGATTGGGATTAGTGTGTTTAACATGATATTAATATGTATTCTAAAATTATCACTATTAATGTAAACATGACACAAAGAATTGTGATCAAGTGATTGATGACATATTGCATCACATCATTTTAAGCTTTCCCCCAAATATTTTGAAGAATACCATTAATGTGTGTCATAGGTATTTATGGTAAAGATTGACATAGAACACCAATGCAAACACATGATGAGTTGTCCCTCGAGTCATTTATAACAAACGTTAGATGAAATAAGAAGATTGAAACACTTCTATCATTTCACTATAAATACTTATTCAAAATATGATCACACATGTTTATTTTAACAATTTTATGAACTTCATGCTCTTTGTAGTTTATTTTTATGTTGAATATTATTTGTTGTCAAAATAGAAATGGATTATTTTCAAGATCATTTTCTTGATATGTTTCACTTATAAGACTATATATATACATATATACACACACACACACACATACACATATATATATACACACATGTATATAGATAGATAAATAGATGAAAAGATAGATATACATTTACACACACACACACACACACACACACACACACACACACACACACACACACACACATATATATATATATATATATATATATATATATATATATATATATATATATATATATATATATATATATATATATATATATATATATATATATATATATATATATATATATATATATATATATATATATATATATATATATATATATATATATATGTAAGTATTTACATATACATATACATATACACATATATATATATATACATATACATAGATATATATACATACATATACATAGATACACACACACACACACACAAACATATACATGAGTATGTTCTCTTGAACTATAGATTCATATGATCATAAGGAATATTTATAAAGGATGCTTAGAACATTTTGAACCACTATTAAATTGAGCAGAGATATCAAAATTATCTAGTCATCATATATTTTGCAAATACAATAAAGATAATAAAAACATCTTATGTTGGTGACATTTTCTTCGTGATTACTACAATGATGAATTTTTCTTTTAGAAATTACTAGAAAGATATCAAAATTATTTGGTCATTATGCACTAGGTGGAGACAACATGAAGTCAACATAGACATCATATGTTGCTAACACTACTTCCTCATTGAATACAAAGATAAAAAAGCTCTTTAGATAGTCATTATAAAGATATCAACATTGTCTAATCATTATGTAACACCCCGCTAGGGAACCTAAGAGTTGGCTTATGTGATGACACTTGCCCACTTGCATATTAGGCTTCCTACATGTCTTTGTTGCCTCTAGAATTAGATGTTACTTGTGTACTTGGTACCCTTGAGATAGATGCTATCAAGATTCCTTGACCTAGATTTTTGTTATGATTTTTGGATTTTTATCCATTTGGGACTCAAGATTATCTCCTCAACATTGTATGCATGGGCCATTTAGGTTCCATGGGGTCATGTGGTAGTGTTTCTTATGCCATTGAGACTTTCTAGTTGGATGTCGATGTTGGATGTACCTTGTGTAGTTGTTCTATTCTTCTTACCTTGTGATTATTTTCTACGGTCATGTTTTGGTATATTGAAATTTGATTATTTGAGAGCCTATGGGATGTTTTATCTTATCATGATGTATATTATTTTAGCATTTCATACCCTATGATGTGTGTAGAGGATGAGTATGCATTCTAGTTATCCATGTGACATCTTATGTACTTGTATATTCTATTATGTGATTTCATACCTATGGTTATTCTATGACATAGACTTTGTTTACTTATTAGATTTAATCTTATCAAAACTTATGTGTGTGATTCCACATTATGGAATGCTTGAGAGATGTAACTATTCTTGTATTTCTTATGTATGTATATGAGTTATTACTTTTGCTATGTTCTCTCTTGACTTTTTAAACAATAATAAAATGTTTAGCAAACTTAGTGACATTATAGGTTAGTTTCTCTTGGGTTCTTTGGTGGTGCATCACATTTTGTGTTAGAGACTGAGTTTCAACATTGGGAGCTTTGGTTATATTGGAATTCCTTTAGATGATACCTATTCAACTTAAAACAAACTTTTAAAACTATATTTGTATATTACAACTTGAACAACTTGAATTTTAGACTCGAGCACTTAAACTTAGAAAAAGGGAAACTTGAAGTATTCTTGATTTGGTTATGAAAACATATTTTCTTGTGATTATGCTCTGAGGTATTATGTCTTTGTTTATTTTTTTGGTATTTTTTAGTTCTTGCTCGGATGTTGTAGGAGGATGGTTACCATGACTACATTGATTGTGAGGGGTTGTAGCTCAGGACGAGGTAGAGGTTGCAGACAAGGAAGCTATATTAGCTTACATGTGAATGGTCATGAGAGCCATGTTCAGGAAGAGAATAGGGAGGAGAATAGTGGAGAATAGAATAAAGACTTTGAAGAACATAGTACTAGTAAGCTATTGAAGATTATTTCAAAGTGCCTACCTAACTAGGAGAGGGTTCAGAGAGGGGAGTCACATCATTTAGGGAATGATGAGAAATAAAGATCCAGTGGTCCTAGGAGAGGTCACACAGGGGACAGGTGAGATGCTATCAAAGCCAATCAGATGAAGGACCTCCTAAGAGTCAAGCTTAAGGATTTTTTAGGAGCTAGCACTAGTTACAATGGAGAGAATTAGTTGATCACACTAGATAGATATTTTTTGATGCAATACTTTGAATCAAATATTAAAGAAATGTATGTCATTAACCACCTAGAGATCTTTGTAGAAATTTGGTAGAAGATTGAGGAGAAGAAGTTGGGTCTAGATGTGAAGAACGTCACATGGGAGTTATTACTGGAGATTTTTTGTGAGCATTTCTTACCTAAGGAGTTAAGTCACATAATATGAGATAGTTTACCATTATCATGGTTGAGTATGAGTGGAAATTATTTGAACTCATTCCCTATGTGGAGATTGGTGACAATTTATCACTTATGGTATAACACTTTATACTGGGACTGAATAACCATTTCATTAGGGGTGTGAAGGTATTCCAACCTAAGACCCTTCCTTAAGGAAGTAGTTCATCAGGCCATACTTGTTGAGAAAAATGTCACTTCAAGAGATGGTGTTTTGTGGGTGCACCTGCTAGTGGACATGCACCATCAAGGTCTTGGGGCACATAAACCTAGGGTATAGGAAGTACTGGGAAGCTCCCTTTCTCCAAAGATAATTAGGGTCAGCAACAACAACAAAGGGGATCTTACCCTCTAGCAAAGAGTGATAGTGATGGTTCAAACTCTCAAAACTTTGGTAACTCTCAGTGCAATAGGCACAATTAGTATAGTCAGCCTACGAAGAATAACCACTCCTTTACTAGCATAGATAGTCATCATCAGTCTAGTGCACCTCCAACAAGGAGAGGTTTTGGTAGAGGTATAGGGTGTTTCTCACATGGAAAATTTGGGCATATTTCAACCAAATTTCTATAGCATACTTCTCAATATTTAAAATAGAGGTCAACTACATCTGAGCCTATAATTGGTGACACTAGAAGATCACATGGAGTTTTTGAAGTGGTAGATTACCACTAGGAAGATCAATAGAGTAACGTAGTTAAGACTACATGAGCGATTAGAGGTACATGCCTTTCTATTTTATTTGATTTAGGTGCTACAGGTTCCTTCATATCACCCTCTATCATTGTCAAGTCTAAGCTTGAGGCAGTTAAGCAAGACAAAGGTTTGCAGGTGGAACTAACATTAGGAGCTAGAATAGCCAAAGACTCTCTAGTGCACTAGTGCAAGTTTGACCTAGAAGGATTCATTACTTTAGTAGACCTTTGAGTCATTCCCCTTGGGTCATATGACATAGTGCTTGACATGGATTGACCAGGCTCACATAGAGATAGCATTAATTGTAGGAGGAAGACTATTCAATGAAAGGATGACCAAGGTAAGGACTCTAAGATTGTAGGAATCCAAAGACCCATATCCCTCCATATGATCTCTAATATGTAGCTAAAGAAAATCATTTGAAAGGGTTGATAGTTGTTCACCATTATTGTGAGTGAACTTGATGAGGAAGACCCTAGATCATCCTATCCTATAGGAGCATATTGATATTTTTCCTAGTGAGATCCCAAGTATGCCACCTAAAAGGGACATTGAATTTTGCATCAACCTCATCCTAGAAGTAGAGCCCATATTAAGAGATCCTTACTAGATGACCACTTAGGAGTTGAGTGAATTGCACCTACAACTAGAAGATCTTTTGTCTAAAGGTTGTATTAGATTGAGTGTTTCTCCATGGGGAGCACTTGTTTTCTTTGTGAATAAGAATGTGTCATTATGCTTGTACATCGACTACAGACAATTGAACAAGGTAACAATTAGGAGTAGGTACCCTTTAACAAGGACCGATGACTTATTTGACTAGATCAAAGGAGCCAAAGTGTTCTCTAAGATAGATCTAAAGTCAAGGTACCATAAGCTATGCATTCACAATCCTGACATACATAAGACAATAATTTGCACTTGTTATGGACACTATGAGTTCACAATGGTTCCTTTTGGTTTGATGAATTCTCCATCATTATTCATGTTCTTGATGAATAAAGTATTTCATTCTTACCTAAACCATTTTGTACTTTTGTTCTTGGATGACATATTGATATATTCTAGATCTCAAGAAGAACATGAGGAACATCTATGATTAGTCCTTCGGTACCTTAGAGACAATCAACTATATGCCAATTCAGTGAATTATAACTTCTTTCAGTAAAAGGTATAGTACTTATGACATGTCATTTTAGGAGATGGTATCTTAATGGATCCTACAAAGATCCTAGTAATGGTAGATTGGCCTACACCAAGTACTATATCTAAAATTCATAGCTTTATGGGTTTAGTCGAATAATACCATGGATTTGTTTACAACTTCTCTAGAGTTGCATACCCAATCACTCCCCTCTAGAGAAAGGAGAAGAAGTTCATATGGATAGAGAAGTGTGAGGAAGCATTTTGGAAGCTCAAGGATCTTTTGACTAGTGCACTAATTTTTGCAGTACCTAATCTAGTAGGTGATTTTATGGTGTGCACTAATGCTTCCCTAAAAGGGATTAGAGAAGTCTTAGTGTAGGATGGAAGTATGATTTCTTATGAGTCTCACAAGCTCAAGGATCATGAGTTAAACTATCCCATACATGATCTTGAGCTAGCTGAAATTGTTCATGCCCTAATGAGATGGAGATACTTCTTGTTGGGGCATCTTTTTGAGATTCTTAGAGACCATTGCAGTTTGTAATATACCTTTACATAACCTAATCCAAATGCTAGGTAGAGGCATTGGATGGATTTTTTTATGCGAGTATGAATTCAAGGTGAAGTATATTTAGGGAAAGGAGAATGCGATAGTTAACACTTTGAGTCACAGGAGAAATGAGACCCTAGTGTTGACTCTTAGTGTGGATTTGAGGAGCTATATACTTCAGGCACTTCCTACAAATACTTGGTATCAAGAAGTGAGTCTTGAGATAGATTCAAACAAACCTTTATAGGGTAGATTTTTAGGCTATGTCCTAGATTTAGATGATCTCTTATGTCATATAGGGAAGATTTATATACCACTATTAGATGATATTCATACATTTATCCTCTCTAAAGCCCATCATGTACCTTACTCAGCAAATCCAAGTGTCAAGAAGAATCATGTAGATGGTTATACTGCTAGGGAGGAATGAAGCATGACATCACAAATTTTGTGCCTAGGTATCTTGAGTACTAAAGAGTTAAGGCAAAGCATCAACATCATGCAAGGCTTCTATAGCCTAATTTCATTCCTTTATGGAAGTGAGATATTATCTCTATCAACTTTATTATGGGATTACCCATGACTTTTCATTGACATGATACTATCATGGTCACCATTGACTAGTTGACTAAGGTGGCACCCTTCTCACAGATGAGGTCATCCTATACAATGGCTTCATTAGCCAATGTCTTTATCCATAACATTGTGAGGTTGCATCATATTCCCTAAAAGATCATTTCGGATAGGGATCATGTATTCACTTCCACATTTTGGAAATCTTTACAACATGATCTCAGAGCATAATTTAACTTCAGCTCAACATATTACCCTAAGACAAATGGTCAAACAGAGAGAGTGAATCAGGTTTTGGAGGATATGTTAAGGATGTACATCATGGATTGATCGACTCTTTGGAAGGATTATCTATATCTAGTAGAGTTTGCATATAATAATGGTTATCATAGTTTGATTGGGATGTCACACTTTTGGGCCTTGTATGTTCATCCTTATTGTACATTGTTGATTTGGGATAATTTAGAGGATTGTATCCTATTGGGTCTTGAGATGCTTCAAGATATAGAGCACTAGGTAGTGTGCAGTCATGAACATGTGTCTACAAAACATGGTAGACATAAGAAGTATGTAGATACTTACATAATACATAAGAAATTTGCAATTGGAGAGAAGGTATTCTTGAAACTACATTTGTGGAAGAGTCCAATCTTTCATGGAAAAGGGTTTGAAGCTAGCATCTTGGTTTGTGGGGTCGTTTGAGATTCTTGAGAGGATAGATCTAATTGTCTATCATCTTGCATTTTTTCCCAAATTAGCTTGTGTACATGATGTTTTCCATGTTTCTATTCTTAGATAGAATATTCATGATGTGATACATGTTCCTAATTAGAATGTGTTGTAGGTAGAGGATAAACAACTGGCTTTGGAACTAGTGTATATTTTTCAGTAGTGAGACCCTACTGATGAGTCATTAGCTGCATGGGAGGATGCATCTAGATTACGAGATTTATATCCCTACTTGTTTATAGACTTCTAGGAGTAAGCCTAATTATGAGGCAAGGGAGGGAGGGGAGGGGATAAGGATGTAGTGACTACCTCTAGTTTTCTTTTTTGTTATATTGTCAAATTCTTTTAGGCCAGCTTTCATGGTTACATGATTTGATTTAGTGGTACTTGGTTACCTAATTTGGTTCATACTATATACATGTTTAGATTATATATTTGATGAGCTACTTTGTACTTAGATATTCGATGTGTTCATGGTTATTGTTTTGATGATGATGTTGTGCATACTTCATATAGTGATTTTAGTTGCTTTCATGATGGCAATTATATGGATGATTTATATGTGGTTTTATGGTTACTGACCCATACTTGCATGTGTATGGTGTACATGTATGTTTTTCCTTATGTAGGCTGACCTATTTGATGTGGTTGAGGGAGGGAGTCATAGTTATGTACTAGTTGGGATCCACATGATTTACTACTCCCCCCATTACCTATTTAGTTTAGATATATATGCATATGTATGTGTTTGAATTTTATGCAGATTGTAGGTATCGGGCATCAATTTCCTTGAATTGTTAGGATGAGTGTACCACATCACAGTATCTCAATGGTAAAAGAGGGGAGATAAATTTCAAGTCCAAATCCTAAAGTTGAGCCTAATTGTCCTAGGATAAAGGACAAGTATCTGAGTTCTTCACCTTTCTAAATTTGTCAAAGTGATGTAAATTCAAGATTTTGACCTTTGAGTTTGATTTCTCACTTTGTCTTTGTAGCTGAGTTTTATCTTATTGAGTTGTGGGTATATTGTGATTTTCAAGTATAATTAAATCAGCCTAAGATATTATTAAATGATTTAATTAAACAAAAATATATATAGAGAAAATTCAATTTTAATTATATTTACTTAATTGAGAAATTAAATAAATAAAAGAGATAAAATCAAATATTTAATTAAAAGACTAAATTTGACATAATTATATTTATTTAATTTAACAATAATAAATTTAGAATTTACATTTAAATAATGGACTTTAAATATTATTATTAGTTAAATTAATAAATATATCTTTTAAGAACATCTTTGCTTGTTAAGAAAATGAAGTGGGAATAATTTATATAAGGTTTCTTCTAATTAAAGGCAAAAAATATGCACAAGGGAATTAAATAAATTAAAATAATAAAAAATTATTTTAAGGAGAGGCCTTTGCATGTTTGTAAAATGGAAACCCTAGATAGGGTTAGACTCTTTATTAAGAGATTCAAGCTCTTTTCTACACACATAGGTTTTGGAGGAGTAATTTATGAGATTGAAAGATAGAAACTTTCTAAAGGATTTGGGAGGTGTGAATTTGCAATCGTTGAGCTATTGTCAGATTGTACCATTAGATTGAGGTAGGAATCTTGTAGAATTTTTTGTAAGAAATCTCTTTACAAAATCTTTTCTTATTTGTGCATGTTATATCAATTTGTTTAATCGAAAACATATTTTGAATTGAAACCTTGGTTTAGAAGTTTATTGTTCTTCAGTAATGAAATGTTTGTAAAAACCAAAATTTTGAAACCCTTAATCAAAAAGCTTGAATTTAAGAAATGGATTCATGGATAGGGTTTTCACTCAATAAAAGATTATTGTTTACTTAGTTTGATAGGTTGAGTGTATTCTCCCTATCAAAATTATGTTGAGAAAGATATGTGTGTGTGTGTGTGTGTGTGTGTACACACCACAATAATAAAATATTAATGTGGTAATTTTAAAAAATTGATCGCTTTGGAAAAAGATTTTATTTGAAAAAAAATTAATTAAAAATAAATATGATTTGATGGGGAGTGGGGCACCACCTCCTCAACCCACAAAAAACCACATGTAGTTGTAGGAGCAAGTCACACAATAGGTAATTGTGACTATAGTCAACAAGGCTACAGCGATAGCATCCCTATTAGGGGTTATTTATTATTAAAAAAAAATTAAAAACTCTTTGTTCTTAAAAAAAAATGTTTATTATTACTATTATTTTGACTGGTAAAAGGTCGAAGCCCTATATATTATATTAATAAAAATAAGAGTACAAAGTCTCTGTTCAAGAAGGCACTGGTAGGAAAGAATAGAGTAAGAAAACCTTTAGTCTTTCTCAAGACAAAGTCCAATGGAAAGTATAAAATTGAAAGAGGCATACCCAATTTCCTATCAAATGAATGATCTTTCTCTTTGAATTCTTCTAGAGATATTATTTGATTAATATGCTTACTTTAATTTATGAGCAGTTGCCTTAGAATTGATGGAATTGAGACATAATTCGATTTGACAAAGTTTGTCATTTTAGAAATTTCCTAGAATTCATCTGACTATACTTCATGTTTAAAAGATCTCCATCCTCATAGTGCAAAAAGACTTTTTGGCCAAGATCAAATTTAATCGACACCATACCTCAAAATATATATTTAGAAAGAAGAGAAAAATACTTTCTTAGTTATTTGTTGCTTGGAAGGTTAGTAACTAGATTATAGATTTGTGTTTAACTGAAATAGGAATTTGATGTTAGAATCTTTATTTTTAAGTTTGTATATTCTCTTAATATCATTAAATTTGGTATTTTATCATTCAAGAGATTTGAAATATGATGTTGAAATATTTAAATTAATTTCATAAGTAGTCTATCTCCTTTTATAGCTTTTTGGTTTTTTTATAATTTGGAATATGATAAACTTATTCATTGTATTTAGCAGGCTACTATTTTAATGCATGCCTACAATGGATTGTTCAAAATTTGTAACTCCTTTCAAGTTAGGTAGTTAGATTGGTTATCAGATATATTTTTCAATTTTTCATCCTAATACTCTTTTGATATGTATATATTTTCACCATTAGCTACAACATTTGTTAAAATATCAACTTGTTTGTTACCTTCTCTATATATGCGTTGGATTTCAATCAAATCCAATTTCTTTGATAATGTTGGTGCCTTTTCTAATCTTGAATTAAGTTTCCAATAGGCATAATTTTTTTCCTTAATGTATTTAGAATGTTTTCAGAATCACAATCAATAATTGGCTATTTCATTCCTAGTTCCAAACTCAAGCTCAACCCTTTTATAAGTGCCTCCATTTCAGCTATATTGTTAGTATTCTTCCTTAGGTATTTAGCACATTTTACTATTCATTCATTATGATCATTGTGGATGATGCATCCAATACCTAAATTCCCAGGGTTGTTTCTCAATGCACCATCAAATTTTAGTTTTGACCAAGCTTTGGGTGGAGGACTCCATTTTCAATTAGCTTTAGTTGATTTGTCTGCTTTAGTGTACATCATTGGAGGGTTGATTAGATTATACCAATTTTTCTTCATTTCTACATCCCAAGTAACAAATGTTCCTTCCTCCTTAATAGATTTTTTGAGATCATTGTTAATGACTTCTATGATTCTTTCTTCTATTTTATTTTGAAGAGAAAGTACTGATAGTTCTTGATTCATAAAGGTTTTTTGATTCCTTTCCTTCAAAATTTCCCATAGTAGGATGAATGGGGAGACTTTCCATAAGTTATTGTATGGCCAATTTTTGAGGTGTTTCAAAAGATTATAATGGAGAGCTAAGTGCTAGTTAAGATTGTTACAAAGTCATAACCAACATCTCTTAGCAAAGGGATAGTTAAATCAAATATTCTCAATAGTCTCTGGATCATTTTTGTATAGCACATATCTAGTAGATCCTGCAAACCCCATTTTTTGAAATCTATCTACTGTGAGAATTTGGTTTTGAATTGCAACCCAGAGAAAAAATCTAACTT
Source organism: Cupressus sempervirens (assembly GCA_028749045.1). Classification (NCBI taxonomy): domain Eukaryota; kingdom Viridiplantae; phylum Streptophyta; class Pinopsida; order Cupressales; family Cupressaceae; genus Cupressus; species Cupressus sempervirens. The sequence goes on along the minus strand of CM053786.1, from coordinate 555,315,776 downwards.
TTGGTAAACAGGTTGAATCCCAACATAAATCTAGGGGGATCCCAATAGCCTCCCATCTTTGGGAATTTTTTATGAGTTTATATCCTAATTTAACTTTCTAATTCTCATCTTTTGATGCTCCCTAGATAAGCTTATAATTTCTATTTTTATGATTGTTGATGGATGAAGTGATTATATTGCATTTTTTCATTTTTAGATAAGTTTGTTAGATCCATCGATTTCTAGTCATATCTAACCACATGTTTAGAGATGATAATATCTTGATAATTTGAAACTCGTTTACCCCAGAGAGTGGATAGAGAAGATTTCATGTTAGGAGATAGGTCAGCCTTATCTAGGGCTTGGAATCCATCCAAGGAATCTTTTCAAAAAAGAGCTTCTTCTTCCCTAGTGTCCCAAGTGAGGTATTTGCTAATAAAAGGTCTACATTGCATCATAAATTTGATGTTTTCGAGCTCATGGAGGGATTGGAAGTTTGAAAGAGTAATATTGGATTTGAAACTATTAAATATTTCTGATATAAGATTTTAGCCCAATTCCTATTTCTTTCTTGATACATCCTCCAAACTAGTTTAGCCCCCAAAGCTTCATTTTTCCAACAATTTTTTTTAATATCTAAACCTCCTAGGGTTTACATAAATTACAACATTTTATGAGACCTTGTTTTTTCCTTTTATTCAAGACCATTCCAAAGAAAGTCTCTAATTTTTTTTATATCTAAGTTGTGTTTAACCCCTTTTGGCAAAGGAAGACATGACATTTGGTAGGAAGGAATAGCTGAGAGAATAGATTTGATTTTAGTAACTTTTCATGCTTTAGTTAGCTATACACCTTTCCAATTTTCCAACTTTTTCTCTATATTTTCTAGAATAGGATTCCATGATTTGGACTCCTTGTAGTTCTTTTCAATTTTAGTACCTAGATACTTACATGGAAACTTTCCTTTCTCATATCCCATATATTGGCATATATTATTTTCTATAGGCATATTCGTATTAAGGAAGATTTTTTTTTTGACTTGTCTACAATCACTCTTTGTCCACACACTTACATATATGTAGTGATTATATGTTTAAAGTTCCTAGCCTCTTCTAAGGAACTAACACCCTAGAGAATGGTATCATCTATGAATTGTTGATGAGTAATTCTAGGAAGACCTTCAACGACTAAGACTCCTTTAATAAAGGATTCTTCTTGGGCATGTTTAATACTTCTACCAAAGGTTTTTAGCCATAATAATAAATATGTGACACCCTACCATGTGACCCAAAAGAAATTAACCTAAAGTTTCTCTAAGTTTGTCAAAAAAAAATTTTAAAGATAAAGATACAATAACAGTTATAAAATAGTGGAAGCAATTAACATACACTCATACATCAACAACACATAAACATGTTACAACTCTTAAGGGTCCCATGATGTTGAATTACATTTAAGTTTAATTAATACTAAAACAAATATATAATACATCCATATTAAAGAATAACTACAAGTATAAATTCTATTTAAATAAAATGCAATTATATATGATACCACTTAGCAATAAACAAAATGCATAATTATCCATTGTACAGGTCATAGAATATGAAAGGCAAAAATAATATACATCATAAATTAGATTACATCATCCCATAAGATCTATGAAATCAAATATAATACAATAGGTATAACCATCCATCATAGAAATATAAGAATAAATAGAAAGGAAGATCCACAAAAACACATCTAGCAGCAGCATCTGATGGTCAAATCTCAATGGTATAAGAAAATGCACTACCACCTAACCTTGCGGAACCCAAAAAGGTCCACTCCCACTACACTAAGGAGATACTCTCAAGTCCCTAATAGGATAACAAACTCAAAACTCAAAAACCATCATCTAGGTTCAAGGAATCACTTGAAAGCAAACTATCTCAAAGGGTACCAAAAACACAAGTATCAACTAATCCGAGAGGCAACACAAACACATAGGAAATCTACTATGCAAGTGGGCAAGTGCAATCACATGAGCCAACTCTAAGGTTACCCTAGCAGCCTCTCTAGACTCTAGCCCCCTAGTCTCTCTATGCGGCATCAATATCCTTTTGTACAGACAAGGCATACTAATGAGTCAACTCTAAGGTTACCCTGGCAGTCTATCAGGACTCTGATCCCCTAGTGACTTTATGTGGTACCATATCTTGTTAGTTCATTTTAACCCCATTTAATGAAATGTTATCACTTATTAAAATAACCTACAATGGGTTATCCAAGAAGCCTCTTTAGGGCTCTAGCCTCCATTGCAAGCCACTTCCCAACATGACATACAAATAACCTACCCTAAGCTTAGTAAAATTAAAAGATCACAAAAGACTACATACCATACATTAGTTCTTAAACAAGCAACTAATAAGTACTGAAAATCACTAATCATAATCACAGATTCCACCAATATGATCATCCTAATAGGACTAATCCCAAAATCAAGTACACATAAACCAATCCACATCATAACATGACATCACAAAGAACAAATCATATAAACCCAAATACAACTAGTAGAAGACTCAAAAGCTATATCAGATAGATCACACCATTCACCTTAGTTTCACACAAGAACACTGGAAAGTAATAACATTCAATAGATCAAAACTCCTCATAGAGCATACAAGACACATTACCATGGTTGAGTATAAAAGATTGAGATCAAAACATCATCATGACATCACAAAACAAAACTCTCGAGCCTTTGGTGAACATCCTAATTTGATCAAAGTACTAAGTAAACTCAACATCCTAATTTGGTCAAAGTACTAAGTAAACTCAACATCCAATGGTAAAATCACATGTCATAAAAAAAGTGCATCTAAAAGTTACTTTCACAATATATTAGGTTTTGAAAACACACCACTTCCATTTTCACTTATAGGTTTTCAAGTTTTCAGTTTCATTATCAAATATATTAGTTCATAATGTTTTTTGATCTCAATCTGGATTTCAATTTTCATTTCTCTAATTGCCAGATTCACTAAGGTTTTACGAGTTCACTAGTGTTCTAGACAATTCAACGAATCTTATAAAGTCATTTAAACATTGTTCATAGTTTAATTCGTTATCAAACAAACACAAGATTCGATGTTCAAAACTAGGGTTTCAATTTTCATTTCATTTCAAGTCATAGATTCCCTAAAGTTCTCGATTATAATCAGAGTTTAGCTTCTATCTTTTCAAAGTATGATAACTACTAAGGTTCCTAAATCATAAAATTCCTCGAATGTTGATAAAAATCATTTTCATATAAAATCAAATCATCAAGCACAACCAAACTTTACTAAGGATAACCATTAATTCTCCTAATTAATTTCTTTGATTTTCAATTTACATTAGAATTATATTTAAATAATAAAGTAATAAATCAATTTTTTAAATAATTAAAATAAATTTTTTAACAATACTTATTAAAATTATTAATAATAATAATTATCAATTATTACCATAATAATTTTAAATTAATTAAACTTTGGAAAAAATTTCCCAAAAAAGAAATCTACTAAAAATAGAGACCTTCCGGAAATGGAAACATGTTAAAAATAGAAACTTTCAAAAAATAGAAACCTACTAAAAATAGAGGCTTTCTTGAAATGGAAACATGCTAAAAACATAAACTTTCCCGAAATAGAAAATTACTAAAAATAGAAACTTTGTCGAAATGGAAACTTGCTAAAAATTAAAACTTTCCCAAAATATAAAATTACTAAAAATAGAAACTACATACAAATTGAAAAATAAACCTAAGGTATGTTAAGGTATGTTAAGCCATTCTATTAATGCACTGACTTAAAACTGGGTATGTTAAACCCCAAAAATAGAAACTTACTAAAAACATAAACTTTCCAAAAATGGAAACTTTCTTAAACCCTATCCCAAAAACATAGATTTCTTAATTGATTCAAACTACAAATTATCCAATTCATCAAATGAGGGTTTCTAATTTCCAACTCAAATATAGATTTCTCTCAATCAAAGTATGATAGTTCGCATACAAGGGTTTCAAAATTAAAATTCATTCACAGATATTTTTAAGAAATGAAGAGTGATAATTTCAATATGAGTTTTCAAATACTCAAAGCATAAACAAATATTTCTCAATCAAAGAAAAATCAACTCGCATACAAGGGCTTCAACCTAATAATATTCTGAAACTAGAACATGTAACAGACATGGAGAAGACAAAAGTTTGAAGAATGAAAAAAATCATTGTTGAAATAAACCACGAGATCCTACCTAGATCTGATGCTAAAACAACGGACACATAGAACATGCAACAATTCTCTTTTCTTGAAAACCTTCCTCTCTGAAAATTGCTCCTACAAACCTTGTGTAATTGCAAAATGAGCTCTAGATCTTTGATAAAGAGTTCTCCCCTAATTTGGGGCTCTGATTGTGCAATCACGAGAGGGAACTCAATGATTAATTATTATTTATTACTTTATTACGTTTTATCTTTGCATGCACAACTCTTAGGTATTTAATTACAGAATATCTTTATTCCAATAATTAGCTTTTTCTCTTTAATTAATTTATTGTATTTTAATTTCATGCATAGGATTTATGTAATTTAATTAAAATAAACTTTATTAAATTTATGTTTTTTCTCTCTAGTTAATTACAAGATGTTTTAATAATATATTTATTAATTCAACTAATAATATTAAATAGAGTTTTGGAAATTCAAGTAAGCGATGAGAGACTTCATGAGGGTTTCACAAGCAAGGCAAGAGCATTGCAGAGATATCTTCAAGAGGACAACTTTTATTCAACTTGCAAAAAAATTCCTTTTTTACAATCCAAAGGGCACTCAGACACTTGAAAGTGGGGAATCATCTTAGGCAGCTAATTAGGGGAGATTAGGATGTGGCTCGTTCAGGAAGAATGGTTGAGTTGCAAACAGGAAATTTGAAGAAGTTGGGAAAAGATAGAGAAGAAATATTCATTATCATCACAACAATACAAAGAGGGTTTCATGGGCAAGGCGAGAGGACAACAAAGGTATTTTTAGGAAGATAGTTATTGTACAACCTATAAAAAAATTCTTTTTTATCCATCCACAAGGTAGTCACACATTTGAAAGTGGGGAAACATCCAGGGTGGCAGATCAAGGGAGATCAGGGTGTGATTTTCTAAAAAATAATGGGCAAGTTGCAGACAAGCAGCATGAGGAAGTTGAGAAATGGCAGAGTGGTTCATTAATAGGCAAGGGCAACATGTTCTATGGGAAATGGAAAGAAAATCAGTCAAAGTAATAGTTGCACAATGGTAAGCTAACCCATGGTACGCATCTGGAGGCTAGGCATTGGCAAACTAGTAAATGGCAAGCAGAAAAAAGCATGAGACCACCAGCTATTTTTTATATATGTTATGGCACTCCTCCATGATCCCCCTATTTAGGCAAAAATAGAACCCCATTGATGAGCTGATAAACCCGCAAGCTCCAATCAACTAAAATGAATAGCTTGGTCTTCTGCAGGATCTCATGGTTTCTTCATCGTCCCAAAGTCAATATGAAAGAATCCCCTTAGATCAAAATTTTCCTGATAGACGGAGCCACCCAAAGCTGAAATTGGAAATCAAACCCAACATCCAATCTAGGTATCCAGTCTACAAAAGAGATCATCTCCACCTTCATTTTGGATGACCTACTATCAACCCGAATTTCTCATTTGAGGGAGATGGCTTTGATCTATAAGTTTAATAACCCCACTTTACAACTTTCAAAAATTTATGATTGGGCTTATAGCCATTGATAGGGTGTGAAAGATATTTTTTTGTTTAGAATCTTCTTCCTCTTATCTAATGGTCTTATTCTACTTTAAATCAAGTAGAGATCTAGTACATAAACATAAGGTTTGGTTTTGTAAAGGCTTTGGTATATTTACTTTAGCATGGGTTCCTAATTTTAAACCAGACCCAAAGTTATGTGTGTTCATGCCTCTCTGGATATCATTTCCTTCACTTCCCTTAGAGTATTGAGAGCTAGAGATTATTGAAAGATTTGCTAACATACTTGGCATCTTTTTTAAACATGATCTTATCTCGGTTGAGAGGACAAAACTAACAGTAAGAGTTTGTATATTGGTGAACTTACAAAAATCACTTCCTAAAATGTTTACTATTAAATCTAAGTGGGGTTCTAGGGAACAATAAATAATCATTCAAGATGCCCAAACTATTGACCAGTGAGAAGATTTTTTGGGGCATTTTAATTATTAGTGTGGTAGGGATAAACGAGACCCCACAACATTGTTTCATGACCATTCCACATTTCTATAAAATGTGCTCATATCTTAGTCCCAGATAATCATGTTGTTTACCATTAATTAGATGCAAATATTGGGGCTATGTGTACAGAATTGGTGTAACATGACATATATCAAAGGAAGAAGCAAAATACTAATATAGATCATCTTCAACAAAAGTTGTTTGATAAGTGTGATTATTCTCCCCAAGATCAAAATAACCAATCTCATGTGATTCCTCACTCCATGAAACAACAGGTTTGAGGAGTAGTGCATTTAGTGTCTGGACTAATAAGAGGTGCAACATTTCAAAGCTCAGAAGAATAGTCAAAGTCACAAAAAGATGACAGTGTTTACTTTTTGAAACAACAACTTACTGGCAATTCATAGGGACATGATTTATAAGTCATTGCGAGTATGGTGAAGAAAGTTTTTTTCGTTGTTGGACAGATTCTAGAAAAATCATCACAATTAACTATCTCTTGGTCTCCACCACATCCCACTAGCCAAGAGACTAGGACTGGCTTAGTTATGAATACTAAAGAAATCTTGAATGGAAAGACTATGAATAGGCCTAAGAATACAAATTGCAAGGATTTGATAGTCTCCCATTATCAAAATGATACTATAGGAATGAATGCTTTTCACATGAAATTACTAACATCACATAGGAGCTAATGTTTTAGAACAAGCCAATTGAAATTCCCTTAAAGTTTTTAGATCTTAAGGTATAGGAGTTAACAAAGACACAAATGAAGAAACTTGCAAAAAATATTTTGGAGTCTCTTACTTCTGCCATGATCAAGAAAATAGCCATTGAGGAAGGAGTATGTATAGCAATTGAAGAATGTTCCTACCAAGATTTTCAGACAATGGGTGGTGATAACACACCTATTAGCTTTAATTAGGTTACTAAGAAGGAAAAACATGGAGGTAGGCTCCAATGTATAAATGAGTTACCCTAGTATCATCAAGAAGTGTCATTGGATCATCATAGGCATGATGATTATGGGGTTAGCAACATTTTGACGAGTATTCTGTTGAGATAATAGGTGTTGCACACATTGCATAATATTATTATATTGTATTATTTTTATTTTATTATGTAATGTTGCATCTAGATGGACAGGAAACATGTAAAGATTCCCATGGGATATACTTGATGAGTTGTATTGTAACATTGTGATAATATTCTACGTAATTATTTAATATTGGGGAAAATATATAAATTTCTAATATTAAATGTGGGATCAATAGGTTATGTAGCACATGGTTTATGTAATACCACTTGGTGGTTTTGTAGGACTTGCTACTATATAAGTAGCCACAAGGGTAGTTGTTGGTGCGAGAAGAGGAGAAGACAAAAGGGAAAAAAGCAAGAGTTGAGTGGGACAAGGCTTGACAAGTTAGCCAAGGAAGCATTTTTGAAAGTTGGAAGTATGGCATGGGATGTGTGGATTCATGCTTGTTCACATAGTTTTCTTGGTAGTGGCTATGACTCTGAAGGCTTCCATGGTTGTATTGTAATGGTGTTTTTGTTGAATAATACCTGGTGATGGATACTTTTGGAGGTTGGGTTTTTTCTCTCAATGAGGGTTTTCTAGGGTATATCTTGTGTCACATTTTTGTGGTATGTTTTTCTCTTGCATGTAGATTTCAATTGCATATTTATTTCAGATCTATTGTCGAAATGGTTATATTATTTCTTAAAAATTTTCTTACAAGTGGTATCAGAGCTATGGTTATATTGTTGTAACCCTAGATTGAATCCATGAAAATACATGAGAGGATAAAAAAAACGACAAGATATATGAGTTGTTTATTGCATATCTAAGGGTTTTTTTGAATTTTCTGTTATGATGGGATGTTGAAATATTTTGGGCATGTGAAATTGTTGGACAAAAGCATTTTTTGAATGTTTCATTTAAATGAGGGTTTTAGGGGGTAGCTTGTAGAAATGACCTCTTGGGAAAAAATAAACCTCACCATTAGATCTGGTTCGATGTTTCCATAAATTTTGATATAAAATATGCCCTAGTTTGGCCATGCTCAGAGGAAATGAAAGAGTTTTTTGCTTTTATCCCATGATGGCTGTCAAATTTAATCCTGTCAAAATTTTTGTCTCAAAAAAAATAAAAATCATAGTGAAAATGGTAAAAAGATTGTCTTAGTAAAATGGCCATAACTTTCTCTCAAGATATCGGACATCAGACTTCTTATAGGTGTTGGAAAGCTAATTCAGAGCACTACAATGTGGTCTAGGTTTGGTTCATTAATTTTGAAATTTTTTTTAGGTTTTAAGAGCTCAAAATTTAGATTTTTTTATTTTAAGCATAGATTAGGCTATAACTTGGGCATACAGAATTAGATTTTGGACTTTGAGTAGTCAATGAAAAGCTCTTGGAGAGCTCTACATATTGGTTCAAATTTGGTGTAGGTTTGGCAGGGTTTATTTGGTGATATAGTGATCTGAACAGTTTATAGCATATATTGACTATGGTAACATTATGAATTTATAACATTGTATGTTTGGAGATTTAAGATTTGATGTCATTGTATAGTCAGTTCATATTTCAGATTGGTCTCATGATGATATGGTTATTAGTATTTGGTTTGGATATGTATGATGACTTGTAAGGTCTATTAGTTGTGCAGTGTTGTAAGCGGTCTATACTTACAGGTTACATTTATAACTTAGTTATGGGTTGTCTTTGCCCATTGATCTTTCATTATTGATGCATATTCAGATTGGTGGCTTAGATTTGGGTTGTTTATGCCCTAAGTCACATGATTTTATGATTTTTCTTCATGTACAAGGGATGAGATTTTGCTACCAGGTATGGTCATGGTGGAGGATTTTGGTTGACTATTTTATGCTAATAGGTTGGACACTTTAAGATTTAGATGCTCAATTCATGGATGTGATCATGGTGCCATGGATTTTGGCATGACATGATTCAATATACAGGTACATCCTTGATGTTCTTTGGTTTAGATTCCTAATTTGGTTATGGTGCTATATCTTCTTGGTTAAAGATCATGGTTATTTGGTTTCTTTTGAGGAGCTCATGATGTGCAATTTGAGATCTTTGATGGTTTGATGCCTTGGTCGATTATCATGGTTAGAGGATAGTTTTTCATCATGATATCATGGATAGCTTGGATACATAGTTTAGTGAGAGCTTATGATAGTGATGGAGTGAAAGTACAGGATTAGTTCCTAGTTTGGTTTGTATCTTCTTAGGTTTGGAGATCTTGGTTTCACTTGGTACTGACACTTTGGTTGTGTGAGTGTAGACATAGAGGATCTTCATGTAGCAGATGGATTTTATGATGCCATAGGTGACTTGGTACCATGGTTGAGTGGGAGTTTTTTTGGCATTGATATATTTATTGAGTGGTTGCAGATGTTGGAGATTTATCTTAGATCCTATTGCTATAGAAGTGTCTCTAACATTTGCATGGTGCACTTGGTTATCTTCATGGTCTGTGAAGATGGTTAGATCTTGAGGACTCATGGAGTTCTTGGTTATCTTCATGGTGTGTGTAGATGGTTCTTCATGGTATGTGGAGATGGTTTTTTCTTCATGGTGTATGGAGATGGTTGCATCTTGAGGACTCACAAGGTTCTTGGTAAAGGTGTGGTTTATGCTTTCATTTGGCATGTTATTCTTGGTGTAAGGATGGTTTCATTTTTATGTCATCGTATACTCTTGATATGTGTTTAGAGTTTTGACATGTTATAGTATGTTCATATGGGGTGTTTTATCTCTTTGGTTGAGATGGTTAGATCATGTTGTCATTTTTATGTTCCTGAGACCATGGTTGGAAATTTTACATTGATCTTGGTTTAGTTTCTTGGTATTGAGTACATTGATCATAAGTTGGATACTTCATGATATTGCTATATTTCATTTGGAGTTGACATGGATTGATTAGCTACAGGGGAACATGGATACTTAGAGACAATAGTGATGTTGATTTCTCTTGGATTAGAGAAGTGTTTGTTGAGACAGTTGATGTTTCAACAGGAAGTCTAAGGGGCATGCACTTGATATGGATTTGAGAGGAGATTTTTCTTAGATGAGTCTTGGTTGGAGACTTGGATATCTTGATGAGAATTTACATTCCCCACTCTTAGTCTACTTAATGGTTTGCTACTTGAGAGGTATAGCCCATTGTTTCTCTCAACTACATTATGTTTATGCTTGTCTTTCATGGATATGGATCTTGAGCTATGGTACATGAGTTAGTTCTAGAGGGTTTATTTGAGAGATGGTTTAGCATTGGTTATCTCCATTTGCATATGTTGTTATGTTGGTTATGTTTGGGAGATGGTTTTATATTGAGCATATTCCTTGGATTATGAATGGTTTATGAATTTGATCTTCTTGTGAGAGGCTTGCATCCATAATTAGTTATATGGTATGGTTTGGGTGTTGTTGAGGTGTCCTGGTTGGGGTTTTATTGGAGGAGATCACACTTGCACAATTTACATCTAGAGGTGTGTGTAGAAGGACATGATATAGGTTATGATTTACATGGTTTCTCTTTGGTCTTGGTTATCTTCCTAGATGTTTGGTTTTTCATACATTAGATTTGAGATTGGTTAGAGATTGTGATCACTATTTTGTGCTCATGTATGTCATGTGATAGATGACATGGTTATTCCTTTATCTCTTTCCTCTATTAGTTGTGGAGAGCTTGGGAGAGCATTAGAGACTTATTATTAGAGTTGTTCTTGTAGATTATTGGTTAATGTGTTGTGGATGTCCTTGAGACTACATTGATTTACTTCTTTGAGATGTGTTGAGTGAATTGATTACAGATTTGACATTATCTTTTGCAGTGGGAGCTTCTTGGTATATATGTGACAAGTATTTCTCTAGAGGCTTGTGATTGTAGTTTACTGATTGGATATGTTGATGGTGTGAGATTCACTTGTTATACCTTTGGAGGTATGGATAGTTGGATGGGTTTGGCACTTGTTGTGGTTGCTATTTCAACTATGGATATTTTGACAACTATAGATACATGTGATTACCTTTGGATCAGAGTTTTTGTGCTTGGCATTTCAATTGGTATAGGATTTTATGATCTTCTAATGTAACAGATTGGGTGGCTTTCTCATTGGATGGCTTCTATGTATGTCTAGTGGTAGTGGCATAATAGGAGGTGAGATCATTCACATTTGAGATGTTGGATACTTTGATTTTGTTGTGGGTACTAGGATGGAGTACTTCATGTACTTTGATCTATGATGGTGGATGTGTTGGGAGGGATTGTTCCCTTGTTCATTTATGTGGCTATTGATTGACCCTATGCAATGTATACAACAAGTAGGAGACTGTTGAGATATTGGGTGTTGCACATATTGCATAATATTACTATATTGTATTATTTTTATTTATTATGTAATGTTGCATCTAGATGGACATGCAACATGTAAAGATTCCCATGGGATATACTTGATGAGTTGTATTGTAACATTGTGATAATATTTTATGTAATTATTTAATATTGGGGAAAAGAATTAAATTTTCAATATTAAATGTGGGGTCAATGGGTTAGGTAGCATATGGTTTATATAATACCACTTGGTTGTTTTGTGGGACTTGCTACTATATAAGTAGCCACAAGGGTATTTGTTGGTGTGAGAAGAGGAGAAGACAAAGAAAAAAGACAAGAGTCGAGTAGGACAAAGCTTAATGGGTTAACCAAGGAAGCATTTGTGAAGGTTGGAAGCATGGCATGGGATGTGTGGATTCATGCTTGTTCACATAGTTTGCTCAGTAGTGGCTATGGCTTTGAAGGCTCCCATGGTTGTATTGCAATTGTGTTTTTACTAAATAATACATGGTGATGGATACTTTTGGAGGTTGGGGTTTTTTCCTCAATGAGGGTTTCCTAGGGTATATCTTATGTCACATTTTTGTGGTATGTTGTCTATTCTCTTACATGTGAATTTCAATTGCATATTTATTTAAGATCTATTATGGGTTATGTGAAAATAGTTATATTATTTCTTGTAATTTTCCTTACATATTCAAATTTATGAAGTGGGAATGAGTACAACAAAAAATGTAGTTGTACCACAAGATGCATAGCTTAATTAGAATGTGGCTCTTGATGTGTAGATATATGAGATGAGGTACAATAGGCATAGCCTTGTGTGTTCAGCAAAGGATGTTAAGTAGGATGAGCAAGTGAGGGAAGTTGATGATGTGGTCAATTTAAAAGAGTTGGAGCCAACTATTTTTCAGCAGCTAGATGTCCCTTGGGAAGATAATATATCCTCATGCTTGCAAAAGACAACTGAAACAATTGTAGATAGGATAGAAGATAATGATCAAATGATTAAAATAGATACTAAAGCTGGAAATTTTGTTTTTGATCCAACCCAAACTCTGCCAATTATGCAATCTCCTAGTAAAAATTGCAGGGTGAAAACTTCAAAAACTAGAGGGAGGAAACCAAAGAGTGTCAAAACAAAAGAGAAGGTGGCAGTAGGCCTTCAAAGTACACTTGATGAGAAGCCCTCATCTTTAAAAATATCAACAAGAAGAACCAAGTGTTCTTCTTGCCAGAAATGAAGATTCTATCATGGAATGTTAGAGGCATTAATGCCTCTAACAAGATTAGAGAGTCAAGAAAGCGCTTGACTCTTCACAAGTAGATGTGGTGTTATTATAGGAGACAAAGTTGTCTCAAGATTCCTTTTCCAAAACTATGGATAAATGGCCATACTAGAAAGCTATACATAGTTCAAGTGTGGGCACATCTAGTGGTTTAGCAGTACTATGGAATCCTAAAGTTATTTAGGGTCAGTGTTTGCAACAAGATTCTAATTTTCAAGTGATTAAGTGCTTATGGTTTGGTACAAATTTTGTTCTTATCAATGTATATGTCCCTAACTCAATACAAGATAAGAAAATTTAGTGGGATTCTCTTACTAGAATTATTCAACAATAGGTTAATCAATATTTCATTCTAGCAAGGGATTTCAATGCCATTCTCGATTCATCGGAGAAATATGGGGGTATAGCTCCACCCATTAAGATAATGCAAGACTTGGTTGCCTTTGTATTGGATAATAGCTTGTGTGATGTTTTACCAAAATATGGCTCTTAAACTTGGACTAATAAGAGAGTGAGGTTCATGTAAATTGCAAAAAGACTACATCAATTTCTTATCTCTTAAATGTGGAATTTAGAGAGTTTTTCATTTGAATTAGATATTCTTACTACTTAAAAATTAGATCATTTTCTCATTATGTTAAATATTAGCAAATATTCAATTGTGTCTAATTGTACGCATAGGTCTTCCTTTAAATTTGAGCAAATGTGGTTCAGGCATCCACTATTCCACTCATTCCTTAGGACATGGTGGGAGAGTTTTCCAAAAGTGAAAGGTACAAAAATGTTTCAATCTATTGCTAAGCTTAAACATATCAAGCCCCAAATTAGAGAATGGAATTCAAAAGTATTTAAAAATGTTTTTCAAGAGAAGGAGAGATTTAAGAAACAATTATCATATGTAAACAAACAAATTATTCACCATCGGATGTCCACAAATTTGTATTGGGAACAAAAATAGCGCCAAGAGGAATAGGCTGAGTTGTGCAATAGAGTGGAAGAGTTTTGGAGGTAGAAGTCTAGGGAATTATGGCTTAGAGAAGGAGATAAAAGGCATTCAAGAGGAAGGGGTCAAATTCTTTAAAGAATTATTGATTGCTCCTTCTTCATCTATGGAATTGAATCAGGATAGGGTGGAAGAATTTTTGGAATGTGTCCCATGTCTTATTTCAGATTAGGATAACAAAGTATTAATGGCCCCTTTTTCTATCTCTGAATTGCATGAAGTTGTCTTTTCCCTACAGATAAAGCTCCTAGTCCAGATGGTTTTATAGCATTGTTTACCAAAAATGTTGGGATGTTATATGTGGTGATCTACTCACAGCTCTTGAAGAGTCAAGGAAAAGAAAGGCTTTGTTAAGATATTTTAATACAACAAATATTGCTATCATCTTGAAAGCCCAATCTCCAACCACATTTTTTGATTTTCATCCTATTTCCCTTTGCAATATAGTTTACAAAAATTTTACTAAAGCCATCTATATGAGATTACAACAATCCATCCCACACATTGTATCTTCAAATTAAGGTTGATTTGTTCCATGTAGAGAAATAGTGGAAGGTGCATTAGTTTCCCATCAGACCCTACATTTTGTTAATGATAATTTCTTATCTAATTTTGTTATCAAGTCAGAAATGATGAAAGCCTATGTTTGAGTTTTTTGGAAATTCCTTTTCAAATTACTACATAAATTTGGATTCTCAGAAGCATGGTGTAAATGGATAAGAGCTTGCATATCTGGAGCCTAGTTCTCAGTAATTATTAATGGGGTATCAGTGGGCTTTTTTCAATCATCGCGGGGAGTAAGACAAGGTGACCCTCTTTCCCTATTTCTATTCATTATAATGGCCAAGGCTTTAAGAAAAAATATTCAGTCCAAACATAATACTGGTCTCTGGAAGGGTTTTCAAATCATAGGTACATCCATCTTGACCACACACTCTCTCTTTGCAGATGACACATTACTTTTTGGGGAAGCATCTTTTTTGGAAGCATGGAAAATTAAAGACACCTTGGATTCATATACATCTATTTCAGGGCAAAAATGTAATCCACTAAAATCTAAGATTTTATTATTTAATGTTGAACATAGGGTTGCTAACAAGATTACCAGCATTCTAAACTTCCTAGTTGAGCAACTACCTTTGGCATATCTAGGCCTCCCTCTCTTTATGGGATCTATAAAAGTGTATTTTTGGTCTTCTATTATTGAAAGAATAAATAGAAAAAATTTAGCATGGAAATCTCAATGGTTGTCGCTTACGGGTGGGATATTATTAATTAAATTGGTTTTATCTCTGATTCCAAATTATTACATTGCAATTCTCAAGGCTTCGGCTACAATTGTCAAACAAATTGAGAATCTGATTAAGAACTTCTTGTGGAAAAGAAATTTGATGATTAGTTTCATTACAAGATATGGCACAAACTAAAGCTATTAGAGGGGCAGGTATTCATGATTTGCATCTTAGGAATAAGGCTTTTGGAAGGAAATTGATTTGGCAAATGTATACAAATCTTTTTTTTAAAATGGTGTAGGATTATGCAAAAAAAATATCTTGACAATGAGGATCCAAAAAGAATACTTACTATTTCAGATCCTCCAAAGGCTCAGCTATTTGGAACTTCATGATGCATTCTAGAGATATAGTACAACAATACATTTCATGGAAAGTACACAAAGGAGAGGATATAGACTTTTGGCATGACTCATGGCATGGACTTCCTATTATTGCTAGATCTCAATGGGACATTGAATTAATTAATATCTGCTTTGGTTGGTGGGGAAACAAACTTATTAATTTTGTAGATTCGACTGATAGATTTTTAGGGAAAGCCACATGGAAAGATCCTACTGACTTACCACTATATGAGAATCAAATAGGAATTCTTCAGACAATATTTAAGGATAGGGAAAATTTTATCTGAAAGCAAAAACTCATTAATTTGGGTTCCTACTAAAGATGGAAAGTACTCAATCAAAGAGGGCTATAAAGTATTGTAGCAAATTCATAATGTGAAACTTCTGCAACATGCTTTCTTCTTTTGCTGGAATAAGTATGCCCTTCCTAAGGCTAGGTGTTTTGCATGGTTAGCCTTGAGGAAGAGAATCCTCACAAATGATAGACTCCATAAATTATCTATAGCTTTACCTTTCAATTGTGTGTTATGTAATGAAGTGGTTGAAGACACTGATCGCTTGTTATTGAATTGTACTTTTGCAAATGAATGCTGGTCTTTTATTCTTAACAAGCTGAACTATAGCATGCCCTTACCATTGTCATTGTGGGACCTATTCCAATCATGGCCAGTTCTTCATGTGTAATCTTTATTCAACTGCATTTGGAAATGTTTTTCGACCATTGTTGTATGTGTGATTTGGTGGGAAAGAAATAAGCGCATTTTTCATAAAGAGAGAAACAACATCAATGAAGTTGTAATAGGCATTAAGAAGTTAGTATCAGAAGTAGTTAATGCAAATCTATTATCAGTCAAATGCAAATTTTTCTTCTCTTCTTAAGACAGACAAATTGTGAAATAATGGAAGGGGATCATTATACCTTTTGGATCAATATCACAATGGAATGTTGTAGCTGCTATAGACAAAAAATAGTAAAATGGTTTCCTCCAGCTTAAGAGTTTGTTAAAATAAATTTTGATGGTGTCTCAAGAAGTAATCTAGGTCCCTCAGGTATTGGTATTTTCATTCATGATCAACAAGGTAGCATGTGAGCAATTAAATCTTCTCCCATTCCTCAAGGAATTAATAATAATGTAGAAGCACAAGCACTATTATGTGGAATACTATTAGCTAAATGAGGGGGCTTTAATAGGGTGCACATTGAAGGTGATTCCATGTTAATAGTTAATACATGCATCAAAAGATCGATATGCATAACTGGAAACTGGTTTATGGGTATATGCACCGAGTTGTGGTGCCAAAAATGTGACAACCTTTTTTTTTTCATTTTTTGAATAGTGCATATGTACTATAGCACGTACTCACTTTAAAAAAAGTGAAATTATATAAATGGGCTACATACCCGCAGCCCATTTATTTTATCTCAATTTTTTAGCTTCTTCCAATAACAGTGTGTATACGAGTTGGATAAAATGAAACTTTTCACCACCCGCCTTGCCAATATGCCTCCTTGTCGGCAAAATTCAAGATCAAATGCACACCCACACCCACATCGTATCTGATCTAAACTTCATTTTGCATTGTTTGATACATTTTTCATATTGTTTTGTATGTTTTTTATATTGTTTTGTAGGGTTTTTACAATTTTTATTAGATTTGTTTATTTATTTAGATTTCAATTGATTTTTTATCAAGAAATGTCAATAATCAACCAGCAAATCCACAAGAACCTCAAAACCCTCAAGAACCTCAAAAACAAAACCCTCCCCAAGAAGAACAACAAATTCTACAACCTGAAACAATTGCAAGGCCACCACCTGGCACAAAAGAAAATATAATAAATGAAATAGAAAGAGGCAAAACTGAATTAGAAGGACTCATTGTTTTGTTGAAAGAATCTGGACAAATCAATCCAATGAGGGCTTAATTGGCATCATCCCTCAAATCCATTAAGACCTAGATAGCCTCAGTTAGTGGTCAATTAGATTTTTGATGGGTTAAGAGGGATGAAAAAAAAAGATTTTATGCAAATAAATTGTCATATGAAGATGTTAAAAAAAAAATACCAAAAGGTAGAATATGTGCATTATTTAGAAAATGCAATGAGCAAGATACTGTTAGAGAGGGTACTAAACAGTTCCCCATCCATTGGTGCATACACGATGCAATTAGAAATAATTTTTGGGATAGGTGGTGGATGGTTTTTGATGCCCCTCCTTGCAACAATCACGAGGTCCCTATGTATTTTTTGAAGAAATTGTATTGTGATTTTTTCCTTGGGGAGATCCCTAATTATTTTCATATATTAGACTCCCAAAGTAGAGGTGGGGGGTCATCATTTGAGAGGCTAGGAGCACATTGTGACCCTAATGTAGTTAGGGTACTTGTGGTCAAGCCATAGTGCGAGCATGTGACTATTCCTTCAGTTGTGAAGGAACATGTAGAGGCTAGCACTCTAGGGACCATTAATGCTTTGACAGAAACCCTCATCCATTGCACGAGCCCATTAGTTGAGGGGGAGCCCTCCACACATCGCGGTCACATGTACACTTCATGTAGATCCTTATGCACATTTGGCACTCATGCTAGAGATGGTGTGGATGATGGGCTTATCACTGATCAGTTCCTGAATGAGACATTTGGCATTGATGCATAGGTAAATTACAATTATAATTTACTAATTTTATCACATTTTATATGTATAGTGAATGATTAATTAATTAGCATCTATTGACATTGTTCAAAATTCAGGGTCAGAGTGTTGGCGGGCCTAGCAGCGATCCTTTAGCCCCATTTTTTGTCTCGTCCACGAGTCCAGAGGTATGTATCGATTTAATCATTTAAATTAATGCATATATTTATTAAGTAATCATATTAAGGATGGATAGAAAAAATTATGCATGTGCATCAGTTCTCTGTTTACCTTTACTACAGACTCGAAGCATAGACATCATACAAGCTATGTATAGGTACATTTATTTCATGTTAATTCAATTCATTTGATTATATTTGTTCCATGTTTCATGTTACATGTAATGTGTATTTTATGACATGTAGCTCATGATGTCAGACACTCCTCCTCATCTCCGATAGTCTGTCGATCATGGAGTGGTCATAGCTATGGCTAGCTCACAGCCATTAACTGAGGTATGAAAGAATTTTCTTGGTTTTAGTTGTTGTTTATAATAGTTAGTATCAAAATTTCTAATGTTATTTATAAGTGATTATATTGATTTAAATGTTGTAGGATTTCATTATGCCTAATCATCCATGAGCCTTCGAGGTGGACTTACAGAACGACTATTTGATGGTAGTAAGAAAATAATTAATTTTGTGTGTACATATATTTGATTTCAACATATAATAAATATTGATTCATATCTACTTTGTTTGTATTAGCTCGAGTTAGAGAAGAACCTCAACAAGAGGACGAGTGAGCATGTTAGGAGGACCCCATCATCTCCACCGTCTCCCTCCACATGATGACAGAAGACCTCGAGAAATTTGTTTCCTTCCCTCATTGGAAGGAAAAGATATAGTTGATCTAGACATGTATATATATAAGCATCAGTGGACATATTTGATACACATTTGATGTATATGGCATTCTATATTTGATGTATGACATTTATTTAATGTATGACATTATTCGACTTATGACATTATTGGTTAACATATGATATATTTGTTCATATATGACATTATTGGTTATCATAATATATTATTTGTTTGTTAATGTACATGAGATTATTGGTTATCATTTTATATTATATGTTTGTTCATGTATGACATTAAATTAGATATGTTCATGTATGACATTAAATTCAATACCGAATCTGTTCAAAACTTTGATAGAACATTGATTAACAATAAACTTTATCACTATTTAAGCATAAGATAATCATTTCCAATATGTCATCGTCATATGATTTATGATCTTGTTCATGTTTAAAGTTTTCCTTCTTTGTCATTTGTTTATCAAGTTTAATTCAATACCTAATTAGTTTGAATTTTTTATACAATATTGATTGGCAACAAACTTTATCAGTCAAGATCGATCTCACAAAGTTTAAGAGGCACTGCTTGATAGCTTGACTTGTTTTCGATGTAGTCACAAAAGGATCAAATGCCCTGGAAAGAAATCCATTATTGTAATATACCTAACACTTCCCTTAACAAAAATAATATCTGCTACTAGTTTATTCCAAATCGTAGCACACTGAGCATTAGATAAAACAGCTGATAATATAATACAAGCCCTAATAAGCATAGTAACAATGCAAGATCTATAATGGTATTACCTACAAATCAACATTGCACCAATCCTACCCTTTATAATATTAACCCAATGCACAAACTGATATTATAACTATGCTCCTACCCTCTATTTCACCCATATATTTTATGTCTTAAGTTTTCTGTCAGGATTAGTGGTATGGAAAATACCTTGGGAGGGATCACTAGATCAAAAGAGTTGTGTTATCTTGTGTTATCCAAGGTCAAATTCTTTAACTACACCAACATTGTATTCTTACAAACAATAATCAACCATGCAGGTGTCCTAGATTAATGTGTAGATTAGATTCATTTTAGTACAATGCAATGGTTATAAATGATTCTTTCTATGTAAAAAATTTGTAAATTTAATTATTCAAGTTAATCTTAAATATTGTTACATAAGAAGAAGATCAAGTTTTACAATTGCTAATAATCATTAATGTATGCACATACACTTAAACTTAAAAATGATGACCTAAAGAAAAAAAATTAAGTATGAAGTCGATACAAAATCAATAAGAGAGTTCTAATATGATATCTTCGATATTTTTTGAATTAGAGAAAACTAAGTATTCATATGATGATGTCCATGAATCTATACCACCATCTAGATGTCTCTTTGCATCTCCCTAACTCTCTCTATTTTATCTCACATTCATCCTCTTCTTATATCTCTATTAATTTATCACTATCTTTTTATCTCATTTAATCTTCATGCCTACCTACACCTTCTTTTGTTTCCCTCTATCTCTATGCATCTTTCCTTCTCCCTCTCTCCTTCTCCCTTTATAATTATATTTCCCTACTTCTCTATCTCTATCTCTCTATATAAAAAAATTCATATCTCTCTATCCTTGTATCTCACTCTCTCTTATTCCCCCCTTCTTTATATTTCTATTTTTTCCATATCTATGTAGCCATCTATCCTCTTTATCTCCCCCTCACTAATGCATAGATGTTGAGCAAGAAGTGAGGTTTAAGCACTTTCTTCTTCCTAATCTACCAAATTAAACTTGTGGCCTTCCTAATATCTTACTCCTTTAGGATATCATTTTTGTGGCCTATCCAATGTTATAGGGTCATTTGTGAACCCATCCAAGGTGAGTACTTCTCCAATCAAGATCTTGCACCTTTTTCTTTTAGGGACACTAGCCCTATTGCAAGCCAGTAACTATAACTCTTCACCAATGGCTTCACCAACCCCAAGTTTCTATCGGGACACCTTCCTTATGTTGAACTGATCGAGAATCAACTCTTGGTTTAACCCTCCAATTGTCATACAGTACAAAGTGTTGACTATCATAGAATTCCTTGTAGGTCTCCTACTCTGATTTTATGGACTTAAATTCCTCTTAGGTTGAAATCTAACTATTCTATGGGTAGATTTAGACACCCTTTTGTAATTTATTTAAGACTCCAAAGCCTAGATTCCCAATTCCATTCCTATAGCACCTAACCCATGCAAAGTACATAGACCTAATAAGGTCACACTAGGTTTGATTTTCAAAGTAATTACTAGATAATTGGTGCATGGCCTCATACCTCCTCTACTAACCAAAAATAACTCAAATCCACCACTAAACTACACCCATCAATACAATTCAACATTTTTAAATCTTTTTGGTCTTAATCCTACCTGAATACACTAAGCTATTCAACTTAGGGACCAATGCAAACATGGTTTTTCCATCAAGACACTTCCTGAGCTCTAGGAATCTATAATTATACCCTCCTTACTTGAATATTCTAGAATCTTAGAGAATTCCACTAGTTCAAATACAAGTTAGGGCTTCATTTGTGGAATGAGCTCTTAATAAGCCTTTTCCTAGTTTATTTCTAGAAAACTTACCTTAAACACTTCAAATCAAAACTAAACTATCTCAAACCAATTTAAAATATCACAATAACACAAAGGATCTTCAAAAAATCAACTTAGTTTGTAAGAATCACCACAGATATGATCGCGCAACTAAAACCATACTCCCTAAGACCAAATAACTTAAGTCCCTTTAGTTAGGAGTTCTTCTAAATTGAAAGCAGTCTTCTTAATGTTTTTAAGTGTCAACCAAGTAGCATCCTCCAATAAATGGTGTTTCTATTTTACTAGGTATTCATAGTAAGTAGACCTCTTAGTTTGTTTAGCTATCCTCTTGTCTAGAATGCATTCAATTTCTTGTACTAGTGGTTGAGGGAGGTCTTGTACCTCCTTGTCTTATGGTAGATCTTTATTACCTATAATGGCGATACCAGTAATAGGACCTTTATATGAATATAGGTCAGCTATATCATATAATAAGTTGAAATTAGATAACCATTAAACACTTTGTAAATTACTACCTACATATCATTATAGCCATGTCAACTAAGTTCAAATTAATATTTAGAATCTAGGAACACATCAAGAAAGACATATGAAAGGTGAGAGAGATTTGGCACACTTACCTAGCCAATTTGATTTAGCCATGTTTACCTGACCACCTAGAACTAACAGAGTAGACAACTTGATCCCACAACGAAAGGTGAGAGAGATTTGGCAGTTGACAACTTTGTATTGGCCAACACTACAAGTTTCAGCATCACCTGAGATGGCATCGTAAAATGAAAATAGAGTGTGATCTCCAAAAAGTGAGAGAGGTTATTGTAGGTCTCCGCAACATGGTCCTGTAGGAGCTAAAATTGCATCCATACCTTGCATGAGCTCTGAGATATGCCCTGTTAAAGATCATAACCCTATGGCATTTAGTGACCCTTAGGGACATTCTGGTTCGGCATTTTTGAGAATTTTCGAGCACTAAAGGGGATAGGATGATATTGGGGATAGGGTTTACTTGGCAACTCAGAGCTAACAAAGCAGACAGTTCTATCCCACAACGAAAGGTGAGAGAGATTTGGTAGTTGGCAAATTTGTATTGGCCAACATTGCAAGTTTCAGCATCACCCGAGATGGTGACGTAAAATGAAAAAGGAGTGTGATATCCAAAAAGTGAGAGAAATTATTGTAAGTCTCTGCAACATAGTCCTTTAGGAATTGGAATCGCATCCATACCTCACATGAGCTCTAAGATATGCCCCATCAAAGATTGTAGCCCTATGGCATTTAGTGACCCTTAGGGACATTCTGGTTTGGTATTCTCGAGATCGTTTGAGCACTGAAGGGGATAGAATGAGGTTGGGGATAGGGTTTACCTAGCCACCCGGAGCTAATGGTGCAAACAGTTTGATCCCATGGCAAAAGGTGAGAGAGATTTGGCAGTTGGCAACTTTGTACTGGCCAACACTACAAGTTTCAGCATCACTTGAGATGGTGTTGTAAAATGAAAATGGAGTGTGATCTCCAAAAAGTGAGAGAAGTTATTGTAGGTCTCTGTAACACAGTCCTGTAGGAACTAGAATCGCATCCATACCTCGTACGAACTCTGAGATATGCCCCATCAAAGATCGCAGCCCTATGGCATTTAGTGACCCTTAGGGACATTATGATTCGGCATGCCCAAGAATGTTCAAGTGCTAAAGGGGATAGGATGAGGTTGGGTATAGGGTTTACCCAACCACCCAAAGCTAAAGGAGTAGATAGTTTGATCCCATGATGAAAGGTGAGAGAGATTTGGCAATTGGCAACTTTGTACTGGCCAACACTACAAGTTTCAACATCACCTGAGATGGCATCGTAAAATGAAAGTGGAGTGTGATCTCCAAAAAGAAAGAGAGGTTATTGTAGGTCTCCACAACATGGCCCTATAGGAATTGGAATCGTATCCATACCTCACACGAGCTCTGAGATATGCCCCATCAAAGATTATAGCCCTATGGCATTTAGTGACCCTTAGGGACGTTCTGGTTTGGCATGTTCGAGATCATTTGAGTGCTGAAGGGGATAGGGCAAGATTGGGGATAGGTTTTATCTAGCCACCTGGAGCTAACGGTGTAGACAGTTCGATCCCATGATGAAAGGTGAGAGAGATTTGGCAGTTGGCAACTTTGTACTTGCCAACACTACAAGTTTCAACATCACCCGAGATGGCATCGTAAAATGAAAACAAAGTGTGATCTCCAAAAAGTGAGAGAGGTTATTGTAGGTCTCTGCAACATGGCCCTGTAGGAATTGGAATCACATCCATACCTTGCACGAGCTCTAAGATATGCCCTACCGAAGATCACAGCCCTATGGCATTTAGTGACCCTTAGGGACGTCCCAGTTTGGTGTGCTCGAGAATGTTCAAGCGCTGAAGGGGATAGAAAAAGGTTGGGGATAGGGTTTACCCAACCACCTAGAGCTAATAGACTAGAAATTTTGATCCCATGATGAAAGGTGAGAAAGATTTGGTAGTTGGCAACTTTGTACTGGCCAACACTGCAAGTTTCAGCATCACCCGAGATGGCATTGTAAAATGAAAATGAAGTGTGATCTCTAAAAAGTGAGAGAGGTTATTGTAGGTCTCCACAACACAGCCTTGTAGGAACTAGAATTGCATCCATACCTTGCATGAGCTCTAAGATATGCCCTATCAAAGATCACAGCCCTATGGCATTTAGTGACCCTTAGGGACGTTCTGGTTTGGCGTGCTCAAGAACGTTCAAGCACTAAAGGGGACAAGACAAGGTTGGGGATAGGGTTTACCCAGCCACCTACAGCTAACAGAGCAAATAGTTTGATCCCACGACGAAAGGTGAGAGAGATTTGACAGTTGGCAACTTTGTACTAGCCAACACTATGAGTTTCAGCATCACCCGAGATGGCATCGTAAAATGAAAATGGAGTGTGATCTCAAAAAATTGAGAGATTTTATTTTAGGTCTCCGCAACATGGTCCTGTAGGAACTAGAATTGCATCCATACCTCGCACGAGCTCTAAGATATGCCCCGTCAAAGATTGCAGCCCTATGGCATTTGGTGACCCTTAGGGACGTTCTGGTTTGGCGTGTCTGAGAAAATTTGAGCATTGAAGGGGATAGGGTTTACCTAGCCACCCAGAGCTAATGGAGTAGATAGTTCAATCCCATGACCCTTTTTCCACTAAGTTGCAAATTTGAGCAACTTTTACAACTTTCAACAATGCAACTTTGCACAAAAAGTGCATTTTTTACATTTTTCACTTGATTCCAATTCTATTACTTAGAAAAATTTTGAAAATAATAAAATAACTTATTTCCAAATGCTCACCCCTTTACCAATTTCCAAAATCCTGCAAAGTTGTCAACATTTTTGCAATTTTGCTTTGACAACTTTTGTAAATTTTTGCAATTTTTGACATCTTAACTCCTAGACACCTAAAACTTAACCTAATAACCCTAAGTAAATTTATAACCTTCTAAGAAACATAAAATTCTTTTGTTATGAAGCCAAGGACAAGTTTTGGTATGTTGGAGGCACCAGTGTACACTAGGTGCATGGTGAACAATGTGAGTGTTTAGAAGACAAACTAAAGATTTGGGTTATAACCTCTTAGACATGGTTGTAGGAAGATGTTACCAAGTCAGAGACCTCCTCTTGAAACCTAGTAGAGCCTGATTCCTTGGGTATAGTCACGGATATTGTGATCATTCATATACTTGAACAATTAACACCATGTTAGAAATAGTGTTGTGAAAAAGGACTACAAAATAGAGGGAAATGGCCATCAAATATGCATGATTTAAATAGCTACATTAAATATCCATTTTTACAAATCCTTTCTTTCTGAGTTGTATGATAACCCTTTCTTGATGAGTATTGAAAACTTCTCCCATTGTATCCTTGCTTTCCCCAGTTTGAAGTTTCTGGTTACATGCACACAATCATGACTTTACATCGCAAAGCATTCACATTCTAACAGTTTTCATGTTCTTTCATTACATTTTGATCTAAACAAAAAATTCTAAACTTTAACTTATTCAAACGACTAATCTAAAAATGGGTCCTATTAAAGAATCTAATATAAATTCAAATAATGTATCTAGATTCTAAACAAATCAAACATAAAATCTATGATTTAAACTAAATCTCGTCACTAACACATCATAACAATACAATCCACCTTAGTCATGTGGACAGTCTTGGGGAAGAGGTTGGAACATTGTATTTGGATCCAATTGATCACTCTTTCTCTCTCTCCCTCTTTCCCTATTCAATCTGATGAGCCAACTAGATCTTCTCGACATTTTAATTTCTCAAGTATTGCCTCGTGGTCTGACTTGCAAACTTTCCAAAGAATAATATTAGGTGGTTTTCATCCATATTTTATTAAGTGGACATTTGATGCAACAACAAGGTTTGAATAATGAAGAATCTTCCTCTCTATTTGCCAATCCTCGAATAACCACAAGTTAGGGTTCTTCATAGAATATCGTCTAAGCCATGTGCCGATTACAACCACCACACTGACATGGTACTCTAAACCTTCACCATCTATAACCGAGTGATCCAATTTTTGTTTGGCTTGGACACAATGACACAAATAATAATCTATCCCTTCTTCAGTGTCTTCAGGTGCAATAACAGCAAAAACATGGCCTATAGTGACAAATGTACAAAATGCGATCATTAATTCAGAAAATACTTAGATAAAAGTTATAAATTTACATATTGAAATTACAAAGATATATAAATATATATATTACTAGGTTGCACTAGATCTAACAAGTGGTCAAAGTCAATAGACAAATCCAACTCTACCATTTCCAGTGCTTGTGGGGGACGATAGGTGTCAATTGGGTCCAAAACCCGTATATCCCATTTGTCCACCCATTCAATCAACTCACAGTCATCCCAATTTTTCTCTGCACATGATGGACAATGGCATGCCATTTTTCATTTGTCAATACTCCATGAACCTGCATTAGAGCTTCTAAAAGAATGCAACTCACTGGATCCTGTTAGTGTGTAAGAATCTTAATATGGTGCAATGTTAGTATTATCTATCAACCAAAAAAATCTACGAACCATAGACTCACCTTCCTTACCTAGACCCATTGTAGTGTTACACCACTAGATGATGGATTTTGCATCTATCAAAATTGCTTCATCTTTGTACTTTAGTTCTTCATGAGCTAAGGCTCTTTTGATGCATGCACCTGCACCATCGTGCTCTCCCTTTCCATGACCAGCCTCTATGAAAATCCACATATATTGAATTCTACACATCCTTTTCATCCTGCTTAACCAATAGAACATTTGTGCATTCTTGAATTGAGATGTGTAATTGTCTAACCAAATAATGTGTTAACGATATGTGATGCCCTTGTTAGCCAAATCTCCATAAAATAGTTGAAAACAACCTTATACAAATTCTGTAGAATGTGATCGATCATCGCTAATGTAAAAATGGTACTCTCTCAAAATCTTCCTGTCATCCTCTGTACTTGTACATGAATGCATGAATGTTATGTGAACAAATATGGAAACCTGTTGAGAGGTATAATACTTTTCTTGCACCTCATTTTGTGGTTGTAGTGTGTAGTTCTCTGTGAAGTCAACAATCGAAACAATGCTATCTAGTGGAAACGTATCCTTACACAACTTGAATTGCAAATCCAACCATCGAGCTCTATGTGTATGCCTTGCATACTCATAAATAATCTTTTCACGAAAAATTTTCATGAACTCATACACTAGAATCTTTTCAATGACTAAATCACATCTTTTGCCCTATTTCCCATCTTTTAGAGCATATGTCACTGTCTTTAAATTTTCATAATCTACTATTTCATTTCCAATTGCATGTGTACTATCCATATGTTGACAAGTTGATAAAAGTTGCAAATAACCACAAAATAAGCATGTACCACCCAAGCATGATGTCTTATAAAATTATTGGCCATCCCCTATTTCACATAAAATGGTGGATATGAATTCACTTGAAAATCTTGGTGGCTCATTCATATCACAATCCTACAAAACAAACTTAGAATGCAAAAACACACATATATGCCTAAAAACATCAAAATGGTTAAAAATTCAATATGTACCTTACAACAACAAGTTGTGCATGTGTGATTTATCTTGACATAAAAAGGTTTACCCATCTCAAAAAATCTTTTACTTATTCGAATTTGAGGATACATACCAATAAATTTTGCAAAAAATTGTGTCTGAGTTGAGTCCAAAAAATGTTTCGCATGTGGGTTGCAATTTTGGCTACCAATCCTCCTTCTTACAACATCTCTTTGATTAGGGGAAACACGTGTGTTATTTTTTCAAAAAACTTTGATCAATGATTTCAAAGCTTCACTAATTTCTTTATCCTTTCGCAGTAGTCTACCACTAAATGTCCATAACTCACTTTTTGTTGGATCTTCCAATCTCTCATGCCTTAGCATGGCTCTCCTTAGAGTATCTCTACCAATTTTTAATTTTTTTTCTTGTCTTTCTCATGAGTCAAGCTTTCTTAATTTGGCTACTTACTATTGTCGACGTAAGTACTCGTCTTGTGATATTACTATCATTGGTGTGTGATTTAGAACCCACTTTGTCATAAGCACTCATTAGATTTTTTATAATTTTTTTTTCATTTGAATTGTCCATCATTCTTAGCCCAAGAATCTTCCTGATAGGCCTAAATTTAAAATTCCTCATCATTTCAACAAATAATTGACATTGACCTATAATATTTAATTCTTCAAAAAATAATCTTCACATACGATTAACTTTTCTTTGACAAGTACGCTTGCTAATCTTGTCAGGCATTGATTTCAAAATGTTAGTATCAATATCAATCAAATATTTTGGTTTTGTAAAGAAAATTCTAGAAGCTATTATAATCTCTTCAATTCCCTCAAAATTTTGAACATTAACATAAGGTTGAGTGTATTACGTACCTTGAACTGAAGATGATGTGCCTTGGCAATAAGATGCAAAAGATGGAATATCACCTACTTGATGTGGTAATGTTGTGCCTTCAACATGACATGATGGAGTGTGTATGTCATCGGATCTACAAATCAGTGTCTCATCAACATGAGAGGATAATATGACTTCAACATTGGAAGATAGTGTAGCGGACGATATGATTCCAACATTGGAAGATGGTGTAGCTTCACAATTCAATTGTCTTCTTGAGCATAACAGTCTCATTCGTTCTTTTTGTCTTTCCAATTCTTCCTCTTTGTTTCTTTGTACCGATGGTTCTTGATCCTCTTCGAAAGTCAATTCTTCACTATTGCTTTGCAATTTTTTTGGTTCACGTAGTAATTTCATTTTATCTCTTTTAATTGCCAAATCTCTCTCCCTATCTTCATTTGTTTGAGTTTTTGGTTTCTTCCTTGGCATGATGATGATTTCTACTTGTCAAAATATTCAAACATCTAAATTACTTGAAATGTGTAAATTACAAATTATTCAAATACATATAAAAATTATAATTATTTGAATGAATACACAATATATATCAAATGACTTGTCATATTTCTAACCATTTCAAAATAACATTTCATTCAAACATACAATTTTCAATGAATTCACTATATATTAAACAACATGTCAAATTATAATCAAATTTGTATCTATATATCAACAAACAATATTTAAAATAGATTGCACTAACCTTTTCTATACAAGGAATTTTCAAAAATTCTTCAAATCGCGTATCCAATGATTGAATTTGGTGTTTGCTAGCTTCAAAAAGTGTTGAAATAGTGTTTTCTATGTTGAAACCCATGATTTCTATCAGAATAATAGAGTGCACAATAGACCAAAAGCAGAGAATGGATGAATTGGGCCTCAAAGTTTCTTTTTGACCATTTTTAGGTGATTTCACATAGTGCGTATGCACTATAGTGCATATGCACTACTATGTGAAAACACATCACTCTCCATCCTCCCTACTCTCTATCCTCCCTACTCTCTCTCTCCCTACTCTCTCTCCCCTCTCCCATCCCCTACTCTCTCTCTCTCTCTCTCTCTCTCTCTCTCTCTCTCTCTCTCTCTCCCTCTCCCACCGCCTACTCTCTCTCCCTCTCTCACCATCTCTCCTCTCCCATCCCCTACTCTTTAGATCTCTCACACACACTCCCATCCTCCCTCTCCCACTTCCTACTATCTCTCTCTCTCTCTCCCATCCCCCTACTCTCTTCCATCGCCTACTCTCTCTCACACTCTCTCACATCTGCTTCTCTCTCTCTCTCTCTCTCTCTCTCTCTCTCTCTCTCTCTCTCTCTCTCTCTCTCTCTCTCCCATCCCCTAAACTCTCTCTTTTATAGATACACACTCCCATCCCCCTCTCTCTCTCCTCTCCCATCCCCTACTCTCTAGATCTCTCACACACTCCCATCCCCCCTCTCTCTCCCCCTCTCCCACTCCCTCTCCCATAGCCTATTGTCCCTCTCTCAAGTTCTCTCTCTCTCCCTCTCTACTCTCTCTCTCCCCCATCCCCTACTCTTACTCTCTCTCTCTCCAATCCCCAACTCTCTCTCACACTCTCTCCCATCCCCTACTCTCTCTCACACTCTCTCCCATCCTTTCACTCTCTCTCTCATCCTGTACTCTCTCTCACACTCTTTCCCATCCTTTCACTCTGTCTCTCCCATCCCATACTCTCTCTTTGCCACCCCCTACTCTCTCTCACACTCTCACACTCTCTCCCATCCCCTACTCTCTCTCTTTCATAGACACACACACACACACCCATCCCCCCTCTCTCTTCTCTCCCATCCCCTACTCTCTAGATTTTTCACACACACTCCATCCCCCTCTCTTTATCTCCCTCTCCCTACTCTCTCTCTCACTCTCTCCCATCCCCTTCTCTCTCTCTCTCTCTCTCTCTCTCTCTCTCTCTCTCTCTCTCTCTCTCTCTCTCTCTCTCTCTCTCTCTCTCTCTCCCATCCCTTACTCTCTCTCTCCCATCTCTTTCTCTCTCTCTACCACCTCCTACTCTCTCTCACATTCTCTCCCATCCCCTACTCTCTCTTACACACACTCTCATCCCCCCCTCTCTCCCTCTCCCACTCCCTCTCCCACCACCTAGTCTCTCTCTCTCTCTCTCTCTCTCTCTCTCTCTCTCTCTCTCTCGCTACTTTCTCTCTCTCCCCTCTCTCATCCCCTAAACTCTCTCTTTTATAGATACACACTCCCATCCCCCTCTCTCTCTCTCCCCTCTCCCATCCCTTACTCTTGAGATCTCTCACATGCACTCCCATCCCTCTCTCTCCTCTCCCACTCCCTCTCCCATTGTCTACTATCTCTCTCTCTCAAGTTCTCTATCTCCCTCTCTACTCTCTCTCTCCCATCCCCTACTCTTACTCTCTCTCTCCCATTCCCAACTCTCTCTCACACTCTCTCCCATCCTTTCACTCTATCTCTCCCATCCTGTACTCTCTCTATCACCCCCTACTCTCTCTCTCTCTCTTTGCCACCCCCTACTCTTTCTCTCACTCTCTCCCATCCTTTCACTCTATCAATCCCATCCCATACTCTCTCTCACACTCTCTCCCATCCCCTACTCTCTCTTTCACAGAGACACACACACTCCCATCCCCCTCTCTATCTCCCTCTCCCTACTCTCTCCCATCCCCTACTCTCTCTCACACTCTCTTCCATCCTTTACCCTCACTCTCTCCCTCTCCCACCACCTACTCTCTATCCTCCATCCCCTACTCTCTCTCTCTCCTCTCCCATGACCTAATCTCTCTCTTTCACAAACACACACTCTTATCCCCCCACTCTCTTCTCTCCCATCCCCTACTCTCTAGATCTATCACACACACTCCCATCCCCCCTATCTCTCTCCCTCTCCCTCTCCCACTCCCTCTCCTACTACCTACTCTCTCTCTCTCTCTCTCTCTCTCTCTCTCTCTCTCTCTCTCTCTCTCAAGTTCTCTCTCTCTCTCCCATCCCTTACTCTCACTCTCTCTCTCCCATCCGCTACTCTGTCTCACACTCTCCCATCCCGTACAAGATCTCTCTACCACCACCTACTCTCTCTTACACTCTCTCCCATCCCCTACTCTATGAAGCTCTTACACACATTCCCATTCCCCCTCTCTCTCTCTCCCTCTCCCATTGCCTTCTCTCTCTCTCTCTCTCTCTCTCTCTCTCCCCCATCCCCTACTCTCTCTCTCCCCTCTCCCATCCCCTACTCTCTCTTTCACAGACACACACACTCCCATCCCCCCTCTCTCTCTCCTCTCCCATCCCCTACTCTCTAGATTTGTCACACACACTCCCATCCCCCCTCTCTCTCCCTCTCCCACTCCCTCTTGCACTACCTACTATCTCTCTCTCTCTAAAGTAATCTCTCTCCCTCTCTATTTTCTCTCTCCCATCCCCTATTCTCACTCTCTCTCTTCCATCCCCTACTCTCTCACACACTCTCCCATCCCCTACTCTCTCTCTCTCTCTCTCTCTCATCCCCATCCCATACAAGCTCTCTCTGCCACCCCCTACTCTCTCTCAAACTCTCACACTCTCTCCCATCCCCTACTCTATCTCTCTTATACACATTCCCATTCCCCCCCCCTCTCTCTCTCTCTCTCTCTCTCTCTCTCTCTCTCTCTCTCTCTCTCTCTCGCACTCCCTCTCCCATCCCCTACTCTATCTCTCTTACACACTTCCATTCCCCCTCTCTCTCCCTCCCACTCCCTCTCCCACCGCCTACTATCTCTCTCTCCCATCCCCTACTCTCACTCGCTCTCTGCTACCCCTACTCTCTCTCACACTCTTACACTCTCTCCCATCCCCTACTTTCTCTCTTACACACATCCCATCCCCCCTCTCTCTCCCTCTCCCACTCCCTCTGCCATTACCTACTCTCTTTCTCTCCCATCCCCTACTCTCTCTATCTCTCTCTCCCCTCTCTCTTTCACACACACACACACACACACATCCCCCTCTCTCCTCCTCTCCTACTCCCTCTGCCATTGCCTACTCTTTCTCTCCCATCCCCTACTCTCTCTCTCTCTCTCTCCCCTCTCTCATTCCCTACTCTCTCTCTTTCACACACACACACCCATCCTCCCTCTCTCCTCTCCCATCCCCTACTTTGTCTCTCCCTCTCCCTCTCCCACTCCCACTCCACCGCCTACTCTCTCTCTCTCACTCTCACTCACTCTCTCTCTCACTCTCACTCTCTCCCTCTCTACTCTCTCTCTGCTACCTCCTACTCTCTCTCTCTTTCTCTCTTACACACATTTCCATCCCCCCTCTCCTACTCCTTCTCCCATCGCCTACTCTCTCTCCCATCCCCTACTCTCTCTCGAGCTACTCTGTCTCCCCCCTCTCCCATTCCCCACTCTCTCTCTTTCACACATATGCACTCCCATCCTCCTCTCTCTCACTCTCCCTCTCCCACTTCGTCTCTCACCACCTACTCTCTCTCCTCCCCATCCCCTACTCTCAATCTCTCTCTCCCAACCTATACTCTCTCCCACACTTCCTCTCTCTCCCATCCCCTACTTTCAATCTCTCTCCCCCATCTTGTACTCTCTCTTTGTCACCCTTACTCTCTCTCTCTCTCACTTCCTCTCTCTCCCATCCTATACTCTCTTTGCCACCCCTACTCTCTCACACTTCCTCTCTCTCCCATCTCGTACTCTCTCTTCCATCCCTACTCTTTCTCACTCCCTCTCTCCCATCCCGTACTCTCTCCCCTCTCCCATCCCCTACTTTCTCTCTATCTCTTTCTCTCTCTCTCACACACACACATAGCCATTCCCCGCTCCCCCAGCTCTCTCTTGTGCTTGCATTGCAATTTAGGACTCAATAGTGTGTGCGCCCTATAGTGCGCATGTGCTACTAAGAATTCAAATGGTTCTAATAGTGTGTGCACACTACTAAAAGCTTTGCATTAAAACCAAGCATAAGGCTTGGTTTTGCCTTGGAGTTCCAACTTAAAGGTTTGGAGTTTATAAACAGGTCTAAGACGTGTTTTCCAGCAAACATATAAAAAATGATTGATTTTTCTTATGTTCTCTCCTTCATGATTCCTTGTGGTTGGGTATCAATAAGATTAGGTTACATGGCATTATAGGTCTCTATGTTAGCTATCTAACCAAATAATTTATTTTTAATTTGAACTATTTCTAGCCTTTCATCTATCATTTCTTTTGAATGTATGTTCATTTTTTGTCAAAAACCACCATGTACTAATTGGGCTATAGATTTTAGCTCGTTCATCAAATTTTGTAACAACTTAGTTTTTTAGAAACTAGACTCCATTCTACACACTTTGAAAAAAATTTTTTTTGATTTAGATTAGTTTTTAATTATTTCTAGGGGGAGCACACAGATATTTCATGTTTTTGAGATGTGTCTAGTTAAAAAATTCATTAAAAAAAAATACACATTATAAAATTACCCAAAAAATCTAGGATAAACTACATAGTGTTAAGTAACTTTTGACTAGAGGGATTAAAGAATTTCAAAAAAAAAGTTAAAATTTTAGGGGGGGCACACTTTGTACTGTGTTATGTTTTTTTGGAATAAACAATACCACTTTTTGTGGCCCCCTTTTTTGAGGACCTAAAACTAAACCATTTTGAAAAAAAAATAGTAGTTTAGAAACTAGATTCAAAGAACTACGACTTTTGTTTTTGTCATATCTTAAAATTTTGAGTCTAACTATCTTCAAATTCTTGTTGAAGTTCAGAAATTGTTGATTTTAGGAAAAAGGTGTCCAATTATACCCCCTTTTGGCACCACAACTTGGTGCACTTACCCTTATATTTTAAATCAAGAATGGAAATTGATAGACTCTTTTCAAGAGGTCCACATATCCCACATAATATGTGAAGACAATCAAGTTACAGACATATTAGCAAATTAGGGATGTGACGGATTGCACACAGACTCATTATGCCCTAAAGATTATATTGATTCACAAGAGTAGCTAGGTATGTTGTTGAAAAAAGACATTGCTTCTACAATTTAGGAGATCAGGAATTAGTTAAGCAATTTTAGATTTTGTTTGTCTCCAGATCTGGAAAGTGATTGACTATTTAGATTTTTCAGCTATGGTTTGTAATTTCCAAGGAAGCCTAGCTATACCATTTAAATAGTTGGCTATGCTTGTAGCTTTTATTTTTATTTTCTCCTTGTAAAGGAATGAGGAAGCATTGTTTTCTTTCTAATTCTTTCCCAGTGGAGTTTTCGAACTAGTTATTAATAATATTAAATCTCAATGGCTCCATCCATTTTTTATTAAAAAAATATATATTTAGAGTTTATTATTAAAATAAAACTCCTACATAATTATCATTAAATTAAATAAATATAAATATTTTAAAAATAGAACTTTAATAAAATATTTTAAATATAATTCTTTTATTTAATTAACTTCTCAATTAATTAAATATAATTAAATATCAAATTTCTTTATTAAATTTTCATTAAATTATCTTTTAATTTGATTTAATTATAATAGAAAATCACAACAAACCCACAAAACCAAATATGACAACTCAACTAAAAGTCAAAGAACAAAGTCAAACTCCAAGGTCAAAGTCATGAATTCATGTCACTTGATGAATTTAGAAAGGTGAAACTAACTCAGATACTTGTCCTACTTTCTAGGAAAATTGGCTTAGGTTAGGATTTGGACTCAAGAGTTATCTCCCCACTTATACCATTCAAATACTATGATAGGGTATGCTCATCTTGGCAATTCAGGGAAGTCAATACCCAGTACCTATAATCTGCATAAAATGCACACATGTACAAACAAAATATTCTAAACTAAACAGATAATGGCAAGAAATGGTTCATTGTGTAGATCTCGACTAGCAGGTGACTACGACTCCCTTCCTCAACCACATCAGAAATGTCACACATAAAGAAAACATACACATACACCATACACATACAAGTATGGGGTAAATATGGACATAGAAACTGCATAAAAATCATTCATCTAACTAACATCATTCAATAACTAAAAGTTACTACATGAACATATATATCATCATTGAAACAATCATGAAATAATTGGAATAACTAGTACTAAAGTAAACATATATATTAACTTAATATGAAATACAATTAATCAATTTCTAATAACCCAACACCACTAATCCTAAACCATAATCATAGAATAGGTCTTAAAGAATCCAATAAAAAAAATCAGAAAAGTCAAGTAGGGGTAGGCATTGCAATAAGAATGGTGATATTGGGTCCTCTTGTCCGATGCATCTTGAAATGTTGAAAAAACCTTCTGGGGATCCATTAATGAGAAGAGCAATTTTGGGAGTTGAAATACAATTAAAAATAAGGTTTATCCATTGATAAGAAAAACCAAAAGCTTCTAAGGACTTGCATAAGAAAAGCCAATCTACTTTATCATATGCTTTGTGGATGTCTAGTTTCAAGAGCATGCAAACTTCTTTATTTGATTGTGTTTTGTGTGTACCTTCTTGTATTATAATGATGTCATCTAAAATGGGTCTTTTAGGCATAGACCCAGTTTGTTCTTCTGAGATGAGTTTATGTAATATTATTTTGATCTATTAGCGAGTGCTTTAAAAAGGATTTTGTAGATGGTGTTGCATAGCGCAATAGGTTGATAGTTGCTAAGTTCTTCATGGTTAGCCTTCTTAGGTATGTGAGCAAAGAAAGTATTAGTAATCTCAATTAATAATGATCCTGAATTTGTAGTTGCTTCAATTGCTTTCCATAATTGCTCACCAAAAATGTCCGAATATTTTTGGAAGAAAAAAGATTAAACTAAAAAATATTGTTTCATCTCTTCTTTTGTAAAAGCATTATTTAAATTTTTATTTTCTTCCATCGATATTACTTTTGGTATAGCTTTTAACATGGTTTTTGGTGCTCTTTGGTTGGAGTATTCAAAATTATTGAGAATGCTTTTAAAATAATCTACAAATATTTTTACTATCTGGTTTGGGTCTTCTATAATGTTTCCTTAGTCACCTTTGATTTTTTCTATTCTATTCATATTTCTTTTATTTATGGTGTTTTTGTGGAAATTTTTTGTATTCTGATCCCCATTTGTTAACCAATTTCTCTGGGTTTCTTTTTCCAAAAGATTTCTTCTTTTGATAATATAGATTCCTATTTTGTTTGCAATTATTTCTCTTTATCATACTTGATGTTGTCTAATCCTTCCTAATATTTTTTTCATTTAGTTTTTTCAGGTTTTCTTTTGTTTCTAATTTTTCTTTGAATATATTTTTGAAGTGGACATCATTCCATCTTAATATACTTTTCTCAAGTGTTTTTAACTTTGAAATGAAACCAAATATTTTTGAACCTTCAAAAGGCCCTTCAGACCACCATTATCTTATTAAAGATAGAAACTTTTCATCTTGAAACCACATTTTTTCACATTTGAAAGGATTTTTGGATGGTTCCTAATGCTCTGATATTTATAATTTGACCAGAAGGTGATCAAATCTCACATGTGGTAGGATATGTGATTGAACAACATGGTCAAATTCTCTAAGATTTCCTTGAAACGAGAATCTATCAAGTCTTTCTGCAATTTGACAAAAGTCCTTTCTTCTATTATTTCATGTAAATATCCCATTAGCTGATGCAAAATCTATCAGATTTTCTTTGGAAATCCATTGACTAAATTCTATCATAGCCCGTGAAACAATCTAAGAGCCTCCCTATTTTTCTGCTAAACTTGATATTGCATTGAAATCTCCTCCTATCAAGAAGTTCTTTGTAGGGTTATTGTTTATAAACAAACTAATATCATTCCACAACTCCCTCTTACTAGTTGTTTGGATTGGACCGTATACCTTTGTAAGCACAAAATTTAAATATTCTTTATAGCTTTTAATTTTACCACTCATCCAGTTATTTGCTAGTATCCAATTATTATATACAATTTTCCTGGGGTCCCATATGATTCCTATACCTCCTAATGCCCCTAAAGATTCTATAAATTCTCATTTCCAAATTCCTAGTTGTTATTTATTATTATATTAAATCTATTTTTATTTCTATTTAGTTTTTATTTATTTATTAAGTTTTATATAATATAATCATATTAAATTTAATCTTAATTTAATATTTTTAAAATGTGATTAATTTTTTTAAAATTAATTACTTAAGACTAGATTTAAATATTATTAAATATAAGATTATTTTCTTGTGATTAAACCGAGTAATCATTATTGTGAAACGATTATGAAATGAAAAATAGAATTTGACACAAATCAATCTTTATGAAATTATATCAAAAACTAAAATGATTGAATGACTACACTTGTTTTAAATGCATGTCGAGATGTTATGTTTTATCTAGTGATGGGATTTGAGAAAACCTAGTAGTTTGACCAAATGGGAATGTTTACCAGACGCTTGGGAAGTGATTATTTTATGTTGTTATGTGATGTTTTACTGTCATGATCGTTTCATTGTCAACCATTGTGACGTATTCACTTTTTTTTGTGGTATGGACCAGTTATGGGTATGTAAGCTATGTGTTGTGATTTTTGGTGATATAACCTTGGAGGTTGATCAATTATGTATTGGTGCTTTCCAGTTGCTTGTATAGGATTGATGTGATTATTGTGATTTTATGATATATGCTTTTATGAGCTTAGGGTGGGTTATCTATGTATATGTTGGGAAGTGGCTTGTAATGGAGGTCAGAGCCCTAAAGAGGCTGCTTGGGTAAGCCATTGTATGATATATTAATAAGTGATAATATTTTCATTAATAGGGTTAAAATGAATTAGCAAGAGCTAGTGTGTAACCTCACTCATGCCTCGAGTGCTAGTATACACTAGGATGGGAGTAGAGAGGATGCTTAGTTGCAACCTTGCCTTGTTAGCATGCCTTGTCTATAAGAAATGATAGTGGCGCCACATAGAGTCACTAGGGGGTACAGGTCCTGAGAGACTGCTAGGGTAACCTTAGAGTTGACTCATGTGATGACACTTGCCCACTTGCATATTAGGTTTCCTATGTGTCTTTGTTGCCTCTTGGATTAGATGTTACTTGTGTACTTAGTGCCTTTGAGATAGATTGCTATCAAGATTCCTTAACCTAGATTCTTGTTATGACTTTTGGATTGTTATTAGTTTGAGGCTTGAGATTACCTCCTTAGCACAATGGGAATGAGCCATTTAGGTTCCATGAGGTCGGGTGGTAGTGTTTCTTATACCATTGAGATCCAACAACTGGATGCCAATGCTGGATGTACCTATGTAGTTGTTCTATTCTTCTAACGTTGTGATTATGTTTTAGATAATCATATTCTGGTATATTGTACTTTGATTATTTGAGATTCTATGGAATGTTGTATCTTATCATGATGTATATTCTTATAGCATTTCATACCCTATGACGTGTGTAGAGGACGAGTATGCATTTTGGTTATGCCATGTGACATCTTATGTAATTGTATATTCTTTTATGTGATTATGTACCTATGGTTATTCTATGACATGGACTTTGTTTACTTATCACATTTAATCTTATTAAAACTTATGTGTGTGATTCCATGTTATGGAACCCTTGAGAGATGTAACTGTTATTGTATTCCTTATGTATGTATACAAGTTATTATTTCCGCTGTGTTATCTCTTGATTGTTTAAATTTAAAAAAAATGTTAAGCAACCTTAGTAACATTGTAGATTAATTTCTCTTAGGTTCCCTAACAGAATGTTACACATTATACACGAGATGAAGACAACACAAAATCAAAACAATGACATATATTACTCACACTACTACCTTATATATATGTGTGTACACACACATATATATCTATATCTATATATACACACACAAATTATTATATATGTATACGCACACAAATTATTCTACTACCCAAAGACATGTCATATCAAATAAAATATAACTTCTTGTAATTAAAAGCTATACAATTATAAACCTACATAAATCCAATATAAAATAAAAATAATAACAATAAAATAAATGTAGACATAAAATCGATATATTTTAAGCTCTCAACATCAGCTGCCCAAATAATACAACTGCTGATCCAGACACAGTTTGAGTAGAAGCATTTCCTTAATCTTGTTCTTGCCACGAGTTCTACTCACCTTCACAAGATCATAGCGTGACTGTGACGTAAATCAACAGACATGTTTTTAGTTTCTTGTCAATTCCAAAACAATCCATTTCAAAACCAGTTTCTTGGGATGATGATGTTTACAAGCATACGAAGGTTCACAAACTTGCTAATGTCAGATCTAGCCGCACAACAAACTTAAAATCTACATTAAAAGAAGCTTTTTTTTGTCAAATAAAATTTTATCGTAGGAAGACCACCTTCTGTAACACGAAGCTTTCTGTAATTTTCAGATTAGATTCTGAGAAGGAAGCATAATTGGTTTTGGTGGGTATAATTAGATGCTAACATGTAAAGCAGAAAATGATCAAAGATCACGAATAGTCTTTTGCAAAACTAAAGGAAAATTCCCACATTCTTGGCGTCGTCGGCAAGGCATTAAAGCTAAGTGACATCAAGTAAGTAGATTCTGATTACATATAGAGACTTCAAAGATATTTTTGTGGAAAAAGTGTCATAAACACATCTGCAAATTTGCTTTTATGTAGTTTGAAGTTTCTTTAAAAGCCCCAATTAGGGAATTGGACATGAAAGCATAGAACAATGGCAGTCAATCTCTACTATGATCGTTGCTTTGGCCCATTGATAAGTTTGCTCCAAAAGCTGTTTGGGTTTCATGAACCAGTAGAAGAGGAGATAATCAAAGGCTTCGTTGTTCTCCAAAATAAAAATGTTTTGGATTTTAATGATTTCCATGCAGGAGTGGAGGACAGTTTCATGGAGTTGCTAGGAAAAAGAGTCTCTTTACAGCTTATCAGTACTACTTCTATGGATCCAAGTAATACCCAATTCTTCTCCTCCCTCTTTTCAATTTTCTGATATAATTAGTCACAAGTTAAAATGTGATGTAATTCTATTGAAACTGAATGTGACAGGTAGTAGAAGTGGAAAACTTGGGAAGGCGGCATTCATACAGAAATGGATATCTACTGGACAATATATGGTGAGTGGGGAGAGCAAGTACCAAGTTGATTTCATGTGGGACTTCAGCTTTGGGACTCCTGGAGCTTTCCTTATCAGGAATTTTCATCACCATGAGTTTTTCCTCAAGTCGTTGACAGTTGAAATTCCTGAACAAGGGAATGTTCATTTCGTCTGCAACTCTTGGGTTTATCCTGTTAGTAAATGCAAGACAGATCGAATTTTCTTCTCTAATAAGGTATGCCTTAAAACTTGTATTTTATGAAATTTAGTCCTAAAATGATAATGCTGATTAACACAGCATTTCTGTTGTGCATTGATTGAGAAGACAAAGGAAAACAGTCAATTATCATGGAAGATGAGTTCTTGTGTCAATTATCACAAGAGGTTGGTTCTTGTGAACCACTATCATGAAACAGGGGTCAATGAGTTTGACTTGAAAATCACACAGTTGAATCCTGATAACAATGTCATAATTTTACTTGCTGTAAAAAATATCTCCTACTTATTAGTCAGTTATCCGTTTGTTTATTTAATTTCTCTATAAGCCTTCAATTCAAATGCATTCTCTACAGCTTTAAATGTATTTCATGACGTCGCTCCATTGCTATAAAATTATACCCTAGATTGGCTCTGCTCATTGCTGCATCTTCCAAGAAGAGAATTAAAGTCCGAGTTGGCAGGGAAACCTAATGAGATTGTTTTAGCATGATGGAAGATGATCATTGTCAGCATTTAGATGCATTTGTGTTTATCTTTTTGAATCAATGTTTCATATTATATTACATGATCTATTATTAGAAGAAACATAGCTGAATTCAGAAACATTCAATGATGATGCAAATGATTTTGGAACTGATTGTGTGTTGATTTTTTCATCATGTCCAATCACACAACCCTATCCATACCGATGATGAATCATGTAGTGTGATATGAAATGTTAAAAAAACTGACACAATCAGTTGTAGAATCATTCACATCATATTCATAGATTGTAGAAATTTGATAAATCATATATTCAATGATCATTAACATTGACTGCAGAAACTTGATGTCTTTAATTGATGTTGGAAGATGTGTTTCTTACTATGTGAAGTTACTGTTACTGCTTATTATGGCCAGAAGCAATAGGGAGCTTAAGAGTTTGAGCCAACATCGAGTTAGAAATGCTAAATACTGTCAACTAGGTAGGTTACAATGGGACTAGGCTGATTTCGAAGTAAATTTTGCTCATCATTGTTGTGTGGCATTTCTTGGCCTACTTAAGTTTTCCTTTTTGGTTATGACCCAAATGGTTTATACACCCTGATAACACTGCATAAGCCAATCTACAAAAAAAATAGGCTCTGTTTTCTTGGATTCGGAAAAACAATATTCAATGCCCTTGACCTTGATTTTCATCTTTAAATGTCTTTGATCCCACTCTTCCATTTTCATCTCTCTGAAGTAATGCCATTGCAGAGCTATCTACCATCTGATACACCTCTGACCCTCCAACCGCTGAGAAACAAAGAGCTTCAAAGCCTAAGAGGAAATGGAACAGGAAAGATGGAAGAATGGGACAGAATTTATGATTACGATGTTTACAATGATCTTGGAGATCCAGACAAAGGAGAGGACTATAAACGCCCGATATTAGGAGGATCTAAAGAATTCCCATATCCACGAAGGGGAAGAACCGGTCGTCATCCCAATAGAAGTGGTTCGTATCAGCTCTAAATCTTATGCATTACTTAGTTTGCATTTAGCCTTCATTATTTGAAGAAACTGATAATACTGATCATGATGATTGACAGATCCAGCTACAGAAAGCAGATTATTTTCCCTGAACCTAGACATATATGTTCCTCGAGATGAACGGTTTGGGCGGCTTAAAATGTCTGATTTCTTAGCCTACGGACTAAAGAGTCTGGTCCAGTTTTTAGTGCCTGAAATCCAGGCACTGTTTGATTCCACTCCAAATGAATTCGACTCTTTTGAAGATGTTAGGAAGCTGTACACAGATGGAATACCATTGCCTTTGAAATCTGTTCAGGAGCCTGCAAACAAATTCAGTCGTCTGGAGTTCATCAAGGAATTTTTCAGCCCAGAAGCCGAGAGTTTGCTCAAGTACCCTTATCCGAAGGTCATAGCCAGTGAGTCACATTTTCTCGCTTGTCATTATATTGTGTAGAAAAACTAGAAGAATTAGTTTTGAGGGCAGAATTTGTTCGATACAGCTGACGAATTCGCATGGAGAAAAGATGAAGAATTTGCTCGGCAGATGCTCTCTGGCGTCAATCCTCTGCATATCAGGCGTCTCCAAGTAATTAACATTCGTCAATTTGCTAGTATAATTCTGATGCTCAAGTTCTGAGTAAAATCATTTGCCAATAAGATATGGATGATGACGGATTCCAAAGCCGATATATCGATTTAAAAAATCTCTGCACAGTTCTGCCACAAAGCTTTTCAAATACAATAAAAGCTTTCCATTCGATTTTTCTATTTTCCTTCACTGCTCATTGGAAAGCATAAAGCTTTCCCCAGCTAGTGCTGTTTCGTTAGATTCTTTACTGATATAGTTGGACATTGATGATCTTTATTTCTTTTCAAGTTTTACTGAATATATTGATAATTGCATGAAGTGGCTAAATAACGCTTGAATGGGACTGTGTAAATGCACTCCAAGCTCTCGGGATTCCGGGAATGAATCTGTTTGAACAATTTTGCATTGGTGAGCTTTGCCTTGCTCTGATATATCAATCCTTCCGATTTGCAGAGTTTTCCCACAAGAAGCAAATTAGACCCAGGATTATATGGTCCACAAGAAAGCTATATCACTGCTGCACATATAGAGAAGAACCTTGATGGCCTTACATTGGAGAAAGTACACGTTTTCTCTGTTACAATTTGCTGATGATTGGTTAGATTGTCATTCTTTTGAGATATTTGGTAACATTGATCTTTGCTTATAATTTCTTAGGCCCTTGAGGAAAACAAACTGTTCATATTAGATCATCACGACACCTTCATGCCATATCTGAACCGGATAAATGCTCTGTCAACAAAGGTCTATGCTTCTCGCACAATTTTGTTCCTCCGCAAGGATGACATTTTGAAGCCAGTTGCCATAGAACTGAGTCTGCCATCAGGGTCGAGAAGGGTGTTTACTCCTGCAGAGGAAGGGGTTTCTGGAGCGCTCTGGCAGCTCGCTAAAGCTCATGTCACTGTTAACGATTCTGGATACCACGAATTGATCAGCCACTGGTGAGCACATTCATCCAATTTTAGGTTTTCCTGAAATCACGGGAACATAGAGAGATATATCAATGTTACAAAAGGATTTGTTAGCAGCTATCTTGGGCCTTGCCAAGAGAAATTGATTCAACGTGTTTGTTGATGGTAGATTCTCCTGGATTTTTATTGTTTTGCTGGCGATCTCATTCATTGAAGAAGAGATCCAGAATCTTGATTTGGGGGTTTGTTGTTTTGGGTTTTCAGGCTGAGGACACACGCAGTCATAGAACCATTTATAATCGCCACAAACAGAAACCTGAGCGCCCTGCATCCCCTTCATAAGCTACTAGCCCCACATTTTCGTGACACAATGAACATCAATGCTCTGGCTCGCCATATTCTCATAAATGCGGGAGGAATAC
Source organism: Cupressus sempervirens (assembly GCA_028749045.1). Taxonomy (NCBI): domain Eukaryota; kingdom Viridiplantae; phylum Streptophyta; class Pinopsida; order Cupressales; family Cupressaceae; genus Cupressus; species Cupressus sempervirens. Next base: position 555,271,411 of record CM053786.1, on the reverse strand, counting down.
TTGAAAGAACGGTGTTTCCACAAAAGTATGCCATGGAAATGTCTGCTGTTGTTTACAAAAACTGGAGATTTGACGATGAAAGCTTGCCTGCTGATCTTCTTAAAAGGTACCAAGTTACTAAGTTCTGTGTATTTCAGTTGATGTGACATATATATTTAATTTCCTGATCCATAGAATTTGGGATGAAACAGGGGAATGGCAGTGGAAGATAAATCAATGCCCCATGGGCTGAGGCTGATCATCCAAGACTACCCTTATGCTGTGGATGGATTAGATATATGGTCAGCAATACAGAAATGGGTTGGGAAATATGTGTCCATCTACTACAACGACAATGATGAACTTGTAAGAGGTGACACAGAGCTTCAGGCATGGTGGGATGAAGTTCGAAATGTTGGTCATGGAGACAAAAAGGATGAATCTTGGTGGTACAAGATGGATAGTGTTGCAGAGCTTGAAAAGGCATTAACAACAATCATATGGATTGCTTCGGCTCTTCATGCAGCAACCAATTTTGGGCAGTATGCATATTCAGGGTACATGCCCAACAGGCCAGCTGTCGGCAGAAGGTTCATCCCGGAGGAAGGATCTCAAGATTTTGCAGAGCTTGCTAAGAATCCAGACAAGTTTTTCTTGAAAACTGTTTCCAGTCAATTCCAGACTACCGTGGGCATTGGGTTGATAGAGATATTGTCTAGACATCCTACAGACGAAGTGTATCTGGGGCAGAGAGAAACAGAGGATTGGACTGATGATAAGCGGGTAATGGAAGCGTTTGAGAGCTTCAGTAGGGAGTTGAGAGAAATAGAGGAGAAAATAAACAAGAGGAATGGAGATGGAAGACTGAAGAACAGGTCAGGGCCTGTAAAGGTGCCATATACATTGATGTATCCAAGTACTTCAGATTTTAGCAGACAGGGAGGATTAACTGGCCGAGGAATTCCAAATAGCGTCTCCATTTAGCAGAGCAGTTCCAAAGACAAACAAACCATGTTTCAAAAATGAAGTGCAATTGATTTGAAAAATGATTTTGAAATGTAATTAGAGATGTGGGTTATGTTTCAGGGCCATCAAACTTTTTATTTTACTAGCCATATACATACTTTCTTCTGGATTTCCTTTTTTTTCAACAAAAATCAGTGTCTCAATTTGTAATGCGAAAAATCAGTTTAGGAGAATAGTCTTGTAGGAACAGGGGAAATTAGCTCAATTTTGAAGAGATTTGGGAAAGCATATATTCAGATTACCAAACATTTTCAATGGGGATGACGCCTCTTTAAAGTACAAGAATATCACGAAAAGATGTGGTGAGGAAATACCTTACGTCTCACAGTTGGAAAAGAAAATCAACATAATGACGTATCCCGACGACAAAAGAATGGTATCTAAATCTTTTTTATGTAAAATAAAATTTGTGCAAATAATACACTAGTGACTAAATAAGACTTAATTATAAAGTCAATATGGTGGAGATAAAGAAAGACTTCATAGAGTTTTGGAATATGGTGGAGATAAAGAAAGACTTCATAGAGTTTTGGAAAGGGCATTTTTCTAATTATTAATAAATAAAAATTAAGGGGGTGATGAGGAATCTAAGATTTGAGTTTTTTTTTTTAAAATAAATAAGGGGTTTAAGTTCATCGATTTATATTTACTAACAATCACACCTTAGTGTACAATGGGTACATCATAGATGTATGGTAGGTCAACTAAGTATTTGTCCCTTTGTTGGTCTCTCGATATCGTCCTGTCTTGATCTTCTTATCTCTTTACTAATCTATCTCACCATTGATGTCTCTTTCTATCATATCCTCTCTATCTCTCCCTCTTTATCTCGCTGGATCTATTTCTATGTTTACGTTTTTATCTCTCTTTATATGTATATCTTTTTTCCCATCTTCTCTCTTTATATTGATAGCTATCTATATCTTCCTCTTTCCCTTTCATATCTAAACAAATCTCCCTTTCTATCTATCCATCTCTTTCCATCAACCCCTTTCATATACCTTTAAATCTCTACATCTTTGTTTTTCTCCCACCACATCTCCAGATATATATATATATATATATATATATATATATATATGTATGTATGTATGTATGTATGTATGTATGTATGTATGTATGTATGTATGTATGTATGTATGTATGGTTCTCTCTCCATCTCTCTATCCCTAATATATCCCCTCATTTAAATGGTCATATATCTTCTCTCTTCATATAAATCCTCATCTATGTCTCTTTCTTCCTCCCTCCATCTATTTCCCCTATTTTTGTCTCCCACTCTTTATCGAGCTCCCAATCTTCATATCTATTTGAATATATGTAATTATCTATGTTTGATGTCTCTATATCTATCTTTTTTATTTCACCCCTCCTACTCTCCCTATATATCTCCTTATCTTTTTATCTCTTTACTAATCCATCTCAATATCTATATATTTCTATGTATCCCTCATCCTTCTTATCTTTTGATCTTTTCATCTCTATCTTCCCAACTCTCTTTATGTCTACCATGTCTTGTACCACTCTCTCTATCTCCCCATCTTCTCTTTCTTTCTCTCTCCCCCTCTATTTTTCCTCTCTATATTCTTGAAACCTCTCTCTCTCTCTCTCTCTCTCTCTCTCTCTCTCTCTCTCTCTCTCTCTCTCTCTCTCTCCATTCATTCATATGCCCCTCTCATTATTTCCTCATCTATCTATACCCACTTTTTAAATCTACTTTTATCTGTCTATCCCTTCACCTATTAAATGTTATCAAGTAAAAAGTTGATTAACAATTTTGACTTGTTTTACAATTTATACTCTATTGGTTAGAATTGAAATAAACCTAACTCATCTTCTATTGAAATTTTATAAAATTTCCAAATTGATTGCCCTATTAGAGAAGAATTACTTTATATAACAATTAGAGTTGATCACCCAACTCAAGAATAAAAATCAATAGATCTTGCTTCTAATGGTTCTTTTTAATAATAAATTTTCAAAGAAAATTTTCCTCTAACAAACCAAAAATGTAGTATGTTGTGATAAGGGTGTCATTATGCCATTTGATTTATGCATATGGGCTACCTCATCCAATCATCGATGAGTTCTGAAGATTTTCTATAGAAAATAGGAATGTGGATATATTATTTATAATTGCCTAGATTGAAGAGATGAAATGATCTACTACTCACTTTGATTAACCCCTTCATTTTTCAATGAAGCATTGGCATGATCTACAAATATTATTTTGAGGAGATTTCCAAAAAAGAATTGGAATACATCACACTTTGTTAATGTAGAGGAAAAATGTGTGTGTGAAGGATTATATATTTTTAGAGAGACTTGAAGCTCACAGTAGAGCCTCATGTCATAGGCACCCTACAAAACTTTGCAACTCAAGTAGTACAAAGATTACAATGTACTTCTTTGTTATCTTATTAGTAGTTCTTTGGTTCTAAGCCATCCAAATGAACATAATAGGCTTTTGAGCCTTAGGAAAAAAGAAGAGAAGGGAAATCCTTTCAAATGAAGGTCACAAATTTTATTCTGGACTACATACCTATTACTAGTGGGCACACTACTATATTGTAATTGTGTTGTATATTAACTATGGTTGCATGGGGTATTTTGCAAAGTTGAAAGAGAAGGGCATGAATGTTGTTGGTTCCATTGAAAATTGTAATTGATCAACAAGGAAGGATTTTCATATCCATAGGAGTAATGGGGAGGAAATTGGAGCATACAAGTGAGTTATCTCAACTCCAAACAACTACTAAGTAGTAATACCCAAGAAAGCTCAAAATAGCCACCATCTCATGAATGACCAAGCACCACCAATTGATAGAGACTTTCAATATTGAAGCCCTACTACAATTGAAATTATGTTGGAAAGTTTCTATCATGAAGGAGAATGTGTCACATTTATCTTAACAAAAAAAGTTGGTTTTAATTGAAAAGTCATCAATTACTTACTCATAATTTCTCCCAGATGGCACTTGAATGGATTGTGGATAGATTGATACTTGTCAAATATTTTGAATAAGAGAGGAAAAATGAACTCCAAGCTTCATGCAACTATTGTAAATTTTACTTTCCAATTAAGCATGGTAGCATTCCATCATGCATCTTTCGTCATCATACGTGCAACAAAAGTGGTGTTGATGGGAGAAAGCATAATGCCTTTTTAACTACACTGGTCAATTCATTTGAAGGATTATGGAGTCCTAGATTACCACCTATTTCATTGTTTCTAATCTATGTAAGAGGTTTTTCGAGAAAGGGAAAAGAAGTAGAAATATATGTATAATTTGACCTTTAATAAGGGAAAAGAGGCTCATGGTAAGTGTGCTAGTCAATAGATTAGTATAATTTATGTGTTGAAATTATAGCCATTTCATTTTAATGCTTCACAATTTAGGGCTTGTTGGTTTGTTTGTGTGTTATGAAATGTCTATCACCCCTAACGCAGTGCATTTAATCATATTTTGCAATGTTCAAATTTATTCACCTTGACAATAATCCTGGTCTAGATTCAAAGACAAAGATTTCATCTTTCCATAACTTTCTCTATAACTATCTTCCTATTTTAATAGCTCTCTCTATAAATCAAATATCATTTATTTCTTATTTATAGATGTGATCCAATATATAAACACTATTGTTAGACTTCATTACTACCAACACAACATTGGTTTCTTAAATAAATTCAAAGACTAGATTTTTAATAAACACTATTATTAGACTTCATTACTACTAATAAAATATTGGTTTCTTAAATACATTCAAACATTTTTTATAAACACTATTATTAGACTTCATCACTACCAACACAATATTGGTTTCTTAATTACATTAGTTCCTTTTGACTACATTTTTTTATGTTGTACCTTTCAAACCTTGATACTATTAGTTTTAATTGCATAATCTGAATTAATATTTTGCACATATTAACTATAAAAGAGTTGGGGAAACAATTAAGAGAGATAAGGGAGACATAAGAGAGATTGGAGTGTCAGAGAATTATAAATGAAATCAATTCAAATAGCTTCTAACTATTTTTAATTAAGAAAATGTTAAAATAAATTTCAAGCCTAATTTTGTAACTATATATAAACTAAATAAATGTAGAGAAAGTTATGGATAGAAGCAAATATAAAGAAGAGTGAAAAGGAAGTACATGTATAAATAGAGATACATATACAAAGTAGTATATATGGAGTGAATGAGAGATAGATACATATAGATAGAGATATATGGAGAGAAGAGATGAGACAATTAAAAGGGAAATACAAGAGAGATAGAGTGACCAAAAAAGGAGGGAGGGAATGACATTAATAGTTAGATATAGAGAGAGATACATGCAGATATAGAGTGATGATTGAAAGAGATAGAGAGGTAGATAAAGTTAGAGAGATGCTTAGAGAAATATAGAGAGGTAGATAGAGATAGACATATATGTCTAGAAAAATGTAGAGAGGTAGATATAGCAAAATAAAACTTAGATAAGAGAAGTCTTGAAAAATACATTGAAAAATAATTCTATTTTTAAATAATCTATAAAATTCAAATGTTTATAAATATATGATTTTCTCAAAAAACGTTTCATTATATTTTATTTTTCCTATTTAATATTTTTATTAAGAGTACCAGAGATAGAGAGAGTAAGATAAACAATCTTGTTGACCAACTCATTTGATTTAACTCATCAATTTGTGGCACACAACCATTCTGGAATAGTGATGAATCATTTGTTTATTTATATTGTGCATATAGGAACTTTGTTTATATTTTGTTTATTGGTTTATGTTAATATTTAAAAATTAAATTTAAAAATATAGATAATGATAATAATGTCTATAAAATTTATTCATAAAATAGTTAAATATACTTTTTATTTATAATTTATTAAAAAAAACAAATTTTTTATATATAAAATAAATTTGTACATTTTTTAAATTTATATTGAATATTATAGATAACTAAAAAAAAATATTGATTGATCTTATTATTATTTATTTAAAAATAAAGTAGGCTTTAAATATAACAATACATTGAAATTGAATTGGAAGATAAATATTTAATATATAAACAATAATTGAAATGTTTAAAGAACAAATGAAGTAACTTTGTTTTTAAGATTTTGACAAAGAATAGATTTTAAACTTGCATTTTGACAACAAAAAATGTAATACTATTTAAATATTTAATAATTTGAATAATATTAGATTTTTATTAGTATTGTAGTTTAAAAGAAAAATATTTATATTTAATAAATCAAAATTTAAAAACTAAATCCACATAGAAAAATTAAGATACAACATTTTTTATACGCATTTTATTGAACAAATAGTGTTCCTCGTTCATACATCGACATTTCATATAAGATCTATAAGTAACTTTGATAAAGCTAAGAGGAAGATAGACAGGTATAATTTCTTCAGCACATAGTTGAAGTGGAGGCCTGGTGTTGACAATTGTGAATCATTATTATTGGTTGGTGGGGACACAAGTCTTAACATCTGCATTGATTTGGATCTGCTTTAGGCAGCGATTGTGATTGGCAAACCATTTGCTTGACCTCTTAACATTTACATAGACTTTGATTTGCTTTCCGCACTAGCTTTGATTGTTAAACCATCTATTTGACCATGCCATGATTATCTTACTATTGTATTACAAATTTCCAAACATTTTTCGTGCTAGAGGAACTGCCTTTATCTCGATCTATGTTATGATCACTTCTCTTATTTCTCAACCTTTTTTTTCCTACGCAATTTCTCCTCTGCTTTTAGGGGTTGTTTGGCAATGAGAATACAAGTGGAATAGGCATATGTATATTCTTAAAATTTTGAATTCTCTGTTTGGATGCACCAAATTAGAATTGAAATAGGAATGAAATTGGAATACATATTTCAATTTTGGCCCAAAAATGAGGATTTGTTATTCCACCTAAATGGGTGGAATAGGAATACATATTCCTATTCCATTTTATTTTATTTTAGAAAACATAAATGTTTGAGTTCGTGTATTCTGCATCAAATTTTGGGTGAACCAAACAAGAATAGAAATACATAACCCCATTTTCTATTTGAGAATAAGTATTCCAAAATAGGTATTCCTATTCCCATTTTAATATTCTTGCAGCCAAACATGCCCTTAAGGCATGTACATATGCCTCATCCATGGTAGCTAACTTGACTAAGGTTAGCCCATCTTGCAGTTGAAACTTTAATCCATTGAAATACCTAGTTGTGGCTTAGTCATCATCCTCTTGAATATTAGTCTGTATATGAAGCCTCAATGTGAATTGGTGCATTGATCTATGTTGTTGCACATTTGATTGACCCTGTTGTATGATCACATGACATAATATTCATTTGATCACATGACACAATATGTATAATGTGAATTGGTACATTGATCTATGTTGTTGCACATTTGATTGACCCTGTTTGTTCTTATAATTTGGGTCTTGACCTATCTGTTCGTAATACATTTCCTTTTTCTTACAAATTAATGATTGAATAAGTTGATTTCTGACTAGTGACAAGAAAAATTAATGATTGAATAAGTTGACTTGTGACTAGCGATGTTATACATATATAGGATAGTAGCTCTGGTTTAAAATTAATGTGAAGTGTAGTAAGAGTGTTGGATGATTAGTAGATTAAAATAAATTTAGAGAATCAACTAGGGAAACTAGTGTTTGTTTGTGGTTTCACAATTGGAGAAATGACCATCTATGGAAGAGGTGGTGGATGTATTGATCTTATTGCAATTGTATATTGACAATAGTTGTGTAATATTTGCTAGAAGGCCAACACGATGATAATACAATGATCTTACTTCCATTATGTGTTCTTTATTGCAAGTTTGTTTGGGTGTTTTTGGTTTAATATAGTTGCAAGATTAGAAATCTCCTCTGAAGATTCTCTTTCCTTGACTACGTTAGTTTCCTACAAAGAAAATGAAGCCTCAAAGCAAGAAGTTCAAATCTAATAGAAGCACTCTTCAAAGTAATGAAAATGAGTCAATATCTATTGGTTTAGGAAGCAAATTAAAGCCTTACATCAAGTTTTCAGATGCCCATGTAGTGATGATTATCATTACCTTCATTATGTTCAAAAGTGGCACACACATTAGGACTCAAGAGAAGCAACATTCTCTTTCACTATCATAGACAACAAGATACAAGACATGTCTTTGTAACAATTATAGAGATTTTGGAGGATGCATGTATGGAGATAAGTGCCCATTTACCCATTGACAAAAGGAATTAAGAAAAGAAAATGTTCTTCCAAATGAGGTACCGAGGTAAAAGCACAAACTTGTGTCACCCTTTTGTAAAGGAAAAGGCTAACAAAAGTATAACTATTCACGTTCAATGACATAAAATTGGTATTATTATTTTGAATTTGAGAATGAAGTAAACTAATGAAATGTGTAGAAATGGATGAAGTTTATGATTATAATTTTTAATAATTATTTGAAATAAGAATTGATATATTTTCTTAATTTTTGTAGATTATTTTTTAGTTGCAAAAAAAGGTTGAAAATTAGGGGTCTAGTTCCCACCACAAAACTATATGGAAATAAACTTATTTCCCTTTGTTATAGATAACATATATAGCTTGAACAATAAAAAATAAAAATTGTCTTTAGACCTATATTTTCTCTTTTATAATGATTCAAATTTCAACTCACCTAAAATCAATAGTTTTTATCTCCCACCATATTTTTCAAAACAAATCTATTCTAACTAGGAGAAAACTTATACATTCTAGAAGAGGATTCTCTCCTCTAGAATGTCATATAATTTTAATTTTTTTATATGATTTAACATTTTTTTCTTTCTCAAAACCATCATCTTTTCGAGTGTTAAAATACATACTTGTAGAATTTTGTAATTATAATATACTATATCTAATTAAAACACTATAAAATCTATATGATAATATTCTTGACTCTTAGCTCTATAAAATGGTGTTTATATGTTATAGAAAAAATCTCATAAAAAATAATAAGAGTTATTGAAATGCCACTTTTTTGAAATAATTGTATTTATTTAGTAATTGGACATGAACTAATATAAAACATGCATTTAATAGAAATTTTCAATTGGCAAAGTGTGAGACCATATATAACTTAGCTTGAATGAATTTATCTAGATCATATGTTTGAACAAAATTGATTTTTAGATATAAATACTCAAGTTTAGTCATTCTAATAAGTCGGCCTGAAAGGTGACATAGCTTTGTACTTTTACCTACCACCATTTGGGATGGCTACTGCTACTCCAAACTTGTGTGTTGGCTCTAAAGAAAAACTAGACTACAAAACACACTTTTGTAATAGTTAAACAAGTTTTGAAGGATTCAAGTATGGAGACAAGTGTCATTTTGCCTTTTTTTTTTAATTGAACATGATATTAATTTTTTGTATCTAACAAATCATTTTTATAGACAACATCAAGAATCCTTTACTATTATCGTATAACCAATACAACTATCTTCTTTAATAAATATATTTATTTTGATTCAATTAAGATATTTATTTCAATTTAATTATCAAATTTCAATATAATTATAAAATTATATTTTAATTAATTATAAACTTATTATTTTTACAAAATCTTCTCTTAATTAAATTGTGTACACTTTTCAATCCAAATTTAAAGATCATAAGAGATCCATCATCAAAAAGATCAAAATTTATCATTTAACTTTTAAAATCTAACTAAATTCAATTATAAAAATTCCACTATTACAATTATTGCCAATAGGCTTTCACTTGGGTGATAGCCCACTGACATTTCCTCATGCACCTATTTCCTGAGGGCTATTGGGATTTCCTGAGCTTCACCACTGGCACTAGCTTGCCACTATCCTAGTTTGTGCCTCACTGAGCACCTTAGGGGAGATTAAGATGCTACCTAGCTACTATCAAGCAAGTGGAAGGCCATGAGTCCATCGATGGGGTAACCACTAGAGCACACCACCTCTCCAACCACCGCAATTCACCCGTCTAGGTTTCCTAAAAATTTGGCATGTGAAGAGTTTCTGTAAGGGATCACTGGTATGCTACGTATTAAATAGGTATTCTTCCTCTGATCATTTCTTTCCATTCAATTGATATGCTCACTGCTTCTTGATATCCCTTCTTAGATTGTTTTCTTTTTCTTCTTATAACAACTAGGTAGATAGTAGTAGAGGCAGACAACAATAGGTTGGAGAAGTCTTGTAATCCTTGAATGGTAATACGCAATTATGCGATTCCATTTTGTTTATTTCCTTGCTTATAGAATGCATATGATTTTGGTTGAAATGGTTTATGGTTCTCTAATTTTTTTTGTGTAAAGTTTGTTACTAGTTACGTTAATGCCCTACCCTATTTGAAGAAGTAGGGCATCAACCATCAATTGCAGATTCACTACCCTAGAGCATATATGGATGCCCTTGTAGGTAGCATTCAGAATGCCTAGACTTCCAGATGTCCCATGCTCTCAACTCAATATCAGGCCTTTTTCGACTGAGTATGCCTAGGCATGGATAAAAAAATTACATTTCTCATGTGATTCGCATGACACCATGTAGAGAGATTGTCGATGAAAGTGACATGGATAATGAAAGTAAAGGCTAATGATGTTGAGCTCTTCAATAATTGCAAAAAAAAGTAGCCCAATATGTAAATTGTACATGCCATTGTAAATTTTATGTACTAATAATAAGAATAACCCAGGACTAATGTCATCTGACACTCATTTTTCATCTTGAAGTGAAATGTTCTCTCTATGATGGTTTCTTTTGGTTATTCAATGTTCAATCTAAACTGATGTCGCTCTTCAGTTTGAACACATCGGTCTTCGATGTAGTGGACTTTTAATTCAAAATTTCACACAAATATGATGAAAACTTTAATAAATAATTTAATTCTACTAGTATCATTTACTATAAAATTTCCAAAAAAATTGTCAGTGAAGATCACTTCCTCCACTTCAAAGGATACCTTCTCCTTAAATTCTGATGTCATTTCTACAAATCTTTCATATATTCACTTCATTTCTATTTTTCATGTTCGCTATATATATATATAAAGGAAATTACAACTTGTAATCCTAAACCTCCAATCCTAGTATGAAATTTGATAGTAAACTACATCGCATGCCTTATTTTCTTATATTTTGTGGTTGATGTCCACATTCAATCAGTTTGTTCTTATATGAGTTATCAAATAAGTCTATGTTTGTATGTCTCTTAAGTCTTCCCTTCAAATTCTACTATCACATCATTCAATCTTCTACACAATTTTTTGACATCACTTCTAAAAGCGGTGATGCTTAGCTTCTCAAAGACCTTGGGGAAAATTTGTCCAACTTAGCACCATTTACTGGTAACTTTTACCCAACTCAACTTCATCTGCCAAGTGTTTTCCAACTACCTGTTAGGATATTACAAGCAGTATCTTTGTCACCTCTAATCTGATGTAAAATTTGGCTTCCACTCGAAGTTATTAAGCTGCCTATAGAATAGAGGAGGTTGATATGATGTTTATTTGTATTATCAATAGAAAAGATAAATGAGAATAGTATTTGTATCCATCTGATACTTGTAATATATATTAAATATATTAATAAAAGGTGTTGCTGGTGCATTTCAATTCAATTTACATCTCTGTTGTATCCTCTATTATATGCCCTACTTTATACTATGTTTCTTTACTGTTCTACATTATCTTTGTGTTTTTTACTGTACTACATTCTTTTCCAAATGCTAATTCAGTTTGGAACATCCTTGATTTAATCTATAAGAAAACTGGGCCTTACATTGGATATTTGTTGTACAGATTTACCCATCCAAACCTATCAAATGCATATGCTTCTTTTAAATGCAAGGCACTACGTACAATCATTGATTTCTCATTAACTTTTCCATCTTGCAAGTTACAAAACATCTCACAATTCTTGATATCATCCTTTTATATCATCAATTCCTATTGTCATAAAGAGTCTTTTATCATTTGAACCATTTTGTGTTTCAACTTCTAAGGAACAACTATTATCATTGGAATAAAGGCTTCTTTTCTACTATTCTCCTTTAGCTATATTATGATTTCCTAAAATGAAATATAGAAGCATGATGACCAATTCTACCCCAATATAACATTTGAAAGGTAAGCTTCTCCTTTAGCTATACTATGACTTCCTAAAATGAAATATAGAAGCATGATGACCAATTCTACCCCATTATAACATTTGAAAGGTAAGGTGCCTTTCTTCAACCTCTTTAGAAAATTTTCCTTACCATCTTCAAATCCATCAAACTAAACAATATCATCTGTTGCCTTCTTACCAACATCAAATGAAGCCTCCACCTTAGGAGCATGCTTGTCCATTTCTCTCTTTTTTTTAATGCAATTAGAGCACCATACAACTGATCTAGTGAAAATTTATACAAGGCATTTCTTTCTTCAATTGCAAAAATCTTCAAGCTATCGATTTCTAGTAGAGAGCAGAGAATCTTTTACATAATTACATCTTTTATTTCTCCAACAATACCTTTGATGTCATTCACCGCTTCATCTACCTCATCACCTTAGAGTCACCTTAATATATGTCATTAAGTGTGTTATGAAATTCTTGAGTAGTAGTGGAACTCATCACCTTTACAAGTTTTGGATATGAATTCCAATCATAATTGCATTTCTTGCCCTACCATTATTTTCATATACCTTGATCGTTGCATCATCTATAGGAGAACTTGTAGGAGTATAACCATTTTGACAATGTTTAGAACATCAAACTCTAAAGAATGCTTTCACATGTCATATGACTGCTTTCACATTTTCCATATGTACCTACCCGCACAATTGCATGAAATTTCACTGGCAAACATGTATGCAAAGTGTGGAGGCATTCACACTACATTGTTATAGGATTCAAAATTTGTACGGTGCTTAAAGGAATGCACCATATAAATTCATAGTTAATCTTTATAGGTCAAACTCAAACTTTTTCATTGTTCTTATTCTCAAAATTCTTGTTATAATTTTTTTAAAAAAATATTATACTATATTTAAAAAATTGGCATCTCCAAGTACCCTATCTCCTATTTTAAGATTAGTTGTACCAATATCACAACCAATCTCCAAAATCTCCAAGTCTCCTCGTCCGTACGTGATTATGAATTAACTTAGTAAGGTATGTGATAGCAATTCCTTATTTACGTTATGAAGTTATATAGATATCATGCAATTTAATTATATAATATTATTTCTATAAAGAATTATGTTATGTAATTGTTACTTTCAACAAAATTAGGTATACCCCAACCACAGGTGATTATGAATTAACTTAGTAAGGTATGTGATAGCAATTCCTTATTTACTTTATGAAGTTATATAGATATCATGCAATTTAATTATATAATATTATTTGTATAAAGAATTATGTTGTGTAATTGTTACTTTTAGCAAAATCAAGTATACCCCAACCACAAGACATTACACTCAAATTTGGATAGTGGTAAACTTGGCCAAACTCAGTAATTGAATATATATAGAAAAATGTTTTTAACTAATGAGAATGATACAAGGATGCATCCACTACCCATTTGAAGGTAGACCCATACATGAGATAAACCAGGGCTGTAGGGATGCCTTAAAAAAATTCTCCCCACCATCTCCTACCTCTCAAATTTGCTTAGTGTTATCCCAAAAAATCTTGGAAAAGTTGTATAATTTTTGGGAAACTCCTAAGATGGCCAGAGATGTCATGACATTCCCCAACTATCCCAAGGATGTTCAAGAAAATTTAACTTTACTGTACTACACTCTCTTTGTGTTATTTTGATCTAACAACTTCATTATATAGCAATTTAGAATCTGTCACCCAAATTTTAGTTCTAGTGATGTTAAATTCTTTTTCTCGGTTCATAAGGGTGATTTCACTAACAATCTCATGGAAGCTCAAGCTATTTTATATGTTGTGGAACAATGTTGCTTGTGGGGATGGAGTAAGATTATCTATGAGTCTGATTCCCAGGTGGTGGTGAACTTGCTTTCTTCGCAGGAGCTTGAGGATGTTAGTTGGCAGCTGGCCACTATTGTTAATCATATTTTTCTCTTCTCTACCTCTTTTCAATTCATTAGATTCATGTATATTCCTCGTGAATGGAACAGAGCTGCTGATTGTTTAGCCAAATGGGCTTCTAGTCATGATCCGGGTTGGAATATTATGGATAGGAGGCAACTTTCCTTTGAGATGGTGCAAGAATTTGATGATCTTGTTGCTCAGGATCGAGCTCCTTGTTGTATTCCTTTCTGTCTTAATAAATTTTTACCCCTCTTTTCCATTAAATTAAGCAACACCAAACACCCAAAATGTAAAATTGAGTACTAGAATGGGATTTCACTCAATAGAAAGTAGTTTATTTTGTCTATTTCTCCATGTTTCCCAATCATGCCCCTGTTCTGTAGCAAACAACAGGTCTTCACTTGAATGACACTTTTCAAAACAATCACAAATTTGTCTCTCTTTGCACTTAAGTATTCTACAGTCATTAGAGGACCATATATTTTCCCCTCTAAAAGCATTCTATTTGTTGAAATTTCCAACCTCCTAGCTTTATCTCCAAGTTATTATTTCTCTCTCTCGATCATCGTTTCATGAATGAAGTCTATTGTGCCTTCACCTCCATAGAGTTATCTCTTGGATTGGAAGATGGTAACTGCACCTAGATGGCAACAACATTATACTATTGGCTAGCTAGCTTGAGGCGACAATTGACAATCACACTCCTCTGCTCCTCTTTTAAAAGTTTTTGTCATCTCACACTAGTAATCTCTTCTACCACTTCTATTGTTGATTGTTTCATTTATGAACTCATGTTCTAGGGAAAAAGAAAGAGAGAGGTGTATTCTACAAAAAAAAAGGACCTTGCTTGTATGTCGGAACCCTTACCCTTTTGTTTAGGCTCCTTGCCAGATCTGCACAGTATATCATGCAAATAAATTGTGTTGGTTAGAAGGGATGAATATAATAATATTTTATGGTCAAAATTTATTTTGCTAGAGTATGTCTTGGGAGCATTTGATAGTAAAACATCTCGGTAATTCTGCTTTCCTCAAACATTGAACTACATTTAGTAGCCTAATTTCTTTTTGTATGTACAATGATCTAGTTGCATAATGGTGTCAAAGATGAAGATGATGTCATCACCATCTCCAACACTAGTCTCGAGAGCGACAACATGACACAAGCAAACATTAACAATGTAGAATCAAAGGTGGCCTTTTCACCTGTACCCGAATATCCACAGAGAATTCATGAAATAGATGAAGTCTGCCGGAACATTGCGAAATATTGTGAAGACATTGTTTGGGATATAAATTTTTTTAAGAGATGACTTGTAAGAATATCTAATGCTCAATTACACAAACAAAAATGTTTTTAAGTTTCGAGTGTAATTTTGGATTCAAGGTTGATTTCAAAAGGTTCAGCTTCACTTTTAAAAAAGCATAAATATATTTCCACAGTAATGGCCCAAGACTTTCACTTCCAACAAAAGCCTGAGCAATATCTATACTAAAGCCCTTCCTTATAAGATGGGTCTATTATTGTATCAAATCCACAAGAAAAAGATAAACAAGCATACTCAAAATGAAGTGTATTCAGGGCCTGCTCGTTGTTCGATTATTTAAAATTTGATAAAAAAATTAATTACCATATTTAGAGGAATACAAAACAGAGAACGAGCAGTTACCTAACAAATTTGCAGTTACAAATCTATTATTTAAAATTTGATCAAAACTAATTACCAAACCATGCAAATTTTCAAGGGGTTTTAGATTGCTGATCACCATGGTAGTCCAGATTTTAATAATTTATATTATCTTTATACAAATGTGAAACTTATCCATTGTGATTCCCATGCAAATTGGCCTAAATGCCATCTTTATGCTTTGAGCAGAAGCTGGTGGAGTTGATAGAATTTCTTGATGATTACTTGAAAATAAAAATAAGCTAGAGCTAGATGATGGTGTTCACAAAAGAAGTAACTTCATAAAGAAAACCCCTATGTCCTACCAACAGCCAAACCTCATCTCCCATTGATACCATGAGTGGGCTTTCAGAGACTTCAATGGAAGGAAAGTGAAAAATATGATTTATGGCTTCCTTAGCCTCCTCACTTCCTTGGTCTCCTGGATGGTCGAAGCTCTGCCAACTAGTCTCAAACAGAAAATCTCCAAACAACACAAAAGTACCCAAGTTATAGCATGAGACGCTTTGTTTCTCACATTCAGCACTCTAGCAATCAAACGGTCCAAGGCTGCCATCTCTGGACAAATTCAAAACACTGTCAATTCCATGGAATAATTTAGTACCTTTTGAGAAGATCAACAGGTAAGCCTTCTTGGTCAAATCTCCAGTTCTTGTAAACAATAGCAGTCAATTCCATGGAATACTTCTGTAGAAACAGCGTTCTTTCAGTTAATCCCCCAGCATTTATTAGAATATGGCAAGCCAGAGCATTGATGCTCATTGTATCACGAACCTTAACCATCAATACCTTCAACATCAATTGACACTCTTCAACTATTAAAACCTATGATTAATGAATTAAAAAATTCTGCATCATTTTGGTTGTAGTAAAATAATTGACAACCATGACTAAGTAAAATATTTGACTCAAGGTTATAATAATATTATTAGTATATTACAATGATTAGTATGATTTAATCATTTACGTCTAAATGATTTTAATATAGTGGGAACCATCAAAATATATATATGTCAGACCTCTTGGGAGTTAATAGTTGTTGTTTACTTTTGTATAGTTTTATTGAAAGATGTGCTAATTGTATAATTTCGTGCATAATGTATTTTGATAATCACTCAAATTCATAAAGTCAATCTATGTAGAGATTTGATCTAATAATTAGAGTGCATTGTAGTCAAAGTATCATTTTTATTAGATCATATTTGCAAGTGATAGTTAGATAAACTTATAATGCTCAACATTCAAAAAATAGTAATGCCAACTTTCTAGGGGCACATTTCCCTTCTTCTTTTTTAAGTTGAAGTTGAAGAAGACATTAATGCTTAAGATCCATATGGATTACACATCCAACTAAAACTCTAAGCAATATGTAAAAGGGTTGGAGCCAACTATGAAGTTGAAACTAAATATTATCAACAATTTTTCCATCCCAAGCAACTAATCTTTTAAGTAGACCAAGATGTCAATAAGTGTATGTGATATCCCCATTTTGACATATAATTTAAATAATAAATAAGTATTGTATAAAGTAATATTGACAATAATATTAATATAATAATATTTTATAAGTAATATGATACTATAATCATAGAATAATATCATATTATATATATCACATTATAATAGCAATATGGAAGTATGAAATGAATGAAATGATAATCTAATATAATTATAAATAAATAATGATATTACAATGATTAAGATATATTTTAATATAGAAACAATATATTAATAGAGTATTATAATATAATAATATATATAGTTGATATATTATTAAACTAATATATGTTATAATCTAATTATTATTATAATTTTATTATAAATATAATATTATTATAAAATTATTATAATAATTAATAAATGAAAAGACATGACTCCTAGAATCAAAAACTATATATACATAGAGAATTTTAACATTGAGGGATAGTCCATAAGTAGGGATAAATATAAAGGAAAATAAAAAGGAATCATTCACAGTCTTAGAGAAAAAGAGAGAATGTATGTAAAGTCGGGTTTTAAAACCTAATGTCCTAATTAGGGACATGACAATGTGATTGTAGCCATTATATTAGTAAGAAAAGGCAAAAAAATATTTCACCTTCCTAGGGATGATTTTTTCTCTAGGTATTCTATCCAAGAACTACAAATCTAATCGAGTAGCTTTAGTAATATATTCACTACTAACTATTACATCTTCAACAAGTAATATACAACTCATTATCTTCAACAAGTAATGTACTACTTAGGTTATCTTCAACAAGTAATGTTCTATTTTATTTTTCTTAATTGAATTCAAAAAAGTTATTGAAGTTAGGAATGTATAGCAAAAATTGTAAGAATGCAAGTTTCTCGATTGAAATATGCAAAAAAATGTACCAACATTTCTGACCACACTTCGTGATCCATCATCATGATACAATAGAGAGCTAGGATGCATTACATTGATACAAATTAAGGATTGAAAAATCTAATATCATAAAAAAATTGCTGAAGATGAAGAAAGGGGAGAAGCCATGGATGTATATATAAGAAATGAAAGACACAATATTGCATTGTTTGAATTATCTTCTCATTTCATTAATTGTTCTAAAGTAAAGGCACTTTTCTCCATTTGATTTTCTTATTTTGATGTTGTAGTTGGGTGGAATGTGGTTGCTCAAACCAACAATATGATGTTAGAATAAGTATTGATTGAAAAAAAATACAACATTGCAATAGGTTGATAGAAGATGATTGAAATGAGAGAAGAGACCATGATTTCTAGGCCTTAAATGAGGAAAATCAATGGTCAAGATTCAATATCAAATGGATTACTAGAATTGAGGGATAGTCCATAAGTAGGGATAAGTATAAAGGAAAATAAAAAGGAATCATTCACAGTCTCAGAGAAAAAGAGAGAATGTATGTAAAGTCGGGTTTTAAAACCTAATGTCCTAATTAGGGACATGACAATGTGATTGTAGCCATTATATTAGTAAGGAAAGGCAAAAAAATATTTCACCTTCCTAGGGATGATTTTTTCTCTAGGTATTCTATCCAAGAACTACAAATCTAACCGAGTAGCTTTAGTAATATCTTCACTACTAACTATTACATCTTCAACAAGTAATATACAACTCATTATCTTCAACAAGTAATGTACTAATTAGGTTATCTTCAACAAGTAATGTTCTATTTTATTTTTCTTAATTGAATTCAAAAAGTTATTGAAGTTAGGAATGTATAGCAAAAATTGTAAGAATGCAAGTTTCTCGATTGAAATATGCAAAAAAATGTACCAACATTTCTGACCACACTTTGTGATCCAACATCATGATACAATAGAGAGCTAAGATGCATTACATTGATAAAAATTAAGGATTGAAAAATCTAATATCATAAAAAAATTGTCGAAGATGAAGAAAGGGGAGAAGCCATGGATGTATATATAAGAAATGAAAGACACAATATTGCATTGTTTGAATTATCTTCTCATTTCATTAATTGTTCTAAAGTAGAGGCACTCTTCTCCATTTGATTTTCTTATTTTGATGTTGTAGTTGGGTGGAATGTGGTTGCTCAAACCAACAATATGATGTTAGAATAAGTATTGATTGAGAAAAAATACAACATTGCAATAGGTTGATAGAAGATGATTGAAATGAGAGAAGAGACCATGATTTCTAGGCCTTAAATGAGGAAAATCAATGGTCAAGATTCAATATCAAATGGATTACTAGAATTGAATGGGAGTGTGGCCTAGATTATAGGATTAACGAGAAGTGGTTCTTAAAGGCTAAGTTTCCTTTGTACATGTGTGAGCATGCATGGAGAAGTCCATGAAAGAGACATGCCTATAACATGTGTAAGAGATAGGTTGGCTTGTGAAAATGGCATGTGTAAATGATAGGGTCATTATGATATGACCTTTCATGCTCACACACACGTGAGAAAGAACGGGTAAGGGAACTTCTCTAATGATGAAAATTTTAGATCTTGATCCATGTGGATAGATCCAAGGGATAGGATTGAGAGGACAAAGATTGAGTGAAATGTGGTATTAAATATTAGCAAAAATAGTAATGAGGCTTAATTAGGCTAAATCAAGTAATTGAATATGAAATAGTTAATTAATTTAGTTAGAAGGCATGTGGGATAAGGTTAAAGACATAATTAAATAAATGTAGTTTTACTTAATTAAAGATGATGGATAAAGTTGAAGGGTAAATTGAATAAATAACTAAACAAAATTGTACAATAAGAAAATGGAACCAATAGGTGCATTATACATCTCCTATTGTACATTAGGAATGTGATAAACCAATAGACTTAGAAGGGTCAAAGCATTAAATAGTTTAGATCATTCATGCTAGGGTCATTATGATAGGGTCATTAGGAATGTAAATGATATGGTCATTATGATATGACCTTTCATGCTCACACACACGTGAGAAAGAATGGGTAAGGGAACTTCTCTAATGATGAAAAGTTTAGATCTTGATCCATGTGGATAGATCCAAGGGATAGGATTGAGAGGACAAAGATTGAGTGAAATGTGGTATTAAATATTAGCAAAAATAGTAATGAGGCTTAATTAGGCTAAATCAAGTAATTGAATATGAAATAGTTAATTAATTTAGTTAGAAGGCATGTGGGATAAGGTTAAAGACATAATTAAATAAATGTAGTTTTACTTAATTAAAGATGATGGGTAAAGTTGAAGGGTAAATTGAATAAATAACTAAACAAAATTGTACAATAAGAAAATGGAACCAATAGGTGCATCATACATCTCCTATTGTACGTTAGGAATGTGATAAACCAATAGACTTAGAAGGGTCCAAGCATTAAATAGTTGTCAAAGTTCCTTCACTAATATGGATAAATGATAGAGGAAATGATTGACTTTTTGTACACATAGATTGACAACAAATTAACAACTTTGCACATACACCAAAAATAGTAGCCAAAAAGATCTCACCAACATGTGGTTTTTGTTTGATGTAGTTCTAGGGGTAGGAGGTCATTTGTGGCATTCTAATTTCAAGAAGAGGTCTCTTGGGGTATTATATTCCCTTATTCTTCTTGAACTCAATTGCAAACTGCTTGTAGTTTTATTGAACAAACCTCTAGTTGTAGTTTTAATGAAATGAGATCTAAGAGACTTCAATTTGCAGTTTTATTGAATAGGCAAGTGGGAAATAGTGATTCATCATGAAAATGAGGTTAAAATGAGAGAGGGGAGGAAGACCCATAGAGGTTAAGTCCTACTTTGATTTTTCCACGAGGAATAAAATGACCAATGAGGATGTGTTAAATCCTCCTACAAATTCACCTGAGAGAGAGAGAGAGAGAGAGAGAGAGAGAGAGAGAGAGAGAGAGAGAGAGAGAGAGAGAGAGAGAGAGAGAGAGAGAGAGAGAGAGAGAGAGAGAGGTGGGGAAGTGTGCGTAAATTTCAAGTGTATCATGCAAACACACTAAAGAGGAGCTAAACTATCACTAAATTGAAGTGCTTCCAATTTAGGACGGTACACCCTCTTACCAAAATATTTAAATAATTGATTGAATATACCTTAAACCATCCATACATTCTCAACTAGGGGAGATGACCCATTATTGAGCACCCTAACTTTGCACTTCTCAAAATCCTACAAGGGGATTTCAAATCACTTTTTTTAAATAAAAGATTACTTGACAAGTCTCTTGCTTATTACTAATGTTTCAAGGTCATGTCTTAAAGCATAATACCACATGAACATTTTACTTTCCAAGGGGTCCAAAAAGGGTTGAAAAAAAGTAAACTAATATTTATGAACATGCCATATACTCTTTATTTAGCAAGTTGATGTGGAATGACATGATTTATTTCTTTTTAGATCCAATGAATATATTTTATTCAATTATTAATAGTGATCATCAACAATAATAACTTTAGTGTCACAATTATTGATATGATATTGTCAAAAATGTACAAGTGCTGTCACAATTATTAGATTGTGTTCAACTACTCAATCTTCTTGCTATATAGAGTTCCACATGAAACATCAATGTTATAGACTCTTGAATAGACATAATGCCTCCAAGATCTTTGTTAGATGGGCTCAGATTTTGGATAGATATAAGATTAAAAGATACACTAAAGACCCTTCTTACCAAAATATTTAAAATTTTGATTGAAAAATAATTTCAACAATATTTACGAATTTTTTTAAAAAGAAAAACAATATTGAAACGTACAACCAGTTGATCCTCTCCCTTGAAATAATCTCTTTAACCTTTTTTTTCAAATGAAATAGAAATGTAAAATTTGAAGGTACACTCAAATATGTAAAATAAATTAAACAATGAGACCAAAAATATCTTTCCACATTTTACTTGTGTTGTAGAGTAATTTGTTCTAAAACTAAAACACTTCCAAGCCTCAAAGTCTTGCTTAACTATTTAAGCTTGGTTTTTTGAAGTCTACGTTAGGTGTGATAAAATTGAAAAATGGCTAGTAAAATGCCAACCACCTCAGCATCATTGCTTGTGTGACACGAAAATGATTTTAAGAAAATAAAATAGTCTGAACAATTACTGCCAACTCATTGTTTTCAATGAATCAAACAAGAGCTCTTGGAGAGCTGGAGTCCTTGCCTTTTAGCGTAAAAGGACAAAATATTTTATTTTTTAAGAAGGTATTTTACAATTAGAGTGTTAGGATTTATTGAATA
Source organism: Cupressus sempervirens (assembly GCA_028749045.1). Taxonomy (NCBI): domain Eukaryota; kingdom Viridiplantae; phylum Streptophyta; class Pinopsida; order Cupressales; family Cupressaceae; genus Cupressus; species Cupressus sempervirens. The sequence goes on along the minus strand of CM053786.1, from coordinate 555,248,955 downwards.
TTTTCTGCACTTGAAATCAAAAAAAGTAAATTGAAATATATAAGAAATCTTTCACTAAGGGCCAATTTGGTTGTAGGCATAGGAATTGAGATTTAGAATAGAAATTGTGAATGAGAATGGGAAATGAAGAATAGGAATGGAAAATTGTAATTGAACCTCGCTTATCCCTTGTTTGGTTGAATAAACTTGAATTAGAATAGAGTTAAATTGTAACTCTACATATGAATCTCCCATCCGCTCCCAGTGGCTCCTGCCTGCTACCTATCATGATTCGACACAAGCCTTCATTTGGTGAGCCAGTATTGTGAAACAACAATTGAAGCATCACAACCTCTTTGTAGATTTGATAATGACCATGCTATGATTCAGATTAAAGTTTAGGAACTTTCACATTAGAAGTTTGACGATTTTATTGTTGCACAAATGATTACAAGCCTGCACTTTGCCGAAGAAGGGGGACATATGATAATCACAGTGTGCTTACCAGAATTGATATCAGCTGTTCAACTTATTAGCAATCTCTTTCGTGGAACCAACAACTATTTCAATGTTTTCATTCTCCATCAACTGCTTCATACCAAAAAATATGAGGGTTAGGAAGTGGATTAATGCCTATGACATTGTCTTTTGTCGATTCAACCTCCATAGATTAGAGGAGATTCCTATTGATTCCTTTCAGAAAATTTTTAATTTTAATCAAATAGTCAAAGTCAAAACGAGAATAACAATAGCAATTCCAATAACAAGTATTTTTGAGAATGGACAAATGCTCATTTTGGGGCTAAAAAGGGAATACATATTCCTATTCCCAATTCTGATTTGACGCACCAAATGGAGAATTAAAAACAAATTCAAAATTTCAATTCCTATTCTGGTTGAATTCTGGCAACCAAACGACCCTAAGTTTTAAATTTTCATTCAAGGTTGGAGGTTAGATCTATATCATTGAGGTAAATTAATAAAATGTAATATCAAATATATCTATATATCAATTATATATGATATATAAAGGAAGCCTAAATATATGGAGGCTTTAATTTACATTTACAAAAATATCATATTTAAAAAGCAAAGGAAAATGAAAATGATGGGGAAATAGTGGGCAAGGAAATGATTTTTTTATTGTTTATATAAGAAAATAATATGAATAAATAAAATTCAAGATAATTTCCTACAATCAAATAATAGTTTTTTTAAATAATTTTATGTTTTTATAAAATTCATCTATTTTACCATTGTTTATACAATTACGTCCAACATGTATAAGTTATTAAGTTTTAAATATATATTAAAAACTCACTTTAAAAAAAAAAAACTTACTATTAAAATAAAAACATGAAAATATTTTTGGACATGTATATAATCTTTAATATAATAACTTTAAAAAACTCACTATTAAAATAAAAAGATGGATTGATGAAAGCTATTTGGAAAAAAGCAAGTTTAAATATATCGTAAGTGTTAAAACAGTGCAGTCATACAGTAAATGCAAAGATACTTAAGATATTTTTGAACATGTGTGTTATGGTTAATCTTTTGTTTTTTTTCCTAATTTTTTTATTCTCAAAAATTGGAATTTTTCTTAGGAAATTGGCCTTGGGCTAATCAAAATTCATAAATTAAATATTATAAAATGAATTAAATAATATTCTGTTTAAAACCTTAGCTTGGAACAATATGAACTTTTGCTATCGAAAATTAATACTGTCCACCTAGGGTTTATTGGGAACATTAGTTCCCTACCTTATATAAGGCAGGGATTAATAATTTTAATACAAATTAAATCTATTGCTGCAAGTGGTCATTCGAGGATCAAACTCTTCCAAGATGAAAACTTATCAATTAGTGGTCATAAAACAAACGGTATTTCTTCATAATATTTAATGATTTGTGATTTGTCTAGGTGTTAGGGATTGTAATCAGGTTGTAATCACTGGATTGTAATAAGATCGAACTTGTTTTTTGGTGGACATAGCCCAAGGATTGGGTGAACCACGTTAAATCTTGGTGCCTTGTGTTCATTTCTGTGTGATCTATTATTTTCTATTATTGGTTATATTTGCATGTAGTTTTTATTTCTGTTCGTGGTTTATCCTAACACTAGGCTAGTGCAATCAAGAGAGTCACTTGTCTTCATATATTCCTTACAAGTGATAAAGATGATTGACTTGAACCCTAATTCATTTAGAATGGCAATGAGTTGGTCTTTTGTTTTTAATTATATTGTTTGTCAATACCATTAAATACATTCACAAAGTTTTGGTTGTTGGGTTTGCCATGGTAATATAGATGAAGAGTTTGAAATCTCTTTCAAAGGGGTAGTTTAGTTTGTAAGAGTTCAATAAAATTATATATAATATTATAAAAAAATTCAAATTATACATAGTTGTCTACAAAACTTTATGAAATTCTTATATTAAAATCATATGAATTGTCCAACTACTTGTATTTATAGTTCTTTTATTTGCACTCTTATGTTTCTATATGACTTGTAACTTTATCATCACACATTAAAATATTATACTATGATATAGATCTCAAACCATATCTAAGAGATGAAATATTGTGGTTAGTTTTCTTTTCTATTACATGCAACCATGCTAGCATGGTAGATGAGGGATTTCCACAATTCAATTGCATGAGAAAATAATATAACATTGTTTCTAAAATAGAGCACTATGTATGCACTCTTTGTCTAGATGAACCAAAGGACATCATCCCCAAAATGTCATTTATACTTGTTGTCATTGTTTGAGTTTGTTTTCTTGGTGCCTAGAAAATTCAGAAGAATGTAGAGCTCAAATAATATGTGGAAGATCACATTTTTGAGTTGGTCCATGAAAACACTGCTCCATACATGTTCCTCTCAAACATTTTTTCTTCTACCAACAATTGGAGTGACATTGAGAAGTGTAGGAAAAAATGAGAGGAAGATTTCTTTTGTATTGACACACTTTGATTATTTGGTGTGATGAATGAGATAAAGTGTAGTGCCTCTCGTGTTTGTAGTTTTTACCTTGTTTATTTTAATCCAAAAGATACTTGTTACTCATGTTATGCTTACATTTGAGATGACTTGATGGTTAGATGTTATACTTTGATTTTAGTATCATAGATGTTAGATTACTATGTTGTTCAGTTGATCATATTTGCATGATGATGTCATTTTAAGATTATAATATGTTTTATAATGATATCTGGTTATCCGATATATGGACATATCTCTGATTTGGTTATATGTGGATTTAATGCTATGGTTATTTACTTCATGCTTGCTTTGATTTGCGTTGTGTGAACGTGAGTGATGTAAATGGATTATTTTAGTATAATTGAATAAATGGTTAAATTAGGTTACTTAATGCATTTATTTCTTCAACTATGTTATTATATTCAATTGCACTTGATCATGTGTTTTAGTGTGCATGATTTATATCTTGGCAGTGGCATATGGAGTTACTGATCCAGCTATTCATATTTACCGATATCGTCAGTGTATGGTCGACGTATCTTATTTAAATGTTTAAATTAAAACTTCCAATGATTTGATAAATCTGGATGCATCTACATTATGTGACTAGACCTATGAATGTGTCTATGCATTTAGAAGTTTGCATTTGTTGCAAAAGTGATTAAGGTTCTCTGTGATTTTGGTTTAAGGGTTTTTGGGCTTTATTTTAATTGATTTTAATTTCTAGTAGCTTTTCCATGGATGAATTCCAGTTACTTGGAATAAGATATTTTTGTTTGGGTATATTCGAGGTTTAACTAGGTTACCTGGTTATTTTCCCTTATCAATTATTCACTCAAAAAGTGAATAAGTATCCAAAGAGGAAATTAATTCATCACTTCTCACTTTTGGAAATTACAAATTTGAGAGCTTTTTCTAAAATCCTCTTCTAAAGGATTGCTTTTTTGTTCGTTGTGAGAGTTATGGGCATGGGATCTTCGCCAGATCGGTCTTGTTGGATCGAGCTCAGGGAGACCTTGGTTTGTCATGACTTTTGGCATCTTCCACGGGATATTTATTTCATTTGATTGATTCTTATTTTAGCCCTTTTGACTAATAGGGAGGGCTCTCCCATTTTTGTGTTTTAACTCTGTTTCTGGTACTTGTTTGTTAGGAGGCTGAGAACTAGTGTTCTCCTCCATTTCTGATTGCTAGTTCTACCTAGTTGGTCGAGTATGAACATTTTCTTGATTTTTAGGATGACGGTTTGGGGTTTCACATGTTATGCTATCCATTTTTGTATATGTTTTCCAAACCTAATTTTTATTGGATTTTTGTGGCTTTTGTGCCAAAGACCAAATGGGTTTTATTTTCAAAGTTTTTGCATTTTGAAGTTTTTCGCTCAATTTGCGTACAACTCAATTTTTTTGAGTTTTCTTTGCATGATGTTGGTCATGGACTTGGACCATCCATAGGATGTCAATCAAACCATTGTTGCACTTTTAAATTACATTAGGATATGTGTCACATCTGTACTCTCGAGTTTGTTATCAGTTAAGAGTGATTTTGCTTGTGTTCTCATCTATCCCTTGTTTTATGATCATTGTGATGATGGTGCACTACACACGAGCACATGCAAGTTCATTTTTAGGATGACTTGTGAGGCCTGATCTCACTATTTGTATTTCAATCTAGTTATGTTCATTTGGGGTTGGGTTGGGAATATGCATGCTTATAGGCACTCATCGTGTGATGAGCATGGGTATGTAGGGTAAGGCAGTGGAGGGGCTTCTCTCATAACCCATGCAATGTTCTCGATGAGGTGTACATGTAGAAGTTTCTAATAAATGATAACTTAATTAATTCATTGAAAATTAAATAAGATAAGAAATTTATGTTAAGCCTCTTGAGGGTGGTTCCAAGGGGAATAGTTAAGTATTCTTACAACACATAGCCTCCCGAAGGTGTACTAAGGGGAACAATTGCTCTTGTGTTTACAACTTGGGTGATTCTAAGTCACTAACTCTCCACCAAAGTCTCTACGTAGTTAACCCATAGAGTGTCTGACTAGGACCTATTATACTTGTATTGTCTAATGATCTTGGTTGCAGTCCTTTTTACTATCTAGCATGATTGTTAGCCATGGACGTTTGCTTTATGTGTGTTTCTAGTTGGATAATTATCTCCATCAACATAGTGGGAGTGGGCCTTTGATTTTTCACATGGTTGGGAGATGTAGCTACCTATACCACTATTGGGGACTGGTGTACAAAGATTGTCTATTATTCTAGTATGACCAGTGCTTGATGTTTCACTTGGCATATTTGGGATTCCAAAGTATGCTTCCTTGTGACTTATGCTTTCATTAGAATGCTTGGTCATCATGTTTAGATGATGTTAGTTTATTTGACACATTCCTTTTCTAAGATGTTAGCATATGATTAGATGATGAGATTTACCTTGTTGGAATATCTACTGGTCATATTGTTGTAGCATGATTAGATGTTCTTGTTCTTATGATGTGATTATGCTTTAGTAGTGATGTCCTCATAAGAAAACTTTGACTATCTAGTTGGTATTTTGGGATGTTACATGTGGGTGATGGCTGGGACCTTCAAGGTCTCATGATGCTATTATGTTTGGGAGGAACCGCTCATGAGTTTTATTATGTTTGTTCATTGCAAGAGTTTATTGTTTCACATGGTTTCTTGCACTTCTTCATGTGGCTTCTTGCACTTCTTTGCATGAGCCTCGACATTGGTGCAATGGTTTTGGTGATTGGGGCTAGCATTTCTTTATGTGAGACTATAGTTCCTCATGTGGTCTAACACACTTCCTTGCATGAAAAAGAGGGGTTGTCTCCGTTGTTTTTCAGAGAATGCAATTTGGTATTTTGAGTACCCTTTAGGATTGCTTGTTTTTCTAGGCTTCGACAGATTGATGATTTTAGGTTCTATTATAGTTTTGGTTCTTTTCTTCAATTTGATCATATTAGTTTGGGTGTGGTGCTTGGAGATTTTTTGGTTGTCAAGATGGTTGGAGTCTTCCATTGTGATCTTTGTGATCCTTGTATGTGGATTGTCATTTGCATCCATACTTGTTTAAAAGAAAATATCTTGGCTTCTATTAATCCTTGTTTCATTGATCTTTGAGGGGGGGGGGTGTCATTACATCTACTATTAAAGCCCATGTTTGAACATTGGGATCTTTGTGATATGTTCCCACTATGTTTTGGCTTTCAGTTTATTTGTGGCTATCTTTTGATTGCTTATTTTGATATCTTGTTGTAGTTCATGCTTGTGACATATAATTTTGACTTTATCTCGTTTCTTCCATAGTGATGCCTCCTACACATAGAGCTGGTGGTTGGGGTAGTAACCGATGAATTTTTAATGAAGAAGAACACCATGAGGAGGAACGTCAAGATAGTGAGGGAGAATAGGGTAACAATGATCAGGGTGGCATTGGGGCACTAATGTCTTTACTACAGGAGATCATAGCTTGGTTGGGACCTCATGTAGAGGAAAACTAACGTGACCATGGTTGGGAAGAGGCATCTCATCCCAGAGATTCCCACATGTCTGAGCATAGAGAGGAGGAGCATAAGTGTGAAAACTCTCATATACCATCGGGTGGCAGAAGGATCCATCAAGGTGGTAGGAACCACAATGATGAAGATTCCATCTATTTGGATATCATAAATTCTCTTCAGCAACCCAAACTACTATTCTATGATGGCAAGAGAGGTGGCCTCAAGGAAAAAACTTGGTTATTGGACATGGAGTGTTGCTTTACCATGTATCCATATGCAACCAATCTAAAGCCCCATTGTGCAATTATGCAACTGGGGGACCACACATCCATTTGGTGGAATATAAAGGGGTAGAAGCTCCAAATCAACATCACAGATCTCACCTAGGAGATCTTTGAGGAGAGGTTTAGAGAGAGATTTTTATCTCCTCAATTCAGGGAGGCTCGTGATGATGAGTTCCATGAGATTAGACAAGGAAACATGATAGTGGACTAGTACAAGATCACATTCTTTGAGATTAGGTAGTACTCATGCTATAATCATGATGAGGTACTACTCAACATTTTATCTGAGGCTTTAAGGATGCCCTTATTGGAGAGGTTTGAGTGCATCAACCTAGGACTCTTATTCTTGTTGCAAAGAGTAATTTGGCTAGGGGGTTCAGTGGTAAATCAAGTTCTCAAAACCATAGTGCCATGGATTCAGGATAGGATGCACAATTTGCTTAGTCCTCTAGAAAAGGCCAAGTCCAATCAACACCCTCACAAGATGGTAGCAAGTGTAGTGAGTGGCAACGCCATCATTTTCTTCAGAAAGGTGAGGAGAGTTCAGGTACTATGGAAGGGACAAGACTAGAGTTGTGGTCAGAAGTCTCAACAAAATTGCCCTCCTTAGAGTAGTCAATAGAACTCTAGCAAGGGTAGTGCACCACATTATAGTGCTACCTAGGGTGGATGTGGATCCGATTCTAGCTTTGAAGGAGATTATTACTCTTGTGGCCATCCTAACCATAAAGTAGCAAATTTTCCTATTAAACCATCTTCAGGACTTGGGAAAGGTGCAGCTAGATTGGAGTCTACTATGGGAGATGTAGGTAGAAGCCATCGAGTCTTTGTGGTGGTTGATAACCATCAAGATGAGTATCAAGGTACTATAGTAGAGGATATAGGTACATTGCATGGTATTTCATCTTTAGTATTATTTGACTTAGGTGCTTCAAATTCTTTTATTTCACCATCTCTTCTTCAAAAATGTTGGCTAGTGGCAACATGTCAGGTCGATAGGTGCCAATTTGAGTTAGCCACAAGATCCAAAGTGGTTATAGACTCCTTGTTTCATGGTTGTAGTTTGAATTTGGGTACCTTCACCACCAGAATGGATCTTTGTATCCTACCATTAAGATCATATGACATGGTGTTGGGCATGGATTTGTTAGTTTCCCATCATGTGAATATAGATTGCCACTGTGAGTTGGTACAATGTGTTGATGATAGAGGTGGGCAGGTGGAAATTTTAGGCATCTAGTCACTAGTCTCACCTCAAATGATCTTAGCTAACTAGCTAAAATAGAATGTGCAAAAGGGATGCCAGATGTTTGTAGTTTCTGTTAGTGATCTTGTGGAGGTCAAGAGTTGTATGGTGAAACTTGATGATCATCCACTCCTTCATGAGTATGCAAATGTGTTTCCTAATGAGATACTAGGTATGCCACCTTAGTGTGACATTGATTTTTGGATCGATTTCATACCAGGAGAAGAGCCAATATCATGAGCACCTTATCACATGACTACTCAAGAGTTTAGTGAGCTCAGATTGTAGCTGGAGGAATTGTTGGCCAAGGGCCATATTCATCCCAGTGTATCCCTGTGGGGTACACCTATCATATTTATAAAGAAGAAAGATGGATCATTGTGTTTTTGCATTGACTACTGATAATTGAATAATGTGGTAGTGAAGAATTGGTACCCTTTGCCAAGGATAGACGAATTGTTCAATCAGATGAAGGGAGCACGAGTGTTCTCAAAGATTGATCTTAAGTCAGGATACTGTCAGCTTTGTATTTAGGAGGCTGACATTCATTGAAAAACTTTTTGTACATGATGTGGGCATTATGAGATCATGATTGTACCCTTTGGGCTAACCAATGGACCATCAGTATTTATGAGTCTAATGAATGGAATATTATGCACATACCTCGATTGGTGTGTCATTGTATTCTTGGATGACATATTAATCTATTCTAAGACTATTGAGGAGAATGAGGTCCATTTATGCCAAGTGTTGTAGTTCTTGAGAGATCATCAATTGTATGGCAACTTCGGTAAATGCAGGTTCTTCTAGTCGGAGGTGAAGTATTTGGGGCATATCATCTCTGGTGATGGTATTATGATGGACCTAGAGAAAATTTGAGCTTTCATGGATTGGTCAGTGCCCACTAATTTTTTTGAGGTTCATAGTTTCATGGGACTAATAGGCTATTACCATCACTTTGTGAAGGATTTTTTGCATGTAGCTCATCCCATCACTTCTCTTCAGCAGAAAGGGAAGACGTATGTTTGGTTAGACCAGTGTGAGGCAACATTTAATGCTCTTAAGGAGTGTTTGAATAGTTCACTAGTCCTTGTAGTGCCTAATCATGTAGGTGATCTTATGGTTTGCACATATGCTTCATTGGAAGATGTAGGTGGGGTGTTAATGTAGGATGGTCATGTGATTGCATACAAGTCTAGAAAACTCAAGGACCATGAGCTTAACTACCCCACTCATGATTTGGAACTTGTGGCCATAGTGCATGCTTTTGTTTATTGGAGGCATTTCATTTTGGGACATAGGTTTGAGTTGCATAGTGATCATAGAAGCTTGCAATATATCTTTACTTAGCCAAACCTGAATGCACAACAACATCACTAGATGGAGTTCTTGTGTGAATATGAATTTGATGTTCACTGTATTAATGAGAAAGAGAATGTCATCTCAGATTCTTTGAGTAGGAGGTGACATGAAATATCAAATTTTTCATTGCGAGTGGGCTTGTGAGGCTGTATCTTGGAAGCCTTGCCTAGTAACACATGGTATTAGGAGGTGAGGGTGGAGATTGACTCTAGACATATCCTTGAGGGGAGATTTTTAGGTTATTTTCTTGAGTTTAATGGACTACTGAGACACTTGGGGCATATCTATGTACTAGGGACTGATGATCTCCATACCTTGGTTTTGTCAGAAGCACATCATGCACCATATTTTGCACATCCTGTTATCAAGAAGATGCATGTCTATCTTAAAAAGTTATACTTTTGGGCAAGGATGAGGTGTGATGTTGCTGATTTTGTTGCTCTATGTCTCAAGTGCTAGAGAGTGAAGGTAGAGCATCAACATTCACCAGTTCTATTGTAGCTGCATGCCATTCCAGAGTGGAAAATAGTATCTATTTATTTCATCACGGGCGTGATTGTATTATGGTGAGAGTGGAAAATCTATCCAAGGTAGCACATTTTTCACGTATGAGGACATCCAACATGGCTTTTTTAGTAGCACATATCTTCTTGGAAGATATTTTTTGATTGCATGGGATCCCTCGTTGGATTATTTTAGATAGAGATCTAGTGTTTACTTCAACATTGTGTATGTCTCTCTAGCATGCTTTGGGAAAGAAACTCAACTTTAGTTTGACTTATCACCTAGAGACTGATGGTCAAATAGAGAGGGTGAACCAAATTCTTGAAGATATGATTTGCATGTGTGTGATGGAAAAGAAGGTGAAGTGGGAGAATTATGTATACCTTGTTGAGTTTACATATAAAAATGGGTGTTATAGTTCTCTTAGCATGTCACCTTTTTAGGCCTTTTACGTAGACCATGTTGTACCCCTTTGAGTTGGGATCATTTGGAGGACTATGTACTTATAGTTCTAGAAATGCTTCAAGTTTTGGAACAATAGGTTGTTCATATTAGAAAGCATTTTGTTACTACCTAGGATAGGAAAAATAAGTATGCAAATATCCATAGGTTGGATTGTCACTTTTCTATTGGCAACAAGGTGTTTTTGAGAGTGCATCTGAGGAAGAGCTCCATCTATTATGGGAAAGGCTCTAAGTTGGCACCATGTTTTGTTAGACTATTTGATATCCTCAAGAATATTGGTCCTATTTCTTATCTACTAGCTTTTCCACCTAGCCTATTATGCATCTGTGATGTTTTCCATGTTTTAGTTTTGAGATAGTATATTCCTGATGTGACCCATGTTCTTGATTGGGATGCTTTGTAGGTAGAGGATGGAAAAATTTCTTTGGATCCCATTCATATCCTCCATCATTAGAGATTGAATTTGACGGGTTGGGACATAAAGAAGGTAAGGGTCTGGTGGGACCCAAGAAATGAGTCTTCTGCTACTTGGGAAGATGCTACACGATTGAGAGGATTGTACCCCTATCTTTTTGCAAGTTTCCAGGAGTAAGCTTATGCCTAGTGGAGGAGGATGTAGTGCCTCTCGTGTTTGTAATATGTGTACACTCGAAAGTGTCCCACTCTAAACCCTTCTATCCAAATAATTCCATGAGTTGGAATGCTTAGATGCCAGCTTAGAGCTCCCTATCCATGGAGTGCAAGAGAGTATATTTCAAGAATAAAAAGGCTCTCAGATGAGCCTTAGAGATACTCTTCTTGCTAGTAAACCATGCAATGGGAGGTTCCAAAGACAAGATGCAAGAATGCAAATGTCCCAAGGAGTTCCTCAAGAATGCAATGCAAATGAAAATTAAACTAGGATGATAATGCAAAATGCAGCTATGCTAAAACATGTATGAGAGTGTTACAATACCATTATTAAGCTATGTGAGAGATTATTGCAAAATAGAAGCTAAACTAACATGCAACATGAATCTAAGCTAAAATGCCATGGATGAGAGAATGTAGACAAGGAAGAGAAGTTCTCCACAAAGCTCCAAAGAAACTTGTTAGAAAACTTGCAGCATAACAATATTCAAAATGAGGATTGATTGAGGGGGAAAGCTCTCTCCCTTTTAAAGATGTACGGACGGTGGAGATCAAGATGAAGATGGTGGATGATCAACGGTGTAATTTGAAAAGAGGAGTGATCCATGTGCACACACAAATCAACCAATAGAATATAAGTTGACTTGTCATATAAGACAAAAGTCACAAAGCCTTTTCTTTTAATTGCAAAATAGAAAAAGGACTTTATGTGTGCACTTTAAGTGGGTTAGAAGAATGGGGTCTTTTATTTAATTAAAAGGGGACATGTTCTTTTAATCAAATAATGAACTTAGGATAGCATAGTCAAACTATAGGTTATAATCAAATAAATTGATTATTAACAATTTGGCTTAGGTAAGTGATTAAATTAATTTAGCCAAAATGTTGAAAAGGGGGCTAATAGTCTAGATGACCATTTTTAGGTGATTACATTTGCCCCTCTTTGACTAATGCGTGATCGATCTGGGAACACATTATGTCAAAGAAAATAGAAAGCCAAGTAGGCAGTGATAGATATAGATATCTGATTCCAAAGAATGAAATCCAGAAATAGATAGCAAGTCCTAAATGCACAGCCTGATAGCGGTAATACTGAACATTAGGAAGATGATGTTAAGATCCAAAAATAATTTTAACACCTAGAAAAGCAGATAGAGTGAGAGCAAGTGAGAAGATCAAACAAATGCTCCTAAGCAGTGATAGAGTATTTCTGCCCCCTCGGGATCCAAATTGAAATGAGGTAAGGGGATGCAAAAACTGGCTAGAAATGAGAAAATTCGAATATAGCAATGTCCAAGATGACAGATAGATGATTAGAACCCAAGAATGACTATATAAAAAAATTGATAAAATGCCCCAGTTTGACTAGAGTTGACCTTGAAGGATATAGCATAAAAATAAGGTTGAAATGAGTAGAAAGGTGATTTTAGACATGAAATAGTGAATTTAAGTAGATATGAAGTATGGAAATGATGAAGACATGAAGAAATGAAGATGCCCCAGTGATGATTCAGAGATTAGACCTCAAAAGGTCAGCTAACTGCTCAGAAAAAAGTAGAATTTTAAAAGACAATTTTGACCATCAAGATGAACTCGAATTTGGATTTTGATCCCGAAAATGAATCTAGGAAGTTGAAATTATTTAAGAGGTCAAAACTTTATATAATGTGATGACAAGATAGAAAAGAGATGAAGCGAAAGATTAAGAAGGTGAAAAGACATGAACAAGAAGAAAGTAAAGAAATATATGAAAGGAGTTAGCCGATATGTCCATAGAAAGATGAAGAGAGAGCTCTCCCCATATGCAAGAATGCAAGACTAAGCTAGAAAATGAACCTAAAATGAAAGCTAATATGCAAAGTGGTTTACCAACAAGAAGTGCATAACATTTAGACTCTTAATTTCATCATTGAGCATTTATTAGGGACATCATGAGATCATACAACCATCACTAGTATAACTATGAGGATATGAATATGATCAATATGAGATAGGTATGTGGAAATCCAATCTAAGGATCAGAGACATGTAAGTCAAGATAACTACATGATTAGATTCCCTAAGTTTAATTTAGCAAGATTACACCTGTATCAAGGCATAAGCGCCAGGATAAACCCTGAGTGTGGTCTTGCAAAACAGTCAAGGATGATACATTTATAAGTCAAAGTGTTGAATAGGAAAAGCATGAATGCTTACAACACTATAGACAAACAAAAGTATACCCACAAGCAGAAATCAAGAAAATATGTCCCATGCCCCCAGTCTTCTAGTCAATGACATCCTTGAAAGACTATTAGGGAGGGAATACATGGAAAAGAAATCATCATAGACAGCACACAAAGTAGATAAATGTCAGCATAGCTCAGTCATTTAAGTGTTAAAGTGTGTGTGTGTAAGTCACTTGGCCATTTCTTCCAGACTTGATTCTGATAGTGAGATATTGCGACATCGGAGACCGTAGGTAAACTATATGAAAAGTGTTGAAAAACACTTGATGTCAAAGTGGGGGAAGTGTTGAGAAACACTATTTTGTGAGTTGTCAAAGGAACCCTAATGCACAAGAATACCTCAAAAGGCGAAGTAGCTATGCCCCCGGGATGAGGACAAAAAACAATTCCAAGCTAGGAAATGTGTAGCGAAGTGGATGATTGAGATTGATAGACATAGGTGCAAGGGTTTCAAGTAGCGCCTATTTCCAGGTTTGCACCACTTGACAGATTTTTTCAAGACTTTTTTCAAATTTTTTGTATTTTTTCTATTTTTGAATTTTTTTGGTGATACATCAAAGTGCCTATTGTTAGGTTTTCACTAAGAAGATCTTTTTTTCAGGACATTTTTTTAATTTTTAGGATTTTTTCAGCATCATATATGATTTTTTGGATTTTTTAGAATAATTTAGAGATCACTAGTTCTCAAGCAAGATCACATGATTTTCTTCCAATGTCTAGCAAGGTATAGGACACGATGGAGAAACAAGCCGATAGATAAGAAAAGATGCATAAGAAAGGAGTATGAAGCAAGTCAAAGTGATCCTCAAGGACACACTCCTCAAGAATACCCAAGCTAAGAAAAGATAGCCATATAAAGTAGGTTTTGGATAAGCAATGGAAGAAATGAGCAAGATAGCATGTAGGATAAGTGGTGAAGCCAACAAGTGCGATAGCATGTAAGATAACTGATGGAAGCCAATGAGTGCGATAGCATGAAGTGTGTAGTCCAAAAGAGTAGACATGTCAAGAGACCTAGGAACCATTTTTTATTTATCATGATCAAGACCAAGGGGTCAACTAGATAGGATAGCGATGGGATAGAGCAATAAAAATAAAGCTCAAGATGAAGGCTATGAGGGAATGAGAAAGCACAAATAGAGAATCTTATGGATAAGATAGCCAATATGCAAAGATAGCTCAACATTTTCAAGATCAAAGAGAGAAGAGGGAATAGATGGATGGTGGAAGAATTATGCATGATGCCTGTTTGCCAGGCTTTCATCGTGGTACTTATCCAAGGTGCCACAAGAAGTAGTTTTCACCATAGGATGGATTTATTTCTCTTTACTTTTGCTACCAAGGTGCCACAAGAAGTAGTTTTCACCAAGGCACATTTTCTTTTTTTTCATTTTTTCATTTTTTTTTCATTTTTTTTTTTTTCTTTTTTGAATTTTTAGAAAGAGCTCAAGCTTCTTGAATTTAGATAGTGCTCCTATAGGAAAGATAAGCCATGATAAGCTAAGACCATAGAAAGGTATGCTCAAAGATCTTGATAGGGTGATGAAAGAGAAATGGTAGTAGGAAGAGTATATGAAGGATAATAGTTCATGTATAGAAAGTAAGTGTAAGCTTTAGAAGATTTCATGAGGGTAGTTGAAATATTGGACAAGATCAACATTGACACACACCTTGAAGGGTATTGGAATGATGGAGGAATCATGGATGAAGTAGCTTGAGGTTTAGATGTATGAGGTGGTAGAAGAGGTTTGGAAAAAAGTGGAGTGGAAGGCTTTGGAATATTTTTAGAAAGATTTTTGGAAGAAGATAGAATGGAAGCCTTTGGAAGCTTGAATGTCAACTTTGAAGTATTTTCAATATTCAAGTCTTTTAAAAGAGACTTGGGAATCCATATAGCTTTAGATTTTGCTTTGGATACTTCAAAACACATTTCTTCAATAATGGGTTTAGGAACCCATATTTTCTTTGGTTTAGCTCTTTGAGTAGTGGACCTTTGTGGTCTCTTTTGTGCATTCTCCTTCTTAGCATTCACATGTCGATTAGATGGGACATAGTGATCTTTCTTTTTCAATGGATTCTTATGTTTATTCTCACTTCCAAAGAACTTGGGATTTGTGGATGAATAAGGCTGATATGACTGGTTTAGGTGGATAGATGGGTGAAAAGTCATCAAGGATGAGTGTCTTTGTTGATCTTGAGGTATGACGAGAGAGCTAGGAGTGGAAAATGTAGGAGATGATGGAACATAAGGTCCCAATATAGATGGAAGGTTTGAAGGCTTTAGCTTTGATGGATAAGGACCAAGGATAGACTTAGGAGATGCAAATGGATAGTGAAAAGGGATATCAACATCTTTAGAGTGAGCAACATGGTCAAAGCCATCAATAGACTCATGAGTAGCTTTGATAGGAACAACATTTTTAATAGGAGCACTTGAAGCTTGAGTAAAATTTTGAAGTGGATATGGAGAAGTAGAACACGAGGGGACACTTTGATCTTGACAAGTAGCTTTGGATAGCATATGAAGAGAACTTTTCTCATAATTTTCAGTAAGCTCAAGGGAGATAATGGAAGTGGTATCTTCATCATACTTAGGAAGTGGACAAGTTATAGGATATGGAGGGGAAAAATCTTGAAAGAGATGAAAGGGTGCTTGATCTTGATCTTTCTTGACATTTATAGCTTTGTCTTTTTGAGAGTCCTCTTGACATGGAGCCACTTCTAAGGACAAGGGAGAATGAAGAGTGAATGGAGTAGTGCTTGGATTAGGCATAGCAGTGCATGAAGGTTGAGGATGTTTAGGATTAGTAGCATGGAAAAGGTTTGCAGCCAAGTGAAGGTTAGCTTGAGTTTCTTTTAGAGGTAGCCCTTGAGGATATGTGTAGTCAATGTGGAAAGCATTAGGTTCTTTATTTGATGGAGGCATGTTGGAAAGCTTTGAGGTGTTGGGAGATGCATGAGTGTTGGAAGAATTGGAAGATGTAATGAAGCCACTACTAGACATAGGTTCATCAATGTAATCTTGCTCAAGAGAAGTATCCTTAGCACATGAGTCACTAGAGGTTCCAATAATTCCATTATCCATAAGATCTTGGATTTTATGTTTTAGCTCAATGCAATCTGAAGTACTATGCTCATTATGTTGATGATAATCACAATAGATATCCAAGAATGGATTTCCATATGAGCTAGACTTAGGTAACATGATGATCTTATTGCCAATAAGTGTTTGCAAAATGTCATCATAAGAATGTTCCAAGGGAGTAAAAGTCCTCTCAAAAATATGTCTAGGATCTTCTTTTTTTTTCTCAAGTGAATGGTATACATCCATGTCTTCATCATTATCTTGGTCAAAGATAGGTCCATCATGAAATTTTAGCATAGGCTCAAAGGAGGTATCACTTGCTTGTTCTCTAAAGAGGTCTTTAGGTCTAGAAGATGAAGACATTTGATGTCTTGAAGTAGAGCATGTCGACCTAGAAGAAGAGGATGACCTCAAAGAAGGTGACTCACATGCATGTAAAGACCTTAAGGAAGATTCATGTAATGATGCAATCTTCTCCTCTAACCTTTTCTCAAGTTTAGACTTCATTTCTATCATGCGCTTAGAAAGATGAAGGTAAGAAAGATCATTTGTCTCTTCTAGTTCTTTGTATTGTGCATATAGAACTTGAAACTCTTTAGTGACATGGAGGATATAATGATCATCTAGATTTGGTTGAAGTTTTGTAGCACAAGTTTTAGATCCCATAGTTTTAGATGCAAAGCCAAGCATAAAATAGTCTAGAAAATAACTTGATGTTGAAACTATAGGAGGTAGAGTGTTCACTTGCCAAGATAGTAGAGAGAGATTAAAGCGACTTGTCAAACAATATGTCCAAGAAACTTACAACATGAATGACTCAAGTCAATAGCTAGGCAAGATGCCCAAATAGCCAAATAGATAGAGCAAGCAGGGTGAAAAGTGAACAACTTTCCCAACCCAAGAGTGTAGTCAAGAAATCAAGGTAACCATTTTAGCAAAAGGATAACTAGAAAGCAAACATAGACCATGAAGACAAAAAGACCAAGAGCACTAAGACCAAAGAGTCACTTTAATCATGTCCAAGAACAAGAGACATAGAAAATAAAAATCAAATGATGAGACTCCCCTTAGCAAGTAACACAAGAAAATGTTTGCACTTGATGTTTTGACTTGGTTGACAAAGTTTGACAATAGTTGATAGCATAGCAAGTTTGATGTTCAAAAGCAATTTCTTCCCAAGCAAGATAGTGACACATAGAGTAGTCTTCAAACAATCAAGCAAGAGACAAAGCAACCTTGCATGATACAAGCATATGTGACGTCTCAAAAGAATTCCCTAGAATTATCGTCATGTGTATGTTCAAAAGATTTTCACAAGTATACCACATTCGAGAACACATCAAGCAATATCTACCTAGAAGTCATGGTTCATTACTCAACAACTTGGCCCACGCTTGATGCTCCTTTGCCTCACACCAAGTGGTTTCCCACAAGAGATATTGGCTTTGTCATGGAAATGCCATAAGCATAACCAAGGGAACACATATGGTGAGTGTAAATCTTGGGGTGATCCGGGTAGTCCACTAGGATCAATCCTTGCACCAAGAAGTTGAGCGGCTAAAAAGGGTAGTTACTAACTTAGGGTGTTTAGATAGGGCTTCCATTCATAGTGTTCCTCTTGCTCCCAATTACGGGACACCTCACCTTGCGATGAGTAACCGATCTCGCGATCACAAGAGTACCTTAAGCATTCTTGCCTAGTGATCTCCCTATGGTCGAAATCCCATAAGCGATCACACTAGACGAAGATAAATACTACGTCTACCAAGGTTTTGTGTCCTTGATAGCCTTGAGTTTATAGTGGGTTGGAAGAGCCAGGTAATCGGCTTGTTCCCACTTGGGTCGTTCCTCTCAGGTTGTCCGAGAGCAGGCCCTCTAAAGGATTCTAACTACACAAAAAGTGGATCAAATTTTGGAAGTCAAGATTTCTGGTTCACCACAAGGGTGAAGAGCATACTCTCCTATTCTAATCATTTTCTCCCAAACACGCCAAGAAGATTCAGTTACCCCTTGCTTTTGAAACCAAATGGCAAGTCAAGATTTCTGATTCACCACAAGGGTGAAGAGCATACTCTCCTATTACCAAAAGACTCCAATCACAAGTTTTATGTGCCTATGAAAAATGAACAATTATTCAATGCCACACATGAAAACAAAAAAGCAAGAAATTTAGGTTTTTATGCTTTGGGCAGCCCTGCAAACAATCGTTAATAGCCCTTGTGCATTTGAAGCTTTGACATGCGTTCTTTTTATGCAATGTTTCAATTTTTTTCACAAGGATGGCAATCTGAAATCACAACTTGTTAGCAACAAAAGTTAATGTGAAATAACATAAAAATCTGCAATAAAAAGTGGTGAGTTGCTTCAAAAATCTAATTTATCTTCCAACCAAGAACATGCAAAGAAAGTGCAAGTTAATCACAAATGCTTTCATTTTTACTCTTTGGTTTTGACCTAGTCAACAAGATTGGACTTGTTTGCTATGATTTCGTATCCAAAAATGAAAATTAAAAGAAGAGACCCCTATCAAAAATCAGAGAGCTTTCCAAAAATGCAAGAAATTTTAAAAAATCTCTTCATTTGCTCCCTAGAGTTCGATTTTGTCAAAATAGGCCAAATTTATCAAATCGAGTTTTTGATCCTTAATAAGATCTCAAAATTAAAAACACAAAGAAAGAACCCCCATTAGAATTGAAAAATATTTCTGAAAATGTAAGTTTTAAAAAAAAAATCGCTGATTTGCGATCAGATTTGACTTTTTATGAAAAACAAAGAAAAACTCATAACTCCTGAAAATCATGTCAAAATTCTCTGCAAATAGGATTGAGACATTTTGAGCATATATCCAACCTGCAAAAAAAAATTCAGAACCAAACTCCAAGCGATTTAAAAGATATGATCAAATCTTTAAACCAACTAAGTTTTTGGCCTTCAAACCAATTTACTTATGGCTTGGCCTTAAAACCAAAGTGATAATTCTACAAAAGCATTTGATTAGACCCAATATGCTGCTGTAAAAAATCAAAGATAAGAAATGAAAGCAAATGGAGCTGAAAATTTGATTCAAGCCCCACGGTGGGCGCCAAAAATGTACACTCGAAAGTGTCCCACTCTAAACCCTTCTATCCAAATAATTCCATGAGTTGGAATGCTTAGATGCCGGCTTAGAGCTCCCTATCCATGGAGTGCAAGAGAGTATATTTCAAGAATAAAAAGGCTCTCAGATGAGCCTTAGAGATACTCTTCTTGCTAGTAAACCATGCAATGGGAGGTTCCAAAGACAAGATGCAAGAATGCAAATGTCCCAAGGAGTTCCTCAAGAATGCAATGCAAATGAAAATTAAACTAGGATGATAATGCAAAATGCAGCTATGCTAAAACATGTATGAGAGTGTTACAATACCATTATTAAGCTATGTGAGAGATTATTGCAAAATAGAAGCTAAACTAACATGCAACATGAATCTAAGCTAAAATGCCATGGATGAGAGAATGTAGACAAGGAAGAGAAGTTCTCCACAAAGCTCCAAAGAAACTTGTTAGAAAACTTGCAGCATAACAATATTCAAAATGAGGATTGATTGAGGGGGAAAGCTCTCTCCCTTTTAAAGATGTACGGACGGTGGAGATCAAGATGAAGATGGTGGATGATCAACGGTGTAATTTGAAAAGAGGAGTGATCCATGTGCACACACAAATCAACCAATAGAATATAAGTTGACTTGTCATATAAGACAAAAGTCACAAAGCCTTTTCTTTTAATTGCAAAATAGAAAAAGGACTTTATGTGTGCACTTTAAGTGGGTTAGAAGAATGGGGTCTTTTATTTAATTAAAAGGGGACATGTTCTTTTAATTGCCAAAAATGTACACTCGAAAGTGTCCCACTCTAAACCCTTCTATCCAAACGATTCCATGAGTTCGAAATGTCTGGATGCCGGCTTAGAGCTCCCTATCCATGGAGTGCAAGAAGCTAGTATTCAAGCATGAAGGCTCTCAGCTAAGCCTTAGAAATGTGCTTCTTGCTAGTAAACCATGCAATGGGAGGTTCCAAAGACAAGATGCAAGAATGCAAATGTCCCAAGGAGTTCCTCAAGAATGCAATGCAAATGAAGATTAAGCTAGAATGAAATGTAAAATTTAGTTATGCTAAGCATGTATGAGAGTGTTGCAATCCAACTATTAGACTATATGATTTAAGCTACATGTAAAAATGAAAGCTAAGCTAAGCTAGAATGCCATGATGCCATGGATGAGAGAATGTAGACAAGAAATAGAAGTTCTCCACAAAGCTCCAAAGAAACCTGTTAGAAAACCTGCAGCATAACAATGTTCAAAAGATGGATGGATTGAGGGAGAAAGCTCTCTCCCTTTTAAAGATGTACGGACGGTGGAGATCAAGATGAAGATGGTGGATGATCAACGGTGTAATTTGAAAAGAGGAGTGATCCATGTGCACACACAAATCAACCAATAGAATATAAGTTGACTTGTCATATAAGACAAAAGTCACAAAGCCTTTTCTTTTAATTGCAAAATAGAAAAAGGACTTTATGTGTGCACTTTAAGTGAGTTAGAAGAATGGGGTCTTTTATTTAATTAAAAGGGGACATGTTCTTTTAATCAAATAATGAACTTATGATAGCATAGTCAAACTATAGGTTATAATCAAATAAATTGATTATTAACAATTTGGCTTAGGTAAGTGATTAACTTAATTTAGCCAAAATGTTGAAAAGGGGGCTAATAGTCTAGATGACCATTTTTAGGTGATTACAATATGTACCTTTTTTATTTTGATCTGAGAGATACTTGTTACTCATGTTATGTTTACATTTGAGATGACCTGATGGTTAGATGTTATGCTTTGATTTCAGTATCATAAATGTTAGATTACTATGTTGTTTATTTGATCATATTTGCATTATGATTCTATTTTGAGATGATAGTATGTTTTATGATGATATCTGGTTATCCGATATTTGGACATATCTCTGATTTGGTTATATGTGGATTTAATGCTATGGTTATTTACTTCATTCTTGCTTTGATTTGTGTTGTGAAAATATGACTGATGTAAATGAATTATTTTAGTATAAATGAATAAATGGTTAAATTAGGTTAGCTAATGCATTTATTGCTTTGACTATGTTATTATATGCAATTGCACTTGATCATGTGTTTTAGTGTGAAGGATTTATATCCCTGGTAGTGGCATATGGAGTTAGTGATCTAGCTATTGATATTTAGCAACGTTGTCCCTATATGGTCGATGTATCTTATTCAAATGTTTAAATTAAACCTTCTAGTGATTTGATAAATCCAGACTCATATGCATTATGTGACTAGATTTCTGAACATGTCTATGCATTTAGAGGTTTACATTTGTCACGAAAGTTATTAAGGTTCTCTTTGATTTTGGTTTAAGGGTTTTCAAGATTTAGTTTAATTTATTTTAAGTTTTGGTAGCTTTTCCATAGATGAATTCCAATTACTTGGAATAGCCTATTCTTTTTTGGGTAGATTTGGGGTTTAACTACATTACTTGGTTATTTTCCCTAATCAATTATTCACTCAAAAAGTGAATAAGTATCCAAAAAGGAAATTAATTCCTCAATTCCCACTTTTGGAAATTAAAAATTTGAGAGCTATTTCTAAAATTCTCTTCTAGAGGATTGTGTTTCTATTCATTGTGAGAGCTACAGGTGGGGGATCTTCACGAGATCGGTCTCGTTGGATCGAGCTTGAGGAGACCTTGGTATGCCATGATTTTTGGTAGCTTCCATGAGATATTTATTTTATCTAACTGACTCCTATTTTAGCCCTTTTGGTTGATAGGTAAGGCTCTCCTATTTTTGTGTTTCATCTCCATTTCTATTTTCATTTCTAGCAATTGTTTGTTATGAGGTTGAGAACTAGTGTTCCCCTCCATTTCTAATCGCTAGTTCTGCTCAGTTGGTTAGGTATGAACATTTTCCTAATTTTTAGGATGAGGGTTTGGGGATTTGCACTATTATGTTGGCCATTTTCTCATATGGTGTCTGAACCCAATTTTTATTGGATTTTTGTGGCTTTTGTGCCTAGCAACCAAATGGGTTTTATTTTCAAAGTTTTTGAATTTTGGGGTTTTTACCTCAATTTGTGTGCCACTTGGTTTTCTCAAGTTTTCTTGGCATGATGTTGGTTGTGGACTTAGACTATCTGTAAGATGTCAGTCAGAACATTTCTGCACTTTTATGTTGCAATGGGATGCATGGCACATCCATACTCTCATTTTTGTTATCAATTGAGAATGATTTTCCTTGTATTCTCCTCCAGCCCTTGTTTTATGATCTTCATGATGGTGGTGTGCCACACATGAGCATGTGCACATACATTTGTCAGATGACTTGTGAGGCCTGATCTTCCATTTGTATTTTAGTGGAGTTATGTTCATTTGGGGTTGGGTTGGGAATGTGCATGCCTACGGGCACTCATCGTGTGATGAGCATGGGTATGTAGGGTAAGGCGGTGGAGGGGCTTCTCTCAAAATGTGTGTGTTGTTCCCAACAAGGTTTACATGTAAAAATTTATAATAAGTGATAACTTAATTAATTTATTGAAATTTAAATAAGATAAGAAATTTATGGTCATCCTCCCAAGGGTGGTGCTAAAGGGAATGATTAGTTATTCTTACAACACATAGCCTCTCGAGGGTGTATGGAGGGGAATAGTTGTTCTTGTATTTACAACTTGGGTGATTTTGAGTTGTCAACTCTCCACCAGAGTCTGTACATAGTTGACCCATAGAGTGTCCAACCAGGACCTTCTGTACTTGCATTGTCTCATGATCTTAGTTGTAGTCCTCTTTACTATTTGGCATGACTGTTAGCCATGGATGTTTTCTTTATGTGTGTTTGTGGTTGGATAATTATCTCCATCAACACGATGGGAGTAGACCTATTGGTTTTCATGTGGTTGGGAGGCATAACTACCTATACTACTGTTGGAGACTAATGTATAGAGATGATCTATTATTCTAGTGGGACTGATGGTTGATTTTTTACTTGGTATATTCAGGATTTTGGAGTATGCTTCCTTGTGACTTATGCTTTCACTAGAATGCTTGGTTATCATGTTTAGATGATATTATTTTATTTGATGTAGTCCTTTTTGAATATGTTAGCATATGGTTAGATGTTGAGATTTACCTTGTTGGAATATATACTGCTTATATTGTTGTAGCATGATTAGATGTTCTTTTTCTTATGATGTGATTACACTTTAGTAGTGAGGTGGTCATAAGATAACTCTAACTATCTATTTGGTAGTCTAGGATGTTACACATGGGGGATTGCTAGGACCTTAAAGGTCCCATGATTTTATTACGGTTGGGAGGAAACACACATGACTTTTATTATGTTTATTCATTGTGAGAGTTTGTTGTTTCCCGTGGGTGCCTACACTCCTTCTCATGGCTTCTTACACTTCCTCGCATGATCCTCAACATCAATGTAGTTGTTTTGGTTGCTAGTCCTAGAATTCCTTCATGTGAGAAGGTAGTATCTCACATGGTCTAGTGCAATTCCTTGTGTGAACCTATAGGGTGCTTTTTCTTGTGTAGAAAACATGTGGTATCTCCACTATTTTTCAGAGAACACGATTTTGTGTTTTGAGTACCATTTAGGATTTCTTTTTTTTTCCAAGCTTTGATAGATCGACGATTTTAGATTCTATTTTCATCTTGGTTCTTATCTTTAGTTTGATCATGTTAGTTTGGTAGTGGCACTTGGAGATTGATTAGTTGTCAAGATGGTTGGTTAAGCCTTTTTTTGTGATCTTTGTGACTATTGTATGTGGATTGTCATTTGCATCCATAATTGTTTAAAAAATACATCTTGGCTTTTATTTATCCTTGTTCCAAGGATCTTCAAGTGGGGTATTACATGAAGATTATTCCTATATAGCATTAATAGTTTAGTTTGTTGTTCTTATGTATTGTTGTTAGCTCTTTGACATATTGCAAGATTTTTCACAATATGTTAGAGTCTTGTACTTAACAGGACTTGCTTTCTATAGACTTATCTTGAACTATTCAACTTTATCATCACATTAAGTATCTATTGATAAGTATCCAATTCTAATAAATCTAAATATAGAATGTTTATCATACAAAATTTCTAGAAATTATTTTTTTTTCCAAAATTTTTGGGTAGAGTTTATTGAACTTCAAAAAGATGATATAGAACATAAATAAGTTTGGCTCAAAGATTGGCAGATGAAAGAGTGACAACTAGTGTAAGATGAATCATCCAAACAAAAAATTCATCACATTTAATATAATGGGATTGATATTTGGAAACAATATGTATGAAATAAAAGAACTTACTTAAAGATGGTCTAGAATTAAGTCTCCAAATGCCAAAAAGTGATGGTAGTTTAGAAGTGGGTTTGAAATGCTAATTTAGAGGAAAATAATGCAGTTTTAAAAATTATAGGATGCCAACTATAAACACTCTTTTGTGGTATCTTTAAACATTTAATTACAATTGGACTACATATATTAGTAGCATAAGTGATTGTTAATAGTTGACAAATTGTGGTGTTTTCATTTTTTTAACATACAAAAGGTTTCCATGCACTTTCTCACGAGAGACAAGCTAGTCTTTGAGGTCTTTAGAAAAACAAGTGGGAAACCATATATTCTATATTATCAATGATAGTGGAAACAAAGAACATAGACACATTCTTTGGTTCAATCACTTGGCCAATACTTGTATATGAGCAATTTTAGTATGCTAATAGAAACCAAATTTAAATAAAGCTTCTACAAACTAAACAAAATTCATAAACTTCAAGATAGACTAAGATGAGCTCTCAATTGAGAATATGAGCCATTAATGGACTCTCTCAATAAGAAGCTCTCTTGTTGAGTAGCTTTGTCTAAATAGATAGCATGTATGCTCAAGCTTTATGCTTCAAAAAGGGCTTCAAATGGAGTTGGAATTTGGATGTGAGTGTATGGTTTTGATGTAAAATAGCTTCTCAAAATGGCATTATGAATTTACTTCATGGATTGTGTGTTTTGCAAAGGGGAAGGATTCAATTTATAGGCAAGAGGCTTGAGGGATTGAGGGCTAAGATGCAAGGATGGGAAAAAGCTCATGGAGGGCTCAGATTGCATGAGAGGAGAGCACATGGGTTGTGCTTCCTTACAACCAATCAGGGAGTGACACATGTCACAGGGTGAGAGGATGGAGGAAAGGGGAAAGATGAGTCAACAAAAGAGGCTCAAAGGATAAAATCTTCATAAAGACCCTCATAATGGCTTGTAAGAGCAATAAAAGGGCTTGGAAGAGTCATTTATGGACTAGTGGGCTTCATAAAGTTTTATGGTTGAGATATTTTGAGGGAGATGAGAGCAATTTTTACTTGGGCTTGATTAGGAGGGTTTTAAGCTTGCTTAGGATTGTGCAAATGATTAGAGGATGGATTAGGATGGTTTAGGATTAGATTAGGGATAGGCAAGTGGATGGCATTTAATGAGAGTGGGTGAAGGAGGAGATATTTGTTAACTTTGGCTTGGGTTAGGAAGTTTTAACCCATGTTTAGGGAATGTGACAAGGTTAGGAGGGGATTAGGATTAGGTTTAAAGACATCTTCTAGAAGAGTCTAGACTTTGGATGAGGATAAAGACTTTCTAGAATAGTCTAGAACTTCCTAAGATGAGGATGAAGACTTTCTAGAAGAGTCTAGAACTTCTTAGGATGAGGATGAATTAGATTTTTAGGAAATAAATAAAGTTTTATTTATTTCAAGGGTTTGGGTTGAGGAGATATTTATTAAAACTTTTTTAATAAACATGAGGATTAATATTTAATCTTAATTAAATATTTTGAATTGGGATTAGGGGTAGGAAATGATGGGATTAGGCTTTAATCAAAATTAAAGCAGGATTAGAAGATTTTGGAAGAGGTTAGTAGTCTTAAGGAAATTGGCCAAGTTTTGGGCAAAAAATAAATTTTTTATTTATTTTGAGTTTTTTGGTCAATTTATTAATTAAATAATTAATAAATAAGGAAATAAGATTTAAACATTTTTGGGAGGGATTCCTTAATTAAATATTTTTAATTAAGATAAAGAGATTTAATGGCATAAAAATAAATTAATTAATTAAATAATTAATTAATGATGATGTCATCAGGAATTTTTTTCAGAAAATAAAAATATTATTTTCTAAATGATTTTTAGGTGTCTACATTTTGCCCCTCTTTGATGTGATGCCGCAAGTGGCATGGCATCAAAGATAAGAAAATAAGATGCCCAAGGCTAGAGTAGAAGAGGAGAGAATGGACTGTGAGATGCCCCCTCAAGAAGGCGGCGGGGAGAGAAAGCGAGGCTCGATGGCTTCTTGAAAAGTGCAAGAATCATGGATGAGCAAGGAAACTCAGATTGGCAAAGAGAAGGGGTTTAATTAGCTCAAACTCTCACTATGGGAGAATGATAAAGGAGAATCAGATGCACAAGAGGAAGCAAGCTTAAGATTTTAGGGAAGGTGGAGAATGAAGGAGCGGAGCGCTATAAAAAGGAATCCAGGATAGGGAGATGGATGAGGGGATTATAAAGCTGATGCAACAGGATTTCAAAGAGTCAGATTGGTGGAAGATGGGTTTCAGAGGTCCCTAGGACTAGGATTTTGGATCTCGAAAGATGAGGCTTGGTGGATTGATTTGGATTGGTGGATCCCTAAGACTAGGATTGTGGATCCCTAAAGCTAAAGGTGAGGAGTGATTCAAAGAGATACCGATGCATAAGCTGGGGTAGGAGAGATGAATGCTGGATATGGATGGGGGATAATGGAGATGAAGGAAAACCATTGAAGCTTTTTGAGCGAGGGGATACTTTAAAGAGAAGTACCACCATGTAGTTAAGCACTAGATTTGCTATAGGACTACTGGTTAATTGCCAAGGTTACCAAGAACATCAAGGCCTTTTCACCAACTGTCCAGAGGACTGACAGACTGACTCATAACAAACACACAAGGATTTCCCCAGCATCACACATGAATCTCGAAAGAATCAAAGTGGAACCGACACTGGGTAACCCACAAGCAAAAAAGACTTGATCAAGACCTTATGCCCAAATTGCCCCATTTGTAGCATACCATGATATGGAAGATCGTGGCAACCTTGAGGAGAGAAAAAAAAGATTGCTTGGAAAAGATACTTCAAGACCCAAAAGGGAAGATTCCAAATCAAAAGAAAGTGAAAATCCAAAAGAGAACCATTTGCCAATGAGATGGGTAGGACGAGGTACTAACAGACCAAGATCAGACATGAGGAAAGCTATATCCTACAAGGATCTATCGGAGAGCACCTAAGCCGATGGATCTAGGTGAGTGATGCATCTAGCAAGCTGAACTAAGAAGGATAACACTTTGGTGACAGGAGATCTAGCTAAAGGATGCATTGGAATAGCTAACCAAGATGTGCGATGTGTGCAAGATGTTGATCAAGGAGGAACTGACACGAAAGCTGGATAGATACAATGGTACTAAGCTAAAGAGGATGTACAAGCTGACGAACCAAGATATTTACAAGCGAGCTAATCAAGATATGGTACAAGCTAACAAACCAATGATAGGTATGATACAGATGGATAAAAAGCTCAGGATGAGAGGATAGTGAGATGGCTCAAGTTGGTGCAAGAGGTAGAAGCTAAGGATGAGGTGATAACAAAAGATATAGATTTGACAAGATGCATCCAATGATGATGATGGGGACAATGCTAAGGTTGGTGGTAGCTGAACGGATAGATGGTGCTAGAGTGAATGGCTAATGAGAGGATGACATTGGATTTGCATGAGGATAGCCTAGAGCGGGATACTAATGACAAGGGAGGATGGAAAAGACAAGATCTCCAAGGAATACAATGCCGCCAGTCAGAAGATGAAATGTGGAAGGAGGTCTTACGATGGATGCGATAGGATTCAAGCTAGGATGGAAAAGCGGAAGGCGCTAGGGAGATGGATGATAGCTCGGATGATTGGCTGAAGCTGCAGAAGATCAGTGGATGGTGTGAGATGGAAGCTGGAGGATGGAGGATAGGTGTATAGATTGGAAGATGGAGTTGGATGTCAAGAGATGACCAAAAGCATGAGGGTGATAGGCTAAGCTGGGGATGGCGAGATTATGCATGACGCTTGTTTGCCAAGTTTTCATCATGGTACTTGTCCAAGGCACTTGAATTGCCAAGTTTTCACCAGTGGATGCTTTATTTTTCTTTTTTTCTTTTTTGAGTTTTTGACTTTGGACTTAGCTGGAATGATTTTGGCTTTCTTCAGCTATTTTTGGCTCATAGATGTTGGTAGGATGGATGAAAAAGGATTGGATTGAACAAGTGGAATGGTGGGTGGGAGTTTGACAAATAATGGATGCGAAGACATAAGGCTTGTGGGTAAATGGATGAGGAAAATGGAAATATCATCATTGGCACACACCTTGAGAGGTGATAAAGTAGTGGGAAAGATGGTTTTGAGTGAGGTTGAGGAGAAAATGGAGGAAGAGAAAGATAAGGACTAAAAGTAGAGTTGGAAGATGGAGGATGAGAAATTTAGGATAAGAAGCATATGGACTAAAAGTGGATTGGGGGGATGAAGGATGCTTATATGGGGATTTGGATGAAGGATGGATGGATGAGGCTTTTTGAGTAGCATGAATGGATGCCAATTGAGATTTTTCTTTGAGATGCATTTCTTTTATGAGCATCTTGGGTATCAACATGATTTTTGACTTTTTTGGCTTGGGCTTTTGTGGCCTCTTGACTTTTTCTTTGATTGGGATTAAATGTTGCTTGTTTTGAACATGTATTTTAGAAGGGACATGTTGAGACTTGGATTTTTGTGGATTTTTGGATTTATACTTTTGTATTTTGGCATCCAATATGCTTCTATTAGCCATGGGATGGGAACAAGAGCATGGAGGAGATGGAGGGATAATTGATGGAGTGATAGGGTTTAAAGTTTGGAAGGGATTCAAGGGTGAGTGCCTTTGATGATCTAGCTGGTGAATTTGAGGGGATGGAAGGATAGATTGGAACATAGGATATGGATGGATATAATTGCCCAAAATGGAAGGAGAGAAGGAAGGATATGGGCCCAAAATAGATGGAATCAAGGAAGGTGTAGGTCCCAAAATAGATGGAGGGGATAAAGGATTTATATTAGGTATGTAAGGACCCAAAATGGATGGAAAGGGTGTGGGATTTAGATAAGGGATATATGGACCCAAAATGGAGGGTTGGAGATAAGGAGTAGGGTGAGGGCCCAAAATAGATGCGGAATAAGATGGATGGGAACTTTGGGGTGGAGATGGAAGGACTTGGGACCATGCAGGAATAGCGGGGATACCAACATCTAGAAATACATTTTCATTTCTTTTTTCAATATGATGTTCATTATTTGGAACACAAGATGTGAGTCCATTACTAGCTGAAGGATTTGGAGCTTCGGATATGATAATTAGTTCTTTTTCGATGGATCTATCATCATGGATTATGGGAGATGTATGATCATGAAGCAGAGGAGATGGGAGGATAGGATCTTGAGTTGGGTGGGCTGAGGGAAAGGGATCTTGAGATGGAGTAAGTAAGATGGTAGGATTTAGATATGGAGGAGATGGTAAAAGTGGATCATGTAGGGGAATAAGTGGGATGGCGGGATCTATTGTTCTATCGAAGGATATTTCAACATGCTTTTGGACAAGATCTTGATAGGAATGGATGGGAGTGGATGTGTGAGGTTCATTATATGGGATTTGGATAATGCTTGGAGGATGAGATGTGGATGGGATTTGGAGTGATTTGATGGGTGGTGGGAATTTGATGCTTGCGGGAAGTGGAAGGATTTTAAGCAATTTTATGGATGGTATGGGGATGATAGCTATGGGAGATGGGGGTGATATTATAGATGGGGAAGCTTCATCGCTGACTACTTCACATGATTGGATTAGATGACATGGCTTATCGACTATTGGAGGTGGCTTTTCTTGTATTTCCTCTAGGAGATTCCTTGGAGACTCATGTGTCAGAGGTGGAGGTGGTGGATTGATAGGAATAGCTGGTGTGATGAGGGTGGAAGATTGGAAGCTTGGTTGATTGGGTGAGGGAGGAGAAGCTGGGATATCAGATGGCATGACTAGATAGTTTGGAATAACTCTTGGATTTTGGGGGATGGTTGGTGGAAGGCCTCTAATGCTCTCAAGATACCCGTCATAGTCAACAAGATTTTCATCATCATTGGAATAGGATGTAGCAGGAGAAAGAACAATACGACCAAACACATCATGATAGGTTTGGGATTTCATGTTTTGATGATGAGTTGGAAGGGGGTGGGGTCTTGCATATGGATGAACACGGAAGCTCATGGTTGGATTTGGATTAAGCCTAGATTTTGGATGGCTGATGAAAGATTTCCTTGGGAGAGTCAAAGATGTATGATAGACCTAAGGAGGATTGGCTGGATATTTTTGGCTTTCCTATGGATGGAAGACTTCAAGGGCATGCTGTCAAAAAGTGAGATTTTTTCTTTCTTATGCGTTGGATTGGTGGAGATTGTGTCAACTTAAGGATAGACTAATGATCCTATGGGCATGACATGAGATTGACCACTTGTGGATCCCAACCTTTAGCTTAAGGTGATGAGGGATGACAAGTGACAAGGCTAGATTACCCTAGACAAAGCTCTCTCAAAGGGATAACCTTGTTGAGGCTGGTGGATTGGTCAAATTGATTGGATAGAAAATTCTAGCAGAATGACAACAACTCTCTAAAGGCTTGGGTGTGATTTTGGATTGGGTTGCTAGCTGGATGGGGGGGATGATTTGGAGAGACTTTGGATTTGGGATTGTTCTAAAGCAAGGAACTAGATAGATTCGGTTGCAGCGAGGGAGCTTGGATGATTTTTTGATGAGCCAGTGACTACGCTAAGTATGCCTTGAGCTGGGAGATTTTTTCTTTTTTGGGATTTTGACCAAAGTTTACAAACATTCATTCAAAAGCTATGAACAAACAAGCAGAAATTTTTTTGTAGCAAGCACGTCAAACACACCAACATCCTAGGAAGCTTTCTACAAGGATGAAATTTGTTATAGCTAGGGAGTCCTCAATATACGCAAGGTATGTGAGGCCCAAATCCATAGATGAAACCAAAAAGATGTCACACAGCTGAGAGGAGCGGTAACCCACTCCTCCTCTTTCACTTCTCAAGGGTATAAAGTTCCTTGAGGCTTAGCCCGAGTGACAAAATATTGATTCCAAGAGAGGTGTCTTTGGATTCACCTCCCAATTTTTATACTCCACCAGAACACTAGAGTTGAGGTCATCCAAGGGGTGATGAAATCCCCAAGCAGGCCTCCTAAAAAGAAACAAGGTTTTGGATCCTAATCTTATGCACCCAAGATGGCCTCAAAAGACGACAAGGGGAGAGAAGACTTGGATGACCTTGGGCTAAAAAAAAAAAAATGCTTGTTCTTTTACCAACTAACTCTTATGTGTGCTAATCTAGACTTTGCAAGCACTCATGTTTAAGAGACAATGTTCAATTCCAACTTGAAGCACCAACAAAAGTAAATCGATCGAAGAATGCAAACAAGAAGAAGAGTTAGGGTCAACAAAAGAAAACTCGCGCGCTCGGAGGCCCTCCACGTCAAGTATCGATTAATTTCCTTTAAAGCATTCAAGAGTTGGTGTGATTTTGTTTTAAGCCCAAAGCAAAGATGTGTGAGACTCGATTTGTCAAGCGTGCACCCGGAGGCCCTCCACGTCAATAGTTGTTCAATTTTAGTGCCCAAACTTGAAGTGTGATCGATTTAGTCTAGAGTTTTGGTCATTTAAAATTTTTGATAAAGTTAAAGCAAACGTTCAAAGACCAAATGAGTGAGTTAGATTGTGGAACATTTAACACCTTTTTCAAGTAGACCCATCCCCATAAATGGCCCTGAGATTGCAACCAATGGTTGAATTTATGGGTGATTAGAAAAGAGGTGAGTCCAAGGAACTACTCAAATTGATTTTTGCAAATTTTTATTTAACTTAACAAAGTTTCTTAAATTTCCAAAAATCAAACTTTACCTAAATTGCATGTGGAAAAGAGATTTGTTTTGTTCAATTTTAGAAGCGCCAAATGAAGTGTTTGATATTGCAATGGTTAATTGATCCTTGGCATTCAAGATTGGATTTGTTGTTTTAATCATGCATTCAAGGAAAATTTGATTTTAATCCATGGCATTCAAGAGTGTGTTTAGCAACATGCATTCAAAGACAAGTGATTAAACATTCAAGTTTTTTCCTTTGAGCATTCAAGATTGAGATTTTGTGTGTTGTTTTAAGAACTTTGAAGTGCATTTTTTTTAACCTTAGATCATTCAAGATTTTTTTGGACTCAAAAGTGAAAATGACTCTTTGGACTTTGGTTTTCATTCAAGATTTTGTGTTCTAGTTTGCATATTTTAAGCCCAAAAATGATATTCCTAGATTGTTTTGATGCATGAAAAACCTAAGAAACATTCAAGATTTTGCAACAAGACATTTGTTTGAAACAAATAACAAAGCTTTTAGGACAATTTTTGGCAACCATTTAGGATTCTTAGTTTTCATGAGATTTTTAAAAGAACTTTAAAATATTTGCAAATGAGGTTCATTTTATCCTTGATTGATGTTTTGAGTTTGACTTAGATTTTAGTGTGCACTTAGTGTTGATTTTGAACCTTTTGAAATGGAAACTTGAAGTTCTTTTTAAATTCCCAAAAATGAAGTGTTCCTAACTTTGCATGAATGCATCTAAAACCTTGATGTTGCAAGGATGCAAATGATTGGATTGGTTTAGTTTCAATTGTTGAAATGCTTTTCTTTTTTTTTTTGCAAATTTTTAGTTTTTGATGGATTTAAGTATGATTTAGGGGTTCATTTTAAGCACTAAAAAGAAGTGTGTATGATTTTGCTTCCTTAAAAAAAAAATGGCCATGATCTCCCACAAGAAGAAGAAGAAGAAGTAGATGGAATAAGAAGAATATAGACAAGAAGAGGAAGAAGAATTCCAAGTGCTTTGTCCACCTATAAGCTTGAAAAATCTGCAAACACTATGAGATTGACTATGAGTTCCTTTGTCTTCTTCATGCTCATGTGGACCTACGAAACCAATTTATACAATCCTACCAATCACAAAAACAAGAAAAATTAACCAAAAGTAGCAAATGACATACAAAATTTGACTAAAAAAGCTAATGAAGATGACCCATGCGGGGTCCCACCGAGCGTGCCAAAATGTATATGAGCAATGTTAGTATGCTAATAGAAACCAAATTTAAATAAAGCTTCTACAAACTAAAAAAAATTCATAAACTTCAAGATAGACTAAGATGAGCTCTCAATTGAGAATATGAGCCATTAATGGACTCTCTCAATAAGAAGCTCTCTTGTTGAGTAGCTTTGTCTAAATAGATAGCATGTATGCTCAAGCTTTATGCTTCAAAAAGGGCTTCAAATGGAGTTGGAATTTGGGTGTGAGTGTATGGTTTTGATGTAAAATGGCTTCTCAAAATGGCATTATGACTTTACTTCATGGATTGTGTGTTTTGCAAAGGGGAAGGATTCAATTTATAGGCAAGAGGCTTGAGGGATTGAGGGCTAAGATGCAAGGATGGGAAAAAGCTCATGGAGGGCTCAGATTGCATGAGAGGAGAGCACACAGGTTGTGCTTCCTTACAACCAATCAGGGAGTGACACATGTCACAAGGTGAGAGGATGGAGGAAAGGGGAAAGATGAGTCAAAAAAAGAGACTCAAAGGATAAAATCTTCATAAAGACCCTCATAATGGCTTGTAAGAGCAATAAAAGGGCTTGGAAGAGTCATTTATGGACTAGTGGGCTTCATAAAGTTTTATGGTTGAGATATTTTGAGGGAGATGAGAGCAATTTTGACTTGGGCTTGATTAGGAGGGTTTTAAGCTTGCTTAGGATTGTGCAAATGATTAGAGGATGGATTAAGATGGTTTAGGATTAGCTTAGGGATAAGCAAGTGGATGGCATTTAATGAGAGTGGGTGAAGGAGGAGATATTTGTTAACTTTGGCTTGGGTTAGGAAGTTTTAACCCATGTTTAGGGAATGTGAAAAGGTTAGGAGGGGATTAGGATTAGGTTTAAAGACATCTTCTAGAAGAGTCTAGACTTTGGATGAGGATAAAGACTTTCTAGAATAGTCTAGAACTTCCTAGGATGAGGATGAATACTTTCTAGAAGAGTCTAGAACTTCTTAGGATGAGGATGAATTAGATTTTTAGGAAATAAATAAAGTTTTATTTATTTCAAGGGTTTGGGTTGAGGAGATATTTATTAAAACTTTTTTAATAAACATGAGGATTAATATTTAATCTTAATTAAATATTTTGAGTTGGGATTAGGGGTAGGAAATGATGGGATTAGCCTTTAATCAAAATTAAAGAAGGATTAGAAGATTTTGGAAGAGGTTAGTAGTCTTAAGAAAATTGGCCAAGTTTTGGGCAAAAAATAATTTTTTAATTTATTTTGAGTTTTTTGGTCAATTTATTAATTAAATAATTAATAAATAAGGAAATAAGATTTAAACATTTTTGGGAGGGATTCCTTAATTAAATATTTTTAATTAAGATAAAGAGATTTAATGGCTTAAAAATTAATTAATTAATTAATTAATTAATGATGATGTCATCAGGAATTTTTTTCAGAAAATAAAAATATTATTTTTTAAATGATTTTTAGGTGTCTACAATACTAACATTCGGATTAAACTATTTGTTCAACTTCTTCTTAAGTTCCTTAATCTTCTATATCAACTCCTTCATTGACTTGCTAACACCAGGTTACTCAGTCAAGCTTAGAGTTATACTCAACTACTTGACATTTTACAGATGCATCATTTTACGTGTCTTCTTTACTTCATATAATGATTAAACAACATGTTATCTTCTCAATGACTAATGTATCAAGTGCCCACTGTAATTCCATGCTAATTAACTTATCTTCTCAACAACTTGACTAACTCACTTTGCTATCTCCTCTTTTCAAATCCTCTTCATCAATCAACAAATATAGCACTCTACAGTGTTAATAAATGTCTCTCTAGAAGGTTATTCACTAGTAGGTTTAACATCAACAACAACATGAAAATTATTATAATAGTAATTTCCAACAATCTCCCTCTTTGGCATTGATGGAAACACCTCTAGTTATCATGAAATCCAAAAATATTCATTATATCTTCTCTGAATGTGCACTATCAACTCCCTTGGTATTTTCTCTCTCTATTTCTTAGTTTCACTCTAATTATCTTTCATGCAATCTCTAGATGCTACCTCTCTAATACCAATTGTATATCTCTTCTTGTGATTCAGCTTCTCCCTCTAATTTCTAGATGACAACATCTCTAGAAACATATGTCTCCCTCTTTTGATGTCAATCACTTCCTTTAGATTTTCCCTCAGCTCATGGTAGCATCATAACATCTCCCTCAGTATATGAATGTTAATTAAACATATATATATCTCCCTCTTTCACAATAATGCCAAAGACATCAACCATTCTCATACATCTCTTCTCTTTTCTCTAGCATACATAACAACTTCATGTCATTTCTCTAACTAATATAGAAATATCACTTCCATTTGTTTACCTTGACTTCTTATAGTCTCATCTACTCCATGCTTCAGTCCATCTTTTGACAACTTTTAGTAAGATCCTAAAGTGTAACCTCCTACACCAATCTGTAAGATATTTTGATCATAACAATTGATTCAATAATGCATCTCTTCTAAGTTTTCTTCAAGCAAGGAAATGAACCCTAACTTAGTGCTTAGATACTCAAAATCATCCTTAGGTAGTGCCTTTGTGAATATATCAACTATCTATTCTTTTGTGTTTACATATCCCAATCTCACTTCTTTCTCTTGTACTAGCTCTCTCAAGTAATGATACTTGATCTCAATATGTTTAGTCTTTATGTGCATCACATGGTTCTTTGACATGTTTATAACACTTGTGTTATAACAGTAAATAACAATAGGTTCAATAATTTCTTGCTTCATACCTTTCAACAATTGCTTGATCCACACAATATTAGAATAGTTAACTATTGTAGCAACATACTCAACCTCTATTGTGGATTGAGAAATACAATTTTTCTTCTTTATTGTCCATGAAATGATCAATCTCTTTCCTAGAAAGAAAGTACCTCCACTTGTACTCTTTCTATCATCAACATTTCATGCTCAATCTGCATCAGTGAAAACCTTCAACTCAAACTTAACATTTTCCTGTACCATAATCCATAGTGTTTTATTCCTTTTAGATATTTCAATATCCTTCACTTCTGTCATATGATTTTCTCTAGGATTAGCAAAGAACCTAGCAACAATATGAACTACTAATGCAATTTTAGGTCTTCTATGTACAACATATTACAATTTACCAATCATTGACCTATATAATGTTTGATTCACCTCAGCTAAATCATCACTCTTTGAAAATTTATGACCATTAACCATTGGTTTTCCAACTAGTCTAGAATCTTCCATTCCAAAATTCTTCAATATCTCCTTGACATAATTTGATTGTGTGATGTATATGCCACCTTTCATTTGATAGACTTGTAAACCAACAAAGAATTCTATCTCTCCAAACATTGACATATCAAATTCTTTCTTCATTTCATCAGCAAATGACTTACATACTGAATCTTTTCCTCTAAATATAATATTATCCACAAAAATCTCAACTAGCAATGTCTTACTTTCATATTCACTTTTCAAATACAAATTTTTATTGTCATTAGTTCTTTCAAAACTAATTTTCACCAAATATTTGTTTAACATTTTACACCATATTGTAGTTCTCACCTCAAATCGTATAGTGCTTTGTGTAGCTTACATACCATAACAAATCCTTCAAGTTATTCAATGTAGACTTCTTCATATATGATTCCATTCAAAAATTTATATTTTACATCCATTTGTTTTACTTTGAATCCTTTGTAAGTAGCATATGCAAGCAAATTTCTTACTCCTTCCAACCTTGCAACTAGGGAAAAATTCTCACCATAATCAACTCTTCTTGTGCATATCCCTCACAAACTAGTCTTTCCTTGTTCCTTGTGACTTTACCTTTCTCATTCAACTTGTTTTTGAAAACCCACTTAGTTCCAATCACATTCTTATCCTTTGGTTTGGGTACCAATGTCCATGTCCATGTCTTGTTATTTTCTATTTTCTCAATCTCTTCATTCATTGCTCCTATCAAATCTTCATACTCCAAAACATTGTTTGATTGACTTGGGCTCAAACTCACATAGTAAGCATGTATTATTCTTCAATCTTCTTCTTTCCATGACTCATAAATATTTATCTCCAATGATTTGATCTAGTGTATAATGTCTTCTCACATAATTTTCCAAGATAGGTTCATGTCTTCTTTATTCTTTCTTTGCTTCACTTGGTTCTACATGTTCATTTGCATTTGGTGTGTTCTCCTACAACCTATCTTCCTCTATCTGATGGTCAACAATCTATGTTTGTTACTTGGCTCTTATAGCCTGATCCTTGGTAGTCTAATAATGCTCGACAAAACTATGCTACTAAACCTTGACAGTTCTTGGCTATTGATGCTTAGTAGCCTCTTTTTGTGGTTTGAGTAAGGTTCTAGGTTCAACTTCATAAATGCAAATAAAGTTCCTATAGTCTTCAGGGTCTTTCTTGCATTATTCTTCATTGTTTTTTGAAAATTCATCAACTCTATCACTAGCACTTTTGACAATTTTGTTAGTATTATAATTCAAACATTTATAGGGTTTTCTTTTAGTGGAATATCCTAGAAAATTGCTCTCATCTCTTTTTGCATCAATTTTTCCTTTTCTTGCATTTTTCAATATGTAACACTTACTTTCAAAAACTTCGAAATAATTCTCATTAGGTGCATAGCCATACCAAAGTTCATAAGGTGTTTAATTTGTACCTTTCTTCACTTGAACTCAATTTAGAGTATAAATTGAGGTACTTACAACTTCTCCAATACTTCTGTGAAACATTCTTCTCCATCATTAATGTCCTTACATAGTTCATGATTGATCTATCCATTCTTTCAACCATACCATTCTGTGGTGGAGTCCTTGGTGCACTCATTTGTCTCTTGATTCATTTGTCATTGCAGAATATGTTGGGCTCATATAATATGAATTCACCTCCTCTATTTGATCTCAAGGACTTCAAACTCTTTAATATTTCCTTTTCAACTCTAGTCAAATACCACTTAAACATTTGAAATGCA
Source organism: Cupressus sempervirens (assembly GCA_028749045.1). Lineage (NCBI taxonomy): Eukaryota > Viridiplantae > Streptophyta > Pinopsida > Cupressales > Cupressaceae > Cupressus > Cupressus sempervirens. Next base: position 555,210,346 of record CM053786.1, on the reverse strand, counting down.
TCATATTTTTCTTTAAGAAACATCATAGTCATCATTCTAGAAAAGTCATCAACAAATAGAATGACATATTTGTCACCATAATGTCTTTGCACTCCAATATGGCCACATAAGTCAACATGAACCAACTCCAAAATATCATCAGAAGAATAGGGCTTTCTCTTCAAACTAGACTTTGTCATTTTACCCATTTTCCATTTTTTGCACATCACTCTATCATGTTTACTTAATCTTGGTAACCCTCAAACTCTTTTCATCTTACTAATGCTTACCAAATTATTAAAGTTAACATGACATAGCCTCTTATGCCATAATCAAATATCCTCAAATTGTGCAAATAGACAAGTATCTTCATATAGGTATAGATAGAACATGTTACCTCCTTTTTTCTCTCTACTTCCAATTAGTCCACTAGTAGCATCATACATTTTTTCCTTCTTGTTTTGGAATTCAACTCAATAGCGTGAATTGATCAACTATATCGCACTAAACAAAAATAAATTTATTCAATCAACCAAATATGCATTAACATTTGATCTTATCATTCAATATATTTGATCCTTTACCTTTCACATAATATGGTGCATCATTTCCAAACTTAACACTACTTCCATTATAATGTTGTAGATTTTCATACTTACTTGTATCACCAATCATATGATGTGAGAAACCACTATAAATTATTCAATTATCATTCTTACTCACATGTGAAATAAATGCAACTTTTTCATCTTCATCAGAATCATCTTTCATTCTAACATAAACAATTTCTTCATCATGATCATCAAAATTACTATTATCTAACCATTTTCTTTAGCAATGTAGCAAGATTTCTTACCTTTATCTTTGTATTCTTTTACCTCGATCGTCTCTATTGCCTTTCCTTCCTCTTAACTTGAATTTTTTTCTTTTATCCTTCTCATCTCTTTTAGGACACCTTTCAGCAATATGATCAACTTTGTTACAAGTAAAACATATTATAAGGAGTTTACCTTTGTATTTGCCTTTTCCTCTTGGTTTCCTTTTGGCCAACAATGCTTTAAGTTCATCAAGACCATCATCTAATTCACTGTCTCTTTCCACATATCTACTCTTCTTTTTCTACTTAGATCCATCAAGGGATAGTTGAGTTTTAAAAGAAGAATAAACACTAACAGGGGAATAATTGTCAAAATTTGACAATTCAAATATAGTGAGTCTACCAATTAAACTATCCAAAGCCAGATCATTACCATGTGTACATCTTTGTTCTTGAATTATAGATACTCTAATTGCATAGATAGAAAGTAAATCTCTCAATACCTTACTTATCATAGCCTCATCAAATAGGATTCCTCTAGCTCCTCTAATAGCATTCACCGCCTCTTTGATTTGGCCACAATATTATAAAATAGTTTCACCTTCTTTCATTCTCATATCATCAAATTTTTCTCTCAAGATTTTTGTCTTGTCCATCAACACATCTTTGTCTCCTCTATGGATTTTTTCCAGCTTTTCCCACATTTTATTTACAATATTGTGATCCTTCACATCAAAAAATTCAACATAACTTAGGGTTGTTGCTAGTTCAATCATCATTTGGTTTTTCGTCTTCTTTTCCTTCATTTGTTCAAATTTCATAGGTCTAGGTAATTCAATGTATTCATTTTCTAGGTAGTATGGTTTGGAATCTCCAATATCAGATAAGTGCAATCTCATAAAACATTGTCATCCAGGAAAGTTATCCTTATTCAACTTGGGTATCTCTCTTGTACATCTTGATATATAGCTATAAGCTCCTTCAAACTTTCCTTACAAGAACCAAAGCTATGATACCAATTTTTAGAATGATTATAATAACTAAGATGGGGGGGGGGGGGGAAGAGAGAGGGGTGTGGGGGGGGGGGGGGGGGGTGGTGGGGGTGGGGGGGGGGGGGGCGGGGGGTGAATTAGTTATCCTTAGGTCCAGACATACCGATTCAACTCTTAACAACTTCAAACAATCTCATTAAACAACTTAGTCCATATAGAAATATATCAACAACTTAACATTCTTTAACTCTCTATTTTGTATATGTGTGTCGACTAACAGTAGAATAAACAACCATAAAAATAACATGCATAACATAAAATTCACACAAGTAAATGATATCAAGATTTAACATGGAACTTGGGAAAAACCACTAAGTGTTAGAAAGGCTAGGGGGTTGTTGCACCAAAAAAATGACCAGTCAATGCCCGATACAACCAACAGTCTTATTGAACCAAGGCGGTTAACCCATGTCACAAATCTTGTGAGGGATTTTGTCCCATTTTCAATAGTAACATGCTACCACTTTTTCACTCTTCTAAAGTGAGCTTGATTAAGACCCAACCTTATTAAAGGTTACAAAACACACTGTTAAATGTGACCCTATTAAAAGATTCAATCACCTTGTTAGGAGTGGCCTTGTTAGAGGACTTTGGATCATTCCATTAGAATTTTACCTTGATTAAATGATTTACAAAATGACTATTAGGTCAACCTTGATTAAAGGATTTTTACTATCACAATGGTTAGAAAGTAACAAGAGTTTTGATCTATAATACACATCTCACTTTTCAAATGCAAATCTCCATTCTCTCATATGTTGATTCATTGAATAGCCTTTATTATCATTTCCATCAATGATATGCTTGACATCCCTTCAAGAAATCATTGTATATAAGGTACTAGAAATTGACTTTATCAGACTAGTTGAAGATAACTATCAAATGCTAGATGGATATAGTAAAACAATGGAAGTGTTTATCCAGCCAATCAAATGGTTGTGATTTGAGATTTATAAATTATTATTAAAATTAAAATAGAATTTTTTTGTAATTTTTAAGTAATTAATAAATTATAATAATTAGTCATTCGGTTAGCTGCTGAGCCATTTTGGTAAAACAATTAGTAGTTGGGGAAACAAATATTAGTGTGGATTATTTAATCATTAACACATGTGTAGAGCATGCCATTTAGATTGTATATAATAGAAGATGATGTAGTTGTAATTAAAATATTATATTACCAATTACGAGTTAATGGATTGAAGTTTCTCCAAACTATAAAATTAAAAACTATTACATTTGAAAACAATAAGCATCAATGGTTTGGTTGGTTTTTTGTTCTTTCTTTCTTGACTAAATACAATTATTATTATTTAGCAATGTAATGTAATGTTTAGTATTTTTTCTAATTATTTTTATATATTGGTAATTTTCTTAATAAATAATGGATACATTATTAAAAAAATTAGAAGATCAAATTATTCTACATATTATATAGGGAAAAAAAAATTAAGTAGCTCATCTAAAAATGTCAATATTATATTACGGAAGTTGTTATCTAGTACTTTATAACTACTTGTCATTATTTTCTTTATTCTATTAAGAAAAAAAGGTCTCATTTTAAATTCTCTTGAATCAATATAGAACCTTAACCATCAATACCTTCAATATCAATTGACACTCTTCAACTATTAGAACTTATGATTAATGAATTAACAAATTCCACATCATTTTGATTTTAGTAAAATAATTGACAACCATGACTATCTAAAATAATTGACTCAAGGTTACAATACTACAATTATTAGTATGATTTAATCATTTACATCCAAATTATTTTAATATAGTGGGAACAATCAAAATATATACACGTGGGAGCTCTTGGGAGTTAATAGTTCTTACTTAGTTTACACTTGAAACTTTATTGAAAGGTGTGTTAATTGTATAATTTTGTGCATAATGTATTTTGATAATCACTCAAATTCATAAAGTCAATCTATGTAGAGATTTGATCTAATAATTAGGGTACATTGTAGTCAAAGTATAATTTTTATAGACCATATTCACAAGTGATGTGTAGATTTCTCATATTCAAATTTAAACTTATAATGCTCAAATTTGAAGCATGAAGTTTTCTAGATTAGACTATGACCCCATTCAATAAAAAATAATGCCAACTTTCTAGGGGCACATTTCCCTTCTATTTTTTAAAGTTGAAGTTGAAGAAGACATTAGTGCATAAGATCCATATGGATTACACATCCAACTAAAACTAAAACTCTTTGCAAGATGTAAAAGGGTTATGCAATTGAAACTAAATATTATATAAAAAAACAAAAAAAAATCCATTCCATGCAACTAATCTTTTGATAAGACTAAGATGTCAATAAGTGTGATTGTAGCCATTATATTAGTAAGAAAATGCAACAAAATGTTTGACCTTTCTAGGGATGATTTTTTCTCTATCTATTCTATCCAAGAACTATAAATCTAACCAAGTAGCTTTAGCAATATCTTCACTACTAACTATTACAACTTCAACAAGTAATGTAAAACTCATATTATCTTCAACAAGTAATGTATCACTCAAACTATCTTCAACAAGTAACATTTCCATTTTATTTTTCTTAATTGAATTCAAACACATTATTGAAATTAGGAATGCATAGAAAAAAATTTAAGAATGCAAGTTTCTCAATTAAATTATGTAAAAAAATATACCAACATTTCAGTCCACACTTTGTGATCCATCATCATGATACAATAGAGAGCTAGGATGCATGACATTAGTACAAATTATAGATTGAAAATCTAATATCATAAAAAAATTGTTGATGATGAAGAAAGGGGAGAAGACATGGATGTATATAAAAGAAATGAAATATAAAATATTGCACTATTTAAATTATCTTCTCATTTCATGAATTGAACTAAAGTAGAGGCACTCTTCTCCATTTGATTTTCTCATTTTGATTTTGTAGTTGGGTGGAATGTGGTTGCTCAAACTAACAATATGATGTTGTTCTAATCAATATTCATCAACAAATTAACAACATTGTGATAGGATGATAGAAGATGATTGAAATGAGAGAAGAGACTTCAATTTGTAGGCCTTAAATGAGGAAAACCAATGGTCAAGACTCAATATCAAATGGATGACTAGAATTGGATGGGAGTGTGGCTTAGATTAGAGCCTTAATGAGAATTAGTTCTTAAAGGATAAGTTTCCTTTGTACATGTGTGAGTATGCATGGAGAAGTCCATGAAATAGACATGTCTATAACTATTGAAAATATAAGGTAGGCAAGGTTATTGAGAGGGGAGGGGAGAATCAGGAACTAATAAAATATTATCTTACTGCGCTAATAATATTTTTATCTAATTGTATGCATGAAAGAATGAAAGAAAATAAAAATTCAAAATACTTTGACACAAGATATGGTGACCTAGAAACCTTCCAATTAGAAAGTTAAATTGGGTTGGCGATTGTTAGAATTCTTTACAATAACTTGGGGGGCTGGGGGGTGAATCAGTTATCCAAAGTCTAGATGTACAAATAAAAATTTTCATAGCTTAGTGAACCCATATCCATTAAAATATATTCATCATGCATGCATCCATTATGTTATGCAATCACTTAAACTTTGTAGGTTACTGTCTAATCAACTTTGTAGAAATGTAAGCATGAAACGTAACAAATTCAATAACACATTTGACACAATGATTGTATGTGAAAACCCAATTTGGGAAAAATCACTAGTAACATGCTACTAATTCTTACTCTTCTAAAGTGATTTCCTATGAAAGGCCAACCCTATTAAAGGTTACAATGCACACTCTTAAATGTGACCCAGTTAAAGGATTTCAATCACCCTATTAGGAGTGAGCCTTGTTAGAGGTGTAATGACCTATACCAATAGGCCACTAAACAAAACCCTAAATTCAATACACTGCTAAAATATATTGCTTAAATAAAAGAAATAATAGTGCCAATGTATTCATTCAATGAAAACCAAATGTTTTTACAAATGATATGGCAAATTTTAGCACCAAAACATTATGACATGGCACATTACAGAGTAACCCTAACTGGCTGTATACAATTGGGAACTTGTTGCAACTACAGATTAAAATGAAGAACTTGGATTGATCAAATGGTGGAGACTGAATGTTGAAGATGATATGGTGAAAGTGAAACTCCACTAGAAACTCCAAACCAGCAATTAAGCACAAGTGAAAGGATTGAAATATCGTTCCCATAGTTGCAATAATTCAAGTGATCTTTCACACCCTCAAAATTGCATACCAATTGAGAGTTTTCGTTCTCAATGGCCAATTGTGACTACTTGCAGAAACCCTAGGCTCCACAACACACATTAGCAAAAAGAAATAATAAATCTCAATGATAGGAAATGAGCCCTCAATGCCTATTTATTGTTTTTTCCTTGATAGGTCGGCCTCCCTTTTTAATTTGTCTCTGCTTCTTCCAGCAACCTCTAGAAGATTTTTTTATTTAATTTATAAAGTTACCTTGTAATATATATTTTTTAATTAATAACTTTATAATTAATTCCTCCAATAAAATGGGACATTCCAAGAGGACTTTAGATCATTCACTTGGAATGTCATCCAGTTAAGGATTTATAAATGACTGTTAGGTCAACCTTAATCCAAAGGATTTACCCTAGATGGATACAATCATTAGAGAGTAACAACAAGGTTTGATCTGATAACAGATTGCAACTCACTTTTCATATTACAGACCTCTGTTTCAATCCTTCATTCTACTTGGCTTCCACACACTTCATCTTTGATAGCTTGTCCACCATTCAAGCATCCATAGTCTTAAGTCTTCTTACTTTGTATTCCAATAACAAACTTTATATTTTGGCCACCATATGAAACAACACCCTAGACTCCTTGTCTTTCTTGGGTTCTCGCTCATGCCAACCATTGTTCCATGCCTTGTATTCCCTAATAAAAAGAAATTAGATCTTTTTCCATTCATCCTCTATTGTCCATTTTAAGGTTAGGTAGGATTAGGTAGGATTCAATGAATATACCCATTTTTTCATTTTATTCCCCTCTAGAAACTTCTCCTTCAATGCTCTTTGAATTCACCTCAAAATGATTCATCTTGAATTCTATGCCACCAAATTATCAAATTTATCTTCCACATGGTTCGTACAATCCAAGAAATCAAACTTATCAGCTCAAATTCGTCAAAATTCATGATCTTTCTCATAACGTTGACACACAACATTAACTTTCTTCTGATGCTCGACACATATTGTATTGTTCGGCATCCACTATCAAAATACTTAGCATGAACTAAAGTTTAGTGGTGCATCAAGCTTGATAGACTGAATTCTTCTCTCTCTTTCTTCTAGACTTAATCAGTGTATCCAACCTTTGCAACCTTAAGTAGATAATCAATGCACTATAATATCACTGTCTCAACTAATCTTTGTACTTCTTTTCCACATCATAACTCAACCTTTCCTCTAGGTTCTATTATTACCTCATTTCATCAAATCCTCTTCATCCATTAAAAAAATGATAGTACTCAAATCATCTAAGCAATTGTCTTACCAACAAGTAGTAGGTTTGACATCAGTAACAAAATAATGACTGAAACACATATTCATACTTATATCAATTTGTTCTCAACAAGGATGACACCCACAAGCTTTAGTACTATAGTATAAAGTTAACTTGTTAAGGCTTACAATTGACCACTTTTGGTGATTTTCCCTGTTAGGAGCAATAAGGACTATGAGGTCCACCTTGTCAAAGGATTTACAAACATACAATGATGTATGTACTTAGTTAGGATATTTAGAAAAGACTATTAAGTCTACCCTATTAAAGGATTTGGTTGATGCACCTATTAGGATGAACTAGTGGTTGTTCTCTAATCTACAACTCTAATTTTTTGGTTGAGATTCATTGAATTACAATGATTACCTGACTATGATAGATAAATCTTTTTTGTCACTCATACTTCTTGTAGACTTCTTCAATTCATACTTCTACTCATCATACACTCTTCACATTTCTTATTATATTTATTTGGATATGATACAATGTATTACATATATACCAATCCAAATTACAACTTATTGGAGTTAGCTACAATACCAATTTAATCATAATTCACAAAGTCGGCCCAAGTGCTATAACTTAGGTTTTGAAGAAAATCTCAGTGATGTTTAGATATATGGAAAACACTATCAACGCTTGACAATCTTTGGTACTCTATTGAACTTGAAGCTCAATCCATACTAATCACTTTCAAGTAGCTTGATCTTGGTCAGTACTATATGACTCAGTGAAATTTTAGAAACTATGTAGCAACTGGATCACTCAATTGACACTACATGACTTGGCTAGATCCACTTTGTTAACCCTGTGGGCTTGGTAGACACTTTTGGACTTTATTAACACTATAGAGCTTAGTTAACACTATGATCTTCTTCACTTACACTGACTAACTTGGTAGCCTCTATTGTACACTTGATTTGCACTAAACTTTGTCTTTGAAGCTTAGTAAACACTATGTATCTTGAAAAACACTAAAAAATAACTCAAGTACTTGGTAAACACTGTATTTTGACTACTTAGCTTGGGAACATTTGAATCACTTGGTTAACACTACAAACTGAATGATAAGTTCAATAGCAATTGTAGAGCTTAGTAGCAATGTAACCAATTTACTAAGTGTTGAGTCATTGATAGACAAATTTACCTTTATGTCAATAATCTCTCCCTTTGGCATTAGTGACAAAAGCACTTATTAAAATAAAAATTTGATCATTCAAAACTGTAAGTCAAAACTTCCTTTTCCATCATTCTGTGTCTTCAACTTGGTTTTGACTTCCATTTGTTGTGGCTTAGTAACATACTCTATTTTTTTTATTTTTCAAAATTGCTTTTGTGAATGTATTCCTTGCTTATTCATACTGCACTATACTGCTCACCCATATATATATATATATATATATATATATATATATATATATATATATATATATATATATATATATATATCTCCCTTATATATATACACAATATAGTATACTTTTCCTCCTTTACATACTATATACACTACTCCCCCTTTTTGACACAAAATCCAAAGGTGTACAATAACTATATGTCAATACCAAAATATGACAAGAATTTAAAATGTACCTTCAGAATAAGTACCATTGTCTTCTCCCAATTTTCCTATAGTACCTTGCTTTCATGTAATGCAATTTGAACTTCTGTTGATAATTCCATCATGTGATCAGCTTGGAGAAGTTGTTATCATGGATGAGTGTCTTTGGATGTGCAACATGTTTTTGCAATGCATCCATGTTTGGAAGAATTATGCCTTAGATTTCTACAAGTGTGACCATGATCCTGGCTTTTTCCTTCAATAGTTCTGCCTACATATTGGTCATATATTTGATCCTTGTATAATGTGCAAATTTATGGCTTGGGTCAAGTGATACTGTTATCTTTTGTTCGCCCCGCCAAGATTCAATTTTTAAATGTCAAGCCCGTCCAACGGCTAATTCCCAAAGTTAACATTATTTTAATTCCTAAGCCTTATAACACGATTTCTATGGCCCGCAGGTTCTCCATTATCAGATCTAAGGCAGATCGACGGTTGGCGCTGTCTCACCATCAGAAGTTGCACGGTTAATACGTTAGTGACATGGCGCCCTGATGGTGCACTGATGACACGCGTCTGGTGGGTCTAGCTTGCCAAGAAAACATGTTTCACTAGGTCAAAAAAATTCCATGGCATCGTGGGCACTATGTTGCTATCATGTGTTGACCGAAAAATCCTCATAGCGACATAGCGCCCGACTGAAAAGGTTTCACGGCGGGCAGGTTGTGTCACCGAGAAAGTTTTACGACGCGCGGTCAGTTCATGGGTCAGAGATGAGAAATGCTAGTGAGGCACTATGTCACCATAGAAAAGAACTTCAGGCAAACGAGTTGGGTCCCATTTCGTACTCCATTTGCCCAATTAGAAGGGTTCTCAATCCACGCTAGCAAATCAGAACATGCCACATTTGCGAGAAAAGGCTACTCAATGGGTCAAGGTGGTACAGGTCGCTAGGATGATGCTACGCGGACCAGTGTGGGGTTGCCACGTGTGTTATGGGACCAGGGTTCTAATGTGATCAGTAGGATCAGGGCAAGTCTTTTGTGGTCGTAGGATCAGTTCAGATCGACGGTCAGTGCTATGTCACTTTTTAGAAGTTGTATGATGAATATGATGGCGACATAACGCCCTCCTGCCACGTGTCCGGTGAGCCTCAGATGTGCTCCGTCAGATGTCAGAGAGGATCTGTCAAACAGTTGGTACGTGGCCAGCTCCCATTCATTGATGCACTAAGGTGAATGATCTATCTTGCTTTCCATCAAAATGATTCAGATCAACGACAGGCGCCACCTTTCTATGGCGAAGTTGTGCAGTCTTTACCATGGCGACATAGCACCTCAGTGACACATGTTAGGTGGGGCCATGTTATCTCTTAAACCTTAGGGGTGATTCCAGGTGTGCTGACAGCGGAGGAGCAAAGTGCAAAGTACGACAAGTCTTCACGATCATCAGATTAAGTCATATCGACGGATGGCACCATCTCGCCATGGTGAAGTTGTGCGATCTTTACCATAGTGACATAACACCCTTTTGCCATGTGGATTATCAGGGCTAAGTTGCACCAAGGTACATCAATCAGATATCACCAGGTGTCATTCGAGTGTGGTGCAATTGCTGAGGTGGCACCAGATATGATCAGCCCAGGGTAAGGACAACACAGTGATACGATGATTCTTCATGATCGTCTGATTTTAAGGTCGATCAACGATTGACACTATCTCACCATCAAAAGTTGCATGACGGATACCATGGTGACATAGCACCTTGTTGACATGTGTCTCGTTGGCTCGGCCAAAGTTGGCAATTAACGACTGGCGGCCGGTGCAATCGACGCAGTCAACATGGTAGTTAATTTTGATGCTATGGCTAGATGGTGGAAAGGTGGCACAGTTAGGATGCGACCACTAGGCGCTATGGTGCTATCAGGATTTTTGAAAAATTTTTCAATAGCGACATGATGCCTAGTCAATATTAGGGGTGGTCAATGTGGAAAAGGTGTCCAGAACGGTAGAAGGAAGGAATGTGATTGGCCTGCGTGGCCCAATTAGCATGTGGAACCATTTGACCTCGTTGATCCTACTAATTCATGTACCAAGAAATAAAGGTAATCAATTTTGTTGTGTGATCTGATCTTCATGATCAATCCCGACCTACCCGAAGTGAATGCAGAATGGGGAAGAACACTCCACCGTCTTAGTCGATCCATCTACCCAGTCAGAACATCGATGGCACCGTTTTCAATCCTCTCAGGACACCTATTGCAACAAAGATCAGATTTTCCTCAGATTCCCATGATTGTCCTCCACAGGACTTAATGGTAGGTAGCTATAGGGTCACTTCAACAACAAAAGATCTCAGTTATGCCTGAACTATAAAGGAAGATTTTGTAGTTTTTGAAAAGGGACTTTTTCTCTCTGATTTTCCTCTAGTTTTGCTCTGCAATTCTAGTGTGAATTCCCCTGTGCCTCTGAACTGTCTGATTCTCCATTTATCTCCTTCAGCCATTGGTATTAAAGTGCAAGAATTCATTGCCTGTGCCATTGTTTTGTGGAAATCTGTAATTCACATGACTGTATCTCTGCTAGCCTGTGAATGATATATAAGTGAACCTCTTCCTTGTGTCATTCATCTTGTTTTTTTTATCTGTATGTGGTTATTTGATTAAAGCAAGTATGGATGTGAATATCCTTAGTTTCATTCTGGTTTAGTAGCACATGTATGGGCAGAGAATTGGTCAAAACACTCTATTTTGGTGCATCACCTCCTTAGATTAGACTAGGTAGATTTTCTTTCATGCTCTCCTTCTCCCTTTTCCTCTCCAGGAAGTAGATAGGTGCACCCTGATAGTAAGAGGAAGCTTGCCTTCTCCGGAGACTCAACCTCGCAGTTCAAGTCCCACAGCTTGGAGGTTCTTTCTATGTTTCACTAGGTTGTCCTCACGCATAGGCCTTGGACAAGGGTGCAAACCTAAGTGACAACAGTTTTTGGCATGCTCGATGGGACACTTTTCAAACAAAATTTAAAGTCTACTGGTGTCAAGAAAAAATAATTTTAGAGATTAATGCTGAAGAGGTAGTGCTGGCTTCAATATTCAAGCCTTCAAGAGGTTGATTCTTCAAGTACTTGGCGACTCTTAACATCAACAAATCTGGTTCCAGGCCAAAGTTGCAGCAATTCATGCCCAGAGCTGAAACAAGGGCATCTTCTAGAGGTAAATTTCAATATCAAGAGCTTTCTCTTTCAAATCCTAGGAGAAGGAGGACTAGAACTTCATTATCACCGGTTAGGGGTGTAATAACAGTTAATATACCCATAAGATCTGTCTCTACTCCTCCTGTTGCTCGAACTCGGCCTAGATTGCCATCAACACTCATCAATAGAACACTTGTTTACATGGCACAGCCAAGAGTTCATGCTTTTGCCACCTTTAATGGTGGAAGTCCTCTATTGTTAGCCCAAAGACATGATATACTAGTATCTGCACTCAAAATTATACCTGATTTTACTGGTGAAACTTCCATCTCCCCTTTAGAGCATATCCAAGAAGTAGAAAATGTCTATAACATTCATGGTATCATAGAGGATGATGTTGCTGTCAGACTTCTAGCCTCATCTTTAAAAGGAAAAGCATTACAGTTGTATAAAGGCTTATCTCATGGTTCTATAACTGATTGGGATGGACTAGGAGCAGGGTTATGCAAACATTTTGAGGATAGAAGTGACCATTTGTCACTTTTAGAGCAGCTGACTACTATAAAAAGGGCCCCCCATGAATGTATGGCTGATTTTAATTATAGATTTCAAAAGATATGGGATAGAATACCTACTACAATGAAACCTACCCTCGGTAATGCCTTCTTGCATTACCTTAGAGCTTTTAACAGTGATATTGCCACTGCAATCCAAACTATGGGAGGAGATACCTTGCCTAATGCTTATGAGATAGCCATAAAGGCTGAGAACATCCTGATACAAGGAGGAAAGTTGGCTCCAAGGCCCCCTATGCCTTTCTTTCCTGATGTTCCCAACCATCAACCAGCAATGGCCCCCCTTCCTACAACTTCTACATCACAAGCCCTTCCTCCAGTCCCTCAAGCTTCCACATCCTCAAATGGGATAGATGAACTCAAATAAATGCTCCAAGGTCTAGTGCTGAATACAAATAAGAGAGAGAAGACCCTGGATAAAAAATTGCAATAGCAGGGGAGGGAGTTGAAGGACCAAGGGAAGAGATTAGAGGATAGTTTTTCTATAATACAAAAAATGAATAACAAAGTTGTGGCCTTGGAAAGGCAACAAGTTCAAGGTGGCAAGCCTCCCCAATTTCAATATCAAGCTCCAAATGGTGGTAGGCCTCCTAACCAGTGGAATAGCTCTTTTGATTAGGGTAGGCAAAATAGTCATGCTTCTACTTCAAGCTCAAATCAGAACAGAACTATAGTCCCTCAAAATAACTTGGCCCAAGATCAAGATTTCTATCCTTCCTGCAACTATTCTTATGCCTATTGCATGTGCCAGAAGGTAGAATCTTATTTGGCCCTAACTAACCAAAAACCTACAGCAAAGCAACCATACAAGGAGGATCATCCCAAGGAGGCCTCATATATTCAAGGACATGATGATTGATCTTTCATGAATCATTAGATTGGGGAGTATTGTAATGTAAACTAGGATTCCATTGCTCATAACACAAGAAGTAAAAGGAGAGCTATGGAACATGTTGCCCATACTTCTCCTAAGTAGGCCTCAACTTCAAGTGCTACACCTCATATACATGCAGCAAATGAACCAACAAGTGCTTCACAGCAGCAAAGGCAAGATTCTAGAAAGAAAGATGTAGGTGATCCTTATGTTGCCCCATCTCAACCTCTTATAAGTGCAGCTCCCAAAGTTTCTACCAAAGTTCTTAATACACCTTTTAGTTTGGTAGAGAAAATGAAGAAGACCAATGTGAATATTTCTATGTGGGATGTTGTTGCTACCATACCAATGCAGAAGAGGATGTTGCAACAAGAATTAGAGAAGATTGAACCCAAGGATCAGCCATCTATCATGGAGAGTGCCACAAGCCTAGTACAACCAGAAAGGGATGTGGAGACAAATAAAAAGGTTTGACCTCCTCCATTCTATGTTTCTCTGATTATAGAGGGCAAATTAGTCCACAATTGCATGATAGATTCAGGGGCTAGTAGCTCAATAATGCCTAGGTGTGTTGATGATGCTTTAGGAATGAAATATGAGCCCATTGTTAGGGATGTGTTACAATTAGATGGTAGCACTATCAAAATTGTAGGCATCCTTAGGAATGTGGAGATGGCCCTACATGCATGCCCTGGTTGCACTGTGATTCAAGACATATCTGTTGCTAAAGGCAAGCCCTATTTTGCTATTTGTCTTTCAAGAGACTTCACCACTCAAATTGGTGGATTCATATCTACTGATTGGTTAGATATGTCATTTAAGACCAAATATGGAGCCAATTCCTCAATCAGAGCAGAACCTCAAGCCCTTCTTCACACTGAATCTTACACCCCTAATCCCAACAACATGAATTGCCCTATTCTAGAGATGGATGAAAATGACATAGTAAATGAGCCTGCCACTTCCATAGTGGAGATTCTTGATTTCTTCTTGGATGAATGGGAAAATGTATATCAGTTTGAGCCTATGTTAGAGACTCTTGAGACAGGCCTTAGTACATATTGCATAATAGAGAAAGATGCTCAAGTTCCTGATCTTGTTGGGACTAATGATGATATAAATGGAACATGGAGTATGTACTTTGATGGCTCAAGGAATAGAGATGGATGAGGGGCTGGTGTTATGTTGATCTCTCCTGCACAAATAAGATACTACTTCTCCTTTAGGCTCCAATTCAGTTGCACCAATAATGTGGCCGAGTATGAATCTTTGATTCAAGGTCTCTTACTTGCCCAAAAGAGAGGAATTCAAGCCTTGAGAGTATATGGGGATAGTGAGTTAGTAGTTAACCAAGTGAGAAACCAGAATATCACCAAAAATAGCCTACTCAAATATTACAAACACAGAGTCTGGGATTTTCTTGAGGGCTTCAATGCATTTAATATTCAGAGCATTCCTAGAAAAGAAAATAGACATGCTGATAGACTTGCAGTAGTGGGTGCACCTTATGATGTACCAGGAAATCTTGAGGAAGAAAAGAAGCAACAAATAAGGGTGGTAGTCAGGCCTGCCATCCCTGACAACAACACTCATTGGCAGGTGTTTGATTCTGATGAGCAAATTGTGAGTTTCTTGTAGAATGAGGCAGAATTCTCAAATAGAAACCAGTCAAGATTGCAAGATCGGTATGGTGATCAAATCATTCATCTTAGTTCTAACAATTTTCCCAAGGGTCTCATTACCTTAGAGAGTTTCTTTAATCCTAATGATCAAACAAGAGGCAAAGGGATGAATCTAGCTGCAGAAAAGGATGATCATGCCCCAGTTACAATTGCTGATGGAAAATCTCTGAATATGGGGAAGGTATGTTTTGAAACTGAGCAAGAACACTTCATTAAGTTATTTCAAGAATTTAATGATGTATTTTCTTGGACATATGATGATTTAAAAGGGTTTGACCCTATTTTGTTTCAGCATACCATAGATTTAATTGATAGGGCCAAACTAGTAAGGCAAAAATAGAGGCCAGTGAATCCTAAGATTGAACCTCTAATGAGAAAAGAACTATCCAAGTTGATAGAGGCTAATATAATATTTCCTATCAAACACTCATCATGGGTAGCTAACCTTGTCCCTATAAGGAAGAAGAATGGAGAAATCAGACTGTGTGTGGACTTTAGAGACCTTAATCAAGCTTCTCTTAAAGATCACCATCCTCTCCCTTCCATGGAGCAAATCCTGTCTAGAGTCAGTGGGTCAAGGAGATTCTCTTTTCTTGATGGATTCTCTGGCTATAACTAGGTGTTGGTTAAAGAATCTGACAGACATAAGACAACATTTACTACTAAATGGGGCACCTATGCTTATTGCAAGATGCGATTTGGACTAACAAATGCAGGTGCCACATTTCAGAAGGCAATGGAGATGGCCTTCAAAAAATTAATTGACAAGTTTGTCTTAGTATACCTTGATGATATAATTGTATATTCAAAAAATGTAGAAGATCATTTTGATCATCTAAGATAGGTATTTTTAAGATGTAGAGAGTTTGGGGTTTCCCTTAACCCAGAAAAGTGTGTCTTTGCTACAAGCCAAGGAAAATTATTGGGACACATTGTATCTAAGGATGGGCTGACCATTGATCCAGAAAGAACAAAGGCAATACTTGCCCTTCCTCTTCCTAAACACAAGAAAGGGCTGCAAAGTTTCCTTGGTAGAATAAATTTTGTAAGAAGGTTTATTCCTAATCTTGCTACCATGGTGAAACCTCTTACAGCTATGCTTAAGAAAGGTATGGTCTTCTCATGGACCAAGGAAGGGAAAGAGATTTTTGAAGAGATCAAGACAGCCATAGCCTCAGCCCCTACTCTCATGAACCCAAATTTTGAAAAAGATTTCATCCTCTACACTCTAGGTGGTGACTCAAGTATCTCTGTTGTCTTGACTCAAACAAATGACAAGGATGAGGAGTAGCCCATAGCCTTCTTTAGTGAAGGGCTCAAAGAATATGAAGATAAGTATAGTTATGTAGAGAAGCAAGCTCTTGTAGTCATCAGAGCCTTGAAGAAATTCAAGCACCTCTTATCCCACAATAGGATCCATTTGTTGGTGCCCCATGCCAGTGTAAAAGACTTCCTGTTAAACAAGGATATCAGTGAAAAGAGAGCTGGATGGATCACTAGGGTAATGGAATATGATGTTGATATTTAGATTACCAAGCTGGTAAGAGGGAAAGGGTTATGCAAAGAAATTTTATCAGGCTAGGATTCAGATGAAGAGGCTGCTATGGTAATAATAGAGCAGCAGGAGGTAAGAAGTGCTAATGGTCCAAGGAGCTGGATAAATGACATGAAGAGCTTCTTAT
This sequence comes from Cupressus sempervirens, assembly GCA_028749045.1. Lineage (NCBI taxonomy): Eukaryota > Viridiplantae > Streptophyta > Pinopsida > Cupressales > Cupressaceae > Cupressus > Cupressus sempervirens. Next base: position 555,193,394 of record CM053786.1, on the reverse strand, counting down.
CAGGGAATGGATACCCTCAGGGATTGGACAGAACTAAAAGGAGACAATATAGATTGTAGTCCATTCCCTATGTTGTAATTGATGGTATCCTATTCAAGAGGGATTTTAATGGGATCCTGTTGAGATGCGTTCGAGAGGATCAGGCTAAGAGGGTGATTAAGGAACTTCATGATGGCCTTGATGGTGGCCATTTCTCTACAAGAACAACTGCCATGAAGATCATGAGGGATCGTTATTATTGGCCATCTCTGTTCCATGATTGTTATGGATATGTGAGAAAATGTGAGAAATGTGCTTTCTTCTCAGGCAAATAGAGGCTTGCAGCTCTCCCCCTTCGTCCTATTCAGGTGGATCAGCCCTTTACCCAGTGGGGGTTGGATTTTATAGGCCCCATTAATCCTCCATATAGTGTAGGTCATAAATGGATTTTGGCTGCTACTGATTATTTCACTAGATGGACAGAGGCAGTTGCCTTGAAGGATGCCACAAAACCATCAATTGTTGAATTCCTTGATGGAATTGTATCTAGATTTGGTGCTCCTTCTACTATCATTTCGGACAATGCCAAGTCTTTTGTTGGAACCCAAATTTGTGCATGGGAAATGAATAACAATATCTACCTAAACACATCATCAAATTACTATCCCTAGGGTAATGGTCTGGCTGAGTCTTCCAACAAGAATCTGATCAGAATCATGAAGAGGACAATAGAAGACAATCAGAGGGTCTGGCATAAGAAATTAAGAACTGCTCTATGGGCTGATAGGATAACACCCAAGAGATCTGTTGGGAATTCACCTTTTGTGCTTGTTTATGGTAGAGAGGCCAGACTCCCAATTTCATTGGAATTCCCATCCTTGGAATTGGCTCATCAGCTGGAATTGATTAAAGATAATGTCATGTTAGTAAGAATGGCAGAGCTGATTGAACTAGAAGAAAAGAGAAATAAAGCTATGCAAACCCTAGAGATACATCAGCAATAGATGAAAAGGAGTTTTGATAAGAAAACTAGGGTCAGAACCTTTAGAGAAGGGGATTTAGTTCTAAAGTGGGATGTAGATAGGGCAAAACTAGGAAGACATTCCAAATTTGATGCACTATGGAGTGGTCCCTATCTGATTGCCAATTGCAAGCAGACTAATGCATTTCAGTTGAGCAGACCTAATGGTGAAGTTTTTCCCATTCGAATCAATGGGATTTATCTTAAAGCTTGTTTCTGATGAGGGTCGAGTCACATGTACATAAATAGTTCATTTTATTTTTTGTTGTTTCCTTCTTTTCAAGAAGTGTGCGGGCACAACCGTCTCCCTGTGAGGTAGCAGATTTTGAGGTGTCTAAGGTTGCAGAGGAAGTTTTGTTTTTTGTTTCCAGTTGTAGTTGCAAAGCTAGGGTTTTCAATGTTTTGATCTCCTCACAGAAGGGTTAGGGTTTTGCAGTTCTTAGATTCATACTTTTTGACTCCATAGCCCAATGGATACATGAGGCCACTGGTCATACACATATCAGGCTTGTGTCCCCTATGAGTCACTAGAAATGTTATCTTTTGTTCACCTCGCCAAGATTCAATTTTTAAATGTCTAGCCCGTCCAATGGCTAATTCCCAAAGTTAACATTATTTTAATGCCTAATCCTTATAACACGATTTCTACAGCCCGCAAGTTCTCCATCATCAGATCTAAGGCAGATCGGAGGTTGGCATTGTCTCACCATCAAAAGTTACACGGTTAATATGTTAGCGACATGGCACCCTAATGACACGCGTCTAGTGGGTCCAGCTTGCCAAGCAAACATGTTTCGGCGGGTCAAAAAAGTTCCATGGCACCGTGGGTGGTATGTCATTATTGTGTGTTGACAAAAAAATCTTCATAGCGACATAGCACCCAAAAAAAAAGGTTTCACAGTGGGCAGGTTGTGTCATTAAGAAATTTTTACGACGGGTGGTTAGTTCACGGGCCGGAGATGAGAAATGCCGATGAGGCGCTATGTCGCCGTCGAAAAACTCATGAGTTTTTTGATGGTGACATAGCACCTAACAGAAAGTCGTCACAGAAGAGAACTTCAGGAAAAATGAGTTGGGTTCTATTCTGTACTCCATATGCCCAGTTGGAAGGGTTCTCAATCCATGCTAACAAATTAGAACAGGCCACATCTGCGAGAAAAGGCTACTTAATGGGTCAAGGCAGTGCAGGTCGCTAGGATGATTCTACACGGACCAATGTGGGGTCACCACGTATGTTATGGGACCAGGGTTCTAATGTGATTAGTAGGATCAGGGCAAGTCTTTCGTGGCTGTAGGATCAGTTCAGATCGACAGTCAACACTATGTCACTTTTTAGAAGTTGCACAACGAATACGATGGCGACATAATGCCCTCTTGCCACATGTCCGGTGAGCCTCAAATGTGCTCTGTCAGATATCAGAGAGGATCCATCAAACAGTTGGTACATGGCCAGTTCCCATTCATTGATGTACTGAGGTGAATGATCTATCTTGCTCATCGTCAGATTGATTCAGATCAACGATAGGTGCCATCTTGCTATGGCGAAGCTACGCGGTCTTTACCATGGTGACATAGCACCTCAGTGACACGTGTTAGGTGGGGCCATGTTATCTCTTAAACCTCAAGGGTGGTGCCAGGTGTGTTGACAATAGAGGAGCAAAGTGCAAAGTAGAACAAGTCTTCACGATCGTTAGATTAAGTCGTATTGACGGATGGCGCCATCTCGCTATGGTGAAGTTGTGCGATCTTTACCATAGCGACATAACGCCCTTTCACCACATGGATCAGCGGGGCCAAGTTGCACCAAGGTACATCAGTCAGATATCACCAAGTGTCATTCGAGTGTGGTGCGGTTACTGAGGTGGTGCCAGATATGATGGGCCCAAGGTAGGGACAGCACAGTGATATGACGAGTCTTCATGATCGTCTAATTTTAAGGTCGATCAACGGTTGCGCTATCTCACCATCGAAAGTTGCACGACAGATACCATGGCGATATAGCACCTTGTTGACATGTGTCTCGCTGGCTTAGCCAAAGTTGGCAGTTAACGGCTGGCGACCAGTGCAATCGGCGTAGTCAACATGGCAGTTAATTTTGATGCTATGGCTAGATGGTGGAAAGGTGGTGCATTTAGGATGAGACCACTAGGCGCTATGGCGCTATCAAGATTTTTGAAAACTTTTTCAATAGCGACATGGTGCCTAGTCAATATTAGGGGTGGTCAACATGGAAAAGGTGTCCAGAATGGCAGAAGGAAGGAATGTCATTGGCCTGCATGGCCTATCAGCATGTGGAACCGTTTGACCTCGTTGATCCTGCTGATTCATGTACCAAGAAATGAAGGTAATCGATTTGTTCATGTGATCTAATCTTCATGATCAATCCTGACCTACTCAGAATGAATGCAGAATGGGGAAGAACACTCCACCATCTCAGTCGATCCATCTACCTAGTCAAAACATCGATGGCGCCGTTTTCAGTCCTCTCAAGACCCCTGTTGCAACAAAGATCAAATTTTCCTCAGATTCCCATAATTGTCCTCCGCAGGACTTAATGGCAGGTAGCTACAGGGTCACTTCAGTAGCAAAAGATCTCAGTTATGCCTGAACTATAAAGATAGATTTTGTAGTTTTTAAAAAGGGACTTTTTCTCTCTGATTTTCCTCTTGTTTTTCTCTGCAATTCTAGTGTGAATTCCCCTATGCCTCTGAACTGTCTAATTCTCCATTTATCTCCTTCAGCCATTGGTATTAAAGTGCAAGAATTCCTTGCCTGTGCCATTGTTTTGTGGAAATCTGTAATTCGCATGACTGTATCTCTGCTGGCCTGTGAATGATATATAAGTGAACCTCTTCCTTGTGTCATTCTTCTTGTTTTTCTGATCTGTATGTGGTTATTTGATTAAAGAAAGTCTGGATGTGAATATCCTTAGTTTCATTCTGGTTCAGTAGCGCATGTATGGGTAGAGAATTGGTCCGAACACTCTATTTTGGTGCATCACCTCCTTAGATTAGACTAGGTAGATTTTCTTTCATGCTCTCCTTCTCCCTTTTCCTCTCTAGGAAGTAGATAGGTGTGCCCTGATAGTAAGAGGAAGTTGGCCTTCTCCGGAGACTCAACCTCGCAGTTCAAGTCCCACAGCTTGGAGGTTGTTTCCATGTTTCACTAGGTTGTCCTCCCTCATAGGCCTTGGACAAGGGTGCAAACCTAAGTGACAACAATAACTAATGTGCACTTCCCTTCATGTCTTCATCTATCTTGGACAATTTCTCCTTGATATCCTTGGTGAAGATAGATGTGTCATTTAACTTGAAAAATAATAATACAACATTTTTAACAAATGTTTCTAGAGTATTAAGAATAGTAGCTAACTCGGCTTGGTCTATTGCAATTCTTTGTGCAACTTTTTCTAACACTCTATTTTCAAACTTCATTTCTGCTCTTTTAAGTAGCTTCTCCTGTCCATTCAAGTCTCCCTTAAATTTGTGGACAATATTTGGTAATTGATCCAAAATAGGTTGAGTTTCATCAACCTTAATACTTAGAGTATCAACGAATATGCTCTTTATGTCTTCAAAGACTTGGTTTTCTTTCTTCTTTTCTTCTCTAAGCTTTTTCTTCTTAGCTCTCTTCTTTAGTAGTTCTCCCATGGTGTCCATTTGATTAGGAGTGAGGGTAGAGATATCCCAATTTGGAATAACTATATCCTCATCGAGATCAATTATTTCTACTTCTTTGCCCTTTTCTTTTAGAATGGTAGAAATAATTTGTTTCCCCTTATCTAGGACTTCAATACTTGGTTGAGACTCTTTATCAATTGGCATTGTCCTTTCTATAGATACATTTGGAATAGAAGTAATAGTTTAAAATGGTGGACTAGAAATAAAAGTTGAAATGACACTAACAACATGAAAACCTTTTTGTTGCTCGTTCAATCTTGATGATGGAGGACCTTGGTGCTTCGCAGATGAAGTGTTGGGCACTGATATCATTGTAACATTCAATCGAATAGATTTAGAGTTTGGTTGGGTGCTTATAACAATGTTATCCACAACCAACTTGGTAGAAGCTATCTCTGAGCTAGATTGCACTAAAGTTGTGCTCAGAGAGTGAGGAAATGAGGCCATGACTACTGTATGCACCCTAAAATGGTCATCTAGACTATAGGGCCCCCCATTATTCAATTTATCAATTTATCAATTTCCTGAATCAATGGTTTGCAATATTTTATTAAATGAATTTCCTCGATCAAATTTGATTATTTATTTTTCTAAGGTTGATCATTTTATCCTAAGTCTTGTTTAATTAAAAGAAAATCTCCCTTTTAATTAAATAAAATAAGTCCCCATTTAATTAAAAGAAAACCTCTCTCTTAATCAAATTCATCCACACTTAATTAATTAAGAAAAAAACCCCTCTTTTAATTTAATTAAATATTTCCTATTTAATTAAAAGAACTTACTCCCTTTTAATTAAATAAATCCCACATGAAAAAAGAAATGAAATAAATAAAAATGAAATAAATTCCTTTTTCCTTCCCTCGTTTAATTCTTCTCCTCTTTTCTCATTGGTGAAATTTTGTCTCACATGGATCAAACTCTATTATCCCATATTGGTTGTGAGAAACTTCCCACTTTCCACTTCCACATTTTTCTTTATAAGGGTGATCCCTCTCCTCATTTTTGACATCCACAATTATTCTAATGTTATGCTATAGGTTTGGACATCCATTATTATGCTATTGTTATGTTGGAGGTTTGGAGAGTGATTTTTGAAAGAGTTTGAATACTAAAGCTTTTTGTGGAGAACTTCTATCTTCTTGTCTTCTTCTCTCATGCATCCATGGCTTCCATCATGAGGTTTCATTCTTGCATTTGCATATTAGCTTAGATCCATATTTGTTGTCATAGATTAGTATTGCATTGTTATTACATTTCCTTTCTTACATTGTTTTGCATTGTTATCATATAGATTAGTTTTCATCTCCATTTGCATGCATTTTGGATCCTTGAATATCTTGTTTCATGGTGTGCTTTCATGGGCACAAATTAGGTCAAACTAAGGGCCTCCATTACAAACCCTTGCACTCCATGAAAAGAGAGCTATGAGATACCATTCGAGACCTCATTTTTTAGCAATCTTGGATATAATGACTCATAGAAGTGTGCTCACATTTTAAGCATAGATTTTTTTTGGCACCCACCATGGGGCAACCCACCTTTACTTGCTGGTTTTGGATATTTTTGGAGTTAACCCCCTTGTGCAAATTTGTTTGGAGACAAAAAACCCTAGATCTAATAGATTTGATAATATCTCCCAAATGGCTAAGTATTTTAATCTAATTTTTTTTTGCAAGGTGGCAACATATCAGAGAAGCTTTAGTCTATTTTTTATATTTGTTCAAGGTATTTTTAAGTTTTTATAAGTTTTTCTTGATTTTTCATGAAAAATCATTTAAAAGAGAAAATTAGTCAATTTTTTCGAAAATTCTACATTTTTGAAAATCTCTTTTAATTCTAAATAGATTTGGTTCTTTGTGTTTTGATTTTAGAGATCATATTAGGGCTCAATAATTCAATTTACAAAAACTGGTCTATTTTGTCAAAATGGTTCCCTAGGGCACAAATGAAAAGATATTTTCAAAATTCTAACATTTTTGGAAAGCTCTCTAATTTTTGATAGGGGTTACTTTTTCGCATTTAGGGTTTTTGATCCGAACTCATATCATATAGGTCCAATCTTGATCACTAGGTCAAAAATCAATAATAATAAAAAGCATTTAATGAATAGCTTGTATTTAATATTTACAATGGATCAATGTATGATGTGAGATTTCATTTGGGTTGTTTTCTAATTATTATCACTCTTAAAAATCAGATTTTTAAATCTAACCCTAGTTTTTCATAAGTTAGATATATATTGCATATCTTGTGTTTGCTTGTTTTCCTTGTTGTTTTGTTCATTGCAAGTGAGCATTCAAGCATAAACGAAAGGTACAATAGAGAAAAGATGCATTGCAAGGATTACTAGGTATTTTTTTGGATCTCTATAACATTTTGATTTGGAAGTAAAATGAACCCTCTCATGTGTTTGGCTTGAGTGCTTTTACGTACTTTCATAGATTCACACTTCATTTGGTGCTCTAAAATTGGATCTAGATTTTCTTTCACATATCTGTGTTTCACATAGTAATTATACCCTATGAATACTATTTGGGAGATCTTGAGAGACTGAGCTTCATTCACTTTCTTTACATGTGAAGCTCCTCTTGACGACAGATCCCCTTGTAGGTAGGGAAAGATATTTGTCATTATCTCATTATTTTCTTGAATTTTTCCTCAACATCCATTAGTACTTTCTCGTTTGAGATTGGTGGTGTTTGTTGTTGAATTTTCTAAAAAGTTGGTGAGGTGATTTCAAATTAACATATCAAAAAATCTTGTTTGCTATGTTTGAGTAAGGTGAAGAGGCTAGAGGAGTATGCACTATTCCCTTTTGGGCACATCAAAAACTTGGAACCCTTGAATCCAAACCAAATCCCCATGTGGTACAACTTTGTGAGTCTTCCTTGATTAAAAAGGGTTAAACCATAGTGGACATTCCCTTGATTGGGTCAACCACATGGACGGTACCTCAAGCGGTAATAGGCATTTTGGACGTGGTAGTAGAAACTACTATATAAATGTCTTTGTGGGGGAATCCTCATGGTTTGAGTTTTTTATTGGGCTGTGAGATCTCCTCAATATCTCTGATTGATTAAATTCTCAAAATATGTCAAAACCTTGGTGCACCAGGATTAGATTTTTTCCACTCTAGATTGCAAAAGCTACAGAGTTGAACATTACTAAGAACCATAGTGCTACCAAATTTTATTTTCTAGGACTATGTCTGTGATTAGAAAATATTTTGAGAACATACACAGTAGTGGTTCTAGGGATTATATTGATACTATGACACTATTCTTGTTCATGTGGAAGGTTGCTTTGTCCCTTTCTCATTGTTTGAAGATATTTTCTTGAAATTCTTGATTACTATCTTGCATGCCTAGTTTATGATTAAAAATCTATTGATACACCTAGTTCAAAATTTAAAATTAACAAAATCTGAGTTCCTAAGTCGAGACTTTACAATTAAATTGCTTTGTTGTCCCATAATTTCCAATCTGCCTAGGTTGATCTAGTTCATATTAGACTACTTACCCCATTGTTAGAAGCTTGTTTACACCTTGGGTTATTGTGCTTTGACCTCTTGAATTAGTAATCATTGATTTCAAAAGAGACCTTGTTTGGAGTTGGTGAGTTAGAGACTATCCTTGTTGAGAAAGATATACCTTGGATTCTTTGATATTACACTTGGAGAGTCTTAGTAATTTCTTGTCCATCCACTTTCATCAAAATTTAATTTTAACTAATTAAAATTTGGGTAAATCATCTTCCTGGTCCATATGTGCTAGGGTATTCACCCAAATTTATGGGCACCTTTGTGGCAGTGTTGGTTTACACCTATTGCAGTATTTTATCTTATCATCTCTTTCTTGGATAAGTGAGTGCTTTTTCTATCCTAGTTTGGTACCAACGTTTCTTAGGTTTATACTATCAACTAGTACCTTTTCTTTCATGTTGGTTACAAGTGCTATTATATGTTGCTTAACATTAAAATGAACTCAAATGGTATCAAATTTCTCAAAATGACTCTTGGTCTTCTTTCTTCTTCATCTTCCATGTCTTTGCAATCTCTCATTTCCATTATTCCTCTTCTTCATGTCTTCTTGATTCTTTTTCTCCTATTATCATATAGTCTACCTTCTTCTATTCATCCTTTCTCTTCTTCCATGCTTGATTCCTCTTCTTCTAGAACCATGGATCTTGAATATCTTGTTAGGAATTCTCATTTGAGCTCAGATGAACTCAACCTCCTTCTTGAATTTGAAAAGTGTTGTTACTACAATAGATATATGGATGCTAACCTTGTGACAAAAATGATTGAAGAAGGGAAGAAATCAGACATTCTTGCTAATATCATACACAAGATCAGATCACAATATCCTTCTTCCAAATATTCCTTATCTTTCAATTCTTTTCATGATTCTTGTAGATATCATTCACATTCTTCATCTTCTAAGTCTTATCACGATTCTTCTAAATACTATTCACATTCTTCATCTTCTAAGTCTTATCATGATTCTTCTAAATATCATTCACATTCTTCATCTTCTAAGTCTTATCATGATTCTTCTAAATATCATTCACATTCTTCATATTCCAAATCCTGCCATGATTCTTCTAAATATCATTCATGTAGGTCTTCACCTACCTCTTCTTCATGATATCATTCTTTTTCTACTTCTACCAAGAGTCTTATTCCTCTTATTGAGACATACCATAACAAACAACATGAAAAGTCTTGTGATATGCCTATTTATAATGACTATAGTAACAATGATTATGATGACGATGACTATTATATTCCTATGATTCCTAAAAGTCCTCCTAGTCCTATGCTTGTTATTAAAGGGAATGAGTCACGGATAGATATTATGGTAATCCATATGACTTGAATCTTGAAAAAAACATTGATAAATTTTGTGAACAATACCTAAATGATAAATCTGCATTTTTTGAGGAAGAGAAAGAATTTTTTTCCACTAAAATAAAACATCAATTCCATAAGAGTTTCTTTTCTAAGAATCTTCTACTAATCCTACATCCAAAAAAGATCCTAAAGCTTTTCATGTGGTTTCCTATAGTTATCCTCAAAAGCTACCTCTTAAAGAAACTTGAGCTAACCTTCACTTGGCTAAAAATACTTTTGATAATGCTAAACCTAAAAATCCTAAGCCTTTATGTGCTATAATGCCTACTTCAGTTAGTCCATCATCATATATTCCAAAGTCTTCCATACAATTCCACAATGCTTCCTTCTCCTTAGGAGTGGCTTCATGTCAAGAGGACTATAAAAATGATAAAGAAAAGAATATAAAGAAAGATCAAGATCAAGAAACCTCCATGTCATCCAATTATTTTCATGATGTCTCTAATCTATTTCATAGTTATTTTGATCATTCGCACCCTTCCTCATTCATTCCACCATGTCTTAAGTCTTCTCCTAAGCAAGATCAAACTACTACTTACACTACTGAGATTATTGACAATCAAAATGACCTTAATACAATTACATCTTCCAAAGATGATACTTCCATTAAGGTTATTAAAAATAGTGTTGTTACTTCCAATGTCGAGCCTATTGAAAATCAAGAGAAAATCTCTACACTTATGCTATCCAAAGATCCTTGTCAAAATCAAAGTCTTCCATCTTCTTGTTTTGCCACTCCATGTTCCCTTCCACTTTCTAGTCTTCCTAAGTCTTCTCAAGCTTCAAGTAATCCTATCAAATAAGTTGCTCCTATTCAAGATGTTGTATTCTTATTGAAAATCCTAATGCTCACTCTAGAGATGCTGATGTCTTTGATTGTCATATGGATGTTGATGAACTTATTGATTACCCTTTAATTGCATCTTCTACATCCATCCTTGGACCTCCCCCAACAATACTAAATGCTTCACATCTTCCTTCCATCTTGAGTCCTTATGTCCCTTCACTTTCCCCTCCCAACTCTCCTAACTCATCATCCATCTTGTGTCCTTATGTCCCTCCCTCTCCTATCTTTCCTCAAGATCAACGTAGATGCATATCCTTGAATCCTTTTCATCCACCCACTTACTTAAACTAGTCATATTATCCTTCTTCTTCCACTTGTCCCAATTCTTTTGGAAGTAACATGAATGTTCAATACAAGAAAAATAAGCAATTCAAGAATCCATATAAAAAATAAAACCACCATGTCTCCTCTAATAGACATGGGGGCATAAAGTCAAAAGAGATATCTAAGAAAAAAATTATAAGACAATTATGGGTTCCAAAATCCATCATTGAAGATATTATCTTTAAATCATCAAAAATAAATAAATAGAGGCCTATGGCTATATTGATTCCAAAGTCTCTCTTGAGAGAGTCTAATGTTGAACAAGAATTGAAGTTGACATTCAAGCTTCCAAAGAATTCCACTTCATCTTCTTCCAAAAGCATTCTTCCATTCCATGTGCCTAAACCACAACCTCTTTTATCCACTCACCATATTCCTTCATGTATTCCTCCATTCATGTTTTCTCCATCCTCTCACCACTCTTCAAGTTGTGTGTTGACATTGATCTTGCCTTCATTTTCATTTTCCAATCTCACTTGCTTTGCATGAAGCCATATCCTCCATTTTTGTCTTCCATCTTCCTTTCTCTATTAGCATCTTTGAGCATATCATTTTAATTCCTTTGCATGTCATGGTTTAAAATTTCAAGGATCATTATCCAAAAAGGTTGACTTCTTCCAAAAAATTTAGAAAATTTGAAAAAAGAAAAAAAAAAAAGTGAAAATTTTGTGCCTTGGTGAAAACCTAGTAATCAAGCACCTTGGTAGCAAAAGTAAAGAGAAATAAATTCTTCCTATGGTGAAAACCACTCCCTTGTCACACTTTCGATAAGTACCATGATGAAAACTTGACAATCAAGCATCATGCCTAGTTCTTCTACATCTTCCATCCATTTTGTCTTCTATCTTTGATCTTGACAATGTTGACTTATACACAAACATTTGGATATCTTGTGAGCTATCTTTTGATGATCTTGGTTTCATTCCTTTCATGTTTAGCCTTCATATCTATTTTTCTCCACTCATTCTAGTCTTTCTTTACCCTTTTCACATTTACCCCTTTGGTCTTGATCTAATAAAAAAGAGTAAAATACGATGTTATGAAGCCTCTTGACATGTCTACTCCTTTGGATTGCATCCTTCCCACTTTTACATTATGCTTTCATGAATTATCTTATGTTGGCCTTTCATTTCTTATCCAAATGTGCTTTACATGACAATTTTTTCCTAGCTTGGGAATGATTGAGGAGTTTTCCCTTGAGGATTTCTTCCCTTTATTCTCCTTCATTCTCTTGTCTTTCATTTCTTCCACCAGCTTGTTTCTCCATCATGTCCTCTACCATGTTAGACATTGGGATTGCACAATGTGATCTTGCTTGAGAGTTTGATGTCTGTTCTATCTAGTAGCATCTTTGTACATATTTATTAATCCTAAAAAAATACAAAAAAAAAATGATATATTTCAAAAATCCTAAAAAAGTCAAAATTCTAAAAATTGGAAAATGTCCTGAAAAAAATGATCATCTTAGTAATAAGCACTTTGATGTATCTCCAAAAAAAAATTATACATTCCAAAAATGCAAAAAAAATCAAAAAAAATTCAAAGATTCAAAAATAAAATAAAATTTAAAAAATAAAAAAAATCCAAGTGGTGAAAACTTGGAAACGGGTGGTACTTGAGGCCTTTGTACCCTTGTTTCTTAGCGTACATCATTGACACTTAGCCTTTCTCCATCATGCCTTGTCCTTGTTGCCTTGCTTTCGAATTGGTCTTTGTCTAGTGGGCATAACTATGTTAGCTTCAGTCTCTTGGATGCATTAGTCTTTAGTACACCTTGCAAATAGTGTTTTTCAACACCACCCCAATTGTATTTTTCAATAAAACTCCTGACGTCGAGTGCTTTTCAAAACTTATTGGTTTGGTCTTACCTAGTTTCATCATGTGATATTCCCTGCTTGCAAGCATTTGATCCTTATCATTAGAACTCAGTATTAGTTAACACATTTATATTTTTGAACAAAAATACTTAATGCTTGACTTATGCCATGATATTTTCTTTGTGTATTGATTGTTATTGATTTTTTTTTAGTGTCCTTGTCTGATAAGTCTCTCTGGGATGCTTAGCTAGAGGACTTGGGGCATGGAGCATGTTTTTATTTATTTTCTACTTGTGGGTGTGGTCTTGAAACTCTAGAGTGTCTCTTGTTGTCCCCTTGAAACACTTAGGAGATTTGTGGCATCATCCTTGACCTCTTTTTCACAACTATTCTTATGGTCATCCTGGTATCTATGCCTTGATGTGAGCATGGTTTTGCTACTTTAAATTGGGTAAGCTAACATTGAAGTCATCTTGACCTTTATGTCTTTGATTCTTATGTTAAAATCTTTCCACATTCCAATCCGATATAAATCACATTCATATCTTCATCGTTGCACTTGTGACTAGTGATGATTGTGTGATTTTTTGATGTCCATTAATAATGGCCCAATGATGAAAATAAGTTCTTTTACATTCTCTAATGAATGATGAACACAAAATCCTATGTTATAGTTTTTCTATTGCAAGTACACCATTATATTTTCATGTAGCTTGCATTATTAGACTTCATGTTAGTATGCATTTTTAGGCTATATTATGAGTTTAAGAGGGTTTTCCCTTCATCTTTCTTGTGAACTTTTAATCAACTATGGTCAGATTTTGATCTTTATTTCCTTATCCTCTTTCATTATCTCAATCAAAATTTCTCTCTTAAATAGTTGATTGCTTTTGAAGCATTCTATTTCTTATGGAAAATTTTCATTTCTTCTTTCGGTTTCTTTTCATCTCTTCCAAACTTCTATCTTCCATTTTCTTTTACCCCACTTATTTTTTTCTAATTCAACTTTGGGGCATCATATTTCATGCTTGATGATCTACCTTGGTTCTATGATTCTTGTATCTTTCATCTTACATCAAGAACATTATCTTTTGTTTGATTTTATCAAATTTATCAATTTTTTGTTTCTCCTCTATCTCATTTTGATTTCGACCATGAGGGGGTAGTACCTATCAACTTCAATCCTTGATTCAACTTTATCAATTTTATCCTTGACTTTTTTAAGTCAAAATTTATTTGTATTCTTTGTCCTAATGTGTTCCTGAATTGACCACACATCTAGGTTGTTTTGTGATCCCAAATCAATCTCACACTTCAATTTATTTCTTTGACTACATGTGTTCCCAAATCAATCATAGATTAGTCAAAGAGGGGAAAATGTATGCACCCTAAAATGGTCACCTAGACTATAGGCCCCCATTATTCAATTTATCAATTTATCAATTTCTTGAATCAATGGTTCACAATATTTTATTAAATCAATTTCCTTTATCAAATTTGATTATTTATTTTTCTAAGGTTGATCATTTTATCCTAAGTATTGTTTAATTAAAATAAAATCTCCCTTTTAATTAAATAAAATAGGTCCCCATTTAATTAAAAGAAAACCTCTCTTTTAATTAAATTCATTCACATTTAATTAATTAAGAGAAAAAACCCTCTTTTAATTTAATTAAATGTTTCTTATTTAACTAAAAGAACTTGCTACCTTTTAATTAAACAAATCTCACATGAAAAAGGAAATAAAATAAATAAAACTTTAATAAATTCCTTTTTCCTTCCCTCATTTAATTCTTCTCCTCTTTTCTCATTGGTGAAATTTTGTCTTGCATGGATCAAAATCTATTATCCCATATTGGTTGTGAGAAACTTCCCACTTCCACATTTTTCCTTATAAGGGAGAGCCCTCTCCTCATTTTTGACATCCACAATTATTCTAATGTTATGCTACAGGTTTGCGCATCCATTATTATGCTATTGTTATGTTGCAGATTTGGAGAGTGATTTTTGAAGGAGTTTGAATACTAAAGCTTTTTGTGGAGAACTTCTATCTTCTTGTCTTCTTCTCTCATGCATCCATGGCTTCCATCATGAAGTTTCATCTTTGCATTTTCTTATTAGCTTAGATCCATATTTGTTTTTATAGATTAGTATTGCATTGTTATTACATTTATTTTCTTGCATTGTTTTGCATTGTTATCATATAGATTAGTTTTCATCTCCATTTGTATGCATTTTGGATCCTTGAATCTCTTGTTTCATGTTGTACTTGCATGGGCACAAACTAGGTCAAACTAAGGGCCTCCATTAAAAACCCTTGCACTCCATGAATAGAGAGCTATGCTTCCATTCAAGACCTCATTTTTGAGCAATCTTGGATATAATGACTCATAGAAATTTGCTCACATTTTAGGCATACAATTGCTGTTGTAATTTTCTTTGCATTAGTCTCCTCAATGCCTTGTATCTTTAGAAGAATTCCTCCAGTAGCTTCTTTTTCTTCCTCCTCATCATGCAGATTGACATCATCAAGTTTATCATCTTTTATTCTATGTCCTCTCTCAAGCATCTTCTTCGTCTTTGTCTTCAACATGTACAATAAAGTCACTAGATTGATGTAAGTGATAGATGTTTTTCCATGTAGTTGTTGATGCCTTCACTACATATTCAATGTCTTTTAAAAATATCATGCATGTGTTCATCTTGAGAGTGAAATTTTTCTCATTTTTTTTCAATGATTCTTTCATTTTCTTATTACTTAGATTTGGTATCAATTGCCTCAAGGTCTATTCATAGATATCCTTGACAGTATTTTATGCATTTTCCCATCTTGGCTTTATTATATGCATAAGTTTATTAGGTGTATGATGTACAAGCTCATCTAGAGAGTACTTCCATATGCCTAGCTTGTTCATAACAACATCCTTAATCTATCTTTTCTCATCCTCATTCCCTGTCTAATACTTGAGGAATTTAAAATTTACCATGCCATCTCCTTCCTCCATTTTCTTTAATCTTTCCTAAAGTGTAGGTGCAAATATTTCAAAGATTATTTTCTCGACTTTATCTTCACCTAACTTTGATTTCTTTCTTGACTTGGCTGCCCTTCTTGTGAATACAACAGTGGATGACTTGGTAGGTTTGGTTATGATAACCTCTCCTTTCTTCCTAAGTGGCTCTTCTTCCTCAGATTTTGCTTCTTCTTCTTCATCCTCTACATCATCTTCTTGAATATCATCATCTTTTCCGTCAGTAATCATTAGAGAGGAATCTGCTTGCCCAATGCCTTTTAGTATCATTTCTACTATTTTTCTTCCTTTGACTACTTGAGGTAACCTAGTCTCAAGCTCTATTCTTGCCTTAACTTCATCATATGTGCCAAAGTATGTAGCTTTGGGGTCCATAGGCTCATTCAATAGAGCCTCTATGATATCCTTGGTGTCATCAATGTTAACCTCATATTCTATAGGTTTAACCCATGTCACTCTAGGTCTAACTACTTGAATGTATACTTTGTCACAAACCACCATGAAACATATATCATCCTTATAATATTCAACAAGTTTCTTGGGGATCCTATGTCTCTTATTCATCTTCTCCTTGAATGTTTCAAAGTAGTTATCCATGATACTTTCAAAAATTTCACCTATTTTTGCTATATACTCATTAATCTGATACAATATAGGAACATCTTTCCTCCATACTATTGTACCTTTGGAAGGGAAAAATTCCTAAGTAAATAAGAATAAACATGTTAGAAGAGATCCAAACTTACATAGATTATTCTTTGATCTTTTGATTCTCTACATATTCTTGTTGAATTGATTTAGTACCAACTCAACAAGGTCAAAGGATAGGTTATTCTAAACAACCTTTTAAGCGAGATCGACAACTTCACATGAGACATTGTTTAATATTCTTGAATTATAAATCTTATGTGCAATGATATGAATTCCAAATTTCAGTTCCATGTCAATAACACTACTAATCTTCATTCCTCTTCCATCCCACTCTAAAAGAGTTATCCTTTCCAGTTCTACCCGACCTAGGGTTTTAGTTGTCTTTGCTTTATTAAGCATTGGGAGTCTAGTGATTCTATGAATCATTTTCTTGGTTATCTAAATAGGTTGCTCTAACCATAACTACCCATTATGTACATGGCTTAGAATATATCTCATCCATTTGACTTGGAAGTCTCTTGGCATATGAGAGATATGAGTCAAGCCCTTGGTTTCAAAATACTGATGTTTAGGTTTCAATTCACCATCCACAAATAATTCGCAGAATGCTTCATTTATTTCCAACGTTCCGAGTTCTTGGATTGAGCAATGATAAAAATAATAGATCTCATGCATGAGTAATACCTTAGGCAGAATTTGTGAGTGTGCACCAATTGGGATCAAGTACCTCTACAATCATTGGAATCAACTTGAAGTTTGGTGCCTTGCAATCAACTCCATGACCAACATTTCATAACCTTTCTTCTCTTTTATGCTCGAAGATGCCATGCTCAGTAGGGTTTCTAAAAAAATTGAAAATTTTCCAACAATAAATGCTCAATTTTCTCGGGGGCTCTGAAATCACTCTACACTAATAGATCTAGAAATTCATGGTGAAAATAATGCCTTTGATTTCTTTCTTTTAACGAAATTCTCTTGATTGATCGCTATTAATGATTCATACTTCACACTTTCTCAGTGACAAACTTTCCTCTAATCAGTTTATTCATTAATGCTCGAGAGACATCTACAGCTCGATATAGTCACCA
Source organism: Cupressus sempervirens (assembly GCA_028749045.1). Taxonomy (NCBI): domain Eukaryota; kingdom Viridiplantae; phylum Streptophyta; class Pinopsida; order Cupressales; family Cupressaceae; genus Cupressus; species Cupressus sempervirens. Next base: position 555,176,046 of record CM053786.1, on the reverse strand, counting down.
TCACTCGGTAGGAAATATCAACTTGAGTTTGCAACAATATGTAACCCAACCTTGCTCAATGATCCCTATGCATCTAGAATGATGATTGAATCATTCTTTCTACTAGCCAGAACCGATGTTTGATTACTTTCTTTGAATCACAATTCCATTGATCTCCATGGGGAACTAATTTGAAGTGTTTAGACCACCCAACTCATTGACTTGGGTGTCATTCACTTCATGATCTTGGTTTGCATTCTCTAGAGAATTTGGTATCCATTTCTACCTCATTTAATTTCTTACATTTTTATCTTTGGCTTTCTTTTCATCTTCAATTCTACCTGTGTTCATACAGTTCTTGGCAAGATGTCCAAGTTCTGTACAAATAAAACATATCTTGGTAGTGTCTCTTTTTCTCATATGACATTTCACAAAATTTTCTCCAATGTGTCCAAATTCACCATAGTAGTGACATCTACACCATGTATTGTAATCCCATCCAAATATTTCTTTCACAATTTGTTCTATTGGGTTCCACTACTTGGTTTTGCATTTTAAAGATTTGTGCCCTTATTTCTTGCAATTATGACATTTATCTTCAAACTTAGGTTTTTCTTTACATTCTCTTGCTCTATGAGCATGTGTATTGCATCTATAACACTTTCCATTAAATCGTGCTTCACCATTACTCCAACATTTATTTGATGTATGACCTATCTTACCACAATGATTGAAAGTAGGTCTTTTATTCTTTTGAGCTCCTTGTTAAGATAATTCACCTTCTTTTGTGTATCCTATTCCATATTTTTCTTTGTGTCTATACTGACTTTGTTCATTCAATTGATTCTTGCTTTCCTAAGATTTCATCATTCTTTCATTGGTTTTCTTTTTAGTGTTGAGATCATTCTGTAGTCTTTTGTTCTGTGATCTTAGATTGATAAGTTCTTCATTTGCATTGGTGAGTTGATTAATAAAGTCTACTTGCTAAAGGGATAGATGTTGAATTTCATTATTCTTTTCTTCTCTCTCTTCTTTGGCTTTTTCTTTTTCTTCCATGATTTCACATAATCTTATTGATTGGATTTCTTATTCTCTTTTCAACTTTCTTACTTCTTCTTGAAGATTGGAATTATTTTCTAATAGGCCTTTGATTGCTTCATCAGTTTCATCTAAATTTCTTTCTAGATAGATATCTTCAATTCTTTCTTCAGTGTAAAGATTGTCATTCATTTGTACTGCAAGATCTTTTCTTATTTACGATGATTAAGAGAGTTACTCATTTTCTTTCTTTAGTTGCCCAATGGCCAATTCAAGATCCAACTTTTCATTGTCAATATCTTTATCTAGCCTGTATACCTCCATTGCCTCTGATCTTTTCTCAAGCTTTGATGTGAGAGCCTAAAATACTCAGATACCAATTGTTGGAAACATAAGGTAGGAAAGGTTACTAAGAGGGGAGGGGTGAATCAGGAACCAATAAAACTTTATCTTACTTCACCAATAATATTATTATCTAATTGTATGCATGAAAGAATGAAATAAAATAAACATTCACTAATGCTTTGACACAAGATATGGTGACCCAGAAACCTTCCAATTAGAAAGTAAAATAGAGGTGGTGATGATACCCACAAGCTTTAGTATTGCAATATAAAGTTAACTTGATAAGGCTTACAATTGACCACTTTTGGTGGTCTGCCCTGTTAGGAGCAATAAGGACTATGAGGTTCACCTTGTCAAAGGATTTACAAACATACAATAAATTATGTAATAGGTTAGGAGATTTAGCAAATATTGTCAAGTCTATCCTTTTAAAGGATTTGGCTGATACACTTATTAGGATGAACCAGTGGTTGATCTCTGATTTGTAACTCTAATTTTTTGGTTGAGATTCCTTGAATTACAATGATCACCTGACTGTGATAGATAAATCTTTGTTGTCCATTATACTGCTTGTAGTCTTCTTCAATTTGCACTTTTCTCATCATACACTCTTCATATTTCCTATTCTATTTATTTGGATATGATACATTGTATTACATATATAAAAATCCAAATTACAACTCACTAGAGTTAGCTACAATACCAATTTCATCATAATTCACAAAGTTGGCCTAACTATTGTAACTCTAGTTCTGAAGACAAAATCGGTGATCATCTAATACATGAAAAATACTATCAATGCTCAGAAATATTTGGCACTTGATTGAACTTGAATCTCATTCCATACTAATCACTTCCAGGTAGCTTGAACTTGGCCAGTACTATGTGACTCGATGAACTTTGAGAAACTCAGTAGCAACTAGATCACTCAATTGATAATACATGAATTGGTCAACACTAGATCCACTTTGTTAATCCTATGAGCTTGGTAGACACTATTGGACTCAGTTAACACTACAAAGTTCAGTTAACACTACAACCTTCTTCACTTCCACTGACTAGCTCAATAACCTCTACTACACTCAGTTTGCACTAAACTTTGTCTTCGAAGCTTGGTAAAAAATTGTGTAGCTCGAAAAACACTGCAAACTAACTCAAGTGCTTGGTAGACACTATATTCTAACTACTTAGCTCATGAATAACTAAATCACTTGGTTAACACTACAAACTAAATGATAATCTTGGTAGGAATTATAGAGCTTGGTAGAAATGTAACAAATTGACCAAGTGTTGAGTCGATGATAGACAAATTGACCTTTATGTCAATAATAACATGTGTAAGAGATAGTTTGGCTTGAGAAATGACACATGTGAGTGACAACATCATTATGATATGACCTTTCATGATTACACACATGTGAAAAAGACAAGGTAAGGGAACTTTTCTAATGATGAAAAGACTAGATCCTGATCCATGTAGATAGATCCAAGGGATAGGATTGAGAGGACAAAGATTGAGTGAAACATGGTATTAAATATTAGGAAAATGATAATAAGACTTAATAAGGCTAAATCAAGTAATTGAATATGAACTAATTAATTAATTTAGTTAGAAGGCATGTGGGATAAGGTTAAAGACATAATTAAATAAATGTAATTTTACTTAATTAAATATGATGGATAAAGTTGAAAGTTAAATTGAATAAATAACTAAATAGATTTGTACAATAAGAAAATGGAACCAATAGGTGCATCTTATATCTCCTATTGTACATTAGGAAGGAGATAAACCAATAGACTTAGAATGGTCCAAGCATTAAATGGTTTTCAAGGTTCCTTCACTAATATGGAGAAATGCTAGAGAGATGTGAGGGGAAATGATTGAATTTTTGTGCACATAGATTGACAAAAAATAGATTACTTTGCACATACACAAAAAATGGTAGACAAAAAGATCTCACTAACATGTGGTTTCTATTTGATGTAGCTCTAGGGGAAAAAGGTCATTTGTGGCATCCTAATTTCAGGAAGAGGTCTTCTGGGGCATCATATTCCCTTATTCTTCTTGAACTCAATTGCAAACTTCTTTTCAAATCCTCTACTCCCTAGATCTTGTAGTTTTATTGAACAAACTTCAGTTTTTAGTTTTATTTAAATGAGATCTAGGAGACTTCAATTAGTTTTATTGAATAGAAAAGTGAGAAATAGTGATTCATCGTGAACATGAGGTTAAAATGAGAGAGGGGGGGAAGACTCATAGAGGTTAAGTCCTACTTTAAGTTAAACAAGGAATAAAATGGACCAATTAGGATGTGTTAAATCCTACCACAAATACACAAGCATGAGAGAGAGAGAGAGAGAGAGAGAGAGAGAGAGAGAGAGGTGGGGAAGTGTGTGTAAATTGCAAGTGTATAATGCAAACACACTAAAGAGGAGCTAAACTATCACTAAATTGAAATGTTTCCAATTTAGGATGGTACACCCTCTTACCAAAATATTTAAATATTTGATTGAATATACCTTAAACCATCCATATACATTGTCAACTAGGGAAGAGGACCCAATAATTGAGCACCCTAACTTTGCACTTCTCAAAATCCTACAAGGAAATTTCAAATCACTTTTTTTTTTAAAGATTACTTGGCTAGTTTGTTGCTAATAACTAATGTTTTAAGGTCATGTCATCAAGTATAATACCACATCAACATTTTCTTTTCCAAGGTGTCCAAAAAGGGTTGAGAAAAAGTGAACTAATATTTATGTACACACCATGTACTCTTTATTCAATTATTAATAGTGATCATCAACAATTATAACTTTAGTGTCAAAATTATAGGCACGATATTGTCAAAAATTTAAGGCACTAGGTCAACAAGTGTTATCACAATTATTAGATTGTACTCAACTACTCAATATTCTTCCTATATAGAGAGTTCCACATGAAACAATAATGTTATAGACCCTTGAATAGATATAATGCCTCTAAGATCTTTGGTAGATGGGCTCAAATGTTGGATAGATATAAGATTAACTAATACACTCAAGACCTTTCTTACCAAAATATTAAAAAATTTGATTGAAAATACTTTAAATAATCTATATGCAAAAAAAAATTTAAAAAAATTTAAAAGTAAAAAAGAAATAATAATATTGAAATGTACAACCACTTGATCCGTTCCCTCTAAATAATATCTTTAAGATTTTTTTTTGGTCAAATGAGATGAAATTTTAGATAGTAATTAAAAATTTGAAGATACACTCAAAGTTGTAAAATACATTAAACAATCTAGAAAAGAAATATCTTTCCACATTTTACTTGTGCCAAAGTAAATGTTCTAAAACTAAAACACTTGTGAGTCCCAATGTCTTGCTTAACTATTTAAACTTCATTTATTAGTCTGTGTTAGGTGTGATAAAATTGAAAAAGGACACAACTATCCTCGTGAAAAATCATCCATCCATACTAAAAAGCTAGTATTATGCATGCATACCATCCATCTTTGACATAACAAAAAAAGTAAATGGAGAATACTTTGTCACAAAAAGCATACTTCATCCTATATGATTTGATTGTTGGAAATTCATCACACATGGAATGCATAATTTAGTTTTAAAATAAAATCCTTCTTTTATAATTATATTATTATTAGATTTTTTCAATTACTATTATTTTATATTATTATTTTCTCATTTTAAAATTATTATCCTAAATTGAGTGTTTCGACATTGAAGAAGTGGCTTATCATATGGAGATTTTATTATTCCTTCGATGCATGAAACTGTACAACATTGCCATATTACAACAAGGAGTCCCTTCGATTTAAAAAATCCTACAATCCTACACAGGCATGAAAATGCACCACAATTTTTTATCTACGAATGTCAAATGAGGAAAAATATATTCATTTGATATTTGACTCATTTGATGTAGCTCATTCAATGCACACAATTGCACAACATCGTGAGATCGCAACAAGGAGTCCCTTTGCTTCAAATAGTCATGTGAGCTTGCACAGGCATGGAAATGTCGAATGAGATAAAAGATATGCATTCAATATTTGACTTATTTGATGTAGCTCCTTCGATGCAAAAAACTGCACAACATTGCAAGATTGCAACAAGGAGTCCCTTCACTTCAAACAATCATGTGTTCTTGGACAAACACAAAAATGCACCATATTTTTCAACCTGTGAGTTTCAAATGAGAAGAAAGATATTTGTTCAATATTTGACTTATTTGATGTATCTCCTTTGATGCATGAAACTACACAACATTCTGAGATTGCAGCAAGGGTTCATTTTGCTTCAAATAGTCCTGCAATCTTGCACATGCATGCAAATGCACTATAGTTTTTTACCTATGAATATTGAATGAGAAGAAATATATTCATTTGATATTTGACACATTTGATGTAACTCCTTTGATGCACAACATCGCGAGATCACAACAAGGAGTCCATTCGCTTTAAATAGTCCTGCAATCCTACGCAGGCATGAAAATGCACTACAATTTTTGATCTTTGAATGTTAAATGAGAAGAAAGATATTCATTTGATTTGACTCATTCTATGTAGCTCCTTCAAAGCACAAAATTGCACAACATTGCGAGATCACAACAAGGAGTCCCTTCGCTTCAAGTAGTCTTGTGATCCTGCAAAGGCACAAAAATGCACCACAGTTTTTGACCTATGAATGTCGAATGAAAAAAAAGATATTCATCAATATTTGACTCATTTGATGTAGCTCCTTCGATGCACAAAACTGCACAACATCGCAAGGTCACAACAAGGAGTCCCTTCACTTCAAATAGTCTTGTGATCTTGCATAGCCACAAAAATGCACCACAGTTTTTGACCTTCGAGTGTCAAACGAGGAGAAAGATATTCATTTGATATTTGACTCATTTTTTGTATCTCCTTTGATGCACAAAACTAGACAATATCACGAGATCACAACAAAGAGACATTTCACTTTAAACAGTCTTGTGATCTTGCACATGCATGAAAATGCACCATAGTTTTTAAACTTTGAATATTAAATGAGCAGAAAGATATCCATTCGATGTTTGACTCATTCAATATAGCTCCTTTGATGCACGAAACTGCACCATGTTTTCATGCACCCAAGAATTCCTAAAAATGCACTACTTTGATTTGAGGTATTTGTTAGGCTAATATGTTTTCGCATGTTGTATATAGAGAAAACCTTGATATACATTTATTTAAATAATTATTCTTAATGAATTATTATTATTTTAAATAAATAAACATTTAACATGTTTAGTCATACAAAAATTTGAAAGAATCTTATTTATTTTTTAAAATATAAAATAAAAATAATTGAAATTATTTGTAATGAATGAGAGATACACAAGTTCAAAGTATCCATAAAAGAAGAATATTGATTTAACATTATATTGAATTTGTTATCAACATTACATAACTTCTCACAAATATATTATATATAAATGTAGTAAAATGTCAAAAATCTAATAAAGAATGCAAAGAACATTGTAAAACATAGTTCCAGTTTGTTAATAAAATAAGATAGATAAAAATCGTGTTAAAATAATCTAAGGTAGAAACATAATTTCCCTCCAACCAAAAGAGTTGCCTTATTTTTTTAAACATCCCTTTTAATTTAAAACTTTATCATAAAAATATCAAATGACTCTATTCATTAAAATTGAACCTTAATAATCATTTTGAACTCGATCAAAATGCCATAAATTGGCTGAATGCAAAATAAACTATAACAGGTTCATTTTGTAAGAAAATTGATAACAGAGAGATTTTTCATATAGGTTAATTTTGTTATCATTTGCATAAGTTTTTTTAAATCCACACTCAGTAATTTTGTTACAAGATCTTATGCTTTTTTTTTTGGCTTTCTTAGAATTTTGTGCATTCCTTATAAGCTAAAGAGAAAAACAATATATATTTTTTTGGTCTTCACTTCTTTGTAACCTACAATAAAATAAAAAATCTTTATAATTCCAATGAAAGATAGGTGAGATTTATTTTCTTTTTAAAATCTTTCATAATATTCTTTTTATAAAACATAGACAAAGAAAAGAGACAAAAACTCTATTTTTCAATGATCAATAACCATTTTTCCTATCAAAGATCTTTGAATCACAAGCAAGGCCAAATATATACATTTTCTTATCAATATGTTTTGCAAAAATTCAAAAACAAATACTAAAGAAGTAGAAAGTGGCAAATCGTAAAATAAATATTGATTGTGCATCTCTAGAAAAAAGATATATAAATGCATCAATCCTCTTCTGATTTATCTCTTTAATGGATATCAAAATTTATAAACATTTTCTTACAATTTTTTTTCAACATATTTAATAGAAGAACTCATAATGCACAATGAATCCAACCTTATCACAATTTCTCATTCTGTGTCAAGAATAGAAAAATGATAGGAAAGTAGAAGATCCACAACATGCAAATCATGAACAAAAAGCCAGATCCAAAGAGGCAACATTGGAGGTTTTCAAAGCCATGACATTGAATCCCAATGATGCAACCAACCATCTTCTCAAGCCCATCCTATTGGAGCATCTAGATGAAACAATCACAGCTTTGAGTTGTCTTAACACAGATCTACAACCCTCTCTTGCAAAGAGCCTATCCTCAGCTAAGACCTAACGATCAAAATTAGTTTGTTTTTCATTGGAATGCATTCACTCAAAATAAAAATAAACATTCAAAAAATTACATAGAGAGATCTAAACAAATCTAATCAAATAAATAAAATCAATGAAATTGCAAAGATACTCATACAATCTCTCTTGTGAAGATTTCTATCCCACTCTGTTGATTGCTCCATTTCACTCCATTTCTATTTTTTGTTCATCAAAACTAAAAGAAAACAACGATATTGATTAAAATTTTGGGTGGGATTTAAAATTATGTTAGAATTAGATGAGATAATAGATTTTGAATAAATGGTATAGATCAAAACTTTTGTGACCGTCTTGCCCATTATCATATTTGATATAGGATGATATGATAGCATGTCTTATAACATGAATACATGGATGATTTTTCAGGAGATTAGCTAGTCCCATTGAAAAATACCAACCACCTCAACATCATTCTTTTTAGTGACACTAAAATGATCTTAAGCTATTCTTATAGTCTAGATGCAAATAAAATAGTCCAAATAGTTACTACCAACTCATTGTTTTGAATAAATCACATAAATTTAATACTAAAGAGACAGTGATGTGATTTGAAGGCAAGATAGTTTTACACCTAAGATAAATGTTTGTCATTACAATGAATACATTTATGATCTTTGGCAAATTGACTTAGTTTCTGCAAGTGTTCATTCAGGGATCAAATTCGATGAAGACGAAGCCTTATAAGTAGTCCAAAATCAAATGGTTTTCTCTACATTTGAACTTTTGATTGGAATATTTACTTTCAATGATCTATATGATAAAAGACAATTGTTTTTGTTTTTATTTTCAAAAAGAAAAAACAATATTGAAATGTACAACCTGTAATTCCCCTCCCAGAGATCTTGGAACAAGGATTCAATTCAAGCCAAGATATTTTTATTTTTTACAAGTATGAATGCACATGACAACATCATACAGGGATCCCAAAGATCGCAACGGAAGACTTCACCACAATCTTGGCAACCAATAGATCTCTAAATGCCACTACCAAACTAACACAAGTGAACAAAAGCCAACAACCACCACAAACAAGATGAGGGATCAAGAAATGACCAGTCATCAACAAAAACACCAAGCTGGGGTATAATGTAGAATCTTGAAATTTGGCTAAGTCTGAAATCCTAAAGCACTAAAAATTGGCTAAGTCTAGATTTCTGAAGCCTTGAAATTTCCTAGAATCTTTATCTTATATCCGAGAGGTCTAAAACCTATCTAAAAAGATTTGTCACATATATTAAAATATATCTTAAGTATAAGGAATTATATCTTTTAAACCCCAAAGAATGAACTACAAAAAAGACACAACTAAAATTCAAATTGCACCACCAAGGGATTTAAGAACACCTAACAGGGTACCCTGAACCATCCCTAAAAAGTTTTGATTGGACCAAAAAGTGCCCGCTGCCCACCCGCGCAAGTTTCATAAAAATCGTGTGACACTTTATCAGCACTGTGTAATACTTTACTAGTATTGTGCAACATTTCTCCAAAAGGAGGGCGACACAAATAGGGGTTGGGCAATAATTCTCCAAAGGGCATGCGATACTAGAAGTGTATCATATGACATTTCTTCTAAGGGAGTGTGATACTGTGAAGCATCGCACAACAAAACTCCAAGAGGCGTGCGACATATTGAGGGTGTGCATGAAAAAGTTTAAATGGGCGTGCAACACTTTATTGTATCGCACCATGTGGACACATGGTTGCCCAGGAAAAGATAAGAAGACTTCAAAGGAAGAACATTAACCCAAATAGAGTTAGAACCTCCACATTGGGAGTACCAGAACCAGAATTCGAGGCAAGAACACAAGATAAAAGCTAAAAGACAGAAAGCTAGAATCTAACCATATAAACAAACATCTAAGGAAATGACATAATGAAACATTATAGTGAACTAAAAGCAACATCACAGTAAAATGGAAATAACATAGCAATGCATAAAACAACTAACTAAGAATGCGGTTCCTCCCAACCATCAATAGCATCATAAGACCATCATGGATCCTAGCCATCCCCCATGCATAACATCCCAAGCCACCAACCAAATTGTAAGTACTATTATAATAGGGATGTCACTACTAAAACATGCAATAATATAAGCATAAGAAAATCTAACATGCTAGTAGAAAAGCATAAGATAATCCTACAGTAGATAACATCACCTATCACATGCTAAACATCAATAAGCAATAGATATGCTACTACAATAATTCACATCATCTAATCATATGCTAAACATCATAATATGGGAATGTGTCAAATAAACTAACATCATCTAAACATGATATCCAATCATTCCAATGAAAGCATAAATCACAAGAAAGCATACTCTGAAACTCGAAGCATCAAGTGAAAACATCCAGCAACGGTCGCACTAGGACAAGACCATCTTTTTACATCGATCCCTAGCAGTGGTGTAAGTAGCTATGCCTCCCAACCATGTGGCACCCATAGGTCCACACCCGTCGTGCTGATGGAGATAAAGATCCAACCACAAACACACATAAAGCACAACATCCAAGGCTAACACTCACGATAGATAGTATGATGGTTGTAACCAAGAACCTAAGACAATGCAAGGAGTACAAGTCCTGGTTAGAAACTCATTAGGCTACTAAGTAGGGACAAACATCATGGAGAGTCGCTTGGAATCAAAAGCCCAAGCTAGGACTTGTGCAGATTCAACAGCCCTCAATGGAAAGGTTGTAGCACCCCAAACATTTTATTATCTTAAGATTATTACAACCCAATATTTTATTTAATTATCACTTAATTAAAGCTTCCTTCACCAACCCTCAGGGCACAATGATCACCAGGCTACGAGGTAGAAGCCCCCTCCATATGCTACCCTACCCTACCCATGCTTATCCAACGATGAGTGCCTATAGGCATGCAAATCGAGATAAAAACCCCAAAATTTTGTAAAACTTCAAAATTAAAACCCATTTGAGCTTTGGGAACAAAAACCCCAAAATCCCAAAAATAAATGGAATCAGACACCATATACAAAAATGGCTGGCATAATGGTGCAAAACTCCAAACCCTCATCCTAAAAAATAGGAAAATGTTTATACTTTCCTAACCGGGTAGAACTAGGATATAGAAATGGAGGGGAACACTAGTTCTCAACCTCCAAACAAATGGCTACCAAAAATAGAAGCAAAAATGGAGCAGAAATAATAAAACAGGAAAGCCCTACCTCATAGCCAAAAGGGAAAAATGAGAATCTGAAACATAAAATAAATATCCCGCAGAAGTAGCTGAAAATCATGGCAATCCAAGGTTTCCTCGAGCTAGATCCAATGAGCTCAACCTTGCGATGATCCCATGCCCGTAGCTCCCACAATGAACAAAACAGTAAATCCTAATGAAGAGGATTTTGGGTTTTACTCTCCAACTTTCTAATTCAAAAGTGAGAAGTGAGGAATTAAATTCCTTTTTGGATACTTATTCACTTTTTGAGTGAATAATCGATTAGGGCAAATAACCAGCCAACCTAGTTAAAACTTGAATTGACCCAAACAAAAACAAGCTATTCCTATAAATAGGAATTCATCTATGGAAAAGTTGCTAGAAATTAAAATAAATCAATTAAAAAGCCCAAAAACACATAAATTTATAAATAACTTTTGTGACAATGTGAACCTCTAAATGCATAGACACGCTTACTGGTCTAATCACATAATGCAAATGAGTTCAGATTTAAAAATCACCAAAAGGTTTAATTCAAACATTTAATTAAGGATATGTCGACCATATAAGGATGACATTGGTAAAATATGAATGGTTGAATCACTAACTCCATGTGCCACTACCAGGGATATAAATCCTGCACACTAACAACACGATCAAGTGCAATTGCATATAATAACATAGCCAAAGCACTAAATGCATCAAATCACCTAATTTAACCATTTATTTAATTATATTAAAATAATATATTTATATCACTCATGTTCACATAAAGCATAACAACGCAGGAATAAAGTAAATAACCATAGCATTAAATCCATCACCTAACATAATCAGAGGTATGTCCAAATACCAAATAACCATATATCATCATAAAACACATTGTCATCTCAAAATGACATCATCATGCAATATGATTGACTGAACAACATAGTAGTCTAATATCTATGATACCGAAATCAAGCTATAACATCTGACCCTCGGGTCGTCTCAAATGTAAATCATCACAATAAAATATCAACAAGGTTGCATCTATTAGGATGACTTACAGAAGTCAAATGGGAGAGGCACTACACAACCACTTGATCCTCTACCTTGAAATAATACCTTTAAAGCTTTTTTCTTCAACCAGTTTACTTGTGTCAAAGTAAATGCTCTAAAAACTAAAACACTTGCAAGCCTAGATGTCTTGCTTAACTATTTAAACTTCATTTTTTAGTATGTGTTAGGTGTCATTACAATGAATACTTTTCTTCCTCTAAATTTTCTCATCTTGATAAATTGACTCTATTTGTGCAAGTGGTCATTCAAGGATCAAGCTCATCCAAGATGAAGACTTATCAATTAGTGGTCACAAAACAAAATGGTATTTCTTCATAATATTTAATGATTTGTGATTCGTCAAGGCTAGTGAAATCAAGAAAGCCACTTTTCTTTGTATATTCCTTACAAGTGATGAAGATGATTGACTTGAACCCTAATTCATTTAGGATGGCAATGACTTGGTCTTGTTTTTTTAATGGATTGGAGATAGACACATTTTTGAACTTTTTGGTCAATAGCGTTAAATACATTGACAAAGTTTTGGTTGTTGGGTTTGCAATGATAATATACATGAAGAGTTTGGAAACTCTTTCAAAGGGGTTTAGTTTGTAAGAGTTCAAAAAAAATTCTATATAAGATTGTAAAAAAATGCTTTTTACACTACTTTATGATATTCTTATGTTGAAATCATATGAAATTTCCAACTACTTTTATTTATAATCCTTTTATTTGTACTTCTATATTTCTATGTGACTTGCAATTTTATCTTTACACATTATAATATTATATTATGATATTGACCTCCAACCATATCTAAGAGATGAAATATTCTGGTGTTGATCCTAGACTATATCACATTAGTTTTCTTTTTTCTTACATGAAACCATGATAGCATGGTAGATGAGGGATATCCACAATTCAATTGCATGAGAAAATAATATAATATTGTTTCTAGAACAAAGAAGTATATATGCACTCGATGTCTAGATGAACCAAAGGACAACATTCCCAAAATGTTATTTAGACCTATTGTCGTTGTTTGGATTTATTTTCTTGGTGCCTAGAAAATCCATAAGAATTTAGAGTTGAGATAATATGTGGAAGATCACATTTTTGAGTTGGAACCTGAAAACACTACTCCATAGATTCTCCTTTCAAACATTTATGCTTTTGCTGGTAGGTGGAGTGACAATGAGAAATGTAGGAAAAAATGAGCAGAAATTATATTTTATATGGACACACTTTGATTGCTTGGTGTGATGAATGAGATGAAGATTTTTCCTAGAGCATTAATAATTCATTTTGTTGTTCTTTTGGATTATTTTCAGCTTTTTGACATTTTTTTGGTTGCACAATGCATGCCCCATTTTTATGTAGAAAATGGGGACCCCCTAGTTTTAAATTCCCTCTTAGGCTTCTAGTCTAAAGTTGTGGTCATTTCGGACCCTCCCCTAGGTCTAGGTCAAACCTTGATCTCTGATTTGGAAGGTTTTGGTACCTAAAGAGATAAAAAAATTAGTTTTGGGCTCTTTTGTACTTCAAGTGCACACATGCACATGTGCGCTAAGTGTGCACATGTGCACTGCACCCCACTCTAAGGATGCAGACATGCGCATGTGTGCACCCTCAAAGGGTGTACACTTGACACAAGGGTCTATATAAGACCCCTACCCTCCCCTTCCTTACCTCACTTTGCTTCTTGTCCCTTCACAATGTTGCACCTTTGCACCCAACTCCCCTATGCTGCTCTACTTGTTTGCTCCTCCCTACATACTCAAAAACCAAGGTTAGCAACTAAGAGGTGCACATGTGTGACCTCTACATACCCCAAAACACTATAAAAACTATAAAAAAGAGACTAAGGTCCCCCTAAAGAGATGCACACATGTGCACCTCCAAACACGCAAAGAAACCAAGGTAGCACCCCCAATTGCACTAAGGCACTATGCATGTTTGACGTTGCACACATGCGCATGTGCGTACCTTGCCAAGGTGTGCACATGTAATGGTGTACAACTATGCACCAAGCCATTTCAGGGGCTAATAAAGTGTACTAGCACAACAATATTTGAATTACATTTTCATCTATTTCAACTAGTTTTTGACTCATTTTGATGATAGACTGAGTCCTTTAGAGTTCATTTTTTCTTTTTGATGTCCATAATACTTATGTTTACCTCTTTTGTGCAGATCAAATGACATCATCATCATCTTCCATGGAGGAGAAAATGACACCAAAACCTACTGCATTCAAATATCAAGAACCACCAAAGAAGTCAAGATTCCAAGATGGACACATAGAGATCAGAGATACAGAGTTGGGCCATATCGACTCAAATGCCTTCCTGACAATCTGCAACAAACCCAAGGAGAGATTGGCAATAGTCTTTGCATTGATTTATTCTGGGTTAGTGAATGCAGCATCACATCCCACATCAGTTAAATCTTCTAAATTGATAATGATGCTAGAGGATCATTATGTGACCGAGGAAACGGTTGTAAAGAGCATCACTGGAGAGGTAGTCCTAGACCTCTAACCCTAAAAAATTGAGAAAGTGTTTTACCTTCCAAGGGTGGATTAGTACCTCTAGATTTCATATGATGGATCATAACAATGGTATAGAGAGAATGAGAAAGAGGTGAAAGAGCTAGTGCATACCTCATAGAGTAGGCAAGGTGGATATGACTAGAGGCTACATGAGAGACAACATTGAATACTCAACTTTGCTCCTTAGCAAAGTTATGGGTCTTCTTGTAGTGCCTCACCTTCAAACGTGGATGGTTCATTTTATTGAAACCATAAGGACCACAAAGATTCCCATTGATTGGGCCACCATCCTAAGTGAGAGCTTGGATGAGCAGCTAGTCATTGTCAAAGAAGACTCTCACTTCTACATGACATCATACATAGTGTACTTACTAGCACCCAATACCACTAATTATCTAGGCCTATATAGAAAGGGGAGAATGTAGGATGCAAATTCTTGAGCCTATGTGGTATACCCATAATTGGTGAAAAAGAAGCTCCCACTACAGAGTGTGGAATATAGAGTGGTCAATGATGGGTTCATCTTTTCCATCATTTGATTCATTGAAGGTGATTACATGAAGATAATGACAGTAGAGGTAGCATACAGAATCATAGAGATAGGTGTTTACTACATTCAATTTAAGACCTTCATGTATCTTTGAGTAGCTAGTACTCTTTTGTGCCTAAAGAAGCTCCCAAGATACCCCTCAAATAGGCTCACACTACTAGAGATAGCCTACCAACTCACTTCTACTTATGATAGAGTGAGGAAACAAAATAAGAAGACATGGGTTTGGCCTATTACAATTTCTGCATTCGAGGTGAAGAAAAAACAAGACATTTCAACCTTTGACTTTGAATGAGATTAGTATCCCTTGGAAGAAAATAAATCCCCTCACCCATTCTTTGACAACATTGGGACTATTTAGCATCTCGCAGGGAAAGATTTTGTTCATGTTGAAGCCTTGGAAGATCACTAGATGAATTTTATAGATGACTATGATGTCTATATAAGGGACTATTGTAGGATGAGTCTATACCTAGTAAAGGATGTGCTCAAAATGAAGATTCCTCTAAAGGTTGTAGAGAAGGATGCCCCTAAAATCGTGAATCCTTTGTACAATAGAGACAATCTATGATAGGCATATCATGAATGCAAAGATAGGAAGAGATGAAAATGATGACATAGATCATCAAGCTAGACATGTGGTCAAAATAACAAGGGAATGGATCTAGAATCCATTTCAGATGGATCTAGTTCCCTAGGCCATACCTCTAAAAGCCACAATTAGGCCTATCAAAGGTAAAGGTGCAAAGGTCACCATACCAACCTACCCTACTCAATCCTTATAAGGTTAGAAATAGTACATCAACATGAGCATGAGGTTGAGTACTTCAAGGTTTATAAGGGAAATAAGAGGAAAAGGACAGCCCCAAAGGAAAAGAAACAAGTGGGTGAGGCCCAAGCACCTCCAAAATAGGCACAATGGGAAAGAAAAGGAAATTTCAGCCTTAAGTAGAGCCATCAAATCAACTTCCAGAGTAGGCACAACCAAAGTAGCAAGAGGAGGAACAAACGTAGGAATAGAGTGTCCCACCACCAACAACTGTGGAGGAAGATGCCCCCCCCCAGCTCCAAAGAGAGTGAGGAAAGAAAAAACTTTGGTGGGTACATGAAGGAGGATATTGAAGAATAAAAATACTCCATTGCCACAAGTTCCAAAGACCATCCTAAAAGCCAAAGATGAAGAAGAAGGGGAATGAATAGAGTTTGTCCCCTTAAGCCAAAGAACCTTTCAACTAAAGCCATAGAGGAAGAGAGGAGAAGAAGCTCTACACAAACACCTTCATTCTCTCTAAGAGAGCCTATCCAAGTACCAACTATAGAAGAATAATAACAAAAGTGGATAGAAGAGATGGAGAATGAAGTGTCTTCAACCTCTCAAAATTTGATTTTATGTCGATGGGCATTGAGATGGTGGGTGAGAAGATTAGAGATACTCCCATGAGAAAGCCTTTAGGAGAGGATTGGAATCAATTTTTTCCTTTCCCTCAAGGACCTCTAGGCCTTCTACCACCAGCACCATCATAAGAAATGGCTGTCCTAGATAAAGGGTTAGTAACTCCGCCACCTCTAGTCATTCAAGAAACAACAAAGGAATATGAACTTGAGGAAGGGGAGTTCTAATAGCTTTATGCTAATGAAGTATCTAAGGAAGGATAAACACAAGAAGAATCTCAAAAAACTCCTCAAGATAGAGAGGCTAGGTCCTTAGCCCAATAGAGCATAGAGACCCCTAATGAAGATATTCCTCGACATAAGAAGACTCTAGAGAGAAGTGGTAAGGGAAAGGATCCTACGGGAGAATCAATCTCTTCAACCAAGTATATGTCACCTATGGGCACCACACCATCATGACTGAAGAGGGAGGTGATGTTTTGACAAAAGAGATAGTTGGAGCTAATAGCAGAGGAAGGAATGAAGGAATTGATTAAAGTGGTAAAGAGGCTTGAGCCACCTAGTAGTGATGCAAGAACACTAGCCTTAATAATGAAGAACCAAGACCATGACCTTCTCATTCATATCTCTATTTATCCTCCCCATTCCAACACCAAAGAACTAATTCTAAAAGATTACCAAATAAAAGAGATCATGTTGGGAAAGGCTATGATGGACATAGCCAAAGTGTTGATTACCATAGGCCTGAAAGACGTATTTCAACACATGGATCAAGATGAATTTGAACTGATAATGTTGTGAAAGAAGAACAAGCTATGGAGAGGCTACCTGAATGAAGTAGTGGAACCTATTGACCTAGAAAATCCAAAGGTCACCCTTTGAGCTGCACTAGAAACATAGTTAGACCCATTTTTGGAGGAATGTCAGAAATGGCATGATAGTTTTGAGGAGAGGGGAGTGCAAATAATATAGAGCAATATGAACTTCTTGTGCAAGATTCAATCCAATTTTGATAAGTTTGTTTCCATAGTGAACCAATATTTTGGGTTGATGGATGAAGTACATACCTAAGCCAAGGACCTATAGGAACTTAGATTAATAAAAGGCCAGAGGTACCATATGCTTTTGGAGGTATACAAAGCAAAGGAGCTTGATAATCTTGATGATTGGATCAAAATGATATCAATAGGCAATAAAGTGATGGAGGGATTGCACAAGGAAATTTTTGTCACTTAGGTTCGCACCCTTGTCCAAAGCCTATGCATGAGGACAACCTAGTGAAACATGGAAACAACCTTCAAGTTGTGGGACTTGAACTATGAGGTTGAGTCTTCGGAGAAGTCCGACTTCCTCTTACTATCAGGATGCACCTAACTACTCTTGGAGAGGAAAAGGGAGAAGGAGAGCATGAAAGAAAATCTACCTAATCTAATCTAAAGAGGTGATGCACCACAATAGAGTGTTTGGACCAAACTCTACCCATATATGCACTATTGAACCAGGATGAAACTAAGGATATACACATTCAGACTTGCTTTAATCTAATAATGACATGCAAATTAGAAGAGCAAGATGAATGGAAAAAGGAAAGAGAGATTCACTTATATTATCATTCATAGGCCAAGGAGATACAGTCATGCAGATCATAGATCTCTACAAAACACCAGTAAGAGACAAAGAATTCTTGCACTTTCATACCAATGGCTAAAAGAGATAAGACAGAAAATCATATAGTTCAGAGGCACAGGGGAATTTACATTGAGAATATGTAGTGCAATAATAGAGAAAATAGAGAAAGGTCAACCCTACAAATTTCATAAAATTTTGCCTTTATAGCTCAAGCATAACTGGGGTGTCCTCCAACTATAATTACTTTGCAACAACCTACCATTAAGTCCTACAAAGAACAATCATGGAGAAAATCTGATCTGAATATAGCTTTTTGGTACCATGAAATCTAATTTTTAACTAAAATAAGGCCTCAAAAAGGTAGAGGCATTGCTATAACTATGCTCTAACCAAATAGATAGATTAAATCAGGGTGGTAGAGTATCTCTACATGCTTCACATTCACTTCTGGTGGTTGGAATCGATCATAAGATCAGATGCATGTAAAACCTTGATTTCTTATCATTTTTAGTGCATGAATTAGTAGAGTCAGCGAGTCATCTGAAAATTGTAAGTGAAATAGGCCACATGGACCAATCAATTCATTTCTCTTTGCCACCCACAAGGTCTTCCCGAGGTTGACCAATCTTTCTTTACTAACTGTGCCACCTTGCAACCCTGATCGCGACAGTCACATTAATTGTCAGTCGCTAACTGTTACTGCCTCCACTAGACCCACTGGGACATGTGTCACCAAGGTGCTATCTCACTATGTGTATCCTCTGAGCAATTTCCCATAGTGAGATAGTGCCCACTGTGGATCCAGACTAATCAGACGATTGTGAAGACTCATCGTATTATTGCTCTATCTCCTTAAAACCTCTGGGCCCACAAAACACTTGGCAACCACTTGGCACAACCTAGTATCCTCATCTTGGCAAGACTTGGCCCCATTGATCTATGTGGCATAATGGTGCTATGTTTCTATGGGTAATATCCTCACAACTTTCCATAGTGAGATAGCGCCTACCGTTGATTTCCTTAGATCTATGGTGATCAACAAAATTGTACAATTGCACACTAAGTTGGCTGAATGGACCAATGAAATATCACCACTGTACTATGACCCACCTAAAAACTACCACTAAGGATGAGCCATAATATTACTTTGGAGAAGGGTGGGCCCATTACATCATCTGTGCCATGCATCACCGAGGTGCTGTGTCGCTATGGATAATATCCTCGCAACTTTCCATAGAGAGATAGCACCCACCGTTGATTTTCTAAGATCTGGTAATGAGCAAAATGGATCTGACCTATCAGTATACCAACCAATAGAAACTGGCCACGTGCCAACTTGTCTAAAAAATCCTCATTTGCGGCCCACCAAGTGAAGCAGGACCCACATTCTACACAGTTATACTTTAGCCAATGAAAAAATTGACCAACTGCTAACGTGTCTGTCAAATTTCATCACCAATATCCAATAGGGCATACTTTGGACCCACCTTCCTTCTGATGTCACCGTAGTATCACTTTCCATCTAGGCACTATGTCTCTAATGGCGAGGAACACATATTTTTTGATAGTGCCATAGCGCCCACCGTGGATCTAGCAAAATTTAGTGTTGGAGAAACAATGAGGAAAGGGAGGACCCACTTGACATGTGGCCAAAAGGTGCTATGTCGCTATGGCAAAACAACGTACAACTTCCCATAACAAGATAGCGCCAACCGTAGATATATCTTGATCTGATGATGGGGACTTGCAGGCCCACAGAAACACTAAAATGTGCAGGGGAAGAAATATTACCAAGTTAGCATAAGTATTTCATGTCCCTTTTTTGAATATTTGAATATTTAAAACTTGTGAACATTACTACATCAAATTCAAATGCGGCGATTCTGGTGGGAAGGCAAAATGACCAGCTATGCGTAGACTAGTTACCTCATGCATCCATTGGGCTACAGAGTCAAAAAGATGTGGATCCTATGTATACTATGAAACCCTAACCCTACCTCTGAGAGGGAAACCCTGAAACTCCTATCTCTGCAACTAGAACTAGAGACCAAAACCTTCTTCTACAACCTTCAAAATTTCAAAACTTCTTGTCTCATGGAGACAATTATGTGCTTCTGCACTTCTTGGAAAGGTAGGGAACAAACTAGAAATGAAACTAAGCTGACCATGTACATGGAATCTCAAACCCTCAAAAACATGGCTTGAGATAGATCCCATTGACTAGGATGGGAAAAATTTCACCACTAGGCTTGCTTAACTAGAAAGCATTGGCCTGCTTGCAACTGACAATCAGATAGGGACCACTCCATAATGCATCAAACTTTGAGTTTCTTCCTGGTTTTGCCCTATTTGCATCCCATTTCAAAACCAAATCTCCCTCTCGAAAGATTTTGACCCTAGCCTTCCTATCAAAATTGTTTTTTACCTGCTGTTGGTGTGTCTCTAGGGTCTACATGGCTTTACTTCTCTTCTCTTCCAGCTCCATCAGCTCTACCATTCTTCTATCATAACATCATCTTCAATCAACTCCAGTTGATAAGCTAGCTCTAGGGATGGGAACTCCAATGAAATTGGAAGCTTTTCTTCTCTACCATAAACTAACACAAATGGTGAATTCCCTATTGACCTTTTAGGCATTATTCTGTCAGACCACAGTGCTGTCTTCATCTTTTTATGCCAACACCTTTGGCTACCTTCTATTGTCCTTTTCATGATTCTAATCAGGTTCTTGTTGGATGACTTAGCCAAACCATTACCCTGAGGATAGTAATTTGAGGATGTGCTCAAATAGATATTATGGTCCACTGCCCATGCATAAATCTGAGCTCCAACAAAAGACTTTGCATTATCTAAAATAATGGTTGAAGGAGCACCAAACCTGGTCACAATTCCATCAAGGAACTCAACAACAAAAGATTCAGTGGCATCCTTCAATGCAACTGCCTCTGTCCATCTAGTGAAGTAATCTATAGCAGCTAGAATCCACTTGTGACTAGAACTGGAAGAAGGATTGATAGGGCCTATAAAATCCAATCCCCACTAAGAAAAAGGTTGATCCACCTAGATAGGATGAAGGGGAAGAGCTGCAAGTCTTTTTTTGCTAGAGAAGAAGGCACATTTTTCACACTTCCTCATGTACTTATGACAATCATGAAACAGAGATGGCCAGTAATAACCAGCCCTCATGATCTTCATTACACTTGTCCTTGCTGAAAAATGACCACCATCAAGACCATCATGAAGTTTTTTGATCATTCTTTCAGTCTAGTCTGTATCAAGGCATCTTAATAGGGCTCCATTAAAATCTTTTCTAAAGAGGACACCATCAACTATGACATAAGGGATTGACTACAATCTATATTGTCTCCTTTTAGTTCTATCTAATCCTTGAGGGTATCCAATGCCTAAGAAGAAATTCATCATATCATCCATCCAACTCCTTGGGTCACCATTTCTTACCTCTTTTTGTTTTGTCAATATCATAGCAGCCTCCTCATCAGGTTCTTGGGATGATAACATCTGTTTACACAACCCCCTCCTGTTACCAGCTTGGCAATCTAAATGTCAATATCATATTCCATCACTTTAGTAATCTAGCTAGCTCTTTTCTCACTAATATCTTTGCTCAAAAGGAAATCCTTCACACTGGCATGGGGTACTAAAAAATGAATCTTATTATGAGACAGGAGGTGTCTAAATTTATTTAAAGCTCTGATGACTACAAGGGCTTGCTTCTCTACATAGTTGTATTTATCTTCATATTCTTTATGCCCTTCACTAAAGAAAGCTATGGGCTGCTCGTCACCTTTATCATTTCTTTGAGTCAGGATAGCAGAAATGCTAGACTCACCACCTAGGGTATAAAGGATGAAATCTTTCTCAAAATTTGGATTCACGAGAGTAGGGACTAAGGCTATGGTTGTCTTTATCTCTTCAAAACTTTCCTTCCCTTCCTTGGTCCATGCAAAGACCATATCTTTCTTGAGCATAGCTGTAAGAGGTTTCACCATGGTAGCAAGATTAGGGATAAACCTTCTCGCAAAATTTATCCTACCTAAGAAACTTTGTAGCCCTTTCTTGTGTTTAGGAAGAGGAAGGGAAAGTATTTCTTTTGTTCTCTCTGGATAAATGGTTAAGCCATCCTTAGATACAATATGTCCTAATAATTTTCCTTGGTTAGTAGGAAAGACACACTTTCTTGGGTTAAGGGAAACCCCAAACTCTCTACATCTTAGGAATACCTGTCTTAGATGATCAAAATGATCTTCTACATCCTTTGAATACATAGTGATATCATCAAGGTAAACTAAGACAAACTTGTCAATCAATCTTTTGAAGGCCATCTTCATTGCCTTCTAAAATGTAGCACTTGCATTGGTTAGCCCAAATGGCATCTTACAATAAGCATAGGTAACCCATTTAGTGGTAAATGCAGTCTTGTACCTATTAGACTCTTTGACCAGCACTTGATTGTAGCCAAAAAATCCATCAAGAAATGAAAATCTCTTTGAACCACTGACCTTGGACAAAATCTACTCCATAGAAGGGAGAGGATGGTGATCCTTAAGGGAAGCTTGGTCAAGGTCCCTAAAGTCCACACACAATCTAATTTCTTCATTCTTCTTCCTAACAGAGACAAGGTTTGCTACCCATGATGAGTGTTTGATAGGAAAAATTATGTGGGCATCAATCAATTTGGATAGCTCCTTTCTCATTAAGGGTTTAATTTTAGGATTCACTGATCTTTGTTTTTGTCTTACTAGTTTTACATCATTAATTAAATCTATGGTATTTTGAAACAACCTTGGGTCAAAGCCCTTTAAGTCATCATATGTCCAAGCAAATACACCATTAAATTCTTGTCATAGATGAACAAAATTTTCTTGTTCAATTTTAGAACATTCCTTACCCATGTTCAAGGATTTTCCATCAGCAACCATGACTGGAATGTAGTCATCTTCATCAGCAGCTAGGTTCATGGCCCTACCTCTTGCTTGATCATTAGGATTAAAAACACTCTCTAGAGTAATGAGACCTTTAGGCAGCTTGTTAGAACTGAGATGAATGATCTGATCACCATACTGATCCTGCAGTCTCAATTGGTTCCTGCCTAAAAACTTTGCTTCATTATGCAAGAAGCTGACAATTTGCTCATCAGACTCAAATACTTGCCACTAGATTCCTTGGCACATCATAAGATGCACCTATTACTGAAAGGCTATCAACATGCCTATTTTATTTTCTAGGGATGCTTTGAATATTAAATGCATTAAAACCCTCAAGAAAATCTCATACCCTATGTTTATAAGACTTTAGCAAATCATTCTTAGTGGTATTCTAATTTCTCACTTGATTAACCACCAACTCACTATCTCCATACACGCTTAAGGCTTGGATTCCTCTTTTTTGAGCAAGTAGGAGACCTTGAATCAAGGATTCATACTCGGCTACATTATTAGTATAGCTGAATTGGAGCCTAAAGGAGAAGTAGTACCTTACTTGTGTAGGAGAAATTAACATCACACCAACCCCTGATCCATTTTTATTCCTTGATCCATCAAAGTACATACTCCATATCCCACTCGTATCTTCTTTAGTCTCCACAAGATTGGGAACTAGGGCATCTTTCTCCAATATACAATATGTACTGAGGCCTGTCTCAAGAGTTTTTGACATAGGGTCAAATTGATATGCATTAGCCCACTCATCCAAGGAAAAATCAAGTATCTCTACTAGGGAAGTGGTGGGCTCATTTACTATGTCATTATCATCCATCTCTAGAATAGGGCAATTCATGTTGATGAGATTAGGGGTGTAGGGTTCAATATGATGGAGGGCTTGAGGCTCTACTCTGATTGAAGCATTGGCTCCATATCTCGTCTTAAAAGACATATATGACCAATCAGAAGATATGAAACCACCTATTTGGGTAGTAAAGTCTCTTGACAGACAGATGGCAAAATATGGCTTGACCTCAGTGATAGAGATATCTTGGGTTATAGTACAACCAAGGCATGCATGTAAGGCCATCTCCACATTCCTAAGGATCTATACAATCTTGACAATACTACCATCCAACTATAACACATCCCTAACAATGGGCTCATTATTCATTCCCAAAGCATCACCAACACACCTAGGCATCACTAAATTGCTAGCCCTTGAATCAATCATGCAATTATGGACTAGTTTGCCCCCTATAATTAGAGAAACATAAAATGGAAGAGGTCTAACCTTTTTACTTGTTTCTACCTCCCTTGATGGTTGTATTAGGCTTGTGGCACTTTCCATACTGAGTGTTTGATCCTTTGGTTCAATTCTTTCCAATTCTTGTTGCACCAACCTCTTTTGCATGGGTATAGTAGCAACAGCATCCCACATGGAGATATTCACACTTGTCTTCTTCATTTTCTCTATCACACTAAATGACATAGCAGGTGTTTTGGTAGAACCCTTGGGAGCTACAATTGTATGAGGTTGAGATGGAATAACCTGAGGATCACTTGCATCCTTTCTACCATGATTTTGCCTTTGCTACTAAAAGGCACTTGATTGATTATTTGCTTCTTGCTCATGAGATATCACATTCAAAGTTGAGGCCTAATTGGGAGGAGGAGGGATAACATCTTCCATAGCTCTTCTTTTGCTTCTAGTGTTATGAGCAATGGAATCTTGGTTTACATTACAATGCTCTTCCATCTGATGATTCATAAAAGAGCAATCACCTTGTCTTCGCATATCTGAGTCATCTTTAAATTGGTCCTCCTTGTATGATTATTTTGTTGCAGGTTCTTGGACTGTCAAAACCATAAAAGATTCAGCCTTTTGACACATACAATAGGCATAGGAGTAGTTATGGGAGGGACAAAAATCTTGATCTTGAGCCATATTGTTTTGAGGGACTATGGCCCTACTTTAGTTTACATTTGAGGTTGAAGCATGGCCACCCTGCCTACTTTGATCAAAAGAATTGTTCCAATGATTAGGATTTGGAGGCCTACTAATGCTTGTATTTTGATATTGCAATTGATGAGGCTTACTACCTTGATTTTGCCGTCTTTCTAAAGTCACCACCTTGTTGCTTACTTTTTGCATCATAGAGGAGTTATCCTCTAGCTTCTTCCCATAATCTTGCAATCTTTTATCAAGGTTATTCTCTCTTTTGTCCATGTTCTGCATCAGAGATTGCATCATCTCCTTGATTTCATCTATCCCATTTGAGGATGTGGAAGCTTGAGGGACTAGAGTAAGGGATTATGATGTAGAAGTTGTGGGGAGGGGAGCCATTGTTGGCTGATGATTTGGAACATTAGGGAAGAAAGACATAGGAGGCCTTGGAGCTAGCTTACCTCCTTGTATTAGGATGTTCTCTAATTTTATTGCTGTGTCATAAGCATTAGGCAAGGTATCTCCTCCCATAGTTTGGATTGTAGTGGCAATATCACTATTAAAAGCTCTAAGGTAATGCAAGAAGGCATTACCAGAGGTAGGCTTCATTGAAGTAAGTATTCTATCCCATGTCTTTTGAAATCTATAATTAAAATAAGTCATACATTCATGGGGGGCTCTTTTTATAGTAGTCAACTACTCTAAAAGTGACAAATAGTCACTTTTATCCTCATGAAAATGTTTGCACAATCCTACTCCTAATCCATCCCAATTTATTATAGAACCATGAGCTAAACCTTTGTACCATTGTAGTGCTTTTCCTTTCAAGGAAACATCATCCTCTATAATACTATGGATATTGCAGACATTTGCAACCTCTTGAATGTGTTCTGAGGGAGAGATAGAAGTTTCACCAGTAAACTCTAGTATACTTTTAAGGGAAGCTACTGGTATGTCATGTCTTTGGGCTAATAGAAGAGGGCTCCCACCATTAAAGGTGGCAAAAGTATGAGCTCTAGGAAATGCCATATAGACAAGTGATCTATTGATTTGTATTGATGGTAGTCTAGGCTAAGATCTAATAGTAGGAGTAGAGATAGATATTGTAGGTGTATTTGTTACTATTGCACTCCTAACTGGTGATAAAGATATTCTAGTCTTCCTTCTTCTAGGGTTTGAAAATGAAAGCTCTTGATACTAAAACTTACCTCTAGAAGATGCCCTTGTTTCAGCTCTGGGCATGAATAACTGCAACTTTGGTCTGGAACCAAATATGTATTTAAAGCTAAGAGTCACCAAGTACTTTTGAAGAATGAGCCTCTTGAAGGCTTAAACACCGAAGCCAGTACTATCTCCTTGGTATTGATCTTGAAATCTTCCCTTTTGACACCAGTAGGCTTGAATTTTTTTGAAAAGGTGGGTCCCACCGGGCATGCCAAAAACTGTTGTCACTTAGGTTTGCACCCTTTTCCAAAGCCTATGCATGAGGACAACCTAGTGAAACATGGAAACAACCTCCAAGCTGTGGGACTTGAACTATGAGGTTGAGTCTCCAGAGAAGGCCGGCTTCCTCTTACTATCAAGATGCACCTAACTACTCTTGGAGAGGAAAAGGGAGAAGGAGAGCATGAAAGAAAATCTACCTAATCTAATCTAAAGAGGTGATGCACCAAAATAGAGTGTTCAGACCAAACTCTACCCATATATGCACTATTGAACTAGGATGAAACTAAGGATATACACATTCAGACTTGCTTTAATCTAATAATGACATGTAGATCAAAAGAGCAAGATGAATGGCACAAGGAAAGAGAGATTCACTTATATTATCATTCATAGGCCAAGGAGATACAGTCATGTAGATCATAGATCTCTACAAAACAACAGTAAGAGGCAAAGAATTCTTGCACTTTCATACCAATGGCTGAAAGAGATAAGACAAAAAATCATGTAGTTTAGAGGCACGGGGAATTTACATTGAGAATTTGTAGAGCAGTAACAGAGAAAACAGAGAAAGGTTGACCCTACAAATTTCATAAAAATTTTCCTTTATAGCTCAGGCATAACTGGGGTGTCCTCCAACTATAATTACTTTGCAACAACCTGCCATTAAGTCCTACAGAGAACAATCATGGAGAAAATCTAATCTGAATATAGCTTTTTGGTACCATGAAATCTAATTTTTAACTAAAATAGGGCCTCAAAAAGACAAAGGCGACGCTATAACTGTGCCCTGACCAAATAGATAGATTAGATCAGGGGGGTAGAGTGTCTCTGCATGCTTCACATTCACCTCTAGTGGTTGAAATCGATCATAAGATCGAATGTGTGTAAAACCTCAATTTCTTATCATTTTTAGTGCATGAATCAGCAGAGTCAGCGAGTCATCCAAACACTATAAGAGAAATAGGCCACATGGACCAATTAGTTCATTTCTCTTTGCCACCCACAAGGTCTTCTCGAGGTTAACCAATCTTTCTTTACTATCTATGCCACCTTGCAACCCTGACCGCGACAGTCACATTAATTGCTAGCCACTAACCATTATTGCCTCCACTGGACCGACTGGGACACATGTCTCCGAGGTGCTATGTCACTATGCATATCCTCTGAGAAATTTTCCATAGCGAGATAGTGCCCACCGTGGATCTAGATTGATCTGATGATCATGAAGACTCATCGTATTATTGTGCTATCTCCTTAAAACCTCTGACCCCATGAAACACTTGGCAACCACCTGGCACAACCTGGCATCCTCATCTTGGTGAGACCTAGCCCCATTGATCCATGTGGCACAATGGCACTATGTCACTATGGGTAATATCCTTGTAGCTTTCCATAGCGAGATAGCGCCTACTGTCAATTTCCTTAGATCTACGATGATCAACAAAATTGTACAACTGCACACTGAGTTGGCTGAATGGACCAATGAAATATCACCACTATACTATGACCCACTTGACAACTGCCACCGAGGATGAGCTTTAATATTACTTTAGAGAAGGGCAGGCCCATTACATCATCTGTGCCACGTGTCACCGAGGTGTTATGTCACTATGGATAATATCCTTGGAGCTTCCCATAGCAAGATAGTGCCCATCGTTGATTTTCTAAGATCTAGCAGTGAGAAAAATGGATCTGACCTCTTAGTATACCAACCAATAGAAACTAGCCACGTGCCAACCTATCTAACAAATCCTTGTTTGTGGCCTGCCAAGTGAAGCAGGACCCACATTCTACACAGTTATACTTTAGCCAATGAAAAAATTGATCAACTGCCAACGTGTCTGACAAATTTCATTACTAATATCCGATAGGGCATACTTGGGATCCACCTTCCTTCTGATGTCACCACAGTATCACTTTCTGTCTGGGTGCTATGTTGCTAACGATAAGGAACATAAATTTTTTGATAGCGCCATAGTGCCCACCGTGGATCTAGCAAAATTTGGCACCAGAGAAACAATGAGGAAAGGGAGGACCCACCTAACACACAACCAAAAGGTGCTATGTCACTATGGCAAAACAACGTGCAACTTTCCATAGAGAGATAGTGCCAACCGTAGATATCTCTTGATCTGACGATGGGGACTTGCGGGCTCACAGAAACACTAAAATGCGTAGGGGAAGAAATATTACTTGGTTAGCATAAGTATTTCGTGTCCCTTTTTTGAATATTTAAATATTTAAAACTTGTGAACATTACTACATCAAATTCAAATGCGGTGATTCTAGCAGGAAGGCAAAATGACCAACAGAAATCTAGTGGATTAAAGACAATGCTCAAGAGTAGTTTTTGGAAGCAGAGAGGTACCATAACACTGCATGCCTTGAGATTTTTGAAGACAAGTCTAAGACCAAGATTTTTACGATGCAATCAATAGTTCAAAAATTTAGAGGAACATTTGAAGAAGCTTCATCAAAAGATGACATCAGACAAGCCTTCAAAATTGAAGAAGCATTGTTGGAATTGGACACCAATCTTGAAGATTTTGCAGAAACAAGAATAGAAGTCCATAATTACGAACAAGTAGTGAGGAATAAGTATGAGGCTTTAGATTTACCAGAAGATACTCAAATAGAATAGATGATAGAGAAGTTCAAGAATAAACATCTAGACATTGTTTTGGTATAAAGGGAAAGAAAAATCGGATGGTGGAATTTAGTTTTGACACTTAGAAGATTTGTTGTATTTTTGGAACCTGTCACCAAGGTGCATAGGTGCACTTTTCACAGAGGTGTGCCGATTGTTTTGAAGAAGAAGTAGTAGCAATAGTTAACTATCAATTTCTAATTTAGAGCATTCCATGCCCCAAAAATACATTTTGATGGTAGTTCAACTCCTACAAATGCCTAAAGAAGGTCAAGCTTCTATTTTTAGAGCTTCTAGAGACTTCTAGATCATCTCACAACTTTCTTCTTCTTATATTCTTATTATTTCATTCTTTTGTTTCATGCAAAGGCTCATTCACCCATTAATAGATATAAACAAGGTGGAGACCTACTTAGCACCATTTAGAGTGTCAATTTGAATATAACTTATTTTTTTTTAATTAGTTTTTAGTATGATTTTGCATTTTAAGAACTCTTACTCCTAACACAAATGGAGGAGATTATTTCTTATAAATACATGGATGTAATATGTACTCCAAGCCATTATTTTGAGCAATAATATATGCTATTGGTGCTCTCATTCTAAGTGTATTTATTCTTGCTGATGTTATTTTTGTGAATGTATGTTCATGAATAATAATGGAGGAAATGGTTTTATTGTGTTGTTATAATTGTGCAATCTTTTAGTTTTGATGTTTGCCTTTTGTAAACAAATTTTTCTATTATGATGAATTGTAGAAAGGATCATCTATTGTTCTTCCATAATATCTTGTCTTGTATGAGTGCACTTTTTGTGGCCTTGTGATTTGATGAAACATGAAACATGTTTCAGTTTATATTGAGTTCCCATCTATGATTGCATCAATGGAGTTGAGGAGGCATTGGCCTTAATTTCATTAGTTTCCTACCCGCTCCTTCTGATGATTTAATTCATAGACATGTTGTTACCTTGGTTTATGTCTGTTAGGAATTTCCCTTTCAATTATTTTCTTTAATCTATCAAACTCTATCTTTGTCATTTTCTTTTCAAACATATGCTTAAAATAGGAATTCATATAGTTGCATTGATAAATTACATTCATCACAAAACATAAAATACAAAAATATATTTCTTTTGTGGTTACATTTCAAATAGAAACAAATTTTCCAAGATTGATTCAAACTAGCAAAGGCCTCCTCGTGAACATACACATTTATCTTCAATTGGGAAAACTTAGCAAGTTGCAAAATGCACCAGGAACCTTGGAGTTGGTCCTTGATCAACTTTTCAAGAGAGGGATTTGAAAGGATCTCTACCATTTAGCATCTTACAAATTAATAGGTCAATAGAAGTGGTGCTAGAATGAGGACCCAAAACCATTTGCATAAGAAAAACAACTTGTTGTTTGAAAATTCTACAATTTTTAGAAGTGCATAAATTTTCTATTCATCACTATCATAAGGTGTACAAGTGTGCAAGTGCACTTTTTTAGAATCAACAAAAACTAGAAGATTCTTATCCACCATCTCCATTCTAGTAACCTTTAGGATCTTTGCTAGGTGGACACAAGTTCCTTGAACTCAATCATTTTTGTAAGCCTCACAATGATAAAGGATTACTAATAATTCTACCACTACCATTCCAAATTTCATCATCTTCTTTAGTTCCACCTTTGAACCTACCTCCACCTATTGTTCCATATAATCCTCCACCAATTTCTCTCTTTCTAAACATAGGAAATTCACCAATCAATTTGCAAGGTGCACTCAATGAGCTTCCCAAGAATCCTTATAAATTCTATCCTAGGTTCATCTACATAGAAACATGAACAACTGAGGATCACATCCAAGTCTACAAAAAAAAAATGCAATCAAAATAGACTCAACAAGAAAATGTAATGCTCTATTTATTCCCATACTTATTGGGAGAAGTTTTCTTTAATTGGCACATGAATTTTCCACCAAGATGTATCTAGAATTGGGTGGCCTTTGAAAAATTATTCTTATATCAACTCAAAAAATTGGTCAACCTAGCTGTGATACATCATTAGTTCATATCAATCAAAAGGGATCCAGTAGAGACCATCTCACATTTTAATCGTCACTTTCACATGGCCTACCACAAGTTGGAAACACCCTACTCCATACCAGTTGAAGTTGTAATCTAGATTTATCTTAATGTTATGCACCACTTCATTGCTATCTTCCTAAGGAGACTGTCTTCTATAGACATCGATACATTGGAAAAAGTCTTCAAAGAAGAAATTACCATTACTAAAAAAGCCAATCCTAATAGAGGAGGATTAAAGGTTCCATCTCAAGCTACTACAATAGTACCAACATAGCTTGTTGGAGCACAGGTGATGCCTAGTCAATTCATTCCAATGACTTCAATTCCACTACAACAAGCACCAATTGTACCCATTCCAGTCATAACCTACCCTAGATATGAACCTCCAAAAGTTTCTTTCTTTGAGAAAAAGGCAACAACATCTGTTGAAGCATAAAATAATGTTACAACTAAGATCGACCAAATGAATAAGACCATATCTCAGATTGCCAATGAGCTTACCAGTTTGAGGTTGTCATAAGGATAGAAAAATAACTTTCAAAGAATGAATGCAAACCCTTACAACAAAAAAAACTATAGTCATAATTACAACAAGAATTTTAGTGGAAATAACAATGCATGGAACAATTTCAATCCTCCAAATCGCAACAACAATTTCCAAAGACAGAATCACAATGGAACACCTATCCAAACAATGGAAGTATTCTTATAGAAAAAAATACCAATGCTCAATTTGTGGACAGCAATCAAATTGAAAGTAGTCAAAACATATCCAATGATGGTAGCTCATATTTCAATGGAAATTAAGAAGTGAACCATGATTCACAAGGCAAAAACAATGAGCCCCTATGTAGTTCAACACTATGCTATTAGAATCTTATGATTCTCCATAGAATCTTGAAATGAAAGAACAAGTTAATGAAGAATTTACTTTTCCATTCAGTCAAGAATTTGATCCTACACCAGAAGAGATGGTAGCTTTTTGGAATGACAATCAAAATACTTACAATTTGTGGAATTGAAGGGAACCAATGACTGATGGAATTCCTCCCACATTACAATCAACACCTCCATATCTAAGGGATAATAATAATCAAGTTCCCACATGACTACGCTATGTTGGACAACAAAATTAGAACCAACAAAACATACATACAATAATGAAGAATCCTGCATGGTCAACTGAAAAGTATGGTGCAGTTGAAGACTTAAAAAGAATGAAGGCCAACATATGGTATAGAATCATCCTAATTAGAGGGAAGAATTGTTAAAGATTCTTGATCATACAATATGGTTGTTCAATATGGTATAGAATCATCCTAATTAGAGGGAAGCATTGTTAAATATTCTTGATCATACAAAGTTAATGCACAATGCATGTCCTCAAAAGATAGTGTCGCAAAAATTTAACAATCCTGAGGCTATGCCAACCATGTATGAAGACAAGGCCGAAGTACCTCCTTTCTTGCTCAGTCTTCAAATTTTTTGGAAGAAACCCACACAATTGTCTCATAGATTTAGAAGCTTCTTGGAATGTCATGTCACTTTCAATAGCTCAAAGGTTGGGAGTCACTCTGCAACCCTTAAATTGAATAGTGATTCAACAAGACAAAATGGAAGCAAAAGGTACTTGGGTATTGAAAGATATTCGAATAGAGTTGACTACCTACCCCTGAATTCAAGACATCATAGACATACATCTGGTAGAAATTTTGCAAACATATAGATTTTTAGTAAATGGAGAATGGACAAAATGCCTGAGAGAATGTTTCTCAAGTGATTGTAACCAATTATGGTTACCTTGGAAATGATTGAATAATCAAATCCAAATTGACACTGAGCCAAAACTGAACATAATGATCATAGAATACAATGTTCCAAATGAGGTGGCATTTTTTTAATCAAATCTTGGCTCTTACAAGTTGATGGATCTCTTACAAGGTGATGGCTTTTGACATAACTTACACCAAGAAACCAAAAAATTTGGATAGAGAATCCATGAACCCTACACCAAGAGAAGAGGTCATGATTCAATTCATAGATAACATGGTTGCAAATTTGCAATGCTTAGGTGAAGAAGTGTGCCAATTTTTTGAAATGTCATGGTTTTAAATTATCCTGATGAGAACAAGATACATCTAGGGGTGGATACTTCCCATCTACAACATACCTTTTTAGAAAATGGGCCAACTATAAGGCTAGACCATTCTTCTACTTCGGGCTCTACAAAACCTAGGTAGGTGGACCTATTAGATTCTTCATATGGTACCAGTATTCAAAGCATAGACTGGATCTAAACAAAGTAGATTAAACCCTTATATCTTCTATACTTATGCAAAAATCATAGACATTAAATAGCTAATGATATGACCTAAGAAATTGATAAGCTAAGTGAGGGCATCACTTTTCAACTCATTCAACATTAAAGGGAAAAGATATTTGATTAATGATGTTGATTTCAACAAAACCATGATATGAACAACATAACATTTTAATCTTGTAGTTGACCAGTGCCTTATCTATTGGGCAATCCCACAAACCCCTAATACACATCACTAAAATTCATTGACATATCCCATATATTAGAACTTCCTAATCTATCCATTCACCTTGTGAATTAGACATTTGCATCTTTCTGAATCTCATACTCAACCTATCCCTTCATGAGATCTGCAAGCCTACAATGATAAACCAGTCATTTACATGACTCCTTGAGTTATAAGCAAAATAAATCAACATATACAATCTAAAATAGATTGCAACTAAGTTTCATACTCTTTGTTTACAAAGCATAAAAGATCACAAACAACATGAATGGGAGACAAGATATCAAAATGAAGATTAACTACTTGTTGTATTTTTATTTATTCCTTTGCAAAAAATACAATAAGATGCATGAAATTGAAACATAAGAATGCCTAATAGATCAAGATTATCTGTATTCTTATTACTTGTTATTCATTACAATAGAAATGATGAGGAGAAATGGTATCACAACCATGAGAAACTTTCTCCACAATTGGAACATTTTTGGTCTCATAGTGAAAACTACCAACCTGGTATCCTAGCAATGAGAAAAAATTTCTAGAACTAGAACCTTGGTCTCACAATAGTGAGAAAAATCTCAAGATTGGAACCCCTACAATGAATCAAAAAGAGAGCTATAGGAAAAGAATGAAATCCTAGATCTGATCTAGAAGTGACATGTGTCCACTTGAACCTTCATTCACTGCTGTTGTAAAGCATCTCTCATCTTTCTATAACTAAAATTTGATATGATTTTCATCATTGTTCTGTAACAAACTTGGAAATATCTCTTCTAAATGATGAAAACCCTTGTTTTGACAAAATATCTGAAATTTTGATAATCCATCCATTCAAATAACTTGGAGGTGACAAAATTTTCCCCTAACTGCATTCATACTATCTCTGATGTTCATCTAGTTCACCATTTCACTAAAAATCAAATTCGAACTTCAATTCTTGAATGTGGTTGAAAACTGAGTATCTAGCACAAAACTCTATATAGCTCAAGTAGGTGGCTTCTTGTGTGAAAAAAAACTCCAAAAATAGAAAGTTTGTTCTTTTCCAGTTCCAATGGTATATAATAGTGCTATATTTTCTTATCGAAATTGCCTAAAATCTCAAAATGAAAAATAGGCTCCTAGCAAGGGTCTTAGGTCTGCATCTCATTTTAAATTTTATGCAAACTTTGATTAATCCTAAAGTCAAAAATTTAGACTGAATCAAAATTTATTTAAAGACCTATACGTTCAGAAACAAGAAAATAATAAAAATTTATTATTTTATGAATTTTGGTGTTCCCTCCATTTTCAATCCAGGTCAAACTAGGTTTGACCGAGTTGTGACACGTGTCACATTTTGATTGATTGGCCTTTTGTACCATCATCTAACATGTCATCCTACCTCACTACCCCTCTATCATGTGTTAGTCTATTATTGGTTTGTACTGCCTCATCAAAATCCTCTAAATAGGTCTGCCATCTAGGTCCCACATGGCAACCTCTGATTGGGTCACTATGTCATATGACACTTCAACACCTTACAATATCATCATGACATAGTGACATTATGACACATAGAATCTCCATCCATGTCATCTGCCTTGTCATTTCCTTGGGAACCACACCACATCATCATGTCCATCTCACTAGCCTTGCCACATGGTGGCTTGTTGCTATGTTGCTATCCTCATTAGCAACTACCACATCACTAGCCACATAGCAACCTTGTGCCACATGTCATTGTTTGTCACATTGTCATCTCATTTTGCATGCCACATCCAAAATTAGATTTTCCCACATGTCCACATCATCGCTAACATCATTCAAAATTTTACCACGTTCTCAAATTTGAAAGCCATCCAAGGGCCCCACCCCAAGAGTTAGTGGGTTTAAAAGCCTATTTCTTTAAGACTACTTGTAATGTGTGTGTAGGAGTATTTAAAAAACAAAGAGAATCCCCATGAAATGAATGTGGGATAAACTTTTTTGAGCTTTCCTTCTTTTCATATTGTCGTGGGTCTCTTTACAATTTTGCTTGGCCATTTTTTCCTAAATCACGGGTTCTATGCTCCCTCTTCTACCATGAAACTATTTCCTTTGATGCAGTGAAGTGAAACTCCTATAACATTGCTGATGGGATCTCCATTCAAGATGTTAGTGTAGACTCAACTATGCTCTCAACATTCTAGTGTTATAGTGGGGTGGTTTGAAACTAGAAATATGTTAGTTACAATTTGAATTGTGGTGGTTCAAAAGGAAAATGAGGCACATGGAGGTGTTTCTCCCTCCTTCACCACCATGGAGTTTCTCCCTCTTGCCATGACCTATTCATGTGATGCTCCATCTTTAATCCCATGTCGTGATCATCTACTTCCATGAAAATCCAACACACGTGAATCCCCCTTTTAAACAGTCTTATGAAACCACAAAAATGCCTTTGCATAGTCACGACATACCCTCCTCTCTAAAACTAGACATAGATGTAAGTCCATGTATAGTATGTCCGTGGGATGTGCTTAGAAATCCTAGTGCAAGCTCCTTTTGGAGTCTAATTTCATGTCACCCACTTTAATGCACTTGAAAAATTTATTGCCAAACTAGTAACTTCTTTGTTTGGACCTACATGCAGATTGGGGAAAGGTGTGGGCTAAAAGGAGGCTCTTTGCAGCAGCATCCTCAAATTTGAAATAGTTTTGGTCCCCCATGTTACTCATTTTGTGCATATATCACAATTAGTAAGAAGGAAATTGGAGAACCATTGATCCATCCACTCGGTTATGAGACCTGATGTAGACACCAAAACATCGTTGTGCTTCTCCTAGATATATGTTTGTTGTTTTTGAATAGAGCATCTCACATGCCAGAAAATTTATTCGAATAATGTAAGTGTCCACTGAATTATATTTTACTAGAAAGAGGATTCTTATGTATTTGAGACTTCTCAAAACTCTTTAAATTTTATGAATATATGTTGGCGTCAACTATATTAAACATCTCATAGTTTCTCCATAAATCCTTCATGTTCTACTTTCATTGCACATACAATGTCTTCAATCTTTCAATGAAGATTTTAATACTTATCTTGTAACCAATGGAGGCTTTGAATGTCCTCAAGCTCCCATTTATATCTTATGCCATTTAAAAAACCCTTTGAGCATCTTCAGTATGCAGGCATTTTTATCAGTCTAATGGAATCAATCGGGCTCAAGTGGGTCCATCTAAAATATTTTTCATTTTTGAACAACTAACATCTCAAACTAATTTGGTGAATATCTAGTACTGATTAAAAATGAACTCAATCACTAAAACATCATTAAAAACTCATTACACATCTTACTTGCAAAATGTTGATCTCTTGCCAAGGGGTCCTCTGACTGGCTTTAAAAACTGATCAAAACATCTGACTGAGCCCTAAGATCTAAGATACTCACTCTCTACTTCATATTCTCTTACCCTTTCAAATATCATCTTATGAAGACTTTGGGGTCAAAAGATATTGGCCATCAAAGTTTCCTTCTCAAGAACTACATGCAAGCAAAACTTTTTAGAAAACCATAAAATGAATTTAGTTTTGGCTTCGAAAATAGGGCAAACAAACACTTGGGGAAATGAAAACTAGGGAATTACTTCATTGTCACAAGGAAAGTATAAATATATGATTAGGGCTCATGAAAAATTACTAGGCACATTTGGTGAGAGGTCAAAGTGAGCTACTTGAATTTGCAGAATTAGGAACGAAGACAAAAAAGTGATTTTTGCAAACGGAATGGACCTGGGAAAGTGTGTAGACGGATTCATCAAGACTTGAAAACTAGAACACTTAAAGTATTTTTAGAGAAGAAATAAATGGTATAATCCATTTTATCTCACCTACCATGGATTCAAGGTTATGACATCCCAAATAGGGGTACTAATCAATCTGCACTTCTTGACACAGTAAAACTTTACAAATTGCATATGGAATTGCATTTGAAAAGTGATCAAATGGAATTTTCATAAGCTCAAAATTGAAACATAACAAGTCTCTGACCTCTAGAATGCAATGCAAAATGAATTTTCTCATTTTCTTCAACTGGGTCAAAAGTATAACAAGTCAAACAGGGTCTCCCAGAATTATGAACAATTTACATCAGCATGACAACAATATACGGCCAACTTTGAGGGATTCAAAACCTAGTCAAAACATGTCCAAATGACTTGAAATCAGAAACATAGGTTCTTTGATATGCATATTAGACATTCTCAAACATAATAATCATGAAACATTACTGGGTGCAAGATATTCAATTGCAAAATAGGCCTCCTGTCGCTGTTTGACATAGGCAAAAATGTAGATTTAGACATTGCTCAAAATGAAACTTCAGAGAATGACTAAGAATGAAAATTTATCTT
The DNA here is from genome assembly GCA_028749045.1 of Cupressus sempervirens. Classification (NCBI taxonomy): domain Eukaryota; kingdom Viridiplantae; phylum Streptophyta; class Pinopsida; order Cupressales; family Cupressaceae; genus Cupressus; species Cupressus sempervirens. Next base: position 555,137,664 of record CM053786.1, on the reverse strand, counting down.
CATGGAATGCATGGATATGTTGAATGCAAGGTGTTAGAAACATTAAACACCTCTTAGTCCTCAGATGGATAGTCGGGTAATCATGCATTAAAGTGAGCTCATAAGGCTTAATTTTTAGAATGGTACTCCCAACAAAGTGGACCCAATTTTTTTCTTTTTCCAGGATTTTGCAGGTTACACAAAAGTCATTCAAAATTTGAATGCTCACATTTTCAAAAAGTGATTGCTCAAGTATTGACCTAGATAATGCACTTGAAAAAGGGTCAAACTCCAAATGAGATACAAAGGAAAATTCAAGTTCCACGTGCATATTTGAAGTCATAGAGAATGATGAAGAGGAAAGAGAATATGTTAATGTGTCATATAGTGACACATCTTTAGATGGTGGAGCTTTATGTTTCCCTCCACCAGGGATGATTAAAGTCCTATGAAGATGTTTTGTAAAAGGTCAAGGTTGGACTTTGGTAGTTGTTCATCCTGAGCCATAAATTGATAAAATCATAGAATTGATTGGGGAGATTCAAAATCAACAAGAGAAGTAGACAACCCCCATATAAAAGGTAAACAATGACAACTCACAAAGTCCATGTTAAAAATTGCAATGGATCCCAAAGAAACAATCCTTCAAAGTTCAAGTGAAAGAAAAGCTTTGAACAAATAAACACAAGTCTAGAAAGCCCAAAGAACAACCAATTTAAACACTTAGGTTTGATGGTTCTAAATGAAAATTAGGAGCTTGTGTAAGTATATAACTAATTAATCCTAAAGATAGGCTTTTTTATGCTATATACATTTACAATTTAGATGTACTAACAATGTTGTAGAATATAAAGCTTTGACATGTGGACTTCTCTTCGCATTGGAGAAAAATGCAAAGCTCTCATAATAAAGGGAGATTATCAATTGGTGATTAGACAAGTTAAATCAATCTACTCATGCAACGATAGAAGACCACTTGCTTATCGGAAAAGAGTTTGGGACTTGATGGAAGATATGGAGGCCCTGAACATAAGATCTATTACAATAAGGAGAAACATGGTATCTGATGCCCTTTCAATTGTTGAAAACAGATTGATACAAGTATGAAAATGTGTTTCATTCATTGTTTTGTCACTGATGTCAATCTCGCTACTTGCTAGTAAGACAATTGCTTACATTATTTGAGTATTGTCATTTGTTTGATTGATGGAGAGGATTTGACCAAATGAGGTAACAATAGCACCTAGAGGAAAGGTTGAGTTATGATATGGAAAAGGAGTAAAAGGATCAATTAAGATAGTCATATTATAATGCATTGATAATCTACTTAAGGTTGTGAAGGATGGTTACACTAATTAAGTTCAGAAGAACAAGTTAAACAAAGCTTGTCTACCAATCTTAACAATTTGCATAGTAGGTGTTAAGCAAAAAATCAATAGAAGCTAAGCAAAGTCAATTTTCAGTGTAAGTAGAGTGACACAATGTAAGTTTAGTAAATTTTAGTTGATGTCAACCACCAGTAAACTTTAGTTCGTGCTGAGTGATTTGTTAGTAGATATTGAGCAATGTGGTATGTGTCGAGCATCAAATGCCAGTTAATGCCAAGTGTTAGCATTATGAGAAATATCAAGAATTCTCTGAATCTAAGCTGACAAGTTTGACTTCTTGGATTGTGTGAACCTTGTGGAAGATAATATTGATGAGCTGGTGGCATAGAATTCATGGTAAACCATTTTGAGGTGAATTCAAAAAGAATTGAAGGAGAAATTTCTAGAAGGGGATGAAATGAAAAGAAAGGTAGATTCATTAGATCTTACCTAATCTAACCTAACCCTAAAATGGATGATGGAGGATGAATTGAAAAAGATCTTGATTTTCTATTTATAGAGATTTTTGGTAAGAAGAAAAGGTTCTCAAGTGCAAGAACCTAAGGAAGACAAGGAGTCTAGGGTATTGCTTCATTCAATGACCTAAGAGAAGAGACTGCATTGGCAAGAAAAGCAAGAAGGCTTAAGGGTATGGATGCTTGAAGGGTGAACAAGCTATTAGAGCTTAAGTGTGTGAAAGCCAAGTAGAATGGAGGACTGGAATAGAGATTTGTAATATACAAGTATGTTGTAAGTTTTTATTAGATCAAGCCTTACTATTAGTTTCTAATCATTGTATCAATTTGGGTAAATCCTTTGGATTAAGGTTGACCTAGCCGTCATTTGTAAATCCTTTAATCGGGTGAAATTTCAAGTGAATGATCTAAAGTCATCTAAGAAGGACAACTCCTAATAGGGTGATTGAAATCCTTTAACTGGATCACATTTAATAGTGTGCATTGTAACCTTTAACAGGGTTGGCCTTTCATAGGGCATCACTTCAAAAGAGTGAGAATTAGTAGCATGCTACTCATGGTTTTTCCCAAATTGGGTTTCCATGTTAAATAATTGTTAAATGTGTTATTGAATCTTTTATGTTTCATGTTTACATTTTTGCAAGTTGATTTGACAATAACCTACAAGTTTAAGTGATTGCATAATCTAATGGATGCATGCATGATGAAAATGTTTTATGGATATGGGTTCACTAAGTTGTGAAAAATTTTAATTTTACATTTAGACCTTGGATAACTAATTTATCCCCCCTCTTATTTATTCTAAAGAATTCCAACAATTGGTATCAAAGCCATCTACTTAAGAAGACTAGTTTGAAGGTGCTAGAAGAAACACGATCAAGATGTCAAAAAGAGAGGTACCCAATTTTAATAGAGATAACTATATTGCATGGAAAATTTTGATGAAGCTACACCTTGAATGACTTGGAGATCATGCACAATCTACCATTGTTGTTGAGCATGTTGATCCTACTGCAGTCCCAACTACCGAAGATCTAAAAAAGAAGAGAGAACACAACTAGGCAATGTTAAAGATTGTCTCTGCCCTAAGTTATGTCAATTTTGATGATGTCAAGGGTTGTGATAGTGCAAAGAAAATGTTGGATGCTATACACAATATCTATGGAGGTGACAAAAATGTTCTAAGAGCCAAAGTTGAAAGTCTTAGAGGTAAGTTTGATGATATGAGAATGCAAGAAGGTGAGAATATTGCCCAATAATGCTCTAGGATAAAAGAAGTTTTAATGAAATAAGAGGAGCTACTAGCAAAATAGATGATGATATTGTAGTAAGAAAATTTTTGAGAACATTGTAGCCCATTTATGCTATTAGATTTTTTGCAATACAAGAACTGAGATATATGTCAAGTAGGCTCACTTCTTTTGAGCTATCTAATTTTGATAATTACAAACCTGAAAATATTAAATCTGCTTTCAAATTTAAGCTATCATTGAAGGAACCTAATGAGAAATAGAAGAAAAAGGAAAAATATGTGTGGAGCGACAATGTTACAGATGTAGATCGACTTGAAGCACTACTGGCAAGGAGATCTCACAGAGGTAAAGGCTAGTTGAAAGGTAAGTTACCTATCATGTGTTTCAATTGTAATGAGGTTGGTCATATGACTACTAGATGTCTAAAGAAGAAGAATTATAGAGGTGGTGAAAATTAAAAAATTCTAAGAGATGAAGAAAACAAAGATAACAAAGACAAAGGCAAGAAGTCTTGCTACATTGCTGAAGAAGAAACAAAAGAAGGATCTATCAATCATGATGATGAAGTGCTATATATTTCAATGAAGTATGAATATGATGAGGATGACACAACTGCACTAGTGTCTTGTGTAAAAAAGAATGACAGATGGATCATTGGCAGTGGGTGTTCACATCATATGACTAGAGATAAAAGTAGGTTCATTACCTTGAATTATTATGATGGAAATAGTGTAAGGTCAGGTAATGATGCACCATGTCTGATAAAAGAAAAAGGTTCTATAAAACTCACAGAAAAGATTTTATGTGACAATACTTATTATGTTGAAGGACGTAACTATAATTTGTTGAGTTTGTCACAATTGAACAATTTAGGTTGTAAGGTTGAGTTTGAAAACAAGATTGCTAAGATATATGATACTGATGGAAAACTAATTGGAAAAGGTGATCAAACAAGAGGTAATCTATTCTATCTTGATATCGAAGATGATACTTGTTTAATTGTAGAATTTGATGATATGTGGCTATGGAACAAGAGGTTATTGTTAGAAATAGGAGGGGTGAATCAGTAATTTACAAACTTTAGTCACCAACTGAATATTATTTATTACTTTAAACCATACATAAGAAAGTAAACAATTAATGTTGAACAGTAACAATAACCATCCACAAGGATAACTCATAACACCATATTTTGTCAACTAGGGAAACCCTAGCTAAGGGAAAACCCTGGTGGGGATGATACCCACTAGATAATATATTGATATACATGTTCCTTGTTAGAGGATGAACCCTATTAGAAGTTGCAATACAGTAGATGCAAGATGAGCCCACTATCCAATCATACACTTCCAATTACAAGTAGAGCTCACTACCCAAAAAAGTAATTAATCTTTGGGTATATAGGTGTTGTAACTTCTTTCTTGACTGATCTCTAACCTTAGCTTGATCTCTGATCACAAAATCAGGTTCTCAAAACTTTGCATATATCACTTCACAAGAAGTCCACATATCACTTATCACAATGCACACTAATACACAAATGAATTCACAAGACATCCTTTGCATAAATTCCATGCCTTTTTCACAAATTTTTTCTAGGTCAGGTAAGACCATAATATACTTTTCCAGCTTAGAGAAAACATCTAGGATGTCAGCCTTAATTGGTCAAGTCATAATTTTGTAAACAAAATAATTCATTTACCTTTAATCCTATTGTTTTGTTTCATTAGTAAAACGTGAATATCTCTTTTCTGTACATTTTGTACTAATGTATGAGATTATACACATCATCATCAACATGTATAATATCTCTAACTTCGCTAATCATAATATGACGTCAATAATAAGTTACATACAAAACAATACACTGTTGTAAACCAATTTCATACTTAGACAATTTTATGGGTAACAAAATCTAAGTATCTTTATTTATGAGGTTTTCTACAAGCATGTACATCATGTGTTGCCATTGTACACAATATATTCATGTATTCATGCAACTTTAATGCAGGGTGCAGATAAAATGACAACGAACTAAACTAAACCCAAGAAATCATTGTCAAAATGGAAACTTTACGAATGTCCCATATTTCCCTAACTACAACAGCCAAGGATGCTCTCAGACCAACATCTTAGTGACAATTCTAGAATGGGAGTGTACTTAAAATGTAGATCTACAAGAATGTATGCAAGATATATGACTAAAATGCAGATTATATGTGGGTAAAAACTCTAGAATGCTATTAAGTGGATATGAAATGAGCTAAACATGTGCTAAAATGATGCTAAATAACATGAAAAGAAAGCTAAAATGCTATCAAAGTGACATGAACTTGTGATAATGACAATGCTAAAAGATGATAACTCAGAATGTGCCTTAGTGCAGATGCCTAAAACTTGGATCCCTTTTCTCTTGAATTCTCCTCCTATTTATAGGATTTTAGAAGGGCTTGGGATAAGAATCAAGGTTTCACTCTTGACTAGGGGTAATGGTAAAACTATAAATATCTCATAAGATAACAAGAGGAAGAGTCCAACAGACTTAGTTTTGAGGATAAATGGAGATTTTTCCTATTCTTTTAAATGAAAAAGGAGGATTTTTTCTTTTGAGAGGATAAATGGATTTTTTTGATTTATTTATTATTTCATTTATTTCATCTTCTTGACTTTTCCTTTTTCCATTTTTTATTTCATTTTGTGATTTATGAATTGCTTTTTCTCTTTTAAGGTGATTTAGGTCCTTTTAATTTGATATTTTATTAATTGATTTATGACCTAGTGTAACAATTGATTTGAAATTCTTTTGTGTTCTCCTTAATTCGCATCATTTACTCGAAATTGTGTTCTTTATGTCTTAAACAGTTTTTGGGTGTCTACAAATGCCCCTCTTTGAGCTAATATGTGAAGCATATTAGTTCAAAGACTATCTTGATTCTCTAATTTTAGGTCAAATTTTGATGATTGAACATCTGATTGATGATATTTTGATGTTTCAAGGTTGATATGATGTTTTATTATCAATATTTGATGCCTAATCGTTGATTTTTCTGATTCAAAGTTTTGATATGCCAATATTCTGCTTGGATGCCCCGGTTTTGTTTGATTTGATGCTTAAAATTTTGGCTAGGGTAGAACATTTTTTAATATTTTGATGCCCTAGTTTGATATGGATATACTGCCCCCTCATAAATGAAATTGGAAAATGTGATGTGCAAAAAAATGGATATTCTAGTTTTATTTCTGAAAATATTGATGAGAAAAAATGATGGTACAATAGGGTAGAATCAATTAGATGATATTGGGTAGATCGAAAAAATGTCCCCCCTCAGGATATAGAGCAAGGAAAGCTAACAGGTCCATCTCAGGATACAAAGTAGGACAAATAATTGGTTTAACAATGTGTTTTAACAAAGTGATATGTAAAATCAATCTGGTGATGTTAGATAAATAGAAATTAGTACCCCCCTTAGAATACAGAGTAGGGAAAACTAATATGTCCATCTCAGGATATGGAGTAGGACAAATGATAGGTTCAAGATAGAACTATTAGCTGAATAGCTAGATGTTGAGATTTGATTGATGTAGGATGATCACTTGTGATAAAAAAACTGATGTTGTTGTTTAGTGGTTGATTGCTTGAGATGGGATGAGTGCCCCCAGTGAGTAGGGACCTTCATATCAGACACAGACAGATGATGTAAGTGGTGTGACACAAGGTTGATTTGTGGATCTTTTGTGTTCAATTTATTGGCTTATCATGTATGTAATTTATGATGAGGACCTGTTTATGTTGTTGTTGATGACCTTTTGATGTTGGTGATTTGATCCTTTCAGATGTTGATGATTCAATCCTTTTGATATATGAGATATTCAAACTTTTTGATGTTTGGACTTGTGCACTTGTTATATCATGGACTTTATATATTTGATGTGAGAAGTGAAATATGTTTAAGAGTAATGACAATGAATGAATGAAATGAAATGCGATAAATGAAATATGATGAAATGAAAGGATAATGATAAATGGAATGAAATGAAATAAAATGATTAATGAAGTGAACGAAAGGTGAAATACAATGAAATGAAATGGTAAATGAGATGATAGATGAAAGAAACATATGGAAGAAAATGATTGTGTTCGAGATGAAAAGACATGAAGGCTGGGACTCAACATTTGAGATTCAAAACTCACAAATGAAACTTGAGATCCAAGTAAGAATGGTGGAAATAGTGAATGCATAAATATGATGAATGGTGTAATGAATAGTGACCAAAACTGTTTGAGATTCGAAGGTCACATAATGTAATATGAGGTGAAAATAGGAGAAATTAGTGACCAGAATTGTTTGAGATTCAAAGGTCACCTAATGCAATATGTGGAATAAATGAGATGTGATAACGAAGTGTAATGCAAGGTGGCAGTGTTGTGATGAGACAAAGTCCACAATAGTTGAGTGTTAAAAGCTCATTTTGATGTTGATGTTGTTGCCTGATGTTTGATAACTATTCCTAAAATTTGTTGTTGATTTGTTGAAAGATCATGTGTAATCCTAATTTATGTGCCAACCTTTTATTTTGCAAGGAACCCAAGATGAAAATGCAAACTAATCGAATGCAACTAATGATCACTTTTTGTATAGATGCAAATTAATTTTCATCATAGAGTGTTGAATAAAAAGTTACCTAGTACAACCATCACTAGCTCAGCTATGGTGATATGAATATTGTATTATGCCGAGAATTACAACCAAAAATAATGTAGATGAAAGAGAGGGCAACCATTAAAAACAAAATTTATAGCCATAGTAAATGAAAATAGGCACACATAGTCACATGTCAGATAAAGAACCTCACCTAAGATATCATACAAAACTGGTTGAGGTACTCATGGCCTTCCAGATGAGAGGAGGAACTTACAAGTGGACACCAATAATGCATAAAATCACAGGATCACTAGAGCTAAACAGTGAAAAACCAAAGGCAAATAAAATATCATGACTTCATCCTAGTACCTCTAGTCAAGTACATCATCGAGGTACTAGAAGTTCATAATAGTAGAAAAAAAATTATGTGCAGACCAATAGTGTTGACAGTTGTGTGCAATAGTGTCAAGTTTGTCTAAATATTTCTAGATGCAACTATTGTAGGAGTCTAGTAACAAAACGTGGGATGTGTTAGCTGTGATTTAGCAATAGATTCTGGCTAGCAATATGTGTTGGTGTAAATTAGGGTGTTTGAGTGACAGAGCCGAGTGGCAAGTGTACCTAGTACTGGTGTAGCAGGATGCAGAGAGTGGACGTATGGAAAGGGTGAGGAAGTGGGAGGCATGGTGAGTGATAGCCATAAATAGGTGGATAATATGTAGACAAAATGAAGCATGATAAAGGGTAAAACACAGATGTTGATTTTATTGAAAAGTCTAAGGAAGTGTGTAAGTGAAAGCATGTCGGGCTCACCAGATCAATTGCAACAGGAGGGTGATGTTAGCCAGGGTGGATGGGTGAGGCAAGGATGGAGAGTGAAATGCATTTTTCAAATAACTGGGAAATTGGTGTATCAATCTGACCTACAAGCATTAGTCCATGAACAAGGTGAATCAAGTCAGGCAATACTGGCGCCAACATAACCTAAGGATGTGGGGGTCAGTGTGAAAGAAATAGTGTTGTCAAAATTAATGATGTTGTTGGGGAGCATAGCACAGCAAGCATTGAATTTGGTATTGGATGAGGAACTAATGACACAGATAGAGAATAGTTTGCTTGGGGTGAGAAAGAGTGTGTTAGAAGCAATGATAGAGGGTGTAGACTCACCAGAAGAGACTATATGAGAAGCTTGAAGAACAATAGAAAATGTCAATGTGGGGGAGGTTACGAGTGTGGTAGGTTAGTTGATTAGCCTTGGGATGCCAGGAAAAGGGTCAATGAAAGGGGAAATTGGCAGTGTGAGTGAATTGGGTACTATGGAACCATGACCAAAGGCAGAAGGTGGAGTGCAGGAGATGGCTGAGGTGGAGGATTTATGAAAAATGTTGGCTGCTAAGAGAGTCTAGGGGGAAAATGTGAAACAAGAAGTTTCCTTTTTGGGGGAGTTCATGGAGAAGGCATGGGAAGATGGAGCGCAAACAAAAGCAAGATGACTCCAACTGATGGTAAATATGGAATGGGCTTGAGTACAATCATTAGAAGTGAAACTACACATGGAGCAATCATGAATGGAGAGAAATGATGCAAGGATGTGGGTAGAGTGAATGTGAGAGAAGAGGTTGTAGGAATCTCTAAAGATTGCACAAGCGAGTCTATAGAGCATGAAAAATGAATTTTTGTTAACTGTAGTCACAATCTGAATCATTTAGGGAGGCAATTGCAAAATCAAACACCCTGGCATTGCAACTATAGGAGTAGTTAGCATTGAGCGAGTCGAAGGTGAGATAGTTCCAACAATGGTTGGGCGAGATAAAAATGGACATGGAACATTGGACAATGGTGACTAATCAAATGTAGCAAGAGTGGAATGTGGCCCAATGAACAATCACTATACTAGGAATAAACAAGTTGGTGGAGAATGTATTTTTGGATATGCAATGGACTGGGAAAGTACATCGAGAAGCCGCTTATTATATGGGACTTTATCATCAGGCATTCGCTAATGAGAACTAATAGGAGACACAATTTGTGGATAGGAAATTTACACAATTGTTGAATGCACAATCACGTGGTGCTAGATTTTTGATTCCCATGGATGCGGTGTGGTTACAAAGAGGATTAACATGAGGGGCTTCTTCTCTTGGAACTAGGTTTGGAGAAACACCCTTGATTGGACACCCTATCCTGCCACCTCTCCAAGGGAGGCTAGAATAAAGGATCCACCATATTTGATTTGAATGTAATATTGTCATTGTCATTATAATAGAATAAAAATTCTGTTTGTTTGTGTGGCAAGGAAAAGGATGCTTGGTGTTGATGTTAATGTGTTGGGTAAACATTGTCATGTCTTTTTTTGATATTTTTGAAATATATTTGGATGTTTTGTGGAATTTTGTCAAATATTTAATAGTTTTTGGGATTTTTGCAAATATTTAAATATTTTTGGGATTTTTGCAAATATTTGAATGTTTTTGGGATTTTTGCAAATATTTGAATGTGTTTGGGATTTTTGTAAATATTTAAATGTTTTTGGGATTTTTGCAAATATTTAAATGTTTTTTGGGATTTTTGCAAATATTTGAAAGGGTGTCAATCTCTATAAAAGTGGGAAAAATGAGATATGCTGAGGAAGATTGACCTTCTTGACTGTGTGGTAATTGAATGGTGATATGGGCTCTCAATAGAAGATGAGCATAATCTTGTGTAACATTGTAAGAGTCGTGGTGTCCAAGGTGGAAAAAGCAGGAAGTGCTAAACCACAAATAACCTTTACAGACAAGCAGAAGACCAAAGTTGAGATTTTTCTCTAGGTTTGTGTCAAGAAGGATGCTTACGAGGCTTGTAAAAAAGGCATTTGGGCCTACAGGAGGCACAAGAGAGACTGTGAAAAAAGGTGTTTGGGGGGCCTAAAAGGACGGTTGAGGGCCTAAAAAGAAAAAAATAGGGCCTTAAAAAAAAGGAATTTTGGACCGTAAAAGGTTCTTGAGGGCCTTGAAAAGGCTTTTGGACCTAAGAAGCTACTTTAGGGGCCTAAAAAGGCACTTGGGGGCCTTGAGAAAGGTGTTTGGGCCTAAAAAGGCGCTTTGGGGGCCTGTAAAAAAAAGCACGTAGAGGACTTGAAAAATGCTTTTGGGCCTAAAAAAGTGCTTGAAGGCCTTCAAAAAGGCATTTGTGCCTAAAAAGATATTTTGGGGCCCTAGAAAGGCACTTCGAGGGCCTAAAAAAGGTAAGGAGATTGTTGTGGTCTCCCAAACTTATGCTTATTTATTATGTGCCCCCAGTTAGGGGATGATGAAAGAGTCTGATGGATATTTGGGCCTTTTGAGATAGCATTGATATATTTTTTGAAAAGTTGTTAAGTTAACCATGGGCTCTGCAACATAAATAAGACTAATAGTCCAGCGGGAATTTTTGTTCTTGTCAGGAGGAAAGGAAAGAGGAATTTTCCAAAGCCTCGTTCACTATTCACATTGTGCTAAATGTTCCAAAGCTCAGTAAGATGTTTCAAGACATAACTATGCTGCTTCCTAATGCCTTTGAGGCACTATTTATGTTTTTAACCAGAGGTAATAAAGTCATAAAACATTTCATAAAGTATTTAAATATTTTTCAATATAGTGGGCCTCACCATTGATTTTGTTGGTGCTCAAAATTGCCTTCCCGATTTTGAGCACCATTGAAAAAATCAAGCCCTTAAACGCTTTTTAAATGCATATGTGCTTGGTTGTACCCAGCTGTCCATTCGAGACCCCTAAGGTGTTTAATGCTCCTGGCACCTTCCTTTCAGCCTGTCTACATGTTCCATGAAGTTAAATTGTCATTTCGAGCCATTTTATGAAGTCTTGTTTCAAGAAATTGTCAAATCAGCATTTTACCCCAAGTGTCAAATAGCGACAGGAGGTTGTGTTTGCCATTGAATATCTCGTACCCAGAAATGTTTTGTGATTCACCACTTTGGGAGTATCTAATATCCATACCTAAGAACCTATGTTTCATATTTCAAGTCATTTCAAGTCCGTTTGAATGGGTTTTGAATCCCTCAAAGTTGGTCAGTTACTACTTTCATGCTTTTGCACTTTGCACCTAATTCTGGGAAGCCCTGTTTGACGTGCAATAACTTTTGACCAGTTGACCCAAATGAGAAAATTCCTTTTGCGTTGTATTATAGACATCAGAGACTTGTTATGTTCCAAGTTTTAGCTTATGAAGAATCTGTTTGGTAAGTTTTTCAAGCATGATTCCAAACGCAATTTATAAGTTTTAACTGGTGTCATTAATTGCAGATTGATTGTAACCCTTGTTCGGGACATCATATCTCCTGATCTGTGATAGGTGTGATCAAATGGTTGGCTTCCTTGTGTTCTACTCTAAAAATACTACAAGTGTGTCAGTTTTCAAGTCCTAACAAATTCGTCTTCACACTTTTTCGGGTCATTTCCATTCACAAAAAATGTTTTCTGTCAGTACTTTTAATCTGCAAAATCCAAGTAGCATACTTTGAACATCCGCCATTTGCGTCCTGTTATTCATCATGAGCCCAAATTGTAGATCCATAATGTCTTCATGACAGAGAACTAATATCCCAATTTTCATTTCCCCATGTGCTCATTTGCCTAGTTTTCCAAGCCGATTCAAAACCCAATTTGTTGTTTTCTGACATGTTTTCTTGCAGGTAAATTTGAGAAGGCAACTTTGATTGTCGATATCTTTTGACCTCAAATTCGTCATGAGATGAGACTCAACAAGGTACAAGAATGCAGAGCAAAGATTCAGTGTATTCATTTTCAGGGCATGACCAGTTGATTTGGTCAATTTTCAAAGCCAGTCAATGGACCTCCTGGCGCATATTTGACAGTTGACTACACATTGAAGAATGAGTTTTAAAAGTGGTTTTCAGTGGTTGAACTTGATTATAATCAGCATCAGATGGTTGATGGATCAATTCAGCATTTCAGTTGTCCGAAAATGAAAAAAAATTTAGCCGAACCCACTCTGGGGTCCGACTAATTCCATTAGACTGATTGATGATCTATGCAAATTAAAGTTTTTAAAAGGGGGATATGGTGATGATTTTAATTGATCTATCTTTATTTTTCATCGTGGGCATTGTCATCGTATGAGTTCAATAGATGTGTAGAGTTGGACATTTTTGTGAATGGTAGAGGAGTTCAATAAGTGCAGGGGGCTGTTTGTTTTGACTTAACAATGTTCTTTTAAAAGGAGTTAATTGTAAATGGAATTTACTCTTGACTTAAAATCAGAAGTGAGATTGTCAAATAGTGTTTCAAAATTCAGGTGTCTTTCATAATGAAGATGTATAATGATTTTGGCGTGAAGACAAATGACAAGTTCTACAGGCACCCATATTCCATGTTAGGGGAATAAGATCATAAAAATAGCTCCTGAAGCTCCACATATTTTGAAGGAGAAATATTTTTTCTCTACAAACAAAGAACAATCAAGCCTCATGTCCAGTGGGCAGAGTGAGCATTTCATATGAAGAAGAGTGACTAGGGCCTATTGGAATGGTGAAGCTCAGGGCCTGATAGACTAAGGAGTCGTATCTCAATCCATAGAAGGCCTGAAAGGTATGAAGAATTTGTGAAAGTAATGTGATTGTTGGTGATTTTCTTAATAAAACAAGGCGTCCCTATTTTGAGTTTAGCTGCAGTCAAACACTAGTTTCTATGTCCAAGAAAGTAGCAATCACAACAAAGGGAAAACCCCATACCAAACACCATGCGCAAGCAAGAAGAAAATTCGTAGCCAAGAGGAAAGAACTTACCCACACATAGAGAAAGAATGAAAGACAAGTTGCAGATATAAAAGACACCTCCAGTCAAGGATCAACACCAAGCAAAGCATGTCCACGGCTTTTAAGAGAGAACCTACAGGCATAAAAAAAAATGCACCAACGCCAACACATTAAAGGCATGGAAAGAGCAGAGGTCACATAGCTAAGGAGAGCAATCCCACATTTTAAAGATTATAGCCGCAATCAAAGACCAACATATAGATCACAAGGTGATGCTGAAGATACAAGTTAACACCAAGACACTCCACGCATATAAAAGACAGAATCCACGTGCTCAAACCTGCAGGGGCGAGCAATTTAGATTCCTTCAAATGATACAGTCTGCACATAAGACATTGGGCGCTTTTATCCCACATTTTCCATGGGGAAGAACTCTTAGGTTTTTAAATAGTAAAACACGCCTCATATAAAATGAATTGAAGTGGAAGGCCTTTGAAAGCCAGCGAGCATGTAGTGGGGTCCGCTGATGACGTCGGCCAGAGAAAATACAAATTTTGAACGCGAGCTTGCAAAGCAAGGGATGACATCAGCAAGTGGAGGTTGCTGAAAAACAAAAAATCTAGCACCTCGCTACTTCGCCAGCTGGAAAATTTCAAAAAGTCTGGCTAGCGACATAGTGAGGTTGCCAGAAAATTTTGAAAATCTAGCAAGAGTTCAAAAATCTGGCAAGAATCCAAATGTTGCGTGGGTTCCATGTTAGTGTCGTCGGTGAATCAGAGAGCACCATGTGGTAGTCGACTGGATGGCCCAGGATGATGTGGCGAGCAGATCTTGAGGTGCACCGAATCGTGCCATGTGGCAGATTTGAGGGTTCTCGCTATCTCGCCAAGGGGAAGTTGCTCACGAGTTAACATGGGAAGTTAGCGAGAAGGTGACACGTGTCACTGACACAATGACCAGATGGACGAATCTCATGTTGACATGTGTCACAGGCTGGTCAGCAGGTTTGACCCAAATAGAATTGGTGGAAATTTGGGAAAAAATTTAAGTTTTAATTTTCTCCCTCATGTAGGTCTGAATGTGCATATTTTTAGTCTGAAAACTTCATATAGTTTAAACTTTATAAAAGTTTAAAAATTTTTGCAAAATATGGTTCAAACCACATAGCAGCGGACTATTTTTCAACCAGACTTTCAGGACGTTTCCAAGAGGCCAGATAGGCGATGTTATATATCGCCGGAATCGAGAGAAGACAAACTTTCTGATTCTAGAGTCAATTTTTGCACAGGTATCAGTTAGTTTGAGCTACACAAGGTTTTATATCAGGTACCTGAATTGCAACTATTTTAGACTAGGAAGTTCAGTTTTGATTTTTTATCAAGATAATGACCTAAATATCAGTAGAAGGCAATGGAAATGCAGTTAGGGTCGAATTTGTTTGGATTTACTCTATAAAAACTCATTTTCACTAGCATTTTCATGGGGCAATCAGATATTTTGATGATTCAAAAAAGCTCTCATCATTAAGCAAAGATATTTTGCAAATCAGTTGGAGATAATGATGAGACAAAATCAGATCAGATGGGATGAAAGAAAAAAGAAGTTTTCAGTTGCACAGGATTGAATTTCAAGTGGACACTTGTCATCTTTAGAATAGATCCGGGAATTCTTTCTCTTCTATATCATTTTTTCTTTCTATCATTCAGGGGTTCCAGTTTTGGGGAGGTTCCAATTTTTTGGAGAAAAACCAGTCACTACTGAGATACCAGATTTTGGATCCAATTTTGATATGTTCCCGTACTATGATACCACATTTTTCTTCAGCAGAACTCTCATGTGAACAGCATTGTAGAGATAATATAGATAGTTCTGAGATATTAGGTTGTTTCATGTTTTAATTTTATGCATCTGAATGTATAGTTTCAAGGAAATGAATACATATGAGCAACAATTTCAATAGTTTTGTTATGGTTCTTGTCTCCTGTCTCAGCAATCTGTAAGTCTTATGTGGTTTTGGAACAAAGATTTGAGACCCATTTGCATCCCTTTTAGGTTGTATGTTTGATGTATTTTGCTATTGGACCAAAGGGCCAAGTAAATGCTCGATATGTTTAAACAAGGTTACTGGTTATTTGAGAAGGATATTTTGTGAGAATGAGACCTGAATGAGCACTGATGTCTGAATCACAAGGTGGTTGGATAGATCTAATGTTTGGGTATATGAGATACATCCTGATGTCACAGATGTATGTTTTGAATTCATGGAATTGCCCAATGGATTAGGCACTAATCAGTTATAGGATCACTGGTTATACTATTGCATTTTTGAGGTTTTGTTGAATCAACATCTTTAATCAAATGAATTTTCCTTTCATGTTGAAGAACTATAAATAGAATGCCCTCACTCAGCTTATGAATTTCATTTTTTTGCATCTAGCTACTGTAGATATATGTTATTTCATAAATTATTAGGAGAAATAAGGTTTTTATCTGCTTCATATTAGATTCAGTGTATGCTTTGACAACTGGTACCATATAAAAAATCTACAGGTCTACCCGCCTAGGTTTTGCAGAGCCTAAAGTAGAAGAAGGGTCATGCATTATAGTTGGCCTGGTGTCTGAATGGATGTGTTGATAATGGGAGTTAGCTACCCCTAGATGTGTCATATTCTCATCAGGGTAATTGGAAATGGGTAATGTTTTCAAACACCAATAGATTTCATATAAAATTGGTCGAGGTACGCAAACCTGTCCCAAAGGTGTAGCAATTATACATGGACACCAATTTGATATGAAATCAATGGATCATCGGTTTGAAAAACACAACAATAATTTATACATAATAAAATAGCCTATTTGAGTTGAGGTAGGCCATGTGTGACTATAATTTTTGGCTGTTGTTAATTGTTTAGGATGTTTTGGCTGTTTTTGGCAATTATTACCTGTTTCAAGTGTTTTTGGTGATTTTGGAAAAAAAATTAATGTTTTTGGCAATCGTTGATAATTTTTGAATGTTTTTGGCAATTTTTTATCATTTTTGAGTTTTTTTGGCAATTTTTTATTATTTTATTTAATTCTTTGGCAATTTTTGAACTAGTGGGGGTGGAATGAGGAAGTGAGTGAGATTTGTTAGAATAAGGAGATAACTGGGGCCATGTGGAGGCACTTAAAGAGTCAAGGAGACCAAAAGGTGGGCCAAAGGGTAAAAGTGAGCTTAGAGAGTTACACTTTGAGGCGATGGAGACAAAGAAGTAATTTGGGGCATCATGTATGAAGGCTAAAATGGATTTGGGAATTATTGGCTGTGGTGGATAACTAAGGTGTGCACTTATTTTTTTGTAATTCATGTCTTTGGTATCTCGATACATAATCAACCTCCATGTTTCTTTTGATTTGTTGTTCTTCCTATTGTTGCTATTATGTTGACTATCTCTGTTGCTGTGAACTATGTCTAATGCTAAGAAACCACTAAATTGTAACCCACAAGTAGTTCTCAATTGGGTATGTGTGAAATTAACTCAACTATGCTAGGTAAGCCACAAACAAGAAAAAAATTTCTCAAAAAGAGTTGTTTATGTCATGCCTTGTTGTCTTTCTACATTGAAGGGCTTATGTTGTTTAGGGAAGTTCAAAGGTGTTATCTCTCATTCCTTGTAAACCAAAGATTGTATTTCTCATCTATTTTGTACCAGTTTTTATTTTATTTTTGATGTTTTCTGGTTTTTTTTTTTTTTTGGTATTTTTCGTGATGAGGTGTTTCCTCAAAGCTTTAGACATAAAATCTATTGAGATGGATGTTGTTGATGGGCTCTACTAGGTCTTCTCCATCACAATCTGAAAGTTTGTAAGTATCGGTCTTGAAAGATTCTATGATAATATAAGGACCAATCCAATTGGCCTCCCATTTTCCTTCTTTTCCCTAGCAGCTTGATTCTTAGGGTTTTCTTGAAGGACTAGGTCACCAACCTGAAAAACACGGGGTTTGACATTTTTATTGTAATGTCTTAATAGCCTATTCTAATGCACTTTGAGGTGCTCATGCATTGTTCACTAATATTCTTCTAATAGTTATAATGACTCTAGACGAGCCACTCTGTAGTTTTCATTAGATAGGACATCACAAAGAGTAACTCTCAGTGATGGGATCTCAATCTCTAAAGGAAGAATTGATTCACAACCATAAACCAAGGAGAAAGGTGTAGCACCTATAGATGTCCTAACACTCATCTTGTAGGCCTAGAGGATAGGATTTAGTTGTAAATGCCAATCTCTATCAATATCATTGATGGTTCATTTAAGGATGTCAATAATGGTCTTATTGGTGGCCTCTTCTTGGCCATTACCTTGGGGATAATAGATTGACAAGGAATGGTGTATAATGTTAAATTTCTCACATAATTTGTCAATTATTTGATTCTTAAAGTACAAGGCATTGTCTATGAGAATGGCATAATGTATGCCAAACTAACAAATGATATGGTTTAGAATAAAGGAAGAGATTTGTTTCCCTATAGGGTCAGCAAGTGGCACCACTTCAAACCCACTTGGTGAAATATTCTATTGCGGTGATAATCCATTTATGTCCACCAGAGGAAGGTGGGTGGATGACTCCAATTAAATTGAAACCCCATTGATAAAAGGGCCATGGTATGGCCAAAAGGTTGAGCTCTTGGGCTAGTGCATGAACAAGGTTACCATGGATTTGACACTTTTTGCAAGTTTTAACATAGTCGATAGAATCCTTTTCCATGGTTGGCCAAAAATAGCCCATCATGAGAAACTTCTTTGCTAGTGTAAACCCACTGGAGTGTGACCCAAAAATTCTTGCATGGACTTCTTGCAAAATGACTCTCAACTCATCCTTTTTAAGACATCTAAACAAAGTACCATCAAGGCCTCTCTTATACAACATATCAGCCACCAAAGTCTAGTGCGAGGTCTATCAGATGAAGTTGCATCTTTGGTTGCATGAGAAATTGTAGTGAATGGTGTTATAATGGAGGTACGTGATGATGGAATTATACTAGAGGGAATCAAGGGTGTCTAAATGGCAAATAATAAGGGAATCAAGTTGAGTAAATGTGGGTTGAACCACCTCTTCTACTAAGAATTTGTACTACTCATGTTGCTTGGGTAACTAAAGCAAGAAGGCCAAGGTGGCCATGGCAGCTGTTGCTCTATTCTTATCTTTGGGAATTTGTTCAAAAGTAATGTGAACAAAACAAGCCATAAGTGTGACAACCATATATTTGTAAGGCAATAACTTTTCATATTTGGTATGAAATGTGTCAGTGACTTGATTGATGACCATCTAAGAATCTCCATAAACTTCTAGCACTTTTACTTTCCATTCTAAGGCTAGTTTAAGGCCTAGGACCAAGGCTTCATATTCCACCATGTTATTTGTGTAGGGGAAAAGTAGTTTGTAGGATTTGGGGATGGTAATGCCCAGAGGTGTAATGAACAAAATACAAGTGCCTGAACCATGGTGTGTATAAAAACCATCAAAATATAACTTCCAAGTTACTGGCTCTATTTGAAGATTGTGCATATCTAGAAAATCAGCTAATATAGGATTCAATCTCTCTATGGGTCCATCTGCCAATTGATTAGCAATGGTCTATCCTTTTATTGCTTTCCTATCAACATACTCAATATCAAACTCACTTAGGATCATTACCCACTTGGCCAATCTGCCCGTTAAAGTTGTCTTGCTAAGAAGATATTTGACGATATCAATCTTGGAGATGAGCTTAAACCTATGTGTCAAAAGATAATGACGTAGCTTCTGGAAAGCAACAACTATGGCTAAACAAGATTTTTCGATAAAGGTATAGTTGAGCTCATAGTTGACTAGGGTGTGACTGATGTAATAGATGGCCCTTTCTATTCCCTGGTCATTTTATTGTGCCAAGAGCACTCCAATTGATTTATTTGCTAGGGAAATATATAGCAACAATGGTTTGTACAATAATGGAGGTACCAACATAGGTGGATTCATTAAGTATTTTTTGAGTAAATCAAAAGCCATTTGACATTGATCATCCCATTTTAAAATTATGTCTTTGTGGAGGAGACAGTGAAAGGTACATACTTTTCTGCTAACTAAGAAATGAAGTGACAAACTGATTGAAGTCTTCCTTGAAGAGAATGTAGCTGAATCAGGTTCTTCAGAGGTTGCATGTTTTTTATATCCTATAACTTTTTTGGATCAACTTCTATTCCTTTGGCCAAGACAATGTATCCTATGAGTTTCCCAGATTGTACTCTAAAAGTGCATTTTTTAGGGTTTAGCCTAACTTTGAATGCTTCTAGGTAGGTAAATATCTTATCCAAGATGGGGAGATGATGTTATCAAGTATGATATTTGGCAAGGATATCATCAATATAGTCTTCCATAAAAAAGTGCACCATGTCATGAAAGATAGTGCTCATGGCCCACTAATAGGTGGTCCCTGCATTCTTTAGCCCAAAAGGCATTACATTCCATCAAAATGTACCCCATACATAAGTAAAGGCTATTTTCTCTTAGTCTTTTGGTGCTATCCTAATCTAATTATACCCCAAAAATTCATCCATGAGAAAAGGGGGAATGACCTGCTATCAGATCTACAATTGTGTCAATGTTGGGAAGGGGGAAATCATCTTTAGGACATGCTTTGTTTACATCCTAGAAATCAATGTAGATTCACATAATATCATCTTTCTTTAATATAGACACAATTTTTGATATCCATAATGCATACACTAAGGGCCAGATGAAGTTGATGCTAATCAATTTCTCTAATTCTATTTTGACTAGCAAGGCTATGTGGGGATGCATTTTCCTAAGATTTTTCTTAACTAGCTTGACCTCTAGAGAAATGTTTAGGTGATGAAGGATTAAATTTGGGTCTAATAATTTCATGTCTACATAATACCATGTAAATTTTATTTGCCTCTCTTTGAAGAAGCAAATGAATGTGTTTCTTTCTTCTATGTTTAAAGACTATGTCAAATAGATGATCCTCAGTTCTCGCTCTATACCAATGTTGACTTTTTCTATTGGTTCAATTAAGATAGATGATCTTTCCTCTAAGTTCTTGGGTAAGGTATCAATCATCTCATCCGTGGGTACCACCATTGGGTTTTCACCTTTGGATGCATCATTTCTATTTTTTTCTATTTTTTTCTCAAGATCAGCTACAACCTAGTGGTGGTCATTAAGGCTTTGATGTGCTTGACCTATTCTAGTATGACTGAGATGATTGATATCAGACCTATCCATGTACATTTCTCTTATTCTTTGTGGATGAGATGGTTCAACCATGTTAAGGTAGATGAAGACATTGTGGTCAGTGTCAAAATTAGGAATACAATGATGATTGGTTGTATCCTAGTTGATGAGCTCAAGATGGACTAAGGAGAGTGATTTATAGTATGGATAGGGTTTAGTAGGGTTTAAGGAAATGACCTTGTTAGATAGTTCATACATTGTATTAGTTAGGTCTATAACATGTGCTTCCTCTAAAATATCAGGAAAAATATAGTTGGTGGGTGGCTCATAGTAGTCATCTTCGACTTCTACTACAAAGAAGTATGGAAATAGAGTTTGAAACTGAAACCCTTCAATAGGTTCATCACCCTCATATGATGTGATATGAAATTTCTATTTGTATCAGCCTCTAAGTTTTTCTAATGTGTGTTGGCTCTTGGTGAAGTAAAGTCTAGACAAGAGGTTGATCCTTGTGCAATGTAACAATTAGATGCGAGAATGTGACAAAAATCACATTCTTTGTCATGAATGGACTCTTCGAATAATGATTCAAATTCCCACTTGGTTTAATCATCATCATCTTTGTTATTAGAGGTGTTCATGAATGGTTCCTTTGTAGGGTGTAGATCTAAGATGGATAGATTTACATGCTTGTTGTCAGCTATTGTTTGATCATTGTCATCTTTTTCTTTAGGTACCCATACCAGGGTAGAAGAAGAAGAATCACTATGTTTGGGACGAGACTTAGGAGTGATTTGTGCATTGTCTTTTTTACTGTACCCCATCCCTATTTTGGATTTGTTAGACCTAAACTATGCGACTAGGGGTTTGGTGATGCCTTTCCCTTTCCCTAAAGAGCCATCACCCATATATCCCATCTTTTTCATTAAGTAAAAACCTTTTCCATATAGGTGAGGGGATATGTCAATATTTTGGTCACTGATTTCTTCTATGGAACTTGAAGGTACACTGCTTGCTTTGAAAAAATGTGCATCATAGGGCTTAATGATGCATGACGGTTTGTCATGAGATCTAGGAGAAAGTGGGGGATCAAATAATGAGATTAAATATTCACCTACCCCTTTGCACTACAGCTTTCACTTCCTATCAAATTATTTCATTAGCTCATCCATTTCTTCATAATGTGATTTTTTGGGATCTTTGGATGACGATGATGAAGGGAAGGAAGAACTTGAACAACCAACTTTCTCTTTACCCTTAGTTGATGTAGATAAGTGGTTGTTATCTCGGCCAGTGGAATGTGAAGTATCCATTGGTGTGGACCTGCTAATGTCATCTGTTGGGGTGCCAATTTCTTCCCTATTATGAGGAACAAGTGAGTTACAATATTGGGCAAGGTTTTGATCCCTAGGTATGGTCAGCTCTTGAACCATGTATGGAAATTTGAGAGATTGATGGTAAGTGGAAGGAACAACTTGCATGTCATGAATCCATGACCTCCCTAGCAAGATATTGTAAGTTAATTTTAAGTATCTGACTTGACAAACTATTTCTTTTACAATCAAACCTATCCTAATTGGTAGAATAACCATGCCCTTAGAGGATATCTCCTTGTCATCATAAGCTTTACAGTGATTTTCTTTTTGGGGTCGAGAGCATCCTCTGTATACCCTAAGGCTTTTACCAAATTCAGAGTGCAAATGTTTAGTCTTGCTCCACCGTTGACCAAGGCTCTTTTAACTCTTTTTCTATGAATGAACACTTCAATGTACAATAGGGAGTTTTTGGGATGAATGGATGACATGTCATCTTGATCATAAAAGGATACATAGTGAGGGGTGACAAGGTTACTGACCATGCTTTGGAGTCTACTAACATCAAGGTCATTTCGCACTAATTCTTTGGTGAGGATCTCTTTATGCTCAGGGAAAATTTGCAACAACTCAAAAATAGAGATATGGGTGGGTGTCTTGAGTAATTGGTTGACCAAGTTATATTTGGGTAAGGAGGAACTAGTAGTTGCATGATTAAAAAATTTCATGGGCCCTAGTAAAATAAATTTAGAGGCTTGGCCTTGGGTAACAACATTTGATAATTTTTTCTTGTTTTTATCTTTAATTATGATGACATTTACGACATCATCAAATCCAGAGATCATGTTGATGGTGTTATCATAATGATGAGCATATTTAACCTTATCATGAGGAGGTGCTTTCTAATTAGCTCTAGAGGATTCACCCTTTCTATGGCTCATGAAACGGTTCTTGAAGGCCATATGGTCTTCATTATTGTTAAGGTTATTCACTTCGATAGTTTCATCATCGATTAATTTTTGTATGGCCCCCTTAAGGGTGAAAAAATTGTTTGTTAAGTGCCCCATGTTCTAGTGGTGGGAAAAATCCTTGTCACTTCACCACTTTATTTTAACTTGCAGTTCATAGGGTTTTTCTCAGGGAGTACAATGAGTTCATTGGTCAAGAGTGGTTGTAAAGCACCCTCACACCCTAATAGGTGTATACTCCATGGGTATGTCGAAAGACTGATATCTTCTCAGAAGAGGAGCTTGATTATAAGCGACTTGTTGATTAGGCATCAAGGGAGTTGCCATGTTACATCGGTAAAATTGATAGGCATTATCTTGTCGAGGTGTGTTTGGATTAGTTTTATTGACGATAGGGTACTGCTGATTTGGATGGGGTTGGGTTTGTGGTTTTACATGGTTAGCTTCAACCACCCCATCATTGATGGTGTTTTTATTATTGTTTCTCCACCACAACTTTTGTTTATCAATGGAAAAATCAGACAAATTGTGAGTCTATGAGGAGTTATTTGAGAAACCCTAACATCTTTTGATAACTTGATGATATTGTTGTTTATCATGGTCTCTTCTACTTTGGAGGCATTCTCTAGGGTAGTCTTCAAGTCTTTAAGCCCTTGGAGCTGGAGCCAATAGTTCATGGGTTTAAAGAGACTATTGATGAAGATGTCAGTCTTCTCTTTATTTAGGATGTCTCTGTGGTATTTGGAAAATGTGTGTCTCCACCTTTGTAGGAAGACTTTAAATGATTCTCTGGGAAGTTGTTTTGTGTTACACAAATCAATCATCGTAACTTTCCTTTCAATATTATAAAAGTACTGGGCAATGAAAACAAAAGCCAATTGATCAAAAGACTTGATGTTAGAGGGTAGCTTGGAGAACCACTTCATGGCTTGCTCATCGAGGCTTTTAAGAAACAGATGCATTAGGTATGTCGTATCATGAACAAACTCCATCCTCAAAGCACAAAATTTTCTAAAATGATCTCAGGGATCTGATGTACCAAAATATTTATCGTATTTTGGTATCTGCACATTCTGAGAGAAAGGTGTGATGGTAATGCTTTTATCAAATGGAAGGGGACCATCTTTTCAAGGCTAAATTTTGTAGGTTATGTTTTTCCTTGCTTCATCCTTCCCATTTCCAATTGTAGGTCTTGTAGTTTTTGTGTGACAATGTCTAAAGGCAAGTCTTCTTCATCTTGTTTAAGGTTGGTTACATCAAAGTTAAATGGTAGTCTTGCACCTTGTTAGGCTAATGCTAGTATGTAACGCTTTTTGTATTTTTCAATTATCTTGTCCATAATATCAACATGCTCAAGTTTTTGCTAAAAATCCTCAATTTTGGTTTTGATGCTTTTTTTGTCCCACACATTGGATGAAACCATTTTAGAAAGAGGTTCTTAATTTTGGTTGAACAAGGGTGACTCACAAGTAACTATATTTAATGAGCAATCTGTTGGTGTGATTGAAGATTTCATATGTTTGATGGTTCTATTGGCTATTTTGGCACTCACCCGTATAGGTGATCATTTTAGTTTTGTGATTATATTGGTTTTACTTAGTGGCATACAATGTGGATAAGATTCCTCTAAATCTTATGCATTTTCACAATATGAGGGTTTCTATTGACCATGGTTTGTTTGGAGTAACAAGCTAAATTTGAAAAAGGTGTTTGGTATTATTGATAACGGTGCATTCACTTTTGTGAAGTCAGGTAGGGAATGGATGTGTATCTCTGGATGTTTCTAGCTTCATATGCGAGGTGAAACTATAATGACTTTTGGATAAGAATCTCTGAATAGAACTTGTAACTTTTCTTGTTTCAAAAATGGTTATGGTCAATTTCAAAATCTCTTAGTCTTGGAAAATGTCAATGAGGAAAGAGCATATCTGAATCTGTTGTTTGTTTTCCAATGTCATGTATGTAGATAGCCTCTATTTTAGATTTTTTCTAAAATGCACCATAGTATTGCTCAAATGCCCTATTTCTTTGTTCACCTAGTGTTGTTTTGCAAGGCAAATACATTGTTTAAATGTTTAGATGTATTGTTTTACGTATGAAATGTGCAGTAATAAAGAGAAAATTACTATTTAAATGTTTAGAAGTATTTTTCTACAGTCAGATGCACTATAATAGAGTTCAAATGCATCACAAGATGGGCCAAATGCATTGTTTTAAGTAGTAAATGTGCTATTTCAAGGTCTTCAACATCGTTCTTGTTTTGAACTTGTTTTTTCATATTAGTTTACAGTTACATCTCTTGGAAGGACTGTGATCCAAACTGGAGTTTATTATTAATCTTTAAAACACATTCAAGCACAATAATAGTAGAAATAACAATAAAATATAAAACCACACGCACCTAGAAAATGGAAGAAAAGGGATTCCTAACAAGGCTGTCTAGAGTTGGTGACTAGCGGGTTTTAGTTTTTAACTAACAATGTTAGAATTTACCTCTCTTATGACAAAGCTTCCCACCACTGCTAAGGAGGTTTGGACCAATTCCTAGTGGGACTACTAGAGGAAGGCTATATTTTGAACACGGGTGGCTTGCATTCAATTGGGAATGCAAGATTGGAAGGTGTTCCCTCTCACCGACCTACTAAGGCAACTCATGAGGTAGCCTTTCTATGGCTGAATAATCCTACCTAGTAGAAAGCAGCAAAATGGAAATCAAAAATAGGTTTGGGAATTTGACCAGTCTAGGAGAGTGAGAGCATATCCCTATTGTCTTGACCTCCCAAACAAAAAAAACATAGTTGTTCAATTACAAGCCCTTACACTACAGAAGACAAGGGGCTCCTAGTTAAGCTATGTGTGGTTTCTTTCCTCGTTTGATTGTAACTGATCTTTATAGAAGGTTGGGCATTCTGATCAACTCAAAAGAGTTGAGAGCATAGGCCTACTCCCATTTAGGTCGGTGAGATCAAATGTTTCTATTAAACTAGGTTTTGAACTTATAAATGCCACACTTTGAATTAAAGAGGGTCAAGGTTCACTTATCTGATTTGATGCTAGCAAAGGCTGGGCGCATTTTTGAGGGTCTTCATTCCTATCATGTGTTTTCATTGACCTAGGAGTTCCTGTTAGCTTGGAAGAGACCTATAAGAAACCAATCATTAGATCTACAAGTCAAATTCAACAATTTATGACTTTAATCAAATGTGCTATAGGAATAAGCATTTACATTACAGAATTTATCATATGCACTATTTAAACAAGTAAATGCGCTATAGAAAGTGTAAAATGTGCTATATAAAACTTTAAATGAGCTAAAGAATTCCTTATATGTGCTACATAAAGCTTTAAATTCACTACAAAAATCTTTAAATGCATTAAAATATTGCTCATAAGTGTTAAAATAGAGTTCAGAAGTGTTGTGGCATCAAAGAATTGTAGATCCGACCTTTTGTGTGTTGGGAAAACCTTTGAGAGTTTGATGTTACTGTTATGAAGACTTTGAAATGTTGTAGAACCTACAACCAATCAGATTGTTAGAGTAATTATTTGTTACGCTTATTAATTAGATCATGTTGATTTAATTAATTAAGTCATTTATTACTCTAGTTAATTAAGCTTTCTCTTTGGTGCATATAATTAATATTTTATATTAATTATAATGTGCAAACCTAGTTTTCTTTCCCTCTAGGGTTTTGTTCACCTTTAAGGTTGAACTTTTGTTCTTTTTTTTTTCATAACTTGGAATACAATTTTTCTCTCACACTGTTGAGATTTTTCAAGCTCTATTTTTTCCTTTTCTGGTTTCTCTTTAGCATAGGTTATTTGCATGCAGGTGTTCTTGCCAATCTGTGAAGTTGGTTTTCACAACTTCTACAAATTTTCACAAGAAACCAACAAAAAACATAGATCTACAATAAAAATGAAAGATTAAATAGAAAAATTGAAGATGAGAGAGGCTTTAAGTTCAAGCCCCATGGTGGGCACCAATTTGTACATGATATATTCACATATTCATGAGACTTTAATGCAAGGTGTAGATAAAATGACAATGAACTAAACTAAACCCAAGAAATCATTGTCAACATGAAAACTCTAAAAACATCCCATGTTTCCCTAACTGCAATCACTAAGAATGCTCTTAGACCAACATCCTAGTGATAGTTCTAGAATGGGAGCATTCTTAAAATGTAGATTTACAAGAATGTATGCAAGATCTATGACTAAAATGTAGATTATATGCAGGTAACAACTCTAGAATGCTATTAAATGGATATGAAATGAGCTAAACATGTGCTAAAATGATACTAAATAACATGAAAAAAAAAAGAAGCTAAAATGCTATCAAAATGACATGAACTTGCTATAATGACAATGCTAAAAGATGATAACTCAAAATGTGCCTATAGTGCAAATACCTAAAACTTGGGTCCCTTTGCTCTTGAATTCTCCTCCTATTTATAGGATTTTAGAAGGGGTTGGGGTAAGATTCAGGTTTCACTCTCAAATTGGGGTATTGGTAAAACTATAAATATATCATAAGATAACAAGAAGAAGAGTCCAACAAACTTAGTTTTGAGGATAAATGAGGATTTGTCCAATTCTTTTAAATGAAAAAGGAGGATTTTCACTTTTGAGAGGATAAATAATTTTTTTTTATTTATTTATTATTTTCATTTTTTTTTCGTTTCCTTTTTCCCTTTTTTATTTCATTTTGTGATTTATGAATTTATTTTCCTCTTTTAAAGTGATTTAGGTCCTTTTGATTTGATATTTGGTTAATTAATTAATGACCTAATGTAACAATTGATTTGAAAGTCTATTGCGTTCCTCTAATTTAATCCTTAATTCATGTCATTTGATCAAAATTGTGTTTTTTATGTCTTTGCCAATTTTTGAGTGTCTACATCCATAAATGACAACAATTATATATCTTCATTAGCCAATTGTCAAGAATCTCCTCCTTTGGCATTGATGGTAAAAAAATAGGAAAAATTGGCTAAGTATCAAAAACTTGTCAAAACATTATAGTATCAATACATTAATCATCTTTTACAACTTATCCATCTTACATATGCTCCCCCTTTCAATATGATTTCATACCTTACTTTACAATTTTCTTATTCATCTTCTCCCCCTTTGACATCAATGACAAAGGTCAGAATGTCAAAAATTGTTCATTTGTTATCAAAAACTTTGTATATCTTCATGCAATCCTCAAAATTTTCCTTGAGACTATTTAAAATTTTTATCTATGTATCCTTGGTTTTTTTGGTAGAAGTGAGAATTGCACATAGGGCATATGATGCAATCTCAATGGCATTGAGATCAGAGTATAAGAAGTTTGAATAGGTGTCCTTGGCTTTCACACATTCCTCCAAGTGTCTCTCAATAGTAGATATCTTCCAAGCAATGGACTCTTTGAATTCTGATAATCTCTTTAAAATATGTTCTTTCTCAAGTTCCAGTTTCTTCATATCACTATCAACACTAGCCACTTGTCCTTCAAAGTCATCAACTTTGTTGGAAGGTTGTTTTATCTATCTTGTTAGAGCTTCTAGCTCACTCAACTTTCCTTCAATCTTACTCTCAAAATCCTTAGTAAACTCATGAGATAAAGTACACTTAATGTACAATATCTTTCCATCTTGTTGACATCTCTGAAGTTCCTTGATACAAGTATCAAGACTTAGCAAATCATTCTTGATATTCTAAAAAATGGTGCTAAATAGATTAGCATCATGTGAAATCTAGGCCTTTGACTTTAAAAAATTCAACAAATTTGTAAATTCTTCATCAAAATATTTTAACACTACTTATGCCCTTTGTTTAGGATCTACCTCTGTATGCTTGACTGCCTGAGTGTTGTGTAATATGTCAATCACCTCCATTAAGGTTCTTTGTAAGCTCTTTACTCTTCTATTCTTCTCAATCAGTTTTGTTAGAGATGAGATCAATTCATTTTGATTATCATCATCACTTGTTAGGCTAGCAAGCGAAAGTGGAGTAGATGAACTAGATGGTTTAGTTTCATCTTTCCTTGTCTTCTTCTCTACTACCTCCTTTGTTCTTCTCTCTTCTTCCTCTTTTTCTTTTCTTCCTCTACTCTCCTTTTCATTTCTTCTTCAAGAAATTTATATTTGGTTTCTTTGATCTTTTTCTTTTATGCCTCTAATAGCCTCTTTTCTTCTTCAATTTGTTTCAATTGATCTTGAATGTCTTCAGCCTAAGATTTGGGATGATTAAAACTTTCAAAAGGGTTTGTGTCATCAATGTTGATAGTAACATTGGTCTGGTCAATATTCATAGTGTCACCACTTATTGAAACTTCCAAAGTTTTAGGTTTTGGTGTAGGTGTTGCCTTTGACTCTGTCATCTTCTAACTGATAGTTGCAGCTGTTTCATTCCTTATTGTATCCTTCTCATTCACCATAAATAGAAATGGTCTCACCTTGTTTCTCAAGTAGGGTGCCAGCCTATTGAAAAAATTCCTGACTTCTTCCTCATCATCTATTTTACATATCATCCTTATCATAGACTTTTGAACTTCTATATCCTCTTCCTAAGTTGGTTCTTTCTTCTCTATAAGTTTGTCATAGACTTTCTGATTCATTGCGCCTTCAATATATTTAAGTTTCAGATTGTTAGCAATCATATATCTCATAGTAGAGATATCAATTTGATCTTTCTCAATATCATTATATAAACCATAAAAAAAAAAATCATATGAACAAAGTTCCCTTCATTTTCAATGGTTGAGTTGATCTTATCAATCTTTGACTTCCAAGGTTGTCTTGCTTTTCTTGTTGATCAATAGGTGGATGACAATTTTGGGCTATGTGTCCAAAGTTGTTACACTTATAACACATGATCTGACTTCTTTCTTCATAAGGTCTTCCTTCTCTAAATGTCCTCTCATTAGATCTTCTTCTATATGTAGGATTAGTATTTCTAGAAATTCTACTATTCCTTCTATCATTATCATATTTAGGTTTCCTACAATCAATTGCTTTATGACTCATACCATGACAATTATGACAATAAAAATATGTAACATGATTAAATGATTTATTTGTACAATCTCTTTTCATATGGCCTATTTCATTACATGAAAAATACTTACCTTGAAATTCATACCTGGTTTCTTTAGGGGATTCAGCTTGTTTTGGTTCATCCAATATCTCAAATTCCTTGTATTGTCCAACATCTTTAGTTTTATCAAAAGATTTACTGGATTCAATCTTATCATCAGATTTATCTTTTCCTTTTAGATCTTATCTATTTCAAGTTTCTTTACAGACATGTTAAATGGATAGCCAAGACCAAACTTATCATAGGTAGGTCTTTGTATTGACATAGAATCATCAAGTTTTTCTCTGCTAGTTAGTTCACCTTTCAAAATAGTGTTGTACTTATGAAGTTATTCATGATCTTCATTCAATGTTTCAAATTCAAATGTCTTTTTTGCCAAACTCACTCTAAGATCTATATTTTTAGTCTTCAAATCAAATTTAGCTTTGCTAGGATCGTTCTTCAAGGTTAACTTTAGATTGGTAATCTTCAATTCATGTTTCAAGATCTTGTACTCCACCTTTAGTTTTGAATAATCATCACCACTAGTTTCAAATTTAGTAGATTCAAGCTTGGATTTGAGATGTTCAATCTTGTCCTTCAATTTTCCAGTATATACTTTAGAGTCTTCATACCTATCCATCAACTTATCTCTTCCTTCGATAAGGAGATCAATTTGTTCAAGTGCCTATTTAAGGTTCTTCATCAAATATTCCATATCCATAGGGATCTTATTGAAGTTGTTAAACCTCTTTTGAGTAACTGTTCTCTGATACAAATTGTTAGAAATAGGAATTACTAAGAGAGGGGGGGTGAATCAGTAATTTACAAACTTTAGCCACCGACTGAATATTATTTATTACTTTGAACCATACATAAGAAAGTAAACAGGTAATGATGAATAGTAACAGTAACCATGCACAAAGATAACTCATAACACCATATTTTGTTAACTAGGGAAACCCTAGCCAAGGGAAAACCCCAATGGGGATGATACCCACTAGATAATATACTAATATATATGTTCCTTGTTAGAGGATGGACCCTGTTAGGAGTCAATGAGAAAATTTAGAATAGAGAGTCCCTATTAGGAGACTTTGAATCCCTATTAGGAGATTCCAATCTTGTTAGGAGATGCAGTACAGTAGATGCAAGATGAGCCCACTGCCCAAACATGCACTTCCAATTACAAGAAGAACTCACTGCCCAAACAAGTAATTAGTCCTTAGGTATATAGGTGTTGTAACTTCTTTCTTGACTAATCTCTAACCTTAACTCGATCTTAGATCACAAAATCAGGTTCTCAAAACTTTTCGTATATCACTTCACAAGAAGTTTGCATATCACTTATCACAATACAATTACACACTCAATACACACATGAATTCACAAGATGTCCTTTGCATAAATACCATGTCTCTTCAAAAATTGCTTCTAGGTCAGCTAAGACCATAATATACTTTTCTAACTTAGAGTAAACATCTAGGATTCATCCCTAATTAGTCAAGTAATAATTTTGCAAACAAAATAATTCATTTACATTTAATTCTGTTGTTTTGTTTCACTAGTAAAATGTGAATATCTCTTCTTCATACAATCTGTATCAATGTCCAAGGTTATACACATCATCATCAACATGTATAATATGTCTATCTAACTTCAGTAGTCATAATATGATGTTAGTAAACTAATTTCATGCTTAGACAATGTTCTAGGTACCAAAAGCTAAGTATCTTTATTTTTGAGGTTTTCTACAAGCATGCACATCATGTGTTGCCATAAATGACAATAATTGCATGTATTCATTAGCCAATTATCAATAGTTATGTCATGTTAATTTTGATAATTGGGTTAGTATCAAGAACATCAGGAGAGTTAGAGATTTGCCTAAGTTGAAGAAGCCTGACAATATGATTTGCAAACAATGTTAGCTAGGAAAAATGATAAAGTCAAGTTTTAAGAGTAAAAATCATACCTCTAAAGCAATACTAGAGATTGTTCATACTGACTTGTGTGGACCAATTTAAGTGCAAAGCTACAAAGGAGATAAGTACATTATTCTACTTGTTGACGATTATTCTAGAATGATGACAGTTATGTTTTTGAAACAAGAAGTTGATTCTTTCCAAATGTTTAAGTGGTACTTAGCAAGAGTTGAGAAGGAAACAGGTAAAAGTCTGAAATTTTTGAGATTTGACAGAGGAGGAGAATTTACATCAAATGAGTTTAAGATGTTTTATAATGATAGAGGAATCAAAAATCAAACATCTTCTCCTAGGACCCCTACATAAAATAGAATTGTTGAAAGAAGGAACATGTTTATAATGGATTGTGCTAGGGCACTCATGATGGAGAAAAATGTTGCTTTAAAATACTAGAGAGAAGCTATAAGTAGATTTGTCTATACCTTGAATCATCTGTAAGTCAAGAAATGTACTCATTCAATACCTTTTGAACTATGGTATGGATACTCACCCAATATAAAATATTTTTAGGTATTTGGAAGAAAATGTTATACTCTAAAAGATTTTAGGAATGGTAAACTAGATGCAAAAAGTGAAGAAGGTATATTCCTTGGCTATTCCATAAGTAAAGCTTATAAGTGTTTAAATATTGACATTAACAAAGTTGTGGAAAGTGCAAATGTAAAATTTTATGAACATACATAAGTATATGAGGTTGAACCTATGAAGGAACCAAAAGAATACAAATCATTTGTATACTTTTATGAATAGGTATGCCCATTGATGAAGATATTATAAATCATATTGCAAACTAACAACAAGTTTTAGTGACTGCTGAGTCACATACTAAGAATGCTAAGTTACATTTAGGAACCAAGCTACATTCAAATGTCAAGTTATAGAATGAAGTTGAGGTAGATTATGATTCTAAGGTTAGTGTACATGAAAGAGATGTTGAGCTACCTGACAGAGGTGTACATAGTGATTTAGAAGTAGAGAGACCAAGTAATGAAACCACAGTAGAACCAAAATTGTCTAAGTATGTCAAAAGACATCACCCTACTACACAAATTATTGAAGATAAAAATGTGATTGGTACCAAGTTGGTATATAGAAACAAGTTAGATAAAAATGGTGAAGTAAGGAAAGATTAGTTTGTATAGGATGTGCACAAGAAGAAGGGATTGACTATGGAAAAAAAATTTCCCCTATTCCAAGATTGGAATGAGTAAGAACTCAGCTTGCTTACTCTGCATACAAAGGTTTCAAAGTGTACCAAATGGATGTTAAGTCTACAATTTTGAATGGTATATTAGAGGAAGAAGTTTATATAGAATAGCTAGAAGGATTTATTGATGCAAACAACAAGAACATGGTATGTAGATTACACAAAGCTTTATATATTTTGAAGCAAGCACCAAGAGCGTGGTATGAGAGGCTTCATAATTATCTTGTGAAGATTGGATTTGAGAGAACTGATGATAACATCAATTTGTACTTCAAGACATACAAAGGCAAGGGTATTTTATTATCTGAATTTTTTTTTGATGATATCATATTTGGAGGTCAAGATACTTTATGTAAGGCTTTTGCAAATGAAATGAAGAAATAATTTGAGATGTCTATGTTTGGAGGGATCAAGTTCTTTGTGGGTTTGCAAGTACATTGGATGAAATATGGTATATACTTCACTCAGTTAAAGTATGTTAAGGAAATATTGAAAACTTTTGGATTGGAGGATTCCAAGCCAATAAGCACACCTATGGTGTTAGGACATAAATTTTCAAAGAATGATGATTTAGTTGAGGTGAATCAAACATTATACAAGTCAATGATTGGAAAATTATAGTCTGTAGCACACAGCAAAACTGATATTGCATTATCTATAGGGATAGTTGCAATATTATCTACTAATCCCAAGGAGAATCATTTGATGGCAATAAGGAGAATAATAAGATATCTAAAAGGAACGGAGGACTGTCGTCTATACTATAAGAAAAATGAGAAATTTCAATTAAAGGCCTACACTGAATGCTTATTGGGCTAGAAATTGATTATAGAAAGAGCACTAGTGGAGGAGCATTTTTCTTAGGCAAAACACTAGTTACATGGACTAGAAAGAAACAAAACTGCATTTCTCAATCTATTCTTTAAGCTGAGCATGTTGCTACTATAGTAAATTGTACAAACGTTATATGGATCAAATAGCTACTAAAAGGTATGAAGGAGGAAATCACTGAACCTGTGATGCTTTATTGTGATAATGCAAGTGCTATAAATATATCAAAGAATCATGTGATGCATACAAAAACTAAGCACATTGCAATAAAGTATCATTACTTGAGAGAATTAGTTCAAGATAAAGATCTGAAAATGGAATATGTTAACACAAAAAAGAAAATAAATGATATCTTCACAAAACCATTACCTAAGGATGCTCATGAGTATCTAAGAGGTAAAGTAAGGGTGATACCCCTATCAAAGGCTATCTACGAAGCATGAGGAGTGCCCTACATCAAACAAGATTGATTGACATATGTTACACATTGATGGAATGGATCTTACTTTAGGAGCTATCTAAAGTAATCAGAGAGCTGGAGTTACAAATCAGTCACAAGCTAGGTGCCCGAGGGAGAAACTGAGAATATTCATATATGCATATAAGGATGACAATTCTTTGGCATTTTTGTCAAAGAGGGAGATAAAGACATTGAAATAAGTGGGAGATAGTTTACCAAAGGGAGACATTGTTGAGAGAGATGAGGGAGAAATCCCGATCCTCTTGATTCTAGTGAAGGTGATATAAGATATAGATAGAAGAAACATGGAAGATCTACTTAGAGGGAGAAAGTGTACCTCTTGATTACATTTACCTAGTAAGAGGGAATCAATGTAGAAGGAGATATAAGAAGTGATCAAGAGGGAGTCATAAGGATGAGTTGATTGTTGTCTATTGATTAGAACAAAATTTTGTAACCTATTTAGAAGATGAAATTTACTGATAGAGGGAGATATTTCAATACAAAGAATTATTTTTTTTTGGTATTTTTTTTTTATACTATTTAAGTTTTGTCAATTTGGTTTTCCATCAATGCCAAAGAGGGAGATTGTTGAAAATATATTGATACAAGTATGAATATGTGTTTCATTCATTGTTTTGTCACTGATGTCAAACCTATTACTTGCTGGTAAGAAAATTGCTTACATGATTTGAATACTATCATTTGTTTGATTGTTGAAGAAGATTTGATCAAATGAGGTAACAATAACACCTAGAGGAAAGGTTGAGTTATGATATGGAAAAGGAGTATAAAGATTAGTTAAGATAGTGATATTATAATGAATTGATAATCTACTTAAGATTGCAAAGGATGGTTACACTGATTAAGTTAAGAAGAATAAGTTAAACAAGGTTTGTTTGCGAAGCTTAACAATCTGCACAGGAGGTGCCAAGCAAAGTTAGTGTAAGTTGAGTGGAAAATCAGTTGGAGCTTAGAAATGTTAATTTCCAGTGTAACTTGACTGACATAGTGTAAGTCGAGTAAAGTTTAGTTGATGTCAAGCTGCAATAAATTTTAGTTCGTGTCGAGTGATTTGTTAGTAGATATCAAGCAACGTAGTATATGTCAAGCATCAGAAGCTAGTTGATGTCAAGTTTAAACATTATGAAAAAGATTGATAATTTGATGAATCTAAGCCAAAAAGTTTGATTTCTTGGATTTTTTGAACTGTGTGGAAGATAATCTTGATGAGCTGGGGGCACTGAATTCATGGTAAACCATTTTGAGGTGAATTCAAAGAGAATTGAAGGAGAAGTTTCTAGAAGGGGATGAAATGAAAAGAAGGGTAGATTCATTGAATCCCACCTAATCTAACCTAACCCTAAAATAGATGATGGACGATGAATGACAAAAGATCTTAATTTTCTATTTATAGAGATGTTTGGTCAAAAGAAAAGGATGTCTAGTGCAAGCCTAAGGAAGGCAAGGAGTCTAGGGTATTGCTTCATTCAATGACCTAAGATAAGAGACTGCATTGGCAAGAAAAACAAGAAGGCTTAAGGGTATGGATGCTTGAAGGGTGAACAAGCTATCAAATATGAAGTGTGTGAAAGCCAAGCAGATTGGAGGACTAAAACAAAGATCTATAATCTTCAAGTGTGTTGTAAGTTGCTATCAGATCAAGTCTTGTTGTTACTTTCTAATGATTGTATCAGCCTAGGGTAAATCCTTTGGATTAAGGTTGACCTAATAGTCATTTTTTAATCCTTTAATTGTGTGACATTCCAAGTGAATGATCTAAAGTCCTCTAATAAGGCTCACTCCTAATAGGGTGATTGAAATCTTTTAACCAGGTCACATTTAATAGTGTGTATTGTAACCTTTAATAGGGTTGGCCTTTCATATGGCATCAATTCAGAAGAGTGAGAATTAGTAGCATGTTACTGGTGGTTTTTCCCAAATTGGGTTTCCACATTAAATCATTGTGTCAAATGTGTTATTGAATCTATTGTATTTCATGTTTACATTTCTGCAAGTTGATTTGACAATAACCTACAAGTCTAAGTGATTTCATAATCTAATGGATGCATGCATGATGAAAATGTTTTCTGGATATGGGTTCACTAGTTGTGAAATTTTTTAATTATACATCTAGACCTTGGATAACTGATTCACCCCCACCTCTCAGTTATTGTAAATAATTCCAACATCAATTTCAACTAGTACATTATAGCCCATTAAAAGAACAAAATAAAAAATATTTTTAGTTGAATTGGTTGTTGGCCTATCCATTCTGGATAACATTACTAACTTCCAACTCTTCCAAGATGACCAACATATTCTTGAGTTTATTATGTGCAATAGTCTTTTGAAAGGACAAGAGATTGATGATATTCCTGATGATAAACCTGAGGATGGTGAGCTAGAAGATGAAAATGGGATTATAAATTTAAAAACCAATACTATTTGCAAGGAGATGGTAGAGTTGGAACATGTCTTTGACCGAGGTGAATTAACATGTAGTAAAAGAATTGTTAAAGAAAAAGGGATTGAAGAATGTGATTCATATAATCTGGGCACGAAAGAAGATCCTAAGATGGTGAGAATTGGAAAAGCATGTAATCCCAAAGAATGAGAATTTATGCTTCAATTACTTATAGAATACAAATATGTCATAGCATTGAGTTATGAAGACCTCAAGACTTATGATCCTGAAATCATCACTTGTGACATTTCATTGAAGCCTGATGCCAAATCTTTTTGTCAAAAAATGAGACTAATGAATCCCATTATTGAACCATTGATAATGAAAGAGGTCCATAAGTTACTTGATGCTAAAATTATCTTTCCAATCCAACATTCTACATGGGTTGCTAACTTGGTTCTAGTAAGGAAAAATACTGGAGAAATTCGCCTTTGTGTGGATTTTCGTAATTTAAACCAAGAATCCTAGAAAGATAACTACCCTTTGCCCTCACTTGATGAAGTATTACAAATTGTGAATAGATCCAAAATGATGTCCTTTCTAGAGAGATATTCAAGATACAACCAGGTGATGGTAGATAAGGAAGATAGGTTAAAGATCATATTTACAAAAAAATGGGTAGCCTTTGCATACATAAGAATGCCTTTTGGATTGATCAATGCAGGGGCTACATTCCAAAGAGAAATGGATGAAGCATTCAAGGGGCTAATGAAAAATGTATAGTTATCTATATGGATGACCTAACCATCTTTTCAAAAGATTGTAGTACTCATATTGTTGATTTGAGACAAGTTTTCAACTAATGTCAGAGATATGACATATCACTCGATCTGAAGAAGTATTCATTCAGGGTTACTAAACGAAAGCTTTTAGGTCACATTATTTATGAAGTTTGGTTATACATTGATCTTGAAAGGATAGAAGCAATTTTGAAGTTTTCACCTCCTCATAGTTGTAAAGAGCTTAAATATTTCCTTGGGAAGCTTAGTTTTGTGTGTAAGTTCATTAGTGGGTTTGTTGAGATAGAATGTCCCCTTAATGACTTGCTAAAAAAGGGAGAGAAAACTGAATGGGTTCCTAAAATTAATAAATCTTTTGAATACATCAAAGTAGCTATCTCCATGGCTCCATTACTTGCAAGTTCATATTATGAGTTGTTTTTCAAAATTTATTTGTTTGCTTCAGAAAATTCATGTGTTGGGATTCTCACTCAAAAGAAAGACAAAGAAGATGAGAGACCTATCACATTCATGAGTTTCCCACTAAAGAATGCCAAATTGAACTATTCCAATCTTGATAAATAATATTTTTCCCTGATAAAGGCAGTTAATAAATTTTTCCATTACATACTTAGGAGTAAGGCATATGTTATTGTGTCTGATCCCACCGTTAAATAAATATTGATGTAGAATGAATTAGCAAAAAGAAATGGAAAATGGATGGTTATATTACAAGAGTTCAATTTAGAAATTCA
The DNA here is from genome assembly GCA_028749045.1 of Cupressus sempervirens. Classification (NCBI taxonomy): domain Eukaryota; kingdom Viridiplantae; phylum Streptophyta; class Pinopsida; order Cupressales; family Cupressaceae; genus Cupressus; species Cupressus sempervirens. The sequence continues at coordinate 555,099,202 of CM053786.1, read as the reverse complement.
ACCAATGACATTGGTAAGAGGACAAGTGTTGACCAAGATGATAGTTGACAATGAGATCAATACTAACAATGAAATCAGATTTGATGATGAAATTAGCACTTGCAATGAACAAAAGATCATAGTGTCTCAAGTGGACATTGATGAAGGAATAATCATAGATGTTTGGTATCAAGATATTGTGTACTATCTCTTGCAAAATCAACACCCTAATTGGATGAATATTTCCCAACATAGAGGACTCAAGATGAAATGTGAATCCTATATGCTTCAAGATAGGAAACTTTGTAAAAGAAACTATGAGGGAACTTATTTGAAGTGTTTGGGACATGAAGAAGTAGAAGAGGTATTGGAACAGTATCATGATAAGAATGGCATGGGACATGGATCAACAAAGGTTATGACCCATATGATTTTGAGATCAAGTTATTTTTGGCCTACAATTTTCAAGGACAATTTGAACATGTACACTCTTGACACACTTGTCAAACAAGTGCCAATAGGGAAAGACATCCAACTATGCCACTAACACCAGTATTTGAGGTACGCCATTTTGCCAAGTGGGGGTTGGACTTTATTGGACTAGTAAACCCACCATCATCAACATGACATATTTTCATCCTAATAGCTATAGACTATTATACATGCTAGATAGAAGCTGAAACTTTCAGGAACTGCACAATAGAAGTGGTCACTAATTTCTTGGAAGAGCATATTGTTAGTAGGTTTGGAATGTCATTCTTCCTTGTATTCAATAATGGGTCATCTTTTGAGTCAATTTTCCTTAAGAAAATTAGATTATAATCAAGTTCTCATCCAATTACTATCCCTAAGGGAAAGGTGTGGTTGAGTCCACCAACAAGAACTTGATCATAATAATAAAGTGCTTGTTTAAGGAGAACCCAAAAGATTGGCATACTCAACTAAAATATGCATTATGGATAGATAGAGTCAAGATTAAAAATACTTTGGGAAAATCTCCATATCTACTCATCTACAGATAGGAACCAATATTCCCACTCAATCTCAATATTCTAGTGTTGAAATTCATGAGAGGGTATGTTAAGGATGCTAACAGAGTCCAGATCAGATTGATAAATCTCTTGGGATTAAATGAGAAAAGGACAATAGATTTATAACACATGTCAAAACATCAGGTTGTCATAAAATGTTGGTTCAAGAAGCGACCCATGATCAAATCTTTCAGAATCTCTGACCTTGTTCTCCTTTGGGACAAGGCAAAATAAAAACTAGGAAGTCACACCAAGTTTCAATGCTTGTAGATTGGCCCTTATCAGATTGTGGAGATTTTGGGAGAAAATACTTTTAAGCTATGTTCTCTACAAGGGAATTGGTTCCATTTCCTGTCAATGGCCTATTTGTGAAACATTATTTCAAGGCATAAAAGCTTTAAAAAAGAAAAAAAAAATTACTTTCTGCATGTGTGTTTACTTTATGCAAGTGTGTTTAATTTCAGTCATGTATTTACTTTTTGCAAGTGTGTTCACTTTCAGTTGTGTGTTTACTTTAAAATTGTGTTTGTCTTTTCTTATCAGTCTAGGGGGTTAGGAACAATCAAGACTCTTTCTTGATGCATTCAATAGATCACTTGATTTGGTTTTGACTTCAGGGAAGAGGTATTTCTTCATCAAAGCATTCATAAGATTTTGTTTCTGGTACCAATTGAAAACAAATGTTGCTTGCAATCGTAGAGAACTTCTAGTCATAAAATCAAAATAAAAAATTGATAGCTCTCAACACTTTATAAATTTAAGAATTGACCATCTAGGTGATTGTCGAATCTAGGTTGACGGTAGCAAGGGCTAATTCAAAACTTGTCAGTTCAGACAAAGAGTCTCTTCAACAAACTGCTAAATCACTATTTGGCGTGAGAGTTTCCCAAAAGTTCATTAAAAGAGGAACACAAGAGTTATCAAACTGAAGAAAAAATCTAGAAAACAACACCAATGCCTTGGCCACACAGTCTAAGTGTGGTCAGGGTAGAAAAGAAAGAAAAGGAATCACAAGAGGTGTTAAAACTAAAGATTCTAGATGATTCTAAAAGGTAATCAGATAAAGCGATATGCACTCCTAAAATAAATGTTTCAAGGAAGAATAAAATGGAAACATGCAAGGTCTGTAAAGAAAATTCAAAGGGATTACCAAAGACTAGAAAATAAAGAATTGATAACTCATCAAGAGCCCTTAGAATAGTCTCTCATCTGGTTAGATAGTAATAAATAAATAGGTTTTACAATGATTCCCATTGAATAGACTGGTGGAGTCAAAGATTTTCTCCAAGTTACTGGATACTTATGATAGACTGCACCTTGAGACATCAGAGGAAATGGATACACTGAACAAAATTTGAGCTTGAAGATTTGAGTTTCTAAAGCTTCGACTCCCAAGGGACTTGAAAGATGCTTGAAATATTCAAAATTTAGTTGTCCCTTGACACATGTCATAAGAATGCTTGTTGATGAAGAAATTTCTTTGTCATTTCTTCCCATTTCATTCAGGATATTTTCTATGGTTTCACATCACATGCCCTACTTTTACAATAAAATAGGCCCCCCTAGTTTTAAATTCCACTCTGAGGCTTCTATTCCAAAGCCCTGGTCATTTTGGACCCTCTCTTGGGTCTAGGTCAAACCTCAATCTCTGAATAGGAAGGTTCGAGCACCTGGAGAGAGAAAAAAGTTAGTTTTGGGCTCTTTTGTGCTTCAAGTACACACATGTGCACTTGCACACATGTACACTTGTGCATGTGCGCTAAGTGTGCACATGCACATTGCACCGCACTCTGGGGATGCACACCTTCGACGGTGTGCACTTGCGGGGGTGTGCGCTTGGCACCTAGGGTCTATATAAGACCTCTTCCTTACCTCACTTTTCTTCTACTCTCTCCCCAATGCTGCACCTCTACACCCAACTCCCCTATGCTTCTCCACTTGTTCACTCCTCCCTGCACACTCAAACACCAAGGTTAGCGCCTTAGTGTTTGAGCTCAAAAATTATCATTTCAACATCGTGCAAAATGAAAGCTCAACAGACATATTGTAGGATTTTTCACAATATGTTAGAGTCTTCTAGATAACAAGACTTTCTTTATGTAGGCTTATCTTGAACTACTCAACTTCATCAACATATCAAGAATGTATTGATTAGTATCCAATTTTAATAAATCTAAATATAGAATGTTTATCATACAACATTTCTAGAAATAATTAGTCCTTTTTCAAAAGTTTTGGGTAGATTTTATTTGACTTCTAAAAGATGATATAGAAAAAAAATGATTTAGGCTCAAAGATTGGCAGAAGAGAGGGTAGCAACTAGTGTAAGATGGATCATCAAAACAAACAAGTCATGGCATTTAATATAATGGGGTTGATCTTTGAAAATAATATGTATGAAAGAAAAGAACTCCCTTAAAGATGGTCTATAATTAGGTCTCCAAATGCCAAAAAGTGATGATGGTTTACAAGTGGGTCTGAAATGCTAGTATAGAGGAAAATAATGCAGATTTTAAAACTCTAAGATGCCAACTATAAATGAGCTTTTGTGGAGTCTTTAAACACTTAATTACAAATGGGTTATGTATATCAATAGTATAGGTGATTGTTAATGGTTGACAAATTGTGGTGTTTGCTTTTTTTGTGACATACAAATGGTTTCCATACACTTTCTCATAATACATGAGTTGGACTTTGAGTTCTTTGGAAAACAAGAAGCGGGTAACCATATATTTTGCACACACACACACACACATGTGTGTGTGTGTGTGTGTGTGTGTGTGTGTGTGTGTGTAACTAATCAACGATGGTGGAAACAAAGAACATAGATGCATTCTCTAGTTTGATCCTACTATGGAATGCTACACACACACACACACACACACACACACACACACACATTTAATTAATCAATGGTGGTGGAAACGAAGAACATAGACACATTCTCTAGTTCGATCATACTATGGAATGCCACATATATTCTAGATTATGGAACAATCATTATATTGTATAAGTATATGAGGTAATCTTGTATACAATGTATGCAAAATGTTAATGTTACATGTTGAAATCTCAAAAATTTATTACTTTTGAAAGATCTGATAGAAGGAGTCCATTTCTTTGCAGAATCCATAAAAATATCTCACACAAGAAGTTCATTCCTAATAGAAGCCACCTACAATTCAACTTCTTTCCATTTCATTTGTGTATGATGTGCATATTTTTAACAGATTTAGTTCTATAGAGAGTACAAAGAAACATTTGTAGCAATAACTTCCCTAGTGTTCAAGTATTTGGAATGTATATAATTGGAGAACACATGGAGGATTGGTGAAGATTGGCTGGAGAAAGGACCCCTTCATCTTCTAATACATAAAATTTGAAGTAAATGGTTGCATGTGGAAGGATCCTTTCATATGTTGTATCTCTGCAACATCATAGAATCGGTTGGATCAAAAAGACTCTTGGACCTTAACATAAGCACAAAATTTTAATTTTACTTGGGCGAGAAGGAATTTTCTTGTCTATGACTATTGTCTTGATACTTAATGTTTTGATTAGATGCATGTTGAGTGTAGTGTTTCAACAATATTCAAATATCATCTATCATCTAGGCAATTTCAATAATATTCAAATATCATCTATAATTGTGGTTCTCTTTTATATTGCTATTTTTATGAAAATGAATTGTTGTAATGAGAAATGTCGAAGTAAAATCAATTTATAAAATCTAATTTAGAAACTGATTTATATTCTCTTAATGATGCTTGTGATGAGAAACATCAAAATACAATAAAAATTTACATAAAATAGAAATATTTAGAACTTTTGAAAATACATTTTGTAGGTGAATAGCCAAATTCCACAATCTTTCCTAGCCATACCTCCAATGTGTGTCAAAATGGGAGTTTCGGATTAGTGAATGGACATCCTTTAAAATATAATTAAAGGTTTTTTTGGTCATATGTTGTAGTTGCAAGTGTTCTAGTAGACAACTATGAAAATCATGAGTTCATACAAAGGCACATAAACCTCACTACACATACAATTCTTGTTTATAAGATATTATGTAATGTCTTTGTTTATAATTATGTAAAATCATTAATTGTTTTATTGTTTTGTTGAGATTTGTTAAGTTTCCTAAGAAAGAAGAAATATTGTTGTAGATAAGAATAAAATGAAGATTTTATAGCATAATAAATATTATTAGACAACAATGTATCATAAAGTTTTACAAATATGTCATAATAACCAATGTAACTAATATGGCATGTAACATATGATCATCATAAATAAAGAAAAGAAACTCACTAAATAATCTAAGAACACACACACGTCTATATATATATATGCATGACTATTGTAGTGTCTCTGAATTCATGTAAGTCATCCAGAAGGATGTAACTTTGATGATCTTTCCTTATGAATGATCTTGTTGTTAGAAAGTAAAGTCCATCAATGGGGGAGAGGGGGTTTGAATCAATTTTCCAGACAAAACAACTTTTATAACTTTATTAAAACTGAAACATGTAATCAACAAGTGCAATGACCACAAGAAGATAACCAAATGCAATAACACCAGATTTGTTAACTAGAGAAACCCTTGATCAGAGGGAAAACCGCAATGGGGTTAGTACCCAAAAAATGATGTACTAATATATAAGTTCCTTGCCAAAGAATGGACTCTATTAGTAGACAATGAAATACATTCAGTACATATCAGTCCCTATTACGAGACTTTGAATCCCTATGAGGAGACTGTAACTATATTAGGAGTTGTGGAAGGCAGAAGGACCCACTATCCAAACACCTTTGGGGGCAAGACTATTGAACTCACTGTCCAACTAGCCTTAGTATTATTCCTGTCAGAACAATACCAAATGATCAATTGTCCACTAACACTCTTTGCCAAATATACTTACTTCTTTCATTCATTGTGTCACTGCAGCACCAAATACTTCTTAGATCTCAATACCAAATCCAAAAACTTGCATCACACAAATTCCTTAGATCACTTGCTCACATTTAATTCACACTTCCATATCACATTTATACATTACATCTTTAATTACAAGGAAAACAACTTTCCTTTATACCAAGTCCTCAAATTAGCTTATTGAGTCAACCTCAAGGCTTTCTCAATTTACAATTACAATAGGACCTCATTAAGATAAAGTAACACATGTTACATTACATCTTTTCATAATTACATAACATTATCAGCTCATAGTCTTCACAAATATGCACATGTGCAATTCAAACTTTGTACACTCATTCACGTCATCATGATGATGTCTTCTACCTCTGTCTAACTGCGTTCAACCAAATTCTATTCCCATTAGGAGATATAATCCAATTACTAGAAACCACTTCTTAGGGACTTTGTCTATATAATGTCTTTTGTAAATCTCAAATAACTATCACCAATCTTAAAAATTTTGCATGCACTCTTAACTACGACATTTGGACACTCTATAGAACATGTAGTCAACTGCACTTAACCTTATAATTAATCCTTTAATCACACAATCTCAATCTTTGTTCTACTACTCTGTTAGTCTTACTAGTATGATGACATCAATGACAAACATTGCCATGGATGCAACATATGATCATACTAGCAATCTCCCACATGCTCCAGTACTGATAAGATACTCACCCTTAAGAATACCATCAACATTTTTGATAACAATCTCCCCCTTTAGCATTGATGAAAAACATCTAAGTTCTAAGAATATATAACTTTGTTGTTGCAAACTTTCTTTTCAAATCATCTTAATCAATAAAATCTTAATCTCAAGGACAATTCTCCATTGGTGTTGTTGCTCCCCCATAGATATACTTCCCTTATTGTCATCAATACTTTCTCCATAATTTTCCTTATTTCAACACATCATTTGTCATATATATAAAAGCTAGTATAGGTTTGATTTTGAGTTTTTTAGCTCCATGTTTAAGTTCAACAACTTGTACTCTTTTAGCCTTTTATATAGGTTTGGTGTCAAGATTTTTAGCTCTATGTATTTGTATGTTATGTTTAGCTTAAAAAGAGCTATTTTTGTCATATCTATTATTTTATTTTTTATTGTACTCAACATTGTTCAATTAAAAAATATATAAACATGATAAGAAACTAACTTAGTTAAATTGTAGTCATCAAAAGATACATATTTATGTGAAGTTTGAGACAACTACTTGCTTATAAATATGCTAAAATGATCGACAACAAAGCAAATACAAATTGATGGTTAATTGACCAAAGGAGGACAACAAACTAAAAAGTGGTTGAAATCAATTATAACACCTCAACTCTTATTGACATATATTTTAGGCACATTTATTAGAGAGTTCAATTTTGAAAGACTTGTGCATGATCACTAAAACTTTGATTGGACTCTTAGTACTATTTTTTGTACCTAGCAATTCAATTCTACATAGCTTCCAATTTATTTTACTATTATCATACAAACTAAGTACAACTATCATATTTAATTATATTTATTTTAATTCAATCATCACATTTATTAAAGTTTAATTATCAAATCTTAACTCAATAATAAAATTTAAATTAAATTAATTATTTGCAATGACTTTTTCGTTTAAATTATGTAATTTTTTAATTAGAATGTAGGATTATTAAAAATAAATTTATTATTTAGGTTTTTTTATAATTTAATTTTTTAGAGCAAACTAAATTCAGCTTTTATAAATTCAAATATTATAATTAGGAGTGAGGACCATGTAGTCACAGTTTTTCTTTTATATATATACTTGTTTGTTCCAAGGTCACATCATCAAAGCTTGTACAACTTATGTGACGTTCATAATTGATTCATTAATGGAAGAAGCTGTTTCACACTATATATTGAAACACTGTGCTAACATTATTTGCAGAAAGTGAAATAAATAAAGAAGAAACTGTTTATATACCTAATCAATGCCAGAGCACTTATTTTACTCTGTAAACAGTTGTTGTGTTAAATGGAGACGCTGTTTGGAATTCCTCGGCCAGTCAATCCCTCTTTCTTGCTCAAATCCGAAGTGCTCGGAAACAACAACGTGTATGGAACTTTCGCAGGTCCTGATCTATTCTTCAGCCTTTCATCTCCATTCCTCTTCTTTATCTTCTTCTCTATTTCCTTCAACTCTTCAGTAAATCTCTCAAACGCTTCCATTACCTGTTTATCATCAGTCCAATTCCCTGTTTCTCTCTGCCCAAGATACACTTCGTCTCTGGAATGTCTAGACAACAGCTCTACCAGCCCAATGCCCGCACTAGTTTGAAACTGGTTGGAGACGGTTTTCAAGAAAAATGCTTTTGGATTCGTTTCAAGCTCTGAAAATTCTTTGGATCCTTCCTCTGGGATGAACATTCTGCTGATAGCAGGCCTATTGGGCATGTACCCAGAGTATGCATATTGGCCAAAATTAGTTGTGGCATGAAGAGCTGAAGCAACCCATATGATTGTTGTTAATGTTATTTCAAGTTCTTCTACACTTTCCATCTTGTACCACCAAGATTCATCCTTTTTGTCTCCATGACCAACATATCTGATCTCATGCCACCATTCCTGAAGCTCTGTGTCACCTCTTACAAGTTCATCATTGTCGTTGTAGTAGATGGACACATATTTCCCAACCCATTTCTGTATTGCAGACCATATCTCTAATCCATCCACAGCATAAGGGTAGTCTTGGATCATCAGCCTCAGCCCATGGGGCATCGATTCATCTTCCACTGCCATTCCCCTGTTTCATCCCAAATTCTATGGGTCAGTATGTTCAAGTACATCACATTTCATGGGAACCCAAATACGCAATCTTGGTAAATTTAGTACCTTTTGAGAAGATCAGCAGGCAAGCCTTGTTCATCAAATCTCCAGTTTCTGTAAACAACAGCAGACAATTCCATGGAATACTTCTGCAGAAACACCGTTTTTTCGATTAAGCCGCCCGCATTTATGAGAATATGGCGGCCCAGAGCATTGATGTTCATTGTATCACGAAAATGAGGGGTTAGCAGCTTATGAATGGGATGCAAGGCGCTCAGGTTTCTGTTTGTGGCGATTACAAATGGTTCCATGACTACGTGGGTCCTCAGCCTGAAAGCCCAAAACAGCAACACCCCCATGTCATGATTTTAAATGCCTTCTTCAATCAATGAGATTGTCAACCAAATACTGAAAGTAAATGAGATGTTGAATGAATGTCTCTTGCCAAAGACCAAGAGACTTCCTAATTTATATTTGTGTAATGTTGATAGAGACCTTTTTGATTTCATTGAGATTTCAGAAAACACCGAAATTTGATGGAAGTGCTTACCAGTGGCTGATCAATTCATGGTGACCAGAATCGTTAACTGTGACATGAGCTTTGGCGAGCTGCCAGAGTGCTTTAGATATCTCTTCCTTTTCAGGAGTAAACACCCTTCTCCTCTCTGATGGCAGGCTCAGTTCTATGGCAACTGGCTTCAAGGAGTAAACTCCATTCTCCTTCTCCTTGCATAGGAACAGAATTGTGCGAGAAGCATAGGCCTTTGTGGATAGAACATTTACCCGGTTGAGAAATGGCATGAAGGTGTCGTGATGATCCAAAATGAACAGCTTGTTTTCTTCAATGGCCTAAGTAATCATAAGGACATAAAGAACATACAATCGTTATATATATTTTTCACATTCACAGAATTCAATTGTTTGGTTCTTTTTATGAAAAATAGACTTTTGTTAATACTATTCATAAAACATGAAACACGAATCAATACGCAATATCACAAAACAAACTAATAATCTGCATATTTAAATAGAGGAATGCTCCACCTTCTCCACGGAAAGGCCATCAAGGTTGGGTTGTATATCTGCAGCAGTTATAGAGCTTTCTTGCGGACCATATAATCTTGGGTCCAATTCACTTCTTGGGGGGAAACTCTGTAAAATTTAAGCCTATACGTCAGATTTTGAATAAATTTAATTACTTGGAGATGCCTGATATGCAGAGGATTGACACCACAGAGCAATTTGATATACAATATCGGATGTATAACACAAATTAGCAATTTGAATAAATTTAATTACTTGGAGACGCCTGATATGCAGAGGATTGACACCAGAGAGCATCTCCCGAGCAAATTCTGTATCGTTTCTCCAAGCCAATTCGTCATCTGCATCAAACAAATTTCCCTCCAAATCATGTCTTCTAGTTTTTGGAGAAAATAATTTCAATTATGACAAATGAGAAAATGTGACTCACCGGCTATGACCTGTGGCGTAGGATACTTGAACCAACTCTCGCCATTGGCATTGTAAAGCTTCTTAACATCTTTAAATGAGTGGAAATCTTTACTGGGGTTAAACAGGTCCTTGAGCAGAGGCCATGCAGCCTGGAGCGCAATCTTTAGTCCATTGCTTATCATATCAGACATTTTCACCGCCCCAAACCGTTCATCGCGAGGAACATATATGTTCGGGTTCAGTAAAAATAATCTGCTCTCTGTAGCAGCATCTGTCATTCATCACCATCAATACAATCAGTTTCTTCCATTAATGAAGGCTAATTACAAACCAGATAATTTGCAAAATTTAGTGCCAAGAAAAAATCACTTTTATTGTGATGACGCCCTGTTCTTCCCCTTCGCGGGTATGGGATTTCTTTAGATCCTCCCAATATAAGGCGTTTATCTCCGAGGTCATTATAAACATCATAATCATATATTCTGTCCCATTTTTTCCTCTTTCCTGTTCCATCTCCTCTTAAGTTCTCAAGTTCTTTATTTCTCAGCTCTACCAGAGCCAGAGGTGTATCAGCCGGTAGATAGCTCTGTAATTGCAGTACCCAGAAACGAAAATTTGAGCACAAAATTCATGATTTCAACCAATTAACTGCAATGAAAAGAAAATTCAAGCACAAAAGTTATGGGCAAACCTTATTTGAGAAGAAAATCCGATCTGTCTTGTATTTACTGGCGGGGTAAACCCAAGAATTACAGGCAAAATGAACATTTCCCTGTTCGGGAATTTCAATCGTCAGAGACTTGAGAAAAAACTCATGGTGATGCAAATTTCTTATGAGGAATGCTCCAGGAGTCCCAAAGCTCAAGTCCCACTTGAAATCAACCCTGAATTTGCTCTCCCCACTGACATTGTGTTCCCCTGCAGATTTCCATTTCTGTACAAATGCTGCTTCCCCAAATTCTCTACTTCCATTGCCTGCAACATTCAGTTTCAATTTAGTTAGCATGACTTTAAATTGCAATTAATCAAAGTTAGAAGAATGAAGAAAAAGAGGAGAAGAACTGGATCTGACTTGGATCGATAGAAGTAATGCTGACAAGCTGCAAAGAGACGTTATTATGGAGCTGATCTAAGGCGCATTTCTTTTGAAGACAAGCAAATCCTGTGATTGTCCCCGCCTCCGGAGATTCAGACAGTTTTTTGGAAACGCGTACGTAAGAGCCCAAGCAGTAGAGATTGACCGCCATTGTTGGAAGCTTCTGCTGGTTCAATATGTTCATTGTGGCTTTCTGAAAAAATTCAAAACTGTATATAAGATACCGGAAATTGACTTTGTCAGACGAGTTGAAGATACCTAGTGTGAAAATGGATTGAGAATCCAACTACTAAATGCCAGATGGACATACTAGAACAATTAATAGGGGAAAAAAATGTTAGTGTGTATTATTCAGACATTAATACATGTGCGTATATAATAAAATATGGTGTAGTTGTAATTAGGATTATTTTATCAATTACGAGTCAATGGGTTGAAGTTTCTCCAAACTATAACATTAAGAACAATTAGCAGGGGAAACAATATTTAGTGTGGATTATTCAGTCATTGATAGAAGTGCACAGAATCTATATAATAAAATATAATGTGGTTTTAATTAAGATTATTTTACCTATTACAGGTCAATGGGTTGAAGTTTCTCCAAACTATAACATTAATAACTATTATATTTGAAAATAATAAGAGTCAATGGGTTTGAGTTTCTTCTTTCCAAGAAACACACTTATTATTTAGCACATGTCTAATATTTTTATATATTGGCAAATATATTAGAAGACCAAATTATCTCATATATTGTATAGGTGTTGGAATTATGATATAGTTGTCATTAGTGCAAACACTTATTCAATTTTGAATGCTTATCTAGCTCATCACTTAGTCTACAGTGCATACCGAGCATTCAGTGATTACCTTATAAGTTCAGCAGGTAAACAGTTCTCACCGAGCATTCCAGAGGATACCGAGTGAATGAGAAATTCAGCAGTGTTTACCGAGTGAAAAAGGTAAACAAAAGACTCAGTGTTTACTGAGTGAAAAAGGTAAACAAAGGACTCAGTGTTTACCGAGTGATAAAGGTAAACAAAGGACTCAATGTTTACCGAGTGAAAAAGGTAAATAAAGGACTTAGTGTTCACCGAGCAAAGCAAAGTAAACGAAGAAGTTAGTTTCTACCGAGTGACACTATATCTACCGAGTCACCAATGGTTAACGAGTTCCAAGCAATGTTGTGTGGCTAGTATGAACTGAGCCCCTACTTCTACCGAGTGCATGGCGATGCCGAGTAATGTAGTGGATGTCAAGTATCAGAAGGTCACCAAGTCAGCTTGAGGAATCCGAATTTTCTACTATCTGGTCGACTCTGTAATATTTTGTTCACTTGTGTTTTGGCCGACCTTGCAATTGTAAATATTGGAATGGTATATATGTAATGTATGATATCATTTGCAGACAAGGAGCAAGATATGGATAAATGTATCAAGAGAGACATGTAATGTTGTGCGAATCAGCAGAATATTCAGCAAGGTCTACAAGGAGCAAGATATGGATAAATGTATCAAGAGAGACATGTAATGTTGTGCGAATCAGCAGAAGAGCAGAATATTCAGCAAGGTCTACAAGGAGTAGAAAAGATTCATTAGTCACAAGAGGTGATCTATAGGATCTAATCAGCAAATCAAGTTTGTAAGTAGATCCATTGTTTCATCCTAACAAATGAATCAGTTTTGTAAATCCTTTAACAGGGTAGACTTAACAATCTTGGTATAAATCTCCTAATAGAGTGCATACTTCAGTGTATATTTGTAAATCCTCTAACAAGGTGGACCTAGCAGTCCTTTGTGCTCCTAACAAGGCAGATCATCAGAAGTGATCAATGTAAGCCTTAACCAGCCAACTTCATACTGTAGTAACGAAGTTTTGTTGGCATCATCCCCACCCCAGTTTTACTTTCTATTTGGAAGGTTTTTGGGTCACCAAATCTCTGTGTACATGTGCAATGAATGATTAATCTTACATTTATGCAGTAGATTAGATGAATGAATGATGAATGATTAAAATGCTGAATTGCTTAAAAAGTTTTACAAGTTACTGATTCACCCCTCCCCTCTCAGTAACCTATCTTATCTTGAATATTTCCAACAATTGGTATCAGAGCTTTGTGGTTTTCAAGATAAAGTTTGACAGCTTGAGCAAAGATCAAGGACAATGGAGATATTCAAACTTGACAAATCTATTGAAAATGAAAAGCTAGATCTGGAAATGGTCATGGCTCAACTCAAAGAAGCTAAGGAGCATCTTTCTCAATCTCTAAAGAGAAGGAAGGAACATGCAAGATAAATGAATGATCATCAGTATGTTGAAGAAAAGATTGAAGACCTTTTACCATCAAGCAGTTCAAATGAATCTAATGAAGCAATCAAGGAACTCCTAGCAAAGAAAGATTTTCTGTAGGAAAAAGTAAGAAAGCTTAAAAGAGAACAAGAAATCCAATCAATCAGGCTATGTGAAGTTTTGGAACAGAGAAACAAGGCAAATGAAGACTTAGAGGCAAGAAATAATCAATCCCTTCAGCATGAAGATCTTGTAGGTCAACTATCTAATGCAAATGAAGAAATTATGAATCTAAGATTCGAGAATGAAAGTTTGAGAAATGATTTAATCACTGAAAGACAAATCAATGCAAGCTTACAAAGTGATCTGAGATTTGAAAGACAAATCAATGAAAGTTTGGAAAATGACTTGATCACTGAAAGGCAAGTCAATGAAAGAATGATGAAATCTCAAGCAGACATGAATCAATTGAATCAACAAAATGAGCAAAATCTTCATAGACAAAAAGGTAAAACCGGTCTTGGATACAAGGAAGAAGGTGAAACCTCCAAAACAAAGTGCCCAAAGGAATCAAAGACCTACTTGCAATCATTGTGGTAAGTTAGGTCATACATCAAACAAGTGTTGGAGCAATGGAAAAGGCAAATTCAATGGCAAATGCTACAATTGCAGTCAACATGGTCATAAAGCTAATGAATGCAAGGATAAGCCAAAGTTTGAAGGAAATTGTCACAAATGCAAGAAGCATGGTCACAAGGCATTACAATGCAGATCCAAATCATTCAATCTAGCTAAACAACTTGTTAAAGCAATCTTTGGATGGGACTACAATACTTGGTGCAGATGTCATTATTGTGGAGAATATGGACATGTTGGCAAAGACTATTCAAGGCATCACTTGAGGAAAAGAGACACAACAGTAAGATGTTATACATGTACAGAACTCAGTCATATAGCTAAAAATTGTATGAATATTGGAAGAATTGAAGATGAAAAGAAACCTAAAGCTGAAAACATACGGAAACAAATGAGGCAATAGTGGATTCCAAAATCTACCGAGCAAGATAGTTCAAGTGATGGCAATGTCACTCAGAAGTGGGTGACTCCATCATTTCCAACTAGATTCATAAAGAATTTGAAACTGTATCATCAAGCTATATCCAGAGCAGTTCCAAATGCAAGTAAGCAAATAGATCGAATCAATATTTCCAGATACACAAAGATCAAAGGAAAGGTATCTTTCGCCAAGTTGCATCTACCGAGGAAAGTTGGTTGAAGACCTTACCGAGCTAGGTCGGGAATAACTAAAAGTTTTTTTCGACCACCAAGTTGCAAGGATCTACCGAGTAAGTCAATGACAGACTGGCAAGCACTATGTCATCACAGCTACCTTCATACCGAGCATTAATGAAAATATTTTTGTCAAAAGGGCAGAATTTGATTTCATTCTTCATCGCGATTTTAGAGCAAAGAAATTTCCAATGAATCTAGAGAAAATTCCAAGCAATTGCAAGCGATTTTCAAGCGAAGAATTTGTTCAAGATTTTCTTATACTTATCGAGCAGCTGTGGCATCCGCAAGCACCAGCAGCACCAAGGCGACGAGGGGTTCAGAAATGCTAGTAAAGGATACAGAATGGAATGCGCCCCAATTCAAAATTGTTCCGGCCGTTGCAGAATCACTTGATCCAAATGGAGCTCAATCATGAATTCCACCTAAGGTACTTCTTATCAATGATATTCGTACTCATTTCAAATGTTCTATTCAAGAAATTGGAAACCTAGAAATGGACAATACCCTAGGTGAAATGAGTGTAAATGGCTCTCTGAAACCCGAATTCAAGCATCTTGAAACCAAAGGCTTGACTCATATCTTGCATATGCCTAGAAACTTTCAAACCAAATGGATTAGGTATATTTTGAGTCGGGTGCATAGTGGGCAATTATGGTTAGAGTAGCCAGCGTTAATAAAAAAGAAGATGATTCACAAAATCACGGGTCTCCCTATGCTCAGCAAAGCTAAAGCCACCAAAACCCTAGGTCGGGAGGAGTTATAGAAGAAAATCCTAGCCGAGTGGGACGGTAGAGGTTTAAAGGTCAATATTGTATCAGATGTCAAACTAAGATTTAGCATTCATGTAATTGCCCACAAAATCTATAGCTCTAGTCGACTAAACAGTATACCTTATGAAGTTATAGATTTGGCCTTCAAAATTGTAAAGAAAAACCTTGAATTTGATCTTTCGAAAGTATTGTTGAGACAATTGAATAAAAATATGGATAGTATAAGGACTTCCAAGAATAACCCTTGTAAATTCAGTTCTCTGTTGATCTATTTATTTTTCTACGTTCACAAATTCTTTCCATCTAAAGGACCTGTTGTATGGAGAAAAGACATTCCAATTTTGTATCAAATAAATGAGTTTGTAGCAGAGATGGGTGAAATTTTTGACAAAGTCACGGATAACTATTTTGAAGACTTCAAGGAAAGAATGAATAATAGGTTCTGAATTCCTCCAAAACTAGTTGAAGATTACAGAGATGATGTATGCTTTATGGTTGACTATGACAAGGTATACATTTAGGCAGTCAGACCCCAAGTTGCATGGGTGAAACCTCTTCCCTATGAGGTAAATATTGATGAAGCCAGAGACATCATAGAAGCACTAGTAAATGAGCCAGTAGACCCAAGGCAACCAATTTTTGGAACTTATGATGAAGCAAAGGCCAGAATTGAGCTTGGAATCAAGCTACCATAGGCCATAAGCAAAGGCAAGAGGAAGATAGCCAAATTAAAAACTGCTACCGGCCCTCTTATGCTAATAGAAGGAAAAGGTGAGGACGAAGGAGATGATGAAGAAGAAGAAGGAGAAGAAGAAAAAGAAGAACAAGAATTTGAAGAAGAACCATCAAAGAAGAAAGGTAAGGTAATCATTACCAAACCTAAGAAGAAGCCGACTACAGTATTCACCAGAAGGACCAGAAAAGGCAAGCAGGAACCTATACTGGTCAGGCTTGCACCCACATTCGAGGAAAGGCTTAAACAATTAGAAGAAGGAGCTGGCATCACAAATTTCAAGGCATTGAAATTTGAAACAAGAAAAAATGCTGAGAAAATGCAGATTGAGGAACTGGTACTCAGCAAGATGGGTAAACGGAAATACTCCCCGGACCAGCTTGCCTCCCAAATCTCAAAAGAACTGTTGGAGAAATTGCAACCGAGATGGGAGTCAGCCACCCAAACGGTAAAAGACATATACAAGCAATCTTTGAAGAATCTTAGACCAAGTCTCACTGGAGCAGAAATAAAGATTGAAATGAAAAAACATAAAGGTAAAATGATGATCAGATTTCACACCTATTTGATTTTAATCAAAGACATTGAGCATGTTGTAAATGATGCTACAAACATGTGGAAGAATATCTATCATCTGCATAAGCCCAGTGAAGACCCAGTAGAAATCAAAGATGATGACAACAGTGGCAGTGATGATCATGGCACTCCATCCATCATAGTCTCACCAGGAGAGCTGCATGCATTAATGGAAGACAATGAGGAAGAAGGAATGGAGGAAGAAGATGAAGAGGAAGATGATCCAGTAAAAATTGCTACAGCAGTTATTGCATCCCTTCCTCACTCTCCACCAAAAACTGTTTCATCCACTAAGGAGATAGCTTCTACAAGTGAGATTGTGAGCACGATTGCCACATCAATTGCTCAATCTTCATCAGCCTCCTCCCAACTCCAAGTATCTAAAACAGATGTGCCAAGCACTTCATCTACCGAGTTGACTGTTACTTCTTCAACTACTGAGCCAGCCTCCTCAACTCCATCATCATCAGTCAGAATAACAGTAAGCTCCACAATTTTTTCTTCATCAATTCCAGCGAGTTTTACAATTTTGTCAGCATTATTTGCATCTACTTCAAATCTAATTAGTTCAGATATTGCTATACCGAGTGTATCATCATTTTTGGGAAGTATTCCAATTTTTTATCTAGTAAATACTTCTATTGGCACTCAATCCTCAAGTCTTATCCTAGTTTTACTGCTAGTCCTTCCATCTCCACTATTTTGTCTATTCCTAAGGTCAAACCAGTCATCACAGAAGTCAAACAAAAGCATCCATTAAGACTTCTGATCACTGGAAAGGAAATTCCAAAAGATATTGACTTAGACATAGAGATAGTGATTCCAAAAATTGACTATGAAAATGCTACCATTGAAGAGATGAGGTTTGCTAGTCAACTAATAGAGATGAAAGCTACACAGAAGTAGTTAAGGTCTGAAAGGGATAAGGAATACAGAATAAGTGAGAACGCCAAAAATATAATTACAAATGCTATAGGTGTTGAAGTAGATTCTACTCAACACATTTTGATTCAGTTAGAAGAGGTTGTAAATAAATTCAATGAGGACACCTCTGGTCAAGAAAAATTGATTGAAAAGGCTGAAAGCAAATTTGATAATAAGGTGCTTGAGCACATTGCTTAGCACATTGCAATAAAACAAGTAGAATTGTCCACAATTTTGGTCAATCTTGAAAATTCCTTTAATAATGTAACTTCACTTTTTGCCAAACTTTGTGATGTTACCGAGTACACAAAGGAGATCAAAGAAAAACTAAATAAAATTGGTGAGGATATGAAGGTTAGTGCCCAAATGTTGAAACTTGACCCCAATTCAAGTTCATCCCATCATTTTAGAATCAGATTTTTGTCAGAAAAGTAGGCAGAATTGTTGAGAGAGGAAGCAAGGATTAGGTCTACCTTGATTGACATTCAGAATATGATCCTTCCTATCATGGGCACAATGCAGAAACACATTGTCTACTCAAAAACATTGATCCATGACAACAATTTTTTAGTTGTAGATCATGTGATTGAACTTTCAACTGAAGTTCAAATAGCACTCTCCACCTGCACAATTTTGCAAAAAAATTGGGATAAGACTTTGGCTCTTATTCTCAAGGTATACTCTAAGTTGATTTCTCATTTTGGTGTCTCTATGTAAATACATATTGTGTAATTTGGCATTATTGTCAAAAAGGGGGAGATATATGTAAATAAGGAAGCCATGTGTAAAGATAGAGATATTTGTAAATACTCTGTGCATATTGTATGGGGGAGATATATGTAAATCAGTACATCAAAGTTTGCACATAAGTTTTGGCTCATAAGTGTTTTTGTCACTAATGCCAAAGGGGGAGATTGTTGGAATTATGATATATTTGTCATTCGTGCAAACACTTATTCAATTATGAATGCTTATCTAGCTCATCACTTAGTCTATAGTGTATATCGAGCATTCAGTGGTTACCTTATAAGTTCAGCAGGTAAAAAGTTCTCACCGAGCATTCCAGAGGATACTGAGTGAATGAGAAGTTCAACAGTGTTTACCGAGTGAAAAAGGGAAACAAAGAACTCAATGTTTACTGAGTGAAAAAGGTAAACAAAGGACTCAGTGTTTATCGAGTGAAAAAGGTAAATGAAGGACTTAGTGTTCACCAAGCAAAGCAAGGTAAACGAATAAGTTAGTTTCTACCGAGTGACACTATATCTACTGAGTCACCAATGGTTACCGAGTTCCAAGCAATTTTGTGTGGCTAGTATGAACCGAGCCTCTACTTCTACCGAGTGCATGACGATGCCGAGTAATGTAGTGGATGCTGAGTATCAGAAGGTCACCAAGTCAGCTTGAGGAACCCGAGTTTTCTACTATCTAGCCGACTCTGTAATGTTTTGTTCACTTGTGTTTTGGCCGACCTTGCAATTGTAAATATTGGAATGGTATATATGTAATGTATGATATCATTTGCAGACAAGGAGCAATATATGGATAAATGTATCAAGAGAGACATGTAATGTTGTGCGAATCAGCAGAAGAGCAGAATATTCAGCAAGGTCTACAAGGAGCAAGATATGGATAAATGTATCAAGAGAGAGATGTAATGTTGTGCGAATCAGCAAAAGAGAAGAATATTCAGCAAGGTCTACAAGGAGCAGAAAAGATTCATCAGTCACAAGAGGTGATCTATAGGACCTAATCAGGAAATCAAGTTTGTAAGTAGATCCACTGTTTCATCCTAACAAGTGAATTAGTTTTGTAAATCCTTTAACAAGGTAGACTTAACAGTCTTTGTATAAATATCCTAACAGAGTGCATACTTCAGTGTATGTTTGTAAATCCTCTAACAAGGTGGACCTAGCAATCCTTTGTGATCCTAACAGGGCAGATCATCAGAAGTGATCAATGTAAGCCTTAACCAGCCAACTTCATACTGCAATAAAAAAGTTTTGTGGGCATCATCCCCACCCCTGTTTTACTTTCTATTTGGAAGGTTTCTGGGTCACCAAATCTCTGTGTACATGTGCAATGAATGATTAATCTTACATTTATGCAGTATATTAGATGAATGAATGATGAATGGTTAAAATGTTGAATTGCTTAAAAAGTTTTACAAGTTACTGATTCACCCCTCCCCTCTTAGTAACCTATCTTATCTTGAATATTTCCAACAATAGTTTAAAATGTTAATATTGTAATAAGAAAGTCCTCATCTATTACTTTATAACTATTTGTCACTATTTTATTTGTTTTATTAAGAAAAAAATTTCTCCTTTTAGATTCTCTTGGATTAATATGGAACCTTAACCATCAATATCTTAAATATCAATGGACACACTTGAAGTGTTAGAACTGGAAATTAATGAATTAACAAAGTCCACTTTCTTTCTTTTTTGTAGCCAAGAGTGACAACCATGACTAACTAAAATAATTGACTCAAGGTTATATTATTGCAATTATGAGTATGATTTGATCATTTACATCCAAATGATTCTAATATGGTGGGAACAATCAAAATATATACAGGTGGGAGCTCTTGAGAGTCAATAGTTGTCGCTTAGTTTACACTTCAAATTTTATTGAAAGATGTGCTAATTTTATAATTTTGTACATAACATATTTTAACATTCACTCAAAATCATGAAGTCAATCTATATTAAGATTTGACCTACTAATTAGAGTACATTGTAATCAAAGTGTCATTTTTAATAGATCATATTTGCAAGTGATAGTTAGATATCTCATATTCAAATTTAAGCTTATATTGTTCAAATTCCTAGGGGCACATTCAATAATAAAAAGTCCCAACTTTGTAAGGGCACATTTTCCTTCTCTTTTTCTTGGTTAAAGTTGAAGAAGGCATTAGTGCATAAGATCCATATGGATTACACATCCAATTAGAACTCTAAGCAAGATGTAAAAGGGTTCGAGCCAACTATCAATAAGGAAGTTGAAACTGAAGATTATCAATAATTTTTTCATCCCAAGCAACTAATCTTTGATGAGATTAAGATGTGATAAGTGCGATTGTAGACATTATATTACTAAGAAAAGGGAAAAAAATATTTGACCTTACTAGGGATAGTTTTTTATCTAGCTATTATATCCAACAACTACAAATCCAACTAAATAGCTTTAGCAAAATATTTATTACTAACTATTACATCTCCAACAAGTAATGTACAACTCATATTATCTTCAATAAGTAATGTACCACTCATTTTTTCTTGAACAAGTAATATTTCTATTTATTTTTCTTAATTGAACTCAAACAAGTCATTGAAGTTAGGAATGTGCAAAACAAACAAAAATGAGCAATGCAATTTTCTTGATTAAACTATGTCAAAAGATGTACTAGTATTTTGGACCACATTTTGTGATCCATCATCATGATAGAGTCAAGAGCTTGGATGTATTGTATTGCTCTAACTAATGGATTGAAAAATATAATATCATAAAATAAATATTGTTGAAGATGAAGAAAGGGGAGAAGACATGAATGGATTAAAAAATGAACAATACAACATTGCCTTGTTTGAATTATCTTCTCATTTCATAAAATGACCTCAAGCAGAGGCAATCTTCTCCACCTAATTTTTCTCCTTTTGATATTGTAGCTCGGTGGAATGTGGTTTCTCAAACCAACAATATGATGTTAGAATGAGTATTGATTGAAAAAATAACAACATAGTGATAGGATGATAGAAGATGATTGAAATGGAGACGAGACCTCAATTTGTAGGTTTTAAATGTGGAAACACAATGGTCAAGATTCAAAATCAAATGGATGACTAGAATTGAATGAGAGTGTGAGAATAGATTAGAGGCTTAGCAAGAAGTGGTTCTTAGAGGGTACGTATCTTTTTTTACATGTATGAGCATGCATGGACAAGTTCATGAAAGAGACATGTCTATTATATGTGTAAGAGATAGGTTGGCTTGTGAAAATGACATGTGTGAATGATAGGTTCATTATGATGTGATCTTTCTATTGGAAATATAAGAGGAGTAGCAATGAGATTACCTAATTTATAATGCAACTGAATTGCTGATTCCAGATCTCAATTCTGGCTTGAATACTTGATCCTTCCTGATTGAATGTATCTTTGCAGCTCCTCAAGGATATTTTTCTTATCCTTCTAATCCGCTTCCTCTAAGCATCTTCTATTATTCCATAATCTTGCACACTTTCAATCCTCAACTTGACCTTATATATATACCTTATACATTATCAAGTCAACTTGAATACAACTTAGAATAATTAATATTCATCTCCTCAGTCGGCTAGAACCAACAATCAAATTCATTATACTCAATATGCCAAAAAAAAAATCCTTTTTTAGTCAACCCTGCTCGCTAGACACTAACTCGGAACTGGTTTTCTTGTGTTAATTGAGTAAGCTCAGTTAACACTCAACCTCTGTGAACTTCTCTTCGATGCCCAAGTGAACTTGGTAGATACTATCTTCTAAACTTGGCAAACACTGGAATGCTCGGTAGACATAGGAAACTATCTTCATTACCCAAGTGAGCTCAACATACACTGACTGGTAAAGATATGACATTTTGTGTAACATCAAAGGCAATACACAATTAACCAATTGTTTTTAACACTTTGATTATCACACACATGTAAGAAATAAGGGTAAGGGAACTTCTCTAATGATGACACATTTAGATCTTGATCCATGTAGACAGATCTAAGGGATATGATTGAAAGAAAAAAGATTGGGTGAAATGTGGTATAATTAGCCTAAATCAAGTAATCAAATATGAATTAATTAATTAGTTTAGTTAGAAGGCATGTGGGAAAAGGTTAAAGGCATAATTAAATAAATGTTATTGTATTTAATTAAAGATTACGGATAAATTTGACAGTTAAATTAAATAAGTAATTAAAACAAATTGTACAGTAAGATAATGGATCCAATAGCTGCATTTTATATCTCCTAGTTCACATTAGGAAGAAGAGATAAACTAATAGACTCAGAAGGGTCCAAGCATTTAATGTTTGTCAAGGGTTCTTCAATAATATGGAGAAATGAGAAGAAACATTAATTAGAGGAAATGGTGGACTTTTTGTGCACATAGATTGATAACCAATAGACAACTAGACAACTTTGCACATAGATTATAAAAAAACAAATAGACAACTTTGTGCATACACCAAAAATAGTAGCTAGAAAATATCTCACTAAGATGTGGTTTTTGTTTGTTGTAATTCTAGAGGAAAGAGGTCATTTGTGGTGTCCTAATTTGAAGAAGAGGTCTCATGGGGCATTATATTATCTTATTCTTCTTGAACTCAATTGCAAACTGCTTGTTAAGTCTTCTACTTCTCAAATTTTGCAACAACTTAGTTTTTTAGAAACTAGACTCCATTCTAGGCACTTTAAAAAAAAAGAAATTTTGATTTTAGATTCTTGTAGTTTTATTGAACAAACCTTAGTTTGTAGTTTTATTGAAATGAGATCTAAGAGACCTTAGTTTGTAGTCTAATTGAACAAACCTTAATTTGTAGTTTTATTGAAATGAGATATAAGAGACATCAATTTGTAGATTAATTGAACAAACAAGAGGGAAAAATGATTCATCATGTAAAATAAGGTTAAAATGAGATAAGGGAGGAAGACCAATAGAGATTAAGTCCTACTTCGAGTTTTGCATAAGGAATAAAATAGAAATCATAGAATGTGTGTTAAATCCTACCCCAAATTCACCTGAGAGGAGAGAGAGAGAGAGAGAGAGAGAGAGAGAGAGAGAGAGAGAGAGAGAGAGAGAGAGAGAGAGAGAGAGAGAGAGAGGGAAGTTTGTACATAATTACAAGTGTATAATGCAAACTCACTAAAGAGGAGATAAATTAGGACGGTACACTCTCTTACCAAAATATTTAAATATTTTATTGAATACACCTCAAACCATCTACACATTCTTAACTAGGGGAGAGGACCCAATAATTGAGCACCCTAAATTTTTACTTCTTAAAATCCTACAAGGAAATTTCAAATCACTCTCTTTTCCTTTTATAGAAGATTACTTGGTAAGTCTCCTTAGATTATAACCAATGTTTCAATATCATGTCATCAAGTATAATACCACATCAAAATTTTCTTTTCCAAGGTGTCCAAAAAGGGTTGAGAAAAAGTGAACCGATATTCATTCACAAGTCATATACTATTTATTTGTTGAGATGATGTGGAATGACATGATTTATTTCTTTTTAGACCTAAGGAAAACATTTTATTCAATTATGAGTAGTGATCATCAACAATAATAACTTTAGGTTCAGAATTATTGGTATGATATTGTCAAAAAATATATTAGGCATTAGATCAACAAGTGATATCACAATTATTAGATTGTGCTCCACTACTCAATTTTCTTTCCCATATAGATTCCTACATGAAACATCAATGTTATAGACCCTTGAATAGACATAATGCCTCTAAGGTCTTTGGTAGATGGGCTTAGACTTTGGATAGATTTAAGATTAAAAGATACGTTCACGAGGTATATGCACCGAGTTGTGGTGCCAAAAAGGTGACAACCTTTTTTTTTCCCCATTTTTGAATAGCACGTATGCACTTTGAAAAAAGTAAATTTTTATAAATGGGTTGCGGGTTGTTTTATCTCTAATTTTAACTTTCTTCCAACAACAATGCGTATGTGAATTGACAAAACAAAGCTTTTCACCACTCGCCTTGCCGATATGCCTCCTTGTCAGCGAAATTTGAGATCACAAGCACACCCACGCCCACACCAAATGTGATCTAAATTTCATTTTACATTGTTTGATATGTTTTCATATTGTTTTGTAGGTTTTTTATATTGTTTTATAGGGTTTTTACAATTTTTATTTAGATTTGTTTATTTATTTAGATTTCAATTGATTTTTTATTAGGAAATGTCAATAATCAACTGGAAAATCCCTAAGAACCTCAAAACCCTCAAGAAAATCAAAACCAAAACCCTCCCCAAGAAGAACAACAAATTTTGCAACCTGAACCAATTGCAAGACCTCCACCTGGCACACAAGAAAATATAATAAATGAAATAGAGAGAGGCAAAATTAAATTAGAAGGACTCATTGGCTAGTTGAAAGAATCTGGACAAACCAATCCAATGAGAGCTCAATTGGCATCATCCTTCGAATCCATTAAGACCCAGATAGCCTCAGTTAGTGGTCAGTTAGATGTTTGGCGGGTTAAGAGGGATGAACAAAGAATATTTTATGCAAATAAATTGTCATATGAAGATGTTAAAAAATAAAATACCAAAAGGTAGAATATGTGTATTATTTAGAAAACCCGGTGAACAAAATACTATTAGAGAGGGTACTAAATGGTTCCCCATCCATTGGTGCATACACGATGCTATTAAAATAATTCTTGGGATAGATGGTGGATGGTTTTTGATGCCCCTCCTTGCAACAATCATGAGGTCCCTATGTATTTTTTGAAGAAATTGTATTGTGAGTTTGTCCTTGGGGAGATCCCTAATTATTTTGATATATTAGACTCCTAGGGTAGAGGTGGGGGGTCATCATTTGAGACATCGGGAGCATGTCATGACCCTAATGTAGTTAGGGCACCTATGGTCAAGCCACACCGCGAGCATGTCACTATTCAGGAACATGTAGAGGGCAGTGCTCTAGGGACCATTAAAGCTTTGATGCAGATCCTCATCCATTGCATGAGCCCATTAGTTGAGGGGGAGCCTTTTGCACATCGCGGTCACATGTGCACTTCATGCGGATCCTTATGCACATTTGGCACTCATGCTGGAGATGGCGCGGATGATGGGCTCGTCATTGATCAGTTCTTGAACGACACATTTGACATTGACACAAAGGTAAATTACAATTATAATTTACTAATTTGATCACATTTCATATGTATAGTGAATGATTAATTAATTAGCATCTATTGACATTGTTCAAAATTCAGGGTCAGAGTGTTGGCGGGCCTATCGGCGATCCTCCGACCCCATTTTTTGTCCTGTCCATGAGTCCAGAGGTATGTATCAATTAAATCATTTAAATTAATACATATATTTATTAAGTAATCATATTAAGGATTGAAGAAAAAAATTATGCATGTGCATCAATTCTCTATAGGACCATCAACATTTACTACGAACTCGGAGCATAGACATCATATGAGCTACGTACAGGTGCATTTGTTTCATGTTAATTTAATGCATTTGATTATATTTGTTTCATGTTTCATGTTACATGTAATGTGTATTGTATGACATCCATCTCATGATGTCGGACACTTCTCCTCATCTCATATAGTCCGTCGATCGTGGAGTGGCCGCAACTATGGCTAGCTCACATCCATTGACTGAGGTATGAAAGAATTTTCTTGGTTTTAGTTGTTTTTTATAATAGTTAGTATCAAAATTTCTAATGTTATTTATAAGTGATTATATTGATTGAATTGATGTAAGGTCTCGTTATGCCTAATCGTCCACGAGCCTTCGAGGTGGACTTACAAAGTGACTATTTGATGGCTGTAAGAAAATAATTAATTTTGTGTGTACATATATTTGATTTAAATGTATAATAAATATTGATTCATATCTACATTGTGTGTATCAGCTCGAGTTAGAGAAGAGCCTCAACAAGAGGACGAGCGAGCGTGTCAGGAGGACCCCATCATCTCCACCGTCTCCCTCCACACGATGACAGAAGACCTCAAGAGATTTGTTTCCTTCCCCTTGTGGGAAGGAAAATATATAGTTGATAGACATGTATATATAGGCATTAGTGGACATATTCGATACACATTTGATGTATATATGACATTTTATATTTGATGTATGACATTTATTTGATGTATGACATTATTCAACTTATGACATTATTGGTTATCATGATATATTATGTGTTTGTTAATGTACATGAAAGAATTGGTTATCATTTTATATTATATGTTTGTTCATGTATGAAATTAAATTAGATATGTTCATGTATGACATTAAATTAAATATGTGCATGTATGACATTAAATTAGATATGTTCATGTATGAGATTAAATTCAATACCTAATCTGTTAAAAAATTTGATAGAATATTGATTAACAATAAACTTTATCACTGTTTAAGCATAAGTTAATCATTTCCAATATGTCATCGTCATATGCTTTATGATCTCGTTCATGTTTAAAGTTTTCCTTCTCTGTCATGTGTTTATCAAGTTTAATTCAATACCTAATTAGTTTGAATTTTTGATACAATATTGATCAGCAATAAACTTTATTAGTCAAGATCCATCTCACAAAGTTTAAGAGGTGTTGCTTGATAGCTTGACTTGTTTCCAAGGTAGTCACAAAAGGATCAAATGCCCTGGAAAGAAATCCATTACTGTAATATACCTAACACTTTCCTTGACAAAAATAATATCTGCTACCATTTTATTCCAAATCGAAGCAATCAAATTCAAAATACATTGAGCATTAGATAAAACAACTAATAATATAATACAAGCCCCAATAAGCACAATAATAATGCAAGATCTATAATGGTATTACCTACAAATCAACATTGCACTAATCCTACCCTTTATAGTATTAACCGAATGCACAAAGTGATATTATAACTATGCTCCTACCCTTTATTTCACCCATATATTTTATGTCTTAAGTTTTCTGTGAGGATAAGTGGTATGGAAAATACCTTGGGAGGGATCACTAGATTGCAAGTGTTGTGTTATCTTGTGTTATCTAAGGTCAAATTCTTCAACTACACCAACTTTGTCTTCATACACACAATAATCAACCATGCAAGTGTCCTAGATTACTGTGTAGATTAGATTCATTTTAGTACAATTCAATGGTCATAAATGTTTCTTTCTATGTAAAAAATTTGTAAATTTAATTATTCAGGTTAATCTTAAATATTATCAAATTAATATATTGTATTACCAACATATAACAAATTATTGCACAAACATGCATTGAGTCAACTCTGAAATTGCTATGAGAGAAGAGTGTTAATCAACAATTTAAATATTTAAAAAAGTTAGAATTAGATTGTGTAAGATTTCCATTGCATGTCATAGAAAGGACTCAAGATGGGGGATGATGCAGAGTATGCACAAGTATGTAAGATTTCCATTGCATGTCAAAGAAAGGACTCAAGATGGGGGATGATGCAGAGTATGCACAAGGAAGGACCAAACAAATCAACCTACTACCCAAATTCTCCTAACTCTACAAGGACTAAACAAGGGTTATGACTCACTTCCAAATGAATACAGCATAGATAATACAACTTTCAACAGATTACAAAGTCCACTCACCCAAGGGAGACAAGAATCTAACTTCCCCTTATTGGATCAGCAATGACCTTCTTCCCACAAGGTAACAAAGTGGGTTTTGATGTTCCAAGACCTCCCAACACCAAAAGTGAGAAATCAACGGGTCTATTCATGGACCTCTTGGCAGTTGGTCACCTAAATGAGAACCTTGAGATTTATTAGGAACTCCATGAAAGAAATCAGTAGCTTGAGAAGCTCTCCATTTGTTAGTTGAATTAAAACCTTGGATTGTAGATGACTAGCCTTCATTGTAAAATGAGTGAGACTACCTCACCAAAGGTGGCAATGAACTTTTTGTTGTTCTATTAAGATCATTAATATATTTTGACAAAAAATTTGAGGGATCATGCCCAGCTTGAGTATCCTGGCTTCCCAAGTCTTGTAAATGCAAGAGCAATGATGAATAGACATTTCTAATTGGAACATATGTGGTTCTGGAATGAAGTGCATAATGATCCAATCTGAGGCTTCACTTCACATTGCTCAGTGGATAATTCTATAGCACTTGTTACTTCTCTATCTGAAATTTTTGTGTCTATGTACATGTGCACTAAAGAGCTTCTATCACTATTTGAGCTACTAACAAATGGTGAGTATTCATCATTATCACCTGACATAGGCTCACATGCATATGTTACTTCTTTCCTTTGTTGCTTTCCCCTTCTTAGCTCTTCCTCATTATCTATAACTTCTTTCATGGGTCCAAGAAGGTCTTCCCACTCTTTCCCATTAACTGTAGGTTTTGTCTCTTCATCTTGAGTAATTGACATGCCCTGGATGGCACCAAGATAACCATTTTCTTCTAAAATGTCCTTTTCTTTCAGATTAATCTCTCTATTAAGTAGGTTTTCTATATCTTCCTCTGTGTATTTAATAGATGTAGTAGCAATTCCATGCTCATTAAGAATATTCCTTGCACCATGGATTAATATATCATGCAATTCCTTAATAGTTCCATTCTTATCAGAATTCATAACCAAATTCTCCATGGCCAATTTTCTTCTTGATCGCTGCAATATTTTTTCCTCAACTAAACATTTTGTAATCAATTGATATACAATCACAGTTTTCTCTTGACCAATCCTATGGGTTCGTGATTGAGCCTTTAGATCCATAAAAGGGTTGAAATCTTGATTTGATAGAAGAATAGTATTAACAAGAAGTCATTCACTAACATTTGCATCTTTATAACAACTAAATTTGGATGAACGATAAGCATTAGTTCTCGAAAATAATTAAATAGTATAGTATACCATATATGATAACTAAGTTAGCACTCAGCCACATCATATAATAAGTTCAAATTAGATAACCATTAAACACTTCGTAAAGTACTGCCTACATATCATTATAGCCATGTCAACTGAGTTCAAATTAATATTTAAAATCTAGGAACACATCAAGAAAGACATACGAAAGGTGAGAGAGATTTGGCACATTTACCTAGCCAAATTGATTTAGCCAAGTTTACCTAGCCACCCAAAGCTAACAAAGAAGACAATTCAATCCCATGATGAAAGGTGAGAGAGATTTGGGAGTTGCCAACTTTTTATTGGCCAACAATGCAAGTTTCAGCATCACCCGAGATGGCGCCGTAAAATGAAAATGGAGTGTGATCTCCAAAAAGTTAGAGAGGTTATTGTAGGTCTCTACAACACCATCCTATAGGAATTGGAATCATATCCATACCTCACACGAGCTTTGAGATATACCCTATCAAAAATCGCAGCCCTATGTCATTTAGTGACCTTTAGGGACGTTCCGATTTGGCATGCTCGAGAAATTTTGAGCGCTAAAGGGGATAGGATGGGTCTGGGGATAGGGTTTACCAGGCCACCTAGAGCTAACAGAGTAGACAGTTCGATCCCACGACGAAAGGTGAGAGAGATTTGGCAGTTGGCAACTTTGTACTGGCCAACACTACAAGTTTCAACATTACCTGAGATGGCATCGTAAAATAAAAATGGAGTGTGATCTCCAAAAGGTGATAGATGTTATTGTAGGTCTCCACAACCCCGTCTTGTAGGAACTAGAATCACATCCATACCTTGCACGTGCTTTGAGATATGCCCCATCAAAGATCGCAGCCCTATGGCATTTAATGACCCTTAGGGACATTTTGGTTTGGCATACACAAGAACATTCAAGTGTTGAAGGGGATAGGACAAGGTTGGGGATAGGGTTTACTTGGTCACTCAGAGCTAACAGAGTAAACAGTTTGATCCCACGATGAAAGGTGAGAGAGATTTGGCAATTGGAAACTTTGTACTAGCCAATACTACAAGTTTCAACATCACTCGAGATGGCATCGTAAAATGAAAATAGGGTGTGATCTCCAAAAAGTGAGAGAGGTTATTGTAGGTCTCTATAACACCATCCTATAGGAACTAGAATCGCATCCATACCTCACACGAGCTCTGAGATATGCCCCGTCAAAGATCGCAGCCCTATGGCATTTAGTGACCCTTAGGGATGTTCTGGTTTGGCGTGCCCGAGAATGTTCAAGTGCTAAAAAAGATAGGACAAGGTTGGTGATAGGGTTTACTCGGCCACCTGGAGCTAACAGAGAAAACAGTTCTATCCCATGATGAAAGTTGAGAGAGATTTAGCAGTTGATGACTTTGTACTGGCCAACACTGCAAGTTTCAGTATCACCTAAGATGGCATCATAAAATGAAAATAGAGTGTGATATCCAAAAAGTGAGAGAGGTTATTGTAGGTCTCCGCAACACCATCTTGTAGGAACTAGAATCACATCTATACCTCGCACGAGCTCCGAGATATGCCTCATCAAAGATTGTAGCCCTATGACATTTAGTGACCCTTAGGGACATTTTGGTTCGGCCAGCCTGAGAATGTTCGAGCACTAAATGGGATGGGATGAGGTTGGGGGTAGGGTTTACCTGGCCACCCAGAGCTAACGGTGAAAATAGTTTGATCCCACGACAAAAGGTGAGAGAGATTTGGCAGTTGGCAACTTTGTACTAGCCAACACTACAAGTTTCAGCATCACCCGAGATGGCATCGTAAAATGAAAACAGAGTGTGATATCCAAAAAGTGAGAGAGGTTATTTTAGGTCTCCACAACACCATCTTGTAGGAACTAGAACCACATCTATACCTCGCACGAGCTCCGAGATATGCCCCGTCAAAGATTGCAGCCCTATGACATTTAGTGACCTTTAGGGACATCTTGGTTTGGCCAGCCCGAGAATGTTCGAGCACTAAATGGGATGGGATGAGGTTGGGGGTAGGGTTTACCTAGCCACCTAGAGCTAACGGTGAAAATAGTTCGATCCCATGACGAAAGGTGAGACAGATTTGGCAGTTGGCAACTTTGTACTAGCCAACACTGCAAGTTTCAGCATCGCTTGAGATTGCATCGTAAAATGAAAACGGAGTGTGATATCCAAAAAGAAAGAGAGGTTATTGTAGGTCTCTCCAACACCATCCTATAGGAACTAGAATCGCATCCATACCTCTCCAAGATATGCCCCATTAAAGATCGCAGCCCTATGGCATTTAGTGACCCTTAGCAACATTCTGGTTTGGTGTGCCCGAGAACATTCAAGCACTGGAGGGGATAGGACGAGGTTGGGGATAGGGTTTATCTAGCCACTCAGAGCTAACAGAGCAGAAAATTCGATCCCATGACCCTTTTTTCACTAAGTTGCAAATTTGAACAACTTTTACAACTTTCAACAATGCAACTTTGCACAAAAAGTGCAATTTTTACATTTTTCACTTGATTCCAATTCTATGACTTAGAAAAGGTTTGGCACCAATAAAATAACTTATTTCCAAATGCTCATCCCTTCATGAATTCCCAAACTCCTGCAAAGTTGTCAGCATTTTTGTAATTTTGCTTTGACAACTTTTGCAATTTTTTGCAATTTTTGACATCTTAATTTCTAAATACCTAAAACTTAACCTAATGACCCTAAGGAAATTTATAACCTTCTAAGAAATATAAAATTCTTTTTTGCCTTGAAAAATCACCTATATTGCTCATTTTTATGCCTAAAAAGTGGCCCATAGGCATATTTGACACAAAACTCC
Source organism: Cupressus sempervirens (assembly GCA_028749045.1). Classification (NCBI taxonomy): domain Eukaryota; kingdom Viridiplantae; phylum Streptophyta; class Pinopsida; order Cupressales; family Cupressaceae; genus Cupressus; species Cupressus sempervirens. The sequence continues at coordinate 555,066,853 of CM053786.1, read as the reverse complement.
ACAAATACAAATAATGACTAGGGGTGACTTTCAAGCATGCAAAGTGTCTAATTAGGTCCAAAATAACATGAATCCAACATTAGATTCAAACTATGCAACTTTCATTAGCTAGTTGCTTTACAAACTCAAGACTAGGCTTGTAGCCTTGAACATGGAAAATCACAAACATCTCCTCACAACCCAAAGAAAAGAATCATTTATTTGGATACCCTTTTGGGTTTTATACAACATACTATAGCCTTGGGATCTTAAGAGAAGTATGCAGCAATTGAGTTTTTTAAGGCTCACTTAGGAATGTAGGCAATTAGACATCCATTAACAAAGGAAGTATCCTACCCCTTGAGCAAAAATTCAAACTATAAATTGGAACATGAGGGGGATCATGTAAGATGATCACATAATAATTTTCAAGCCTCGAAACCTTCTCTGTAGCGAGTTATGGAAGATGTTGCTATGAATTTCTAGCATGCACATGGATCTTGCATGCCTAGGGCATGGAGTTTTTCTCTGTAGCCTCATTCTTTTGATCTAAAACTAAAAGGAACATAAAACACATTGTCCTAACTTGGATTCCACCAAGGGATGTTAATTTCCCACAGTGGAATCTCAAGATATGAGGGAAAATAGATGAAACCCTAGGTAATGGCACAAAATGGGGACAATGGTTAGTAAAATGGGAATATCTTGAGTTGTAGAGTGAATTAGAACCTCATTCCAAGTGCAACAAAAAGAATATTCACAAAGCTATCCAACCATACTTATATGTGATCAACTTGACCAATGAGCAGCAAACATTGAATAAAACTTAGAATTTCTACCTTTTTCTCTGTTGTTTCAATTTTGTATAGCCTGTATGGATTGGTAGTAGTGAAATTTTTGTATGGTTGGATAGAGGATTGAGTTAGCATTCCATTGCATCTAGTTTGAAGTTTTTACCTTATCTACAACAAAAGTTACATCAATTTTTGTAGAGGTTGGTCAGATTTACCCTAAATCTGAGGGTTTCTTCAAGATGACCTCTTAACTTGCGATTCCACCATGGGATTTCAATACCACTTTGGGGAATGAAAGTTAGGAAAGGGTACTTCAAGATGGAATAGATTTAGAACTGTAGGTGTAGGTTACCTATTTTTACTAGCAAGCCCTAAATTGAACATTGCATTATGTCTAGTTTAGATTTGAAGAAGAAAGTAGGTTCAAGCTTTCAAACTAATTGATTTGACCCAGGTGAAGGGTGTAGGATGCTTAATTGGATGCGAAGAAGAGTTCCAAGGTGTGGAGTCAGGTCTATGAACCCATTTACTCATACTTCCTTTGTAACCCAGCCTAATCTGGCCAATTAGGTCTGTGACTCGAAGTGGGTGTTAGTTGGTGTTGGAACAGAGTTGGAGTTTGATCTTTTGGAATCTCTAAGAAGTGGTTAAAGGGTGTCTAAAGAGGTGAAAAGATAATGTGGCCCTTTGCTAAGTGTCTAGTTGTATGAATTAATGTTGATCCATTAACATTATCATTGTATCACAGTGTAGAAGTTGGGTGTCATTGTCATTGTATAACATATGAAATGAATTAGAGAGTACTTATCCATTAATAAAGAGGAGGAAACATGTAACCATATTTTTATGGGAACTTGTCCAAACTCAAACCAATTATGAAATAGATTGTTTAGTTTTAGAGGGAGAATGGAAAGATAATTTACTTCATGGTGTGTTTTATGTTACAAGTTTAGGTAGGAATCTGATTTCTATATCTACCTTTTTATGATAAAGGGTATAATGTACTCTTTAGAGGGGCACATGTTCTAATAAAGTATAAGGATTGAATATTGCCCATAAATATTGGAGCTAGGAGTGATTTCCTTTATAGGTTTCAATTGTATACTCCTAAGGCACTCATGAGTAAAAATAATCCTAGAGATCTTAGAGAGATATGGAATAGGAGGATGGGCCTTATTCATCATGGATAACTTAAATTTCTTCAAGAGATAGTGACATGTATTCTAGAGATAAGCACAAATCATTATGATGCATGTAAAGGATATTTTGTGGGGAAGTTTACAAAAGCATCTTTTCTAATGAGTGACACTAGATTTGAGGATGTTCTTGATCTAGTACAAAGAGAATACCAGGGAAGGAATCAAAAGAGATTGAAATATTCCTTATAATATATAGTAGAATGGAGTTGTTGAGAGAAAGAATCATTCTATATATAAGGTAGAAAGTGTTATATGCTACATGACCAGGACATGCCTTGTTACCTATGGGAAGAGACATGTAGTACAATAGTATACACATACAACAAATCTCCACACAAGATGCTAGGGAAGATGACACCAGAGGAAGCTTTCATAAGGAAGAAGCTAGATGTTAGTCACTTCAATAAATTTGGAAGTTTGATATATTTTCATATTCCAAGTGATACACATGTACTAAGTAAGATCTGACTATAGATATGGGGTACTTTTTTTGGTATTTAATAAAACCTCAAAGGAATATAGGAATTTTCTTCCAAACACTAGAAGAGTTATACTCAGATGTGATGTTAAGCTCATGGAGGAAAAGGCATTTAGAAGATATAAATATTTTCTACTAGATGACCAAAGTGAGTAGCTGATAAAAGCTACAAGGATAAATTGACCAAGTCAAAGGAATCAAATCTTAAGTATAGTTACTAGTACAAAGTAGGATCATGCGGTGAGGATTCACAAAATATGGAAAAGTCGGTGCAACATGAAATGCATCAAGAAGATATAGAGGTTGATGTTCCATCCTCTGTAGTTGGAAATAGGAACCATGAGGCTTAAAAAAGGCATAGGGATACTCAAGAAATTATGGGAGATCCTAGGAAGAGTATGAGATAGTAGAGACAACTAGCCAATTTTATATGCATCATTTTTATCACAACTAGCCAATTTTGTATAGCCAATTATGAGATAGTGGAACATGATTAGGAAGTGAACTTTTTTGTCAGAGGATAATCATTCAAAAGGCTTAACCCACTGAACTCCACACCTTTGGATCCACAAGACTAACTAATGCAGAGCCAAGGAGGTAACAACAAAACTTCAATAATAAATTCACAAAGTTGAATGGTGCACAAGGTTCACTAAGCTTCTTAAAGGCACTCAAATGCACAAATTTGGAATATACCTTCAACTATCTATTTCAACCTCACAAAATGTTTTAACAGACTTAAATGGACATGTTTCAATAGGTTTTATAACCCCAAAACTCGAGTTCATGCACAAACCAAGTTACCCCCCTTGACTAGGCTGCTCTCTCTATTAGGTCAACTAAAATTGTTTTTTGGACTTATCTCACAAAATTTCCAAAACACCAAGCAAATAAACACTTGTTTCAGATACCCTTTTCAAATTTTTATAACATATCTAAAAAAAAGATACACTCCTTTGTAAAGATTGTACAGAACATGGCAGTTTGTCTCAGAATTAGGCCTAATTAGGTCACTTTTACAAAGCAAGTGTGCTTTAAACTTACCTCCAGGCTTCCAAACTTTCCACAGTATGGTATTTTGTTTCCAAACTAAGGATTCCATGGTCCTTTTTCCAAATTGACTGTTCTAGGCACACTTTCCAACAAACCATCTCATTAAATGGTGCAAAACAAGGGTTTTATGGTTCTCCCACTTCCAATCACTTCTAAGACTCGTTCAAAGACTAAAAACCATATTTAGGACATGAACTAACTCATCCAAACATAAAATCATACCTTTATTAAGGTAAATGTTCTATTGGTGTACTTGTAGCAACATTTTCCTCTCTTTTTCCCACTATTAGTCATGGTGATCACCCCTTAAATATTTCTTCCTACACTAAAATTAGTTAGTAGCATTTGAAACATGTTATAATAGATCCATTCCCTAGGAAACAATAAGAAAATACCCAAAGAATGGATCAAATAATCATAAAACCCCTCAAAGTAGTTAATTTCTTGGGACTGTTACAACACTGTTAGTGTAAATAACAAGACAATGAGACTTTTAATGCTTCAAGATCACTTTAAACAACCATGAAATGACTATATGAAAGTCTTAATTCATCCCTACAAGAGTTGAATGTTGTATTCAATGAAGATATAATGAAATCATTCAAAGAAATAGTGCAAATGATAGGAAAAACTGAACTTTATTCACTCAAATCTGGAATTTCCTTATAGTACCCTCTTATTCTTCTTCTTGTTTAGATCCTAGGCCTCTCTAGGCTTTATAAATTCCTATTCTAACCTCCTCTATTTGGTTGTGAGCCTTTACAACTTATAAAACATTAAAACAATCCTAAAAAGCCCATAATCCTAACTAGTTGTTAGGCTTATTTCAAATTTGAAACTTTTTAACAAAAAGACTCTAACTAACTCCTAATGAATACTAATACCTTTCAACTAATTCTATGACTTGATTAAACTTATTGATAAGTCTTTCTAGACTCCTAAGGCATTATTAGCCCATTTACATTGCATTTTAAATTGGAATGCAATGACTGCAAGTATTCTTGGGTATCTATTACAAGAAACCATGGTTTGGAAGAAAATTAAGAGTATTAGTCTTGTAGGTAGGAAAATGAGGTCAATAAACACTTTTGAGATGGTCATCTCATAATGATCATGGATAAATCATTTCTAGGTTTTCTTACTTGTTTTAAAATATAGGGTGATTCTAGAACTTGTTCTTTACTATTCAAAGCATACGCTGAGCCTACCTAATATATACCCGCATCACTTAAATTACATTAAATGCTACAAAAAAAACAATAAATACAGTAAAAGTTGTTAATATAAGAGTCATTTTATGGAAGACTAAATTGATTCTTTGTATACTTTTAATTCTTGTCAAATCCATCAATATACATTTAATATCCTAAAATATCAAAAGTTTGATTTCTTTTTAGTAGACCTAAATAGTCTTTTGGTTCTCTCAACCTATACATCAGCTAATCAACATTATCCTTAGAGAGAACTATATCTGTGAGTGCCCCATTATCGTTAGATCGAGACCTATTTTCCTTCTTACTTTTTGATGATTGTGATCCTCTGCAATTCCAGGCATAAGATGATTAACACACAATGGTACTTGAACAAAAAGAACTAATAAATATTGAGGATGTGAATTGATAATACCATTTCGCAGATGATTTTGGCGTCTCACCCTTTATCACTAGTGCTTCAACTTTATTAGCCCTCTTCTTCAGTGACCTGCAAATGAAGAATTAGCACAGTAAAAAAATCTAAGATAAGATTAATCCACTAAAATTAGAGAATGACAAAAATTGAATTTGGCTTGTCATTAAGAATTATCCATTTGTACAAATCCTTGCTTTCTGAGTTGTATGATAAACCTTGCTTGATGAGTATTGAAAACTTCTACCATTGTATCCTTGCTTTTGCAAGTTTGAAGTTTCTGGTTACATGCACACAATCATGACTTTACATCACAAAGCATTCACATTCTAACAATTTTCATGTTCTTTCATTACATTTTGATCTAAACAAAAAATTCTAAACTTTCACTTATTCAAATGACTAATCTAAAAATGGGTGTTATTAAAGAATTTTCATGTTCTCTATCTCCCTCTCTCCCTATTCAATCTAATGAGACAATTGGATCTTCTTGACATTTTAATGTCTCAAGTATTGCCTCATGGTCTGACTCGCGAACTTTTCAAAGAATCTTCTTATGTAGTTTTCCACCATATTTTATCAAGTGGATATTTGATGTGACAACAAGGTTTGAATAATGAAGAATATTCCTCTCTATTTTCCAATCCTCGAATAACCACAAGTTAGGGTTCTTCATAGAATATCGTCTAAGCCATGTGTCGATTACAACCACTGCACCAACCTAGTACTCTAAACCTTCACCATCTATAACCGAGTGATCCAATTTTTGTTTGGTTTGGACACAACGACACAAATAATAATATGTCCCTTCTTCATTGTCTTCAGGTGCAATAATATCAAAAACATGGCCTGCAGTGACAAATCTACAAAATGTGGTCTTTAATTTAGAAAATACTTAGGTAAAAGTTATAAAGTTACATATTGAAATTACAAAGATGTATAAATATATATATTACCAGGTTGCACTAGATCAAACAAGTGGTCAAAGTCAATAGACGAATCCATTTGTACCATTTCTAATGCGTGTGGGGGACGATAGGTGTCAGTTGGGTCCAAAACCCTTATATCCCATTTGTCCACCCATTCAGTCGACTCATAGTCATCCCAATTTCCCTCTGCACATGATGGACAATAGCATGCCATTTTTCATGTGTGGATACTCCATGAACCTACATTAGAGCTTCTAAAAGAGTGTAACTCACTAGATCCTATTAGTATGCAATAATTTTGATATGGTGCAATCTTAGTATTATCTATCAACCAAAAAAATCTACGAACCGTAGACTCACCTTCCTTACCTAGACCCATTGTAGCGTTACACCATTGGATGATGGATTTTGCACCTATCAATATTGCCGCATCTTTGTACTTTAGTTCTTCATGAGCCAGGGCTCTTTTAATGCATGCGCCTGCACCACCGTGCTCTCCCTTTCCATGACCAGTCTCTGTGAAATTCCACATATATTCAATTCTACACAACCTGTGCATCCTGCTCAACCAATAGAACATCCGTGCATTCTCAAATTGAGATGAGCAATTGTCTAACCAAATAATGTGCTGATGATATGTTATGCCCCTATTAGCCAAATCTCCATAAACTAGTTGAAAAAAACCATGTATGAACTCCATAGAATGTGATTGATCATTGCTGATGTAAAAATGTTACTCCCTCAAAATCTTCCTATCATCCTTTGTACTTGTAGGTGAATGCATGAATGTTATGTGAACAAATATGGAAACCTATTGAGAAGTAGAATGATTTGCTTGCACCTCATTGTGTGGTTGTAGTATGTAGTTCTTTGTGAAATCTACAACCGAAACAATGGTATCTAGTGGAAATGTATCCTTACACAAATTGAATTGCAAATCCAGCCATCGAGCTCTAAAGGTATGCCTTGCATACTCGTAAATAATCTTTTCATGAAAAATCTTCATGAACTCATACACTGGAATCTTTTCATTGACTAAATCACATATTTTGCCATGTTTCCCATCTTTTAGAGCATATGTCACTATCTTAAATTTTTTGTAATTTACTATTTCATTTCCAATTGCATGTGTACTATCCATATGTTGACAAGTTGATAAAAGTTGCAAAAAACCACAAAATAAGCACGTACCATCCAAGCATGATGTCTTGTAAAATTGTTGGTCGTCCCCTATTTCACATAAAATGTTGGATATGAATTTCCTTGAAGATCTTGGTGGCTCATTCATGTCATAATCTTACAAAACAAACTAAGAATGCAAAAACACGCATATATGCCTAAAAACATCAAAATGGTTAGAAAATTCAATATGTATCCTACAACAATATTAAGTTGTGCGTGTGTGATTTATCTTGACATAAAAAAGTTTACCCATCTCAAAAAATCTTTGACTGATTTGAATTTGAGGATACATACCAATAAATTTTGCAAAAAATTGTGTCTTAGTTGAGTCCAAAATACGTTTCGCATGTGGGTCATGATTTTGGCTACCAATCCTCCTTCTTACAACATGTCTTTGATTAGGAGAAACACATGTGGTATTTTTTCAAAAATCTTTAATCAATAATTTTAAAGCTTCACTAATTTCTTTATCCTTTCACAATAGTCTACCGCTAAATGTCCATAACTCATTTTTTGTTGGATCTTCCAATCTTGCACGCCTTAACATGGCTCTCCTTAGAGTACCTCAACCAATTTTTAATGTTTTTCTTGTCTTTCTCATGAGTCAAGCTTTCTTCATTTGGCTACTTACTATTGTCGATGTAAGTACTCATCTTGTGATATTACTATCTTTGGTGCATGATTTAGAACCCACTTTGTCATAAGCAGTCATTAAATTCTTTACAATATTTTTTTCATTTGAATCATCCAAAGTTCTTAGCCCAAGAATCTTCATGATAGGCCTAAATTTCAAATTTCTCATCATTTCAACAAATAATTGGCATTGACCTATAATATTTAATTTTTCAAAAAATAATCTCCACATAAATTAACTTTTCTTTGACAAGTACGCTTGCTAATCTTGTCAGGCATTGATTTCAAAATGTTAGTATCAATATCAATCAAATATTTTGGTCTTCTAAAATGAATTCTAGAAGGTGTTATAATATCTTCAATTCTCTCAAAATTTTGAACATCAACATAAGGTTGAGTGTATTGCGTACCTTTAACCAAAGATGATGTGCCTTGGCAATAAAATGCAAAAGATGGAATATCACCTACTTGATGTGTTGATGTTGTGCCTTCAACATGACATGATTGAGTGTGTATATCGTTGGATCTACAAATTAGTGTCTCTTCAACATGAGAGGATGATATGACTTCAACATTGGAAGATGGTGTAGCGGACGATATGACTCCAACATTGGAAGATGGTGTAGCTTCACAATTTAAATATCTTCTTGAGCGTAGCAGTCTCATTCGTTCTCTTTGTCTTTCCATTTCTTCCTCTTTGTTTCTTTGTATTGGTGTTTCTTGATCCTCTTTGAAAGTCAATTCTTCATTATTGCTTTGCAATTTTCTTTGTTCACGTAGTAATTTCATTTTATCTCTTTTAATTGCCAAATCTCTCTCCCTATCTTCATTTGTTTGAGTTTTTGGTTTCTTCCTTGGCATGATGATGATTTCTACATGTCAAATTATTCAAACATTTGAATTACTTACAATGTGTAAATTACAAATTATTCAAATACATATAAAAATTATAATTATTTGAATGAATACACAATATATATCAAACAACTTGTCAAATTTCTAACCATTTTGAAATAACATTTTATTCAAACATACAATTTTCAATGAATTCACTATATACTAAACAACATGTCAAATTATAATCAAATTTGTATCTATTTATCAACAAACAATATTTAAAATGGATTGCACTAACCTTTTCTATACAAGGAATATTCAAAATGTCTTCAAATTGCATATCCAATGATTGAATTTGGTATTTGCTAGCTTTAAAAAGTGTTGAAATAGTGTTTGCTATGTTGAAACTTGTGATTTATGTCAGAATAACGGAGTGCACAATAGACCAAAATTAGAGAATGGATGAAATGGTCCCCAAAGTTTCTTTTGGACCATTTTTAGGTGATTTCACATAGTGCATATGCACTATGTCAAAACACATCACTCTCCATCCTCCCTACTCTCTATCCTCCCTACTCTCTCTCCCCTCTCCCATCCCCTACACTCTCTCTCCCCTCTCCCATTCCCTACTCTCTCTCTCTCTCTCTCTCTCTCTCTCTCTCTCCCACCAGCTACTCTCTCTCCCTCTCTCACCCTCTCTCCTCTCCCATCCCCTACTCTTTAGATCTCTCACACACATCCCATCCTCCCTCTCCCACTGCCTACTCTCTCTCTCTCTCTCTCTCTCTCCCCCCCCCATCCCCCTACTCTCTCCCATCCCCTACTCTCTCTCACACTCTCTCCCATCCCCTACTCTCACTCTCACTCTCTCTCTCTCTCCCATCTCATTCTCTCTCTCTCTGCCACCTTCTACTCTCTCTCACACTCTCTCCCATCCCCTACTATCTCTTACACACACTCCCATCCCCCCCTCTCTCTCTCCTTCTCTCGCCACCTGGTCTCTCTCTCCCATCTACTACTCTCTCTCTCTCTCTCTCTCTCTCTCTCTCTCTCTCTCTCTCTCTCTCTCCCATCCCCTAAACTCTCTCTTTTACAAATACACACTCCCATCCCCCTCTCTCTCTCTCCTCTGCCATCCCCTACTCTCTAGATCTCTCACATACACACTCCCATCCCCCCTCTTTCTCCCCTCCCACTCCCTCTCCCACCGCCTACTATCTCTCTCAAGTTATCTCTCCCTCTCTACTCTCTCTCTCTCTCTCTTATCCCCTACTCTTACTCTATCTCTCCCATCCCCAAATCTCTCTCACACTCTCTCCCATCCTTTTACTCTGTCTCTCTCATCCTGTAGTCTCTCTCTACCACCCCCCACTCTCTCTCACACACTCTTTCCCATCCTTTCACTCTATCTCTCCCATCCCATACTCTCTCTCTTCCACCCCATACTCTCTCTCACACTCTCACACTCTCTCCCATCCCATAATTTCTCTCTTTCACGAACACACACACACTCCCATCCCCCCTCTCTCTTCTCTCCCATCCCCTACTCTCTAGATTTGTCACACACACTTTCATCCCCCTCTCTCTATATCCCTCTCCCTACTGTCTCTCACACTCTCTCACATCCCCTACTCTCTCACACACTCTCTCCCATCCCCTACTCTCACACTCTCTCTCTCTCATCCCATTCTCTCTCTCTGCCACCCCCTACTCTCTCTCAAACTCTCTCCCATCCCCTACTCTCTCTTACACACACTCCCATCCCCCCTCTCTCCCTCTCCCACTCCCTCTCCCACCACCTAATCCCTCTCTCTCGTCTACTACTCTCTCTCTCTCTCTCTCTCTCTCTCTCTCTCTCTCTCTCTCTCTCTCTCTCTCTCGCTCGCTACTCTCTCTCCCCTCTCCCATCCCGTAAACTCTCTCTTTTATAGATACACACTCCCATACCCCCCTCTCTCTCCCCTCTCCCATCCCTTACTCTCTAGATCTCTCACACACACTCCCATCCCTCTCTCTCCTCCTCTCCCACTCCCTCTCCCACTGCCTACTATCTCTCTCTCTCTTTCTCAAGTTCTCTCTCTCCCTCTCTACTCTCTCTCTCTCCCATCCCCTACTCTCTCTCACACTCTCTCCCATCCTTTCACTTTGTCTCTCCCATCCCATACTCTCTCTTTGCCACCCCCTACTCTCTATCTCACTCTCTCCCATCCTTTCACTCTATCTCCCCCATCCTATACTCTCTTTCTTTGCCACCCCTTACTCTCTCTCACTCTCTCCCATCCTTTCACTCCGTCTCTTCCATTCTGTACTCTCTCTCTCTCTGCCACCTCGTACTCTCTCTCACACTCTCACACTCTCTCCCATCCCCTACTCTATATCTTTCACACACACACACACACACACATACTTCCATCCCCCTCTCCCACTCTTCTCTTCCATCCCCCCCTCTCTATCCTCTCTCCCTACTCTCTCTCACACTCTCTCTGCCATACCCTACTCTCTCACACACTCTCTCCCATCCTGTAATCTTACTCTCTCCCTCTCCCACCGACTACTCTCTATCCTTCATCCCCTACTCTCTCTCTCCCCTCTCCCATCCCCTACTCTCTCTCTTTCACAAACACACACACACAGTTATCCCCCCACTCTCTTCTCTCCCATCCCCTACTCTCTAGATCTGTCCCACACACTCCTATCCCCCCTATCTCTCTCCCTCTCCCTCTCCTACTCCCTCTCCTACCACCTACTATCTCTCTCTCTCTTAAGTTCTCTCTCTCCCTCTCTACTCTCTCTCTCCCATCCCTTACTCTCACTCTCTCTCTCTCCCATCCCCTACTCTCTCTCACACTCTCCCATCCCTTAATCTCACTCTCTATCCCATCCCATACGAGCTCTCTCTGCCACCACTTACTCTCTGTCACACTCTCATACTCTCTCCCATCCCCTACTTTGTCTCTCTTACACACATTCCCATTCCCTCTCTCTCTCTCTCCCTCTCCCACTCCCTCTCCCACCACCTACTCTCTCTCCCTCATCCCCTACTCTCTCTCTCCCCTCTCCCATACCTACTCTCTCTCTTTCACAGACACACACACACTCCCATCCTCCCTCTTTCTCTCCTCTCCCATCCCCTACTCTCTAGATTTGTCACACACACTCCCATCCCCACCCTCTCTCCCTCTTGCATTGCCTACTATCTCTCTCTCTCTCAAGTACTCTCTCTCCCTCTCTACTTTCTCTCTCCCATCCCCTACTCTCTCTCTCTCTCTCTCTCTCTCTCTCTCTCTCTCTCTCTCTCTCACTCTCACTCCCATCCTGTATGAGCTCTCTCTGCCATCCCTACTCTCTCTCAAACTCTCACACTCTCTCTCATCCCCTACTTTATCTCTTTTATACACATTCCCATTCCCCCCCTCTCTCTCTCTCGCACTCCCTCTCCCACTGCCTACTCTCTCCCATCCCCTACTCTATCTCTCTTACACACTTCCATTCCCCCTCTCTCTTCCTCCCTCTCCCTCTCCCACCACCTACTATCTCTCTCTCTCCCTCTCTCTCCCATCCCCTACTCTCACTCTCTCTCTTCCACCCCTACTCTCTCTCACACTCTCACACTCTCTCTCCCATCCCCTACTTTCTCTCTTACACACACTCCCGTCCCAACTCTCTCTCCCTCTCCCACTCCCTCTGCCATCGCCTACTCTCTTTCTTTCCCATCCCTTACTCTCTCTCTATCTCTCTCTCCACTCTCTCATTCCTTACTCTTTCTCTTTCACATACACACCCATCCCCCCTCTCTCCTCTCCCATCCCCTACTTTCTCTCACTCGCTCTCCCTCTCCCACTCCCTCTCCCACCGCTTACTCTCTCTCTCTCTCTCTCTCTCTCTCTCTCTCTCGCTCTCTCTCACTCTAACTCTCACTCTTTCTCACTCTCACTCTCTCTCTCAATCTCACTCTCTCCCTCTCTACTCTCTCTCTACTACCCCCTACTCTCCCTCACATTTTCACACTCTCTCCTATCCCCTACTCTCTCTCTCTTTCTCTCTTACACACATTTCCATCCCCCCTCTCTCTCCCTCCCCCACTCCCTTTCCCATTGCCTACTCTGTCCCCCATCCCATACTCTCTCTCTCTCTCTCTCTCTCGCTACTCTGGCTCCCCCCTCTCTCATTCCCTACTCTCTCTCTTTCACACACATGCACTCCCATCCTCCTCTCTCTCGCTCTCCCTCTCCCACTATGTCTCCTACTGTCTACTCTCTCTCTCCCTTATCCCCTACTCTCAATCTATCTCTCCCAACCTGTACTCTCTCTCACACTTCCTCTCTCTACCATCCCCTACTTTCAATCTCTCTCCCCCATCCCGTACTCTCTCTTTTCCACCCCTAATCTCTCTCACACTTCCTCTCTCAACCAATGACACTGGTAAGAGGAAAAGTGTTGACCAAGGTGATAGTTGACAATGAGATCAATATTGGCAATGAAATCAGATTTGATGATGAAATCAACACTTGCAATTAACAAAAGATCATAGTGTCTCAAGTGGACATTGATGAAGGAATAGTCATTGATGTTTGGTATCAAGATATTGTGTACCATCTCTTGCAGAATCAATACCATAATTGGATGAATAGTTCCTAACGCAGAGGACTCAAGATGAAATGTGAATCCTATATGCTTCAAAATAGGAAATTTTGTAAAAGAAACTATGAGGGAATTTATTTGAAGTATTTGGGACATGAAGAAGTAAAAGTGAAATTGGAACATTATTATGATAAGTATGGAATGGGACATGGATCAACAGAGGCTATAACCCATATGATTTTGAGATCGGGTTATTTTTGGCCTACAATTTTCAAGGACAATTTGAAAATGTACACTCTTGACACACTTGTCCAACAAGTGCCAATAGGGAAAGACATCCAACTATACCACTAACACCAATATTTGAGGTACACCCTTTTGCCAAGTGGGGGTTGGACTTTATTGGACCAATAAACCCACCACCATCAACATGACATATGTTCATCCTCGCAGTTATAGAATATTTTACATGTTGGACAAAAGCTGAAACTTACAGGAACTGCACAATAAAAGTGGTCACTGATTTCTTAGAAGAGCATATTGTTACTAGGTTTGGAATGTCATTCTTCCTTGTATGTGATAATGGGTCATCTTTTGAGTCAATTTTCCTTACTTAGTGGGCATTAGACAATCAGGTTATAATCAAGTTCTCATCCAATTACTATCCCCAAGGGAATGGTGTTGTTGAGTCCATCCACAAGAACTTGATCATAATAATAAACCTCTTGTTCAAGGAGAACCCAAAAGATTGGCATACTCAACTAAAATATGCATTATGGACAAATAGATTCAGGATTAAAAACACTTTTGGAACATCTCCACATCTACTAGTCTATGGATAGGAACCAATATTCCCACTCAATCTCAATGTTCCAGTGTTGAGATTCGTGAGAGGGTATGTTGAGAATGCTAACAGAGTCCATATTAGACTGATGAATCTCTTGGGATTGAATGAGAAAAGGACAATAGATTTAGAACACATGTCAAAACATTAGGTTGTCATAAAATTTTGGTTTGACAAGCAACCCACAATCAAATCTTTCAGAATCACCAATCTTGTTCTCCTATGGGACAAAGCAAAAGAAAAACTAGGTAGGCACACCAAGTTTCAATGCTTGTAGATTGTCCCTTATCAGATTGAGGAGATTATGGGACAAAATACTTTTAGGCTAAATTCTGTACAAGGGAATTGGTTCCATTGCCTATCAATGGCCTATATGTGAAACATTATTTCGAGGCCTAAAAGCTTTAAAAAAGAAAAAAAAATTACTTTTTGCATGTGTGTTTACTTTATTGAAGTGTCTTTAATTTGAGTCATGTATTTACTTTTTGCAAGTGTGTTCACTTTCAATTGTGTGTTTACTTTAAAGTTGTGTCTATCTTTTCTTGTTAGTCTAGGGGGTTAGGTGCAATCATGACTCTTTCTTGACGCATTCAATTAGATCACTTCATTTGGTTTTGACTTCAAGGAAGATGTATTTCTTTGCCAGAGCATTCATAAGATTTTGCTTCTGGTACCAACTAAAAATAGATGTTTTTGTAGTCATAGAGAACTTCCAATCATAAAATTAGAATAAAAAATCGATAGCTCTCAACACTTTATAAATTTAAGAATTGACCATCTAGGTGATTGTCGAATCTAGGTTGACGATAGCAAGGGATAATTCAAAACTTGTCAATTCAGACAAAGGGTCTCTTCAACAAATGCTAAATTACTATTTGGCATGAGAGTTTCCCAAAAGTTCATTTAAGAAGAACATAAGAGTTATCAAACTGAAGAACAAATATGGAAAACAACACCAATGCCTTGGCCACATAGTCTAAGTGTGGTTAGGGTAGAAAAGAAAGAAAAGGAATTACAAGAGGTGTTAAAACTAAAGATTCAAGAAAATTCTAAAAGGTAATCAGATAAAGGGATATGCACTCCCAAAATGGCTATCCTACTCTATACAAAACACTTTAAGGAAGAATAAAATAGAAGCATGCAAGGTCTGTAAACAAAATCCAAAGGGATTACCAAAGACTAGAAAAGAAAGAATTGATAACTTGTCAAGAGCCCTTAGAACAAATTCTCTCATTTGGTAAGATAGTGATAAATAAATAGGTTTTATGATGATTCCCATTGAACAGATCGGTGGAGTCAAAGATTTTCTCCAAGTTATTGGATACTCATGATAGACTGTACCTCAAGATGTCAGAGGAAATTGATACACTGAACAAACGTTGAGCTTGAAGATTCAAGTTTCTAAAGCTTCAACTCCCAAGGGACTTGAAAGATGCTTGAAATATTCAAAATTCAATTGTCACTTGACACATGTCATAAGAATGCTTGTTGATGAAGAAATTCCTTTCTCATTTCTTCCCATTTTGTTCAAGATATTTATTGCAGTTTCACATCATACGCCCTATTTTACACAGAAAATGGGGACCCCTAGTTTTAAATTCCCCTTAGAGGCTTCTATTTTAGAGCCCCTGTCATTTTGGACCCTCCCCTGGGTTTGGGTTAAATGTCGATCTTTGAATAGGAAGGTTTGAGCACCTGGAGAGAGAAAAAAGTCAATTTTGGGCTCTTTTGTGCTTCAAATACGCACATGTGCACTTGCGCACATGTGCGCTAAGTGTGTGCATGTGCACTACACCCCACTCTGAGGATGCACACCTTCAAAGGTGTGCACCTACAGGGGTGTGCACTTGGCACTTGGGGTCTATATAAGACCTCTTTCTTACCTCACTTTTCTTCTACTCTCTCCCTGATGGCACACCTCCACACCCCACTCCCCTGTGCTTCTCCACTTGTTCGCTCCTCCTTGCACACTCAAACACCAAAGTCAGTGCCTTAGTGTTTAAACTCAAAAAGTATTGTGTCATTCAACATCATGCAAAATGAAAGCTCAACAAATATATTGTAGGATTTTTCACAATATGTTAGAGTCTTCTAGTTAACAAGACTTGCTTTCTGTAGGCTTATTTTGAACTATTCAACTTCATCAACATATCAAGAATGTATTGATTTGTATCCAATTTTAATAAATCTAAATATAGAATGTTTATCATACAACATTTCTAGAAATGATTATTCTTTTTCCAAAAGTTTTGGGTAGATTTTATTTGACTTCTAAAAGATGATATAGAAAAAAAATTGATTTAAGCTCAAAGATTGGCAGAAGAGAGGGTAGCAACTAGTGTAAGATGGATCATCAAAACAAACAAGTCATGGCATTTAAAAAAATTGGGTTGATCTTTGAAAATAATATGTATGAAAGAAAAGAACTCCCTTGAAGATGGTCTAGAATTAGGTGTCCAAATGCCAAAAAGTGATGATGGTTTAGAAGTCAGTCTGAAATGCTAATGTAGAGAAGAATAATACAGATTTTAAAACTCTAAGATGCCAACTATAAACGAGCTTTTGTGAAGTCCTTAAACATTTAATTACAAATGGGTTATGTATATCAATAGTATAGGTTATTGTTAATGGTTGACAGATTGTGGTGTTTGCTTTGTTTGTGACATACAAATGGTTTCCATGCACTTTCTCACAAGAGATGAGCTAGAATTTGAGTTATTTGGAAAACAAGAAGTGGGTAACCATATATTCTGCATATATATATATATATATATATATATATATATATATATATATATATATATATATATGTATGTATGTATATATATGTATATGTATGTGTATGTGTATGTGTATGTGTATGTGTATGTGTATGTGTATGTGTATGTATATGTATATGTATATGTATATGTATATGTATATGTATATGTATATGTATGTATATATATATACATATATATATATATACACATATACATATAGATATATATATACATATATATATATATGTATGTATATACATACATACATATATATATATGTGTGTGTGTGTGTATATATGTATGTATGTATATACATATATATATATACATAGATATACATATAGATACATACATACATACATACATACATGCATGCATGCATATGTATATATATAATTAATTAATGATAGTGGAAACATAGAACATAGACACATTCTTTGGTTCTATCCTACTATGGAATGCTACACACACACACACACACATATGTACATTATATATATATATATATCAATGACGATGGAAACAAAGAACATAAATGCATTCTCTAGTTTGATGCTACTATGGAATGCTACACACACACGCGCACACACATTTAATCAATCAATGATGGTGGAAACAAAGAACATAGACACATTCTCTGGTTCGATCATACTATGGAATGCCACATATATTCTAGATTATAGAACAATCATCGTATTGTATACGTATATGCGGTAATCTTTTATACAATGTATGCAAAATGTCAATGTTACATGTTGAAATTGTTGGTAATCTGATTGAAAAGATCATTATTGAAGAATGAAGAAGATTGATTGCAAAGAGGGAGATTGTTGATGAAAAATGTTTTCAATCATTGTTTTGTCAACGATGTCAAACTTGCTATTTGTTAGAATGAAAATTGCTTATAAGATCCAAGTACTATCACTTAGTTGATTGATGAAGACGATTTAACCAATAAAATGTAAAAAAAGTACCTAAGAGAAAGGTTGAGTTATAGTTTTGTAATGAAGTGCAAGGATCAGTTAAGACACTGGTGAAATGATGTATTGATAGTATACTTGAAGATACAGATGTTGGCCACACTTAGAAACACAAGAAGAATAAGTTGTAACAATGTTGTTTGCAAAGCTTAACTAAGTTCATTAGTGAGTGTGGAGCAAGCTAGTTCATGCCGAGCAGATATTTAGTTAGTACCTAGCAAATGCAAAATCTAGTGTTTGTCAAGTGATACAGTAGGAGCCGAGAAAGTTTAGGTGCTAAGAAAAGTAATAGGTGTCGAGCATCAGAAAACTTAGTGGATGCTAAGTGAATCCATAATAGGTGTTGAGCATCGGTAAAATGTAGTTGGTGTCGAGTAATATAGTATGTGCCGAGCACTAGAATTTCAATAGTGCCAAGTTGTTGCATTATTGGAAAAGTCAAAGATTTGCCAGATTTGAGCCGACAAGTTTGTTACTTCAAATTTTGTGAACCAGATGGAGGATAAGGATGATGAGCTAGAGGCACAGAATTTTAGATAAACCATTTTTGAGTGAATTCAAGAGGATTCTTCATGATGTTTCTAGAAGAAACAAGATATGGGTTAGATTCAATGAATCCTACCTAATCCATTCGAACTGAAATTAAAGAAGGGAAGAATCAAGTGGGAAAAGAATTTTCCAAACTTCTATTTAAGGAGTCACATGCCAAGAAGCAAGAGTTGTTGGGGTGCCAAAATGTGAAGTTGTTGAAGGATGTCAAGGTGAAGGCATTGAGAAGGAAGAAATAGAGCACAAAGACTCTGCTTTGATAAGTGGTTAGAGAGAGGATTGCACTGGTATATCGAGCACGAAGACTTAAGGAGACAAAGCTTGAAAGGAGGACAAGTTGTTAGAGTTGCAGAGACTGAAATCCAGGCAAATGGTGAAGAGCTGAACAGAGATCTGAAATCTGCAAGTTAAGTTGTGAGTTGTATTAGGTCAAAAGCCCTTGTTGTTACTCTTTAACAATTGTATCAGTTAGGGTAAAATCCTATGGACTTAGGTTGGTTTAATAGTTATTTGTAAATCCTTTAACAAGGTGGCATTCCAAGTGAATGTTCTAAAGTCCTCTAACCAGGCCCACTTCTAATAGGGTGGTTAAATCCTTTAACTAAGTCACATTTAACGGTGTGTTGTAGCCTTTAACAGGGCAGGCCTTTCACAGGGTATCACTTCAGAAGAGTGAGAATTGAGTAGCATGTTACTGGTGGTTTTTTCCAAATTGGGTTACCACGTAAATCACTATGTTATGTGTTGATCTTTCATGTGTTATGCTTGCATGTTGATTTATAGTTACATGCTAAGTAGGAATGTTTAAGCATGGATGCATGAACAGTTTAATGAACTCACTTTACTTGGTGAAAAATTTTTATTAGGATATTTGGACCTTGAATAACTGATTCATCCCCTTCTTAGTTATTCTAAAGCATTTCCAACAGAAATCTCAAACTTCTATTAATTTTGAAAGATCTGATAGAAGGAGTCCATTTCTTTGTAGAATCCATAAAAATATCTCACACAAGGAGTCCATTCCTAATAGAAGCCACCTACAATTCAACTTCATTCCATTTCATTTGTGTATGATGTGCATATTTTTCATAGATTTAGTTCTGTAGAGAGTACAAAGAAACATATGTAGTAATAACTTCCCTAGTGTTCAAGTATTTGGAATGTATATAATTGGAGAACACATGGAGGATTGGTGAAGATTGGCTAGAGAAAGGACCCCTTCATTTCTTAATACATAAAATTTGAAGTAAATGGTTGCATGTGGAAGGATCCTTTCATATCTTGTATCTCCACAACATTAGATAATCGATTGGATCAAAAAGATTCTTGGACCTTAACATAAGCACAAAATTTTAATTTTACTTGGGCGAGAAGGAATATTCTTGTCTATGACTATTGTCTTGATACTTAATGTTTTGATTAGATGCATGTTGAATGCAGTGTTTCAACAATATTCAAATATCATCTATCATCTAGGCAATTTCAATAATATTCAAATATCATCTATAATTGTGGTTCTCTTTTATATTGCTATTTTAATGAAAATGAATTAGTGTAATGAGAAATGTCAAAGTAAAATCAATTTATAAATCTAATTTAGAAACTGATTTATATTCTCTTAATGACGCTTGTGATGAGAAACATCAAAATATAATAAAACTTTACATAATTCAAAAAATTTTAAAACTTTTGAAAATACAATTTGTAGGTGAATAGCCAAATTCCACAATCTTTCCTAGCCATATCTCCAATGTGTGTCAAAATGGGAGTTTTGGATTAGTGTATGGACATCCTTTAAAATATAATTAAACATTTTTTTGGTCATATGTTGTAGTTGTGAGTGTTCTAGTAGACAACTATGCAAATCATGAGTTCATACAAAGGCATGCAAACCTCACTACACGTACAATTCTTGTTTATAAGATATTACATAATGTCTTTGTATATAATTATGTAAAATCATTAATTGTTTTATTGTTTTGTTGAGATTTGTTAAGTTTCCTAACAAAGAACAAATATTGTTGCGGATAAGAATAAAATGAAGATTTTATAGCATAATAAATATTATTAGACAACAATGTATCATAAAGTTTTACAAATATGTCATAAGAACCAATGTAACTAATATGGCATGTAACATATGATCATCATAAAAGTATATCATCATATATAAAGAAAAGAAACTCACTAGATAATCTAAGAACACACACACACACACACACACATGTGCACATCTATATATATGCATGACTATTGTAGCATCTCTCAATTCATGTAAGTCATCTAGAAGGATGTAACTTTGATGTTCTTTTCTTATGAGCGATCTTGTTGTTAGAAGGTGCACGAGGGGGGAAGTTTGAATCAATTATCTAGTCAAAACAACTTTTATAACCTTATTAAAACTGAAACATGTAATCAACAAGTGCAATAACCACAAAAAGGTAACCACACGCAATAACACTAGATTTGTTAACTAGGGAAACCCTTGATCAAAGGGAAAACCCCAGTGGGGATGGTACCCACAAAATGATGTACTAATATATAAGTTCCTCGCCAAAGGATGGACTCTATTAGGAGATAATGAAATACATTCAATACATATCAGTCCCTATTACGAGACTTTGAATCCTTGTGAGGAGACTCTAACCGTATTAGGAGCTGTGCCAACCCTGTTAGGAGTTGTGGAAGGCAAAAGGACCCACTGTCCAAACACCTTCAGTTGAACTCATTGTACAACTAGCCTTAGTATTATTCCTGTTAGAACAATACCAAATGATCAATTGTCCACTAACACACTTTGCCAAATATACTTAATTCTTTCATTCACTGTGTCGCTGCAGCACCAAATACTTCTCAAATCTCAATACCAGATCCGAAAGCTCGCATCACACAAATCCTTTAGATTGCTTACTCACATTTAATTCACTTTCTTTTCAAATCCTCTTCATCAATAAAATCTGAATCTCAGGAACAATTCTCCATCAGTGTTGTTGCTCCCCCATAGATATACTTCCTTTATTGTCATCAATACTTTCTCCATAATTTTCCTTATTTCAACACATCATTTGTCATATATACAAAAGCTAGTATAGGTTTGATTTTGAGTTTTTTAGCTCCATGTTTAAGTTCAACAACTTGTACTCTTTTAGCCTCTTATATAGGTTTGGTGTCAAGATTTTTAGCTCTATGTATTTGTATGTTATGTTTAGCTAAAAATGAGCTATTTTTGTCATATCTATTATTTTTATTTTTTTAATGTACTCAACATTGTTCAATTAAAAAAAATATAAACATGATAAGAAACTAACTCAGTTAAATTGTAGTCATCAAAAGATACATATTTATGTGAAGTTTGAGACAACTACTTGCTTATAAATATGCTAACTGATTGACAACAAAGAAAATACAAATTGATGGTTAATTGACCAAAGGGGGACAACAAACTGAAAGTGGTTGAAATCAAATTTAACACCTCGACTCTTATTGACATATATTTTAGGCACGTTTATTAGAGAGTTCAATTTTGAAAGACTAGTGCATGATCACAATTTTAAAACTTTGATTGGACTCCTGGTACTATTGTTTTGTACCTAGCAAGTCAATTCTACATAGCTTCCAATTTATTTTACTATTATCATACAAACCAAGTACAACTATCATATTTAATTATATTTATTTTAATTCAATCATCACATTTATTAAAGTTTAATTATCAAATCTTAACTCAATAATAAAATTTAATTTAAATTAATTATTTGCAATGACCTTTTTGTTTAGATTATGTAATTTTTTAATTAGCATGTAAGATTATTAAAAATAAAATTATTATTTAATATTTTTATAATTTAATTATTATAATTTATTTTTTTAAATTAAACTAAATTCAGCTTTTATAAATTCAAATATTATAATTAGGGGTGAGGATCATGTAGTCACGGTTTTCTTTTTTTATATACTTGTTTGTTCCAAGGTCACATCATCAAAGCTTGTACAACTTACGTGACGTTCATAATTGATTCATTAATGGAAGAAGCTGTTTCACACTATATATTGAAACACTCTGCTAACATTATTTGCAGAAAGTGAAATAAATGAAGAAGAAACTGTTTATATACCTAATCAATGCCAGAGTACTTATTTTACTCTGTAAACAGGTGTTGTGTTAAATGGAGACGCTGTTTGGAATTCCTCGGCCAGTTAATCCCCCTTTCTTGCTCAAATCCGAAGTGCTCGGAAACAACAACGTGTATGGAACTTTCGCAGGCCCTGATCTATTCTTCAGCCTTTCATCTCCATTCCTCTTCTTTATCTTCTCCTCTATTTCCTTCAACTCCTCGGTAAATCTCTCAAACGCTTCCATTACCTGTTTATCAGCAGTCCAATTCCTTGTTTCTCTCTGCCCAAGATACACTTCGTCTCTGGAATGTGTAGACAACAGCTCTACCAGCCCAATGCCCGCACTAGTTTGAAACTGGTTGGAGACGGTTTTCAAGAAAAATGCTTTTCGATTCGTTTCAAGCTCTGAAAATTCTTGCGTTCCTCCCTCTGGGATGAACATTCTGCTGACAGCAGGCCTATTGGGCATGTACCCAGAGTATGCATATTGGCCAAAATTAGTTGTGGCATGAAGAGCTGAAGCAACCCATATGATTGTTGTTAATGTTATTTCAAGTTCTTCTACACTTTCCATCTTGTACCACCAAGATTCATCCTTTTTGTCTCCATGACCAACATATCTGATCTCATGCCACCATTCCTGAAGCTCTGTGTCACCTCTTACAAGTTCATCATTGTCGTTGTAGTAGATGGACACATATTTCCCAACCCATTTCTGTATTGCAGACCATATCTCCAATCCATCCACAGCATAAGGGTAGTCTTGGATCATCAGCCTCAGCCCATGGGGCATCGATTCATCTTCCACTGCCATTCCCCTGTTTCATCCCAAATTCTATGGGTCAGTATGTTCAAGTACATTACAGTTCATGGGAACCCAAATACGCAATCTTGGTAAATTTAGTACCTTTTGAGAAGATCAGCAGGCAAGCCTTGTTCATCAAATCTCCAGTTTCTGTAAACAACAGCAGACAATTCCATGGAATACTTCTGCAGAAACACCGTTTTTTCGATTAAGCCGCCCGCATTTATGAGAATATGGCGGCCCAGAGCATTGATGTTCATTGTATCACGAAAATGAGGGGTTAGCAGCTTATGAATGGGATGCAAGGCGCTCAGGTTTCTGTTTGTGGCGATTACAAATGGTTCCATGACTGCGTGGGTCCTCAACCTGAAAGCCCAAAACAACACCACCCCCATGTTATGATCTTAAATGTCTTCTTCAATCAATGAGATTGTCAACCAAACACTGAAAATAAATGAGATGTTGAATGGATGTCTCTTGCCAAAGACCAAGAGACTTCCTAATTTATACTTGTGTAATGTTGAAAGAGAACTTTTTGATTTCATTGAGATTTCAGAAAACACGGAAAATTTAATGGAAGTGCTTACCAGTGGCTGATCAATTCATGGTGGCCAGAGTCGTTAACTGTGACATGAGCTTTGGCAAGCTGCCAGAGTGCTCCAGATCTCCCTTTCTCTGGAGGAATAAACACCCTTCTCCTCTCTGATGGCAGGCTCAGTTCTATGGCAACTGGCTTCAAGGAGTAAACTCCATTCTCCTTCTCCTTGCATAGGAACAGAATTGTGCGAGAAGCATAGGCCTTTGTGGATAGAACATTTACCCGGTTGAGAAATGGCATGAAGGTGTCGTGATGATCCAAAATGAACAGCTTGTTTTCTTCAATGGCCTAAGTCATCATAAGGACATAAAGAACATACAATCGTTATATATATTTTTCACATTCACAGAATTCAATTGTTTGGATCTTTTTATGAAAAATAGACTTTTGTTAATACTATTCATAAAACATGAAACATGAATCAATACGCAATATCACAAAACAATAACAAACTAATTATCTGCATATTTAAATAGAGGAATGGTATACCTTCTCCACGGAAAGGCCATCAAGGTTGGGTTGTATATCTGCAGCAGTTATGGAGCTTTCTTGCGGACCATATAATCTTGGGTCCAATTCACTTCTTGGGGGGAAACTCTGTAAAATTTAAGCCTTTACGTCAGACTCTATCGTATGTTTTTGAATGAATTTAATTACTTGGAGACGCCCGGTATGCAGAGGATTGACACCAGAGAGCAATTTGATATACAATATCAGATGTATAACACAAATTAGCAATTTGAATTAAATTTAGTTACTTGGAGACGCCTGATATGCAGAGGATTGACACCAGAGAGCATCTCCCGAGCAAATTCTTTATCGTTTTCCCAAGCGAATTCGTCATCTGCATCAAACAAATTTCCCTCCAAATCATGTCTTCTAATTTTTGGAGAAAATAATTTCAATTATGACAAATGAGAAAATGTGACTCACCGGCTATGACCTGTGGCGTAGGATACTTGAACAAACTTTCACCACTGGCATTGTAAAGCTTCTTAACATCTTCAAATGAGTGGAAATCTTTAGCGGGGTTAAATTTGTCCTTGAGCAGAGGCCATGCAGCCTGGAGCGCAATCTTTAGTCCATTGCTTATCATATCAGACATTTTCACCGCCCCAAACCGTTCATCGCGAGGAACATATATGTTCAGGTTCAGTAAAAATAATCTGCTCTCTGTATCAGCATCTGTCATTCATCACCATCAATACAATCAGCTTCTTCCATTAATGAAGGCTAATTACAAACCAGATAATTTGCAAAATTTAGGGCCAAGAACAAATCACTTTTATTGCGATGACGCCCTGTTCTTCCCCTTCGCGGGTATGGGATTTCTTTAGATCCTCCCAATGTAAGGCGTTCATCTCCGAGGTCATTATAAACATCATAGTCATAAATTCTGTCCCATTCTTCCCTCTTTCCTGTTCCATCTCCTCTCAAGTTTACAAGTTCTTTATTTCTCAGTTCCACCAAGGCCAGAGGGGTATCAGCCGGTAGATAGCTCTGTAATTGCCGTACCCACAAACGAAAATCTGAGCACAAAAATTCATGATTTCAACCAATTAAACTGCAATGAAAATAAAATTCGAATAGAAAAGTTATGGGCAAACCTTATTTGAGAAGAAAATCCGATCCGTCTTGTATTTACAGGCCGGGTATACCCAAGAATTGCAGGCAAAATGAACATTCCCGTGTTCAGGGATTTCAATCGTGAGAGACTTGAGAAAAAACTCATGGTGATGCAAATTTCTAATGAGGAATGCTCCAGGAGTCCCAAAGCTCAACTCCCACTTGAAATCAACCCTGAATTTGCTCTCCCCACTGACATTTTGTTCCCCTGCAGATTTCAATTTCTGTATGAATGCTGCTTCCCCAAATTCTCCACTTCCATTGCCTGTAACATTCAGTTTCGATTAAGTTAGGATGACTTTAAATTGCAATTAATCAAAGTTAGAAGAATGAAGAAAAAGAGGAGAAGAACTGGGCCTGACTTGGATCGATAGAAGTAATGCTGATAAGCTGCAAAGAAACGTTATTTTGGAGCTGATCTAAGGCATTTTTCTTTTGAAGAAGAACAAAGCCTGTGATTGTCTCCTCTTCGGGAGAGTCAAACAGTTTTTTGAAAACGCTTATGCAAGGGCCCAAGCAGTATAGATTGACCGCCATTGTTGGAAGCCTCTACTGGTTCAATATGTTCATTATGGCTTTCTGAACAAATTCAAAACTGTATATAAGATACCAGAAATTGACTTTGTCAAAGTTGAAGATACCTAGTGTGAAAAGGGATTGAGAATCCAACTACAAAATGCCAGATGGATATTCTAAATTGTACAATTAGTAGGGGACAAAAATATTAGTGTGGGTTATTCAGTCATTAATACATGTGCATATATAATAAAATATGTAGTAGTTGTAATTAGGATTATTTTATCAATTACGAGTCAATGGGTTGAAGTTTCTCCACGCTATAACATGTATAAAATAGAATATAATATAGTTGTAACTAAGATTATTTTACCTATTACGGGTCAATGGGTTGAAGTTTCTCCAAACTATAACATTAATAGCTATTATATTTGAAAACCATTATATTTGAAAATAATAAGAGTCAATGGGTTTGAGTTTCTTCTTTCTAGGAAACACACTTATTATTTAGCACATGTCTAATATTTTTATATATTGGTAAATATATTAGAAGACCAAATTATCCCATATATTATATAGGAACAAACAATATTTAATAACTAGTTTAAAATGTTAATATTGTGATAAGAAAGTCTTCATTTATTACTTTATAACTATTTGTCACTATTTTATTTGTTTTACAAAGAAAAAATTGTCTCCTTTTATTAGTTCCTCTCAAGGCAAGAATACTAATGCATTCATGTCAATACATATATGACATTAACACTAACCAATCAAATCTAAGAATTTAAAAGATTATATGAGATTTCCAATGTTTATATGTTTTTCTAATTTTTCATTATTTTATAAATTACATTTTTCATCCATTCTATTGGTCCATATTATTTTTGGTGGGGGAGAAAATTAATTTTTTTCAACTGGTGGGGGAGAAAGTTAATTTTCTTCAACAAAAAACACAACTATTTTCTAACAACCTCATCTTCCATTAATGAATGTATTAATTATAACTTTATCTTTTCCACATTTGTTACAAGTTGATAAGATTTTATTTTTTCAATCATTTTATCTTCCACCTCACACCACATGTCTAATCAATATTAATTATCACAATCTATTAAATATTTTTAATTTCTTATTTTAAATATATTTATTATTAGTTTTACATTGATGTTTATTTTTGACTATTTGATATAACTTGTTCCTAAAACTTCATGTAATGCATAAGTTCAAATTATATATATATATATATATATATATATATATATATATATATATATATATATATATATATATATATATAACTAATAAATATGTCTTTTTAATATAATTCCAATATGTTATATCTTTGTATTTGAATTTCTAATTTTTTTAAAATTTTGCTTTTTTAATAAAAGTAGTTAAATTATTACTATTATTTTACTTTAATAAAAATAAATTAAACAATATTATTTTTTAATTATATTTTATAGTAGTGTTTGTAATATGTATAATTGATAAGTGTTACAATTTTTAAATTATATTATTTATTATTATTAATATTTTTTATTTAAACAATTTATCATTTAGTTTAAATACATTTAAAACTTAAATATATATTTTAATATTAAATTAATAATTATATTTTATATCAAAAAACATACTAAAGAAATAACCACAAAATATAAATAATTCAATTCTAAAAGATATATAAATTATTATTAGATTTTTATAAACTATGTATTAAAATTAAATAGTTATATTTTATTTCTTATTTATTATATCATATTTATTCATCAACGTCAAATTTATATGTATTACATCTATTTATTATTTACAAATGTACATATTAAATTATATAGATATTATTTCATAATTAAAAATTACTTAATTTTCTCTTGTTTGTTGTCTGGTCACTTTCTTGGGTGGCTTGAATGGTTGTTTTGTTTGTAGAAAAAGAGGGTCACAAGAAGCAAGAGTGCCCCATCATTGTTAAAAGAAATGCCCTTAAGAAAAAACCCCTTCCCAAACTTGGCCCCGCCATTGGCCTTGCTTCCGATAAGCCCACTTCATCTAGCATTGTTCCTTCTACCCCCTTGTTATTATCTCTCCCCTAGAGAACTGGAATCAGGATCTTGAAATTTTATCTGCAACACTTAATAAACTGAAAGGGAAGTTTGACTCTCCATCGGCGGAGATCACCCCATTTTTTGAGAAACCCTTGGAGTTGTCCTCCAATAAGGACAATATTGATTTTGGGTTAACTCAGGTTAAGCCCAAATAGACTCATAGAACTAAAAATGCTCAACAACTAGCGGTTGAAAGATTAAGGGATAGAGCATTGAAAATCAAATCATCTCCTCAGCCCAAATGGAAAACCTATTATCTCCCTAAACCTCTCAACTCGTCACTTTCACTTGGTTAACTCTGTCACGGAGCTGGATTTTATGCTTATGCCCAGGTTAAGCCTTCTCCTTGAGAATCTCCAAACCACGCGCAGCACTGGCGATCCCTACTTCTGATCCACCATAAGATGCGACCATTTTCGTTCACCCAGACTACGCCTCCCTGCCTTCATCAAATGCCCATGCACTTGACTGCCTAAACATACACTCCCGCGGAATAGAAGCGCATGCCGAACCATCCTACTCCTGGTTCTCTTCCTTCGGTGCTCCACGCACGCATCCTCGAGCCTCTGGCTCTACCCCTGTTCAACCTCAACACTGAACCCCTACTTAGCCCTTTTGATATCTTCGCCTCGGCGACTCCCATAAGCCCACCTTAGTCCGACATCGGCCACATAGGTGATCTCAACTCCCACGAGTCTCTTGACCACATTCCGATCCTCTATGATCATCTTTGCCACTCTTGTGAATGCACCGAGCTCTTAGGGCTCCTCATGTTCAACACACCTGACTCCCCGAGCCCAACGCTGCACCATTGCAACCTTGCATCGAGAACCACCTAGACTCTCTTGCTGAACACTGCATCCGCACTGGCTGACTTAGATCGTAAGAGTACTCCTTAGCTCATACATATGCTTCCAAAGCATACTCAACACCATCTTGACATCTCTCTAAACCTTATAGCTCAATACGCATACACCCAGTGCATACTCGACACCTTCACGGTATCTCTCTAAACTTCCTGGCTCATACGTACACCTGCATGGTATACTCGGCATCCTTATGGCACCTCTCTGAACTTCATAGAGTCCTCCAGTCCAATCCTTAACATGAACATGCCTCCACGGCACTCCATCATCTGTTAGTCTCCCTAGCTCCCCATAGAGCCCACCTGAAGACCAACCCTTGCTCCCCACGGAACAACCATCTACCTTCCGACTTTGGATCCCCACCATGAGCCCCAACTGCTTCGACACCCCAGTCTATGTCTACATGCCCTTGTTGGTGAACATCATGTCCTCGTGCACTCCAGGCACTCAAACCAACCTCTCTATGCATCCACGCCGTCTCATGCTCAATCCGCGGATCCCTTTGCAATGCACAACCTACTTGAGTTCCACACCCTAGCTCCATGATCCACCCACCCTGTGGGACGCTGGCAAGCAAGACCAACTCGGTTACCACTCTGTAGCTTCACCTCTGAACCACTTCACTCATCTGCATCACTCATTTCACTCATGCGCCACAAGCCTTTGTTCCTAGCCTTCCATCATGACTCACCTCCTTGAGCCATGTCCACCGACTACCCCTTCGGATACTTGACACGATCTGCCCACTTGACTCGGCATCTCCTTAGCATCATTCCGAGACACTACATCTCGCTTGCCATTCTTGACCTCCACGGTCTATGAGATCCAACCTCAATGCAAACCCGTGCAACCAAGCACCCAGGATGTGCGCCCAAGGCCACACCCAACCGATATTGCCCCACTTAGCCATTCAACACAATGACACCTTTCCCACACAGCTAACCTCAAGCCCACAATGCTCCTACTCGAACAAACCATATTGCCTCCTACCGCAGGACTAGGAAAACTGCTTCCCTAGCTTTCGGACACCGGACAACCTCAAGGGGAAAGGCTGTTAACATTGATCTAGCTCCTCTGCTACACTGAGACAGGGACCTTTGTCATAGTACCAAACCTCACCATGTTACGTAACGGCGGAGCAACACTTCATTGCTCCTAAAGACTTTGCGTCACCTCTGTCTCCCGGAGACCAGAGGGAGGGACTACTCTGCTTCGACCCTCTCGAGGGAGATGGACTCTCCAAGCCATCCTTCATGCACACCGACACTTACCCTCCGCGGATACACCTCAGCTCGGCTCCACGCCTCGCCTACACCACAACTATGCTAGAGGGAACATCTCGTAGCACAGCCCCAAGATCACACCTCGGCCCGGTTGCGCACCGTGCCTACACTGCAACTATGTTGGAGGGGAACCACTCGCAACACAGCCCCAAGGCTACACCTCGGATCATGTCCCGGACAAGATCCTACACCACAACCATGTCTGCCCAGCACACGACATAGTCCCATTTACACCTCGGGTAGACCCACGTCTGCCTACACCACACCTGTGTGCACCCAGCTTTGCAGCACAGGCCCATCCGGCCTCAAGGTCTCATATCGCGAATCACCAGCCCCTTACATCCTCCCCCACTTAAAAACAGGCGACGTCCTCGACGTCGACACCACTGTCACCCTGTCACATTGGATCCACAGATGTCTTGTATCTCATACACTAGCTGTTGTCATCGCCCCATACCTCCGATGCACACCTTCTGTTTCCACAACATACTTGGTGCTTTGTCAACATCCCTGATACTGAACCCACTTGCATGAAATCATATCCATGTCTCACTCCCACTGAGCCGATCATCCCTGATGACACCCTTGAAACTCTGCACTACTGCTTTGTCTCCACTCAGCCTCCGCTGTCATCCATGACATCCAAGCTCGCCATCACCCCGATGCACAAGCCACACTGCTTTCCCAAGCTTCACACGGTCAACTTTCGGCCTCTTGACTCCTGCTGTGTCATTCTGATTGCCTGCTGAAGAACATTCTGGCGTGCCATGCACCCAACTCGTCTACACACACTACAAATCAACTTGGCCACCAGCACTTGTCCACCGATGCACTTCTAGACCCTTTGTGCTCATGCCTAGTACTTACGCAACCTTCCTCAGATCATGGCCCAAATCTCTTCAAGCCACCATCCTACGCCCAACTGCACTTGGCAGCTCCCAAATCCACTTTCCCAAGTCATCACCTTCAACATTGGCTTTGTAACTGGTCTTCAACTGTGCCATTCTGACTGACTGCTGGCCAACCCTCGGCATGCCTTGCATCCACTCATCCCCAACACATCAACTCAGAAATCATTCACATCCAACCACCAATACACTTCCAGAACTTAGTGACTTCCCAGTACTAGTTTCTTCTCCTCGAACCCACCTTTGGCAAGTTCTACACCACACTGCTCTCGCAGCCCAAACCGTTTTTCTCCTCGGAAGATGCCCTTCACATCAACCTACACCTCACGATTTTGCATCACCCAATGCCACTGACCCATGACACCGCCACCTCGACCGCCACCATGACTTCCAAGCCTGCCTGTCACACCGTCAGTATTGCTCCTCGGACTTCACCCGCATGAAATCCTACACCTCACCATCTTAAATGGCCCCAAATTTTTAGCATCAACGGACTTACCTTGTGCAAGCCCACATTTCACCTAGGATCTACAATAAAGAGACCCTACACCGCACTGCTTCCTTGCAGCCCACACTGATCTACACCATGTAGTAGCTCGATTTCACCTCGGATAATGTCCGCACACCATCCTAGACCACACTGAGACTGACCAAACAAGCCAACCTACAACCCAATTTCCATACTCCTCGGAATTGTCTTTCCAACTCCTACACCCCACTGCGCCTTTGCAGCCCAAACTGTTGTTAAGCTGGTCTTAAAATGTCCCTGACACTGCCATCTTTACTTAAATTGCATTCCAATGAACTCACAACGCAATGTTGCACTACGTCCATCTTCCTGCATTATGGCCTTGTAACCCCTGGCCACATCTTGACCCACGCCAAGTTCCACTGCTGAAACCGCTTCCAACAATGTTGACATCAACTCTCCACAAGCTGCCTGTCGGTTTGACCATCTCTATATCTTGATGCCAATTCCAAGAGTCGATGAAAACCCAAGCCAATCTGTCAAAGATCCACGCTCCACTGCCTACTCCCACATGAGCAATAACAACCTGAAGCAACACTCCGACCAGATCACGCACAATATCATCTCCTCACCAAGAATTGGGGTAACAAAAGCAAGATCACTCCAAGATTCACGCACAGACTCTAACCATGCTTAGAGCGATCAGCTCTGATACCAACTGTCACGGGGCTGGATTTTATGCTTATGCCCAGGTTAAGCCTTCTCCTTGAGAATCTCCAAACCACGCGCGGCACTGGCGATCCCTACTTCTGATCCACCATAAGATGCGACCATTTTCGTTCACCCAGACTACGCCTCCCTGCCTTCATCAAATGCCCATGCACTTGACTGCCTAAACATACACTACCGCGGAATAGAAGCGCATGCTGAACCATCCTACTCCTGGTTCTCTTCCTTCGGTGCTCCACGCACGCATCCTCGAGCCTCTGGCTCTACCCCTGTTCAACCTCAGCGCTGAACCCCTACTTAGCCCTTTTGATATATTCGCCTCGGCGACTCCCATAAGCCCACCTTACTCTGACATCGGCCACATAGGTGATCTCAACTCCCACGAGTCTCTTGACCACATTCCGATCCTCTATGATCATCTTTGCCACTCTTGTGAATGCACCGAGCTCTTAGAGCTCCTCATGTTCAACACACCTGACTCCCCGAGCCCAACGCTGCACCACTACAACCTTGCATCGAGAACCACCTAGACTCTCTTGCTGAACACTGCATCCGCACTGGCTGACTTAGACCGCAAGAGTACTCCTTAGCTCATACATATGCTTCCAAAGCATACTCAACACCATCTTGACATCTCTCTGAACCTTATAGCTCAATACGCATACACCCAGTGCATACTCGACACCTTCACGGTATCTCTCTGAACTTCCTGGCTCATACGTACACCTGCATGGTATACTCGGCATCCTTATGGCACCTCTCTGAACTTCATAGAGTCCTCCAGTCCAATCCTTAACATGAACATGCCTCCACGACACTCCATCATTTGTTAGTCTCCCTAGCTCCCCATAGAGCCCACCTGAAGACCAACCCTTGCTCCCCACGAAACAACCATCTACCTTCCGACTTTGGATCCCCACCATGAGCCCCAACTGCTTCGACACCCCAGTCTATGTCTACATGCCCTTGTTGGTGAACATCATGTCCTCGTGCACTCTAGGCACTCAAACCAACCTCTCTATGCATCCACGTCGTCTCATGCTCAATCCGCGGATCCCTTTGCAATGCACAACCTACTTGAGTTCCACACCCTAGCTCCATGATCCACCCACCCTGTGGGACGCTGGTAGGCAAGACCAACTCGGTTACCACTCTGTAGCTTCACCTCTGAACCACTTCACTCATCTGCATCACTCGTTTCACTCATGCGCCACAAGCCTTTGTTCCTAGCCTTCCATCATGACTCACCTCCTTGAGCCATGTCCACCGACTACCCCTTCGGATACTTGACACGATCTGCCCAATTGACTCGGCATCTCCTTAGCATCATTCCGAGACACTACATCCCGCTTGCCATTCTTGACCTCCACGATCTATGAGATCCAACCTCAATGCAAACCCGTGCAACCAAGCACCCAGGATGTGCGCCCAAGGCCACACCCAACCAATATCGCCCCACTTAGCCATTCAGCACAATGACACCTTTCCCGCACAGCTAACCTCAAGCCCACAATGCTCCTACTCAAACAAACCATATTGCCTCCTACCGCAGGACTAGGAAAACCGCTTCCCTAGCTTTCGGACACCGGACAACCTGAAGGGGAAAGGCTGTCAACATTGATCTAGCTCCTCTGCTACACTGAGACAGGGACCTTTGTCATAGTACCAAACCTCACCATGTTACGTAACGACAGAGCAACACTTCATTGCTCCTAAAGACTTTGCGTCACCTTTGTCTCCTGGAGACCAGAGGGAGGGACTACTCTGCTTCGACCGTCTCGAGGGAGATAGACTCTCCAAGCCATCCTTCATGCACACCGGCACTTACCCTCCACGGATACACCTTAGCTCGGCTCCACACCTCGCCTACACCACAACTATGCTAGAGGGAACATCTCGTAGCACAGCCCCAAGATCACACCTCGGCCCGGTTGCGCACCGTGCCTACACCACAACTATGTTGGAGGGGAACCACTCTCAACACAGCCCCAAGGCTACACCTCGGATCATGTCCCGGACAAGATCCTACACCACAACCATGTCTGCCCAGCACACGACATAGTCCCATTTACACCTCGGCTAGACCCACGTCTGCCTACACCACACCTGTGTGCACCCAGCTTTGCAGCACAGGCCCATCCGGCCTCAAGGTCTCATATCGCGAATCACCAGCCCCTTACAAACTCTATCATGCTTGACTCCTCTGATGGTTTTGGTTCTTGCCCTGCATCTGATGGTGAGGAGAGAAGTGGTTGTTCGGCCAATGAGGTTATTGATAAGTTGCATAATTTCTCTCTTACTATGATTTCGACCCCCCCTCCTCTTCTGCCTCCCCTGGATGTTACTTATGCATTCATGTCAATCCAAATATGACATTAACACTAACCAATCAAATCCAAGAATTTAAAAGATTATATGAAATTTCAAATGTTTATATATTTTTCTGATTTTTCATTATTTTATAAATCACATTTTTCATCCATTCTATTGGTCCATACTATTTTTGGTGGGGGAGAAAATTAATTTTCTTCAACAAAAAATACAACTATTTTCTAACAACCCCATCTTGCATTAATGAATGTATTAATTATAACTTTATCTTTTCCACATTTGTGACAAGTTGATGAGATTTTATTTTTTCAATTATTTTATCTTCCACCTCACACCACATGTCTAATCAATATTAATTATCACAATCTATTAAATATTTTTAATTTTTAATTTTAAATATATTTATTATTAGTTTTACATTGATGTTTATTTTTGACTATTTGATATAACTTGTTCCTAAAACTTCATGTAATGCATAAGTTCAAATTATATATATATATATATAAACTTTTCTTTTTTAATAAAAGTAGTTAAATTATTACTATTATTTTACTTTAATAAAAATAAATTAAATAATATTATTTTTTAATTATATTTTATAATAGTGTTTGTAATATGTATAATTGATAAGTGTCATCTGAAACTTTCTTTGGTCTGATGGCAAAGGAAATAATAAAATTCATTCTGTTAAGTGGGCTTGGTGCAGCACTGAAAAAACCCTTGGGGGGCTTAGGCTGAAAGATTTAAGAACTCAGGGCATAGCCCTGTCTACCAAGTGGATTTTTCAGTCCATGGAGGGTGATTCTCCTTGGAAAGTGCTGGTTAGAAACAACATTGTAAGGGGTGTTCCTAAGAAAGCTAAATCCTGGACTAACCTCCCCTTTTGTGATCTCCTGCTTGGCAACTTTCCTGTTATGGTCCAAGGATCCATGGTTTTTAGGTCTATCTGGAAGGCTTGGGATCATGTTAGGAAATTCATCACTCACAAAGAGTTTCACTCTAGTAATCAACTACATGGTGAAAGGTCCATTTGGTGGAATCTTCACCTTAATGGTAAACCTTTGGCCCTTACTCAAGGGTGTTCTGCCAGACTTTGGGCTAAGAAAGGTATTAAGCAATTCATGGACCTTTATGAGAAAAATCATATTCTGCCCTGGAATGAGCTTAAGAATAAATATGGTATCCCAGACTCTCATAGAAGAACTTATAACATGATTGTGCAAGCTGCTATTAGTCTTCCTGTTATTTGCAATGTTGATTCTCATAGGTATTTAAAGTGTAAATGGCCTGATGGTGTTGTCACTAACCTTCTTAACGCTAAGAACATTTATAAAATTCTTGCTTGTAACACTGATATTATTTATCATGTCAATACCATTTGGTACTCTTCTTTTGATGCTAATGATTGGAAAAAGTATTTTGAAATTTTATGGAAGAATTTTGTTGAACCTAAAATTAGATGCTTCAGATGGTTAGTCCTTTTGGACAGGCTGCCTATTAAGAGAGATCTTTCTAATTTTGATACTTGTAATTTTTGTAGAGTTCCTGAAACTGGTAGACATATCCTTCTTGACTGTATTTTTGCTAAAGAATTATGGAATATGTTTGGCATCATCTATCCTATTGATGTTACTATTCTTGATATTATTTATGGGCATATTGATGGTCTTCCTAAAGATACCAATTTATTTTGGAATATTTTGTCGTCTAACATTCTTTGGAAGATTTGGAAATGCAGGAACGAGGAAAGGTACCAAGGTTAGCAAAGGGGTCTTACTGAGTTTTTTCGAAAACTCACTTATTTTAAAATCTACTTGCAGGTGCAGGCTACCATGTTGATTGAGCGGGAGAAATTGAGAAGGTTCCTGCATGATGGGTACCAATGGCATAGAACTTTGGATGACTTGCAAGTTTTCATGCATGCTTGTAATAGGCTGACCAAGGAGATCAAAGAGAAACGACATGCCAGAAAAGAGGAATTATTCATGCTGATGCACATTCAAGAACACAAAAGAATTGTTTGGATGGAGGGCCCCTTAGGGTGGACAGTGTGGGTGGATACGCCCTATGATATTCTTGGCTAGATTGTTCCTCTACTCTTCTGTTATTCTTCTGACTTAATGTACAATGGTTTCTGATTCTCTGTGGTGAGGCCTGGCCTCGTTGTTTTCTCTCGTGGTGACCTTTTTGGTTCTCCTTATTTTTGTAACTCTTATATCTAATAGAAAAAAGTGTTACAATTTTTAAATTATATTATTTTTTATTTAAACAATTTATCATTTAGTTTAAATACATTTAAAAATTAAATATATATTTTAATATTAAATTAATAATTATATTTTATATCAAAAAATATACTAAAGAAATAACCACAAAATAGAAATAATTCAATTCTAAAAGATATATAAATTATTATTAGATTTTTATAAACTATGTATTAAAATTAAATAGTTACATTTTATTTCCTATTTATTACATCATACTTATTCATCAACGTCAAATTTATATGTATTACATCTATTTATTATTTACAAATGTACATATTAAATTATATAGATATTATTTAATAATTAAAAATTACTTAATTTTCCCCTATTTGTTGTCCGGTCACTTTCTTGGGTGGCTTGAATGGTTGTTTTGTTTGTAGAAAAGAGGGTCACAAGAAGCAAGAGTGCCCCATCATTGTTAAAGGAAATGCCCTTAAGAAAAAACCCCTTCCCAAACCTAGCCCTACCATTGGTCTTGCTTCCAATAAGCCCACTTCATCTGGCATTGTTCCTTCTACCCCCCCTGTTATTATCTCTCCCTCGGAGAATTGGAATCAAGATCCTGACATTTTATCTACAACACTTGATAAACTAAAAGGGAAGTTTGACTCTCCATCGACGGACATTACCCCAATTTTTGAGAAACCCTTGGAGTTGTCCTCTAGTAAGGACAATATTGATTTTGGGCTAACTCAGGTTAAGCCCAAACAGACTCATAGAACTAAAAATGCTCAACAGCTAGTAGTTGAAAGATTAAGGGATAGAGCATTGAAAATCAAATCATCTCCTTAGCCCAAATGGAAAACCTATTATCTCCCTAAACCTCTCAACTCATCACCCTTACTTGGTCCTCCTTCTGCTAGGGTTAACTCTATCGTGCTTGACTCCTTTGATGGGTTTGGTTCTTGCCCTGCATTTGATGGTGAGGAGAGAAGGGATTGTTTAGCCAATGAGGTTATTGATAAGTTGCATAATTTCTCTCTTATTGTGATTCTAGCCCCCCTTCCTCTTCCGTCTCCTCCGGATGTTTGGAAATATAAAAAGAGGGATGAGTTTGGCACATCCCTAATGGAAGGAGTAGTAGATGGGGGTGTGGATTTGGGTAATCGGGTGGGGGTGTTGATCGAAAGTGATGCTTTCTCTGGTAAGGAGTCCGGCAAGGAGATGGTGTCTGATGAGGTGTTTGTTTTTAATACTGATCTTGCTAAGGTTGAGGTTTTGAAAGAATCAAAGATGAAGGCTAATGCTTCCCCCTTAATCAAGAAGAAGAAAAGAGGGAGGCCTCCTTTAACCAGTGGAAACCCTAAACTGTTTAAAAAGTCCAAAACTGGTATACCTGAATGTTTTAAGGGATTCAGGAAACCCATGGAAACTGATTGATTTTTGTTGATGACTTTCAATTGTATTTCTTGGAATGTTAGAGGCTTGGAGGCCTCTGACAGGAAAATTGTGGCTAGAAGGTTCCTTAACTCTCATAGAGATTTAGATTTTCTTTTGCTCCAAGAAGTTAAGGCTGGTGGTTTTAATCTAGACATTGCTATGAAGTGCATCTGGAAAGATGCTTTTGCATTCCATTCCAATCACCCTAAAGGTAGAGGTGGATCTGCAATCCTAATTGGACCCAATTGGAAAGATAAACTATTGGGTTGGGGAGTCTCTCCTTGTAATAGAGTTGTGTGGGTTAAATTGAGATATAAAGAGGGTGAGTTTGGTGTTTGCTCGGTTTATGCTCTGAATGATCACGATGATAGAATTGAGTTATGGAAGTGGGTAGCGACTCTTGAGCAGATTCCTTGGATTGTGGCTGGATATTTCAATATGATTGAGAGAGCTCAAGATAAATCTGGGGGTCTCAGCTTTGAGTGGAAGGCTAATGATCCCCTATTCTAGTGCAGGATGATTAATAAGTTGAACCTATTTGACCCCTTAGCGGGCTTGAGGCATGATTCCAAAGGTATCTGGTACACTTGGTCTAATTTCCAAAAAGGAGGTAGGAGAATCTATTCAAGACTTGATAGGTTTTACTTAAACAATATGTGGTTTAGTTGCAAACCCATGGCTGGCAATAATTGTGTGCAAGTTCTTCCGTACACACTGTCTGATCACCATCTTATGAAAGTGGTTATTCAGCTAATTAGAGAACCGATATTGGATTCCCCTCCTAAGAAGGGTTTTTCCTTAAACACCTCTTTGCTAAAGGATGAAGCTATTCAAGCCGCTATAAAGGTTATTGCTTGGTATAATGAGAAGGTTGTCAAGCATGCATCTGCTATTGAAAGATGGGAACAGACCTCCAAATCATGGCAATGTGTGCTTAAAACTTTGGGGAGGAAGAAGGCTAAGGACTGTAGGAAAAAGGAGGTTGAGTTGGTTGAGGCTTTAGGGGTGGCTAAAGGGGAGATCTAGGCCAACCCTAATTCTAAGGTTCTTTTGAGGAATGTTATCTCTTGTAGATACTCTCTCAGGAAGTTGCAGGTTGTTAAGACCAGAGGAGCTAGAATTAGGGCCAGGATGAATTGGATTAATTTGGGGGGCAAAGGAACTAAGTTCTTCTTCCAATCCTCGAAGAAGAAAGAGGTAAGAGATAAGATTTCTAGCATTAGACTTCAAGATTCTATGGTTTCCTCTCAGCAGGGGATTCTTGAAGCTTTTTCCTCCTTCTACCGTGAGTTGTTCACTTCCTCTGCACATGACCTTGAGATGGAGAAAGCTAGGAGAAAAGTTAGGTCCATTATCCTGAGGGGGGTGGAGGAGGTAGATGCCTTGATTTTGGATGCTAGGTTATCAAAGGGGGAGTTGAAAGTTGTTATTAATAGAATAGCTAATGGAAAAGCCCCTAGTCCTGATGGCGTTTCTGTAGAGTTTGACAAGATGAACATTGATTGGATTGCTCCCTATCTTTTAAGAGTCTATGAAGAAGCCATTGTCAAAGGATCATTGGGGCCGGAGTTGAATGCAAGCATTATTAAGCTTATTCCCAAAGATGAGGATAGGCTTCTTATAAAGAACTAGAGTCCAATTACCTTACTGAATGTGGTGTACAAGATTCTGGCTAAAGCTCTTGCAATCAGAATTGAGAAAATTCTCCCATATGTTATTTGCAACACTTAGAATGGATTTGTTAAGGGAAGATATATATTGGAAAACATTATAACTTGTTGGAAAGCCTTGAACTGGGCAAAAATTTTAGATCAAAAGTGTGCTATGCTCCTTATTGATTATGAGAAGGCTTATGATAGAATTGAATGGAGTTTCGTCTTGATGATGCTGAATGCCCTTGGATTTCCTCCCCACTTTTGTAAAATGGTCTTAGTTTTGTTGTATGGGGTAGTGGCTGCTATTGAAATTAATGGGGCGAGATTGGACTTTTTCAAGCTATCTAGATCTATCAGACAGGGTTGCCTGCTTGCCCCGACCCTTTTTGTTATTGCTAGAGACTCCCTTCACTGCCTCCTCAGAGACTCTTCCCTTTCTCCTTCTGTTAGAGGAATTTTTCTTCCTAACAACCAAGAATTTGCCAATGTTCAATTTGTGGATGATACTTCCATTCTTCTTCATTTGGAAGAAGCAAACATGAATCGGCTTATGGTTAAGATTGACACCTTTTTCCTAGCTTCTGGGAGTAAAGTTTCTACCTCGAAGTCCATCATGTTGAGCTGGGATAACCAACCACCTTGTTAGTCGCATAATTTTGACTTTGCTTGGGGGGGCTTGATCATATTGTAAGGTATTTGGGTATCCCTTTCTCTATTAATCCCAATCTCAAATTAATGTGGGATTGGATTTATGAAAGGATTGGTGGAAAGCTAGAAAAGTGGAATAGTAGTCTTCTCTCCTTCCCTAGTAGGTTTCAAGTGTGCCAGAAAATCCTTTCTTCTTATCCCATCTATTATTCCTCTATGTGGCTCTTCAACCAGGCTCAGTTTGACACTATCCAGAAAGTGATTAGGAATTTTCTATGGTCAAATAGCAGTGGGGGCAAAAAGATGCATTCGATCTCTTGGGATTGGTGCACTAGGGGTAGGGCTTGGGGAGGATTGGGTCTAAAGGACATAAGGACTCAAGGAGTGGCCCTGGCTATCAAATGGATTGCTAAAGTAGGTGAGGGGGATGAGCCCGGGAAAGTCTTAGTTAGAAATAATCTGAGGTTATCTTATTGCAGTAGACCAAGAGGGTGGAACTCTTTTTGTTTCTCCGACTCTCTTACCATAGATGCTTCTTTGGTTGTTCAAGGTTCCAATGTCTTTAGAAGTATTTGGAAGGCTTGGAAATTTATTAGGGGTTTTTTGATCAGAAATGGTCTAGTTGAGAAATTTAGTCTCTTCTGTAGAAATAAGTCTATTTGGTGGAACTTGAGCCATGGGGGGAAAAGGCTTGCCCTCCTCCAAGGTTGTTCAGTACGGAAGTGTTTTGATCTAGGGATTTTAGTATTTGGTGACATCATTGAGGTAGATGGTGTTGTGGAATGGGACTGTATTAAGAAGAAGTATAATCTCCCTGAATCTCATTGGCATACCTATTCAGTGCTTAGTAGAGCTTTGATGAAGTTGGGTCCTATCAAAGGCTGTTGTGCTGATTCTAGATGTGATTTCCAGTTATGTTGCCCTGATAATACCCCTTTGCACTTAGGGAAATCTAAGTATCTTTAACATTTGATGACCAATAAAACTGATATCTTTACCCACCTTAACCATAAATGGGAAGTTCAATTTGAGGATAAGGACTAGTTTAAAGATTTTACCCAGCTTTGGGCTAGACCTGTTGAGCCTAAAATCTCTTGTTTCCTGTGGAGACTCTTTCTTCAAAAACTTCCATTTAAGAAACTGGGGGGAGAACCTAATTCCTGTACTATTTGTAACAAGCCCGAATCTATTACCCATGTTTTTTTTGAGTGTTGCTTTGCTATTGAAATTTGGAAACTTTTTGGCCTTGCTTTCAGAATTAATTTTAATATTATCAATATTATCTCTGGAACTATCAATAGCAGCAAATTTTGTAACTCATTCTGGTCTTTACTTTCTTCTATTATTTTATGGTTCATCTGGAAGTATCGAAATAATGATGTGCTATTAGGGAAGTACAGGAACCTTACTGAGTCTCGTAAGAGACTCATTTATTTGGATATTGCTATGCAGGTAACTGTTGTTTTAAA
Source organism: Cupressus sempervirens (assembly GCA_028749045.1). Classification (NCBI taxonomy): domain Eukaryota; kingdom Viridiplantae; phylum Streptophyta; class Pinopsida; order Cupressales; family Cupressaceae; genus Cupressus; species Cupressus sempervirens. Next base: position 555,024,656 of record CM053786.1, on the reverse strand, counting down.
GGTAAAAGAGAGTAAGTTCCTCTAGGTGTTACAAGAAGGAAAGGCTACCATGCTTAAGTTGAAGATTTTTCATGGGTACACTACTATGAAGGATAAGGATGAATTCAATTACACTTTGTGAGAATTCATCCAGCAGCTCAAACAGGAAGGCAAGTTGAAGGAATTCAGGCCGTCAACTGACAGTGACTACAGGGTGCTAGGTTATAACTCTGTCTCTTCGAATAATAATGAGGAGGATGAAGAGGAGGAATATCCTCCTTGATGTATTGGATCTGTTATTTGTTGCATAGTTCTCTTTTTTGATATATTGGACCTCTGGTTTATACTTGTTATTTATGTACTCCATTCTGTAGGACTGTTTTGTATTCGTCTTTGAACAACACCCGAATGTTATGATGTTCCTTTTGTTTAATTGATATGCAATAGAAAAAAAAAATTACTTAATTTTATGAAAATTTTGGAAATACAAAACATTAAATAGTAAACCTTCTCTAATTGTGTAAAATTAAACAATTAGTTTTACTTATAAAATATTTTTATATTTCAATACATTTCATTTTTTCTTTTAAAAATGTGAGTTTTAATATAAAAATTAAATTCTTAGTTTCATTAATTAAAATATAATATATTTTAATTTTTTATTATAACCATGATTTTATTTTGACTATTTGTTTTATTAAGAAAAATAATTATATTTAATTCTCTCTCTCTCTCTCTCTCTCTCTCTCTCTCTCTCTCTCTCTCTCTCTCTCTCTCTCTCTCTCTCACTCACACACACACACACACACACACACACACACACACACACACACAAACACACACAACTTATCTTGGTATCACTCTATCTTACTATTTTATCTCTCTTCCTCTTCCTCCTCTTTATTATCTATCCTTTTTTCCTTTGCATATATGTTTAGGTTGTTATTGTTGTATACTACTATTTATCTCTATCTATATCTCTATCTTAGTTTTTGCCCAATGCTAATGATTAAAAATAGTGAGTTCAATTTGATAATCAAGATGAGAATAATACATAGTTGGGGGAGTTATTCCAACTACTCATGGTTGTCTAGTAGCATGCATGGTATGCTTAAACATATAATGCGATACTCCAAATGCTTCATCACTTCTTCAAGTTCTATATTTCAAATATTGGTATGGATATCTTGCCTCATTGCACATAATTTAAGTTGTCAATGTAGAAGGTGCAAATTTGTCTAAAGCATATGTATTGATCGTAGTATGATATTAAGTACTTAGTGCCATATTGGAGACTTTGGCCTCTTATTCTTGGGCTTAAATGCCCAAAGATATAATAATATAGCATAAGAACTTAACAACAAAATATGAGCCATCCTATCAGATCACAAACACCTTTCTAGAACGAGAATTTAACAAAAAAAATGAGCAATCCTATCAGATCACAAGTGCATTTCTAGGCAAAAATTAATGCATTCATAATGTTAATTTAGATTCTCACTCATCTACACCTCTACAACCATTATGCGTTAGGCAGGAACTATGACACATTGCGTCTCTTTTTTTCTCTTGGATTAATATGGAATCTTAACTATCAATATATTAAACATCAATGGACACTCTTGAAGTGTTAGAACTTGAAATTAATGGATTAAAAAAGTCCACATCAATTTTATTGTAGTCAAGAGTGACAACTTTGATTCACTAAAATAATTGACTCAAGGCTATATTATTACAATTAGGTGTATGATTTTATCATTTACATCCAAATGATTCTAATATAGTAGGAACAATCAAAATATATACATGTGGGAGCTCTTGAGAGTCAATAGTTATCGCTTAGTTTACACTTAAATTTTATTGAAAGATATGCTAATTTTATAATTTTGTATATAATATATTTTAACATTGACTCAAAATCATGAAGTCAGTCTATATAGAGATTTGACCTACTAGTAAGAGAACATTGCAATCAAAGTATCATTTTTAATAGATCATATTTGCAACTGATAGTTAAATATCTCATATTCAAATTTAAGCTTATATTGCTCAAATTTCTAGGGACACATTCAATAACTAAGAAACAAAAGTTTGAATTTTCTAGGGGCACATTTTCCTTCTATTTTTGTAAGTTGAAGAAGACGTTAATGCATACGATCTATATGAATTACACATCTAATTACAACTCTAAGCAAGATGTAAAAGGGTTGGAGCCAACTATCATTAGGAAAGTTGAAACTAAAGATTATCAATAAATTTTTCATCCCAAGCAACTAATCTTTTATGAGGCTAAGATGTCAATAAGTGTGATTACATCCATTATATTACTATGAAAATGGAAAAAAATATTTGACCTTACTACGGATAGTTTTTTCTCTAGCTATTTTATCCAACAACTATAAATCTAACCAAATAGCTTTAGCAAAATATTTACAACTAATTATTCTATCTCCAACAAGTAATGTACAACTCATATTATCTTTAATAAGTATTATACCACTCATTTTTTCTTGAACAAGTAATGTTTCTATTTATTTTTCTTAATTGAATTCAAACAAGCCATTAAAGTACCAACATTTTGGACCACATTTTGTGATCCATCATCATGATAGAGTAGAGAGCTAGGATGCATTCTATTGCTAGAAATAATGGATTGAAAAATATAATATCATAAAACAAATATTTTTGAAGATGAAGAAATATGAAAAAACATGAATGGATAAAAAAATTGAAAGATACAATATTGATTTGTTTGAATTATCTTCTCATTTCATAAACTGACCTCAAGTAGAGGCACTCTTCTTTTCTCCTTTTTATGTTGTTTCTTGGTGGAATATGGTTTCCCAAACTAACAATATGATGTTAGAATGAATATTGATTGAAAAAATAACAACATAGTAATAGAGTGAGAGAAGCTGATTGAAATGAGAGAAGAGACCTCGGTTTGTAGGTTTTAAATGTGGAAACCCAATGGTCAAGATTCAAAATCAAATGGATGACTAGAATTGAATGAGAGTGTGGGACTAGATTAGAGGATTAGCTAGAAGTGGTTCTTAAAGGCTAAGTATCTTTTGTGCATGTGCGAGCATGCAGGGACAAGTCCATGAAAGAGACATGTTGGTTACATATGTAAGAGATAGGTTGGCTTGTGAAAATGACATGTGTAAATGATAGGTTCATTATGATGCAATCTGATGCGATCTTTCATGCTCACACACATGTAAGAAAGAGGGGGCAAGGGAACTTCTCTAATGATGGAATATTTAGATCTTGATCCATGTCAATAGATCCAAGGGATATGATTGAGAGAACAAATATTGAGTGAAATGTAGTATTAATTAGCCTAAACTCATGATGATGTAAATTTCTTATGAGGAATGCTCCAGGAGTCCCAAAGCTCAAGTCCCACTTGAAATCAACCTTGAATTTTCTCTCCCCACTGACATTGTGTTCCCCCACAGATTTCTATTTTTGTATAAATGCTGACTCCCCAATTTCTCCACTTCCATTATCTGTATCATTCAATTTCAATTGGAAGGTGATATGGATATTATGTTGGCTGGTAATAGCTACTTTGTGGTGAATTTCTCTTGCATGTCAGATTAGAACTGGGTCTTTGAGGGAGGCCCATATTTTTATGATCATGTTGGTCTTTTTGTCAAGCCTTGGCATATAGGGTTCAATTCTACTGAGGATCTTCCTTCAAGGGTGCCTGTTTGGGTCTGCCTGTCGCGGCTTCCTTTGGAGTTCTGGCGCGAGGATATCATGCGACAGATTTCTGTTGTGCTTGGAAAGCCGACTGCTATAGCACATCAATCACTAGAAAAATAGGTTATTTCTTATGCCTATATTTGTGTTGATATTGATTTAAATAATCCTTCACTAGATTCTATAGAAATTTGCCTAGGTTTCGCTTCTTAGATCCAACAGCTAGACTATGAATCTATTCCCTTTCATTGCCGCATTTGTCATGCATATGGGCATTTACAACATCAATTCCCTCAAGCCTCCAAAGGTAGTGGGACCCCTAATGGGTTCTCTGGTCCAAGGATGGCTAATGATGGTAAGGGGAATGGTCATAATGTTAGTTCTGGAAAAGGCAATGTTCAAACTAATAGTACAGGAAAAGGGAAAGCTCAAATGAATACTTCAAGTCAGGGCCAAGGGACATCTAGTTCTTTTGGTCCTGATTAGGATGGTTTTATCTTGACTCAAATATATGCTAAGGGGCGGGTTCAGAAGCGATCTCATCTAGATCGGCAAGTGGATTTAGGGTTCAATCGTTTTGAGGTTCCTAACAACATGGTCATAGAAGAAGGTATTCCTGCAGAGGCTTAGTGTGCAACTATTGGCTCAGAGGGGAGGAGTTCTACTCTTAGTGTCAACTAGGATGTTATAGTTTAGTAGTTTCCAGAGACTTCTATTGGCCTTGAGTCTGGTGCCCTTGTGGTTTCTCCTACTCCACAGGAAAATGATGTTCTTTTAGCAGATTTGGTTAAAGATGTGTTTGCTTCTAGTAAAGGTAAGGGATCTTCTCTTGCTTTGGGCCTGATGCAAAGACCATTTAAGAAAGTCTCTTTTGCTACTCCTTCAAGAGTTGGTCAAAAGCAAGATCAGGAAAAAATTAAACTTACACAAGATTTACTAGTAGAGTCTAGGGCTGTCAGGACCTTGGATGAGCATTTTCCCCACTTTACTCAATGATTATTCTCTCATGGAATGTCAAGGGGTTGAATAGCATCCCCAGGCAAAAAGCTATTCATGAGCTGGTGGTTGAGCATTCTCTGAATATCCTTTGTATCTAGGAGACTAAGCTTTGAATGGACTTCATGTTTAGATGTCCTCCTAACATTTGGTTTCTAGGCCAATGTCAGTGCATTGGTGCTTTGGGGAGTTCTAGTGGTTTTGCTATTTGCTAGGATCCAAGGAAAGTAATGCCACTTTACTGGGTCTCTTGCCTCTCGACTCTCTCAATGGTTGCTTCCTCTCTAGAAATTAGAGATCTAATTCTTGTTACTAATGTGTATGCTCCTATTGATCTCCCTGGCAAGATTAAGCTTTGGGATCATATTAGGCATGTCAAAAACTGTCATCCTTTCTTGCCTTGGATTGTGGTTGGAGACTTTAACTCTAGTCTCAATCTGGAGAAGACGAGGGATGGGCTGGCCCACTTGGGTCCTTCTTCTAAGCTTCTTCAACAAAATATTGATCTTTTACATCTCTCTGATGTCAAACCTCTCAATGGCCTCTTCACTTGGAACAATAAAAGGGTTGGTAATGATGCTATCTCAGAATGCTTGGATGGGTTCCTTGTTTCTTGATTTTGGAACTTTGGATCTCTTTCGCTCTCTTCTAAAATTCTTGATTGGAGAGGTTTTGACCACTGGCCTATTAATCTCATAGCTAGTTATGTTGTTGTCCCCAAGAAGCCTCCCTTTAAGTTCCAGCTGATGTGGCTTTGAGACTCTTCTCTTCATGACTTAATGGCTCACTGGTGTAGACAGGAACGCCTTGCCTATGGCACTGCTATGTTCTCCTTCTCCAAAAAACTTCAATAGGTTAAAAGGAAGCTGAAGCATTGGAACAAGAATTTCTTTGGTAATCTCCATATTATGAAGAAGAGGGCTTAGGATTGTCTTGATGTTATTACCAGGCAGATTCAAGATCTGGGTTTTTCAGAAGCTCTTAGCATTGCAGAATCTCGACCTTTTGCTGATTTAGCTGAGTGGGATTTTAGAGAAGAAATTTATTGGAAATAGAAGGCTCGAGTTGATTGGATTTAGGAAGGGGACAAGAACACTGCATTTTTCCATAAATCTGTGCAGGCTCAACGTAATAGGAGTTACATTTCTTCTCTGGTTACTTCTAATGGGATGTGTCTAACTTCTTCTCAAGCTGTTTCCAGGGAAGCTATTTAGTTTTACTCTGCTCTCTTTTGAGATGATTTACCTCCAACAGAGATTGAGGAAATACTATCTTGTCTTGTATTCCCTCTGTTGTGAACAGTGAGATGAATGATTCTCTTATGAGGCCAATTAATATGTATGACTTGGAAGGGGTGGTCTTCGGCTTGTGGAAGGGCAAAGCTCTGGGGCTGGATGGCTTCCCTATTGAATTCTTTTAGGAATTTTGGGATATTAACAATCATGACCTTTTGGATGTGGTTCAGGAGTCCTTTTCCAACAAAGAAATTCTTTGGGCCTTGAATGCTACTTTCTTAGTCCTTATTCCGAAGAAGGGAGAGGCTAATCAGCTGGATTTTTTTAGGCCCATTGCTCTTTGTAATGTGGTCTATAAAATCATCACTAAGCTCCTAGCAGAGAGGCTTAAATTTCCCATGGTTATCTCTAAGGAACAAGGGGGTTTTGTGGCAGGAAAACAAATTTTGGATGGGGTGGTTATTGCTTCTAAAGCTATTCACTCTATGTGTACTTCCAAGGAACGTGCTATGTTTATTAAGCTTGATATGGCTAAGGCTTATGACAGAGTCAATTGGGATTTCTTGCGAAAAGTTCTTCTAGCTTTTGGCTTCAGTCAAGACTAGGTTAGATGGGTTCTTAGTTGTGTTACTACTTCTTCCTTCTCGGTCCTTCTTAATGGTGAACTAACAGAGCTTTTTGGAGCTTCTAGAGGTCTTCGTCAGGGGGATCCCATCTCTCCTTATTTGGATTATCATTATGGCTGAGGGACTTGGTAGACTTATCAATTTTCATGTTTCCCAAAATTTGATTCAAGGATGGCAATGGGAAATGGTTTTCCTGCTCTTTCTCACCTCCAATTTGTTGATGATACTACTCTTGCTGGGAGAGCTTGGATTCAGGAAGCTAAAGCCTTTAGGCTCACCTTGGATACGTATTTGGCTATCTCTGGGTCAAAAATTAATGACCACAAGTCCTCTATTTTTTTCTTCAACACTCCTAAGCCAATCCAGCGGAGGATTGCTAATATCTTGAGATTTTAAATTGCGTCTCTCCCTCTGACTTACTTGGGGGTCCCTATTGTGGTGGGTAGACAACCTAGGCTTTTTTGGCAAAGCTTGGTTGACAAACTTCAATAAAGGGTCAATCATTGGACTCATAGGTGGCTTTCTACTGCTGGTAGGGTGACACTCCTTCAATCTATTATTCAGGCTCTTCCCATATATAGAAGCATGGTTCAGGCTGCCTTGATGTATTTTCTTAAGGAATTTGATGCCATCTCTCATTAATTTCTTTGGAGTGGTAATTTGCAACATACCAAATGGAGCCTCATCAATTGGGATACTGTTTGCAGGCCAAAAAAGGAAGGAGGCCTTGGTCTTCGGTTTGCTATCTTGTGCAGTCAAGCTCTTGCTGCCAAGCTCTATTGGCATTGGTGTACTAGCCAGTCTCAGCTTTGGGCCCGTATCCTATCACACAAGTATTTACCTGCTGTTGAACCTTCAGATATTTATAGGTTTTCTCTTGAGGGAAGAGGCTCTATGGTGTGGAATACCCTCAAGATTGGTGCTCACCTAGTGAAAAGAAGTTTATTTTGGATCTATAACAAAGGCACTAAGGCTCTATTTTGGAGTGATTCTTGGAATGGGCATCCTCCTCTCCTATCCTCTCATCCTCACTTGCAAACTCTTTGTGATTCTTTCCTTTTTGCTGGATGGAATAAGGTGGCTCATTATAAGGAGGCTTGTAACCTAGGCCTTGCTATGGGTTATAGATGGAAGAATTCTTCTATTTGGCCTATGTGTGGCTCACTGGGAGAGTGGTTGGAACTATCTCAGATATTGGCTTCCAGGGAGTGCAACTCATTGTAGGAACTTGATGCTTTAGCTTGGGGAGGTGCTTCCTCTGGTAAGTATTTTGTTTCTTCTGGGTACCTTGCATTGATGAAGTAGCTTTTTGGTGAGGTGGAGGTCTCTTGGTGGAAGAAAGTTTGCAATAGTTTTTCATGGCCTGAGTGTAACTTTTTCCTCTGGATTTTGGTTTACAATCGGTGTATCACTTGGGATAATCTTTGCAAGTGAGGCTTCCAGGGGCCTTCCATCTATGTTCTCTACCACAATAGTGAAGAGACTGTATCTCACCTTTTTTTTTTCTAGTACCCCTTTGCCAAATAGATTTGGCACTTCTGGTGGAGTGTGTGGGGATGCACGTGCTGGCTCCCCTTCCAAGACTTCTTTTCTTTAGGTTGCTTGGTCTATTGACCCTTCCTTTATTTTATGGCATGTTTGGATTGAGAGGAATAGGAGGATCTTTCATGATTTTTAGTTTGAGATCAGAAACCTATGGTGGAAAATTGTTAATTCTCTTTAAGAAACACTCCTAGCTAAATGTGACATCGATGGGGGTTTGGATCCTACTAATGCTGGTTTTACTCTCACCTCTTCTTTCCTCTTTAGGGTTTCTCTCCCTCGATCCCTCACACCCACTCTAGGAATAGAGCTAAGCAACACTCTCAGCATGTTAATTGTCAGGGACATTGGTCTCCTCTTGAGGCAGGCACTCTTAAAATCAACACTAGTGGTTCTTCTTAGGGAAATCCTAGTCCGGATGGTATTGGGGGAGTTGGGCATGATAGTTCTAGTGATATTCAATTTTTATTTTCTATATACAAGGGGTACCATACTAATAACCTCATGGAAGCCTTGGCTATCTTGGTTGTAGTGGAACAATGTTGTCAACGTAGCTGGAAAAGAATCATCTGTGAGACTGACTCGCAGGTGGTTGTGAACTTATTGCATAATAGGAACCTTGTGCATGTGGATTGGAATTTGGCTCTGGTTATTCAGCAGATCATTCAGTTATGCAATTCTCTAGATTCTGTATCTTTTATGCATATCCCTCGTGAGTGGAATGGTGTGGTTGATTGTTTGGCTAAATGAGCCTTTGAGTAGGGGCCAGCTTGGAATATTCTTGATCATAGGATGCTTCCCCTTGATTTATCTCAGATGCTGGTTCAACTTGTGGACCAAGATAAAGCTATGTAGTTCTCTTTGTTTCTTGTGTTGTTCAGCTCTCTTTGATATTCAATAAAAAATTTACTCCTCTTTTAGTGATTAATCAAATTAGAAGAATGAAAGAAAGGAGGGGAAGAACTGGGTCTGACTTGGACCAATGGAAGAAATTTTGACAAGATGTAAAGATACGTTATTTTGGAGTTGATCCAAGGCATGTTTCTTTTGAAGAAGAGCAAAGCCTGTAATTGTCTCCTCTTCAGGAGAGTCAAATAGTTTTTTGAAAATGCTTATGAAAGGGCCCAAGCAGTAGAGATTGACCGCCATTGTTGGAAGCTTCTACTAGTTCAATATGTTCAATGTGGCTTTCTGAAAAAAATCAAAACTGTATATAAGATACCAAAATTTGACTTTGTTAGACGAGTTGAAGATACCTAGTGTGAAAAGTGGTTGAGAATCCCACTACTAAATGCCAGATAGATATACTAAAAAAATTAATAGGGTAAAAAAATATTAATGGGGATTATTCAATCATTAATACATGTTCGTATATTGTTGAGAACATTTGTCTCAACCTTGCAATCTTCTTTTGGAAAATTCCAATTTTTTTTTGCAGAAGTTTTCCACTTGTTTATACATTGGAAATTGGTTAATGAGTTGTCAAAAATGAGTCTTATCCATAGTAGGATAATATTAGGTCATTGATGACTCATTTTTTGACTTTTATGGGGGTCTAAGCTAAGAGATAAGATTGTGGATGGGATTACCACTTTATCCTGGTTGTTTTCTCCATATTAGAAATGTAAACCTAAAAATGGGTAACATGTGGCATAGTTGTTTGCCCATGGTTTTGTAAAATTACAAGAGGTTTCTAGGTTGTAAAACCACTATAAAAAGAGGGTTTGGGAAGGTGTTTGTGCAATTGAGTTCAATCTGCAAGGCTGGAGCTAGAAGAAGTCTCTCCGAGCTTGAGTTGTGGTGATGCGCTCCTGTAAGAACTTGCATTGCAAGTGTATTGTAATCATCTTGGTTTGATAATACATTGTGCAGGTTTTGGAGGGTGGGGTTTTTCTCTCGGAAGGGTTTCCCCGTGGTAATTACTGTGTTATGTGTTCATTGTTATTTTGATTATGTTATTATGCATTTCTTGAGATCTCTACAACAGTTGAGTTTGCATAATCATCCTCTCAAAGATTAGTGTAGGAAGCAATTTCGCACACCTTTTGTAATGCCCCGCCAAGGGATCCAAAGAATTAACCTAGAATTCCACTAAGTTTGGTAGCATTTTTTTTTCCTAACATGAAAGTAAATACCACATATAACTTATGCACAATAATGGAAACAATAGCAAAATCCATCTGAAAGTAAACATAACATACATAATAAATTACATTCTTTAAATATCGCTTAATGCTGAATCACATCTAAAACACTTAACATACATGAATCCATCTAGTACAACATCCACATGAAATAATAATGATAAGTCCAATGTTTATACATTACATTTCCAAATGCTCAATCATCCACTGTACATGTCACAGGGTATGAAAAGCTCAAAAGAATATACATATGTAGAATAATGGTACATCATCCTATTTTAATCCATGATACATCAAAGTAAAGATAATCACATGATATACATGATACATCCTCATAGAAGATCAAACATAATAAACTAAGTGCACGGTTCCTCCCAACCGTTAATAGCATCATTAGACCATCGTGGATCCTAGCTATCCCTCCATGCGTAACATTCCCAAATCACCAAAGAGATCATCGATATTAACATAGTAGGAATGCCACTCCTAACATTTACTATATCATATGCAGAAAGTAATCTAACATGCAAATATAAGCATAAGATAACATCATCTAGCATATGCTAATCATCAATGAAAGGATACATATCCACCATCATGAAGGATGCATCAGTCACGATGTCTCAATGAATCTCAAATGATAAGAGTGAAAATACACTACCTCCCGATCGCGTGGTACCTAAGTGGTCCACTCCCACCATGCTGAGGAGATAATCTCAAGTCCCAAACAGGCTATCAAAATCACATAACACAAATTTCTATAAGTCCAGGAATCCTAAAAGTATACTAACTGAAAGGTTCCAAACACAAAATCGACATCTAATCCCTAGAGGCACACAATGACATTTAGGAAACCTACTTTGCAAGCGAGAAAGTGTCATCGCATTTATCACATACAAGTTACCTTGGTAGTTAGCTAAACTCCACAGGTTCATACTGATCTCATGCGGCCACTAGTATCCTCTCATATTGACGAGGCATACTATGGAATGCAAGGTCACAACCATGCATTCTCACTACTCCCATCCTAGCTTGTACAAGCACTCAAGGCATGGGCGAGAACCAAAACTCTTATCTTTTTAGGTTCATTCAGTTAGTATTAGGTTTGAATGTTATCACTTATTAATCCAACTTACAATGAGTTACCCTGGTAGCCTCTTAGGGCCCCGGCCCCCATTGCAAGTCACTTCCCGACACTACACGCAGATAACCTACCCTAAGCTCATGGAATCATAAATCTCAAAATCACAAAAGATAATCCATAATAAAATCATCAAATATGCATAAAAGCATCAAATCTCCATGAGCAAGCATCCATAGAAAATCATGACCACAACAACTCTCAATTGGCAACTGAAGTATCATTGATAATCAAAAGTATCCAATGGTTCTCAATAACCAAAATATATCTCAATCATACTGATCGAAGACTCCAAAAATGGTTGAGTCAAGCATGTCACAACATGACATCATCAGGAATAAATCCACATTACAGTCCCATCATGGCGACTAGAAAATAACCAAGGATAACTGATTGATGACCAAAAATGGTTAAGTCAAGTGTCTCATACATAAGAATCTCAACTATAACAATCCGTAATTACAACCAATACATAGAGCATTCCATCACATAACCATGGTTGGGTTTATAAAGATCGAGATTTAAACATCATCATGACATCACAATCACATAACCCCCAAGCCTCTAGTAGACGTCCTATAACTAGTCAACACTAGTCAACCCAAAACCCAAAACAATAGCATAGAGAATACACAATGCAAACACATGTTTTGGTTTTGCTAAATTTACAAACTTGAATTTAAATGTAGAGATCTCGGTTTATGTTTCCAAGTTTAGAGAATGAATTGGAGGAACATTTTGTACGTTTGGATGAATAAAAGTTTTTTCTTAAATTCCATCTTCCAGTTATAATCTTTGTTTGAAAACGTCCCCCACCAAACTAACAATTAAATTTCATATACTTTATAAAACAATTAATTAAATGTTAAAAATTAAACAAGAGTTCACCATTATAAAAGAAATGAACCTTTGGTATAAATCATTTATCAGTTATATAATTATAATTCAAATTATTATTAACATATTTACATATTATATATATACATACATATATAAATATATAAATTATTATTACATTTTACAAAATTGAATTAATAAATTCGATTAATACCATTTAACATATTAATAACAATAAAAAAAACTGACTTCATATGTGGCAAGTGTTATAACATACATATAACATATAAACTGCCGACGGTATGCAGGACCCTACAGTCGTAGGGCCTGCGACGTTAGCGGGTACTGTGTACCCATGCCATCATAGTACCTACGACGACTGGTACACTGTGACCGCAGTGGCACGGGGGCACGAGTCTCGTCCCCCCCACTTATGCATATTACTTTCTTTAAAATCGCTTATGCGATTTTTCATTCGGGTATGCGATTTGGTTCTTAATAAAGTTTAACGTTTTTCAAAATGTTTTTGATTAATGGTATAATGTTCGATTTTTTAATATATATATATATATATACACATGCAGAATTAAAAACATCACAGCATATAAACATGTATACATATATATATATAATTGCATATATATATATATATATAGGTATATGTGTATGCAAATTAAAAAATATAAACATATATATACACAAGATATATATATATATATATATATATAAATTTCAATCCTCATAATTTTCCTATAAACCTTTGATCTCAAAATTTTTCCAATAATTGATCTAATGGGTTTGCCTATGAATCTAAACCCTAGCCCCGTGTTTTTTTTCTTCAGATCTATGCATATAAAATTCTCAAATAAATTAACTACCCATATTGAGAATGCATACAATAAAAATAGGAAAAATCCTCAGAAGACATATGGAAGACACAAAGAAGACAGGGAATGTAAGATGCGGAAATAGCATAAGTAAAATCACAAGAATCTACCCGGACTCTGATGCTAATTCGCTCTTCCTCAGAAAACTCGCAGAGCAAGCTCCCTTCTTCAGAGTTCTCGAGTCCTCCAATGCTCCAATTGCTCTCCAAATGCTATGTCCAAGCTTCTAAGAATGCCTGAATATAAAGAGCTCTCAGGAAACATCTAGAATGCTTCTAGAAATAGCTAGAAGGTGTCACCAACTAAGCATGGGTCTTTTCCAACCTTCTAGATGAGCCATAGGGTTGTAGACACCATGTGCTTAATTGATGCACTAACCCCCGTGTTGTTGAGATATGAGAAATGAAAAGGTGCGTTAATTCCCATGCAAGCTTATAACTCCAATTTACTTTTTATATAATTTCTATTTAAATATTTATAACTTTCATTTTAATTTTTATAACTTTTATTATTATTATTTATTTATTACTTTATTATTATTTTATTATTATTATTAATTTTAATTTCTAATTTTCTTTTATTTAAACCTTTTTCCTCAATTAATTCTCATTTAATTAATTATAATCAAAATATCAAAGATCATGATATTTTATATTAATTTCCTCAATTAATTAATTAATTAATTAAATCTATTTATTAAGACTTAATTAATAGAAAATTCACCATAGACCTCCAAGATAAAATATGAAAACTCATCATAGAGAAATTCACACAAAATCAGTTTAAAGGGTTAAAAATCACGAATTATGTCATCCGACACATTTGGTGGGTAGAATATCCAGATACTTGTCCTATCTCACTAGGACAAATGGTTTAAGGGTTTGGGATTTGGACTTGAGAATTTATCTCCCTTCTCTTATCATTGGGATAGTATAATAGGGTATGCTCATCCTGGAAATTCAGGGAAGTTGATACTCGGTACTTGCAACCTGCAAAAAAACCATGCATGTACATACAATATATATAATGCTAAGCTAAACAAACAATGGCAGGAAGTGGTGCATCATGTAGATCCTGACTAAGCAGGTGACTACGACTCCCTTCCTTAACCACATCAGAAATGCCATACAATATGAAAACACGCACACCATACACATGCAAGTATGGGATAAGTATCCATAATAAAACACATGAGATAATAAACCATCTAACTAATCAACAACAACAACTGAAAACAATGTAATGATCATCATGCATACATGAAATGTAAAGTCTAAATGATCTCATCATATACCACTGAATCCATAACATAATGTTTGATAATCTCAAAACAATACCACTAATCCATCAACCTAAAACTAGTCTAACATAGTCTGATAATAGCAACATTATGTCCAAAAAAAGATGTGAATGAGGGTAGGCACTACACCTTTGCTTCCTTACATATATGATAAAATATGGTGTAGTTGTAATTAAGATTACTTTATCAATTACGAGTGAATGGGTTGAAGTTTCTCCAAACTATAAAATTAAAAACTCTTATATTTGAAAATAATAAGAGTCAATGGGTTGAAGTTTCTTCTTTTGAGGAAACACACAATTATTATTATTTAACCATGTGATGTAATGTTTAATTTTGTTAATTTTATTTTTTTGTATATATTGGAAAATATTCTTCATAAATAATGGATAAAATTAGAAGATAAAATTATCTCACATATTATATAGGAATAAACAATATTTAGTAGTTAATTTTAAAATGTCAATATGGTATTACGAAAGTTGTCATCTATTACTTCATAACTACTTGCTATTATTTTAGTTGTCTTGTTAAGATTTTTTTTTTCTAATTTTAAATTCTCTTGAATCAATATGGAACATTAACCATCAAGATCTTAAATATCAATCGAAATTCTTGAAATGTTAGAACTTGAAATTAATGAATTAACAATCTACATTAAAAAAAAATTGTAGTCAAGAGTGACAACCATGACTAACTAAAATAATTGACTCAAGGTTATATTATTGTAATTATGAGTATAATTGATAATTTACATCCAAATGATTACACCGAGAGGCGTTCTATACAATGGCAGCACGAGAATATGCCAAGATTCCTTGTCAATAAAAAAGATTTGGGAGCAGTTACAAACTTCCAAATTAAATATTAAAAAAGAATTCCCGAAATAATAGCTGGCCGAAATAATAGGAAGCCAAATGGAGGCCGAAATAATAGGCCCGAAAAAGTAGGGCCCGAAAAAGTAGGACCCGAAAAAATAGGGCCCGAAAAAATAGGGGCAAAATAATTTCAATATGATTTTTTTTTTGTTAAATATAATTTTGCATGCACATTCATGCTTATTTTTTGCGGGGAGTGGGGGAATTTGAAACAAATTCGTGGAATGTGAAGAGACGTCTGTTGGGGGATATGAGGAGCCTCTCAGAAGTTATAAAACCAAGGCTCCTCATTTCATTTTCATTTTATGTTTTTGTAGGAAGGAAGAGGTGGAGGTTATTGGAGGATTAGATTTGAGTTTTTGAATAGGAGTAAATTGAAGTTTTGGAGTAACATTTTTGTAGGTGAGATTTCTATTTTTTATTTACATTTTCATTTAGATTTAGATGTAGATGTAAATTGAAATTCAAAATTAATTATAATATTCTACTTTGATTTAGATTTCAATTTTAATTAATTTCAATTTGGTTGGCTCTCCTCCACAACAAACAGTGTATTGTGTATTTAATGGGTGCATTGGAATGCAAATTATCAGCCTAATGGCCAATCTCCAGTTTCCTGAAAATATTCGTGGAATTTCGTGGAATGTGAAGAGACATCTATATATTATGCCGAGAGTAATCATTCTCACATTCGTGGAAATAATTGTTTTTGGGATGCAGGGTTCGGAGCTATTGGTAAGGGAGGCTCAGAGGTCATTGAGCAAGGAACTGGTGACATTACTTGGTTCCTTAGATAAAATGGGGAAAATAGAAATTATTCTTTTATGTATGTAGAAAAAAATTAGAAAGATTTTATGTATGTAAAAAATTAAAAGAATTCTATATACATCTAGTGTTTTTGAAAAGAATTCTATTTACATCTAGATATTTTGATTGAAATAACCATAATGTAAAAACAAAATATAAAATAGAAATGTTAATATATGTATGTAGAAAAAATTAGAAAAATTGCATGCATCTAAAAAAATTCTATTTACATCTAGATTTTTTTAGAATGGAAAAAAAATGGATAATAGAAATATCAGTTGCATGTTTGTAGAAATAAATTAGAAAAACATGTATCTAGAAATTAAAAAGATTCTATATGTGTCTAATTTTTAGATTTTACTTTATTCTAAACTAATTATTGATGGATATATATTTTAAAAATATTTATGTAGTTTAAAGTTTAGATTTTAATTAATTTGTATGCAAATAGGAAAAAGAATAAATATTTTATATATATGTAGATTAATTTCTATTTTTAAAATTTACAAGTAAATGAGTACTTTATTCATTTAAAGTAAACAAGTTTTTAAGTAATATATTTTTATTTTAGAAATATATTAATCATAATGTTCATTTATTATTACTTATTTAATATACTTACTCTCAAATCTAAGACAATAGAAATGATATTTTATTAACTTTGAAATAGGGAAGTGTTAAGCAAGTTCGTTTACAAAAATACCAAAAATATATTTGGTCTTTGATCAGATTGGAGTTAATATTAGAAATATAAATATGATCATTAACAATTAAGCTAAATTCAGTTCAAAACAATAATATTATTTAAATTTAAATAATTTTTTTTGAAAAGAATTCTATTTACATCTACATATTTTGATTGAAATAACCATAATGTAAAAACAAAATATAAAATAGAAATGTTAATATATGTATGTAGAAAAAATTAGAAATATTGCATGCATCTAAAAAAATTCTATTTACATCTAGATTTTTTTAGAATGGAAAAAAATGGATAATAGAAATATCAGTTGCATGTTTGTAGAAATAAATTAGAAAAACATGTATATAGAAATTAAAAAGATTCTATATGTGTCTAATTTTTAGATTTTACTTTATTCTAAACTATTTATTGATGGATATATATTTTAAAAATATTTATGTAGTTTAAAGTTTAGATTTTAATTAATTTGTATGCAAATAGGAAAAAGAACAAATATTTTATATATATGTAGATTAATTTCTATTTTTAAAATTTACAAGTAAATGAGTACTTTATTCATTTAAAGTAAAAAAGTTTTTAAGTAATATATTTTTATTTTAGAAATATATTAATCATAATGTTCATTTATTATTACTTATTTAATATACTTACTCTCAAATCTAAGACAATAGAAATGATATTTTATTAACTTTGAAATAGGGAAGTGTTAAGCAAGTTCGTTTACAAAAATACCAAAAATATATTTGGTCTTTGATCAAATTAGAGTTAATATTAGAAATATAAATATGATCATTAACAATTAAGCTAAATTCAGTTCAAAACAATAATATTATTTAAATTTAAATAAATTTTTTTGAAAAGAATTCTATTTACATCTACATATTTTGATTGAAATAACCATAATGTAAAAACAAAATATAAAATAGAAATGTTAATATATGAATGTAGAAAAAATTAGAAAGATTGCATGCATCTAAAAAAATTCTATTTACATCTAGATTTTTTTAGAATGGAAAAAAATGGATAATAGAAATATCAGTTGCATGTTTGTAGAAATAAATTAGAAAAACATGTATATAGAAATTAAAAAGATTCTATATGTGTCTAATTTTTAGATTTTACTTTATTCTAAACTATTTATTGATGGATATATATTTTAGAAATATTTATGTAGTTTAAAGTTTAGATTTTAATTAATTTGTATGCAAATAGGAAAAAGAATAAATATTTTATATATATGTAGATTAATTTCTATTTTTAAAATTTACAAGTAAATGAGTACTTTATTCATTTAAAGTAAAAAAGTTTTTAAGTAATATATTTTTATTTTAGAAATATATTAATCATAATGTTCATTTATTATTACTTATTTAATATACTTACTCTCAAATCTAAGACAATAGAAATGATATTTTATTAACTTTGAAATAGGGAAGTGTTAAGCAAGTTCGTTTACAAAAATACCAAAAATATATTTGGTCTTTGATCAAATTGGAGTTAATATTAGAAATATAAATATGATCATTAACAATTAAGCTAAATTCAATTCAAAACAATAATATTATTTAAATTTAAATAAAATAAGCCATGTTTACTTTGAAACATCAAAAAACTAATTAACTAATACAATAATTAAAATAAATGAATCTATTATGACATAGAAAAATATTTTCAAAGTATAATTTCTTTGTTTTTGAATCAATATGAGTTTTTTTTTCTACTTGAAAAGATAAACCATCCTAATTGTCATCCTTAGTTAACCCTAACAACAACCCCTACCTTAGCCCTAGCCCCAACAATGATGTACAATCTAACTATAATCCAACATTAAACTATAATTAGAGCACTAAAACATATCCCTATTGATATTCTAAACTCTAATCATAACGAAAATCTCAGCCCAAACCATAATCTAAACCAAAAACCTACACACTAATATTGGTTATAGTCCTAACCCTAAAATCTAACCCTTAACCATAATGTAAAAACAAACTCCAAAATATTGATCAAAATCCTAAACCTAACTATAGGGATAACCATGATATTAAACTCTAAATCTAGTCCCAAGGTCCTAACCATGGTGTAAACCTATAACCGAACTCTTAAAAAATTTACTAATCCCTGATCCTAATCACATTCCCAACTTTAAACTTGAACCATAAACCATAGTTGTAACCATAATCATAAACTTAAACAAAACCCTAACCCTAAAGGTACAATCATAAAATTAAGCATAGCTTAGACCCTAATCCTAGCACAAACCACAATCATGACCAAATATAAATTTTCACCTTACCCCTAATCATAATTTCAATGTTAACCCTAACATTAGTTTCAATCCTACCATGATATGAACCCTAATATAGACTTCACCTTGATCCTCACCCTAATCTTAAGTCTAATTAAACCCTGACTAAAACCTAATCTAAATGATATATCTAACTATAATCCTAACTGTAATTATCATACAACCCAATGCTAACCCTCATGTATATTTAATCCTTAATCTTAACTCTAAATATTCTATAAACTCTAGAATTGACCTTGATTCTAACCATAACCCTAAAATCTAAATTGTAACCATAGCACGAAAGGTGGGGACCCCCGCTACATGGCACAATTCTGGGTCTTGGAGCCTCGCGAAAGCACTACAGAGTGAGGAAATGTCAGAAAGGTGACATGTAGTAGCATGACACAATTTTGGGCTTTAGAGCATTGCAGAAACAATGCAGCATAAGGAGGCGCTAGAATGGAGACTCATGGAAAGAAGAGGAAAGACATTCATGTCGCTGGCAAAAAACTATGAAAAGAGATAACATGATGTCTTTACCTCCCACAAAAAATTCAAGGTTGATCCCAAGGGGGAATTTGGTTTCCCCAAAAATGAATGATGGTCATCGATGAAGGTCTTCCTCTCGAAATAGACAGCATAGATGCATCGTGAATCCTCACCAATGAAGGATTAAGTCGCAACCATCGATCTAGATTCTCCCCTCAAAAAGGATGACTGAGATGCAATGAGGAAACTCCTCCCAATGAAGGATTAAGTCACATTCGTCGATCAAGATTGGCTTTATTTCCAATGGATGACTAAGATGTAGTGAAGAGATTCTTCCCAACAAACGAAGCAAATAGCACAAAAGGTGTGAACCCCCTCCATGTGGCACAATTTTGGGTCTCAAAGACTCTTGAAAGCATTGTGGAGTGAGGAAATGTTGGAAAGGCAATACGTGGTAGCATGATGCAATTTTGGGCTTTAGAGAATTGAAGAAACAATGTAGCATGACGATGCATCAAAATGGAGATGCATGGTAGCATCTTGTGCAATTCTAGGCTTTAGATTGTTTCGAAGACATTAGCATATAAAGAAACGTTAGAATGGGAATGCATGGCAACATCTTGCACTTTTGGGAAGATGGGAAGATAGCTCGCGAAGAAATAAGAGTTATCGAATCTCGCAGCATGAATCAACCTGACCAAGAAAAAATGATCCAAAGTGGTCAATGAAGAAACTGAGCCAACACAAAATGTTAGCCGCCAACTTTAACAATATTAACCCTCTGCAAAGAACCTATCCCATTTAAGGTCTCTCAGATCAGACATCAGTGATGGGTTGAATAGGGGTAAAAAATATCACACAATGCCCTCCTAAATGAAATTCTAAATGTAACACTAATAACCATGGTCCTACTTCTTTCCCTAACCTTATCCATGAGCGTGGGAATATACATATTATTATATAGGGCACCTTATATAATAATAAATATAATCTAAAATCCCAACCCTTACTCCCCTCCTAACTATAACTGTGACCATAAGAAAAATTCTAAATATAACCCTTCCTCTAACTCTAACCCTAACCCTAACCCTAACTATAATTGTAACCCTATCCCTACCACTAACTGTAACCCTGAATCTAACTCTACCATAATTGGACTTTAACCCTAACTATAACTGTAACCCTAAACCTAACTCTAACCTTAACCGTAACCATAACCGTAACCCAAAACCTAACCCTAATCATAGCTAGTGTTATAATACTCTGTCTACCCCTAACTCAAACTATAGCCCTAACTATAACTCAAAATCTAACCCTAACTCATATTCTAACCCTAAACCTAACCCTAACCTTGACCCTAACCCTAACCCTAAGCCTAAGCCTAACCCTTTGTCTACCCCTATCTCTAACCCTAACCCTAACCCTAACCCTAACCCTACCCCTAACTCTAACCCTAAATCTAACTCTTTTTGTAAATCTAACTCTACCATAATTAGACTCTAACCCTAACCCTAACTTTAATCCTGACTGAAACCCTAACCCTAACCCTAACTCTAACCTTAACCCTGACTCAATCCCCTTACCCTAACCTTAACATTGATATAACTCTCTCTATATATAACCCTAACTCTAAATATAAACCTAACCCTAACCCTAACCTTAACCCTAAATCTAACTCTAACCCTAACTGTAAGTGTAACCCTACCCCTACCCATAACTCTAATTATAAATCTAACTCTACCATAATTGGATTTTAATTTTAACCCTAACCCTAACTCTAACCCTAACCTTGACTCAAAACTCTAACCCTAACCCTAACTCTAACATTAACCCTACTATAAAATTAACTCTATTGGTAACTCAAACCCTAAACCTAACCCTAATTCTAACCCTAACTCTAACTCTAGCTCTAGCTCTAACCCTAACTCTAACCATAACTCAAACTCAAACCCTAAACCTAACCCTAATCCTAACCCAAATTATAATGCTCTGTCTACCCCTAACTCAAACTATAACCCTAACCCTAACTCAAACTCTAACCCTAACTCATACTCTAACCCTAAACCTGACCCTAGCCCTAACCCTAAGCTAGAACCTTACCCTAACCCTAACCCTAACCCTAACCCTATCTATAACCCTAATCCTAACCCTAACTCTAATCCTAATCTTAACCCTAATTCTAATCCTAACACTAACCTTAACCCTACCCCTGACTCTAACCATAAATCTAACTCTACCATAATTAGAATCTAACCCTAACCCTAACCTTAACCCTAGCTCAAACCCTTACCCTAACTTTGTCCCTAACCATATATCTACGTATGACTATAACATTTTACATTACAATATCCCAACAATAGAATATATATTTTTATCTAACTTAAACTCCTTATATTAAATTTAAAATAATATTTGACTCAAACCTTAACCGTAACCCTAACCTTAACCATGAGCATTACTCTAACCCTAACCTTAACCATAAACATAACTCTACACCTAACTCTAACCCTAATTCTAACTCTACCATAATTGGACTCTAATCCTATCCCTAACCCTAACTATAAGCATAACTCTAACCCTAGCCTTAACCATGAGCATAACTCTAACTCTAGATCTGACTCTACCATAATTGGACACTAACCCTAACCCTAACCTTAATTTTGATCCCAACTCAAACCCTAACCCTAACTCTAACCTTAACCTTGATTCAAACCTTAACCCTAACCCTAACCCTAGCCTTACTATAACCCTAACCCTAATCATAACCATAACCATAACTCTAACCCTAACCTTAACCATGACCATAACTCTAACCCTAACCTTAACCATAAACATAACTCTAATCTGAACCTTAACCATAACTCTAATGATAACCATAACCATAATTCTATCCTTGACCTTAACCATAGCTCAAACCCAAACCCTAACTCCAACCCTAACCCTAATGCTAACCCTAACCCTAATTCTATCCCTAAGGTTAACATTAACTGTAATGTTAACTTTGTCCCTAACCATATATCTACGTATGACTATAACATTTTACATTACAATATCCCAATTTTTTTTTTTTTAATCTAAATCAAATTCCTTATATTAAATTAAAAGATATATTTGACTCAAACCCTAACCCTAACCCTATCCCCACTATAACCCTAACCATAACCATAATGATGACTCTAACCCTAACCTTAACCATGAGCATTACTCTAAACCTAACATTAACCATAAGCATAACTCTACCCCTAACTCTAACCCTAATTCTAACTCTACCATAATTGGATTCTAACCCTATCCCTAACCCTAACTATAAGCATAAGTCTAAACCTAGCCTTAACCATGAGCATAACTCTAACTTTGGCTTTGACTCTACCATAATTGGACTCTAACCTTAACCCTAACCTTAATTTTGATCCTAACTCAAACCCTAACCCTTTAAACTCTAACCTTAACCTTGACTCAAACCTTAACCCTAACCCTAACGTTAGCCTTACTATAACCCTAACACTAACCCTAATCATAACCATAACCATAACTCTAACCCTAACCTTAACCATTACCATAACATTAACCCTAACCTTAGCCATAAACATAACTCTAATCTAAACCATAACCATAACTCTAACAATAACCATAACCATAACTCTATCCCTAACCTTAACCATAGCTCAAACCCTAACCCTAACTCCAACTCTAACTATAATGCTAACCCTAACCCTAATTCTATCCCTAAGGTTAACATTAACTATAATGGTAACTTTGTCCCTAACCATATATCTATGTATGACTATAACATTTTACATTACAATATCCCAAAAATAAAAAATATATTTTTAATCTATATTAAACTCCTTATATTAAATTTTTAAAAATATTTTGAAGCATAATTTTATAGTAACTTCATACAACTCTAATTAAAAATTAATTAACAATTTTATAGTAACCTTATCAAAATAAAAAATAAAAAGTAAATATTTTTCCTATTGCGCCGCGACTGCCACTAGCTTATATATACCTCTATATATATTACGCCGAGAGTAATCGTTCTCGAGGCACCTATTTTTATTTTCATTAATCCCAACTTCGATTAAAATAACTTTGGGATTAAATAAAAATAGGTGCCTCGAGAACGATTACTCTCGGCGTAATATATATAGAGGTATATATAAGCTAGTTCTAATATAGTGGGAACAATCAAAATATATACATGTGGGAGCTCTTGAGAGTCAATAGTTGTCGCTTGGTTTACATTTAAATTTTTATTGAAAGATGTGCTAATTTTATAATTTTGTACATAATATATTTTAACATTCACTCAAAATCATGAAGTCAAACTACATAGAATTTTGACCTACTAATAAGAGTACATTGTAATCAAAGTATCAATTTTAATAGATCATATTTGCAAGTCATAGTTAGACATCTCATATTCAAATTTAACCTTATAATGCTCAAGTTTCTAGGGGTACACTCAATAAAAAAAGTCCCAACTTTCGAGGGGCATATTTCCCTTCCATTTTTCTAAGTTGAAGTTGAAGAAGACATTAATGCGTAAGATCCATATGAATTACACATCCAACTAAAAAATCTAAGCAAGATGTAAAAGGGTTGGAGCCAACTATCCTTGGGGAAGTTGAAATTGAAGATTATTAATAATCTTTTCATCCCAAGAAACTAATCTTTGATTAGACTAAGATGTTAATAAGTGTGATTATAGCCATTAGTAAGAAAAGGGAAAAAAATATTGACCTTACTAGGGATAGTTTTTTCTCTAGCTATTCTATGTAACAACTAAAAATCTAACCAAATAGTTTTAGCAAAATATTTGCTACTAACTATTATATTTCCAACAAGTAATGTACCGCTCATTTTTTTGAACAAGTAATGCTTATATTTATATTTCTATATCAAATTCATACACGTCATTGAATTTAGGAATGTACAAAACAAAATAGTAGCAATGCAAGTTTCTTGGACCACATTTTATGATCCATCATCATGATAGAGTAGAGAGCTAGGATGCATTGCATTGCTAAAAATAATTGATTGAAAAATATAATATCATAAAACAAATATTATTGAAGATGAAGAAAGGGGAGAAAACATGAATGGATGAAAAAAAATGAAAGATACGATATTCCCTTGTTTGAATTATCTTCTCACTTGATAAATTGACCTCAATTAGAGGCACTCTTCTGCACCTAATTTTCTTCTTTTGATGTTGTAGCTGGGTGTAATGTAGTTTCTCAAACCAACAATATGATCTTAGAATGAGTATTGATTGAAGAAATAACAACATAGTGATAGGGTGATAGAAGATTATTGAAATGAGAGAAGAGACCTCAATTTGTAGGTTTTAAATGAGGAAACCCAATTGTCAAGATTCAAAATCAAATGGATAACTAGAATTGAAAGAGAGTGTGGGACTAGATTAGAGGCTTAATGAGAAATGGTTCTTAAAGGCTAAGTGTCTTTTGTACATGTGTGAGAATGCATTGACAAGTCCATACAATAGACATGTTTATTATATGTGTAAGAGATAGGTTGGCTTGTGAAAATCACATGTCTAAATGATAGGTTCATTATGATGTGACCTTTCATGCTCACACACATGTAAGAAAGAGAGGGTAAGGGTACTTTTCTAATGATGACACATTTAGATTTTGATCCATGTAGATACATCCAAGGGATATGATTGAGAGAACAAATCTTGAGTGAGATGTGGTATTAATTAACCTAAATCAAGTAATTGAATATGAATTAAATAATTAGTTTAGTTAGAAGACATGTGGGATAAGGTTAAATACATAATTAAACAAATTTTGTTTTATTTAATTAAAGAAGATGGATAATTTTGAAGGTTAGATTAAATAAATAATTAAAATAAATTGTACAGTAAGATAATGGGGCCAATAGGTGCATTTTATATCTCCTATTGTGCATTAGGAAGAAGAGGTAAACCAATAGTCTTCGAAGGGTCCAAGAATTGAATTGTTGTCAAGGGTCCTTCACTAATATGGAGAAATGATAGGGAGATATGAGAGGAAACATGAATTGGAGGAAATGATAGGCTTTTTGTGCACATAGATTGACAACTAATAAACAACAAAACAACTTTGAACATAGATTATAAAAAAAAATGGACAACTTTGCACATACACCAAAAATAGTAGATGGAAATATCTCACTAATAAGTTGTTTTTGTTTGATGTAATTCTAGAGGGAAGAGATCATTTTTGGCATCCTAATTTCAATAAGAGGTCTCATGGGGCATTATAATATTGTATTCTTCTTGAACTCAATTGTAAACTCTTGTCAAGTACTCTACTTCCTAGATCTTTTAGTTATATTGAACAAACCTTAGTTTGTAGTTTTGTTGAAATGAGATTTAAGAGAATTTAGTTTGTAGTTTAATTGAACAAACAAGTAGGAAACAATGATTCATCATCAAAATGAGGTTAAAATTAGAGAGGGGAGGAAGACCCGTAGAGGTTAGGTTCTACTTTGAGTTTTGCACAAGGAATAAAATATAAATCATAGAGTATATTTGTTAAATCGTACCCCAAATTCAGCTAAGAAAGAGAGAGAAATTGAGATAAGTGTGCACGTAATTACAAGTGTATAATGTGAACTCACTAAAGTGGAGCTAAATTAGTGCTAAATTGAAGTGCTTCCAATTTAGGATGATACACTTTCTTACAAAAATATTTAAATATTTTATTAAATATACCTCAAACCATCTACACATTCTCAACTAGGGGAGAGGACTCAATAATTAAGCACCCTAACTTTGCACTTCTAAAAATCTTACAAGAAAATTTCAAATCACTCTCTTTTCCTTTTATAGAAGATTACTTGACAAGTCTCTTGCTTACAACTAACGTTTCAAGGTCATGTCAACAAGTACAATACCACATCAACTTTTTCTTTTTGAAGGTGTCAAAAAAGGGTTGAGAAAAAGTGAACTGATATCCATGCACAAGTCATATACTATTTGTTTGTTGAGATGATGTGGAATGACATGATTTTTTTCTTCTTAGACCTAATGAGAACATTTTATTCAATTACGAGTAATGATCATCAACAATAATAACTTTAGGGTTAGAATTATTGGTATGATATTGTCAAAAAAATACTAGGTATTAGATCAACAAGTGCTATCACAATTATTAGATTGTGCTCAACTACTCAATCTTCTTTCCTATGTAGAGTCCTACATGAAACATCAATGTTGTAGACCCTTGAATAGACATAATACCTCTAAGATCTTTGGTAGATGGCCTTAAATTTTTGATAGGTTTAAGATTAAAAGATACACTCAAGAATTTTCTTACCAAAATATTTAAAAATTTGATGGAAAATACTTTCAACAATATATACGCAAAAAAAATTAATAATTTTTTCAAAAAGAAAAACAAAATTGAAATTTACAACCAACTGATCTTCTCCATTGAAATAATCTCTTAAATTTTTTAGTCAAATGAGATGAAATTTTAGATAGAACTTAAAATTTGAAGGTACACACAAAGATGTAAAATACATTAAACAATATAGACCAAAAATATCTTTCCACATTTTATTTGTGCTTGAAAGTATATGTTCTAAAACTAAAACACTTGTGAGCCCTAATGTCTTGCTTAAATATTTAAACTTCATTTTTTAGTTTGTGTTAGGTGTGATAAAATTGAAAAATAACTACTACTAGCAATCACACCTTACTGTGCAATGGAGTATGCCAAAGAGATTTAGTTGGAAATTTTTGAAAATCCTTTCAAATAGGAATATGAGCATAGTCCATTACCAAAAAATTTAACACAAACCATATCATATTACTCTAAGGGAGTAGGCAACAGTGGACAGAGGCTCTACTTTAGGTTTGATCCAACACAAGATTTACATTCATATTCCTTCACGTGGAATCAAAACAATTCAAACTATAAATATTATACATGCATTTAGGCATGCTTTTACAAATATTTGTGTTTAAATTGCAGATGGGGTGTAACAAGATTTTACACATTTATGGTTTTATGGCCAATGGTAAGTTTCACACAATTTTTTTAAGTACTACATGATAGCTAAATATTATCATTTCCAAGAAGCATAACTATCTACAAAAGTTCATCTAAAGCCCCTTAAGAGTCAAACTCAAAAATTAATATGAAGCTGAGCATAAATTCTTTCATCTCTTTCTTCTTTGTGTTTAGCTTCTACTTATTTCCTCTTGTGATACTCAATGATGGAGGTAGAAGGATTCATGTAATATTCACTACTAATTCCACTGAGATTGTGACCAATGTCCTCATTGCCTAATGCTATCCTCTAAAATCGCCCAATGTTTTCACCATTCTCCACTGCTCTCAACACCTACGTGAAATGAACAAAAATAGATTTATATTACAGAAAGATATGAAATTGTACACAACACATTGAAATTAAAAAGCCAATTACATGTCATCCAGAATATTTCACCCTAATTAAAGTTGTTCTCAAGCTTTGGGTCAACCAATGCTTCAAAGTTCCCATATTCAACGACATGACTAAGTAAAGGTCGAGCATACCAAAATCAAATATCACTAATATAAAAGAAGCAATAGCCACCAAAAATTGCAACAACATCAAACATCATAGCCAAACACCAATAACTACTCAAGTTATGAATGCAAAATTTTGACAATAATGTTGGAAAGAAGACAAAAGGAAAAAATAATACATCAAAGTGGCCAAAAGAACAATAGAAACTTAATAGAAAGATGTAAATTTTGAATGACCAAGCTAGTCCCATCTAGAGCCTCCAATGTCGGGGTTGTTACCTGTTCTTGTAAGAAAGTAATAAAATAGGTACTATATTTTCCTAATGAAATTATTTTCATAATTCAAGTACTAAACTCTTTTATCTTTCTTCTTGAGTATTCTCTTTCTCCCCTTATTTGGTAATAATTTAACAAGAATTTCAACATAAATCTTAAAATAATAACTCCTGCTATTATATTTCCATTAAGATAAAATTGAACTAAAAAAATTAAGAAGCACATAGCTAGAAATGTAGACTTCCATCCTCCTATCCATAGTAAATATGCAATAAATTGAATATAGCAACAAGAATATGCAAGTACAACAAATGTTCCCTCTTATAGGGCCCTTATGTATGCATCCAATTTTTTATATTGTAAATCAACATATCAAATATAATTTTCACGCCACTATCCAAATGATGGTCATTTGAAAAAATAAACAAACAAAACTTGAAATGAATATTATCAAGATAGCGGTTTGTTGAATGTAGGCTTACTTTTTGATGAAAAGGAAGCTAACAACAGTTGTCAACATCAGTGCTCTAGATCCACCACTTATTATAGGAATATGTGGATTGAATTGAGAGATCAATCACATCAGTTTTGTGGATGTAGGGAAATATCATTTAAAAACCAATTGATTTCTTAGTCATACTTTGTAATTTTCTAATGAAGAATCTTTTGGTTGTGATCTAATAAAAATTAAACAAAAAAATGCGTTGGCTTTGCTCGAGTAAAAAAACAATTTTTTGGATTTCATGGAAGAAGAAATGTGAAATCTCTATTATTATAATTTTAAAATTATAATGGCATCTGTGATGCCCTTCCTTTGGCCATCTTTAAACTAATACTTTTATTTAATTTTGAAGAATTTTAAGAACCTAAGCAATTCTTCTGGAATGGAGCATGTACAAACTCAACCACATTGGTCACATAAACTTCAAAACCAAACAATAAGAAAAATAATAGTAATGTTATTTACACTATCTACCTGATAGGGTGTACTCAATGAATATAAAGAAATTAATTAAGATTCTACCCTTTACCTTTGGTAGTTTACAATTTCCTTTCAAATTTGAAAAATGTTGTGTGCAACCAATAGCAAGAAATTGCAAACCAGGACATCTATACCAATGGCATGAGGTGGTTAATGTATACAACATGTTAGATTGTAATTAAATAAATTTTGTTACAATTTGAACTATACATAGTGAATGACCTGATAGTTTTACTATTAGCAAAAATTTATGTGAAATAATTGATCATTCTAATAGGATTTCATTTTTCAAAGATGTGATATAAATGAATTTAATTTCTGAAAATTTTTAATGATAAATTCAATTTTATTTTCTCATGTGAGTTTGCACATTAAATGATGCTAACAATATCAGATAATAAGTAAACTTGGATTGTGTATTTTTGAATTTTGAAATGTATGATGTCAAGAAAGTATCAGATGGCATTAAATGTCAATTTTACAGTATGTTATCAGAACCTATATTCCATCTAACTATAATAAAGTATCCCAAGAATATAATGAAAATTTTAGACATTGTAAAGATAATTATAAAGGAATATAGAGCATCAATGGTTGTCGACACCCTTCTATGAAAGCACAGGGCCATAGAATGTGTTTGCAATAGTTGCAAGTGATATCATATTGGCATGGATATAATTTGTTCTATTTATCTGCTTTAAAGAATATTGATGTTGGTTCATCTCTAGGTATGAGTTTATTCAAGCAAAGACTTACTTGTTGATTGAACCAAAATGTTTTCCTTTCATTTTGCGTGTAGATTTGTGTTTTGGGTTTCCATTAAATGGTTTCACTATTTCAGTATATCAAGCATTATTATTAATCAGGTTGAATGAAATATCTTGTGCATTTCCATCTACCATGGAAACTTGTTGCATGCGATCATTTTTAACATGGAAGGGGTTTTAGGGTCAGTGCTTCCAATCACATTCTTCTACTTTTTTAGTCTTGCGCCATATCATTTTGTTGAATTGTCCTTTTTTTTGGTATGTTTGGCATTGTTTTCTTCCTGCATGGATTAGAGAAATTAGACATTAAACATGGCCACAACCAATTCAAATTTTTGGGAACAATGATATGTGTGATGGGAGCAATAGCTATGATCTTCATCACGTATTGTGCACTATGGAGGACTTGAGCCCTTCAATACCAATGAATTTTGTTTTGGAGTTTCTACAAGAGAGTTCAGGCATAAGGATCACATGATGATTTTACCTATTGGCAGCAACGATGTGCTTCTCATGTTCAATGATTTTATAAGAAAACTCTTGTATTTTTTTTTTAAAGATTAATTTGGATGTTGTCTATGTTATGGTTTGGTTGTTAAGATATTCATAAACCAAAAGTAATTTGTTGTGATCTTGGCAATACCCAAATAAATGTAAAAGGTTAATCAAATTCATTGAAATATCAACTTTTAATATGCATGTTGTAACAAATGTGCTAGATTAGTGAGGTACAAAATTTCTGTGACTTGCATGACCCATTGGCAATGATATTTCATAATTTAATGTTTGGGAATGTGGCTTTTAGGGCTAAACTAGCATGATAGTTGTATAGCAAGCCAAAATTGCCTTGGTATAAGATGATGAGAATGAAATAGCTAGACTTGACAACAAAGATTTCTTCAGTAGTGAATCTTCACCATTTGGCAATCTTGTCTCATAGGTCTGTTGCCATTTGGTGAATTGCGCATGTGACATAGGTCAACCACGTCACCAAAAATTTATACAATTTGGGTCCAATGCCCATGGTAGTCACCCATTAGTTATCACATGATTGGTCAAAAATCTCAGTCCAATTGCCAATGTAATATACATTTTGGATACATTTATTTTAAAAATTTTGCAATCCTTTGCATGTTGTTTCTTATTGACCAACATTTTTTTCCATTACTACAACAAATTAATTTTCCCTTAGGTTGGGCATCGCCTACCATTTTCCCAACATGTGTTGACCACCAACTCTATTTAGCCAACTGTTTCCTATTGTGGGCTTGCATGGGAAGGTGCATTTCACCTATATTTGACATTCTCGCTTGTTAATCCCGCATAATTTGCCAACCTATATTCGACTATAAGATATTATTGTTCTACACAATTCTCTCCTTTTTGGTTTAGAGATTGGCATTTTTAAATTGTTGTCAAAGTTTCAAAGTGGTAAGAGCATTGCCCATTGACTCGTGGATTATGGTTTTCATAAAAGGTATGTGATTTTCAATTTTTTTTAATGTGGTACTAGTATTGGTTTTTTTTTACTGTCCAGTGTCCACTAGTGACTGGACATCTCACATGCTAAGATAGGTTTGTGAATTTTATTAGGTAGTACTATAGACTATAGTAACATAGGAATATCACCCTTTTTATGAGAATAAACCATATTATTATTATTATATGTAGTCTAAGTAGTCTACTGCCATAGTCTTTGACTTCTCACTCTTTGAGTCTTTTGTTCAACAACTAAATTGAATTTTTTTTTGTAGCCTTTATTAGTTTGCAAAGTTAAACAAGAGGGGCAACAGGGGTTCTAGTAGGATCCCTAAAAGACAAGAGAAGCCACCATTACCAAAATGCATAACCATATCTGGATATTTTGGTGGTGAAAATGTTGGAAACCTACAAGATTCACAAATTAGATCTCTAGTGCATTTTGAAAAAGGAGATTCATCACAAGTTGGAGATTATATTGAAGAAGTTCAAGTTTGTGAACCTGATATCTCAGTCGAGGATGAAGTTGAACATGAGTTGGAGGCACTTCCCTTGAGTAGGGAGTCACAAACTGATATTATAGACTTGGAGCCAATTTCAGACTAGTCAGGTGAGAAAACCAAAAGTGATTCCATAAATCATGTTCATGCACATAAGGGGAAAATAAAATTGGAACAAAAAATAGATTGATCTTAATGGGATCTATCCAAAAGGAATTTTCAATTAGAATGGGTGGAAAATTTTAGATTGTGGTGATCGATCAGGAAAGTACTGTACATACTAAATTTTTTTTTTGGGCTATGGCCGACATGGTAGCCAACATATTATGGCCGACATGTTATAACCCTAAAGTGGTTTAATACTTGTATAAAAGAGCTTAGGGTTGGGTATTTTTCATTATGTTGTGATGTGAAATTGGTTCTTGCGGCAGTATTGAGCTGTAAGGGATTATGGATTGTAATCAGGTTGTAATCACTGGATTGTAATAAGATCGAACTTGCTATTTGGTGGATGTAGCCTAGGGGTTGGGTGAACCATGTTAAATCTTGGTGCCTTGTGTTCATTTCTGTGTGATCTATTATTTTTTATTATTGGTTATATTTGCATGTAGTTTTTATTTCTGTCTGTGGTTTATCCTAACAAAAAAGTACTGGTTTATTGAACTAGTGGTCAATTCAATTGATGATGAACCTCCTGTAGAATGCAAATGTAAGATTTTCATAGAGATAACAAAGAAGGAGAAGAGGTTGCAGCTTGATACCATAGAAAAAAATGTCAATAAAGTTTACAAAAAGGAAACTATAGATGGAGTTGAAAAATCCATGCTAACTTGGAAAATAAAGGACAATTTTCTGCATAATAGCAATGTCAAAACATATGAGTTACACAAGCAATTATGGGAGAAGCGTTTTACAATAAAAGGTTCCATTGAAGATTTCATTGGGAAAGCAATAGAAGTGCAAAATATGGGAAAATTTGTTCAATTAAGTGTGGTCTTTATATTTTCAGTAGAGGGTGTCCTATGATAGACTACCCTTCAATTACTGGTTTATTGCACTTTTTTAAATTTCAAAACTACCTAGACAATCACTAGTCGGTAAATAGTAGGTGTAGTGAGCTAGTTGTCTTACATAGGTTGAAAAAGGAGATATCAAGGAAAAAATAAAATAGTCAAATTTTATTGCATTGTTTCTAGATGAAGTTACAACAATTGATAATACTTCATGGGTGTGCATGCATGTCTTTACTGTAAATGATCTTGGTTGCCAACCCTTTCTACTATCATTGATAAATTGAATTGTATTTCAACAATCAAAAAATTATATGATTTATTAAAGAGTACTCTAATTGATTATAGAGGCATGGATAACATGGAGATTGTCAAAAAGTTGGTGTGTGTTGGAGCAAATGGAGCTTCAATTATGCAAGGTCATAAAGGAAATCTTTGCAAAAAGATCAAGAATGATTTGGCATCCTATGCTATTCCCATTCACCATGGCCCATCGAATAAATCTTTCTTTTGGAATTGTAAGTGATTTTGGTTGTGTAAGTAAAGTGGAATCTTTTTAAGAGATTTATCAATACTTTTTTTTGAAGTCCAAATGAGTCCAGGAATTTCAATACATTGCTCAAGGACTTACTGATGGGAGGAAGCTTCTTAAAGACAATGATATGAGATGGATCTCTTTGGATGGACCAGCACATCGAGTATTCTCTGAATATCCATCATTTCTTGGACTAATCCAATTTGTGTGAGATAGATTCTCTCAGCTATATTGAAGTCTAACTAATGTTAAGATACTCTTAACTTTAGCAGCTATTCTCCCCATGCTATAGGATGTTAGAAATATTACAAAAAAGGTTAAACAAAGAGCTATGCACATTACAAAATATGATAAGCTACATAAAATGACATGTAGTAACCTGATACTCTTTATCAATTACAACCATTAGATGAATCAAAGTTTGCAAAGTGGATAGAAATAACAAATTTGAACAATCCTGGGAACTTTTTACATATTGCTACAACTGATGATGTATGTGCTAGGGTACATGGAGTTGACATACCAATGTAGTACTATTCCCACACCAACCCCGACTCTAATGCCTAATGAAGCATGAAGTGAAGTAGAATCAGAACTAAGGAAGGTACTTTCACATGTTACAAGTGAAGACTTCAAGAAGATCAAAGACTTTGTGTTTGACTTTGTTAAGAATGTTTTCTACAATCTTTTATCACAAATTAGATTTAGATTCCCTCCAAAGGAACTACTCAAATAAATGTCTATTCTTTTTCCTCAATATTGGTCTCTAAATTGTCTGAGTGATTTTTAAAGAAGGATGATGACTTTGATTCATAATTTTTGAAAACCTAAAGTAATCAATGGAGTAACTGTAAATGGAATTTTAGATGAATCTCAACTGAAAAATCAATTATATTCTTTTGTAAACATAATGAAGGAACAATATAATCTTATGGAGAATCCAAATGAAGAGGGAGCGGTAACAAAGCTTTGAAAAAATCTTGGTTAGAGCAATCAGTTGAGGGAGTCAATACCAAAGTGTTGCAATCTTATCAATTTATGTTTGATAGTGATATTGGGTTCACTGGAGGATGAGAGAGTTTTCAGTACTTTGGGCTTCCTGAAGTCAAATGTTAGAAACAAATTAGACAAAAATTTTGATAATTGTTTGAGGCTCTATAATTCTAGGTATGAGGTATATAGTTTCCCTTATGATAGGGCTCTTAGCATTTGTAGAAACAAAAGTCAAAGAAGAGGGATGGACAACATTTCAAACCCGAGTGGCAGTGGCAATGGTGGTGGTAGTGGCAGTGGTTCATATCCTGATATTTGAAGCAATGAAGATGAAGTTGACTTTGGCATGCATATTGACTATGAATCTGAAGAAAACACAATGAACAATGAAATGTTATATGCAATAGATGAGGAGGATTCTGATGATAGTGATGTTGAGCCAGTCCAGGAAGAGTGACAACTATAGCACCTTCTCAATCTCAACTTCAAGTTCTAACTTATGTGTGAGTCACTTAGTAGGCTAGTAGCTCTGGTCTTACCAATTTCAATTCAAATTAATTTATGTGCTTTGGTCTTACCAATGTCTAAGACTCTATCTACTAATTAATTATGTTTGTAGAAGATAACTTATGGCCTTCATTCACTATCCTTTTATAGATGGTTAATTTTTTTTAAACATGTTGATGTTAAAAACTTACATGTTGAGATTTCCATTGATTCTAGTATTAATACAATAATACATGTTGAACTTGAGGTTTTCGTTCATTCTAGTTTTTAGACATTTTTAGATTTTCATTGATTCTAGTTTCTTTAAGAAATTGTAATGTAATGCATTTAATAAAATAAGCTTTCTTTAAAAAAAATTGTATTATAATTTATACTTATAAATTAGTTTGTAACATAATACATTTAAAAATTACAAACAATTACAACCCTTTGGAAATGACTCAATGTCAAATGACCCTGAATTCCCTTTTACAAATACAAGGGAGCAACAATAGTTTTCAGTTGGTTTGTAAGTGTATATATAATTAGATTGTTACTAGATTATGTGTTTATAACCATGTTTCCATATTGCCAATTGTACAATTTTTTCAAGTAGGAGTAGGAAAAAAAATTCCATCTACTCTATGGAGTAATAGTATGCTAGTGTCTGGCTGTCTAACTATCTTGATATGCTAGATCTTGATTCTTGTAATAATTAACGTTAAAAAAAGTTGAAATTAAATCCAAAATTTGAAATTAAAGAGCAACAAGTAACAAAATGATGATAGTACTATCACTCACTAAGTTGTTACTTCTTAGTGCTATCATCTATGACTATCACTGACACTAACAATAACAGTTTGAGAAGATGACCCAAGTCCAATGATGTTCTTTAGGGAACTCTATTCTACACCATTTGGAAGCTCTATTTTTTTTGAGATTGTAGATAAATATTTGTAACCTTGTCAACAATGAATAGTTTGAAAAGATATTTTTAAATGAATCAAAAAATTTATCTATAATTACATTCATTGTTGACAATGGTTTGATGTAATTTACAATTCTTTCTAGAGTGGTTTCCTCAGGCATGTTGTCTAAATCAAAATTCATCGTGTTGTGCAACTTTTTCATGTAATATTCTTATAAGAATTTGCCTTAGGAAAAAAATCTCCCAAGACCAAGAAGCTCAACAACTAGCACACAATAGACCAAATGAAGTATGATCAGAATATCGATATGAATTCAATTGATTGTCTAGCACATTAGAGGTTCCTGTATATAAAGGTGTCTAAGATGTATCTAGAATGTGTCTAGAATGAACTAGGAGATAAGCATGAAAATGAGCACATGTCCTCCATTGTGCATGAATATACATGCATTAATGAGAGGATAAGTATGAGAAGGTGTCTCATGTGTAGAGATGTTGTAGATACCATTTTTTTAAATTAGATGCTAACTCCTGTGTTGTATACACCATGTGCTAAATTAGAGTTGCTTACTCCTATGTTGTCAATATAAAAAATCATATGAGTGTGCATACTACAAGGTGTCTAACCTAATAAATTATAAAATAATTAATTTAACCTAAGTAAACTTAAGTAAAGTGTAAATAATAATTAGTTACACTAACACCCCCCCTTAAGTGCAACTTAGGGGAATGCACTTGAGCTCACAAAAGCTATGATGAAATGGATAATGGGTCTTGGCTACTAGGCCATGTTAGGTACCCATGTACAAAATGCAATGCTATATAATATAATAAAATTTCTCTACAAATAGAGGAAGAAGGACAACCTTAGGGGAGAAACCCTCCCCCAAAAAGAGAGATATGTACAATAAAGAAAGATGCATGAATGGATGGAGTAATCAAGACCCCCCATTATGACGTACATCATATACAATAGAGAATCACTCCATAAAATCCTCCCTTAGTGAAGGATCTCTAGATGATAAGTGCTTGAAGACAAAAGAGAATCCAATGTCTACAAACAAAATTTCTCCCTTTAGGAAGAAGATACACCAAGTATAGGTGCAAGTATACGTCCCACTATGGATAGGAAGATGGAAGAGGGATCCAGATGTAGTATGTTATGGATGCTACCTCTGAAGTCTACTCATATATTGACAAGTCCTTGATGAATGTAGATGCTATGAACCAATCTGGTGAATGCCCACATGAAGGTGGAAAAGAAGGAAGCATGTCCATGTATGACATTGAATCAAGCTCCAAAGATGATGAAGCATCTAGATAGGAAGATGTAGGAATAGAAGCAATGTTGCCTCCTCTCAATGATGGATGCATTCCCATGATAGAATCTCTTTGATGACTAAAGAAGTTGTACCATGAAAGCTAAATAATGGTCCTCCTTGTAGGAAGAAATGGTGCCATAGGTGTAGTAGAGAACAGTCCACAACTGATAGGAAGAATCCTCAGAAAATATTATGTCTAAGGAAATTGGAAGACAATTTCCAAATATTGATATGACTCCTCGTAAGTGAAAGAGTCCTCCTCAAACTATTGTAAAGAATCGACAAGCATGTCAGAACAATCAAGTGGGTGAGGGTCAAAGTGTGCCCTCACAATGAGTGAAGAAGTCTCCTCAACAAAGAGAAGATTGATGATGTCTCCCACATCTTCAATGTGAGACTCCACAAATAGACCTACAATGTCTAGAAGGAAGTCATCCCATGAAGCTAAAGTAGGAAGACATGATAAATCATGCTACACTGAATTAGAAGCATCTGTGGCTAAACTTGGATCAATAGAAGCAATAGGAGTATCAGGAGGTGTGATCTCATCTAAAGTTAAAGGAATCATTACTGAAGTGACTAAAGATAGAATGTCTTCTTGAAATGGAGGGACTCGTGGATCTCCATATGCTTCCCAAAGCGCCATCCAAATGTCATGAGAAAAAATTGCCATATTAAGAGAAGCAAAAGATTCCTTAGTCATATTTTTATACATAAAGTGAAGAAGATAAGAAAGATATTTGAAAGTAGGATTAGGTGGCAATATCTTCAAAGATAGATAAGGAAACACATCCATATGTTCTCTTCTTAGATGATCAATGATTAAGACACTCCATTTCTAATAGTTCCTCGATGTCAACTTCAGTCTTATGCCAAATTGACATATGTGACAAGAATCCATGAGATCAACAAATGAACCCCCCAAAATGCACATATAATCAATCAATCACCCCTAATGTATGATTTGGGCACTTTATAGCCACTTACCAATTTAGGGCCTATTTCTGAAAGTAGTATTTTTGTCCATAGAATCCTATAATCTGATTATAGATGTGGAAAGTACACAAAAAAAATTCACTTTCAAGAAAAATAGAACCTGAATATGTGTCCAAATGAGCTCGTACTAAGCATTTAAGTGACAAAAATTGAGACTTACAAGTTGCAGAAAAATCCAAGAACAAAGATCTCAAACCACCTACACCAATGTGTAGATCATGAAATTCTACCCAAAAAAAAAAAAAAAAAAATTGCTCAAAAAAAGGAGTCTGTATGAGGGAGATATCACTATTCGAAAATCAATGATGTAATTTTTTTCTTGAATCATTGCTGTCAAGCCACCAAAAATCAAATGGCTCTAGATTTCACCTCAGATGTTCAATTTGGATGAAACAAAATCTGATTTGGAGGTTTTTTG
The DNA here is from genome assembly GCA_028749045.1 of Cupressus sempervirens. NCBI lineage: Eukaryota > Viridiplantae > Streptophyta > Pinopsida > Cupressales > Cupressaceae > Cupressus > Cupressus sempervirens. Next base: position 554,985,871 of record CM053786.1, on the reverse strand, counting down.
ACCTTCTAAATATGATGTCAATAGTTGATTAACACCAGCAAGCTCTAATCTTCGCCTGCAAAAAATCTCTCCTATTGGCCTAATGGCAAAATAAAATAAAATAATAATGCAGATTTGAAAAAAGAAAAAAGAAAAAAGAAAAAAGAAGTGGAGATTCAAATGATATAATATGTCGATCTGAAATTTAAATTCAAAGATCTGAAATGATCATATCAATTCTGCAAATTGGGCCTTTGGGTTCTAGTTTGCAAAAAAAAAATTGCCTAAGTTTTGATTATGGCTCAACAAAGGAAAATTTACAGTCAAATTTCACTGAATCAATGCTCCAGATGCAATGGTGAGGTCTTCTTTGGCTCTAGATACTCCCAATATCTACAGATACTCTAGATCTGAATTGAGGTGTCCTCGAAGAGGTAAAGCAAGATCGATCTCAAATGGCTATGAAATGATGTCACTATGGCTCTAATACCATGTAAAAATTTGGTATAGCTCTGATACCTTGTAAGAATTTTCCTTAGGAAAAAAATCACCCAAAACCAAGAAGCTCAACAACTAGCACAAAATAGACCAAATGAAGTATGATCAGAATATCCATATGAATTCAATTGATTGTCTAGTACACTAGAGGTGCCTATATATAAAGGCCTCTAAGATGCATCTAGAATGTGTCTAGAATGAACTAGGAGATAAGAATGACAACTAAGCACACATCCTCCATTGTGCATGAATATACATGCATCAATGAGAGGATAAGTATGACAAGGTGTCTCATGTGTAGAGATGTTGTAGACATCATGTGCTTAAATTAGATGCTAACTCCTATTTTGTAGACACTGTGTGCTAAATTAGAGTTTCTTACTCCTATGTTGTCAACATGACAACTCATATGAGTGCACATACTCCAAGGTATCTAACCTAATAAATAATAAAATAATGCATTTAACCTAAGTAAAATTAAGTAAAGTGTAAATAATAATTATTTACATTAAGAATTCTTTTTCAATGAATTTGTCGTTTGAGCAAGCTAGATTTGGTAATCCAACATTTAGCAAGTTCAATATGTTGTGATTCATCTTCATCAAGTCTATGGAAGCAGATTTTAAAGCTTCATCTATTTCTATTAATTGTTTGAAATTGTAACAAATAACAAAGGTCATTACAGAGGCATCCAAGCGGTTGTTTATTCCTTGGCTTGCCAAATCACTATCATTGGATCTATGTATTTTATTCAAAATTTGTATAGCAAGATTTTTTTAGGGATTTGGTGAAGATACTTCTTTTACCGTCAACGTCTTTTTTTACATATTCAAAGATAACTCTGAGATTTTTATTTAAATCAAGCCACTCAAACAAACTATCACTATTCTTCATTAGTTTATCCCAATTTTCTTGTTTGATAAGCTTAACCATGTTTATTATAGTATCCTTGACATGATAGTCTTTGGAAGGTGTCATTATATCTTGTGCAATTACATTCTTCATCTTTTTCTTCATTTTAGACATCTATATTTCACTCTTTCTATGTACTTCCTATAGTTGCCCTTGCCAACTAGTTTCTCTCTTCCTCTCATCCTCCAATTTCTTCTTCAAATCTTGTATTGTCTTTGAATTAGTTACCTCTTTTTTCTTCTCATCCTCAAGTTCCCTTTTCAAATCATGGATTATTTTCATAGTGGACTCCTCCTTTTCCTTCACATTGTCCAATTCTTTCTTCAAATTATGGAGTGTTTGAGCTGACTCCTCTTTCTTTGTATTCTCCAATTCCTTCTTCAAATCAAGCATTTTCTTTGTAGTTGACTTTTCTTTTTTCTTCACATTGTACAATTCTTTCTTTATATGGTGGATTGTGTTACTGTTTGCAATTGCACTAGACACTATTTTCTTCACATTCTCCAACTCCTTCAAATCAAGGATTCTCTTTGTAGTTAACTCATCTTTTTTCTTTATATTATCTAATTGCTTCTTCAAACTGTGGATTGTGTTTGCACTAGAATACTCTTTTTTCTTCTCATTCCCCAATTCTTTCTACAAATTATCAATTACCTCTGCTTTAGAATCCTCTTTTTACTTTTCATTCTCCAATGCCATCTTCAAATTATGGATTGCATTTTCAATATAGGATTGATTTTTTCTTTCATTCTCCAATTCAATCTTCAAATTATTATTTTCCTTCATAACAGAGTCCACATTAGTTTTCAATTTATTGTTGACCTATGCACTACTCTCTACAGACTTGAACAACTGTGTAGTAGAGGCTTTTTCATGTTGAATTCTTTTTTTGCACTCATCCAATTCTTTAGTAAGATTTTTTAGTTGTTCATTCATCTTTTCTTATTGGAAAATTGTCTCTATAGAAGAACAATTATTTATCCTATTTTGCAATTCTTTGAACCTATTGTTTATTGATTTCTCCTTAGGCTTCACATTATCAAGGTCTACCTGTAACTTTTCTAATTTCTTTGTAAGCCTTTTTTTCCTCTCCACTTTTAGAAGTTTAGAGTAGACCATTTTTTTGTTCTCTTTTGATATATTGATTTTTTCAATATTTTTTACTTTTGATAAATCTATTTAAAGACTGGTAACTTTTACATCATTACAATTTATTACATTTTCTAGTGGGTTATTTATCTCTAGCCATGGGAATAATAGCCATGAAGTTCATCATTTGGTGTTTGGAACATATGTTGAAGATATAGAATTAGTGGATCCTTGGCATTCAACAACTATATCACTTTTCAAAGACTTCATAATTTTCCTATTTCTTTTTCTTGTTTGATCAAACTTTGATGCAAACTTCTTTAAACTAAACTTTGGGTTTACTAACATAATTGAGTGTTTGAAAGGTGACTTATCACTTGTATTGTTGTATGGTCCTCCAACTGTAGTTACACTTACTCAACCTACAATTGTATTTTGAGGATTGTCATTATACTAAAGGTGGCCCATTCCAAATCCTAGTATTTTAGGACTATTTTCAGGGTTTTGTACAAAAGCTATTGGTGTATATGTTGGTGAAGTAACCATAGACATTGCTTGCATTGTAATTTTTATAACTTTTTGCTTTTTTGCACAAGGTTCATCCATGCTAGTGACAGTGCTAGTACCAATGGGATCAACTACAACTAGATTTGAAGATTTAACAAATATTGTGTTGGGATGACCTTCAAAAGAAGAAGTATAATGTTTTTTTCCCTTTCTAGATGAATCATCTTCAATCTCATTTGAGAGTCCAACGATTGGTTTACTTCCACTTTTGGGTGGGTTTGGTACTGCAATTAGATTCCAAATCCCTTCAACACTTGCACCAATGGGCCCTATACCTGCATAATCCATTTTTTGTATCATAATTGCCCCTCTATTATAAATTTTTTTAATAGAATCACTAATTTGAAGATTAAAAATATGTCTACCCCTGGTTGACCCAGAATCTTGAGTACCTTGAATGTCTCCATCAGACTCGAGGTCCTTATGTCTTTGACAATCACTGCCACAAGAAGAGCCCAATTTATATAGTACACTTTCATGCTCTTTATTCCAATAATTTCTAAAAATTTCATCCTCCTCATTTTCCTCAAAAACTATTGAGGTCTTTGGTTTCACCCAAAATTTTCCTCATTTTCCAAAAATCAGTCATCTTGGTTTCACACCATAATTCAAATTTCCATGCCTCTTTAATTGCTTTTGGCATAGAACTCTTAGAAGCTTGAGATGCTTTATTGTAGAAATTTAAGTATGTAAGAAGCTTTGATTTGTGTGACTCTGATATGTGCAATGTCTTAATTTGGAATGACAATTCTTACATTGAAATATTTTTCTCTATTGCATGTTTCTCCATTTCTTTCTTAACCTCATCCCACCAATCCATGTTTTTAAACTTTTCTATTAATGGCATCTCCTAATGTTGATATTTTCTTGTAGAGTTACCATTGGAAATAAGTCTTATTTTTATTATGTTCAATGGATCATAATTCCAGTGATTGACAAAATCAAAACCAAAAAATTTTACTAATTCATTTGCCACTTTCAAAGCCTTTCTCTCAAATGTGAGGCCTCCAATTGTGAAAGTCAAGGAAGGAAATATAATTTTCTTTTGTTGTCCAGTGAAAAGTTCATCTACACTCTCCATCTATCATACATATTCTAGTGCAAAAAAATTTCTATAACATGCATTGTAAGTTTGCATGGTTCAACTATTGAGCCATAAAACCTTAACACAGTGTAGTCTTCCATGAAGAACCAGTCAGCCAATTGAATTTGACTTCCCAGTTGAATGTAATCTTTACAAGGCAATCTAGGCATCGAAGTGCCTATGATTTTTTGGTAAATAGGTGCCAAAAAGAAGTCTACAAAATAGTTGTAGTTATTATTTTTAGTAGTCATTCTCAAGCTATGTGTCCACTCATATACTGGACTTGGAGTCTCTGATTTTTTTAAGGTTTTCTCATCAAACTTATAGACCTCAATGTTAAGCTTGTTGTTCTTTGACTCAAATATTGGGTGATGCTTTGCTAAAATAAGGTATCACAAATAACTTCTGAACCTAAATGTCTTCATCTTGCCTATATTTGTACTTTGTTTAATCATTAGAAACTATTCTTGCATAGATTCAACAATGTGTTGAACAAAATTATATCTTACTTCTACCTTCTCAATTGATTGACCTTGACAATGGATATTATAAATCATTTTAAGAACACTACCCCCCACTTCCTTGTTACTGACCATTCCCAGACAAAATGATAACAAAGAAATGGTATTTTGAACCCGTGGCACAAAAATATCATATTGGTAAGGAGGCTTATGGTCTATGTCTAGTGTAATAGTAACACTAGTATGATTAGTAGACAATTCTAATTTTTTTAAATTCCTAATATATGAATTTTGAAAAACTCTATCCAGTTTGTCATAAGCCTATGCTAGTTTATCCAAGTCAATGATCTCGTTAAAGCTTTTTAGTTTAAATCCTAGCCCTAGGTCTAACAGAGTGAAAAAATCACTCTTAGTTATGGATGAAATTTCCTCCTGAGTGTTTTGGTTACAATTGCCTTTCTATTTTGCATCATAATTCTGAGCACAGAGCATTACAATTTCAGAGAAAGGGAATACTTCTAGTACAACGGGGTTTGCTAATCCACTAACCAAAGTAGCTAGTTTATTTATATTTGCACCAATACTTTTGTTATATTTGTAATCATTTCCCTAGTTTTGTAGATCTTTCCACTTATTAAACAAAGAATGTCTAATTCCCATGATTCCCAAATCTCCATGGATAACAGGATAAAAAATATCATGACATTTATCGATGAAACCTAGGGTTTGTATCACTCGCCTGAGTTCTATAATGCCTTTCTTTTCCTTTATGCTTGCACTCGTACTGGAGGATTTTGGCTTTGTTTTTCCCATGCCTGCGGCTAGTTATTACACAAAATTCTTCTTCAAGCCCTATTTAAAAAATTGTAAGTGTAAGCCTAGGATAGTAAGAATCAAGATTCTATTACTGAAAAATTGCACTACAAATTTTTTTTTAAAATTAAATGCTTGGAATCAAGAATCAAGATAATACTAGTGCTAGCATATACTTAGATAATTGGTGTTGTCTTGTGATACTCAAGTTTCAAATTTTTAGTCTTCAGAACAAAAAATGGAATTTAGTCAATTTTTGAAAAGTTAAAATTTGAAAACCCTATAGTATCAGACTGTCGAGAACTCTAAACTTCATACTCTACAAACATAAAAGGTTACTAGTTAAAAGTTAAAATGTAAGTATGGTTTGAAGTACTTTACTAATACTATGTACAATGTACATGTAAACGACATCAAGACTCAATAATATACATAATTTTAATAATAAAATGTAAAAAATAATTATATTAATATACATTTTAATTTTGAAATTTGTTCATTTTAAATAAATTAAATAATAAAAATTGAACTTAATAATTGATATGATTTTCAAGTCAATTTGTGGAAACTAGAATGTTATCATTGTTGTCAAGAGTCATCCAGAATCATGACACTTGTCAAGGACATTTTTCCTTGACATGTGTCACAATTTCGGATGTTTCATGACAATAGCGATAACACTCCCAAAATTTACCTCAATTTTATCTCGGGTCGTTGATCTGTCATTTATTTAATAGTCGGGATTAACTAATAATTTTTTTTAAAGACTAAACATTATTATTATTAACTGAGTCTTGACAGCTGACACATAATCAAGATTTGCAATGACTGGACACATGTCACAATTATGGATGAATCTAGGTACATGGAAAAATATTTCCCAAATTGGTCTGAAATTCATCTCGAGCCACTATTCTTTCTTTTAATCAATAGTCGGGACTCAAACATAAGTTATAACTATAAGAGAGTGTCTTGGATTACACGTGTCCTAATTTTGGGTAATGGAATGTTCTTAGGGACACGTGTCACAATTCTAGATATTTCTTGACAACAACAATAGCATTCTAAAAAATTACTTGAAATTCATGTTAGGTCGTCGATCTTTCTTTTAATCAACGACCAAGACTCAGACATAACTATAGTTTATAACTTATAAGAAAGAATCTTCGACTACACATGTCCCAATTTTGTGTAGAAATAGAATTTAACTTAAATCTTTTAAAATTTGGCCCGAAACAGAGTTACGATCATTAATCTATCATTCGTTGAATGGTCCAAATCAAATCGTGAATTGTTAAACCTTTTACATAACTAATATTAATTATTTAAATTATAATTTATCTTATTATTAATTTTTTGCACAATGCAAATTTAAATTTAAATAAAAAATTGTAGTAACTAGTTGCAAACATACAAATTATTTGAAGTTCTTGACAATTTCCAAAATGCATGATTTGGATGAATAAAATTAAACATATAAAATTAATGAAATGTCAAATTTTCAAAAATATAGAATTATGATTTCTACATTGTAATCAATTATCATTCATCAATCATTAATTGCTTGATAATGATAACTTGATTTAATAATCGTAGCATTTTACTTAATTAAAATTAGTTTAGATTATAATCAATATTTGCTAAATTGCTTCAGCTTATAATGATAAGTGATAACTTAATTTAAATTTAAATAACCATGGCATTTTTCATTTAATTCAAAATATTATAAAATGTTAAAAATATTATGATGATCATGATATTTAAATAAATTTACATTTCAAATTAGGAAGTAATAAATAAATAAATTAGTATTCAATATTTAATATTTAATATGAACATTTATATATAACTTATAATTTAAACTTTTTATTTTCAAATCATATTTCAATATTATCTGTACAATTTAAATTGCATGATCATTGATCGAGATTCAAGATTCATGATTCATGAATCATGATGTTACATGTATCATTAGTTTAACTTTAACCAACTATTTTATTTATTTATTTAATATTTAAAGTAAATTAATAATAGTTAAAAGTTAAAACTATTATAACTATTAACTTGCATGACCTTGGCATTCACGTTCATATATTATCGAATTTTACAAGTTTTGAAATTTAAAGGACATATATATACATATTACAAATTTTTATTGGACAATTTTCATTTGAATAATTTTTTTACTATAACTCATTAATCAAATATGAAACCATAAAGAGATTGTTGAAAACCTTTTTTGTTTCTAACTTTATAACTATTAATAGTTAATTTTTTAATAATAGAGTCACAGACTAACATTTGAACAGTGCACTAAGAAGCCAAAAATAGAGTCATAGACTAATAGGAACAATGATTTGAGAAGCCAAAAACTATTATTTTTATTGATAATATTTGAGAGTGTACAATGTATATACTATTGATTCATACGCTATAGCATAGATATTCAAAATAGCTGATTAAATTAGCCTAATTTTACTATTTCGTAATTCACATTAAAGGAAAAGGTCCAATCTAAAGAAAAAAAATTCTTAAAAACATTTTTTTGCCCAAAGGGAAAGGGTCAAGGAAATAGGATTCAAGAAATAGGGAACAAGGTACCATGGAATAGGGACCTAGGGAACATAGAACATCAACAGGCTGGGGAGCCAAGGGCTTGAAGCCTTCAATCAGAAAGGTCTTCAATTCCCTCTACGAGAAATCTCTTGAAGATGATAATTTTACTAAACTCGTGTAGCCATGTGAAGTCAGGCTCGAGCATGTCATCCAACAACAACCACTTCCAGAGAAAATCCCTCTCACCTCATGCCCACTTCCAATGGTGAGTCAATTATCATTCATTCATGTTGAGCAGGAAGGGATGCTTCTATACAATGTTCCCTATGCTTTGCTCCTAACAATTGGTTGCTACATCTACAAAAGGGATGCCAATTCCCAACCCTAGTACATGCTCGACCAAGACAAGAATTTTGACATCGTCTTCTAAAAATGTTTCCTTCAAAATATTATGCAGAAGCATTGGAATGTCAAATTGATTTCCTCTAAGGTCAAGAAGAGAAACGAGGAAGCAAGAGGTAATATCTATATACATGCAATACATCTTATCATTTCTTAAGAATTTATGGTTGAGGACCATGAATAAAGCATGGCGGATAAGAGGACGTTAGATGTCTTCCTTAAAAACCATGTCTAGAACATCCTCAGGTATCATAAAAAGGGCTTTTCGAAACCCACTGTGGTACATTTCAGGTGAATTGACGTATCCATGACAATTACAATCTTGGTCCCTAAGATTCTAAGAAACTATGAAAACTTAGAAACTCTGCAAACCAAATTGAGATTTGAGAATTTGAGAAATGATAATGAAAAAGGAATTAAAGAGGCTATTTAATGACATTTGCATTAAATTGTTCGAGATTGGCGATCTTTCATATCTTCTTTTTTCATATTCCTATTAATTTTTAAGTGTTCAAAATGTACTCACATTAATGTTGGATAGTTAGAGTGGCTGCCAAGGTGGCTGTAAATGGAATAAAATAATTGTAACTATCATACCACATTTATGATTTTAATCTTTTTGTGATGTGCAGTAAATACTAGTTAATGGTTTTTGTGCAAAACTTGCCATATGTTTCCATTTTGAAGAATTTTATGCGACTCTAGGTCTTTTCAAACAATTGGCCCCAAAATGCATCTTCTATCATTGATATCTAATTAATAAACAATTGTTAAAACTATTGTATTAATGATATGAAAGTGATAGTAGCTAGCTTGGTAATTGTGACATTGATGTAATCACATTATTAATAATATACCTCAGATAGTACATAAGTTGAAGTGACTAGTTAGTAGTTAGTAAAGTCACTAGCTGATGCACGTGCAAATTCGCTTTCATATTAAACATTTTTTTAATTTACCACTAAACATTAGCCAAGACCATTATTATTCATTTCCCTATGAAACAATTAATTCATCTTTGACATTACAATCTCATTTTTTGCAAGGAAAAAATTGCCATAATTTATTTACCTATTAGCAAGAAAAAATTAGCTCACCATATTTAAAATGATTTTTTTTAGGGCAAGAAAAAAGGAAAACATATAATATTTTATTTCCCTACATGGAAAAAATAAATCACCCTTGACATTAAAGTTTTCCTGCCCATTAAATGTTGGATTTTCCACCATTTTAGGCAATTTTTTTGGGATGGGTTTCTTAAAGTTATCCCTACTTGGCAGACCCAATTGGGGTATTCACAATCTCTAACCTACTCAAAGGGTTTGAAATGTGAAATTTCTTAATGTCTATGAGATTTCTCATTATAGAATATATCTCATGGAAATTCATTGTGGAAAAGATGTCTTATTCAGATTAGACTCATATAATGAATTTGGGTCATTAATTGAATATGATCAGTTCAAAGAAATGTGTGATATCATGAAAGCCTCTTGGGGCCCAAGTTTGATTCAGTATGTTAGTCTATGAATTATTTTCACTACAAACTTAACTAAATTAGGTGAAAGCAATAGGCAGGGAGAAGAGAGATGTGGTGTAAGGACCTTAATGAGAGCAAGCTTACACAATCAAATATAATTGCAATTTTGTACCCATTTTAATTTTGTGTTCTAAATTGCTAATATATACACACAATCTAATAGACTGAAGGAAAATACTATCATAATGACATACCAAAACCCTATACTCCCACTCAATCCCGTACTAGAACCAACTATATCAACGTAGATGAGTGTTGTTAAATAACAAGGTGTCTTATATGAGATCTAGTACCCCAATTCCATGTGTGCCCAAGTTATCTTTACAAACACCTAATGTAATGCGCAATGGTTCATATAGCTTGTCAATGATTCATAAACTTTTCCTATTCAAATGTGGAGTGCCTATCTTATTTGAATGAAGGTCAATTTCCCATAGGCCTCCAATGTTGGTCAACCATGCATAGTGTTTTGAATTCCTAGGTTCATGAAATTGATGACGAATATTATTGTGCAAAGTGTAAAACTCCTTTACAAGTAATTGTAATCAACAACGCAGAAGATTAAATAAATTTCATGGTATACTCAATGATATTTACAAGAAATACACTGCAAATATAGAGTATGGTTGACCAACTAGTACATACAATTAAGGCATCAAGAAAAGATACAATCCTTGGAACAAGAAGTTCAAGACAAGTCCAAGTACAGTTAGATTGAGAAGATGTTGGAAATCAAAAAATTACTAAAGCATTGACAAGGATGGTTGATCAAAATGTAGTCTAAGATAGAAAAATGCAAACTTTCTATAGGAATGACAAGCTGGAAAAATTAATTTCATTTTCGTATTTCATGAATATCATACATATTTATAGGATATTTTGTAATAAGATGTGTGACAAAGTGTAGCACAATTTGATTAGTGATAAAATTTCTACGATCACAAAGACCTCATCTAGATCAAGTCTTCTTGAGTGCAGTACCCCAATATTATAAGGGATGAGGCCACAACTATATAACACATTAGTTTCGTGGAAGGGAACTGTTTGTGCTTAAAGCATAGTTTAAGAGGTCCAATTATTTGTGAGCTCACAATGAGTTTTACAACTTCCAATCCATTCAAAAAGTGGCAAGATCAAATGTTTGACGTTGTTTAGCTTTTCAAAAAAAAGGAAATAAAGGAATACATCTCAAGTTTTTCTATCAATTTAGATTACCCATCATTAGTCACTAAATGTCATAGGTAAAGTCATTATCAATAATGGTGCTAGAAAATAAGCCTAAAATGAGAATCTATCACAAAAGGAAATTACAAGCTATAAATTTATATGCTACCTTCACTTGGTGATTTGTTGAACTAATTAGACTAATGTAAAACTCTTCTTTTAGATTCATGTGACAATAAAAAATAATCCTAGAATTTTTTTATAGATGAAACTCCTTAATCTCCATGGCATCAACTACATATTGCATCTTATAGTTGGTAGATCACATGAAGATGAACACATCATATAACAATGCTTATACCATATAAAATGATGAATTTTATATTTGAAACCTCCCTATGTTTAAAATTGGTAAAATCATAATTTATATCTTTAAAGATAGGTATTCTTTTCAAAATTAGGTAAGCTTTCATGTAAGTTATGTGTTTTTATGAAATGGACCCAAAAAAAAAAATGGAATATACAACCATTTGGCTCAGGGTGCAACTGCTACAAAAGAAAATTTTATTTACAGTTTTTCCTATAGCTATAAGAATATAATTTGTACAACATGTAAAGCTAATATAATATCAATTATTTCTTTAACAATGCCATGGGTTTGCAAATGTTGTTCTTGAATCAGATGATTTTGATACTAAAGCTATGAGAAGATTTGCTCAGACCATTACCTATGCTGAGAAGGATTTCAATGTAAATGTACGTGTATTGATTATTGAACAAAATTTATTGATGAAAAAAAGCCTTTGAGTTTCTAAACCAAATGCTATTGTTTCCAAAAAGTGAAAAATAAGCACACATGGATCCTTATGTTGTGCATGAATGTATGCATTTGGAAGGTGTAAAAATGATCTATCATACACTTTGGCTCATCAATATCTATAAAATTTATTATAATATTTAATAATAATAACACATCTAAGGTCCCCAAGTGTAAGAACCTACTCCTTAGAAAAAGAAATGCCACATCACACATCAACAAAAAATGCAGAAAAGAAATCGATCACAAAAAAAACATTGAAACGTCAAATCTCATTTGTTAACCATAACTCAATAAATAATACACTTAGCTTACAAACAACTTCAACATAACATTTAAATTGTTGATTTTATTGCAAGAATATTATATCATGTGAACTAGGGATGAAATATAATGTATATACAACACTTGACCATCATGTACATGAACAATAGTTCATAACAACTTATAAGTTTACAATATTTGATAATCAACATTACATCAATAGAATAATACCGTACATCATTGCTAAGATGAACATACAAGATCATATAAGAGGTTTTACAACCTAATAGGTTCTTTGTAGTGTATCCAATCTCCAAAGCTTGTGGACATCATCCAACTACTAACTGAGACAGGAGTGTGGCCCAGGCAATTTTACCTTGCCAACCATAGAGTGTTTACTCTCTTGGGATTCTTCTTGACATGAACAATTCCCTGACCCTAGTGTGAGAAGCCTAGCTTCTCTAAACAAGATGGGTCAAATGGATCTTGTGCAGCCTTGAAACATACTACGTGCATCCATGTACCTAGTAGCCTAATCACAGAATGTGTCAGGGAAAAGAAAAAGAACACTACACATTCTACTCATATCCAGTGAAAGAAAAATTGTAATATATCTACCCACATGTACATTTCTTTTAGAAAAAAAACATATCTACACATATGCAAGATAATTTAAGCATGGTCGCACATATCTATGTTGTATGTCATAACAACATACTTAAATGGCTTGATCAAGCACCTAATTCATCAACATTACTAAAAAGAAGAGACAAAACATCATGAATCCTATTTTTTAGAATTATGACAAGTTGGAAGAAGAAAAACATAATGCATCCATTCTCACCCTCTCTAATGCCACATTACACCCAACCATAAGGAAGATAAAACCCACACGCCCTCAAGGAGAACAATTTTCAAAACCAAATCACATAGTTATATGACAACATAATTAATATAGTTATTGCTGATCAGATAAAAACAATAATGTGAGATAACTATTTCCTACATACAGTGGAGCATCAACATTGTTGGACAAGTAGATGTGCCTAAAATACGATAATTGGTGCTCTTAAAAAAAAGAAATAAGTTTAACATCTTCATTTCAAACATGAATAGCCAATCTATAACCCAGAATTTACTATTATAAAACTTCCCACACAACACACAACATCAATCAAACATTTTCATTTTCAAAACTATCCTCCACTGCTAGGTGTTAACTCTAGGTTTCTCAACTATTGTAGATATTTCTAACAATCTTCATTTAAAATCAAATATAAGATAGGCTATAGCAGCAATAGTCCACAATACACAAAAATTACATGAGAAGTTGTTCAATACTTGAAATCTCACCACATATTGAAATGCCTACAAGAAAAAAGATATATCTACATTTGACATATGATCAGAGCAAGACAAGTTGTCTCACAACAACTAAATTTTGCTAGCCCTGAGTATTTGATGACAGGGGAACAAAGAGATATGGACTACAATCACACCATTACAAATCATTTTAAGGTTATAAATACTAAAACAAAAGTAAATGGTAGAATCCTATGAGTTAAGTAGTTTTAGAATAAACATTTTAGTTTTAGGATCATTAGCTTCTTTTATAAGTTATTGGGAAGAGAGTGTTTTAAAACAAAACAAAAATGCATTAAATACAACCATGTCTCTCTTTATAAACATCGGTCATTACATTTGTCAAATGTAGAAACATGTTTGGATGAATGATGAATGGTGGAGCCAACATACACATGCCTAAAACCCCGTTATAAGTTTTCAACTACTATTAGGTGAAAATCAGTTCTACAACTCTTAATTCAGGCTAAAAAATGTTAAAACAAGTAAAAGAAGGAACCTAAGCTATTTGGTTTGACATAGCATTGTTTTTATGACACTAAATAATTTCACAAAAAAATAAAATAAAAAAATGAATTCCAGCTTGGTATAAATGACCAATCTATGGGTGGAAGCACAAAATTGTGTCACCTTTGGTGATATCAATGGGGGTTTCAACCATAACATTTCTGGTTGTACATACGTGGCATTTTCCCGCACCAATGTGGCATGTATTGTTTTGGCAAAAGGGTTCCGATCGAAACCCATGAGTTTTATAAAAGTGCCAAAAAACCCTTTGGGGCTATCATTTTGATTGTCATGGTTCCCAAGTTCTCGAAGAGTGGTCTAGGTGTTTCAGCCATAACAGGTTAGCGGGTTTTTTTTTTTTTTTTTTTTTTTTTTCATTTAAAATATTTTTTAATGTATTTTTTTATTAGTAAATGTTAATGGTACTTAAATTAATTGTGTTTTATGTATTTTATGAGTGAAATATTTAGATTTATAAAAATTTTAATATATTTAAATTATTTTTTAGATTTGTTAGTAAATTATTTAAAACATAAGCAAGAATGTAGTCAAACATTAGGTAAAAATGTAGAAAAACATTAGTTAAAAATGTAGAAAAGCATTAGTTAAAAATCTAGAAAAACACTAGGTAAAAAGGTTTAAAAAATTAGTTAAAAATGTAGAAAAACATTAGGTAAAAATGTAGAAAAACATTAGGGCACATTGTACAGTTTCTAACATAATTTGATGGATCTAGGTGAAACACTAATCTCTTATGGTGAAATTAATTTTGACATTAAATACACCTTCTAACATAACCCTATATCAACTAATATCATAACCTATACCACATTCTAACCATAACATAGGCACTTTACTAACCGAATGAACCACACTTAGATATTCACGATGTTCATTAATTCATCCAGATAATGTAAGATTTGATAATCTTACCCTATCATTACTTGCACATAGAAAACATACAGTGACAAGCTACCTATACTAGCATTCTTATTGACCCTTATACTGGCTTATATTTTATCAACTAATATCTCCAATCAAATCCATAACACTTATTATCTAGTTATCATTCCCTTGAACCAAATATAAAATTTACTCTACAAATGATATTTAATTTACATAAGAATCCAACATAACACCTACACAAATTTGATATGCCCATTATAATGTACATTCAATCCTATATAATAACACGTATCTATCATTGCTGTTTTATTAACTAGATATTATAATATACTTATGTAACTACGTTCTATATCTAAATCTGAATTATTTTAATTACTTTAGTCCACCATCTAACCTTAAACTTTTATTTTATTTATTTATTTTTAATTGCATCACCCTAACCACTTACTTACTATCAACCTTAATAAAACTATATCCCATTTACCTTATTAACATTCTTAACTCTAATTCAAAGTACTCAATTAAGTCATGAACTAAATTCTAAACTAACATTTGCTAACTAAACTCAATTACTTATCTAGTAACAAATATAATTTTGATTAAGTAATAACTACAATACTAGCTAACACACTCCCTAATAACTTATACTTAATCCATGTATTATTGGCTTACTTATCACCTAATCATAGTTTATTTGTTTAAGTTTAGTAATTTTTCTATCCCTATGTCCTAACTCTCATCTACACTCCCCATAATCATCAAAGCATTTACATCAAAATCTAATTTAGTCAAGAATTTTATTTTTTTATTGCATATACATGTGTACACTTAGTTATAATTTAATCAAATATTTATTTATTTATTTATTGCATATACATGTACATGTATGAATATTTATTTTTCACATTTGCATGAATACGTTAAAATACATTAGATATGCTCTCTAAGATAATTTGTTTTAAAATACATATATTACATGATTGAATAACACCATACATTTAATGTTATGTATTTATATGTGTACACATGTGTTTCAAATTAAATTTAACTTTTAATTATTTTAATTTATACACTTGTATGTTTATATGTGTATATATATGCATGTGCAGATCTCTAGATATTTATTAGTCTTGTAGCTTCACACTCATAGCCTCATACATTATATACATATATACATTATGGCATCTGGTTCTAGGGATCGTGGTCTTGCATCCTCAGGGGATGCTAATGTCCAAGGAGGGGGTTAGAGTGTTGAGTCTAGCACAATAGGCAGATCGACATCCTCCACTGAGGATAGAGAGCAATTATTCAGAGATACAGTTTGACCCACCTCACAATAGGTGTATCATAGTCATGCTCTAGGCCTTGCTTAGGAATAATATATTCAAACTAAGGACTATTTTCCCACTATGAGGTGCATTTAATCTTTTCAACCAAGGGACGTATACTTGAAATGGTTGGCATAGTATGTGCACTAGGTCTCTTAATGAGTCACTAAGCTTATGCTACAGGAAAGTAAAATGCAAGAAAAAGAACTCACACTATTGCTACAGGAAACTAACACACTTAACTCTATGAATACTGGAAATACAATGAAAAGATAACAAATATTCCAACTTAGTTCATCCACTAAAACTATTCTCACATATGCTGCAGGAACATTCACAAAGTGCGATGCTACAAGAAGGAACTTACAACTTCTACTTACAACTCTACAAATGCTTGGAAACAAATCTATTCTATCCTAATCTAATCCACCTTCCAAGTGGGCCCCCTTGGTCAGCTTCTCTAAACTACTAACACAAGATAGAAGCCAAAAAACTATTTCATTCAATTTTGGAAATTCATTACATAACACAGAACTGTAAAAACACAACTGTAAAAGTTAATAGTCTATTCTCATAAACTCTTTCTTCTTACTAGTTAAAAAACTAGCACACTTAGGTCGATTCCTACATATATAGAAGATCAACACTTATTCCATAATAAAAAAGTAAATGACCTAGCTTTAAATCTGTAGGAGAGAAAATAGGAAGATAACAACTGAAGGCAGTAAGAAGGAATAATGGCTTAAGGTGGGAATAATAAAATTTGAACATCTTCTTGGCATAGAAAAAATGCAAAGAAGGCAATAAGTCTTCATAGCTCCTCCTTACTCACTGCCATGTATTCTGGAACTATTACAACTTTCCTCCACTATGGCTACTCCTTAGTGTTCTCTTCTTGAATGCTATTGGCACTTAGCTTTTGAATTCCTCCAATCATCTTTTAGTCTTCATTAATAGGTTAGTTATAATATAGAAACATGTTTGCAAATAAATATTTATCAAATTAAATTCAAATATAAGAACACACATTCTGATAACTATATGAAATACTACATACTATATATAATACTAGCAAAAGATGGCATATTTTCTACCCATAGGTTTATTATAGGTTTGGTAAACATAGGTGCACAAATTTTTTGTCAAAGATAAAATAGAGGATCAACAAAGTGTTTAAACAACATCATGAAATAAAGGCAAATTTTGTTCTCATCATCTGCCCCCTGCTACACTAATGCTTATCCTCAAGCATTGCACTTCATTGTTAATGACCCAAACTCTCCAATTTCTGTCCTCCCCTTTTTGTTTCTCTTTAAAGTATAGTAAAATCCTTTGGTTCTCTCCCACACTTCTCTCCTATGATCTTCCTATAGCTTGTCAAGTCTATCGGTGTTAATATCATATAGAGGCCACAAGAGTATTGGAGGCTGCATGATTAGGGGACACCACAACACTACTCTCATCTTCTTCCCTAATTCTAAGTATTTTGGAACCCTATAAAGTGTTGCTTCCAAGTTAATGGGACTGTGTGGTTCCAACTTTTCAAGAGATTCAGGTAGACTAGCCCATCTACCCCTAGCAACAATCATAGCTCTATGAAATGCAAAGTAGGGAAAATTTTCATAATTAACATAAAACTTAGCTCTGGTAGGAAAGATCCTATCCCTTACCTTTGGATTCTTATTTCCATAGGTTAATATGAACCAATCCTTGACAATTTCATCTGGCTTGCTACTTTTTGCTCTCAAAGGCAAGGGTTTTGTCCTTTCCTCATCCCTGTAGTTATTTAGCTTCTTATCATAATTTGGTTCATTGGACATCTAGGACATGAGGGCTCTTGAGCATATATCCCCTATGTAAAGCAAGGGATTCCATTGAGTCTCTGAAGGGATAAAAAAATAATGAACATATAATTCACAAAGTAAATTATGCTACCAAAGTGGCAGAGTCTAATCTAGTCCATAAAATTCTTGTGATGATTTAAACTCTACATTCACATTCTTAAGGGTTAACATTAATTGAAACAAAAGAAATTTCTCTTTCAGACAAAGAACATAAAATTTTGGTGGTGGCCTACAAGCAAGGGCCTGATCAACTAACTTGAGGGCATGGTCCATTCGGTGCTTTTAGCTTGCTAGTTGTTCCTTTAAGTCTACAATTTCTTTATCTTGAGATACTATAATCTTATTCATCTTTTTCTTCTCTTCTTTTCACAATGCCTTAGCAAATAGATGTTGTCCATACAACTGAAAAAGGTATTTTTTTAGTGTGATAGAACTGTTTTCTTCTTCATGATCTCTTTTCCTCTTTCTCTGTTCATTCCATAGATGCTCTATAAAACTAGTAATCCATGTTGATCTATGGAGAACTAGGGAAGTGTTTGGATCAATATATTCAGGAACTATTTCATCCCTAGAGCTGAAAGTACCTGGTAGGTCTACTGGGGTATCATCTAGATTCTCTTTGATTTCATCCCTAAATTCTTTAGTAGGATTTTTAGGGATGCTTGTAATCTCAAGATGGGGAGGAGAATGATCATAAACAATTTTCACAGGAGATTCCCTGGTGGATGTTTAGACAAAGTAGAATCCTTAGAAACCTGCCCTCTCATCCTAGGGCTTCTCCTTATGGGGGTTTCTTCCTGTGTCACAGTCTTTTGCCTACTTTTCCCTTTGGGTGTCTCTGCTATAGGAACAGTTGCTGCAAAACTTTTCTTTTTTATCTTTTGTCTTACAATTGTAGGGTTAAAATCTTCCTTTTCCTGAATAGAGGTTTCTTCGAGCAATCTTTGTTTCCTCTTAGCTCTGTTGGAGGTAGGTTTTGAGATTTATCACATAGGTGAAGGCACATTTTCTTGAATAGAGATATTTTTTTACACATTTTCTTGGGTCTTTTCAGCTTCAGCCTCTTGGGTGTTTTGTTCAGTAGGCTCACTAGTGGGAGCTACATTTTCCTCACTAGGGGCAGCTTGGGGTTACAAAGTTTTGGCTTCCACAAAATTCATCCCATGTCATGGGAGATACATCCATAAGCGACCTCTCTATCAATAACTTGATTAAGAAATGATGAGTAACAAAATTATCTTTTCCTTTTTGAGTCTCTTCCACACTAATTCAGAGCATATTATACAAGAAATTTGGAATGTTTACTACAAGATTATGCCTTACACAACCAAGTAATTTGAAATGATGTGCATGCAAGTATGAAAATTTTCCTTTTCATGTAAAATACCTGATAATGTGCATGGATAATTCATTGTATGGTGGTGGTAGTGACAACCTCTTACAACCTTGCTTTGTAACATCCATTTGAGGATCAGGCAGTCTAGTAAATTGAGCTCTTGCTGACCTTGCACCATGGGTGCTCGGGTAATGTGCTCCAACGGCAGGTAACCTAGTCACTTTAGTGATGCATTCCTCTATTGTAATCACTGTTAAACCCCAAATGGAAGCTTTACCCTCATCGAATGTCCTTGTAAATTTTGTGGTCGCCTCTTCATCATATGCAGTTAAACTCAAGAAATACCCTAGCCATCCACATGCATTAAACCTTTTTATAGCTTCTACGTCTGAGAGTAACACAATATGTTCCACTGGCTCTCTCCTCTACAACTGCCCACCCATTTTCTTAACACTTTCTCTGCTTACTCTATTTCCCCCTTTTGAATTCAAGTTTCAAGTTGCTTCATTATTCTTTAGACTCATCACACTTCTTTGTTTTAATAGGCAATTAATGTCATAAAAAATGTTATGCACAATAATAAAACTTTTAATGAAGGTAAATCATGAATATGTGTGAGAATCATCGAAAAATAGGGTTCAAATCACATAAAATTTAAACATAAGTCACACCATAGCTTGACATAGAAAATCATTCAAAAAAAGGGAATACAAAACCTCACTTGTGTACCTATGGCAATAAATTTTCATTAATGAAGTGAATAAGAAGATTTAGAAAATCATTACGGATAAATAGAAATACCATTGGATATTAGTGATCTTCCCTTCCCCCTACTAAATTTGGACAAGTTTCAACACTTGTCAGACCTAGTATGAGTAAGGAACTAGCATAACACTGCCATCATATAGATTATGCAGTATTTAATATAATTAACAAAATCTGCAGACTATAACTGAATTATAATTTGAAAATGTTATACCTGTCAATCTAATTATCACACATACCAAAAGGTGGTGGAAGCGATATCAATGGCAGCATCTGTCAACATCTCACAAAATTTTATTGAAAATATTTGAAATTGATGACATGGAAAGTGGGTGGATGGAAGATAAAGAAATGAGATGAGGTGGATGGCTAGAAGGTAAAGAGGTGAGATGGAAGGAAAAATTGAATATAAAAATGAACTTTATGTGAACATAAAGTCATTATTATGAGCATGCACACAAAGAAACTAATGTTGAAGAGTGATAGTCAGAAGGTTGATACCTTTGGCTATAGGAAGAGTTATTTGATTTGTATTTAAATTTGTTTGCTAGAACTGTTGTAGGAAATTTGCTTTTGTTTGGGGTGATTTGTATAATTTGAGTCTATGACCATTGACTAAAAATTTGAAAGGTACCAGATCAATAGTAGTTAGTTGAACAACTCCATTATCAAAGACATGACTAATTTCATATGGTCCTAGCCATCTTGTCTGTAGATTTCTTGGCATATCCTTGAATCAGGAATCATATAGTAATGCCCAGTCACCAACTTGAAATTGTTTACTAATAATATGAGAATCATGCCTTGTTTCCTTTGTTTCTATATCAGTTAAGTATGTTCCAAAGTGGCTTTGTGCATTTCATCCAAAGAGTTAAGATGCAGAAGACGTTCTATTTGTGCTATAGGAAGTTCAATATCCAATGCCAATGTTGTCCTTAGAGTTTTATGTTCAAATTCAATTGGAAGCATTGCCACCTTACCATATAAGAGCTCAAACGGTGTGAATCCTGTAGTAGTCTTCCAAGTTGTTCTATAAGCCGAAATAACTTCTTGTAATCTACTTGTCCAATCCCTTCAGTGCAAATGGACTATTTTTGTTAGGATGTTCTCCAACTCACGGTTTGTGACCTCTACTTTTCCATTAGCTTGAGGATGATAAGGATTAGATTTTTGGTGTCTGATGTTATACTATTTCATTAACTTTGAGATTAGATTAGAGGTAAATTGTATACCTTGGTCAGTGACTAACTCTTTGGGCACAACATAGTGAGTAAAAATTTCTTCATACAAAAATTCAGCAACTTTTTCATCACAGGCATGCTTCATAGCCTTAACTTCAACCCATCTTGTCAGGTAGTTACTGCAAACAAGAATATAGGATTTCCCATTAGATGGAGGATCAATTGGACCAATGAAGTCCATTCCCCATTTTTCAAATGGTGTTAATGCCACCTGAGGATTAAGAGGCATTTCATCTATTCTTGTTGGCCAACCCATCCTTTGACACTTATCACACTTCCTTGTATAATTGACTATATCCTTGTGAAGTGTAAGCAAATAATAACTAGTTGTTAGGATTTTGAAAGCTATTCTTTTTGTTGCAAAGTGTCCTCTACATGGTTCATTATGACATGCATGTAGGATGTCATATGTCTCATCTTCTCTCACACATCTTCTCATAACTTGATTAGGTCCACTGTAGAAAAAGAGCTTATCTGTTCAAGAGAAATGGAAACTTTTCTCTACAAGCAACTTCCTTTCCTTGTAAGAAAAATGTGCTAGTATTTAATTGGGTACAATGTAGTTAGAAATGTTTGCATACCATGGAGTTTGAAAAATAATATGAAATAAATGCTCATCTAGAAATGCATCATCTACCAAAGTAGTATTAGTATCATCATGATGGATTCTTGATAAATAATCAACTACAACATTGGATTTTCTAGGCTTATCAACAATAGTTATATCAAATTCTTGCAACAATAATAACCATCTTGCCAACCTACCTATTATAGTAGGTTTGTTCATGAGATATTTAATTGTTGCATGATCAATATGAAAAAATATGGAATAACCAGTTATGTAATGTCAAAAAAATTTTTGGGCATAAACTATTGGTAGCAATTCTTTTTCAATCACAGTGTAGTTTAGCTCTGGTCCATGAAGGCTCTTACTAATATAATAGATTGCATTTTCAAGATTTTGGGATTGTTGTGCTAGGACTGCACCTATGGCATAATCAAAGGCATCTGTATATATGTGAAAAGGTAAATTCCAATTAGGGCCTTGTAAAATGGGGTTGTAGTTAGAAGTTTCTTGAGCTGTAGGAAGGATTCATCACATTTGGATGTCCAAGTAAATTCAGCTTCTTTTGTGAGTAACTTATAAAAGGGACTAGCTATTTTTCTAAAATCTTTTATAAAATGTCTATAATATCCAGCATGACCTAGAAAGGATCTTACATCTTTTGATTTTGTAGGTATGGGCAACATTTGAATTACCTCTATCTTAGTTGGATCCACTTGTATTCCTGTAGTGGATATAAAATGACCAAGTACCACACCTTCCTACATGAGCATGAAACACTTTTCACTATTAAATTCCAAATTATGTTCTTGACATCTTACCAAAACCTTTTCAAGATTCGCGATTTCTTCTTCAAAAGTGACTCTAATTGTTGTGAAGTCATCTATGTAGATTTCCATAAAATCATGTGATAAATCAACAAAAATGCTAATAATTGCTCATTGAAATGTTGCAAGAGAATTACATATACAAAATGGTAAAATAGAGTATGAAAAAGTACCCCATGGACATGTAAATGTGGTTTTTTCTTGATCTTCAGGAGCAATATTGATTTGGTTATAACCACTATACCCATCTAGAAAAGAGAAATACTTCTTTCCAGCTAGTGTGTCCAAGACTTGGTCTATGAATGGTAAAGGAAAGTGATCCTTTTTGGTAGCTTTGTTCAATTCTCTATAATCTACACAAATTCTCCATTTTCCTCCTTTTTTAGGCACTATGACCAGGGGTGACAACCACCTACTATCAGATATAGGATAAATGAAAACAACATCAAGCAATTTCTGCAATTTAGTTTTAACTATTTCTTTAAGGCTTAGATTTATCCTTCTCTGGGGTTGATGGAGTGGTAGACAACCTTCATTGATGTATATCCTATAGGTGCATAGTGTAGGACTCAACCCTTTCATATCACCATAGTCCCATGCAAAAGCCTTTTGATTTCTTTGAAGGAATTATTTTAACTTTTCCATCTGTGTGTGTGTTAACTTGGGGTTAACAAGAAGATTATGACCTTTAGTCAATTCAATAGTAGTGGTGGAATCTATCATAGTAGCTTTAGAGGTTGGGTTTGCTTCTAATTCACAAGGTAAGAGTGGGCAAGGAATTTTAGATTCGTTAAGAAAAGTACAATTCTTATCACATTCCTCATATGTGATCAATTCCAACACAAAACTTTCAAATACATCTTTTTCTACCACACAAGTTGAGGTAGGATACTTTGAAGTATTGAATCTTCCTCTTGCAATTTTAGAAAAGATTGTCTATGCAATATCATTAGTTGTACTATAGAATTTAACTCTTCTTCTTCATCCCCTAAATCTAGCCAAATAGATGTGCTCAAATCTGGTAATGGGTGGGATGGAGGATATAAATCAAATTTCTTTATTGCTTGGCTATTTGATATGGTCATATTCCCTGATCTACAATTTATATTTTCATTAGCTATAGCTAACCATGGTCTACCTAAGATGACAGGATAATCAGATAGATTAACCTTGGGGGATAAAATCATGGAGTCTGTAGGATATTCTAGAGAATCTAAGGTTACAACTATATTTTCTATCATCCCATCAGGGGTAACAATAGAACTATCTATAAGTTGTAGAATTGTTGGTGTAGCCCTTAGTCCTTCTATTTTCAACTTGTTCATAGTATCCCTAGTCATAAAATTTATAGTAGCTCCAAGATCTATTAAAGCATTTTTAACAAACTAACCATTTATACTAACATTCACTACTAGACTTCTTGGATCAGAATAGTTTGGTGTAATCAATTTCCCTAGCATGATATCAGCCAATTGTCCCACAACATGGACTATGGTGGGGTCCTTTTTCTTCCTTCCAGGTTTCTTCAAGCAGGCTTCCCTGATAGCTTTTCCATAAATTGGAACATCCTTAATAGCTTGAAATAAAGGTATTTGAACATGTATGTTTTTCAACTGATCAACAATATCAAAAGGTTGTTCCTCTATTTGTTCAGGTTTCTTTTGTATCAATTTTTCTACAAAAGGAGGTTCTATTGCTGGTTGATCTGGGATTGACATGGTAGCATTGGTTAAGTCAATAGTTTCAGCAACTAAGAGTTCTAATGCTACAGGAGAGTCTGGTATTTTAGTTATAGAGGCAGTTTAGGTGTTGGTAAAGTTGTACCAGATGTTAGATGTATATCTGCAACACCCAAAGTGTAAGCATGATACTACTGAGCATTAGCACTATACATGGGCTATTGTGGATGTTGGCTATTTGGGTTTGGCTAAGGTTGTGTAGGTAACTATGTTTTCTTTTGAGGTCCAGGATTTGAAGGTGGTGGCATTAGAGAAGGTTGCTGAACTAGAGTTGGTAATTGTGGAGCACCAGTATTTTGGTTAGGCCATTATTGAGATCCCCTCCATTGGTTTGTAGATTGCCAATTCCCTTGGGGTGGTTGCCATTGGTTCTACTAGTTTTTCCAGTAGTTCTGTTGGTTTTTCCATTGGTTACTCTATTGATTAGCCTAGGGTGGTTGGGAATTTTGAGGTCATTGGGACTGTTGTGAGCTATTTTTCCCAACATTGTTCCAATTGGGTTGATATTGTGGAGGACCTTGGGGATTACAATTTTTCCATTGATTACCATATGAATTTAAATTTTGCAAGGGGTCTTGAGGCAGACCTTGACATTGGGACCATGGTCAACATTGAGCAACAAAAAATGCTTGCTCATCATCACCATCTATCTTGATGTACTCAGTTGGAAGATTTTGGTTCTCCATGCTTGCGACCAGTTTACATTAGCAATCCTTCTTTTTCTTCTAGCAATGATGGCAGTATTCAGCTAATTGTAATTTAGCTTCTACTTGCTTCTTCTTTGCAGTCATTGTGTCCATCTATGTAGTGACATCATTGATAATGTCTTGTTTGAAATCTGACAATAGGTTAGATATCTCGAGCTTTGAAATGCCTTGACTGATTCCTTTAGTGATTGTAGAACGAGGTCTTGGCCTTTCTTCATGGTTGACCTTGAATAGTTCTGATAGATCTTCTTGAGGTCATCCTAGGAAGATTGATGTACATCACCACCAGCCATCAGGTCCAATGCTTCTAGATATAGTC
The DNA here is from genome assembly GCA_028749045.1 of Cupressus sempervirens. Classification (NCBI taxonomy): domain Eukaryota; kingdom Viridiplantae; phylum Streptophyta; class Pinopsida; order Cupressales; family Cupressaceae; genus Cupressus; species Cupressus sempervirens. Next base: position 554,960,282 of record CM053786.1, on the reverse strand, counting down.
ATCATTCAAACCTCTCAAAAAGACAAGCTTTTGTGAATCTTCAGACAGTGTGTGCTAAGGGTTCTTCTGCAATGTATATGAGAAATGCAAAACATAATCTTCCAATGTTTCTTCCTCCTTCCATGATATCCTGAAGATATCATCCCCTCTTGAACCAGATGCTCTGCAATATTCTTTATATTTATCCAGAAATAGAGCTTGCATTTCATTTGAAGTTCCTGTTACATTGGCTCCTAAGCCCATGAACCATAATAGAGATAATTCTTTCAATGTTGTTGGAAACAATTTAAGCTTATGGGCATCAATGTTGTAGTCAAAACTATGACAAAGTATGTCAAACTTGAACAAGAAAGTATCAGGGTCTTCAGTTACAAGGCCATAGAACTTTGGAAGAGTAGTCAGGGGTATGTTCTTGTGATTAGCATTGATTACAAGACTTGGAAGAAGAAATGGAAAAGTAGTTTATGCCATGACTGGAGGTATTTGATTTTTATGTTACTGCTGAAAAGGGACATTGGGTACTAGATGATTAACAACTGGTGGATTTAGAGCAGTGTTATCAAGAAAACTGGCCAATACTTCAATGAAAGGTTGAAGACCACTTATATCTATTGGTTTAGCTCTTGATGATGATGTTGTGGGAAAAATAGGGCTTGCATCTTCAAAAGGTAACTCAACTTCTTCTTCTTCTTCAACTTTTTCATTCAAATTAATGTTAGGCTTAAACCACAGACAAAAAATAATAATTACATGCAAATATAACCAATACAGAAAATAATAGATCACACAGAAAAGAACACAAGGCACCAAGATTTAACATGGTTCACCCAATCCCTAGGCTACATCCACCAAACAAAAAGTTTGATATTATTACAATCCAATGATTATAACCTGATTACATTTCGTAATCCCTTATAGCTCAATAGCACCGCAAGAACCAATTTCGTATCACAACTATGAAACAACCCCTAACCCTAAGCCCTTTAATATAATTAATAGATCCTTGTGAAGAATTCTACCATATTCATCTCGTCATCTTCCTTTCGATGCATGCAATTAAACTTTTCACATTGGTGAAAGAGACTTCAAGCTAGAGATTTCTAAAAAAACTGTTCTAGGAAATATGACTCAAAAATGCTCCTAGCTTGACACCATCCCCAACAACAGCATAAAAAATGACCTACCTCACAATAGGCATATCATAGTCATGCTCTAGGCCTTGCTTAGGAATAATATATTTAAACTAAGGACTATTTTTCTCACTATGAGGTGCATTTAATCTTGTCAAACCAAGGACGTATACTTGAAATGGTTGGCATAGTGTGTGCACTAGGTCTCTTAATGAGTCACTAAGCTTATGTTGTAGGAAAGTGAAATGCAAGAAAAAGAACTTACTTATTGATGTAGGAAACTAACGCACTTAACTCTATGAATACTAGAAATACAATGAAAAGATAAAAAATATTCCAACTTAGTTCATTCACTAAAATTGTTCTCACATATGCTGCAGGAACATTCACAAAGTGTGATGCTACAAGAAGGAACTTACAACTTCTACTTACAACACTATGAATGCTTGGAAATAAATCTATAATCTAATCCACCTTCGAAGTGGGCCCCCTTGGTTGGCTTCTCTAAACTACTAACACAAGATAGAAGCCAAAAACTATTTCTTTCAATTTTGGAAATTCATTACATAACACAGAACTATAAAAACACAACTGCAAAAGTTAACAGTTTGTTCTCATAAAATCTTTCTTCTTCCTAGCTAAAAAACTAACACACTTAGGTCAATTTCTACATATATAGGAGATCAACACTTATTCCATAACAGAAAAGTAAATGACCTAGCTTTAAATCCACAAGAGAGAAACTAGGAAGATAACAACTGAAGGTGGGAAGAAGGAATAATAGCTTAAGGCAAAAATAATAAAATATGAACATCCACTCGCCATAGAATAAATACAAAGAAGGAAATAAGTCTTCATAGTTCCTCCTTACTCATTGTCGTGTCTTTTAGAACTGTTACAACTTTCCTCCACCATGGTTGCTCCTTAGCATTCTCTTCTCCTTGAATGTTGTTGGCACTTAGCTTTTGAATTCCTCCAATAATATTTCAGTCTTCATTAATAGGTTAGTTATAATAAAAAAACATGTTTACAAACAAACATTTATCAAATTAAATTCAAATATAAAAACACACATTCTGATAACTATATGAAATACTACATACTATATATAATACTAGCAAAAGATGGCATATTTTCTACCCATAGGTTTATCATAGGTTCAATAAAAATAGGTCCACAAATGTTTTGTCAAAGATAAAATAGAGTATCAACCAAGTGTTTAAACAACATCATGAAATCAAGGCAAATTTTGGTCTCATCACAGTTGCAAGATTGTCTCATGCTATAGAGGTTTTGGAAACCTCGCTTTCCTCTTCTACCACCCTCCCTAATAGGGAGAAGATCATAGTGATGCAAGAGGATTTGTTTCATATGATTTAGACTATTGAATCATACAACCCTTTTGATGATATTAGCATTGAGACATTTTATTCTTCTCTATCTCACAGTGTCACTAGCATTATGAAGTATAGGTAGGTTGACACTGATGTTTCCACTGCCATGGTGAAGACCATGTTTCCATTTTATAGAGATAGAGCTAGAGTTAGAGGCTACTCTATGATGAAGTGTACTGATGAGCTCGTTGCACCATTCATGTATCCCCATTGGTTGGCCACTCATCATAGATGGCCATAGAAGGATGAGTTCCCTCTGTATTTTCTGCAAACAATTGTTTGCAAAATTTCATTTACACTATGATGTTGACTATAAAAATTATCCAAGGCATGTTGGGCAGGGTCTAGGAAGACTTTAAGTTAGATTTAGACCCATGGAAACTCCTGCACCCATTAGTAAATGGGAAATGGTGGGTCCAAATATTTTTGTTACACTGAGAGGTCCACAGATGGTTGTTGCAGGCTCGAGTGTTCCTAATGACACAATCTTGACATGAATTTATTCAAACATCACCTCCATCACCACATAGTTGTATGAGATTTCTTCTAATTGGTGTGGTAGATATATGTTATGGTCTTGAGGTATTGTTCCCACAACTACATCATCTAGCACACCTATTGATGAAGCATATGGCATAGCAAACATACCTTCTCCACCAGAAGTTTCTGCAGTCTCAGAGGTGGATGTATTGCAACATTTGGGATCATGTTTAGCATATGATATTTTGGATTCATATCAAGCATTATCTATAGTCATAGGGATTCCACTTCGTGACATCATCTCCCAGATAAGTCATATTTTTTCATGTATAGTAGGATCACATGGTTCACAGAGGTAGGAGGACATTCCTACACCTTTTACTACTCCTATTACTACACAGGCCTAGGCTACAACACCAGCCCCAACTACTCAGGACCCTATAACACCCCCTACTTAGAATTTCACTACTAGATAGCCTGGTCAATTTGCCTCCATGCTTTCATATCAAGGCCGCACTATCGACTTGGACGTTGATAGTGTTTTTTTCATTGCATGATTCAGATATCAGTCAAATCGATAGAGCATTGCATGATGCTACAATAAATATCTCTATATGTTTAAAATTATTTTAATTATGGTTTAAATAATATGTCTATATGTTTAAATATATATGTGTGTGTGTGTGTGTGTGTGTGTGTGTGTGTGTGTGTGTGTTATAAGGTCTGAGTGATAGTATGTTACGTTTTGCTGATCTACAAACATTGACATATCTACACATCCTGAGTCTTAGGTATGTTACAATATAAATATATATTTTATTTATATGTACATGTATCTTGATATAATTTGTCTATACATAATTTGGTTCACTATCATTTGACATAGGGTTCGGATGTAGCTGATAGACTCTTTTGGAGACATCTAGGATGAGGAGGGGGATGTAGCTGATTATCATCATGGCCTTTTATTTTATGTACACATGTTATTTTGGAGACATTTGATATAGTATTTTGTATTTACATGTTTATATGGACACTTTGATATTTTATATGTTATTTTCAGATACATGTTTATATGGACACTTTGACGTTTTATATGTTATTTCCAAATACATGTTTATATGGACACTTTGATTTTTTATATTTTTTTTTTCTAGATACATGTTTATATGGACACTTTGATGTTTTACATGTTATTTCTAGATACATGTTTATATGGAGACTTTGATATTTTATATATGTTATTTCTAGACATTTGATACATGATATTTTTATACATATGATATGGGTACATTATTCTCTAGATATATGTACATGTATGTTATTGATCTTTTAATGTCTTAATCTTTTATGTTTATGTATGTTTCTGTATATGTTATTCATCTTAATGCCTTATATTCATGTTTTCAATATTCAAGTTTACATGTTAATGACATGTCTTAAGGGGAGATCTTAAATTATACATAAGAATGTAGATTAATGCATATTTTATTTCATAGATGTATGTAAATATGTTCATGTTAAATGTAGACATGTGTGTTTTCAAAAATCATGTTTATGTATATGTTATTGTTTTTAATGCCTTAATACCTAAGTATAATTAACTATATTTAATGACATGTCTTAAGGGGAGATCCTAAATTATACATAAGAATGCAGATTAATGTATGTTTTATTTCATAGATGTATGTAAATATGTTCATGTTAAATGTAGACATGTATGTTCTCAATAATCATGTTTATGTATATGTTATTGTTTTTAATGTCTTAAAATCTAATTATATAATTAACTATATTTAATGAAATGTCTTAAGGGGAGATCCTAAACTTAATATGTTATAAGAATGTCTAGATTAATGCACAGGTAAGAATATAACATATACACATCTACATAAGAACATATAAAGACTATGACCTAAAGAATGCATGTTACAACATTTAATTAATAAAAGTTAATACATATAAGAACATAACTTGGATTTTATACAAACATAAAGAATGTATATTTTATTTCATAGATGTATGTAAATATGTTCATGTTAAATGTAGACATGTATATGTTTTCAATATTCATGGTTATGTATATGTTACTATTTTTAATGCCTTAATCCAAGTATAATTAACTATATTTAATGACATGTCTTAATCTAAGTATAAATAAATATATTTAATCTAAGTATAATTAACTATATCTAATGACATGTCTTAATTAACTATAATTGACAACATTTAATTAATAAAAGTTAGTACATATAAGAATATAAAAATTATATACAAACATAAAGAATGTATCATATAAGAACATATAAAGATTATATGTACATAAATACATAACAACATTAACAATCATATGTAAGAAAACATAAACAATGTACATATAAATACATACAAATACTAAAGGGGTTGTCTTAAGGAGAGGTCAGGAAAAGGTGGTACTAAGGGGATGTCCTAATAGGTGGTCTTAAGGGGAGTTCCTAAGAGGTTGTCTTAAGGGGAGGTCCTAAGAGGTGGTCTTAAATGAGATATCCATGTCAAATTTAAATAAAAATAACGAAATATGTCTAATTTCGCATATCCAAGATAAATGATCCAATGTATACAAATTTATAAAAAAAATATCCTGTCAACATTAAATGTGAAAGTATAAGAGCTATATAGACATAGCTAAACTAGAGCTCCACAATAAGTACATAAGCAAACTAGAGCTCCACAAACAATGTATTGTTAGGATCCTCTCTAGTTTTTATTATCTCTAAAAAAATTTCATGTTATTCAATAGACAGTTTCCACTTTTGATTTCTACAACGTCCTCTTCTTTGTATTGCTTCAAATTGTAATTTGGTTTCTATAACATGATTACTGTAATGTAAAACCTTTCCTCCAAGCTTGTATTCAATAAATTCAATACCACTATCAGTTACCCTTGTTTATTGATAATATGTTCCTTCAATAACAACTGATCCAATTGGATATAATTGTTGATCAGAATCTATAGTTCCTTCTAGCAACTTGTGTTTTTCTTTTGTGCATCTTAAAAGATAATAGTCCACCTTTTCCACATTATCTAGTAAGGCTTGAACTACAAAAATATCTCCTACGTGTACATAAAAATATAGATAAATATAAATTAATTAAAAAATGAATATACATGTATATTAATTTTTATATATGTATAAATGCACACAAACCTGCCATAACTAAATTAGAAATGTGCTCATAATCAACTGAATATATAGGATCATGAATGTCAATATCAATGTCAGCATCTTCAAAAGGAGGATTTCTAACTATCTTTTTCAAATCCCAATGTGAAACATATCCATTCACAATATTTTCACATGCACTCACTGGATTTTCCTTAATGTAGTCATCACAAAAACATGTTTTCTCTCTTACTTTAATTACTAGAGGTTTATGGTTTCCTATAGTCATCACTTGATGAAAACTTTTAATACCAGGAATCATTTGAAAATTCTAAGGATTAGATCGATCTATATTTGTTACAAATAAAAATAATAATTGTCATATTTCAAAATAAATATTTAATAAAAAAACTCAACTTGATTTGAAAAATAGATTAAAAATAAAAGTAAAGTAGCTCACCTTTCACTTCCCAAAAGTAATTCTTATTATATTCAGTATCTCAAGTAGCAAAATGAACTTTGCACCATTCAACAATTTGATTTGTGCTCTCTATCATATTTGTTGTATGTACATACAATATGCATATACATAAAATTTAAAATATATGCTACTAGTACATTAAACATGCACATGGAAAATGCATATATTTACCTGCAAGTTCATGTTGTCGAAGCGCATGTTTTATACATGCTCCTACTCCATCATGCTCCCCTTTTCTGTATCCACTTTCAAAGAAATTTCATAAAAATCTAACATTGGTTCTGGCATGTTGCATTGCTAACCAATGAAATGCTTTTGCAGATTTGAATTGTCATGTGAACATGAAACATGATAAGTATCTACAATTATCTATGTACATGTATCAAATCAAAATAAGCATGTCCAAATAAACATAAGTTAAAATAAAGTTAAATAAATGTGTAAGTTCATGTATACTAACTTGCACATCCATCAGACCAAATCCAGTGCTTTGAAATATTTATCCCACGATTTTTTAGATCTTCAAAGAACATTGCAAAACAATGAGCCACATAACTCTTATCATGAACTCTATCATCACTTATATAGAAATGAACCTCTTTGATGATGATGTGTTCATTTTCATCTAACCTTTCTATCTGATCCACCTCAAATTGTGCATGTCTATAGGTCACTTGCACAAATATTGCAACTTGTTCAGAATGATAATATTGCCCTTGAAGTTTTGGTTGAGGTGCAAATGTATAATTCTCAAAAAAATCTACAACTAAAAGTATACAACCAGGTGGAAAACAATTTTTGGAATCATGAAACTATTTAGCTTGCCATCATGCACCATGACAATGTTGGATATGTGAATATATCAATGAATAGAACTTGGTCATAAACTCATAATAATGCAATTCACTCTCCTTCAATACATTTTTTATGGATTTGTCTCCTATCTTATTTTGGTATGTCTCATATTCATATCTCATCCATGAAAATGGTGTGGATTCATTAATATTCTCAATGTGCATTTCAAAAAATTTGCATAAATCTCCAAAATATCACACTGATTTTTGATGCATTGCACATTGAATTCATCTGACTCTTCTAATTTATCACATAATATGGACTTCACAAATTGTGTTGAACTACTAGGGATGACCAAATTAGGATCAAGTAATGCCATAATTTTTTTATATGATTTCAAGTGTAGAACAAATTCAACATGATTTTGACAACAACAAGTTTCACGCATCTTATTTATGCCTACAAAGGAAGGACACAAACTCTCAAACATTCTCTGACATATTTTGACATTTGAAAATTCTTGTTTGAATGTTTGAAATTATTCACTTTGAGTTATATCTATGAAATTTTTTGGATGTTCAATTTTGGCCCCTGTCTCTTGATCTTTAATTTATATAGTATCATGCCTGTTGGAAGAAATATGAGAATGTGTGGTCCAAAATTCAATAACTTGTCTTTTTACATTAAAAATTCTATCTTTTCAAGGAACTCTACAAATATTCAGCCAATTATTCTCAATGTTATCATCTAGCATATTTATCCTCTTAATGTATCTCTAGATAGTTCTTCTAGATATATGTAGTACATTAGAAATTGCATGTACCTACTTTCTATGTGTCAATTTTCTACTAGATATAGTAGTCATCAATGCTCTACATGCATTACTCAAATCACCTCCTCGAGTTGTGTTGTCAATTTTTTTATAAGCATTTTACAAGTTTTCAACTACTGTTTTATTAATATTATGCACATGGATTTTCCCGTTATCAACACCCAACAACTCCAAAATAGGTCTCATATCTTTTTTCCTAAATAACTTGACAAATAATTGTGCCTGTCCAAAAATACTTTTATCCTTGAAATATTCATCCCACATGTTCTGACAGTGCTTTCTAATAGTGTTATCATTTATCATATCTTTAGATGGAATTTGGTTAAAAAGTAGTTCCTCATCCAAATCCATCAAATTAGTTATGCCTTCTAATTTGTCTCTATTAGTAGAACTGCCAATTTCTTCCTCTTCATTACTTTCATTTTCTTCATGAATCTCATCTTATTTATAAATTTTAGTAGGTTGGTTTTGGTTACATTTTGTATGACCTTTCATTTTGTAATCTCTTATTCTATCATATTTCCTTGATCTTTTACTTTTATTGCCCATTGAATACTTTAATCTATAGAAACAAAAATAATAATTTAGATTTCACTAAATACAACTAATGCTTCATATAGAATACATAAAAATAAAAATAAGTAGCCAAGTTCAAAAAACACCTTCAAAATATTCAATCCTTTGCGATCCTGATTAAATGCATGAAATAGTTGCTGAAAATGGCTTCAAAATTAGTTGTCTTCAGAAAATGCTCTACTAATTTTTGTTGTTTTGTATATTTATTTTTAAAAAAATAAATAAATAAACTTTATTATATATGAAATAGCTACATTAACTGCATGTGGTTTAATCGGCCAATGGGCGTTTTAGCTAGAACAAGTCTGGCCAAAAGGGTTATGGCAAAAACTATTTCGGTCGTAACTATCTATGTGGCATCCTAGGTGGTAGCCACATAGGCAAAAATAAGAACTTTTGTAAACATTTCACTTTGAAGGCCAATTTGACCTTTTAAATTGAAGTTTTTTTTATAACTAAAAATATAATTTTGTAGATCTCGAAGTCACAATTATGATCATATAATTTTTTTATTACTTTGATTATGGATAATATGTTATAATTTGAAAATATTATAAGTAGGTATTTTAAGATTTAGGAAGATGCCTATTCAAAAATTGGAAAAAAATAATAAATCATGTTCAATTTTTATTTTTTTAATGTTGCATTAGAGGAGAGAGTTCTCTTCAAGAATATCTATTTTTTTTTTTTAAATATGTAAATTTGATGAAAAAGGTTTGACGGGAGAAAAAAAACTGTCAATTTTTGATAACTTCGACTTTGACTAGTTATAACTTGAAAAATATTAGCCGAATTTCAATTTTTCTTTTTTGGTGCACTATGTATACATGTCAAATCTAACATATTCCAAAATTAGACCAAAATATGAACATTTGCATATATTCATTTGACAGGAAAAAAACTCTATATTTTTAGCATTTTAAAAAAAAAAAATAGACTTTAAAAATTCAAAAATAAATAAAATTTTCACTCAATTTTTTTTAAAAAATTACAAACATAAACTTCATCCAATTTTACACATTTCATTGGTTTACATCGTCTTCAAATTCTAAACACAAATACCACTTTTATGTCGTTAAAGTTGAAGAGTTTAAATTCTAATATCACTTTTCCTTTATAAAAGGTGACATAGGTTTGTGCTTTTACCCCTATTAGCTAGAACTAACAATAATCGATGAGTTTTAAACCCAAGAAGTCAAAATTTTAAGATAATATTTCACTTCTCTAAACAAGAAGAGTTAGTACGAAACCTGGAGAAGATGTCTAGTGTAGTCCTAGACCTTTCTCCCCTTTCAAACTGCTACTCTCTTTTCCATTCTAACTCCCACTGCTTGTCTCTGATTTTATTTTCAAACTCTATATTCAATAGGAAAAAGAAATTTAGGAACCAAATGATTCCACCTAAATAACTCTATTTTCCACTAGAACAAACTGAAGAATAATAATGTCTGAGGAAGTATGAGACATCTGCCTTTTGATTAGTATCCCCCTCTAGTCGTGAGATATCCTCATTTATGATTTAGCTGTCTCCTCTATAAATTCCCCCTTCCACTTCCCTTCCTCATAAATATTTCCCCCAACTGCCCTAAATTCCCTCATTGTGCTTCTCCTTATCCGAGGGATGTCACTTAAGCCATAATGGTCATCCTAATGAAGGAAGGAGTCAAAACAAATCTTTATTTCAGCATAGAAAGAAACACCTCAAACATTTTTAAATTTACAAACAACGAACAAATAACAACAAAATATTTCATTTTGTTTGATCTCCAATGATTTACTTTTACATAAATTATTATTGAACTTCATATCTCAACAAAAGATCACTCCAATACTCACAATCTCTATATATATATATACCTATAATAAACAATAAATAGATATTACTTCTATCTGATCTAAATATAAAGAAGCGATTAACAATAGCATCTCATAAACAATCATTCATCATAACGATTAAGTGTAAATGTGTCTGTGTGGCTGCAAGAATCATTTGATTCATCCCCTTCCAAGAGGTTAACCCCCTCTACCTCAACCACACTCTCATCCCATCAACCCTGCATCCACTCAAACACTCACAAACAAAGTTGAGTCAATATTTGTTAAAGAGATAACTAATTGACATTTTCAACATCATAATAGCAATGTATTAACTCATGCATCAATATCCACAATGCATCATCATCATGAAACATAACTTATAACATCATCATCCAGAAATATATACTTCATCATAAAATAATGTTATAAGCCTAATCATATTTAACATAGAAAAATATAACCACAACTTCCAATGCATTAATCATCCATTTAATCACACTAATAATCACATCATAAGTAGTAGTCAACTTAATCATTACTTAAATCCAAATTAAAATTAAAGTTTGACTAGGTCAAAATCAACAATTTTTCCACATGATTGTCACATAGGCAAAAACAATGTAAGCTACAAGACAGGTCATGATACCAAGTTACATACCTGATATTATACACATGGAAAGAATATTCTAGATATTGTTGGCATCGGGCAAATAGAGCTGGAAATGTATACTTTTTAATCAAACGAGATGGTTGTAGAAATAGAAATCAATCAATTTTCTTCCCCAAATAATGTCTATACATATAGAAATTAGGTTAAAACATTGATACATGAACCACAACCTACCTTGTAAAAGGTTCGCCCTATTAAAGGCTTACAAAGATTTTTAGGTCTTACCCTATAAAAGGATTTCAACACCTTGTTAATAGTGTGCCTTGTTAAAGGAATTCAACTCACAATTAAGTAAGAACCTTGTTAGAGGATTTCAATATAGCTTATTAGGACTACTCTGTTAAGAGATTTAACTAATTTACCTATTAGAATATCTCAACATTGATCCTATGATTAGCACTCTTATGCTTGATGATAGATCACCTCTATCCTACTGTGCACTTGATCCTTCTTGATCAAATGTCTCTCTGGAGTTCACTGTTTCCTTCCTCTATTCTCCTTTAATTGATTCTACAATACAATTTAGATCATAATGCCTTGATCACCATGAATGTCTTATTTTGTGCATGCAAAAATCTTTAATCTTTCTTTCATTCCCTTTCATGCTCTATTTAAAAATTTAGGGTTTGTCTTCCATAAGAAGACCTAGGTGACTTAGGGTTAGGTATGAATCAATGGTTGTGATTCACCCATATTTCCACTTAAACCTTCCTTTTTACCTAATTGGGTGCATGTAATGCATAGGGGTTCCAATTTTAGGTTTTTCCTTATCGGAAAAATATTGTTATTCAATTTTTAGATTGGCTCAAAAATGGTTTACATAGTAGTTTGTGCCAATACAAATTGACAAAACTATGTTACTCAACAACTGAAGTCCCTGGTGCTTGGCACATATTGACTTCAATACTATCACTTGGCATATATTTTGTGCTCATTACTTGAGGCACTTGACACGTGAGTGACTCGACACTCACTATTGACTCAACATGCTCTAATTTATACATGTTGTGCTTGGCATATGTTACTTGTTTGATATGAACTAAATAAATGACTTAAGTTAATAGAAACTCACTTGTCAAAACCAATCTGAGATCAAAAATCTCCCCCTTTGATATGAGTGTCAAAAACACTTGATAATGTATTAATACTTTTATTCTTATGAGCATAACATAACATAACTAGTCAACTTCTATACAAAATTTCAAAATATCAAAATTTTGCAACAACTTATACCTCAAAAATCTTATAACTCCCCCTAAGTTGTTTGATCTATTCTATATTGTATAACAAAATCTCTCTTGTTGAGTATGTTTGCCTCAACTACTGATTATTTTCTCCCCCATTGTTCTTACTCCCCCTTTTAACACTAATGTTAACGGGTCATACATTAATAGTGTATTTGTCCAAAAAGGATTAATGGACCTCAAGAATAATCTTAAGAGAAGCATCCCAATTTTCACAAGCTACTTCCAAAGACTTTATTTGGATGGTTAACATGGTAGCAAGGTGTACTAGGCCATCTAATGTAGAAAGATTGGGGTCTTTCTTCATAAGAGTTTCTGCATAGCCTAACTCATTGTGTAGAATCTCCATGTGAGGAGTCAATGTAGTTTGGATGTTTATCAAATTAGCTCTTATGTTGGCTAGAGTCATGGGAAATTTTTCTCTAGATGATTGCATTTGACTATCCAAGCTTAGGATGTGATTCCTTATTTCTTGTGTGAAGAGTGTAGGATTACACTATTTGGTGCATAGAGAGAAAATGTTCACTAGTACCTTCTTCACACTTTCTATCTTAGTTGCCAATATAACTTGTGTAAGTGCTATATCACTAGATATCTTCTCATTCACTTTATGTTGAAACTTCTTTTCAGACCATTCTAATAATTTTGCATTAGTATCAAGGTTTGTATCACTTACTTTTTCCACTATGTTAGTCAATTGTACAAGAAGTGGTTTATTTTCATCTAGAATAGGTAGATTGAATGCATCCAAGAAGATGTCTTTGATATCAAGAAAATCTTTCTTCTGCCTATGCTCCCTTCTGATCAGTTCTTGATGTATCTTTCTTGCTAGGGCTTCTTGAAGTATACCCATCTGCTCAATTTTTATTGCTGCAAGATCAAACTTGGGCAATATAATTTCTTCATCTAGGCTAATATCTCCATAGGTTATTACCTCTTCTTGCTTGGATGAACTAAGACATGGCACAGAGAATTGAAAAGGTGTTACATCTGTGCTCGACCTCTAAAGAGTTTGATTGGAAGGAGTGTCAAATTTTGGTAAAGTTACCAGTGCTTAAATTATTAGTAGCTCCTTTGACTTGGGTGTCAAAGTAGTATTTTCAGGCTTGTTCTTTTCTATCTTATTGATTTGAATTGAAACTTGTCCTTGTGTTGGAGGTGTAGGTGAATCTACCTGATCTGTTTGACTTTGTGTCTCATTAGTGACTTGAGTTTCCACTTTATCCTCTCCAATTGTCTCAACGTTGTCTGTTGCAAAATTTGGTACATTTTTGAGACTAGAATGCCATCTATATGTGTACTGATAGTGCATTCTATTGTCTCCTTCCTCTAATATACAACCAAGGGCTATGAAGGCTATATACTAGTGACTTGAGGAGTGATTGTAGGTAGTTCTTGTGTTTTCACCTCCTCCCTTGTAGTTATAGTCACTGATTTCTAAATTTTATCTAGACTCACCAATACAAGGTTGTCACATAATTTGGCTTATAGTGTAAATTGGTCAAGTATCTTTTTCAAGTCTTCCTTTACTGTAATAGTTTCAGTATTTACACTTATTACTTGTAGAGGGATGACACTTAGAATTTATGTATCTTGTACACTCTATTCTTATTGTTTCTCTTCCTTAGTTGTTTCTTGATCACCTATGTTCATATCAATGCCTCCCTCAGTTGTGCCTTCTTTATCACCATCGTCTTCATCATGTTTGACCTCAACAGGTTCTTGTTCACCTTCTTTCACTATGGCTAGTCTATATGTGATCTTCCACATTTGTTTGGACTTATGAACAACATCCTCAATGTTGTTTTGTAGTATGCTAAATGTCTTATATTTAGGAGCAAATCTAATGACATATTTCTTTATGGCTTTGGATATTTGTGCCTTGCTTAGTTTTGGCATAACCTAGGTGACAGATATCTCCCTAATTTTCCTTTACAAGTTCAAAAAATAATGACATTTTTGCTTAACTCTTTCATATAAAATTTTAGCTATGGAGTTGGCAATTTCTAGAGAAGCCTTCTTAAAAGTAGCCATCATGACATATATTGCCTCCTCCACTTGATTCTTCTCAAGTTTTCCAAGATTTTCAAAATCAATGTGAGAGAAACTTGATAAGTCAACACTGTTTCTAACATTCTCACATAAGTTATCCAGATCTAAAGATGGATTATGACTCACCACTTGGACTTGGATGATGTCATGAGATTTAGTTCTTTCCTTATCAGATTCAACTTGAGCAACATGTTTTCTTCTAGGTCTTTTATATGCTCCACCTTCTTGCTCTATAGGCTTGGCTTTCTCTTTAGCTTTTCATACAATGACACGTGTATTGGCCCTTGTTGTAGCTATTGTAGGTTTGGGTTGGCTTGGTTTAGAAACCTTTTTAGGTCTTGTCACTACTTGTGCCTTGGCCTTTCTCTTCTTCTAATTGGTAAGAATAGGTGCTCCCTTGGCTTCTTCTTCCTCAAAACTTTTGTAGTCTTTGTTTCTTCCTCTTGTTGATCCTCACCCTAACCTTGTGTCAATGCTAATGGTGCTTGAGTCTGAGTGTCTTCTTCCTCTTAATCCTCTTCCTCTTCTTCTTCCTCCTTAACAACTTCACCAATTTTTTTCTTTTAGTTTCTTTACCAGTTTATCCTTCTTTTTAATGGTGGAGGTAGCCTTCAAATCCATAGTAATTTTTTATTTGGCCAACTCAAAGTTACCAAAAGCTTGGGCATTTTTGTCCACTTCTTCTATAAGTAATGTTGTGATTGTTGCAAAGGCTTCATCAACATTAATCTCATAACCTAATGGCCTTAGCCATCTCACTATAGGAATTGCATCTTGAAAAAATGTGTGATCAACATCAACTAGGAAACAAATGTCATCATAATGTTTTTCCACTAATGACACTAGAATCCTTAATCTCTTCTTCATGGATTGTTTGAAATCCTCAAAATAACTAGGCATTATTGACTCAAAATTTTCACCTAATTGTTCAAAAAACTCTCCTATTTGAATTACAACAGACCTATTTGTCTTCCATGCAATAGTACCAAATGTAGGAAATGTGTTTTGTACATAAAAGAAGATAGATACCAAAATAGATCCGAATTTACATTGAGCACTCTTTATTTTTCTTTTGCTCCTAGGTTTTCAATTGATTGTTGTAGCTATAGCTCAGAAAGATCATATGTATGATCCTTCTTCACAATCTTGTAGCCCATATCTACTACAAATTAGGTTACACTATTCAATCTACTTGATTGACAAAATTTATGTGCAATTACCCTTACTACAAAAGCTATTACAGGATCTATGATTAGTTGTCTCTTGTTCCACATAGCTTCTGTGTTCTTTTCAATAACTTATTTAGACTCACTTCTCATAGTCTTTGGCCAATTGAGGGTTGGATACCACATTAATCTATAAATTATACTCAAAACAATTCTGATCCACTCAGTTTTGAAAATTTTAGAGAAATATAGGGCACAAATTAACCCTTCTTTTCTACAATCTTGAATTCTTCCCTCAACAAGTCATTTTCACATAGTTTTCCATATGCTTCTCTAATTTCCATGTCACCAGTACTACCAATCTTATAATTATAACACATTTTGACATCTTGTATCATTAAAACTTGCAGTGGTATCATAGATTACACATTGGATGGATCTTTTTAGTATGCTATGTCTGGAATGGCCTTGAAAATAGGTGGTTTTATCTCATTGTTGACTAATGTAACATTCAAAACCTCTTTTCCCTCTACACTTTTCTCTTTTGAAGAACTAGATGCCATTATATAAATCTAGGGTTTATAAAATTCAAAACAATGTAGCTTGGTACACGATAAATACATTGTAAATCCTAATGAAATGATGTCAAACAATTGCTCAAATATCCTACAAATACTTCAGATGAAATTTCTAGATGACCTTTAGCTCTTCGTTCTCTCTCTCAAACTTGAATGATGTTAAATGAGCAAAAATCAATCAAATCATTGGACATCTACTTGTATTTCCATTCACTCAAAAACCATTATGAGTTGTGCATCAACTAACCTATCTATTAGATCAAGATCCACTAGCATTTCACTCGGTAAGCATAGAAAACTTTTCATGCTCAATAGTAACATGAAAGACTAACAAAACTTAAAGATTTTTCTTTGATTCCTAATAACACTTTGCATCCTTATTCATGCTTACGTTATCTTCTCAGAACTAAATTCTTTGGTACTGATGTATGGTATAACTTTTAAATAGCAGTCCCACATACCTCTTGATTGCTTAGTTTGATGAGGTGTGATCACTTGACCCATTGAGTGAAGTGATCCCTTCTCCACTTGGTGTGTTGCAATCCCCCTTTCTCTTCCACGTCTTGTTCATTTCATTTCTGACATTTTGAATATCTACCTTGCTTTTTCCTTTATTGAACTCATAATTTTGTGCCTTTGACCTTGTTGGAAAATATCAGCTAATGTGACCCATCTTCAAATAGCTAAAACATGTGGTTTGACTCAACCGCCTTTTGTAGTCACTCCTGAAGTGTGTTCTAATACATTTCTCAGGAATATGTCCATACTCTTGATAGTAGTGACAACTATATATTGTATTATAGTCCCAGTTATAAAACTTGTCAATGTTCTTTACCTTTGTTTTCTTGTTTGATGACCACATTGGGTCAGATCTACACTCAAAATCTCTATGTCCATACTTCTGCAGTTATAACAATATCCTTAAAACCTTTGAATGTACATGGTCTTGGTTCAAAATTCATGTGCCTAATGACCTTGTTTGTTGCACTTATGGTAGTGACCCATGCTTTTCTACTTATAATTCTAATTTATAGTCTTGCTTCTTCACACATTGGAAATATGTCCTTTCTTACCACAATTATTACAAGTAGGTTTGGAATTCTTACCTTTTTTACTCCTTTCTTTAGCACTTTTGTATGATTCTCCTTCTTCAATACTTGTGTATCCCAATCCAGATGTATCATTGTTAGATCTAGGAGATCTCATCAATTGTTCAAAGTACTTGATTGCTTCATTAGGTTTGTAACACCCCGCCGAGAGATCCAAAAGAATTAACCTAAGTTTTTACTAAGTTTTCCAAACATTTTTTTTAAAAGAAAGAATAACATGCACATCAATCATGAAGTAGTGGAAGAAATAACATACAATCATAGTAATAGATTACATTCCCTAAGGATCCCAAGACATTGAATCACATTTAAATTTAAATAATACTAAGTCTAATAAATAACACACCCATATGAAATTACAACTACATTTCAATCCACTTAAATAATATACATTTGTTCT
Source organism: Cupressus sempervirens (assembly GCA_028749045.1). Lineage (NCBI taxonomy): Eukaryota > Viridiplantae > Streptophyta > Pinopsida > Cupressales > Cupressaceae > Cupressus > Cupressus sempervirens. The sequence goes on along the minus strand of CM053786.1, from coordinate 554,942,414 downwards.
GAATGCCACTTGGCAATAAAATTTGGAATGCTCAATCATCCACTGTACATGTCATAGGGTATGAAAGGCTAAAAGAATATACATTTATAAAAATAGATTACATCATCCCTTTCAGATCCATGAAACAAATTACAATACAATAAGTAAAATCATCCATAACAAAGATATAACCATCCATCATAATACACAAAGATAGAATGAAAGAAAATGTAGACAAAGAACTCTAGCCACAACATCAATGAACAAATCTCAATGGTAAGAGTAAAAATTACTACCACCGACCATGTGGTAACCCAAAAAGGCCCACTCCCATCATGTTGAGGAGATAGTCTCGAGTCCCAAACATGATATCATTCCCAAAATCACAAATAATATCTATGTCAAGGAAACCCTAAAAGTAATCTAACTCAAAAGTTCCAAGATAAATTGACATCTAGACCTAGAGGCACACAAAGACATGTAGGGAATCTACTATGTAAGTGGGAAAGTGTCATCGCATGAATCAATGCTAGAGTTACCCTAGCAGTCTAACTTGACCCCAGCCCCCTGGTGACTCTATGCGACACTAGTATCCTTTCGTATTGACAAGGCATATGAACGATGCATGGTTGCAACCAAGCATTCTCTCTACTCCCATCCTAGTCTATACTAGTACTCAAGGCATGGGCAAGAACATACAAAGACTCTTATTAGGTTTATTTTACTCTCATGTAGTGTAGTGTTTTCACTTATTAAATAACTTACAATGGGTTACCCTGGCAACCACTGAGGGCCTCGGCCTCCATTGCAAGCCACTTCTTGACATTACATATAGATAAACTACCCTAAGCTCATGAAATCAAAAATCAAATAATCATATAGTATCACCTCAGTCCTATACAAGTGACTAGAAAGCATAAAAAGATAATTCAAATAACCCATCAGTTCTCTACAAGCAACTGGAAAATATCCCAAATATACTAATTGAAGATTCAAAAATGGTTAAGTCAAGTATGTAATAACATCCATCTCATTATCCCATAAGGACACTGAAAGCAATAACCAACAATATAATCAAACCCATCATAGAGCATTCCAACATATTACCATGGTTGAGTTTAAAAGATCAAAGATCAAATTAGCATAATACCATAATCACAAAACTCCCAAGCCTCTAGTAGACATCCTAAACCTGGTCAACACTCTAGTCGACCCAAACCTAGAGCATAAACAACATACATATAATAGAGTAGGTTTCATAGTTTTTTTTGGTTTTGAAAACATATAGTTCAGTTAACAATAAGGTTTCAATTTTCGTTTAATGTATGTTTCAAGTAGATATAACTTATAGTTTACCCTTACAAATTAACCCATCTTCATATTCAAATAAAAAGTTCAACTATCCTAATTTGATTTCAAGTCAATTATTCAAAAATAACTTAGGGGTAACTATTTATTTAAATTATTTAAATAATACTTATTTATTTTTAAGTAAAATAATTTATCATTTTATTAAGATCAATATTATTATTATTAATAATTAAATAAATTTAAAACTTCACTAATAACCTCCATTATTAATTAAACTTAATTAAATTAAATTTAACTAAATTAATTAATAATTATATAGAAAATAATCATATTAATATTATTTAATTATTTATTAATTTAATAAATATAAATAAACTTATTAATAAATATAATAACAAATAATAATTTAATATTTAATATTATAAATTTTAATAGATTATTTTTAATAAATTAAATTAAAAAATAAATTCAAATAACAAAAACTTTTGTAAAAGCATTTATTTAAAAAGGCATGTTGACCTTTGACTTCTGAAGGCGGGTTTGACTGCTACCGACAATAGGTCTGATTGCTGCCACAAGCAGCAGTATTAAATGTTCCTGTGGCCAGTAGTCTGGCCTGTTGCTACTACTTTAATGGCAGGTGGATATGGGGGGACCCCTCCCAATATTATATATATATATTCTTTATAATAAGTTTTATAAACAAAAACCCTCCTCTCTATTTTTTGTTATATTAATTTTTTTCATATAATTTGTATCCATACTGTGATAGGAAAATTATAGCAAACCAATCGAATTTTCTATTTAAACTTTCCCCTTCCATTCAAAACCCTTCCCAGTTTAAACTGATTTCTTTTATCTATCGAACAAGGATTTTCTAATTATTTCAATCCTCACATAAACATAGAATGATATGTATACCAGTACATTTAGATGTAAGATTGAAAGATTCATTACAAACGAACTTTAGAAGACAGATTTCAAAAAATCATGAAGAAGATAGGAATAATTAATAACGTAATTAATTGGATGAACCAAAACACAAGAATCTACCTAGTTTTGATGCTAAAATCACAAATGCCCAAATGATTTGTGAGAGAAATTTCTTCTCTCAAAACCTTCTCTTTGAAAATTCCTTCTCCAAAATTCTCAGTCCCCAAAAATGAACCCTCAAATGCGGATAAAGAGTTCTCTCCTAAATTAAGGGAACTAATTATGCGATCACTCAAGAGGACTCCTTGCTCACAACTCTTTAACTCTTTATTAACTTTTCTTTTATGTTTTCATGCATGCTTATTGCAATTTAAAATATCTTTATTTAAATTTACTTGTCTCCTTTTTTTATTAATTTATAATATTTTAAATCTCATGCATACTTTATGCAATTTTAAAATAACTTTAATAAATTAATATCTTTTCACTTTTTAATTTATTTTCAAAGCATTTAATTGATAAAATATTTATCAACTCAATTAATAACAATATTTAGCATTTATTTAAAAATGATCTCCTAAATATATTATTACTAAATTAAATAAATATTATTACTCTCTAAAATTAAACTATAATTTTCTCTTTAAATTTAATTCTTTTTATCTAATTAATTTTCCAATTATTAAATATATAAAAAAATATCATAACTATTTTCCATTAAATTAAATTATTAATTTAATCATTTAATTTGACTTAATTAATAGAAAAAGCACCAAAGACTTATAAGACAAAATACAAAAACCCATCATAAAATATCACATACAAAATCAAACTAAAGGGTTATAATCATGAATTTATGTCATATAACACATTCAAAAGGTAATAATCTCAGGTACTTGTCCTAATTTTCTAAGACAATTGGCTTAAAGGTTTAGGATTTGGACTCAAGAATTATCTCCCCTCTATTACCATTGAGATAATGTGATAGGGTACGCTCATCGTGGCAATTCTAGGAAGTCGAGACAAGGTAACTGCAATCTGCATAAAATTCACTCATTTACAAACACATATATACTAAGCTAGATAGGTAATGGTAGGAAGTGATGCATTGTGTAGATCCTGACTAGCAGGTGACTATGATTCTCTTCCTTAACCACATCAAAAATGTCATACATAAAGAAAATATACGTGCACACCATACACATGTAGTATGGGATAAGTATGCAAAAGAAAGCATGTATAATAATCCATCTAACTAATCATCATCACATAACTAAAATAACTATAATAATCATCATGCATACGTGAAGTAAATAGTACCAAGTATTCTCATCAGAAAATTAACTAAATATGAAACAATATATGATAATCTAAAAGATAGTGCTACTAATCATCAAGCATAAACTGGCCTAAAAGAGTTTAGCAATAATAAGAAAATGTAAACTAGGGGCAGACACTACAAGGTTTATTGAAACTTTCAGCAAACTCCTTTTCCCTTTTTAGGTCATTGCTCAATTGTTCATTCTGCAACTTCAGTGTTGTTGTCTCAATTTCCTTAGCATTCAGTTCATGGTTGGCATTCATCATTTGACCCAAATTTTCTAAGTGCATGTTAGCAATCTTGTTTACCTCTGATGATCTCTCTTCCAATTTTTTGGTCAAAGCTCTTTTGTTGTCTTCAATCATGGCTTTGTCTTCCACTACTTTCTTTTTCTATTCGATCGCCTCACACAATAATATGGCTTGTGATTCTTGTTCTATCTTGAGATTTCTAATTTCTTTAGCTTGGGTTCTATTCTTTTGTATTAGATCTATAATTGTTGCATCAAATTCATTGGAGTCTCCATTTGCAAATAGCTTAGTAGTGTACATCTCTCTGTATTGTGTGTCATTCTCTTCAATGTTGATTTCCTTCCTTCTCTTCAGTGATTTCTTAAAAGCATCTCTTGCTTCATTCAACAGATGTAGAATGAGTTGTATTTCAAATCCCTGATTCTCAGTGATCTTTTCCAACCTGTAGACTTCCATTTCCAAGATCTTTCCTCAAAGCTACAAAGCTTCTCTTTCAGAGAACAATTCTTTGTTTTTGTTTAGATAAACAGGTTTTATAGGGAACTTGAAACCCGAAAGTTAGTACATAAGAAGGATGATAATAAGCGTGACAACCCAGCCAAAAAATTTTAAGTTCAAAGGCTGATAATAAGCATTAAGCCCAGCCAAAGGAAAAAGTTCTAAGAAAAGACTAGGAAAAGGAAACAAACAAAGCCACGGCCAAAAGTTAGCACAAAAAGCCAAAATACAACAAAAAACAAAGGAATAGGCAAGAGTTATTCCTCGTTCTTTCGCTCCAGATCCTACATCACCTAAGCAGCCTCAAAGGCCTATTGATTCTCCTCCATTTCCATCTATTTCCCTCTTTGATTCCCCTGGTCCTGTGTAGGAGTGGAGTTGTCCTTTACAGGGTCATCCTCCGTTCTAGCCTCGTCTTTGTCATTTCCATCCTCATCCTCGTGTGTTTCTCTGTCTTTGATCTAGCCCATGAGAGAGATGATGTTGTTGTTGATGGAGCTTAACAAGGTAAACATCTGGTTGGCAAGGTTGTGATTGTAGTTTTCCAGATTGTGTATCCTCTGTTCCGCCAGAGTGAGCCTATCGACCGAGTTTGTCCTCCTATTGGCATCCTTTCCTTCCCTTGTTGCCTCAATGTGTTTCACTTGGTCTTTAACCTCCTTGAGCTAATGGAAGAGCCATTTGATTGATCTGAAATTATCAATCATGTTATTGCAAGCATTATTTAAGAGATTCATCCCTATCTCCCTGGCTCTGTCCGAAATAGCCACAATTGCCAGATCAATTAATTCTTCCAGCCACTGCTCTTCTTGATTATCCACTAGGATTTGGGGATTCATGGCCTCCCTAAAGATTCCCATTTTGGCGATCTTGAGATTGAAATTAATCCATGCTTTCCTCCTATCATTGGTTTGCACTTCCCCTTCTACATTCCTAGCTTTCTCCTCTTTCTGATCCTCAGGGTGGAGATGGACAGGAGAAAGCGGCAGTGCAGACGTCTCCTCATAATGAGAGCACACATCCTCCAAGCTCTCTCTCTTCTGCTTCTTCCTTCCACTATCGACCTTTATTTCCTCCTGTGACTCCTTCACCACCTCCTCAGACTCCAAATCCTCCTCATCATCACTGTTACCCTCCTCAGCCTTCTCAGCCTGCTTCTGCCCAAGATCCCTAGGGATTTTTCTGCTTGGGGTTATGGGGGAGGGGGATTTTTTAACAGTCGCAACTTTCCCTGAGGAGGAGACTCCACCTTTCTTAGAACTGAGGCTCTGAATGTCATCCGAGTCTGAGGAGTAACTGGAACTTCCCGACTCCATAGTCTCAGTCTGAGGGGGGGCATTACTAATGGTCTGGGCTTTGAAGTGCTCATGATAAGAAGTAGTAGCCTTTCATGCAGAGCCGAGTTTTCAATGGGTTTCTTTTTGAAGCTGTCCATCACCTTACTCATAGAGGTTAACAAATAAAAAGGAAAAGAAATTTTGGCTTTCTTCCAAAAATGATTTAAAATAACAAAGTGGTGGGTGCGGGCTCTATCAAATATTGGGTCCAAAGTAATATATTTAATGACAGCTTTTAGCACATACCTCCACTGTTTCTTCATGGAGTCGGGGACATAGTAGGTGTCGAGCTTTATTAATGCCTTCAATTCCTTCTCACTCTCCACAAAATCCCTTACCGCATTGGCTGAGAGTTTCTTGTCCCTGAAGAATTTGAAACCCTTGATTGGGATCTCTATGACAGTCACAATAACCTCCTCTGTTATCCGAAAGTTGATGCCGTTCACCTTAACCCTGCTTCTTTCCATGACCCCACCATACTGTTAGTCACCTCCTGATCATAACCATGCAACTTCATGAGATACTTGGTTACCCCACCCTCGACCAACTTTTCCCAAACTTTTGTCCTACTTCTCCATTTCTCAAAGCCCCCCGCTGGCTCCTTTCTGCATCTCTCACCCACCATCTCCTCACTCTGCGCACTCATTTTACTCATAAGCTCTTCACTATGACACTGGAAAGGATCGCCAAGATTAAGCAAGGAGCAGAGAAAAATAACTCTGTTTTTGCCCCTGAAATGAATGCAATGAAGAACCCACAAAGCGTGGCAATTAATCATAGTAGAATATTTTCATTTATGAATACCCATTTTTCTATTATGAAAAGTACCCATATATCTTAACCGTTTCATATTCATAATTACATCTTGATATCCTCTATACTTCCTTGGATTTTCTCCAAGTCGATCAGACACTTGACGTCCGCTTTCAAAGAAGTTGCGGGAAGCCATTTCATTTTTTGGTCTGTGTTGACCCCTATATTTTGCAACCTATTGGCAACCGGGTTTGCTTCTCAAAAAGTATGGGTAACATGGAATTTTTTGAATTTGGCAAGTGTCTCTCTCGTCTCATTGATAAGATTTGCAATCGTCCAAGAAGGATATGAGTTTCCATTAATGCACTTAATAATGTTACTCGAGTCCCCCTCCAACCATAAATTGGTGACCCCAATTTCAAAAGTCAGCTTAACTACATTGCACGCGGCGTTGGCTTCCGCAAAATGATTTATTTGGAAACCCAATGGAAGGGCGAAAGCTGCAATACTGTCACCATTTTCATTTCTAACCACACCTCCACTACCTGAGGATCTAGGGTTTCCCTTAGAGGCTCTGTCGAAGTTGGCTTTGTGCCAGCCTTTAGGGGGGAGGTGCCATTTGGCTTCTTGTCTTTTTCTCATTTTGTCTTTTACCTTCTACTTCTTTCTACCTCTTGTCTCAAAAGCTCCCCCATTTCTCATGAAAATATTTTCCTTTATGTTACTGAAGATCTTCCTTCCAACAACCAAAGACAGCTCCTCCCTATCTCTGAAAATTTGGTTGTTTCTCTCCTTCCATATGCTCCAACAAAAATGGGGTAAGAGCCAAGAGCTGATTTCTTTCAAGGTAGTCCCATTGAACATTCCTTTCCATTGGCAGAAGAAGTCTAGGAGGTTGGAAGGAATGCACCAGCTATGGTCAAGGTCCTAGGTGAGGAAGTCCCAAACTGTTCTCGAATAAGAGCAATGAACGAACAAATGATTTCCTGTCTCTGACTCGTCTTTGCATAAAACACATCTACTAGGCATGATATGACCTCTTTTAATAAGATTTTCCTGGATGAGATTTTTGTCCTAAAGTGCCAACCAAAAAACCATGTTGACTTTTGGCGTTAGGCCGGGGAGCCAGGCCCTCAACCAAGGGGGGGACGCATTTGTACTCCATAAAGAAGAGTACCCAGAGGCAACAGAATAGAGGCCATTGGCATTATCCCTCCAAACCAGTTCATCCTTGTTGGTGTTGAGGGATAAGGAGTTAAGCATGATCAAAATTGGTTTGAGTTCCTTTGAGATGATAGAAAGGTCCTTCCATCCCTGATCAGTCCTGTAGTTACTAACTTTGTGCCCAAAAAGGTTGATGGAATCATTAGCCCAAACACCATAGGTGGGGTTATTAATGAGTGGGCCCTAAGAAAGCCAGCTATCCGACCATAAAAGAATGTTCTCCCCATTTCCTAGCTTCCAAGAGACCTTAGAGTTATCCAAATCCCTGGCTTTTAAGAAGCCATTCCAAACAACTGAGCCTCTGGGTAAATCCTCACTAAAAAGAGTGAACTGAAAAGAGGGCCTTTTTATATAATTGTTCACCACAATGTCTCTCCATTCCCCCGTGCTACTAAAGATGTGCCAGATTTTCTTTGCCAGGAGGGCCTTGTTGATATGAGTGATCTTCCTGATCCCCAGACCCCTGTTCTTTTTAGGGAGACAAACTTTGTCACAAGCAACAAGGGGGTACCTTTTATTCCTATCAGTTCTCATCCATAAAAAATCCCTTTGGATTTTTTCCATTCTTTCGACATATTTTCCAAGTATGGTGAAAAGGCTCAGGGCATATATAGGCAAGTTTTGAAGGATGGATTTAACCAGTTGACATTTTCCAGCTTGGTTGATAGAGGATCCTTTCCAGCCAGCTAGCTTCTTACTGAACCTATCCAAGATTCCATTCCAGAAGGAATCAAAAGGGGCCATGCCCAAGGGGAGACCAAGGTAGGAAGAAGGAAGCTTCCCCACCTAACAACCCAAGATTCTAGATATTCTTTGTTGTCTTCCCTCCGAAGTGTTGATAAAGAAATCAGAGCTTTTGTCCCAATTTATAAGCTGCCCCGACCCTTTGGAATAGGTGTCCAAAGTATCTTTCAAAGCCTTGGCTTCCCCAACCGAAGCCTCTCCTTCCATAATGGTTTCATCAATAAATTGCTGATGCATGAAGGGAGTGCATTTGGAAGAAGGTTTAAAGCCTTTGATCCTCCCATCTTTCTTTTTCTTCTCCATAAGTCTGCCAATACATTTTGCTAGGATGATGAAGAGAATCAGTGATAGAGGATCTCCCTGATGAAGGCCTCTAGTGGGTTTGAAGAAATTAGAGGGGGATCCATTCACTAAAATAGCTAGTGAGGGGTTGGTGACCAGCTGGGAAATTAGCTTGCAAGATTTGGCATCAAAGCCAAAAGCCTTCAACACCAACTCCAAAAAGGACCAATCCACCCGATCGTAAGCTTTAGACATGTCAAGTTTTAGTAGCATCCCTTCTCTCTTACCAGCTTCCATAAAGTGAATCACTTCATGCACCATGATAATCGAGTCTAAAATCTATCTGCCTAGGACAAAACCATATTTTTGTTGAGAGATGATTAAGGGGAGGAGCTTAAGTAGCCTCAAAGTGAGCACCTTCAAGATGATCTTATAAAATGAGTTGCATAAGCTGATGGGTCTGAACTTATCCAGAGTGTCAGCCCCTGGTACTTTGGGAATAAGAACTAAGAAAGTGGATTTGATTTCCTTTAGGATGCATCTGGCTCCAAAGAACTCCTAAACCACCTTAACAACATCCTTCATAATGACAGGCCAGTACATTTGGAAAAAGAAGGTAGGAAAACCATCAGGTCTAGGCGACTTGTTTTCCGAAAGAGAAAAAAGAGCTTCTCTCACTTCAGAATCAGAAGGAATGGCCCAAATCATATTATTATGGTGCGGTTGGAGGATCTGAGGGATGCAAGAGACAATATCATCCTAATCCACCTTGGAGAGAAAAGGATCCCAAGAAAGAAGGGAGGAGAAGAAAGAGACAACTTCAAGTGAAATATCATCTTCCTTAGTCAACACACCCTGGTCTTTTTTCAAGCCAGAAATCATGTTGTTAGCTCTATGTTTAAGTGCGGATAAATGGAAGAACTTTGTGTTCTTGTCTCCTTCCTTGAGCCAGTTGATTCTAGATCTCTTCCTCCAAAAATTTTCCTCTTTACTAATGATGTCATGTAAATCAGACAGGATGGACAGCTTTGCTTCTCTACTCGAGGCATCATACCCATTTTCTTGAATGGAGGCTTAGATGGAAGAGAGATTAGAAGAAAGATCCTCTTTCATAGAGAATAAATGACCAAAATTTGACTTATTCCATGCTTTTAACATCCTTTTAACATTACTGAGTTTCCTTGCTACCCTGAACATAGCAGTGCCTTCCACATCTATGCTCCACCATCCCTTTAATCTCTCTAGAAGGTCAGGGTGGGAGGTCCACATTTCTCAAAATGGAAAGGAGGAGGTCTACAAGGGTCAAAAGGGATAATTGAGAGGGAAATGGGGGAGTGGTCAAACCCAATTCTAGGAAAAAGAGCTAATTTGCAGGAAGAGGACTGCAACCAATCAGGAGAAATGAGGGCTCTATCCAGTCTAACCTGAATACACTCCTTACCTAAGCATTTATTGGACCAAGTAAAGTTACCACCCATGAGGTCCAGATCCAAAAAGGCCAAATCATTGATGAATTTTGAAAGATCATGCTTGCTATCCCAGTCCTGAGGCAGACCACCCTTCTTCTCCTTATCCAGAAGAGGGGTATTGAAGTCTCCCATAATGATGCCTTTTTTCAAGTTACTATTTTGAACCATCCCTACTACTCTAGACTAGTAGAAATTTCTTTCTCTCTTGTTGTTGGGGGCATAAATGTTGAGCAAAAACCAAAATTCATTGGAATGAATATTGTACACTTTACAAAACAAAATGTTACCAGCATTGGAAACTAATTCTACCCTGAAAAGATTTGACTTGTATAAAGTTAGCAGGCCCCCAGAGGCTCCATCAGAGTCCATAGCCTCTCCGCTCATCATGTTACTGAACTCTATGTTTCTCAAAGTATCCTTTTTCATTTTTGTTTCTTAGATCATCAAAATATCTAGTCTCTAGTCTTTGATCAAATTCCTAATGATTTCTTGTTTATGGGTGCCATTTAGGCCCCTGATATTCCAAGAGATGATCTTCATTTTTTACTCTTGGAAAAGTCCTTAAGGGTGCTTTGGCACCCATTCACCAAACATCTTCTAGTCTCTTCTTCTCTGGACTCCCTTTCTGATTTCTTGCCTGCTTTGGTTGTAGAGCCCACATCTGGTTTGCAACTGCTCCTGGTCGCTGCCAAAGAAGCCTTGGACAGATCTCTGATTTGATTCTTCCTTAGTATCTCTTCCTTCTTTATGAACTTCAAGGATCTAGAAGCCTTATTAGCATTCCTTTGGGTGTTGTGAAGATCAACCCTTTAGTTCTGATCTATCTCCTTATCCTCCTTATTTCCTATTTGGATCGGTGCATCAATGGTGGAGACCAAGTTTTCCTCTGGATCCTGGAAGACGATAATTTCCCTATTATCTCTTTCCTTGATCTCCTCCATGGAGCCCAGAATCGATTGCTCCTCTCTAGGGGGAAGGTCCAAACCATCCTCTTGAAGATCGTTCTGCGAGACACCCTTAACTTCCTCTTCTCCAAGCTTGAGGGTCCTTTCCTTGACTTGATCATCTGCTAATGGTTGGGGTTCGGTTAAAGGTAGAGAGGAATTGGGAAACTCTCCTTCCTCACTAGTCTTTCCCTTAGGTGCTTGGTCTGACCTCTTTGGGGCTTCTGCTGCAACCTCGGTCCCCGAAGATAGGTCCTTCTGGCCTTCAGCCGTGGTCTTTTTTTTCCAAACTTTCTTCAACCTCTGTTGAGAAGAAGGGGGATTTTTTTTACTATTCATCTTAGCTTTCAAGCACTGAAATGCCTTATGACCAGTTTTTAGACAGTGAAAACACCCAAAAGGAACACTTTCAAAGTCCAGCTGCTGGATATGGGTACCAAGTTTGGACTAAAAATAAACCACTTCGGGCATATCCTCCCCTTCCCTTACTCCAACACATATCCTCGCATAAGTCATCCTACTCTTCAAAGCAATGATTGGGTTGATGGAGAGAAGCTCTCTGAAAGAGCTGGCCACTCCCTTGAAGACATCCTCATTCCAGAACTCCAAAGGTAGCTCTGAGAGTCTAACCCATACCGAAGCTTGCTAGAGGAAAGACTCATTTAAGTCCAATTGGGATGACCATCTCTAAAGCATGAGGGTGGCCCTTCCAAAGCTCTAGGGACTATCACATAGAATCTTAACCATATCCTCATGATAGGAGAACTCAAAAGAAAGGAAACCCTTAGCCATTGCAATGATAGAGACCTGACCTTTCAAGCTCCATTTTTTAGAGTATAGGCTTGGACCACATCAATATTTGGTCTAGGGCCAATAAAATTTCTGACGAGTGTTGAGGCCATAGAGGCAATGTTGTGATCAAAAATCTCATCTGGAATAGCGATCGTGCAAGATCCCTTTTCTAGACCTGACACAACCTTAACTGAAGGGAAAGAGGATTTACCTAATGGCTTGACTCCAAAGAGTGAGGCCCAACACTTTGGGAGAATCCCTGGAATTTCCTCACATGGGTCCCCATCGCATGACTCCTCCCCGATGCCTACCTGGATCCCCTCCTGTGTGCCTGGTGATCGAGGTCTGCCTCTCTGTGAATTCCCACCTATCTCCAGATTTGAAATTTGAACTTGCACTCCCGCTCCCATGATTGTATGTTATTAATTGTTGTTACCAATTGAGGACAATTCTTTGTTACCAATTGTTGTAATAACAATAGGAAAGGTAAACTTCTTGTTTGGTGGGGGGGGGGGGGGGGGGGGGTGGTGAATCAGTGCTTCAAACTTTGACCAATAAAATATTCACCACACATCCATCTCATATATTCATGTAAATAATGTACATATAAAGCATGTAAACAAGTAAGCATTCACACATATGACACAAGATATGATTACCTAGAAACCCTCCAATGAGAAGGTAAAATTGGGGTGGGGATGACACCCACAAATCTTCACTACTATAGTAATAAAGTGTATCCAATGAAGGAGATCATGAGCTATGATCTTCCCTATGAAAGGCCTATCTTGTTAAGGGCTTACGAAGACTGTTAGGTCTTACCCTATTAAAAGTGTGCCTTGTTAAGGACTTCAACTAACAATTAAGTAAGCACTTTGTTAGAGAATTTCAATATATCCTATTAGGACTACTGTGTTAAGAGATTTAACTGATTCACCTATTAGAATGTCTCAGTATTGATCCTACAATAAGCACTCTTATGCTTGATAATAGATCACCTCTTCCTATTTTGTACTTGATCCTTCTTGATCAGATGTCTCTTTGTTGTTCACTATTTCCTTCCTTTGTTCTCCTTTAACTCATTCTGCAATACAATTTAGATCACAATACCTTGATCACCGTGAATGTCCTAGTTTTCATATGCAAAACTCTTTGATCATTCTTTCATTCCCTTTCATGGTCAATTTAAAAATTTAGGGTTTGTCTTCATTAAGAAGACCTAGGTGACTTATGGTTAGGTATGAATCAATGACTATGATTCATCCATATTGTCACTTAACCCTTCCTTTTACCTAATTGGGTGCATGTAATGCATAGTGATTCCAACTTAAGATTTTTCCTTATCACCAAAATATTGTAATTCAATCTTCAAGTCGGCTCAAAAATGGTTTACATACTAGTTTGTGCCAATACAAGCAACTATGAAAAAAATGTGTTATTGACATCTGAAGTCCCTAGTGCTCAACACATAGTAACTTCAATATTGTCACTCAACATCTGAATGACTCAACATGCACTATTTTCTCAGCTTATGAATCACTCAACATATACTGCCTACTTAGTACTTGAGTGACTTGGAACATAAGTGACTCGGCACTCATTGTTGACTTAGCATGCTCTAACTTATACATGTTGTGCTCGACATATGTTACTTGTTCAACATGAACTAAGTAAATGAGTTAAGTTTATAGAAACTCACTAATCAAAACCAATCTGAGATTAACATAAAAGTGGTTATTCTGGACCAAAAACTACCTACTAATTTGAGCCATATGTACATTGTTAGCGATCTCTAGCCTACTTGTAGAATTCTTGAATCTGATAGTCATATGGCGAAGGTTAATGGAGATGTGATGGGGAAGGGAATCATAATTTCACCAATTTGGGGGTGGTAATCCAATTTAGGTTGAAATCTAAAGAGTTTACAAGGTCTAAACTTGTAGTGGCAAATGGTTACTCATTAGCATATAAGTAGGTCATTCATCAACTACAAGTGATGTTATTTGGGTATGCTACAACCATTAGTAATGAAAGTGATACTAGAGCTTAGGGTTAATACTTTGGGTTTTTCTTCTTCACAATCATTCATGTGCAAAGCCATTGGTGGAAAGACAAGTCGTGTTTGGTCATGTTTATGTGCTAAAATTGAATTTTTGAAGAAGAAACTAGGATTCAAAAAATATTATGGCTCATGAACTTTTTTTAAGGTAGTTTTGTGGACATTGTTAAGATTTGGAGGCATGGGGTGCTTGTTCTAGAATACATTAATTATAAAGGAAAAGTTGTTAATAATAATTCCAATGGAATTAGGAAGGATGGGAATCCAATAGATGATTAAGAAACCAGTGATGATGTAAACAAGATAGGTTCTTAGGTTCTCATGGTGGTGACACCAAGGTTGGTCAAAAAGGAAGGTAGGGCATCAACGAATGATACTACTATTGTGGCGAGTTGGTAAATATGATATGACAATACAAATGTTTCACATTCCTTTATTTGTTCTCTTATTTGACTTTAACACCAAGATGTCTACAATAAAGATGAGAAGTGGATATGCTTTCGTGTTAGATTAAAATAATCTTGACTAATAGATATTGATAAGATACATTACCATAATTACAAATTTACAAGAATGACAAAGTACAATTTGAGGTATGGATTCAACAATAATTTTCTTATAAAATACCCAAGAAGTAGTCCTACCATGAAGATGGTATTCAAGGGTACCATTTAGGAATATGTTCATCCACAAGAAATTGTTGATTATCTACAATGAAATTTCCAACCAAAGATACTAGGTGATGATGATGAACCCTACTGATAATTTTTAACTTAGCCTAGAATTCTTGCTCTCCTTGCCCATCACCTATTTTGAGTTGTTTAATTGCAACAAATTTCCTATCCTCTAGATATCATTTATTAACACATCCAAAGACACCCTTTCTAACTACATCCTATAATGCAATTCCATTTGTTGCAATTGCCAATTCTTCATAGGTAAATTAGGATTTCAAATTTCCAAGTCCAAATGTAGCCATTTGGGGTGTTGGTACACCAATAGCATCACCCAAAGAATATTTTCTACCTTGGTATCCATTATCACAATAGTTAGGATGGAATTTTCAAATATTTGATTGCAACCTTGTTTAACTCGTATAAGGTGAACAATTGTAGGACTAGAGCCTCCCTACCACCACAAATCAATAAGTCATATGCCTACATCTAACTTTAAAGTAAAGGAAATTAAGGGATTTTGACTAGTTGGATTTTGAATATCCATGCAAAAAATATAGAGCTATGTGAACCAAGTAAAATGAGGGTTTCCAATAATATTAGATACACTAGACAAACCAAGATTGAAAGCCTTGGAAGAGGAAAATAAATGCAAGCCTATATTTTTCTGAGCTGTAATAATAGATACACGATCAACCTTGTAAGTTTCAGAATGATACATTGCACAGGACCAAAACATACCTTCAATATTTTGAATTGATAAGTTATGATATTTTAAGATACATATAGGGATTATAAACCTTCCTAATTTTGTGACCCAAAAAATGCTTGACAAACAAATGGAGAAAACCACAGAGTCTTAATACATGCTTCCATGTCATCCTCACCATTACAAAAACAAATAGAGAAAACCACAAAGTCTCCCCATGATCGCACCTTAGCTTCTTCACATTATTTCCTAAAATAAATTCAATAAATGGGTTGATGGAGCAAAGTCAAATGATTGTGCTAGCAGATACAATGGTCTTATAACATTGTGATGATTTTTTCCATACCCCCAATGGAGAAGGTGGTCGAGATAATTACCTTTTCACTTTGCCACAGTATTCGAAAGCATATTTGTGTCTCACAAAAATACATCTCTCATCTACAAGCTTGTCCAAAAGTGGCATGCAGCATGGTGTATACCCAAGGGAATAAGAAGCACAAAGTCTTTGTAACCTACACTTGATGTGTGGGGAATTCTTGAGATCAGATGGTTAATGACATTTCACACATCTTCAACTATCTCTTACAAAATATAAACTGTCGATACCAAACATGTTGTATTGGGAGAATGGATGGTGAGGATGATGACCATCATCTTGCACATATATGGAGCATCCATGACCATCGATGAAAAATGAATCAAAATTATTGAGAAACGTTATGCATTTGACATAAAAATACCAACCATCTTAGCATCATTCTTTATAGTGATACAAAAATAATCTTAAGTCATTCTTATAGTCTATGCAAGTAAAATAGTCTTAAGTGTTACTGCCAATGAGACAGTGATGTGATTTGAAGGCAAGGTATTTTGACATCTAAGATATGTCTTCTATGAATGTGATGTTATTACAATGAAAACTTTTCTGATCTTGACAAATTAACTCAGTTTCTACAAGTGATCATTCAGGGAACAAACTTTGTGAACAAACTCAAGGAAGATGAAGCCTTATCAAATATAAGTGGTACAAAATAAAATGGTTTTGTCTTCACAATATTTAATGAACTGTGATTCATCAAGGCTAGTGTAATTGAGAAAGTAACTTGTCTTCATATATTCCTTACAAGTGATAAATATGATTGACTTGAACCTTAATTCATTTAGAATGGCAATGACTTGGTCTTGTTTTTTCAAATATATTATCTTTTACAATCCATATATTGGAGATAGAAATGTTTTGAACTTGTTGTTCAATATTGTTAAATACATTGAGGAATTTTTGGTTTTTGGGTTTGTAATGGTAATATATGGGAGAGGACTTAGTAGTTGAGAACCTTAACTTCATGCTTCTCAAAATCTTATGTGGAAATTTCAAATCACTCCCTTTTTTTATAGTATCTTACTTGGGAATTCCCCTACTTATAACTAAGGTTTCAAATCCATGTCATAAAATATGATGCCACATCAACCTATTTTTTCCCAAGGTGTCCAAAACAACCCCCAAAAATATGACATTGATCATAGTGCATTAGAGATCCTCATACTTGCGCAACTAATGTGGCATCACACTATTGGTTATTTTTTGGGAAAATGGACACATTTCATTCAGTTATGGGTAGTCATCATTAGCAATAACAACTTTAAAGTCACAACTATTTTTGCAATCATATCTAAAATGTTTGATATTAAATCAACAAGTGTGGGTGTAAAGTTAAAAACTCCTATCACAACCACTGGAATGTGCTCAGGTACTGGGACCTCTCCCTTGTATGAAGGGTTTGGAATCTCTTTCAAAGGGGTTTAATTTGTAAGAGTTCAATAAAATTATATATAATACTATACCAAAAAAATAAAATTATATATAGTTGTCTACAATACTTTATGAAATTCTTATATTAAAATCATATAAATTGTCCAACTACTTTTATTTATAGTTCTTTTATTTGCACTCTTATATTTCTATATGACTTGTATTTTTATCTCCACAGATTATAATATTATATTATGATATTGATCTCAAATCATATCTAAGAGATAAAATATTTTGGTAATGATCTAAAATTATATCACATTAATTTATGTTTTTAACATGCAACCATGCTAGCATGGTAGATGAGGGATATCCACAATTCAATTGCATGAGAAATAATATAACATTTTTACTAGAAAAGATAACTATGTATGCTCTTAGCACCTAGATGAACCAAAGGGCATCATCCACAAAATGCCATTTAGACCTATTTTTGATGTCTGGATTTGTTTTCTTGTTGCCTATAAAATTCATAAGAATGTAGAACTCAGATAATATGTGGAAGATAACATTTTTGAGAAGGAAACTAAAAAAACTACTCCATAAATGCTCCTCTCAAACATTTATTCTTCTATTGGTAGGTGGACTGGCATTGAGAAGTGTAGGAAAAAATGAGAGGAAGATTTATTTTGTATGGACACACTTCGATTACTTGATGTGATGAATGAGATGAAGATTTTTCCTATAGCATTAATAATTTAGTTTGTTGGTCCATTGGATTGTTTCCATCTCTTTGACATATTGTAGAAATTTTCACAATATGTGAGAGTCTTCTACTTAACAAGATATTCTTTTTATAGGCTTATCTTGAACTATTCAAATTCATCAACATATCAAGAATCTATTGATAAGTATCCAATTTTAATAAATCTAAATATAGAATTTTTATCATACAACTTTTCTAGAAATTTTATTCATTTTTTTTAAAAAAAGGATAGAGTTTATTTGACTTCTAAAAGATGATATAGAATAAAAATGTTTTAGGCTCAAAGATTGGCAAAAGAAAGAGTGGCAGCTAGTGTAAGATGGATCGTCCAAACAATTAAGTCATGGAATTTAATACTAGCACTTGCACCAGAAATAGGTGCAAGGGGTATGCCGATAGGTTTTATTAGAAAATAAAAATTGAAGAGATGTCAAATTCAAGTAAATTTTTTAAATTGTTAGCATAGAATTAATATTTTATATAGAATAGAGGCATATATACATGAGTAACCTCTTTAAAGGTTCAAACATTGTACATTTGTTGAAATATTTTTTCAATTGTAAATACAAAAGGATTGAAAATCATAAATGAAGCTTCATATTACATAAGGAAGCATATAAAAGGAAAGGTCTTCAGCAAATTTCGTTCCTTAGGAATCATTCATTAGAAAGTTCCTTGAGCTCATCAACTGATAAGTAGGATATTTTTTCAATTGATATGTAGAGTATTTTTTCCATCGCATTTGTGTGAAGTGGCTTCAAAGATATGATTCAACTATGTGGGTTTTGAGTCGAACTCATTGACCCATGTTTCATGAGTAGTGGCTCACAAGAACCCTTATATTATCAAAATGAATGGAACACCATGCAATCTATAATGTGTTCATATCAAAATTAAAGTTATATATTTTCATGATCAATCACGTACTATTTTTTTAGATATTCATAGATATCAATAACTTCATTGAATTATGTCAATTTTTAATTGGAATATAAATAGTATTCTCATAGAGAAAAGACCTTAATAGTTTATATTATGAATGATTGAAATTTATTCTATAAGAATAAATACCAATGTACTTTATATCCAAAAAAAAGGCACAATATGTTATTATTAGCTAAAATAATAGACATCTAAATCAGCCCTAAAACTTTCACTAATCTAATTCAGAAGTTTGTAGGAAAGGAAAAATAAATAGAACATTTGAATTGAATTTATATGTTTTATGGGTTGCAATTTCAATGATGATGACATGACAATCTAGTGGGAGTAGGAGTTGAATTTTATACTAGTTATCTTGCTTAAATTGTTGTAGAAAGTGTATGAAAATATCATTTTAAAAGAAACTTATATAATTTTATAGGGATAACCATGATATTAAATCCTCATAATGAAAATCTTCAAAATCGTGATAAATTTATGCACAATGTTGAAGTATAAGACTAAATACTAATATTATTCAAAATAACAATTCAAGACAAGAATGTGATATAAGACTAAAAGTGGTATGAAGATTCGATGCTCTGCAATATACTGAAGGATTTGAATGAAGTATTTGCTACTCTAGATATACTGGAAGACTTGTGTATCTTTATGTGTTCACTATATATCCTAAAGCAAAGGAGATCGCAGATATATATATGCGAGCAAATGAAAAGAAGTCACGACTAATAGCTATGACTCATATTTGAGTCACGTCTATTAGATGTGACTATTATTAAGTCAGGATAAGACATGGCTTATATAATTTCATTAATATAAAACTTGTGCCCGAGTCATATAAGGAACTAAGTGAGCGTAAATGAAACTAATACAAGCACCTGATATTATATCGAGATTAATATAAACTGACACCCCATAGTTATTAGTCAATTTAATATAATATGAATAGATATGAAATTATAACTTATGTCATAATTTATATTTAGAATAACTATAACTATATATATATATGTTTATCAAGTATCTCATATATAATATAACATAAGAATAATTATAACAGTTATAAATAACTCTTCAACTAATCTATACATCAACACTCCCTCTTAGATTAGTAAGATAAACACACATAAGAGGTCTTTGATCAGAAGACTTCTATTATGTAATGTCAAATATAAGTATTGATTAATATAATCAACTTATATATGACATCATGTAATATGAGAGTTGGCCTATCAGAATATCAATCGCATGATATTCACCAAGCTCGCAAGAGCAATGGCCTATCAGAAACATCAATTTGATGATGATCACCAAGTGCTCTAAGTAATGGTCTTCAGAATATCAACACTTGATGTTTACCATGTATTCAATAAGGTAATGGTTTGCATAACATTAACATAGTATATTCACCATTATAAGATCATATTTGAGTATTAGTCTACAGAATATCAACATATGATATTCACCAAATACTCTTTGAGTAGTGGTCTCCAAAATGAGATGCAATATATTCACCAAGTACTTAGAGTAATGGCCTCCAAAATATCAAGTCATATGATATTCACCACGTACTCTATGTAATGGCCTCTAGAACATCAAATTTACATAACATTCACCATATACTCAAAATATTTATAAGGTATGTGCACACACATTCTCATAATGCTACCATATAAATATCCATCATGCAAGGTATAATCTATCATGATCTTTATAGATATCATAAGATATCTATCATAATAGAAAATTTAAGTTATTGTAAGATTGTCACCTTTCAATAACTTCTACAGTTTCAAGTGTTGATCATTTGGAATTCATCACTTCCTCATGATATACACTGGGGTTAGGCCCATCACATAATCACAAGGTATATATGAATCATAGTCCTCTTGATTATTACAATTTATTAATTTTCGAAGAATCCATCACAACATGGTTTACTCCCTCTGAATCAATATGATGTAGATCACTGAAGGTTGATTTAATCATATCCTCTATCTTCTCCCTCTCTTTTAATGTTTCCTAAAATGTAAGCCTCACTCTGGAACTTAATCTCCCTCTTTTTCCTGCAAGAACATTCTCGAAGGAAAATATCAAGGTACATAACTCTTCAAGAGTATGTAGAAACAAATAAATATGAATTTTATTTAAAAATATATTACAATAAGTTGGTATTTTGAGACTCTATCTCAAAAATTATTACCAAGCTAAATTCATTTTTAAAAAAATAATTTACATTTATTTTTCTATTTCATGAAGATGATAAGATAATAGAGAACTCCCTCTGAATCCTATTATTTCATATGTGTTAAGGATATTTGAAGTTCTTTAGAATGGGCATCTTTCTGGATCTATATCAGAATTGTTGACTCTGGCAAAGGATGCCTGATGTTTTATTCTATCAAGGCAATGAGATGCTAAGTGACCATAGTTGTCACATCTAAAGCACTGTATTTTAGAGTAATCCATATGTTTCCTTTTTCCTTTGAATTTGGGTATCTTCTTTTTATTGACTTGGGTTGTGAGAGCTTGAACATCACATCCAATGGAAGTGCCATCTAGAGACATTAGCATGCCCTCCTCTTATATGCAATCAACCTTTAATCGAGAAAGCTTAGGAATCTTGGAACGAGCACATGCTCCTTGTCTAAAAGTCTTCCATGATGATGGAAATCCCTTTAGAGCAATCATGGTTAATTCTTTCTCATCATAGATATGACCAATCATAAAAAGTTGGTTCCTTAGTTCTATTATCCTCATGAAATATGTAGAGATGGTTTCTCCTTTATTCATCTTAATGTTGGAGAGATTGTCCTTTAGAGTTAGAATTCTAGTGGTATTGTTTATCTCAAACATTTCTTGAAGTGCTTTAAACATTTCATGTGTTGTGTCTAGCTCTGAGATGATTGGAAGTAAATGGTTCCTAACACCGTCCACAATCAACTTCATGGCTTTGGTGTTATCATTTTCCCATTTTTCCAATTCATTACTTCCTTTGGTTAGTGGTTCGGATTTTTTTATTAATTATTTCAAACCATTCTCTTTCAAGGTTAACTTCATTCTCGATTTCCATCCTGCAAAATCTGAATTGCCTTCGAGTCTATCTTCTAGTCTCATACCGTTCACCATTTTGATAGATGTAAATTTTAAGAGAAATTGATTGCACTAATAAATCTGATTAGGATCACCTTCTTAACTTGGCTTTGATACCATGTTGAAGTATAAGACTGAATACTAATATTATTCAGAATAACAATTCAAGACAAGAATGTGATGTAAGACTGAAAGTGGTATGAAGATTCGATGCTCTGCAATATACTGAAGGATGTGAATGAAGTATTTTCTACTCTAGATATACTGGGAGACTTGTGTATCTTTATGTGTTCATTGTATATCCTGAAGCAAAGGAGATCGCATATATATATATATATATATATATATATATATATATATATGCGGGCAGATGAAAAGAAGTCACGACTAATAGTTGTGACTCATATTTGAGTCACCTCTATTAGACATGACTATTATTAAGTCGGAATAAGACACGGCTTATATAATTTCATTAATATAAAACTTGCACCTGAGTCATATAAGGAACTAAGCGAGCGTAAATGAAACTAATACAAGCACCTGATATTATATCGAGATTAATATAAACTAACACCACATAGTTATTAGTCAATTTTATATAATATGAATAGATATGAAATTATAACTTATTTCATAATTTATATTTAGAATAACTGTGTGTGTGTGTGTGTGTGTGTGTGTGTGTGTGTGTGTGTGTGTGTGTGTGTGTGTGTGTGTGTGTGTGTGTGTGTGTGTGTGTGTGTGTGTGTGTGTATTTATCAGATATCTCATATATAATATAACATAAGAATAATTATAAGAGTTATAAATAACTCTTCAACTAATCTATACATCAACACACAATAAATACAAATTTAAAAAAACAAAAAAAAAATTAAAACCCTCACAATAAGAACAAAAAAAAATTCTTAAGAAAATAAAATTGACATTGAAACATTCAACGTTCGTAAAAAAAGCTATTTAAATTATCAAAACATCCCCTGATAATAATTCATCTTTGCTTCAAAAAATAAGAAAAATGATCCGAGGGATTTAAAACCTAGCAAAAGAATTGCACTTGATCTATAAAATTAAGAAGGTACAGTCAAAATGTACTAAATTTTGTGTGCCTTAGTGCGAACATGAATTCCACCACTACTTTGGACATGTCAAATTGCATAGGAATATCCCTATCTTTTATTTGACTCTCATCATTATCATCATCCCTATCGTCTTCAAAAAGTTTCAAGCAATTGCATTTGGTAGGTATAAGTGAGATTTAACAACCTTGGCTGGTACTTCCCTTCCTATGATAAATGGGAGAT
This sequence comes from Cupressus sempervirens, assembly GCA_028749045.1. Taxonomy (NCBI): domain Eukaryota; kingdom Viridiplantae; phylum Streptophyta; class Pinopsida; order Cupressales; family Cupressaceae; genus Cupressus; species Cupressus sempervirens. Next base: position 554,919,279 of record CM053786.1, on the reverse strand, counting down.
TTAACAACATTACACACTATGCTTCATTCCATGACTAAAAGTATTAAATAGTCAAAGTAGACCTTTTTTTTAAGGCTTAATTTTTTCCTTGGTATGATATTTTTTAAGTTGGACATTGCAATTGAAAAGAGAGAAGATTTGAGTGATTGAAAAAAGCAGGGACTATGTAAAATAAAGAGAGGAACATAGGGATGATTTACAACTTGTACAAAGTACACATTGGCAAGCACTATCTATAATACCCTAGATCTCCTTAGATTGCAAACTTTTTAAGTTGAAAAGCTCGCTTTGGACGATCCCATAACTAGTGAAATAGATGAGGCAATGCGCACTTCAAGACTTCATATTACTATTTTTTCAGAGTAGTATGATGAATCTCCTTGGTGTTTGGCCAAGCTATCCTTTATGATCGAAACTGACACTCCTATTCTTCCTGTCTTCTATCATGTTGACCCCATTGATCTTCGATGGGTGGCTCATGGGAAAGGGTGCTATGCTCCTGCATTTACCCAAAATCAATGGATTGACAAGTACCTTTCAACCATGTTGGAAGCCTGGAAAAGTGCATTGCATGAAGTCTCTTATATCTATGGTTGTCACATCCTCAACAATGAAAATAAGTATGTTTGCAATTGTCACACCTCTCATGTTAATTAAAACATCTACATGGTACACATATTTTTCTAACATATATATTTGTTTCATTTGCTTGTAAATGTTCAGGGATGGGGGAAGTTGTTGAAGAATATTGTGAATTCTATTTTGAAAGAGATAAAAAAGGAGTCATTGGAGGTAGCCAAACATCCAGTTGCAATGGATGAAATCATTGAAGACTTTGAAAGATTCAGAAAAGAGTCTATTTAGAGTAAGGAGCATGCACAAATTTTGGGGATTGTAGGGTTTGGTCGCTCTAGTAAAACTATGCTTGCTACAACACTTTACAATAGGAAAAATCTCTTGTTTGACTACTCCATCTTTTTAGGTAGCGTACGTGATGTCACATCGAGAATTGATTTGCACACCAAGAAGAAGAAACTGTTGGATGACCTCCATATTAAGAGCAAGGCATTTGATCATTTAAGGGAAGGCAAGAGAATTATTGCAAATTGGTTGAAGTCTCTTCCTATGCACATGGTTTTGGATGATGCAGGTGATGAAGACCAATTGGATGCTCTGCTGCCACTAGATCAGGTAGTTTGGTCATTGTTACAACACATATTGAAGACTATCCACATTTCCACCTTTACTATGGACAGTGATTGCATCACGCTATATTTTTTTCAATTTTCCAATGCAATTCCTATTGTTTCTAGAGACATTGTCAATGAGTACATCATCAATACTTCATATTCACATGAATGGAAAGGTTCCACTAACAAATACACTAAACCATGGTGAGAAAACCATTTGTTGATAGTCTGTTCATCTGTGCGAGTCAAATCGTCAACATAAATCATAATCAAAATTTCTTTCCGACAACTATTTCCCGGCATGAGTCAATTTTAGGTTGGAGGTAACTCCAGAAGGAAAGCCTATTGGCTAATAAAGTTTTATATAAAAAAATAAAGTGTATAAAAGTGTTGGTTCATGCATATGTGTCAAAATTGGCTTTGATATCAAATAAACAAGTGTTATAGATGAAGTCAATTTTTGAAAAAAAAAAAATGAAATTTAGTTATTTAAAAAGTGTGAGAACTAGAATACAAATAGACATATAAGTAATTTCCTTCGATTTTAAAAACAATTAAATGTTGAAGATGGATTTGATAATAAGCTAGGTAATTTAAACATTTATTATAAATAAAATCAACTATTAAAAAAACTCATTGAAATTTGGTTATTTAAAAATGTTGATAATTGGAATATAAATGGGGGTATAAGTAAATTTATTCATATTAAATGAAAAATTTAAACGTGTGTTTTTACCACACTCTAAAAGTAGAGTTAAAGTAGGAGTTTTAATTATAGGGGTTTTAAAATATAGACTCTTAAACTTGTAAATAGTATATACTTAGTATCATGCAAGTATTCAAGCAAGGCATGATAATCTACATGATGATACTTGACCTTCTTCCACAACATCTTAGTCCACCCCAGGGAAAGCAACATCTTAACCATCATATCCCACATTTGGAATTGTCATTTAATTATCTGAACTTCTGAAATATGTTCTATTCTTGTCATGTGGATTATTGGTTGAATTGGATTGAGCCTAGGCAAGGATTAAACTTTTGAAATATGTTTTATCGTTCTCTATTGAGGTGGAGAGTAGTATTATAGGCAAGGATAGGATCTTCTGTTGAGACGATCTTGTAGGTTATCTCTAGTTAGTCATGTTAATGAAGCTCATACACTACTTGCTGCTTGTCCCTATGAAATCTATTTGTTAAGGGTTTCAAGGCCTCTTCAAATCCTAATTGATTGTTAACAAAAAAACTAAATCTCTCTTTGTATCTTTTATTTATAAAATATTTATAAGTTTGTGGTTGATTTTTTCCATGTCTTTTGTCTATTTCTTTGATACTTAGTATTTCAATCTTCATTTTTTATGAAAAAAATTAATGAAAAAATTATTTTAAAAAAACTGAAATTCACACATTTAATGAAAAAATTATTTTTAAAAAAACTGAAATTCACACACTTTCAAACTAGATGATGAAGTGGTTGATTTTTTCCATGTCTTTTGTCTATTTCTTTGATACTTAGTATTTCAATCTTCATTTTTTATGAAAAAAATTAATGAAAAAATTATTAAAAAAAACTGAAATTCACACATTTAATGAAAAAATTATTTTTAAAAAAACTGAAATTCACACACTTTCAAACTAGATGATGAAGTATTCCTAATACATGTAAATCCTAGATAACTTCTAATTGACTATATTTTTTATTAATTGCTTAACAAATGAAAACTAATCTAGTATTACAATATACTATTACTAATTTTACACAGCCCAACTGATTTATTATAAAATTATATGATAATATAATATATGACTTTCAACTCTAAAGTTGTAATGAAATATTAGATTCCACCCATCAACCCCTTGACTATGTATAGATTATAAAAATATAATCATCTCTTAAAAGCAACTGTGCCTTTTGAAGCCTATAATACCTTATTCAGAAATAGTATTCCTATGGTTTCAAATGGTTTTCTTTCTTTGTAACCAATCTTCATTGACTATTATCAATGAGGATAAATCTTGGAAGAAGCAATATTTTTTGTGCAAATAATATTTATCTGAAGATCATAAATGTGGAAATAGAAATATACACTATTCAAATGAAATGATTTTTTTACTCTTTTTGTGCACCACTGCTATATACTCTAAGCTATTATATTCTCAATTAACCTATATCAATTCTTATATCTTAATTGGTTATAAGTATAATAGCACTCTAATTGCACTCTTAAACATTATTTATTTTGTAGCTACAAGAAAATAGTTTTAGACGTGTTTAAATTTATGACATGTTTATATTTACAATTTCATTTCAGATTTTACTCATCTCAAAGAAATATCTATTTAAATATAGTAAAGAAATATCTATTAAATACAACCATAACTCATCACAATAATAAATTTTAATTATGCTATGTTTAATAGAAGTAAAATTCAATATATTATATTATTATTAATTTACAATCTTTTTAAATAAAAAATATGAACTCAAAAACTTTGTATCTATATTTATTATTATTATTATGTTTAATATATGTATTTTTAAATATATTGATAAAATATCTATATTTAAAAAAAATTGTGAATAATTTATATTTTTTAAAATAATATTATTTTTAAATGCATAATAAAAGTATTAAATGATCAAACTATCACTAACAAATTTAATATGAGAGATTGTAATTTCTTAAAAAACATTAAAAAAGAAATACTAATCCACCAAATGGACAATGAAATCTCAAACCATGCTCGACAGTTTTTGCATACTAAGATAGAGAAACAAAGTTTATCAAGCCTTTTATATTATATTGAAAGGTGTTGACCTCGGGTTTTAAAATATAGTGACAATATTATTTCCTAACATTATTTCCGTAGATACCCTTTGCATGTCTCTGTTAAGATAAAACATTTGGCTTGAGGATGAGTTTGTGGAGGATCTTTTTCTCTGCATTTTCTGTTGGAGAAGCCTGTCTTTTTCTCTACCTTCGACAATATTAAGCTTCCCATTGAAACTCGTTATTTTAGGTTCAGCACAAACTTCCTTGTTTTTCAATGGGGGTTTATTAGTGTTTCTCTAGCCAATCAAACAAAGGCTAAGGTCTCTGCTATTTTTTCTATTTCTTTTCTAGCATGAAAATGATCATGCCCTTCCTCCTTTGGTGCCTGTTCACGTTTCAGATTTGATGTTGGTGAGCCTGTTGGATTGGATTCAGACGCAGCTCTTGCATCTGCATTATTTAGTTCCTTCTATTCTCACCAATAAAGTTGAACCAATTGGAAAAATCAATGGTTTGCAATCTTAACATGTGCAAATATGTAATTATTGGGAAAATAGGCCAAGCAGATCTTACCTTTCACAGTCCATTTCATGGTTTGACCATCAAAATCTCCATGGAGTGGCCTCCGTGTTACATGTTATTGGATGTCCATACTCATCTCCTTCAAACAACACTCCTCCTTGTGTCGTGAATGCTCTACAGGCTTTGGAATACCGATCGATAGACCAAGTCTTGTAAATAGACATGACCTGATTTCTAGTAATGCTCTCATACAAAGTCCAATCTATGCAGTGTGTTGAAACAGGATTTCTTCAATGCCAAAAATGAAGCCTTCTAACAGGCACTTATACTTGTTAGCCCAGATCATAGTCAATGGTGGCTGAATGTAGGGCCAACCATTACAAACCATAAATAGAGCAGAGAACAAACTTAGATCATATGCTATAGAAATTAATCTATTAGGTCTATAAACTCCATATTACATTGTTTTATTGGATATCAAATTGCCATTACTGGCAAGCATTACCAAATACCTATGAGGATTCTACCGACATCTTCAGCACATGGTACTTCGCCTTTTCCTTAATAAGAGATGGTGGTAATCTCTCCAGAGTCATTGAACAGAGGGGGGCACTGTTTCTCTCTTCCACTTCTAATGATCTCCTACTCCTCCCTAGTCGCCACAATGTGAGCCTCAATCTACACATACAAAATTATCTTGGAAAAATCTGTTAGCCTTCTCCCCCATTGTTTTGTGTTCTCTTTAATATAGGACTCCATTGACATCAGCTATATCCCCCTGCGGTGACTGGAACATAATCCCACAATCCATCATTCTTGCTGTAAGGGCCGCCAAGGCGTAAATGGATGTCTCTGACAGCCCATAAGGAGTCGGTTACTTTACTGTCTGGAGAAATATTAACTCACAATATGAAACCATTTACTCACACGCTTATCCCAAGGCGGAGCAGATTAATTCAGATGGAATCCAGCTATATCTCACTTGATGAGATTGGATATATTGAATATAGCAGAATTTTCTGATGCGATTAAACCATTCTCTCGCGCCTAATGCTATTTACCGGCAGTTAATTTCCAGTGTGAGACAATATCCGATTGCAGGCAATCTCAATGGGAAAGCCTATCGGCTAATAATGGGGTTGATCTTTGAAAATAATATGTATGAAAAAAAGAACTCAATTGAAAATGCTCTAGAATTGGGTCTCCAAATGCCAAAAAGTGATGATGGTTTAGAAGTGGGTCCGAAATGCTAATGTAGAAGAAAATAATGCATCTAAAAAAATTTAAAGATGTCAACTATAAACGATCTTTTCTGGAGTTTTTAAACATTTAATTACAAATGGGTTAGGTATATAGCATAAGTGATTGTTAATGGTTGACAAATTGTTGTGTTATCTTTGTTTGTGACATACAAATGCATTCCATGCTCTTTCTCACAAACTCGATGAGCTGGAATTTGAGTTCTTTGGGAAAATAAGTAGGCAACCATATATAATCAATGACCGGGTAAATGGAGAACATAGACGCATTTTCTGGTTAGATCCTACTATGGAATGCCACATATATTCTATATTATGGAACAATCATCGTATCATATAAGTATAAGAGGTAATATTGCATACAAAGTATGCAAAATGCTAATGTTACATGTTAAACTCTCAAAATTCCACTAGTTTTGAAAGATTAGATAGGAGTCCATTTCTTTGAATCCATAAAAATATCTCACACAAGGAGTCCATTCCTAATAGAATCCACTTACAATTCAACTTTTTTCTTTTTTACATTTCATTTTTGTATGATATGCATATTGTTTACAAATTTAGTTCTACTAAGATTACAAAGAAACATTTGTAGTAATAGCTTCCCCATTGTTCAAGTATTTGGAATGAATATTATTGAAAAATACAATGGGGATTGGTGAAGATTGACTAGAGAAAGGATCCATTTGCAAATGGTTGCATGTGGAAGGATCCTTTCCTAGGTTGTGTCTCCACAATATCATAGAATCTATTGGATAAAATCTATTGGATAAGAAAGAATCCTAGACTTTAACATATGCACAAAATTTTGATTATACTTGGGTGATTATAGGTGAGAAGGAAATTTCTTGTCTATGATTATTGTCTTGATAATTAATGTCCGGATTATATGCATACAGAATACAGTGTTTGAACAATGTAATCCAAATTACCTTAATTGTAGAATAACATACTCATTAAATATTTCATATTCTTCATTATATAACTAAAAATTGCATAGTCGGAAGAGGTTTCTTGTTGTGAAGTTGTGCCAATGTATTTTTGTGGTTGCATGGGATCACAAGTCAATTGTAAAGGATGAAAAATCATGTTGTGATGTTGTTCCAATGTATTTTTGTGTTTTGGTAACGTCGTAAGTCATTTGTGAAGAAATAAAATAATATGTGTGATGTGCGCAAGTTGAAAATGTTGTGTATTTATGTGACTAAGTTAATTTTTTCTGGTGACTGTGGTACAACCTGATTGTTGAACTACTTTTTTTGGTCTTTTTTATGTGACATAAGTTAATTTTCTTCTTATGTTTCCACTTGTAGAAGGTATGGGCATGTTTTTCTTGACTATATGGCCATTTATTAGCCCAAATTCCATCATTTCATGGATTGAAACACACTTGGAAATCTGATTTTTTTTTCCTTTAACACTTGGAAATCTGATTTTTTTTTCCTTTATTCAACTTGGCTTATCTTTTTCTTCTATAAAGTTCTTCATTTCTTACCTATTCTAGCCATTTACTAGCATGCACATGTATCTTCCCTCACTTTGAATGTTTCTTTCCCATTTTCTTTATCTATATATTTCATTAAATTTGTAAGTAGTCGATGCATAGTAAAATTCCTTTTCCTTTCAACACTTGGATCAGTTCCAAACCTACATGTGATTCCTTGAGAAATAGAATAGAGTTAATATTAGTGTATTTTAGGTGTTTCATTGATGTTAAGTGTGACTATAGGTAGAGTTAGTAACCAAATTTCAATCTGGTGCATCACTCTCTTTCATTTCAGCAATTTATTTTTATGCAATCCTTCTCCCTTTTCCCTCAAATTTTTATTTTAGGTGCATCTTGATTGTAAGAAAGTTGGCTTTCTCCAAAAATTCAAACTCAAAGCATAAGTCCCACATTGGAGGTTGTTTCCATGTCACACAAGGTTACTTGAGGGTCATACGTAAAGTGTGGGTGCAAACTTTTGTGTTAATAGTATGTATTCCTTGAACTTGAGGATTTCCACTAGGCTTTTGAATCCATTCCATGAGTCCTATCAAAAGCCTGCATATTCACCATTGCCTAGGTTCTACAACAAGTGATCACAAATGATATCTTTATAATTGTTCATGAATCACCATAATTTCAATCCTCCATGCTATCTCAGGAAAGTGAGAATTATTGTGGGATCATAATAATTCAAATATTTAAAATTGAACTATTTGAAACCATTGCTTCCAGACTATTTGTATATATTCTGTATCAGTTTAGTGCCCAAAGAAAGATTATGACATTTAAAACTCATGATACCACTATCACCACCTGCGTTGTCCTTACATATGATGCTCCATTTGTTTAGGGATTTTTTTTTAATGTCATTTGAGCCTTGCCAAATAAATTTCCTGAATTTGCACTCCATTTCCTTTCCAACCTTCGATATGAGCTCCATCCATGACATGTAGTATGTAGGAAGTGAAGAAAGAATCACCTTGGTCATTTTGAACTTCCCCAAAAGTGTGATCAATTTGGTGTGCCAAGTCATTACCTATATTTCACTAACTAATTTGCCTCCACCTAGTATTTGGTAGTGTTGGATCCATATAAAACTTGAACCCTAATAAATTTGGCTAGGAGCAACTTAATGGAGAAGTGGAGGATGTCTACAATATGATGTTGGTTAGTTTCTATGTTAAAGAAATAAATCAATGACTTTCCTGTGTTCATTACTTGCCAAGACTGGTTCTCATTATCCACCAAGGTATTCTTGATGCATCTATCTTTAAAGAGATTTGATTTAATAAATAAGGTGGTGTCATTCACAAATTTTGATTGGGATATCGATTCATAGTTGGGTCTAACTCATATCTCTTTTTGTTCCAAATTTTGAATTGACCTTTAATGACATATCCAATAGCTTTATCCATGATAATGAACAAAGAGGGGCATATTGGATCCCCCTTGATCCAAAGGCTATTGGATTACCAATGAGCTCATTAATAAATACCAATTAACATCATATTCATCCTTACAAATGGCTCTACAATATCAATCCAACCCATTCACTATAGACCTATTAAAGGTCAAAACACAATAACCTTACCACCACTAGGCTCTATACCTTATCAACCACTCTAAACCTTTGATGCAGTGCAAGGAAAGAGAGTCCCCAAAGGATATGTCCTAGCCCCCAACAACTCATAACACAATAGAATATAAATAACAAAATATATATTTAGATCCACAATAATGCCAACTCTCATTATAGAATCATACTATTTTCATTCAACATGCTCAGTTGTAAGGCCTTCTGGGTTAAGACCAAATACATAAGAAATTACAATAGTAATTATGCAAGACCTCACAAGATCCAAACCTTAGCTAGCCCATATCCATAATCTGGTAGAAACTCTGAAAGAAACTAAACTTGTGCTTGTAAGCCACCAAGAAACCCTCTTGTTTTCCAAGCCGCAACTACTAACTCTGCTAACAATTTTCTCTCTCACTCTCTTAGCTACTCCTTGCTTCCTCCATGCTTAATGAATAAGGATTCAAGACTCCACAAGACCCTCTACTTATCCCCAACTAAGCTACAAGTTAGCCTAGCGAGTTATAAATTAAATAAACCCTTACATTAAATACATACTTGAGCCACAAGTCAACCTAGAATAGATATTAAATACAAAATTCCTTAGCCATCTCACAACACCCATTAAATGTACCTAGGACAAAGATCCAAGACCCAAATAGGTCAACACATTTCATGCAATCACTCCATGTTAAGATCACACTCCAAATACATTAAATGTACCAAGTTGGCCGAGAAAATATGTAAGAATACCAATAAACATGCTAAATTGTCGAGCGTCAGTAGAATTATAAGCATTTTCAAGCAACAATACATGCTGAGAAATGTAGTATAAGATGAGAAACATAGTATAAGTCAAGCTCCATTAGTAATCAACCTCCTTGGTCAATAATACATCCAAGAACTATCCAATAATGACTAAGCATTACCTCTTCTTTGACCAAGTTCTCCAACTCCAAGATCAAATTGACTCCAACATGTAGGATTGACAACTACCCTAGGATGCTCCTGCATCAGACACCCTAGGAGAAAAAAGATGATCTTAACAACTAGAAGAGCATCTTGCAAGATTCAACAAGTAAATCCTGAACCAGTTCTTCACATACATATCCTCCAAGTTATCAACTTGCACACTATTCCCTTTATTCCACTTTTTCCAATCATTTCTAGCAACACTCACATGGTTTCTTTCCTTTTGCACATCCTTTCTTGGTGTAGCATAAGTATATTTTCCACGCTGATCGCTAACCCTCTTAGAATCCTTCAGCTCAACTTGGCTCCCAAAGCTCATGTTCCTCCTACCAGGTTCTTCATTCTGAAAAGGAATTAGTGAAAATTTCATGCCATCTTTCTCTATAGTAAAGACATTCTTGACATAATCATGCATAGCTCTGCAATCATATAGCCAAGGTCTACCAAGTAATATGAGATAACTACTCATGTCCATAATATCACAACCCTTGATCCTTAACCCAATTTGAAAATCAACAAGACATAATATGGGTGATCCCACAATAAAGGGTTCTACTTTTTGACCAATTTTGAAACTGAAATCAATATTTTTAAAACAAACCTCACATTCAAGTGACTATATCTCTAAAACTATGAAAAAATTCAAGATGACTTAAACTAGTGATTTTTAGTACTATATTCGTACTTTGTAACCATATTTTTTAATTTTTAAAAAATAATATTTAAGTCAATTGTTTCTTCTCCTCTGAAAAGTGGTAAATATGAAAATTTAATATTTTTGAAGAGTGACAGTCTTCTTGACACACATAATTTTTTTTTCTAGAAATGATAATGAGGTAATTCTCTCGGTGTTGGATTCGTAACATCAATATTTAGAGGATACATTTGGTTTGATTCAATTTGGTTGAACATTGTATAGTTTATGAAGTTTTGAAGTGACACCAATCGTAATTTAGACATACATTCATTTTGACATAGATAACTTGAACTCAATTTATCATTAATCTAAATTATTATTTTTTTAATAGAAAGCTATCTCAATAACCTATTTCCTAGATATTTTTTTTAAAATTGACCTAATTTACAAATTTTTCCAAAGTGTCAAAGTCAGTTGATGTTTAATCGGTAATGAACCTATAATGATTTAAACTCATATTTGAAAGTCTTAATGAATATAAAATGTATTAAATTATAGTCATCGAAAAGATTTCTCTAAGAAACACAAATTGGTATTTTTTATTTTATAGTAGGAGATTCATTCTCAATTATGAGGGTCAAAAAAGCCAATTTCATATTTTTTTTAAAAAGAGCACCAAAATTTAATAAATTAGCATGTTCGCCCTAACATGATGTTCGCGCGAACATGTAAAACATGTTAGTGTGAACACATGTTCGAGCAAACATGTCTGCCTAAATATTGTGGTTGTCATAAACTTAATTTGACATGTTCACCTAAACATGTAAAATAATTGGTGTTCGCCTAAACATGTAAAAAAAACAAAAACATGATGTCACCTACAAAGAGGACAAAAAGTTGATAGTGAAGCCGAATGTTTTAAAGTTACTGCAACATTTTTATAAAGTTATTGCAAATTTATTAAGGCAAGGGTAATTTTTTTTGTTTTTATGATTTTTTGATGAGAAACAAGAAAAGAAGGCAAAAAAAATATGCAAGGAAGAGATATGATGAAGCAAAATAAAGAAATCTTTAGAAGACTATGGCATGTTATCATCGAATTAGACAAGGTCTGTAATTATATATATATATATTAAATTTATTTATTTTTATTGTCCTGAATTTAATTATGTTTCAATCTTATTTTTTTATCTAATTTGATTTATTTACAAATTTTTTGTAGACAACCAACAAGGTGAAGGAAATGTTGAAGAAGACTCAACAGAAGTAGAAGAAGTGCATGTGGGAGAAGGTTCAGGAACATTCCCTACTTAATCTCAAATAATGAATGTTGAAGAAGATTCAAATCACTCCCTACATAGGTTCAAATAACATAAGTCAAAGAAGGGTCAAAATCTTTCCTTGCAAAATCTCAAATAATGAATGTTGAAGAAGGCTCAAGATCGCTCCCTACAGAAATTTTAGTAACAGAAGTCAAAGAAGGGTCAGGATTAGGTGCAGGAACTAGTATGGAAAAACTCCTAAATATTGCCCAATCTATAAAGAATGGTATTTCTCATAAAAATTTAGATCATTTACTTAAAATGGATGTGAATAAATTGAGAACACTTGCAGCTAATGTTCAACCCTTAAGTTTGTCTAAGAAAAATGTCAATGAATAAGAAGATTAGAGAAATAATGATTAAATTTGATAACACTAAAACACATGATCAAGCTCAGTTGCTTTGACTTTTTCTTACACAAAAGAAGTTGCAAGAGGCATTGGAATTGTTAGGTGTAGATACAACATCAAAGAAGAGAATATTTTGTAACATGCAAACTAATGTGATTGAAAATGTTAAACAAGGTTTGAGAAACATAGAAAAATAGTCTCAAACTAAAGATAAGTCCATGGAAAGAAAAGTAATGTTTTGATTAAGTAAAAACATGTTTTAAAGGACCCAAAACCTTTACATCAACATAGTTCTAGAGATAAGCATGAGAAAAGAACAATAGAGAAAAGTATCCAAAAACAACATGAGACAGACCTCCAAAAAACATACAAGAAGTCACATGAGATAGAGCTAGGAAAAATAGCAAAAGAATAGCAACTGACCAGCTAAGAAATTTTTATCAAGTCAACACCCTGATCCACCAAAGTCTGCATGGTTTTAGCAGTAGCCTTCTGATGTAACAGGCTAGCTGATTGCTTAACGTGAGGATATCCATTTAACAGAGTGGCCATGCAATATGCAGGCCACCGCCTTTCCATTGTCACTGAGCCCTTCCAAAATGGACGACTCTATGTTCTTCTTCACGCATGCTAGTTTCCACATGGTATCGACTGAAGACTTAAACACGCTCTACAATATCCACATTCTTGTTATCTGGTTTTGGGTGAGAAATTGCCACCCTCTCTGTTTCAATCGCATGATCTTCTTGTCGACCTGATCTTCTATGTTGGACTTTGACAGGCCGAGACGTAAACTGTACCATCATATGTTGGTAATGGTTCTTGAAAAACCGTTAAGCATTCAAATATGACTATCGGACTTTGGAACTGGTCCAATCTTAAGACAATTTATTCACCTCCACAACCGGGATGATCCGAATGATGTCTAATATCACAAAAAATATAATGGACTTCATTGTCCCAGATCGGTACCATCCTGCAACCTTATTCACAAATGATACAGATGCCTTAATCCATTGCATTCAGAACTAGAAACAAAAGATTCACATGGAGAGAGGGTAATTACGAAAGAACCAATTCTTGGTGTGCAAGTAAGAGTAAAAAAGAGAGGGAAAGACAAACACGAAGCTGCCAACAAAAGCAAAACTAGAATATATAATTAAAGTGCTAATTATTGTCTACATATGTGGCTCTCTGGCTAAAGGCCAGAGAGCCAAGTCTTCTCAAATCTTTCTCGTCTCTCACTCTCTTAATTCCAACTATTCCCTCAATCCCTTGTCGATCCTCTCTGCCTCTAATGTGATCTCTTTAAAAGAGATTGTAGGTAGTTATTTTAACTACCCATCTACCTGATATTCAATGCCCCTTTAAGCATTACAATGCAAATCTACATTTCTTGTTTATCATGCCAATTGTAAGCACTTGTAACCATTTCGTTACATGGACCCATTTTAATACAATGATCATACCAAATCTTAATGACTTAGCTATTACAATATTATTCATCTTGTCATAAATTTGAAGAGACGAGGTGCTCCCGCACCATACTGCCGGAGTTGAAAGATTTCCATGGCCCTATGGAAATGTCAAGATCATACTGGAATGAAGCTTGTGCAGATGCTTCCACTGCATACTCTGATGCTGGACTAACTCCAATTAGATAGAGTGTTGACGGGTTGCTTTCCATGGTGTTGCTTCTTGTCCACCTCACAACACTGCCTTTGGACCTCTCGCGCAGGCCCACGAACCAACATCTATGGTCCCATTGACAGATCACCTGTCTGCCTTGCTTGCTGCAGCGGGTGGACTTCCACCATGTAACTACAACCCCATTAATATTAACAAATACCAAACTTCGCCCAGACCATTCGCTGGCTCTGATACCACTCTGATGTAACAGGCTACCTGAAGCTCTCTAATTCTACGTTCATGGTTACAAAATGTAACCGGAGATACCCCACATCAACGTGATGGGCTTAAAATCTTCACATGCATCCATTGTACTGTACCCATAATCGAGTCTTCAAAGATCATTATTGTATAACAAAACTCACCGCTATATGTTTATATAAACTCCCCATAATATGCTCCACCTTCTTATTCCTCCACCACACCCATTTTTTTTTTTTTTTAGAAATCGACTTCTCTCCTTCGCTTACTGGTTTAAAGAAGCCACCACCTTTTCTTTTGTCATTATCAAATGGTGATAATGAGCGGCTTACTGTAGGAGCACTACTATTGGCAATAGCTGATTCTTATTTACTGATTCTTCATACCTTTCGGGCCTTCTTTATCATGTCTGTCAACATGATCTCCATGGCTACACTGCAAGTAAGAACGACCTCCATCTTCCCAATCCGGACTGTTGTAATTGATTCTTGGTTGAGAAACAAATGTTTCAAAATTCCTAAAAGGCGTTCGACCAAGCCGTGTGATCTTATGTAATATCATGGAGGCCCAATTTCTCAATCTGCCGGATTGGTGGGAGACGTCACAAAGCCACCTGTAAACATGAAGATATCCCTCTCTGGAATCTCCTTTGCAATGTGAGTGGTGGTACATTGCCTTCGGCCTCCCTATTGGTGCAGCAACCAACTTCCACCACTCGACGCTACCGTCCATCAACCCACTACTCCATGGTTTCTTCATGGCGAAAACAACTTCGATACTGTTCTGATACAGTTGCATAGCTTGTAACTAACAGGAGATCTGCATAACAGTTTCTTGAACACCATTGCCTTGTCTCTATACATGAACCGTTTTAGATTCAATGCAAGCAAGAGTTAACAATCGGGTTTAACCAAATCCTTTTCCAAACTAAAAGATCACTAACGTCCCATATCGGGACTGTTAAGGAAAACCGAATAGAACAACATCTAGATAGAAAGGTCAGTACAAAACCAAAACACTAGCTTCATTAATTGTCAATTTCAACATAAGATCTCTGTATACATGGCTACCTCCACAACTAGACTCTTTTAATACAATCTTTAAAATGTATTTAAACTTCAAAACTAGAAACACAGCGACATACAAATCCGAATGCAAGGAAGAAAAGATGATACTAGACTGCAAATGCGATCACAACTAAGATATAGTATAAAATTAGTTATTTCTATATAACATATATGGCTCTCTGGCTAAAGGCCAGAGAGCTGGCTCTTTGCCAATCTTTCTCCTCTCTTTCTCACAATTTTTTTCTTCCTCTCAATCTCGTAATTCTCTCTATTCCCTCAATCCCTTGTCGATCCTCTCTGCCTCTAATGTGATCTCTTTAAAAGAGATTGTAGGTAGTTATTTTAACTACCCATCTACCCGATATTCAATGCCCCTTTAAGCATTACAATGCAAATCTACATTTCTTGTTTATCATGCCAATTGTAAGCACTTGTAACCATTTCGTTACATGGACCCATTTTAATACAATGATCATACCAAATCTTAACGACTTAGCTATTACAATATTATTCATCTTGTCATAAAGTCTGCATGGTTTTAGCAGTAGCCTTCACCTCATCTTTCTTACTGGTTTCCTTATTCTTCTTAGAGTGAGCATGGGTATGTTTACTTGGTCCCTGAGTATCTACCCTCGAAGGAGAAACCTAGCCCATTTCAGACTCATTCTTCTTCAAGAGAATACTCACATTGTCCACCAGTCGTTTGAACTATTTATTCATATTATCCATCCTAGTTTCCAATTTGGACACCTTTCCCTAAATGTTGCTAATGTCCTTATCCATGACCCTTTGTTTTGCTTCCATCACTAGAATTTTATGCATGAGATTTTTTACTTCTTTAGCATTCCCTATAACCTTTGAAAGCTTATCAATATATTGGTCTAATGTTTGCTTCCCTCTGGAAGTTTTCCTAAGTTGTTTCAATTCCTTACCCATTAGCTTCATTTGATGCTTGAGGATACCAATCTCCTTTAGAATAGAAAAGTGAGGTTGATGTCTATTGTAAATAAGAATATGACCCAAAATGACAAATATCTTCAATTTCATCTGAAATGGGTTTTAGTAGAAAAATAATTAGAGAAAATGTTAAGAGAAGATTAATTCTAGATGACAATACTATGGAAGGAAATTGAGCAATCATGTGTAGAGCACCTCATTTTGATAGGATTGATGAGGGATTTTAAAATTTAGTCATATCATTTTGGATTGATAACACTCATCCTTCATCAAATAGTAGAGATGTTATTAGGCATAGGATTGCATCTAGTCAATATGAACATCATAGAAAACATTGGTTGGACACAGCGCAACATTATTTTTATGTCATTTTGTAGTAAACATCCTAATGTAAAAATTGGGAAAACATTGTTTGAAAAATTGAAGCCATACTTTGTGAGGTCAACCAAAGTGCTTGAAACATGTTGTTGTCACCATCATATTGAGTTTAATCTCCACTATCAAGTATTTTGAAAGTTTGTAGAAGACACATATGGTTTTCATGCTACTCTTCCTAGTAGGAGAAGTGAATTTATATAATCCATTCTATGTGACAAAACAGATGATCTAGCTAGTCAAATAAATTGCATCAAAGGATTATGCAAAGCATATGGTGAATTGGCTCTATTTCCTTTGGAAATTGAAAATATTGATGTAACAAAAAAATTGAATTTCAAAAGTTACAAGTATGTGAAGAATAAAACAAAGTTGGGAAAGAGACAAAAATTTTGGAATATGTTGAAGAGGAATTACCTATAGTAACACTTATGGACAGATTTAAGAATTTGATTCAACCTTATATTCATCACACATTTTTTGCAAAGTGACAAGAACAACAGTTTCAAACTTTGAGAGATAATTTCCCACTTGGAATGATTGTATTAGTTTTTTATTTTGTAGAGAACTATTCCTTTGTTCATTAGAAGGCAATTCAATCAGATTATTTCTTTTCTAAGCAGGTCACTATTACGGTACATGTTTGTTATAGACACGTAATGTTAGATTTGGATGGTGTTCAGAGTACAGTTCAAGCATGAGTAATTAAAAAGGAATATCACTTTTATATAAGTGACGATAAAGAACATAACATTCACTATGTAGAACATTGCTTCAATATGTTCGTTTCTTATTTGAAAGAAAGAGACATAAATTTTCATAAACATTATGTTTGGTTTGATGGATGTGTCACACAATTAAAATCATCTAAACCATTTTATGCATTATGTAGATATATCGCAATGAGAATATAAAACACATGGAATTTCTTTGAGAGTGGCCATGGAAAAGGTGAACATGATGGTGTTGGAGCTTGCATCAAACATGCTCGATGAAAGTATCAAATGAATTATCAGGCAGTTTGTCTAAATAAGGCACATGATGTTGTTGAATGGTATAAGACACATTTTGCATCAAATGAGGTTAAGACATCATCAACAACGAGTCGATAGGTATCATACAGAGTCTTTTGGGAGACAACAAGTATGGATGTGTACATTTGTTTAAATTTTATGCAATTAAGTTTTAAAATTTTATTTTTAAGTTTTATCTTTCAATTTGTTGAATTTTAAATTTAGTTTGTCCATATTTTCAATTTAATTAACTTTTAGGTGTTAATAGAAAAATAATGCATGGTTGCAAGAGGATAGAAAAGACAAATTCCTTACATTCAATCATGAGTACATATAATTGCAGTTGGACATTGAAGACAAGAGAATACTCATGTTTTTGTGAGAGTTGCATTGCTGAAGACTATCAAGAATGCATCAATCAAACATGTGGATATATATAGGTGCATGGATTTTGGTACCACTTGATGTTACCAATACATTTGATAAAGATAATCAAAATTTTGATGATATTCCATTGATTTCTGATGATTATAGTCATATCTCTGGATTGGTAAAAGTAGGTAAGTATCATAAAAATTAATCTCAACTTGTTATTTAATTATTAATGAATTTTCTTATATATATTGTACACATGTATGTATACTTTTTATGTAGGAGATGTCTTTCCAGTGATTGTTGAGCCTGGAAATCATAAAGGTGTCAATTATTATTTATTACAATGTACTGTAGAGTGGACAAAGTTATATGATCCTGAAGAAAGTGATGAAATGTTGTTCCCCATAGATATTATACATACATGTGCATGTGTGTGTGTGTGTGTGTGTGTATAGGTAACTTTATATCTATCAAATTTTAAAATATTTAAATTTGTGGTGCAGGTTCTGTTGTGATACAGGGAACATATTTGAAGCAAGACAAAATAGTCCAGCATGGAATATACTTTTTTGATTATCAACCTGACAACAAGGCATCCACGTGGTCATTGCTACTGAGCTTTTTCTACATCTAGTCAAATTTAAGCAGGTACATCACAAGTGGAGGCTAGACAGTGAAGATGTTGAGAAGATATTACATGTTATAAGTGTACATCATGGTTGAACTGACCTTTGAGATGGTAGATAATTTAATTTAAATCAAATTTTGAGACCTTTGAATGTAGACAATTTGGATTAATTTAAAGTTGTTTGCCTTGATATATCAAATTTTAGGACCTTTAAATGTATATATTTTAATAATATTGATTACCATGGATGAAGGTTATTAAGAATATTATATTTTGTAAAAAAAATTTAAAATAGTGTATTGACTTACCTACTAACATATTTTTATCTACATAAAACAAATATGTATCTTTAGTCCTATTAATGAATAATTGGAATTTATAAATGTGTCATTTTAATAATATTAAGTACCATCCTAAACTAAAGATTATGTTATCATTAGTTTATTAAAAAACTATATGTTAATTATGTTAGTTTATTGTAGGTTCATACTCTTATTTTATTAGTTTATTAATGTGTTTTTAAATTATACATTTTAATAATATTAATTATCATGGATGAATAATAATAACAACTTGATCTAAATAGGCAATTATACAAGTTAATTTTGGAACTTACACAATCATTACATAGATATGTATCAAAGATAATTTAATATGTTAGAATTCTTTTATCAACTTCTTTTCAAACTATTGAATTTCATCTCATTATGTGTTTTTAATTGTACGATCATACTCTTAGTTTATTAGTTTATTAATGTATTTTTAAATGTATACATTTTTACTCGATAGGCTTTCCTATTGAAGTTTCTCACAATTGAGATTTGACTTATGCAAACTGCTGCCGATAAATGGTTTTTGTTGTTGATAAATGGTTTCAAAAATTAGAGTAAATAGTTTACTATGTGATTTTTTCTACAATCCTATATAGACTACTCTCGATTTGAACTTTTTGTTACAATGATTGCAAAATCTTAATGTCAGGCATGGTAGTCATTGAAAGGCCACATATGAAACCCAAACATGTTTTCATGATGGAAACTCTCAAACCAAGCTATGTCCCATCAAGCAAGAGGCTTGTACATTTGTCAATGCATTAGCAGATATTATTGCTAATATCTTCCCCTCACAATCAAATGTTGTAAACACACCATAGGCATTTCCAATCGAATGGCCAATGTTTTTTTTCCATCAATGGTTGTGACAAATGGAAAACATATGGACGACCATCTAGATGGTTGTGGTCATTCAAACACACAAATTTCTTGGCATAATATTTTACCGCTATTAACAAATTCTTTAGCTATAAGGCATAATGTCATTTTCAATTTGATAGTGCATATGATTTGAGGCTCAGGATCTGTAAATCCTTCCAAAAGGTTGTTATGAATGACTCTACAACTCTATAAATTCCATCTTTACCATAATTTTTAACTACCATCACAATTATATGGTTACAATTATCTTGCAAATATAGTGATGAACTAGAATTGAAGAAATGCCTAAATTTGGGTGAGAAAGAAAGTTGGAATGGAAGATATTGAATTTACTTCATTGGATACAATATAATGAATTCCCATGGATTCCAAGGCTTGCCTCTTTCTTGAAATATTCAACTTAAATTATTTTCTATTCATCTTTTAACTTCACATTTACGTCTTAAATAAATTTATTCTAATGTTGTTTGATTTTTGGATTTGATTATGTATAGTTTTTTTACATCAACATTTCAAATCATACTATGTGATCCATTATCAAGATGCTAGAGAGAAAAGAAAATAATGGACCATGTAGTATGATCCGAAATGTTGATGTAAAAAAACTATACAACATCAAATCTAGAAATCAAACAACATTATTATGGATTGTGGAAATCTAACAGATCTTAAATTTATTCTAGTCATTATTTTTAGCAAACAGCTAAAGACCACGGCAATGGATTGTTCCAAAAAAGGGTTGAGCCTTGGAATCCATGGGAGTTCATTATATTGTATCAATGAAGTAAATTTTGTTTATGGGTCCTTAATATTTTGACTGTGATTTGGGACAAAAAGTAAAGGGAATATCATGGTATTGGCCTTCATAAAATTTTATTCAAAAAATTGGCCTAGATGTACATATGACCATAAGATTAATATATAAACACTTCACCCAAAATGATAGAAAGAGTGGATTGTATTGGATCATTCTAGATTCCAATGTATAAAAGTATGAAAAAATATATTAATAATTTGAAGGTATCTACTTATTTGGATATGTAAAAAGATGAAGTCATTGCTAATGTATGTTAATGGCCATGTAGACAATTTAATTTTAAGTAGTGCCTCATAAGAACAATATTTTATTTTGTGATTTCCTTTTGTTTTGTTTGCAAATTGTAAAATTTAGTAGTTAAAACATTTGACTCATAGTTGCATGGGCCAAGTCTTATTTTATTAGCATATCAATTTAACATCACATAATATATTAGTTTTTACATCAAGGAAATATATTTTAATCAATTGTCACTACATGATCAATACCAACAACTTTAAAGTTGCAATAGTTAATGTTATATTTTTACAAATATTGAATGTAACATCAAGAAATGATATAACTATAGAACACACTAAACTATCAAATCGTCTAATCTAAATATATTATATCTATGCACAATATGGAGGTAATATTAGTGGTTGTAGAGTGTGATGACATGTTGCATTGACCTTTAGTCTACTTGAGTTGAAAATACTTTTTATTAGTCTTGGTGACCTTTAAGATGCTAATAAGAAATGGGCATGTCATGTGTAGTCGTTATTATATTATCATGTACTCATCTTTTGAAGGAACTATTAATCCTCCTTAAGGATAGGTTCTTTCTAAACCACCCCCCCCCCCCCTCCAAGGTTCTTTGTGTAACTTCTAACTATGGAGATGGCTTCTTTGAGTTATTCCTAAACTAGCTATAAAAATTTAGTGCTCTACAATTGGATCATTATCACTTTTATAGATGGTGGAGAGTGAGGACACAAATAAATGGTGTGAAGATCAAATTCAACCCTTTCAGATTTGTTGAGAAGCCTACATAGAACTCACAACACATGAGTGCAAAAATATGGCAAAACCTTCATCAAGAAAAGAATCTACCTAAGAAAAGATAAGATCTGATGCTTGTTTGATGCAGTATTCATAATATTTGGGTGCATGATACCAAGGAGTTGTAAACCATTAAGTAACCATAAATCATGCCCTATAATTCACTAGTAAGCATGAAAAATATAGGGTTTTTAGAAGAAAAAAAGTTGAATAATTCCAAAAATCTACTCAATTCAATCGATGAGCCTCTAACTCTTTCTTTTCCATCCTTCAATTCCAATGTAAGGTAAAAATTTATCCACTGCCTTATGAAGATGTATCCAAATCGTTGGCATTCTTAAAATCCTCCTCTCTCCACCTTTCCTTAGTTGACAATCATTCTACAATTTCCCATTTTCATTTTGACCATGACTTCCAACATTAGTAGCTATTCCAAAGCATTAATACAAACTTTCCTTTGAGCTTAGAAAGAACGTTGAGAATAGAGGTCAAGGAGTTCTCTATGCAAAGTGTTAATTTGTATGCAAATCATAACTTTAAACGATAGCATTGAGAGTAGAGGTCAGGGAGAACTCTATGCAAAGTGTTAATTTGCATGCAAATCACAACTTTAAATGATAGTGTTGAGAATAGAGGTCAAGGTGATCTCTGTTCAAAGTATTAATTTTCTTGCAAATCACAACTTTAAATGATAGCATTGAGAATAGAGGACAGGGAGACCTCTATGCAAAGTGTTAATCTACATGCAAATCACAACTTTAAATGATAGTGTTGATAATAGAGGTCAGGGAGATTGTGCAAAGTGTTAATTTGCATGTAAATCACAACTTTAAATGATACCACATTATGAATTGTGTGGGAAAGGCTAACCAAATGGCCATTAAGCCATGTTGTATGTTCATGATTGAGCCTTAATAGCTATTTCAGAGTTTGTGTAAGCCAATTTAGGGCCTGATAGGTACATGCATATATTTATCCATCTAAATATAGTTCAATCTAGGACTACAAGAGGATCTTTTAAGTTTAGAAATAAATAGAAATCTATTTAGATGACTATATCAGTATAATGCTAACGTACATACTTTTGTAGGTTAATCTAAGATAAATTCAGGCATAAGATTTGAGATATCAAGTTTGAGGTTTGAGTTATTAAATAGCTTTAAAGTTTAGATTGAAAATTGTATGTCTTCATAAAAGCATTTTAAGTAGGCTTTTATTTTTCTAATGAAAATGGTGCATAAATGGTTACTAGATTTTAAAATTTAGTACAACTCGATCTTTTTAAAAACATGTGTATAGTAAAGAATAGCAATATATTATTTTAGCATCTCATGGAAAGCTTGGTAATCTCAACATGATTCAATGATTAAAATTAATTGACAAATGGTATCTTCTACAAATAATCAACTATTATGCTTGAATACTAATGCAAAATTAGGTATTAAAGTAGAAAAAATTATGATAATGATTAACAATTTGATCAACATCAAAATTGATAATCTAACAATTTAATCATCTAAGAAATTCATCATAAAATTATTAGGTTTCGTATTTATAGTATGTGTGTAACGCAAAAAATGATTTTATTAATTTTGTCATATTTAAAAAATAATAGATTAAAATTAGGTATAGGGTTTCCTCTACCAAAATGTGTTTTCATATATAGAATTTTTTTTTTCTATTAAAATGATTTTGTCATTTTTTAGTTTACTCAATGTTACAAAGTAAAATATTCAAAATTTTAATTCATTCCATTTGATTTTATTTATAATATATCAATTTCATTTTTAAACTTTTGTTATATTTCTTAAACAACCAACCCTATATTTCTTAAATATTTGTAAAATTAGGAAAACAACTTTACTAGATTTGATTTAATTAATATACTAAAACTTAATTTTATAGTGACGTATAGTTTTAGAAAAACTTTTATTTCTTCTAATAAATTTTCCTCTAACTAAATGTGTTTCTATATATACTTTTTTCTTTTTTCTATTAGTTTGATTGCTACTATAAAAAGTGAAATATATATCTATATATATCTATATATATATGCTGAACAATAATACTATAGAATGACGATGTAGTTTAGTTATAATTATTGTTTTATTATTTTCTTTGTTATAGATTTCTACAATATTTATAAAATTAGGTATAGGTTTCCTCTATCAAAATGTGTCTCCATACATAGACTTTCATTTTTCTTATGTAAATAATAATAATATAGAAATATAATGTAGTTTACTATAAGTATTTATTGTTATTATTTTATTTGCCACTCTTATTTCATTTTATTTAACATATATCAATTGTATTTTATACCTTTGTTATCTTATCTTATACTTATTAGAGTAATTGAAGTTATGTTTTTCCTATTAAAATATTTGTGTCATTTTTTATTTACTAGCTATTGCACATTAAAAAATTTAAAATTATAATTTATCATATAATTGAAAGATTTTCAAAATCATGATTTAGTTATGTTTTATTTATTAAAAAATATAGTATATTAATCTTCATTTATGCATTGCATTTTAACAACCATATTCTAATTGTTATTATTCTGTTACCTTATAATATTAGAATTTTTTTAGTAAATGTTATAATTTCAAACTATGTAATCATATTCTTCTTTAATTTAATTTTATATCTCTAAATCTAAAACATGATCTTCTTCAAAATTTATTTATCTTTTAAAAATCTATTGGTGTATCCCTTGCACTTCCTTCTGGTGCAAGTGCTAGGAATAATATTAATTAACATGGATGAAAGTTGTTAAGAAATTATATTTTGTAAAAAAAAAATTAAAATAATGTATTGGCTTACCTAGTTAGCATATTTTTATCCACATAAAACTAATATTTATCTTTAGCCCTACTAATTGACTTAAGAAATATGTATCTTTAGTCCTACTAATTGATTTAACAAACTTGTATCTTTAGTCCTACTAATTGATTTAACAAATATGTATCTTTAGTCTTACTAATTGATTATTTTATAATGATTACAAATAAATATAATGCTTTACATTTGTAATCTAAATCATCTGGGTTAATTTAGCGGTTTTAAGCACCTATATTAATTCAATTCAATCACCCCATATTATTATTATTTTTCAAAATTATAAATTATGTTTGAACATAAATCAATTTGGAACATCTTCATATTTAACTATTGAAGTAGTTAAAGAGAAATTAATTTGATTATTTTATAATGATCACAAAAAAAAATCTAAAGTTCAAAATCTATAATCTAATTCATGAAGAATGTTCTACTAAAATACAAAAAAAAATACATAAATGTACATCTCAAGAATAAACATCTACATCTAATATCTGTACTAAAATGCATACATATGCAAACTATAAGTCTTGAATAAACATGTATGTAGTAAAATATAAAAAGTCATATACATGTGACCACCCAGTTACTGAAGTACTAAAGAGTCAAATAAATAGTGAAATGTACATGTCATCAAGGTACTAAAATGCACATGTGTATATATGTCTCTAGAATATACAAAGTATCCAATATATAAATCCATCAAAATATATATAAATCTACTACTATTGGGGGGACATCTCAAGATGCATATGAATAGAATGACCCTCTGATCAAGTCTCATGTAGATCCTGTGACCGAGGTGCATCAACCGAGCCCTGCAAATATATATAAAGTAGAATTATATAAACATATGTGTGTGTGTGTGTACATGAATACAAGCACATATCTAGTTTGAAACACAAATGACTTTAAAAATTATTTAAAACTTGTACCTGAGCACTATTGGGTGTCTCAATAGAATCATCTCTCTAACGTACATGCCTTGACCCAACAATAGATGTAATCATGTGCTCCGCGACCTGTGCCTACGTGATTTATTATAACTTAAATTAAATATCTATCTAAACTAATTTTTTTAATTTCATATATTTAAATTTAAAAATATTATATATATATATATATATACATATATATATATGTATATATATATATATATATATATACATATACATATATATATATATATGTATATATATATACATATACATATATATATATATATATATGTATATGTATATATATATACATATATATATATGTATATGTATATATATATATATATATATATACATATATGTATATGTATATATATATATGTATATGTATATATATATATATATACATATATATATACATATACATACATATACATATATATATATCTACATATATATATATATATATACATATATATATACATACATATATATATGTATATGTATATATATATGTATGTATATGTATATATATATATATATATACAAATATATATATATTTATTT
Organism: Cupressus sempervirens; assembly: GCA_028749045.1. Taxonomy (NCBI): domain Eukaryota; kingdom Viridiplantae; phylum Streptophyta; class Pinopsida; order Cupressales; family Cupressaceae; genus Cupressus; species Cupressus sempervirens. Next base: position 554,893,465 of record CM053786.1, on the reverse strand, counting down.
ATTTATTTGTATATATATATACATATACATATGTATGTATATATATGTATACACACACACACACACACACACACATATATATATACATACTTGGATCTTGGGAGGTGAAGGATGATCATCAGACTCCATCGTGTCATCTATTGATGCACCTCTACTATCAACACCCTATCTAGGTAATACACCATCATCATCTCCTGAAACTCCAACACCTACTGAACCACCCTCAGTGCCACAATCTCTAGTTGCTAGTAATGATGAGTGAAGTGGACTATGTAACTGGCTAGGTAATGATGTAGAATCAGTGTTGGGTTGGAATAACATGTCCATGTACGATGAAATTCCCATGCTCGAACTATTAACAATCTTAGATAGCCCTCATAACTACTCAACAAAATCATCAAAGCCCTCAGCTGTGATCCTAACATCTCCAACTTGTATGCCTAAGTCATCTGTAGAGTGTCATGAGCCTGGTGTAGAATGTTGAAAGCTATGTTATGTGGTGATTGTCACTAGTATGGTTTGTGCCTGTGAAACTATGGGGCTCTAATGTTGTCTAATGGTGTCTGTCACTAAGTGAATTGGCATCCCATGTGTATCATAAATATAGCTGATACTCTGCAACCGATCCTCCAAAAAATATAGTGCTAAATCCATATGTGTGTATTGTATAGAAAGAGCACGAATATTGCTTGGTACTAGTAGTCCAACAGCTCTATATTCCTCATCAGGGGAGGTGTGTGAAGTGCTACTAGATGCCTCTCAAGATGGTTAACCTAGATGACTTCGTCAAGTGTGAATATAATGACCAAGAGAATCAAATGTGATACTAGCAGTTGTAGATGCAATGTGTCCAATATTGTCAATTACTCCCCTCTAGGAGGCAATGACAACTCTATCTACAATAGGTGCTAGTGTTGGAGTAATTGGAGGAAGTCTCTATCCAACGAACTATCTCACATATGGAGGTGGCAGATGTTGTGCACTGTGATACTGGTCATGATCTATGATTTGATCATGCCCCTATTCCACAATAATCTAGAATGTCTAAGTAGTTAACCTTGAGCCCCATGTAGAACTCAATGTACAACTGTTGTGAAAAATAAAGAGGTATCTGATTATTATTAGGATAGCAACCATGCGTGGCTAAAAAATGATGATAGATCATACTAGAAATAATAGGATCTCTGCATCATGTCACTCGATAGCCTCTCACCCTACCTTATGTACCCTCATATGATGGAAAGAGATCTAGTTTGATGACATACTTTGGGGTCTGCCCTCTTGACATCATAAAAAGATGCATCTCCTGAAATCTCAGCTTTAAGCTCCCTAGATATGGTAGCTAATACATCAGGGGTAAATGAATGATGATCTTGTTAGTATCCAATATGGTCACAGTTTTAAAGCTTTCAGTTTTAGATGTTGAACCTCTTTGAACCACTTCGAACCAAAGTTCAAAGTAGTTCAAAGTAGTTCAGAATGGGTTGGTGGTTCAGATAACCCATCTTGTAGGTTGAATACAAGCGAAGTTCAGACTCTAGGTTCGAAATGCAAATTCATTCTTTCAGAAAAGTTCAAAGCCTAGTACCAGTCCATGATTCAAGGTTAGTATAGAAGTTCAGAGGTCATAATTTGGGGAGGTCCCCTAGTCAAAGGACAAAATACCATCATGGTAAACCTTCAATGTTCCTTAATTCAAAAGTTCAAAGTGGTTCAGTATTTTAGCATGCAGATTCAGAGACAATTTTTGGGCCAAATGTCTTCAAATTTGGTGATCCAGTGTAGGGGTATGGAGAGTTTAGGTTCAAACTTTGCTAGAAGCTTTGCCAAATTTATCAAGCTCATCCTGGGCACTCCAATTCAAATTTCAGTATTCAAGGATGCAAACATATGACTTGGGATTTCAGTCATAAATGGATCAGGATAAGTATGAGGCAACGTGGTAATACATGCACAATGGTGCTTTGAACCCCTCCCCTTACAAATATACAAGCTCGAGCTTGAATGTCTTCAATTTTAAAACCAAAGAGACACTCTTTAATGCCAGAATCAATGTAGGCTTGGGTACCTCTGGTTTGGAGAATCATTAATATGAGGCAACAATCAACCATATGCCAATGGGAAAACATGCATGCAAATGAATAGATTGTACCACTCAAATCTCATGGTTGTAGAAGATGAATGCATCTATTTGGAGCTAAGGAAATATATATTTAACATAAATGGTCTAACATTTCTATATGTTATAAAATGGGTTGTGTTTTGAATAAAAGAAAATAGATCAAGATTTGTTGAAATTCGATGTTGTTGTTCCAGAAAACAGTCTCAGTTCCAGGGCCATAACTCCCAACCCCACCATTGGATCTTTCTAAAATTGAAATGCATTGGATGTAATAAAGATATCTAAATTCTCACCAAAGTGATCTCAAAAATTCAGTTTGATTTGTGAGATATAGGTAACTATGTGCAGGTCTATCAGTATTATCCAAAATAGCCACAAATGCAGATGACAGAAAAATAGTCATATTTCAGAGGTCATATCTAACAATTCAACTATTGGATTGGGCTCAATTTTGGAAATGTGTTCGAAATCCTAGTTTTCTAACTACTGACCAGCGTGATTTTCAAAATGTGTCCAAAATCATAAGATATACATCACTGTTTACACCTCTATCGGATCAGCAATAATAATTACAAAATGCAGACAACCAAATTGGGTCTTAGTGCAAGGGGCATAACTTCCAATTGAACCATTGGATTTGGATCAATTTTGGATATGTTGTTTAGAGGCAAGTTATGCACAATCTGATAGGAGTGATCTTCAAAGTTGTTCCTGGTTAATGAGTTACAACATAATGAGTAGGATTCTATCAAAATTGTCAATGACAATTACAAAATCATGACAGAACATCATCACCACCAAATGCCACCTGTTAGCACGAGTATAATAATTGGTGAAATTGTTGAGGATAGAGTTTCGATGTTTCAAGGTTTTATAAAAAAAAAAAAAAATTAGAAGATAAGGAGGACTGCACGCCAATGTTAATTTGGTTTCTAGCAAATAACATATGATAAAGAATTGGGAAAGCCACTACCATTATATAAGGAATTTGATGCATAAGAGTCTGTTAGATGGAATTACATGTCAGTTAAGAGAACTTTGAAAGGAATGTTATGTGGAAGATGTGAATAATGATGATGTTGAGGGATATGTGACAGTTGTCTAAGTGCTCCCAGTCAAGCAATTCATATAATTAAATTAACAATGCCCATTTAAAGTCATCTAATGGTATATAATGACAAATATTCATAGATGAAGATTGGGAAAGAAGTAAATAATGTTATAATGATTTAATAAACATTATATTGCCTTTAGTTACTAATGTAACTAAAAGAACACATGAAGACAAAAAAAGTCGATGAAAATCTGATAATAAAAAGAAGGAAGCAATTTCAAGAATTAGTTTTGACAACTGAAGATGATTTGATCTTGTGGAGATAGAAGTTGAAGAGTCATCGCAATGATTATGTAAACTTTAAATAAATTTTATCAAGAAAAACCAAGGGTAGAGGGAAATTGAAAATTTTCCACAAAACGATTTTAAATAATATTGATTTCCAAGAATCAGTTACAAGAAGGGGAATTGAGACCGATAGAGAAAAGATAAATATACAACAGTGAGCATATGGGGGGGACTCTTCCTACTTCTAGACTATAGACTTTGGGCTCCAGGTAGGGAGGGGATTTTGCAAAATTGTTTCATTTTCTTGAGAGACTGTGAGAGATGGAGCATGGGCAGATTTTCTTTCTTTTCAAAATTGTGTGTCTGAGATGAAGATTAAATTTTGGTGTTTGATGTAATATTGCAGAAAATGTTTCTATTTTCTTTGAACAATGGTTAGATTGTAATGTGTCGAAGAGGCTTTGTAATCTTTTACAGTCAGGGAAGGGAGGCTGGAGGTTAAACACATTAAATTTTGGTTATAATGTATTTTTCCTTCCACTGAATTCAAACTTTGAGTCATTTTCAGTTTTCTCTGAAATTACAGCCTATTCTCATTGTTTCTTTATTACGTTGTCATTTAAAATTATCCTCCAAGGTTCTGATTTTAATTCTCCCAAGAAGATGAAAGACACAGTTTCATCCTCATTACATAATGTAGCGTTCAGCAAATGAACTTTTTGTGTCATCTATTGTTCTTTACTTTCTTTTTATACAGTAGCATAGGTTCTTGCATCTACATTGTATTTATGACTAGATGTTTGATATCCTTTCGCACTTTCTAGTTAAAAGCATCCACATTTAAATTCATTTAATATCTCATACAGGGAGTTGTACCCAATAAAAATTCAGAGGAAGGTTATCAATCCCATGATAACCTATCCAACTGTTGGTGTTAATTTGTCCTTTCGCTTGGGCATTCAGGGTTAGATTTGCATGCATTTCCTCAAAGGACAATCTGTTCACTAACAGAGCTCTAAAACTAGTAGTAAGATCATGTGAACTCCTACATATGGTCACACATATGTCTCTATATAGACCATTATTGAAGTACAATATAGACTGCTCTAGTCTAAGAACATCCTATTCTACAAATGCAACTAATGCATCAATATCAATGCATAGAGGTGGCATAGCAGGAGCCCTAGCAAGACCTCCAACAGAAGTTGAACCATGACCTCCAACAAGAATTGAACCAGGAGCCACACTAGGACTTGTATCAAGAGCCACACCAAGAGCCACACCTAGAGCTGCAACATGAGCCCCACCACAAGCCCTATGACAAGCCACATCATGAGCCCCACCACGAGCAATAGTAAAAATTGCACCAGGAGCCGTAGTAGGAAACACATCAAGAGCTACAGTAGGAGCCACAACAAGAGGAGTCACAATAGGAGCCTCATCACCCTTAGGATGATGAGCAGGCTAATCATGTGAGGTCATATTTACAATGATGGAACTAATATATATTGTAAATGCACATATACATGTAGTCTTGTACACAATTTTTTATCTAAAAGATATGTAATCATGTACATCATCTAATCTATAATACATCAATAATTATATGATCATACATGACAGCTAGAGTTAGAGTTAGGGTTTGAGTTTTCAGTTACTATTAGATTAGGATTTGACTTAGGGTTTGAGTTAGATTAGATTTTTATTTAGATTAAAGGGTTTGATTTCTAGGGTTACAGTTAGATTAGGGTTTGAGTTAGATTAGGGTTTGATCAAGGTTTCATTTAGATTAGGGTTTGAGTTTTCAGTTACAATTAGATTAGGATTTGACTTAGGGTTTGAGTTAGATTAGATTTTTATTTAGATTAAAGGGTAGAGTTCGAGTTAGATTAGGGTTTGAGTTTTTAGTTAACTAATTACATTAGAGTTAGAGTTAGAGTTTTAGTTTTCAGTTAGGATTATATTAGGATTTGAGTTAGAATAGGGTTTGAGTTTGAAGCTAGCAAATTATATTAGGGTTTGAGTTAGATTAGGGTTTTAGTTTGAGTTAGGGTTAGATTAGGGTTTCAGTTATGATTAGGGTTAGGTTAGGGTTATCTAGTTAGACTAGGGTTATGATTAGATTAGGTTGAGTTAAAGATTAGGGTTTGAGTTCTAGATTAAAGGGTTTGGTTAGTGTTATGGTTATATTAAGGTTTGAGTTAGGGTTTGATTTAAAGGGTTTGATCTAGATTAGGGTTTGAGTTAGATAAGGGTTTGGTTAGGGTTTGATTTCTAAGGTTACGATTAGATTAGGGTTCATGATTAGGGCTTGATTTAGATTAGGGTATGAGTTTTCAGTTAGGATTAGATTAGGGATTGATTATAGTTTGATTTATATTAGGGTTTGAGTTAAGTATTAGCCCATATGATTAGAGTTTGATAAATAGATTAAGGTTTGGTCAGGGTTTGATTTATAGGGTTATGGTTAGATTAGGGTCTATGTTAGATTAGGGTTTTATTAGGATTTCATTTATGTTAGGGTTTGAATTAGATTAGGGATTGAGTTTTCATTTAGGATTACATTAGAGTTTGAGTTAGATTCTAGGGTTTCAGTTTTCAGTTAGGATTATATTAGGGTCTGAGATAGATTAAGGTTTGCGTTAGGGTTTGAGTTAGACTATGGTTTTAGTTTGAGTTAGGGTTAGATTAGGGTTTTAATTATGGTTAGGGTTAGGTTAAGGTTATCTAGCTAGACTAGAGTTACAATTAGATTACGATTTGAGTTAAAGATTATGATTTGATTAGGGTTTGATTTAGATTAGGGTTTGAGTTCTAGATTAAAGGGTTTGGTTATATAGTAACATTAAGGATTGAGTTAGGGTTCGAGTTAGATTAGGGTTTGGTTAGGCTTTGATTTCTAGGGTTATGATTAACTTAGGGTTCATGATTAGGGTTTTATTTAAAGATTAGGGTTTGTGTTAGATTAGGATTTGAGTTTTCAGTTAGGATTGGATTCTAGGGTTTGATTACAGTTTGATTTAGATTAGGGTTTGATTATGGTTTGATTTAGATTAATGTTTGAGTTAAATCTTAGGGTATGATTAGGGTTTGATTTAGATTAGGGTTTGGCTATGGGTTGATTTATAGGATTACAGTTAGATTCTAGGGTTTGTGTTAGATTAGGTTTTGATTACAATTTGATTTAGATTAGGGTTTGGCTATGGTTTGATTTATAGGATTACAGTTAGATTCTAGGGTTTGTGTTAGATTAGGTTTTGATTACAATTTGATTTAGATTAGGGTTTGAGTTAAAGATTAGGGTATGATTAGGGTTTGTTTTAGATTAGGATTTGGTTAAGATTTGATTTATAGGGTTACTATTAGATTCTAGGGTTTGTGTTAGATTAGAGTTTGATTAGGATTTCATTTAGATTAGGGTTTGATTAAGATATCATTTATATTAGGGTTTGATTTAGATTATGGTTTGAGTTCTCATTTAAGATTAGATTAGGGTTTTAGTTTTCAGTTACAATTAGATTATAGTTTGAATTAGGGTTTGGTTAGGGTTTGATTTCTAGGGTTACGATTAGATTAGGGTTTGAATTAGATTCTAGGGTTTGATTAAGGTTTGAGTTAGATTAGGTTTTGGTTAGGGTTTGATTTCGAGAGTTATGATTAGATTAGGGTTTGAGTTAGATTAGGGTTCATGATTAGGATTTGATTTAGATTAGGGTTTGAGTTAGATTTGGGTTTCAGTTTTTAGTTAGGATTAGATTACCTAGTTATGGTTCTAGGGTTAGATTAGGATTTTAGTTACATAACTCTAGGGTTAGATTAGGGTTAAAGAGTTTTCAAGTGAGGGTTAGAGTTTGAGTTAGGGTTAGGGTTATGGTTAGTGTTACAGGGTTGGAGATAGAGTTCTAATATTTTTCTAATTTTCTACACTAATGTCTTTTTTCCTAATTTTTTCTAATATTTTATTTAATATTTTGTAATGTATTTTAAAATATTTTTCTAATATTTGTAATGTTTTTTCTAGTATTTTATAATGTTATATACTAAAATATTTTCTTTAATGTGAAATACTAATATTTCCTAATGTTATACTAATTTATTTTTCTAATATTGTAGATTAACATTTTTTTTAATATTTCAAGTAATGTTTTTCTAAATTCTACACTATTGTTTTTTTAATATTTTATAATGTTTTTCTAATATTTTCTCATATTTTTGTAATATTTTCCAGACTAATATTTTTAAATATATTTTCTAATGCTTTTCTAATATTTAAATTGTAATTTTTTCTAATGTTTTTCTAATAAAACTAATATTTTTCTAAATTTGTTTTATCTAATATTTTTATAATAAAACTAATATTTTCTTAGTTTCTTTCTAATTAAACTAATGTTTTTCTAATATAACTAATATTTTTCTATTAAAAAATAAATCAAATATTCTATACTATTATTTTTTTAATATTTTTTAATGATTTTCTAATATATTGTAATATTTTTCTAATATTTCCTAGACTAATATTTTTAAAAATATTTTCTAATTTTTCTAATATAAATATAATATTTTTTATAATATTTTTCTAAATTTGTTTCCTAATGGTATACTAATTTTTTTAAATTCTAGATTAATAATTTTTTTAATATTTTCTAATGTTTTCCTAATATTCTAAACTATTTTTTTTCTAATATTTATCTAATTTAACACTAATTTTTTTTCTAAATTTGTTTCCTAATGCTAAATTAATATTTTTGTAATATTTAGGCAAGAACCTACAACACAATGGTAAATTGCGAGCCTCTCATTGAGGAGGTCTTGAGTTCAAATCTACTCAACATTAACAAATAATAATAATTAATGTAATAATAATAATAAAATGAATAATAAATAATACAGGCTTCAGCCGATTACCTATCAAAAAATTAAAAAAATATATTTTTTAATAATATTTTTAAATAATTTCTAATGCTTTTCTAATATAAATGTAATATTTTTTCTAATGTTTTTCTTTAATGTTTTTTCTTATATTTTTCATTAATATTCTACACTATTATTTTTTAATATTTTGCAATATTTTTCTAATATTTTCTAGACTAATGTTTTCAAAAATGTTTTCTAATATCTTTCTAATATAAATGTAATGGTTTTCTAATATTTTTCTAATAAAACTAATATTTTTCTAAATTTTTTTCCTAATGTTATACTAATATTTTTCTGATATTCTAGATTAACATTTTTTTAGTATTTTCTAATATTTTTATAATATTCTAGACTATTGTTTTTCTAATATTTATCTAATTTAACACTAATTTTTTTCTAAATTTGATTTTCTAATGCTAAATTAATATTTTTCTAATATTCTACATTAATGTTTTTAATAATTTCTAAAAACACTCATATATAACTAACAAATACATAACAATTATAAACGATAAAGTAATAGAATTAACTAACTTAAACAATAAAAATATTAAATTAACATGAAAATATGCTTTGAAAATATTTAAAGACTTTCAAATAATAACATATAAACATACCTAAAATAGCGCGATGACTAGAACCTGGAGGAGAATGATGCAAAGTGATGCAACACACTTACCAATCCGATACGTTCGCTCCAACGTCCAGATAAAATTCACCTCATCATAAAAAAAAAAATAGGAAAATGGGGAAAACGGGGTTTTCATCTCAAAATCACCATTAAAATACATTCGGGTGAACATATTATTAAGGGATGTTTGCCTATACATCCCTTATTTATCCTAAACATGTTCACGCGAACATGAATTTATTTTATGTTCGCCCGAACATCGCTAGTATGTTTGCCCAAAGATATGTTAAATTGAATATATGAATTTTTTGTCATTTCACAATTTCCTTCATGCCACAAAAGTGGAACCCATTATTGTGGGTTCACCCCCATCCTCTTCCTCGACTCAACAGGATTTGGTTCATCTTCTACACTTTGTTTATCCTTTTCCAAGTGATCTTGCTTCTCCTTTCCTCAGGAACCACCCTAATGTCTCATCTTCAACTTATCTTCTACCTTTAAAGCATATTGATAAGCATCCTCAACCAAATCAATCTTCTACATACCAACCTCATCCTAACTTTGAATCTCAGGCCATTAATGTACTGAGCCACCTTCTCCTTAGACAAATTTCTATCTCTTTGCAATTCTTTCTACCATAAAGCAACATGTCCTTTTAGCTAGGTCTATGCCAACCTTACTCTAAGTGGATCTTGAATATCCTCTAACTCAAAGTAGTCCTCCAATTCTCCAATCCAACCAATCAAATCTTTAGGATTCAAAGTACCCAAGAAGTTACTAGCATCTATGTTATGCTTTAGCTTCAACTGAGATTCATCTCTAGCCAACTAACTAGTCCTATCTTCCATAGGTCGCTCCATGCAATCAATTATCCACTAGATCCAACAACTTCAAAGTCTTCAAGAGCTTCCTCATAACCACCTTCAGTACCCCCATTCCTAGGTATAGTAGAAATATCTCTTACGATCTCATTCTTCGTCAACTCCATATCAGATCTAAAATATGATCTAACCTTGTATGAAATCTTAGTCTCTACAACATTACAGAGATCATCAATTTCCCAAGGGTCTAATCTTCTCGAAGGCATCTTATAAGATCTTCATAAAACTTCTACAATGGATCTCCAATTGGATCAAACCTTCACTCTGATACCACCCAACATAGTACAACTTCTTAAAGCCCTGCTTGCAAAAAGATTACCAAAAGGTAAGTATAAAGGAAAAGCTTCATTGATTTTTTTCTCATGTGAAGAAATTGGTCATATTGTTGCAAGATGCCCAAACAAAGAAGATAAAGATGAAATAAGAAATGACAGGTTCAAAGGAAAGAAATATTTCAAAAACTAAAATGACTACAAAGACAAAGGTAAGAAATCATGTTACACTGCTAAAGATTCTGATAGTGATGAAAATGAAGATCAGGTTGTCTATATTGTTGTTAAGGATGAATTTGATAATGGGGAAAATGAAAAGATCACACTTATTTTACATGTTGGCAAAAATGACAGATGGACAATAGATAGTGGTTGATCTCATCACATGGCTGGTGATAAAACTAAGTTTGAACACTTAGAAAATTATTATGGTGGAAGTGTTAGATTTGGAAATAGTGAATCATGTTATGCAAAAGGAATACTATTCATCGCATTAACTAAAAGAATCAAATTTCATAATGCCTATAGGGTTGAAGGAATAATACACAATCTACAAGTGTGGCACAACTAAACAATATAGGATACAAGATAGAATTCATGAATGAAAAAGCTAGATTACTTGATGGAAAAGGAAACCTAGTTGAAATGGGAAATCAAACAAAAGGTAACCTATTGTTCCTAGATCTTACTGAAAATACATGTCTATTAGCTCAAATAGAGGAAAGTTGGCTATGGAACAAAAGGATGTGTCATGTTAACTTTGATAACTTGGTTACCATAAGCGAGAACAAAAGAGTAAGAGGCATACCAAATCTAAAGAAACCTGAGATGCCTATGTATAAACAATGTCAAATTGGTAAGATGAGTAAAAAAGTTTTAAAAGAAAGTCTTACAATTCTAAAGATATTTTGGAGCTAGTTCATACAGATCTTTGTCGAACCAATAGGTCTAGAAAGCTACTGTAAAGAAAAATATTTCATTCTATTTTTTGATGTCTATTATAGGATGATGGCTATAATGTTCCTAAGAGATAAATTTGATACTTTTTAAAAAGTTCAAATGGTACTTGGCCAGAGTTGACAAAGAAACAAGAAAGAATCTGAAATGTCCGAGATTAGACAAAGAAGGAGAATTCATCACAAATGAGTTCAATGAGTTCTACAATGAAAGAGGAATCAAAAGGTAGATATTATCTCCTAAAACACCAGAGAAAAATGGTATAGCACAAAGAAAGAATATAAATGTAAGCTTAATAATGACTAATAAAAATGTTGCACCAAAATACTAGAGAGAAGCAATCAACTTAGCAGCTCATGATGAGTTAAACAGGGGGGCTGAGTTGTCTATCCTTTCAGATTTACATAATATTATCAGTAAAGAGAAGAAGTTCTAGAGACAAAGATCAAGGGTAAATTGGCTCAAAGATGGAGATCAGAATATGAAGTTTTTTCATCTTACTACTCTCAAACATAGAGCTAATAGCATAATTACAGGTATAAAGAAAAGGCAGGAACTGCTAACTAAGGAGAATGATATCTCAGCCAAGGTTGTTTCCTTCTTCTTTTCCCTTTTGTCTTGGGATCCTTTGCTTTCTAAGGTGGACCAGGAAGCCATTGTTTCTTGCATTCCTTAGATCATCCAGGCTCACCATAATAAATTGCTTTGGGCTATTCCTTCTGCTTCAGAAGTTAGTGAAGCTCTCTTTTCTTTGCCGGCTAATAAATCTCCAGGCCCTAATGGGTTTCCTACCTTCTTTTTCGAAATGTATTGGCAGGTGGTGATGCATGATGTGGTGAAGGTTGTTCAGGAATTCTTTGGAGCCAGAAGCATTCTTAAGGAGATAAACTCCACTTTCTTGGTTCTCATTCCTAAAGTGCCTGGGGCCAATTCCTTGGCCAAGCTTAGACCTATTAGTTTATGAAATTCCTTTTACAAGATCATTTCAAAGGTGCTTACCTCTAGGTTTCTCAAGCTCCTTCCTTTGGTTATATCGCAACAACAAACTAGTTTTGTCCTAGGCAGATAGATTTTAGACTCAATTATGATAGTGCATGAAGTGATTCACTCTATGGAAGCTGGCAAAAGGGAAGGGATGTTGCTAAAATTGGACCTGTCAAAAGCCTACGACCGCATTGACTGGACTTTCCTTGATATGGTGCTAAAGGCTTTTGGGTTTGATGTAAAAACTTACAAGTTAATATCTCAGCTGGTTTCTACTTCCTCACTTGCTATGTTGGTTAATGGTGCTCCTTCAAATTTTTTCAAACCCTCTAGAGTTCTTCATCAAGGGGATCCTCTTCACCTATTCTCTTCATTATCTTGGCTAAATGTATTGGCAGGCTTATTGAGAAGAATGAGAAGGATGGGAGAATCAAAGGTTTTAAACCTTCTTCTAAAAGTGACCCTTTTTTGCATCAGCAATTTGTTGATGATACTATCATGGGAGGGGAGGCTTCAGTTAAAGAGGCAGAGGCTATGAAGGACATCTTGGATATCTAATCCAGAGAATCAGGACAACTCATTAACGAGGAAAAGAATTCTTTATTCTTTATCAATACCCCAGAGGAAAAGCAGAATTTTTTTTCCAGAATTCTGGGTTGTGGAGTGGGGAAGTTTCCCTCTACTTATCTTGGGCTCCCTTTGGGAATGACTCCTCTTAATTCTTTTTGGAATGGTATTATGGACAGATTCAGTAAGAAGTTGGTTGGTTGGAAATGTGCCTCTCTTAGCCAAGCTGGTAAATGCCAATTAGTTAAATCCACCCTTCAAAACTTGCCTGTGTATGCTTTGAGTCCTTTTGTGATCCTTGTGAAATTTGCTGAGAGAATGAGAAAATTTAGAGATATTTCTTATGGATGGGGGTTGAAAGGAAAAAAAGGTATCCCCTTGTTGCATGGGATAAAGTATGCCTCCCAAAGAAAAATGATGGTCTTGGCATTAGGAAGCTTACTTATCTCAACAAGGCTCTCCTGGCAAAGAAAATATGAAAAATCTTCAACAGTAATAGGGAATGGAGAGACATTCTAGTTAATAAGTATATTAAGAGGCCCTCTATCCAGTTTACCCTTTTCAGTGAGGATATTCCTAGAGGTTCTGCTATTTGGAATGGTTTTTTGAAAGCCAGGGACCTGGCTAATTCAAAAGTCTCTTGGAAACTGGGGAATGGGGATGATATCTAGTTTTGGTTAGATAGCTAGCTTATTTAGGGTCCCCTTATGAACAACCCTATCTATGAGGTTTGGGTGAATGATTGTATCAATCATTTTGGGCAGAAAGTTAGTAACTATAGGAATGACCAGGGCTAGAAGGATCTGTCTGTTATCTAAGAAGATCTTAATCCAATCATGATAATGTTAAACTCAATGGCCCTTAATAAAAAAAGGGATGAATTGGTCTAAGGGGACAATGCCAATGGTTTCTATTCTATCACCTCTAGGTATTTGGCTCTTTGGAGCTTAAATGAGAAGCCTCCTTGGTTGAGGGCTTGGCTCCCTAGCCTCATTCCAAAAATCAATATGTTTTATTGGCTGGCTCTACAGGAAAAAATCCTCACCCATGATAACCTCATTAAAAGAGTTCATAGTATGCCCAGTAGATGCATTTTATGTAAGAATCATTCGGAGACAAGAAATTTTTTTTCATTCATTGCTCCTACTCTAGGGAGGTTTGGGATTTCCTTACCTAGGACTTAGGGTTCAGTTGGTGCATGCCATATAACCTTTTGGATTTTTTTAGTCAATGGAAATGCTAGTTCAATCTGTTTGTTCTGCAAGAATTAAGTAGTTGGATATTGCCTCACTTCTACTGGAACATATGGAAGGAGAGGAACAATAGAATCTTTAGAGAAAGAGAGGAGGTAGCTATAGTGCTTGGGAAGAAAATTTATAATAATATAAAGGAAAACTACCAAGTGAGGAAAAGAGGAGATATTGAAGTAGGTGGCAAAAAAAAGGAGAAGGTAAAAGACAGATTGTTGAAAAGACAGGAAGCAAAATGGCTTCTCCCCCCTGAAGGTTGGCATAAAGCCAACTTTGACAGAGCTTCCAAGGGAAATCCTAGCTCCTTAGGAAGTGGAGGTATTATAAGGAATGAATTTGGAGAAGGAGTTATGGCTTTTTCTCTCACGTTGGGATTTCAAACCAACCACTTTGTGAAAGCAAATGTTTTGTGCAATGTTGTCAAATTGGCTTTTGAAGTTGGAGTTACTAATCTTTGGCTTGAAGGGGATTCAAATAACATTATAAAATGTATTAAAGGAAACTCTCATTCATCATGGTCAATCACAAATCTAATTGATGAGGCACATGAGACTCTTGCTAAATTTAATAGAGTCCACGTCACTCACATTTTTAGGGAAGCAAACCTGCTGGCTGACTGGTTTGCAAATAAAGGTGTTGGTGCTGACCAAAAAATGACTTGGCAACCAGGAAAGAGTTTTTTGGTGGATGTTAAGAGCTTGATCGAGCTGGAAAAGATCCAAGGAAGTATGGAGAAGATCAATGTGCAATTATGACTATGAATGGGTTTTGGGGAAAGGGTACTTTTCAGAAAGGTTGTATTGGAAAACGTAAGAGGTGCAATTTATTGCAGTTTATTCGACATGCTTTGTGGGTCATTTTTTGCATATGCAATTGATTCTATAGAAAGGATAACTCCTTTAGCTTTCTTCTCAATCATAGAGGTCCCCATTAGGTGGTGAAGTGTTTATAGTGTGCGATGCTTATGAGAATTAAGAGCGTGCAAAGTGTTGAAATGGTGGGCAAAAGGTGTAGAAAAGAGCCAGTAGGAGAGATAGAGAAATGGAGAAGTAGGGGAAAAGTTTGGGAGAAGCTAGAATAGGGTGGGATAGCCAGATACATTATGAAACTACATGGATTTGATCAAGAGGTGATCAATAGTATGGTCAGATCATGGAAGGAAGGCAGAGTTAGGGTGCATGGGGTTTCTTTTTTGATAACGGAGGAGGTGATTTTGACTATTACTGAAATCTCGATTGAGGGCTTTAAGTTCTTTAGGGACAAAAAGCTCTCGGCCAACGTAGTGAAGGACTTCATGAAGGACGTAAAGGAGTTGAAGGCCTTGAAAAAGATAGACATGTTCTATGATCTTGATACCATAAAAAACTATGGAGGTATGGTTTTGTGCACTATCATCGAGTACATCACTCTAGACCCTAGGTTTGATCAGGTTCATACCCACCATTTCGTTCTTTTGAATCATTTTTGGCATAGCAGTAAAATTCCTTTTCCTTTTTACTTGTTGACTTCCATGAGCAAGGTGGTGGAAAGCTTCAAAAAGAAGCCCCTTGTTAACCCTACTCTACATGAGGGGTTGTTGCTACTTATCTATGAGCACTTTAAGGCTCAGACAATAAGAAATGCCCTCCCTTAGGCTGAGAAAGTGGATTCTAGAAGTTCAAGTTTCTCTTCTAACTCGGATGATATATAGAGCTTTAGCTCTGAGGATGGGGGAAATACTTCCTCTGGTAAAAAAGTATCCCATCATGTCAAGAAGTTGCCCTCTCCCATTACCCCTATTAAAAAAATCTCTAGGGGTCATGGTTAGAAGTTACCTGTGAATGATGAGAAGGATTACAACAATGATGAGGAGGACATGGAGATGAAAGAGGAGGAAAAGGAGAAGTAGGAGGAAAATAAGGAAGACTGGGGTGAGAAGAAACATAAGAGGGTGGGTCTGGAGGATGAGAGGATACAACAGGAACCAGATATGTCTTTGTTGCCTCTCTCCCCTATCAATCCTCAAGCCCAACCTGAGGAGTAGAAAATGGACTGTATTGGTGCTAAGGGAAGGGAGGTGTAGGTCAAAGACATGAGGAAAGCTTGGAAAATCTTTAATGTGAGGACATCAAAAATGGGCATATTTAGAGAAGCAATGAATCCCTAGGTCCTCGTGGAGAACCAAGAAGAGCCCCAACTCGAAGAGCTCATTGATCTGGTGATAGTGGCTATCTCAAATAAAGCCAGGGAAATAGGGATGAACCTTTTGAACAAAAACCACAACAGTATGATTGATAACTTTCGATCAATCAAGTGGCTTTTCCATGAGCTAGAGGAGGTCAAGGAGAAGGTGGGTCATATGGAGGAAACTAGGAATTGGACAGGTTCTGAGAAAAGGAAAGACTCGGATGAAAGACTCAGTCTGGCAAAAAGGAGGATTCTCAATCTAGAGAATTACAACCACAATCTTTTGAACTAGATGATCTCTCTGCTCAACTCAATCAATGAAAATATCCTTTCTTTAATTGGTTGGCTCAAAGATAGAGTTCTGTAGGAAGATGAGGAAGGAAAAGATAGGGAAAAAGCCAGACCGAAGGAAGATTCTACCAAGGTGAACATCTACATTGGTCAGGACTAGGTTGATCACAGGGCGCAACAGCAGGAGGCTAAGGAGAACCAAATAGCCTATGAGGCTACTCAGGTCATGCAGGAGCTAGAAAGAAAGAACGAGGACTAGTTCTTTTCCTATTCTTCTGTTTCATACTATTTCCTTTTTTTTGCTTTTTGTCTTGGCTTCTACCTGTGTCATTTTTTGATATGTCTATTTCTGGCCTTTTCTTAGGACTTTGTTAATTGGTTGGGCCTTGTGCTTATTATTAGCCTTTGGACTTGTACTTTTTGGTTGGGATTTTCACTCTTATTATTAGCCTTGTTTATGTTTTAACTCTTGGGTTTTAGGGTCCCTGTAAAACTTGTTTATCTAATAAAAAACATAGTAGTTCATACATTAAACCAAGTTCATTTGAAAAAAGGTACAAACAAAACACCTTATGAGTTATGATATGGATACAAGCCTAATTTTTGCTATTTCAGAGTATTTGGAAGAAAATGTTATATGTTGAAAAATTAAAGGAAAGGAAAGCTTGATGCAAAAATTGATGAAGGTATATTTCTAAGCTACTCCAATAAGAGTAAGGCATATAAATGTTTGAATCTTTCTACTCTAAATGTCATAGAAAGTGCCCATATAAATATTGATGAGTTTATAGAAAGAAGTGAAGAACAGAGCAATAAGGAACCTAAAGACTATAGAAGGTTTGTCTATTATGAGGAGGAACCTGAGACTTTACTTAAGTCAAGAATAGTTGAAGTTGAGCAACAACAAAGAAATCCTACCAAGTCACCCAATTTAGAAGCATAGAAAAAGGAACATGAGTCACATACAAAGGAACTTGATTCAAAGACAAAGGAGCGCGAGCATCACAAAATCACTGAGCATGGAAAATCAAGTGAATTTAGTTCATAATCAAGAAGGAAGGAGACTAAACTTGCAAAATATGTTAGAAGACATCATACATGTGATCAAATAATTGGTGGAGTGACATAAGGCACACTAAAAAGGAACAAACTAAAAGGTGCATGGTTGCTTACTGAATTGGAATCTAGAACAATAAAAGATGCTTTATAAAATGAAATTTGGATAGAGGAAATGAATGAAGAAATTCAACAAATAGAAAAGAATAATACTTGGACTCTTGTACCTAGACCTAAGGATAAAAATGTGATTGGTATAAAATGGGTATTTAGAAACTTATTAAATGAAAATGGATAAGTAACAAGAAATAAGGCAAGGCTAGTATGCAAATGATATGTACAAGAAGAAGGTACTAACATTGGAGAAACATTTTCCCCTATTGTAAGACTTCAAGGATCCAGAACACTACTAGAATATGTTGCACATAAAGGATTCAAAGTATACTAGATGGATGTAAAACCAACCTTTTTAAATGGAACCTTGGAAGAAGAAGTTTGCATTGAACAACCTAAAGGTTTCATTGATCCGTATAAAAGAGACATGGTATGCAAACTACACAAAGCAATATATGGACTCAAACAAGCTCCTAGAGCCTGTATGAAGGACTGCATGGATTCTAGTAAAAATTGGTTTTGAAAGAACAAATGATAATAGTAATTTGTATAGAAAAAAAGGATCACAAGATAATTTATTGCTAGCAAAAATATTTATGGATGATATCATGTTTGGAGGACATGAGATTCTATGCAAATCATTTGCTAAACAAATGATAAAAGTATTTGAAATGTCTATATTTGGAGAGATAAAAATATTTTTTGGCCTACAAGTTCATCAAATAAAGAATTACATTTACATTACCTAGTCAAAGTACATCAAAGAAATATTGAAAACATTTGGAATGAAAGAATCCAAACCAGTTGGAACACCTATGTCTACTAAACATAAACTGTCAAATAATGATGATTCGAAGGAGGTAAATCAGACTACCTATAGATCAATGATTGGGAAAATTCAGTATGTGGTACACACTAGACCTGATATTGCATTAGCAGTTGGTATAGTTGCAAGGTTCTCTACAAATCCTAAAAACAATCACATGATGGTAGTAAAAAGGATTCTAAGGTACCTAAAAGGAATTGAAGAGTATGGTTTGTGGTATGAGAATGGAGAAAACTTTGAGTTAAGAACCTTTGCTAATGTTGATTGGATAGGAAGAATTGATGACAAAAAAAGAACCAATGGAGGAGCATTCTTCCTTAGAAAAATATTAGTATCATAAATAAGCAAGAAGCATAATTGCATTTCTTAATCAACAACAGAGGCATAATATGTTGTTGCAATAGTTAATTGTTCTAACATAATATGGATCAATAAATTATTGTTAGAAATGAAAGAGGAAATCAAGGAACCCGTGGTTATCTACTATGATAACACAAGTGCAATAAATATATCCAAGAACCCTGCGATGCACACAAAGAAAAACCACATTGCAATCAAGTACCATTACTTAAGGGAATTGATTCAAGACAAAGAGGTGAGATTGGAATAAGTGAATACCAAGGAGTAGATAGTAGACATATTCACATAGGAATTAGCTAGGGATGCATTCATGTATCTAAGAGGTAAGCTAGGGGTTATTCCCCTATTTGATGTTCACTAGAGCATAAGAGGGTGATGCATCAACTGAGCCTTATTTAAAACCTATCAAGTTGATGCAAATTATCACACTTCAAGTGTGAAATTTAGAGAAGATTGCATATGAATCAGCACATTACAACTTTCATTGTATGTATTCTTTAGCATTTGATGTCAAAGAGGGAGAGATTGGTAAAGACAAGGAAAGATTGGTAAGAAAGAGAATGCACAAAAAAGAGGGAGAATAATGACAAAAGATCAAAGCAAATGATGATAGATGAAAGAGGGAGAATTGTACTAGAATCTACTGAAACAAATCCAGACATAATATCAGAGGGAGTTTCTATGGATGAGAATCATAATGAAACTAAGGATATTATTAAATTGTTCATGTTGCACTTGCTCACATTGCTTTGACTTTTCTCATTATTTGTTGACATGTTGTGTTTCCATCAATGCCAAAGAGGGAAATTGTTGGAAACAATTATTCAATTGTAGTTTTTCATTGATGCTACAAGAATGTTAGTGTTAACTGAGCATGGTCAGGCAATGAATAGATTTCAATATCAACTCAACATAGTCAGTACTAACCGAGTCCGGTCAAAGAAGGATTTCAATATGAACCAAGTTCAGTCAGTTAATGAAGAAACATTATTAACCTCAAGTATAGTCATGCATTAAAGAAAGCTTAGTGTTAACCAAGTGATCAATCCAAGTGTTAACCAAGTGTCAGCAGATTACATGTGCTGATAAATTATATAATTGAATCCAACTAGTTGGATGTTTGTTGATTATTTGAAAAGGTATCAAACTGACTTGACAAAGCATATGATATATAAGAAAGGTCAAGATGTGAGCTGATTTTTTTTGAGAAATAATTGAATAAGAAATTGGGAAGAAAAAGAAGAAGTGGAATAAGATGAATATTTAAGAAGGGGTAGAGCATCTGAGTGTGGAAGTTAAAAAAACAAAGAATATTTTGATCTTAAAGGATCCAAAGGTCAAGCTAGAATAGAGATATAAATTTGCAAAGGCAGTTGCTTCCTTAATTAGGTCAAACCATTATTTCTTTCTAACCATTGTAGAAGTGAAGAAAATATCCTAATTGAGTTGACTTAACAGTCAAATTGTAAATCCTCTAACAAGGTGACATTTATATATTGAAGTGTTTGAAGACCTCTAACAAGGCCACTCCTAATAGGGTAAACTAAATCCTCTAACAAGGTCATATGTAACATTATGTATTGTAACCTTTAACTAGGTTGGATCCTATCAGGGCTTACTCTAGAGAAATTCAGTATTGAGTAGGACAAGATGGCGAGCAGGAGTGGGAGTGGGTGTTCGAGCAGGAAGGAAAATTTGAATTCCTTTGTATCAAGAGAGAAATCTACGTTAGCTAGAGATTCCTCTGCTATGCCTAGGGATACTGATGATGGAAAGACTTTGGAGGATTCAAGAGGGGGGCCCAAGTAGATTTTAAAATGGTCTTTTTATTTGGTGTACACCCCACTAGCAAGTCTGCTTTCTTGCCGGTTAGGGATATTTCTTTGAGGGATAAAGGTATGTACTATATTGAAATCCCTAATCAGATTATTGATAAAAAAATTTCCTATATGGATTTGACCTTGGTGGGAAGGTTCATTGGGGCCAGACTCAATATTGAAGATGTGCAGGCCTTTGTTCATAAAAAATGGAGTTTGAAAGGACAAGTTGACATCTCTATGATGGGCAAAGGATGTCTCTCCTTTTTTTTTTTCCTGTGAGGAGGATAAGAGGGATGTCTTATGTAGCAACCCTTGGGTTATGGGGAAGCATACCTTGTTGTTATAGAAATGGACCCCTAACTTTTACTCATTGGACAAAATTGTCATTCAAGCCCTTATTTGGGTTAGACTACCTAGTCTCCCCCTTGAGTTCTGGGTACAAAATGTGTTTAAGGGAATTTCTAATACTTTTGGGGAGCTCCTCTCTTAAGATCATGTGACTACCTCAAGGAGGAGACTGAACTATGCCAAATTCTATGTTGGAGTCTCAAGTGGGGTGGATCTGCCTAAATCTATATCTTTCAAATCTAAGCTTGGCATTTGGGACCAGAGGATCAAGTTTGAGTCTATTCCTTTTGCGTGCTTTCATTGCAAAAATGTTGGTCATTGGGCTAAGAAATTTCCTTCTTTAAAAGGAAAGGCTAAGAAGGTTAAGAAAGTGTGGGTGAGAAAGGAACGAAACAGGGCTTCAGATGTCTCTAAGGATGATGTGAAGGTTTCACGTGAGTCTGCCCCCCCCCCGATAGGATCAGTCTAAATGTTCAGAGGGTGATGTGGTTGAAGGTGATATGGGGGGTGTGGAGGTTCCCTCAAAATATTTGGATGGGGGTGTGGAGATTACCTCTAATTCTTTGGATGATGGTGCCCTTCTTTAGAAGTAGCTAGAGGTTCCAAATGGTGATGTGGGGGCTACCCATCTTAGTGTGGATTCATCTTTGGACAAGGAGAGTGGCCTGGATGCCTCTATCCAAAATCCTAATAGTGATAGTTTGGTGAGGATCCCAAAAGATAAGGTGATTAAGATTAAGGATGGGAGAGGCATAGCCAAAGAGGGGACCCAAAAGGACACATTTTTGTTGACAGAGTTTATGGATTAGGAGATTATGTTGGCCGACAACTTTGTTAGTGGTAAAGTTGACAACCTTCTGACTAGTTCTCATGATGAGGAAGTAGTGTGGGAAGATTACAGTTCTTCTGCCAATTGGGTTTCAGTGGGTACATAGTCTAAAGGTAGGAAGAAAAGTGGAAAAAAGGTTGAGGAGACTACATCCAAAAACAATAAGAAAGCGCAAAAAGAAGACTCAAAAAAAGGGGAGCCTAAAACTTTTAAGGGTAAACATGGAAGTTCTTCTTCTAAGAATGTTGGTTCAACCTTCAAGAATGGTGATGTTGGGTCTTCTCCGTCATCGATTGTTGAAGAAAAGAACAGCTAAGGCTAATAGAAGCATTGTTGATGGTAGTCAAAGAACCATCCTTGAATAAATAAAAAATCATAAATTATGAAGATTATCTCTTGGAATATTTGAGCATTAGTTAAATAACCCTCATAAACATGACATTTTGAAAAATATGATTAGGGACAAAGGTTGGACATTTTTGTTATTCAAGAAACCAAGATGCTGAAGGATAAGGTGGAATGCCTTCTTATTTTCAAGGGAGGAAGGATTATTTGTAATGATTCTGAAGGAGCATCAAGTGGGTTGGCAGTTTTTTGGATTAATAAATGGATTCAAGGGGAGCTCATCTCTCAAAGCTAAAACATGATGAATGTTAGATTATTTAATACAAAAGACAATTTTAGTTGGGTCCTTACTAATGTTTATGCCCCCAACTCCAAATGGGGTAGGAAGGCCTTTTGGGAAGAAATTTATAATCAGAGAAAGCTTTTTGCTGAGGATTACTAGTTGGTGATGGGGGACTTCAATACCCCTTTAAAGGATTCTAGAAAATGGGGAGGTAATCAGACCAATCTGGATAATAGATTAGATTTAATGAACTTTATTGATCTTCATCTTCTCCATGATCTTGACTTGCATGGGATTGAGTATATCTGGACTAATAGAAGAGCTGGAAAGGATCTTATTTAGGTTAGTTTGGATCATGCTCTTATTCGTAATGATTGGTTTCTAAATTATAAATGTTCACGTAATGCTCAAGTTTGTGTGAGATCAAATCATTACCCTATTTTCCTTGTTGCTGATAAGCTCAATTTTCATAAGAATTTTCATTTTAGATTTGAGAAAATGTGGACTCTTCATTCGAACTAAGAGGACCTCACTAAGGAGTGGTGGGGTATCAAAGTGGAAGGTACAACTATGTTTAGAGTGGCAACCAAATTGAAAAATGTTAAGAAGAATATTAAGAAATGGAATAAACATACCTTTGGCAACATTTTTTAGAACAAAAAATTATTTTGGAGGAACTTAAAGATATTCAAGATAGGATTTAGACTAATGGTCATGAGGTGGTCTCAAGGGAGGAAAGTAGCAAATCGGTTGAACTTCATGACCTTATTACCAAGGAGGAGATGTCTTGGAGATAACGCTCTAGAAAGGTCTTTTTGAAGGAAGGTGACCATAACACTAAGTTCTTTCATTTGAATTCTTTAAAGTATAGGATGGCTAATATAATTTCTAGACGTAATATGGATGAAAGTGTGATTGACAATAAAGAGATTATCAAAAGCGAGGTTGTGCAGTTCTTTAGTAGACTGCTTCAAGGTGACCCTAATTTGAATTTGGATAAGTAACATATGTTTTTGGAGTGCATTCCAATTTGTGTATCTAAGGCCCAGAATCTGTCCCTCACTTCCATTCCTTCTTTGGATGAGATTTCTAAGGTTGTTTTCTCTTTTGAGGGTGACAAAGCCCCTGGTCCTAATGAGTTTCCTCTTTTGTTCTTTCATAAATATTGGAATATCATTGGTGCTGATGTTTGTAATGGTGTGAAGGAATTTTTTGGTACTAGAAACATCCTCAGAGAGTTAAATGGTACCTTTATTGCCCTTATTCCAAAGAAGCTGAGTGCTAATAGATTGGATTGGTTTAGGCCTATTAGCTTGTGTAATTCTTTTTATAAGATTATTTTTAAAGTTCTTACTCTCAGAATTTTATCCCTTCTTCTAGCTATCATCTCAAAGCAGCAAAATGGGTTTGTTCCAGGAAGACAAATCTTGGATTCCATTATTTCAATTCATAAAAATATCCATTTTTCTTGCTGTGTCGAAGAAGGAAGGGTTTCTTCTTAAGCTTGATGTCTTTAAAGCTTATGATAGAGTGGATTGGATTTTCCTCCTCCATGGTTTGGAAGCATTTGGCTTTACTAAGAGATTTCAGGACCTTATCTACATGTTAGTTTCATTGGCCTCCTACTAAGTGCTAGTTAATGGTTCCCCTACCTCTTTCTTTAAGGCTTCTAGGGGTCTTACTTTAAGGCTTCTAGGGGTCTTAAACAAGGGGACCCAATCTCTCCTATTCTTTTTGTTATTCTGGTTGAATGCTTGGGGAGATTTGTGAATAATATGGAGGTGAAAGGGGACTTTGTGGGCCTTAACCCTTTGTCTTCTACTCTAGTGTACTCTCATCAACAATTTTTTGATGATTCTATTGTTATGGGGGAGGCTTTAGTGAGGAATGCTAGGAACATTAAGAAGGCTTTGGATGACTATGGAATGGCCAATGGTCAAATCATTAACTAGAGTAAAAGTGTGATCTACTTTATCAATGTTAGTGAGGCTAAAAAAAATAAGATTAAAAAGATTATTGGCTATGAGAGTGGTTCTCTACCTGGAACCTATCTAGGTTTACCTTTGGGTTTAGCCCCTCCTGATAGCTTTTGGAACTTGCTGATTGATAAAATCCACTTGAAACTTGCTAGTTGGAAAGGCTCTCTCCTCAGTGAGGATGGTAAGGTTATTGTGTTGAAGTCTACACTTCAAAGTGTTCTGCTTTATGCTTTGAGTGTTTTCAAAATTCTGAGAAAGTTTTTTCTTGCTATTGAGAAAATTTAGAAGATTTTCTTGTGAGCTAGAATAGAGACTAAATGAAGACTCCCTTTGATTGCTTGCAAGAATGTTTGTATACCCTGGAGGAAGAGAAGGCTTGGCTTGCGAAGGATTACTAAAATCAATGAACTCTTACTGGCTAAATTATTATGGAGATGGCATAAGGAAGAGGGGGAATGGAGGAATATTTGGGTTGATAAATATAATAGGGACCACTTTGATTTTCATCATTTCCTTAATACTAATGTAGAACAAGGGGGGTCTTTGATCTAGAAGAATGCTCAGAAATTCAAATATATTTTTGGGAAAGGGGTTCAATGGAAGGTGGGAAATGGTAGGAAAGTTCTTTTTTGGGAAGACATTTGGATCTTGGATCACCCTCTTTGTGTTGATCCAAGGTGGAATAGGTATATGGAGCAATGCAAGATTCAGTTTGGTACTTTTGTGGGTGACTACTAGAAGGATGATATGTGGGTGAATCTTTATAGTGTGGACCATAACCTAGTTGAGCTTAGTAAGTGTCTGAATGCATTCTTTTTAAACCAAGAAGAGGATGTTTTAATTTGGAAAATTGATCCTACTAGTATGTACTCTATTGCTTCAGCCTATCCTAACTCCTTGGATGATCATGATGAACCTTGTTGGGCTAAGGCTTGGGTGAAAGGCATGACACCCAAAGTTAATATCTTCTTTTGGATTCTGCTGCAAAATAAAATTTTGACTATTGATAATGTCAAGAAGAGAGGTTTCATCATTGTTAATTGATATGTTCTCTGCAAGAATGATGGGGAATCGGTGGATCATATTATGTTGCATTGTCCCTTTATCAAGAAGCTTTGGGATAAAATTTGTAGCTTACTGAAAGTGGATTGGGTTTTCCATGCTACCATCCAACTATTCTTTTCTAGTTGGATGGCTCCTTCCAAGAATGCTTTGATTGTCAAATTATGGGACTTCATTCCTCCTTATCTATGTTGGGGAATTTGGAAGGAGCACAATGATAAGATCTTTAGAGGGGTGAATTCCAATCCTGATCAGGTGTTCTATAAAATCAAGGTCCTTATGATTAAAATTATTGGTTCTGGACATCAACCTTGTAATGAGTGGAAAGAAGGGGTGCTTAATAGCTAGAATATAAGGAGTTTGGGAATGAATATTAAGGATCTTAACCCAAGGGATAATGCTAGATGGGACTATCCTCTGATGAATTAGTTTAAGATAAACTTTGATGGGGCTTCGAAAGGGAACCTCGATAAAGTTGGATGCGAAGTTGTTATTAGAAACTCTAATGGTAACTATGTGGGGGGAATGGTTATTCAAAAAGGGAGTCAAACTAATCATGTTGCATAAGTCTTTGCTGCTCTTCATGGTCTTATCTATGCCAAAAGCCTTTGAGGAACATATGGGTGGAAGGTGACTCCTTCAATATAATTAATTGTTTAAATAAAATTAGTCAACCATCATGGACTATCAGCAATATTATTTTCAAGGCTATTAACATTCTAAATCCTTTTCAAACTTGTATTATAACTCATAATTTTAGAGAAGCCAATTGTACTACTAATTGGGTTGCAAATGTGGCTTGTTTCAGTGATCATAAAATCATTTGCGATTTTTATGAGTCCTTACCTCCAAATGGTTGCCAATGTATTGAGTATGATAAATGAGATCCAAACAAATTTTTTTTAATTATGATGGTGTTAGTGATTTGCAATTATGAGGAGAACTCGTTTGGAGTATGGTGGGTTATGGTTTTAGTAAGTTGAGCATTTCACATAGATTCTAGGTAGTTTTACCATTCCTCTTTTTTTTTTTGTGGTGGGGCATTTAGTTGCAGAGTGATTTGGGGTTTTTAGAGAACAAAAACTAGCAAATTTGGTGTAGAGAATATGGGGGGAAAGAGGAAAAGGGTGGAGCTGGCTAGCTGCTTGGAGTGGAAGAACAAGTCAGAGGTGTGGGATATTCTGTGGCGAGGAAATTTCAAAGGATATATGGAAAGGCTTAGAGGTAAAAATCTAGCTATTATGCATCAGTTTATCAAATCCTGGAAGGATGGCTCTATGATGGTTTGGAACCAAAGAATGGATGTAACTAGAGAAGTTATTGTGGAGGTTATGGGGTTGGACATGGATGGGATTAATTTTTATTGGGAGAGGAAGCTCTCGGACAGGGCTATTGATGATTTTTTGGAGATAGAGCAAGAGAAAAGTCACTTGGTTAAAATAGGTAACTCGTATTACAACCCGGCCTCTATTTCTTGACCATGGAAATTTGTGCTTTTTGTGATAATGGAATATCTAACTTTAGATGGAAGATTCACTAAGTTGTATGGGTATCATTTCATGTTGGCTAATCACTTTCAGCATGATGTTAGGATCAATTTTCCATTTTATTTATTGCAATCTCTTAGTATTTCCACTTAGGCTACTCAAAAAGATTTGAATGGTGAGCATGTTTTCCATGAGGGTCTTATGGTCCTAATAATGAATTTGTTAAAGTCCAAAAAGATTGTGAAACTTAGGGGTATTTTGAAAGGGGATAATAAGGATATAGAAGGGAGTCTCTTGAATAAGGGCTATGATTCTGATACTCAAGATGAAGCTGAAGGGGGTTTGGGTGGTTTGAAAAAGGGCTTGGGTGGCAGCTCCAAAAACAAGAAAAAGATTGTTGAGGAAGCTGATTCTAACTAGGAAAGTGACTTCATGGAGGAATT